>JAWNLL010000177.1:2492168-3738253 GCA_035042425.1 Drosophila flavopinicola | reverse complement strand
ATAAAATCAACATTATTAAAAATATACACACAAATACTGTTGAGTTTTTAAAATGTAGTCTTTTTTAAAAAAGTAATTTAAGTCAACGTTATTTTTGTTTCACTATAAAATCAAAATTATTAAAACTGAAAAAAACTTTTAACGAAAACAATACTGTAAAAACTAATAAATATAAAAAAATAATTTGGAGTGTTTTCCTTTAGTATTTTTAAACTTGTTCTATTTCTTTTATTAAAGCTAAATAATTGTGACTTTAAATAAATTGTTTGTTCATTTTATGACATCGCATGTAAATATATATATTTTATTATTTGGTTGCAAGCCACACAAGATAAATAATTGAGCCAGCCAATTACATCACAGTCCAAGGGACAGCGACATTTAGAAGCCGCCAAGACTCGCGTTGTGTGTTGCAAGTTGTGAGTTGCAAGCTGCTTGCGCTGTCTCGCTCGCACAGCACAATTACATGGGGCAGCTATGGTGCAACTAGGAAGCAAACTGATGTGGCCTGCGAGCAAAGAAAGAAAGACCTTGGTATGGGGCATGTGGCATGGGCCCATTGCAACGAGCAACGGCAACCTGCCACACGCGGCCTACGTAAGTGGCAAGATCGCACACAGCCGCCGAGCTGCCACACTAAAGGATGCCAAGCGAAAGGTGGGCAGGCAGGCAGGTAGATACACACACATAGGTCCAACGGGCTGCATGTGGGATGCGATTGCTGCCACCGCTGCCGCTGCTGCCGCTGCTGCTGCTGCTGTTGCTGCTGCCATGCCCCCAAGTTGTTGCATTGATTTAGCAAACATGCATTTTTATAGCCTTACAACGCGCCCAGGCCAACAACAAGTTTCTCTATTATTTATTCCAACCTGGCGGCCACAGTCCACGATTGCACTGTTTCTCTTCTTCTTGCTTGGCTTTCCCTGCCTCACCTCTGATTATTTCGATAGCACAGCTGCAGCATACAAATCCTGCCCCTTTTCCCTCGCTCTCTCTCTTTTGCTGCTCGCTGGATTAAAGTGTTATTAATGTTTATTATGCCTGAATGAGTTTTAATGTTTGCTGAAGTTATCATTAAAATGTTGTTAAAATTTGAATACCATGTGAGAACAGAGAACAGCAAAGCAACAACAGCAGCAACAACAACAGCTACAACAGAGAGACGTCCAGATCTTGGCTCGGTTTTTGGCCAACAATGTCTCTTCTGGCCTGGCCTGGCTGGCCTGGCTGTAATTGGCCGCCTTCTTGCAGCTGCCCCCGAAACAAAGTCAACGCCGGGCATGGGCAGGAAGAGCGTGTACTTTATTTTGATTGGAGCTGCCATGGAATTTCTTTTGTGTGTTCGCAGAGATTTTTTAATGATCGGTGACAGGATTATTAAAGTCATTAAGCGGCCACTTGCAGTTCTTTGCAGTTTGGTTTGCCGTTCTTGCCGCCGACTTGTTCTCAATGGCGGCTCTAATAATGTTAACTGTAACTGGCAATGGCAGTAGTAAAAGTTGCAACACGGCTGCCATCATATGCTGATATCTCTGATGCTGATGCTGATGCTGATGTTGATGCCTCTCATGTGTACAATGTCCATACAAAGGTGCATCGTGATCATTTATATGCTTGAGGGCTTTTTTTGTTGATCATTGCGGGACAAAAAGGGAACGCGAGTTGCTTTTTCGCTTGGGAACTCTAAACACATTCTATTTGTATAGCCAGAACCTAAATAATGTAAGAGGCATAAGAAAGCATCTCCGACCATATAAAGTATTTATATTCTTGTTCAGTATCGATAGCTGAGTCGATCTAGCCATGTCCATCTGAATTGTCTGTCTGTACGACACGTGAATCTCAGAGACTATAAAGGCTAGATACCTCATATTTGGCATATAAGGTGTCGTAGACCCTGGTCAGATCAAGTTTACTCTTTTAATCGATAACTCGTCCCGCTCAAAAGTTATCGATAAATTTCGATATCAGCCCAGTGTTTTTTGGCCCAAACTTGAAAGTTATAAGAGCTAGACGCACCAAATTTGGTATGTATAATCTCGAATAGCATATCAGGGTATCTCAAAGTCGAGACTACCGACTAAAGCAGTCTTACTTGCAAAAATTGTTGTCTATCATCTAGATAGATGATATATACTATGTACTTAAGACATTGGCAAATTAAAATACACTCTGCAAAGTTATAAAAATATTGTTAATTTGAGAATGCTATACTTATCTAACTATAATAACAGTATATACACAAATGGTTTATTAGCAAATGAGTTCTTGATTAGCTTAAAAAGCAAAGTTTATAACAAAGCCTTATACTTTTCGTTGAAACTGCCGTGCAATCATAACTATTTTATGGATAAACAGAATACCATATGAATTGGCATTTAAAACTGGACGGTAATTACAGGCTCAGCGATGTCCTGAGGCGTGAATGACACCTACACATAGTAACGGGAAAAGAACAGCTGGGGAGTTCGCATGGAAATTGGCAAACTGGATTTCCTCAATTGGTGCAGTATAGAATCGGAGCTTATTGCTTGCTGTTCAAAATGTCGCGAATATTCCAACTTATTTACCCCGCTCCGCTGTTGACTCGGATGCGTTCCACGGAGAGTTTCACCTACTATTTTCGAGGTCTGAAGGCCATCGGTTGGATACCACCAAAGCAGGGCATACAACGGTATTTGTATCTATTTTGGACAATTGTGGTAGTAGCTTTCTCAGAGATTTATTTACCCCTCGGTTTGATGCTAAGCATTGTTACAAACTTTAAGATTTTGACTGCCGGAGATTTTCTGGCCATGCTGTACATTTTTCTCACCCAAACCGCATGCAAAATAAAAACTTTAATCGTGTTAGGTTTTTTTAAGCGTCTCAACGAGACTTTGTTGATCCTTGACATTTTGGACGAGCAACTGCAAAGTGACTGCGATCGCCGGAAGATCCACAATGCTATTGCTCGTTGTAACTACGTCTTTTTGGTTTACGGCGCACTTTACGTAAGTTATATCCTGTCTGTAGTTGTGGTAGGAATGTTGCTTGGACGACCACCTTGGGCGCTTTACAATCCCTTCTTCGATTGGCGCAATGGAGTTGGTAGTTTGTGGTTGCAGTCGTTGTTAGAGCTACTTATTATTTGCGTGTCTGTACTGACTCTGCTGCTTTGGGATACCTATACGCTCCTGTTCATCCTGATTACTCGAGCACACGTCGACGTTCTCAAGGATCACATTCGGAATCTGCGCTCCGATCCGCTCAAGTCCGAGGCTGATAGCTACGATGAGCTCGTCTTCTGCATTATTTACCACACTCAACTTTTGGAGTAAGTACGTTTATTATTCCAGGCACATTTGATTCCTATTTCCTTCCAGTTGCTGCAAGCTGATGCGTCCTGTAATGTCCTGGACAATTTTCGTACAGTTTATAACTATTGGCATACTAGTGGGTGTAAACATGATTAACGTTTTGTACTTCACGGATATTCTTCACTTCTTCACTACGATTATATTTTTCGCTGGCATCTTGTTGCAATCGTTTCCTTGTTGCTACTATTGCGATTTGCTTGCCGAGGATTCTGAGATTATGGCCAACTTGTTGGGTCAATCGAACTGGATCGATGCTGAGCGGAAATACAAGTCGACATTGATGATCTTTTTGTCGAATGTGCAACAGCCGATCATCTTCATTGCTGGTGGACTCTTTCCCATTTCATTGAACAGTAATATTAAGGTTGATATAACTAAATTGATATTCTATAATTTCTAGCTGACTTTTATGCTTTTCAATTTACAGATGGTCAAGTTTGCATTCAGCGTTATGACCATTGTGCAGCAAATGAATCTGGCTGATCAGTTTATGTGATCACACAGTTTAGGGCTATCTCAACTAGAAGCATTTAAGCTAAGTAAAAAACCCTAGTACAAAAAGTTCTTAATATGATGTATTCAATATAATATAATATAAATAAAGTTTTTTTTTCACAATAAGACTGAGACCAACAATTAAATATTCAAAGAAGGAGAAAATATAAATGTAGAATAGATTCAAAGGAAAAACCATCAATAAGACTGAGACCAACAATTAAATATTCAAAGAAGGAGAAAATATAAATGTAGAATAGATTCAAAGGAAAAACCATCATAAAATTGCCGTCTGACTTGAAATTTGCTTAACTTTAGAAACAGTTATATGAGTTTGAGTTGCAATGTTGAAGGATAAATAAAATAAATTAACACTGACTATTGGGATTAAGTTATTTTCATAATCCGAAACCCATTTAAGTTTACATTTTGTTTAACTAAATCGTTTGCGAACATTCTCTCACATTTAATACTAAATTGTAACTAAAATTAGATATTCAAGGAAGTGTTGCTTAAAGTCTTTTCCAACCACATCTAACACATATTTTCACCCTAAAGATGGGAGCTTAGCTTTATAATTAATCAAGCAAAGTAATGCAATAAGCTTAAGTCAACTGAAGCGAATCTCATTTGAAGATAATCAAATAACAAGCAGTAAGTAGTTCGCAGGATATAAATAACCAGGTATCCTTGACGCTGTTGCCATTTTGGCGCATCCTAGACAAGAAATTGCACTTCACAGCTCTAAATTGCCGCGCATTTCTCTCAAATTGCAGCTTAAACTGACAAAGGAGTTCCGCCAAGGCAGCGACTATTACTGAATTCAGCTGATGACAAGGAAAACTCACAGAAACTACCTTGAAACTATAGGGTTGATCAAAGACTGTTATCGGCTGTTATCAACAAAGACTGTGTTGAGTGATGTAATAACATGGGCTGTGTGGCACGTGCCACAAGCCAAAGTGCCACGTGCTGCAGCAGGAAACTTTCTTGGTCAAGGTCACAGCAGCAGCGAAGAGCAACACAAAAGGGAATACGAAAAGCAGCCAAGTGGGTGGTGGTTGGCGTGTGGCAGCTGTCGGAAATATTGAAAAAATGATTCACTGCAGCAGCACCAGCTGCCTCAAGCGCAATTGATTTACGCGGCACTAAGAGCAGAGAAAGAGAGGCAGATAGAGCTGGAGAGAGAGAGCGAGCTAGCATGTTGTTGTTTTGGTATAGCGCTTTACTTGCAAACGGCAAATAGAAAATAGCAAATAGCAAATAGCAAAAATTTAATTGCCGTGCGTCGAGGTACTTCATTGGAGAGCACATAGTGCACATTGCTTGACCGTTAGACGACGACGGCAGCAAAATGGAGCACAAACGTGGCTAATTGTAAATTGTTGCAATTTAAATTGTTGCAAAAGAACAGTAAGCAACAGCAGCAGCAGCGGCAGCAGCAGTTAACTGGCCGGCCACAACCATGGGCCATAAAAATGCTGTTAAGGCCTAAAAGCGATTGTTGCATGGCAACTGCAACTGCAACAACAACAACAGCAACAACCTATTGAATGGCCATTGGCTGAATCTTGGGCCCCGTCCAATCGTTAAAAGGCATCGTTAAAGGGGGCCACAGTGGATCGTAAAAATTTGCGCATTAATAAACATTATGCAAGATGCGACAGACAGCAAATGAGGCGACACGTTGCTAGCCAATCTGTGATGCTGCCACTGCAGCAGGAGGAGCAGTGCCACAGCTTGACCCCCACTCTGCAGTGTGTGAATTTTATGTAATATGCAGACCGATCGCGGAAAGAAGTACAGAAGAGCACAGAAGAGAGTCCAGCTGGAGATGCGACCACAGTTATAACGAGCGGCTGCTGCTGCTGCTGCTGCGGCATTTAACGATGCGTTTATTGATACCGTCAGTGGCAAGCAACAGTCGGTGGCAGTGGCACGATCAACATGCCACGTTTTATGCGCCTCTATCGCCGTTATCAATACGCTTAGATATGTATGTTTTACGATCGTGTAATTAATTGGCAAAACGTAACTAATATCGGCAACAATGTCCGAGAAGCCTCGCCCTGGGCTAACTTTCTCAAACGTTACACGACTTGTAATGTTTTTTATGATCGCATTAAGTGGCTGCCAATTTATGCGTGGTGATATATTCTCAACTTAATGTGCAGCTGGTACTTTGCTAGTTGCGGCTACTAATAATTGCCTAATGGGTATATTTTGCTTGTGAAAACACTTGAATACAATATTTGAAATATTATAGAAATGTTTAAAAATTGGTAAATTTCATCATTTTATTTGGTTGGCTCTTAAATTGAGTATTTAAAGTATTCTAGAAATATTTAAAAAATGGTAAATTTATTAATATTTATTCGAAGCTACTGCATCATTTCACTTGGTTTGTTCTTAAATTAAAAATTTGAAGTATTTGAGAAATATTTAAAAATTTGGAAGTTATTTTTAAAACCTATTTAATTTGGTCTACTTTTAAATATAATATTTGCAATATTATAGATTATATCAAAATTGGGAAAATATTTATTATAAGTAATCATTTCAATTGGTTTTCTCTTAAATTTAATGTTTGAAATATTATAAAAATATTTAAAAACTGGGAAAATATTTATTAAAAGTGTATATTTAAAAATTTAGAAAATATTTATTAAAAGTTACTAAATTATTTAAATTTTTCTGCTTCAAATTGAGTAATTGACATAATTTCTGTAAAAAAATTGGATAAAATATTTTTTAAAAATTATTTTATCTTTTCTTTTTGCTATTTTAAAATATTTAAAATAAGTTCAATAATTATAAAAGTCATTAATTCATAAGAGAGAATTTTTTATATCAAAAGTAAGTATTTTGAAAAAGCATATAAAAAGTAGCTAGTTCATTCAAGATTCTAAAAAACCTTGCTGCTAATTATTGGAAATGTTTAAAATGTTTTGAAGTATATTCAAAAAGCATACAAAAAGACACTAGTAGTTCATCAGATCAAAGATTCTAATAAGCTTTGCTGCTTACTATTGGATATGTGTTGTGGCTACACATTTATAAGGCAAACAATTTTAGCCAAACGCCAAACGCCAATGCCAATGCCAATCGCAATCCGTCGCAACTGTGGCATCCCAAGCGCTGCTGCTGCTGTATACCAGATACATTTCCCAGCCAAAGCGGCGAAGACAGCAAAAAAATACTTCATCACATTTCCCATGGCTGACCATTTATGGCAGCATTCGAATGCCAATCGGTTGAGGCGGCCTTTTCTAACTGTCCCTCTGACAAAATGCCGCAACCTGCAAGTGTAACTGACAAGCCCAATGTGAAGAGTGTGGAAGAAGAACGAACGAACCCAATAATACCATATTATGAGAGATTCTCATACGTAGTGCAAAAATAAATCAAATTTTCTCATCAATCTCATCGAACATGAAAATGCACTTTCAAAACGCATTATATAAACCATAACGGCACGCATGCGCACCACTGCACCACCACCAGCCGGCAGAGGGCTAAGTGGTGCAGGGGGGTTGGGTTTGTTGTTGTTGTTGTTGGCCAAGAGAAGGCCGAGGCCGCGTAAATCTTTCACTTTGAGCAAATGCAGCACAGCTAACTGCGGCTAACTGGAAAACTAGCGGCAACAAATAACGTAAACGATAAATGCGCATGCGCAAGTGCAACAACAGCAACATGTTGAAGGGGGCGGGGATGGGGCAGGTGGGGCAGTTGCAATCAGGCAACGTGCAGCTGGCCAACATCGAGAGAGAGACGCGGCATTTGCCATGGCCCGGCCATATTTGGCATTGGCTTTGCCAACTGCCCAAACTTAAACCCAAACCCAGACACGTTGCGGCTCTGCTGCTGACAAATTGCTGCAGTCGCCTCCTGCTGCTGCTGCTGCTTGCTGCTGCTGCTGCTTGCTGCTGTTGTTGTCGCCAGCATCAGCAGCAAAGTCCTCCAGGCCAGCATGGCGCACAAATTTGGTAGCACGCCGTGCGGCGGCAGTCAAAAGCGTCCAATAATTCATAACACAGCCAGCCAGCCAGCTAGCGCGATTGCAACTGTTGTTGCCAAAATTGGCAAAAGCCGCTTGATAAGCCGCCGCATAGTCGCTGAGCAAAACTCGCCATCGATGTCGCCGTCGCAGTCGCAGTTGCAGTCGCTAGGCGCGTAATAAATCTGAGCAATTTGTTGCACGCTAATCGCGCCATCGACTTGCTGCAACTTGCTGCAGCTTGTGGCCAAAAGCTTTCAATTGAAAGTAAGTATCTGGCAGCTTATTGGGTTGCAGGTGTTTCGAGTTACGAGTGCCCAAAAAAACGATGAGCGCACAGCGTTTTTTTTATTTTTATTATTAGTGGGCCAACTAAATCAGCGCGTTAATTATCAGCTAAGATGCAATGCCCAAAACAGTGTTGCATGATGCGCAAATAATTTCTTGCATTTTTTGGTACTTTTAAGTTGGTAATAAGAAATGTCTAGAAATTAGAATAAGTATTTGAAATGCCTTGAGACTGAAGTGAATATTTTGAGTAAATTTATTTTTTAACTTCTCTGACATATTCAATTTCATTTTTTTATATTATTTAAATTACAAAAATTTAAGTTGCCTGGAAAATATCCAAATTTGAAAATTGGAATTAGTTGTGAATTTATTTTACTCTGTTAAACAATATTTAACAGTTGATAGCTTTTATTCTTCAGTGTTTTGCATATTTTGAGAATATTTAATTTTTAACTACTCTGACATATTCAATTCGAAATGATCTTTTTTTTAATATTATTTAAAATACAAATATTTAAGTTGTTTAGAAAAATATGCAAATTTGAAAATTGGAATTAGTTGTGAATTTATCTCACTCTGCTAAACAAACTTCATCGGTTGTTGGCTTTTATTCATCAGTGTTTCTAGCTCATAACAAAAAAGAAAACGAAGAGTTGTAGTTTCTTTTATAAGCATTTATAACGCCTTGAAACTAAAGTGCATATTTTAAGAAAATATATTTTTAAATACTCGACTTTTATAAGTATTAATTTAATTACAATAATTGAAGTTGTTGACAAAAATATGCCTTACTAAAATTTGGAATATTTGTGAATTTATATTACTCTGTCAACTAATATTTAACAGCTGATAGCTTTTTTCTACAGTGTTTTTAATTTATAAAAAAGAAGCAAACGAAGCGTTTTAGTTTATTTTTATAAGCAAATGAAACGCACTCTCCATGTGGGGTCTCTTTTCTCTCCTTGATTGTTAGAGCTGAGCTACTAGAAGAATCGTTCAAGTGCCCCCTCCATGCAAGCGGATAGTGAGTATCAGTCAATGCTTTGGCAAGTAGGCTCCGTTCGTTTTACAGAGTGGCCAATAATAACAATAATTTAGCCAGTAAATGAAATTAACATGCATTACACAACAGTCAAGCGGCCAATAACGGCAAAAACCTGCCATTGATCCTTGGGGCGTCCCATTGGGCTGAAAAAAAAAACAGCAATTGCAATTGCAATAGCAAAGTCGCCAAGTGTTCCCTGCGCATGTCTGCCTAACTGACTGGCTGATTGAGTTGGCCCGCAATGGACCGGACGGGGCTGCCATCAATGAAACTTCCCAGATGCTTCATGCTGCTTTCGGCCTAACGGTACACAGCCACGTAAACCCATCGAGAGGAGCGACTGTCCACTCTCCCCTCTCCCTTCTCCTACCTGCCAACTAACCTGCCCATCGGCTCTTTCTAATGGCGCACGCATCGCATTTGCCGCCTCAATGGCCAGCTGACTGACCAAATGCAGCGGGATGCAGTTTTCCACTGCCTCCGACTCTGCAGCTCTGCAGCTCTGCCTCTGATTCTGTTTCTGCCACAGTCTCTTGGCTGGGCGCCATGGCGTATGCATTTTTTATGTAAATTGATTTTTTGCTCGATTCTGTTGTCTGTTGTTGTTGTTGTTGTTGTTGTTGTTCTTTTGCCTCTTCTGCTGGCTCGCTGCCTGCGCAGTTGATTGTCATTAGTTATGATGGACAATGTTTGAAATTATTTAAATATATTCAATTAATATAAGCAGATGCTAAGTCAGTCATAACACAAACTGCAAAAGCTAGTAAATGAACTGTACAATTACAATTTTGTTGTTAATGACTATTTTCTTAACCAAAAAATAATGATCAGTATTTTATTTTACTATACTTATAACTCGAAAGTCTCTGCCAAATTTAAAATGATTTTCATGTGTATGCCATTTTGGGAATACAAGTTTTCATTATATTTTATGCTGTCCTTTAACATTAGATATTTGTTTTGCATTTAATTCTTTCATTTTTTCATTTTACAAATATTTCAAGTATCTCCAAATATTACGCATACGTCAAGTTGGTCATATAAATAATAACACCATGCAACAGCCAAACATCTCATTAAATTTCTTATGAAATCAACTGCTTTGGGCTATTTATGCCTTGTTTTTGCTTGTGTTGACTAGAAAATCAAAAACTCGAAGTTGCTTAATGCTTAAGTTAAATGCAGAATTGTTAAAGATGCCAAACCATGATCAAAACTGCCTCGGGAACAAAATTCGGATCAGTTTTGACAAAGTTATGGAAGTTTTAGATCTTAGAAGGGCATTTATAAGGACTCTTTAGCCCTATATTGGCTTGTGTTTAGTAGAAAATCTCAAATTCGTAAGACTTAAATGCAGAAATATTATAAATGCCAAACAATGATCAAGTTTGCAGAAATCCGAATGCAACTAGCAATCAATTCATTGTTTAGCAATTCTGGCATCGATGGCCACTAAAAGTTAATAAAATAATTGCATGTTTGAGCCTGGCAACGACAGGACAATAACAAGTGCAGTCCAGCATAAATGTGGCAATAAAGTGTGTGTGTAAATGCAACAATGAGGACAAGCAAAGACAAAAGACAAAAGCGAAGACAGAGCCAAAGGTTGGGCCACAGTGGCACAAAAACGAGGCGAACATGAAAAGCGTGAAGCAGACAATCAATAAATGCAAAGAAATAGCTGAGGGCAAGACGCAAGAGCCATGTGGCAGGAAGCAAGTGGCAGGGGCAAGAGGCAAGAGGCAGTGGCAACAGGTAACGGCAATTACCAATTGTTTTTGGCCCTTGCCAGCTGGCTGCACATTTGCTGTTTTCGCTCGACTATTGACTATGCCAAATAAAGTGCAATAAAATAAAATTGAGACCAGACGCCGCGAATATGATTTACATGCAGCGTTTAGCTGAGGAAAAGGAGCAACTGCAACTGCAACAGCAGCAGCAACTGCTGCAGCAGCAAAGTGCAATTGCATTTGCCGTTGTTCGTGCAACGTTTGCCACCTGTTCCTGTTTTGTGTCTTGTGTCTTAGTTTGCCGTTATTGTTGCTTGCTTAGCCTTGCCTTCATATCGTTAGCTAATTTTATTGTTATAATAACTGTTGTTGCTGCTGCTGCTGCTGCAAAAACGGCATTGCAATGCTGCTGCTGTTGCTGCTGCTGTCTATCTTTCGTGTATCTAACGACCGGCCTTGCTTATATCAATTCTATTAGGCACAACAGCTTCTCAGCTCCGCAATCTCTTTCGCTCTCTCTCTCTCTCTCTCTGTCTCCGCAGTCGTTATCCCACTCTCCTTTCAACATGTGACTAATCATGCACAGCCAATCATGCCACAAGTTTATTTATTTTCACGTTGCATTTGCACAACAGCAACAACAGCAACAAAAAACTGGGTAATCCACTTGAAAATTCCTCGATTTTTCCTAACCCTGTTTATTGTTTTTGCTTTAGCTATTGCTATTGCTATTGTTGTTAGTGTTAGTGTTACTGTGCCTGTTATCGGGCAAGTATCAACGCTGCTTGTTCTACTCGTACTCGTTATTGTTGTTCCCTGTTATGTTTGCTAGTTTCTGTTGGTTGGTTCCGTTGGGTTCGCTCGCCTGTTAAATCTTATAAAGTGAGTTATCTGCTGGGCTGTCGTGTGGATCCAGTTGATTTTCCTACTTTTCTTATTTGCTGCACTTGTTCTTATCCACTGTATGTGTGTGGCTTTACCGCTAGCAGCGACTGCAGTCCGTTATATGTCCTTGAAAGAGTTAACTGTTATTGATCGCTAACACTTGGCTAGTTACTAAGGTGTTTTACAGTTATTCGGCTTATATATATATAAATTCAGTTGTAACTGTTGAAAAATCTCTGTTCGCTGCTTGTTTGTCTTGAATTTCCATTTTGTAAGCTGTCGACCTGATTTTGTGTGTCATGTAAAATAGATTTACAAAAAATGCTCGCTAGTAACATTTATATTGTTGAAGTATTGACAGCTGTGAGATAAGAGAAATATCATAAATAATATATATGTCTATATATAGGTGAGTGAGAAAGGCGCGGAAAAGTCATATGTAAAATATCACAGAAAAAGGAGAAAAAGAAAATACATGTGAAAGAAACTGGTGCAAAGTATTTATATGTATTATAAGCTTTATAAGCACGCCATTCATATTAATAAATATAGAATATAATAAAGCATCTGACTATATACTCATATAGGTAAATAGTAACTAAAGTTATGCTGCAGCTGACTTACTATTTGGAATCTAAAGCAATCTTCAAATTGACAAAAATAAATCTTGATTGCACACATCAGCTCCGCTAGCTGTCAGCTGGTGCAGAATAGCTTAAGCTGACCAGGAACAGTTACATGGACAGCAGGAGCAGATGCCAATGTCGATGCCACTTGCTGTAAATGTGGCAAATGTCGAATGCAGAATACAGAATACAGAGTGCAGAATACAGAATACAGAATGCAGCCAGCGTAATTGATAAAGACCGACAAATCCGTTGATGGCAATGTTAATACTCGCTGGTATGCCAGTAACTGTTGGGGGTATTGGGGGCCGTGGTTTGGGGGCAGGCTCAATGTCGTTGCGAAACGATCTTGTTGATGGCAGGAAGACAAAGACCTAAGATTGCCTGCTAATGCCAGGTCGATGTCTGCCTGCCTGCCTGATGACGCGTGCAGAACCTGTTGCCACAAACTAGAATCGTTGTTGTTGCTGCTATTGTTGTTATCGAGCAACGTTCGATTTTATAATGATTATCGCCATTACTGACTGCTGTTGCTGTTGCTGCAGTTGCAGCAGCTACTGTTGCAGCTAACAATGCCAGTTGCCAGTTGCCAGTTGCAACTCGCCTGTTGCCTGTTGCAATTAGTCTGGGCGTGGGGCGCGGCTGGAGCGCGCATAAATTGCGTTAGGATAATGATCGCGCTTTGGCACAGTAAATCGCAATTCGAAACTCAACGGACACGAGAGTACAGTTCGAATGTTGCTGCTGCTGCTGCTGCTGTTGCAACGATGAGCCGCCCAGATCGCCAGAGTTGCAACAGCTGCAGCCTCTTAACTGGTTCGGCAACAAATTTGACGCGCGCTGCTACAAATGAACGGCCAGATAAGCAAAGCAGAGAGAAGCGAGCGAGAAGCAAAGCTAAAGAAAGCAGGCAAGCTCTGCAAGGAGAACCAGTGGAAGGCCAAAGCAAAGCCACAAGCATCAAACACCGTTTTGGCCACGCATGCTGGGGCGCCATTTAAATTGAGATTTATTGCAGGCAGGCAGTTGTTCTTGTTGCCAATGATGCGCCAGTGGCAAGCTGATGCTGATGCTGATGCTGCAGGTGCAACATCAGCAGCAACAAGCAACGGTTTTGTATTTTCCAAGCGAAAACAAAACTGTAAAACGCTGCCAACGCCAGCGCTTGTCTTTGACCTGCGATTGGGGGGCCTAGGGGGGAACTTCAGGGGGATTGGGCAGCGAGCGTGTGCCTGTTATATATAACAGTCAACAAATCGTTGGCCGTCCATTGATAATGAAGTTATTAGGCGAATCAATTTGGCGGCTGTGTACATGTTGCAACAGGGGCAACAGTTCTTTGCGCTGCCTCCAGTTGCGGCACTACAAATGTAGTCATGTGGATACATGCTAAGAACTTAATTATTGATTAGGTGTGCAATTAATTAAGAGTTGATATTATACGAAGCAGCATTTGGTTGCTTTAACTAAAATAAAATGGTCAAGCAGCAAGCTTTTTAGTAACTTGGAATGCATTGCCTTAAAATTGATTTATGGTAATGCTCTATTTTGTTTTCAGATATACAATTGCTAAGAATCAATAATATTTTGATTTTGATATGAGTTCTTAAACTTTTCGTAGATTCCTCACAACAGTCGAAATTGAAAAAAAATAAATTTTTTTTTTCATCTTTAATTTTTTTTTTATCCATAAGTTCATATCTGTTTATAATTTATAAGTACTGAATGTTATATACAGTCTTTTAGTTCTGACTAAATATAAGCTGAACCTGTTCAGCACCTAATTTTTTTTTTTAATCGGTAGATTGAGTCTAGCAATAAACAACGTTTAAAAAAAACATTGAGAAAATTTCCCAAAAATAAAAATAATAGTCAAAAAAAAATTAAAGCCCAAAAAATTCAAATAATGTAAAAAATTTAAAAAAAAATTGTATTTTCAAATGTGTTAAAGCAAAACCATGTAAAAAGAGAATTAGGTATATATCCATGCCCTCTTTTAGCGATATGCTCATAACTTTCCACTCTTTTATCAGCTTAAATTTCGTATTCATTTGAACAAATAACTAGAATGATCCGTTTGACTTTTTACCGTCCATACAAAATATTTAGAATAAATTGCAAACAATAAGCCGCTTACTTACAGCAAATCAAGTTTCATTGCATTACAAATATGTTGGACCAGTGTGCACTGTGTGTAATTACAGCTGACACTGATTACCAGAGGAGCAGGAGACGAATGCAAACGGGGCGTTAAGTAGCCAGAGAGGCATCTCAAAGCTTTTGCCATGTGGCAAAACATAATTTCTGCATGTCAATCGGACAGCTTGGAAGTTGGAGTTGTAGTTGGAAGTTGGGAATGGAAATGGAGATGGTTGTCAATGGTGCGGCTAATCCTGCTCATCATCTAAAGCTGCAGCTCGTGGATCAACACAAATGCAATTTTTGAAAACCGGTTGCGACATTTGACGGAAAAGTTGCTACAGTGGACACCGAGACGAGTGGACGAGTTGGACGAGTGGAAGAGTGACTTAGACGGCAGCTGTAGATTTTATCCTGGCCATTTGGCTGCCTCGGCATTTGATTGTCTGCCACTGATTGCCGCTGATGTTTGCAGCTGTGTTTGCTGCTTGGCAAAATTAAGTTGCTGCCTGGCAGCGTTTACAACCAACTATTGATGTTTTAATGATAAGATTTACGCGATTGATTTAGCCAGAGTGTCGAATTTGGCTGCAGTTCAAAAACCGGTTCGCCGCAGGAAGTCGAGCGCATCAGAAGTGGCGCAAAAACGTGCCGCATCAATCAGGCGCCCACCTCGCACGCTTAACAAGGTCAATGGGTTGCCAGTTATAGGTATATATATATATATAGACGCCCACGACTAAGCTGCAATAAAGTAGCAATTTGGTATTGTAAAGCAGAAGCAGAAGCAGGCCGGATGGATTACAATAATTGCACACTTCGGCGGCAGAGTCCAATCCGCAAGTGGAACTGTAAAGTGCCACCGTTTGCGGCAGAGTCAAGAGACGACGACGATTGACAGCCGAGTTGGAGCTGCCACTCAGCTCTGGCGACGGCTGCAACTGCAAACTGCAAACTGCAAGCGGCGCATGTTGGCTATCAAATGTCTTGGCTAAACATTTAGATTAGACGACTACTTTGGCCAGTGTTCCGTCAGGAATGCATTTTTATGGAGCAGACGAGAGAACAATCGACGAGCCACAGCCACTGGCTAATCTAAATTGTTGCATGCAACAATTGCACAAAGAAGCAGCATATAGCAGCCAGGCACAAGTGTCCGGCACCGGCAGCCAGGTAATTTTCGTTTGCAGCTAATTGCGAAAAGTGCTGCCGTACTTGCAACGGGGCCAACTTGCCACAGACAACTGCCACAAGACACGAGCGCACGTGCAGCGGGGGCTCTAAGCCAAACTCCAGCCCCAGCTCCAGCTCCATCTCCAATTGCAATTGGAGCACTTTGGCCCTGGGTAAGTGACACCTACAGCGGAGACAGCTCGGGCAATTGTGTTTGCCAGCCAGCACAAATAATAGCTTCATTGGCCTAAGCCAAAATGGGCAAGCGATGCTCATGTCAGGCCAATGGAATCTGCTCGGAAATTTGCATTGTCTCCAGATCCTTGGTCGCTGGCACTTGGCTGACCAAAAATGGTCGGCAATGCTTGACATTATTGGCCTAATGACTTTCCATGTGCATTTTAATGCCGATTCAGTTAATCAATTAATTTGATATAGAACTATTAATTGTCATTGCTCATTGGCCTTACTATATTACTCACACTTGCCTTATTTATCGTTTAAATATATTTTATTTGCTGCGCAGCGATTTTACAGCCGCGACGCTTTGTCATTTACTGAAACTGTTCATAGTTTTGCCTTTAGACAAACCACAAGCACATTATTTGAGCTGAGAAACAAAAATGGTGGCACAGGTAAACCAGGTAACTGTGGCAGTCCGCTGAAGGTTAGACACACACCGAGTGTTGGTTCTGACATACAAAAAGCAAATAGCAAATAGCTGCAAGAGCGAAATGCTCAAAATTACTAAAGCCGCTTATAGAAGTATGGATTGTGGTATACTGTTCGCTTTTTAAGGTCCTCTGATAACAATAATAACAATGTGCTCCAGGTTTTTAGTGTATAAGACAGTGATAAAGATAACATTAAATATTATTATATTATGTAGAATTTTATAAAAAATATTATATATAATAATGTAAATATAAAAAAATAGAATATTTTGTTTACTTTTAATAAATTTAAAAAAATTTAGTATAATATATGACATACTATCACCGGTTTTTAAGGTAAGATATTGAGATAAAGAGAAAATTTCATACTATGCATATATCGCTACTTATACAAATAATATTTTGTTTACTTTTAATAAATGTAAAAAATGTTGTATAATGATGAAAAACTATTTCCATCGCATTTTTATTTTATTAAATTATTTAAAAAATCTAAAAATTCTAGCCTCAACCATTTCTATTTAATTGCAGGAAAATTTGGTTTTTCCATTTTATCAAGAAAGAAACAAAATAATTAGTAGGTTCATGTTTATATTGATTTTTGATGCTTTTCAAAGGCATTTCTTGCTTATAGAGTATTCATAATGTCATTTGCATTCTTTAATATTCCAATATTCCCTTTCAGGTCTTTTGCCAACTGATTGCTATGGGCCACACTTTGTGGCACAGTAGTTCAAGCAAAAAAGTGTCACAAGTTAATTAGATTAAATCACACAAATATGAACAGAATGTTCGTATACTAGTTGCTACTGTTACATGTCCGACTATTGAGCACCTTTTGCATTGCTTTTTACTACTTAGCACTTGCTGTTCGCTGCTACCGCCGCTTTTGCTGTCAATGTCAGCCATTTGCTGCATACTTTTAGGCTGGCGCTGCTCTGGTTTCAGTCGTCGCACAAAAGTAGGCAACGCAATCTTATACGGGTTGCATTATTTTCATACTTGCCGCATTAATTAAAAGAAAAAACTAAAAACCAAGCCCAGCACTCGAAAAATTCAATAACTTGCATTTAGTCGAGGCAGAAAGGCAAGCAAGCAGCACAAAATAAAACACAAACTTGTGTACCTTGAAGCGGTTACAAGTTGTGGTTGGAAAAAGTTTTACCTTTTGCCACAAACACATGCATATGTGCATATGTACAAACATTAATACTTATGTCTCGAACGCCCACCCACAAATGACGCACAGGTCTCCAGAGTGCCCACTCACGCATTGAGCTGAGTTGCTTTTTGCTGGGTCTGATGCCTAAGTGTTACGCACATTTTCAAATGAGTGTGTGTGCGTGTGTGTGTGGGTGTGAGTGTGTGTGTGTGGGTGTGAGTGTGTGCGTGCGTTTGTGCCATTTTACGAAACATACGCACAACGCAGTTATATAACATGGATGCACTGAAGCAGCCACCAGCAGCAGCAGCAGTTTGATGTCTGAGCACAGTACTCAGCCAGGCAATATTTTTAATGAAATATGCAACAATCAGACGCAACTCGACGGGGACAAACGTTGGCAAAGCGTGGAGCTGTCTGACTGCCCCTGGGTTGTCTGTTTAATGTGGCCATAATTTTTAGACAGCGTCAAAGGCAGACAGACACACATGTAAACTGCAATCGGAGTGTTTGTAATTTGTCTGTTAGCATTTGTCTGCCAATTTAATAAGCCCGAACGCAAATTACATTCTGCAGTCGGAGGCTGCAGCACTTTGGCGCTAAGTGACCCAAATTGCCATACAGCCATATTCAAGTTGCCTTCTTGGCCTTTGCACTTGCATATGCATATAACAGTGCGTATACGCGATATGCATGTTGCATGTTGCATTAATCATAATTGCCAGCAGCAAGTCAAGTGCAAAGTCTTTTACTGCCCTCGGGGGCGTATAATAAATATTGTAATTAAATTACCAATGCAAGCAATGCCGAGTATGTGCCGAGGCCAAATGGGCTTAATGAGCAGTCGTTTTCCATTTAATTAAACAATTGTGCTGGGGCTAGCAAACACCTACATCCTACATACAAAACATCAACATAATATGCCATATTAGAGAAATTGAATCTACATATTAAATTATAAGGACTCGGTATTTATTTTAGGTCTGTCTAGCAAATAATCACACGGCCCCAAGCAAACTCCACAGATATTTACCGCAAATAATTTGTAATCAACAGTAAGTCAACTGCAGGTGAACACAATCACAATCACAAACACATATATGAGTGCAACACTTGAATACTTATGTGACAATGGCGCTGGCACCCAAAAGCGACTTTGCCACTTGGCCAGTGACTGTCAGTTCATTTGCTCAAGTGATAAGTTGCAGAGTAGCACAGAGTCGAAAGATGTGCGGCATACATATTTAAAATTATGATTTGTGTCATTGGTCACACTGCGAAGTCAGTTGTCTTCACACTTGTGCCTTCAACTGACTGCAGAAGCTACGTCTTGCGGTCTGCACAAAGAGAGCGAGAGAGAGAAAGGGAGAGGGAGAGAGAGAGAGAGAGTCCCAAGTGCAGCCAGTTGACAAAAGTTAATTACAAAGAGCATTTCATTTTGTCAGTCGCTTTTCTTTTGTATGTAAGCTGCACTTTATTGAGACTGTAGCACCGAAGAACTTTAATAAAATTTGCCAATTTATTAAATATTGTGCCAACTTGCTTACCTGCCAATTAGTCAAAAAACTGCAATGAAAAGTTAACTGCTTTATTTTATTTAGCTACACTTTTGCCAACCTTTCCTGCTGACAATTGATTTAACTTTTTGCACAATAGTTGCTTTATATTTAACTTGAATGTATTTGAGCAACTGTAACGTTGGCATTTAAATTTATCTAGCTGCGCATTTGTGACAAAAAGTTGATGAATTTTACAAGCTTATACTATCAGGTGGAAAGTAGTAAATTAAATTATTTGATGGCGAAGTGATAACTTTTAAAATTTTGCTTAAGTATATGTTGTTAACATAACTCATTTGTTAAGCAGATGATAGATATTAGAACCAACAATAATAATCGAAACAAGTGGGGAAGGATTATCTTCGGAGTGCCGAAGATTTTATACTCTTTTCGAACCTATAGGCAATTTTCACTCTGCCAACTGCACCACTGAAATTTCATAAGCTGTACAAAATCGTTTTGTCGCGTAACATTTTTTTTTTTGTTCTAAGTATATTTAATTCATTGCCAGTTGTATAGCAGCTATAAGATATAGTGATCCGATCCGGCCGGCTCCAACCAATGTGATGTCTCTTTGAATAATAAGTATCGGTGCAAAGTTTCATCGCGATAGATTAAAAAACATGGGATATATGGCCAAAACCGACTTCGAGTTGTATGGCAGCTATAAGATATAGTGATCCGATCCAGCCGGCTCCAACCAATGTGATGTCTCTTTGAATAATAAGTATCGGTGCAAAGTTTCATCGCGATAGATTCAAAAACATGGGATATATGGCCAAAACCGACTTCGAGTTGTATGGCAGCTATAAGATATAGTGGTCCGATCCGGCCAGCTCCGACCAATGTGCTGTCCCCTGGAATAATAAGTGTCTATGCAAAGTTTAATCGCGATAGCTCAAAAACTGAGGGACTAGTTTGCATACATACAGACAGACAGACAGACAGACAGACAGACAGACAGACAGACAGACAGACAGACAGACAGACAGACAGACAGACAGACAGACAGACGGACATGGCTAGATCAATTTGTATTGTCATTCTAAGCATACTGGCAGTAACTTTTGGGGGTCTCCGACGCTTCCTTCTATGCGTTACAAACTTCAGGACAAACTTAATATACTATTTTCTTCGAAAAGAGTATAAAAAATATGATTATCGATATAAGCATTCAAGGATAAAAGCTAACATTTCAAAGGATTTAAACAGCGTCACACTTATTACAACAGTCTAAGCTTGTATAATTTCAATAGTGTTAAGATTCCTGTCTTTCTGCAATACGCTTATAAGGTGTGAGGTGGGCAAACAGGCGCCATGCAGCGTGCAAAATGGCTAAAACGGAAACGGAAATGCTACTGTGTGCAAAATATGGCAGACCAACAAAATGGCGCTTTGCGCAGGGAGCAAAAAGTTAAGTTGTTTAGCTTATGCGGAGCACAACCCCAAAGTGTAGTATATATGAAAAAGTGTAAACAGTTTTTGTGCTCGAGAAAAAACCTTGAAACTGTCAGCGTTTATTTGCCAGCTACTGTTGAAAAGTTGACAACGCTTTTTTCTTTGTAGTTGTCTATATATATATAGTATATATATAGATTGTGATATTTGTTGCCAATGCCAGTGATTTATTGAATTGCTCTGGCCGCAGGTGCAATACTGCTTCCGCAATTACTTTTGCCACTTCAAACTGTTGCTGTTTACGGAGAAAGAACTGTGGGCAAGGGGGTTGTCAATAGCTGCCTTCTGCTGTCCACATCCGGCAACATAATTTCATATGAACTTGCCTTGGCTACACATATGCACTTTTTAATTACAGCTGGCTGCTAGGCATAAACATGGGCAATGCCTTTCACATACGCACAACCAGCAGAGTGAGGCTACTTTAAGGGGCGGAGGGGCAGGGTGGTGCAGTGGGGAGCACAGTTGATTGGGAAGCGGATGGCTTGCAAACAAATAGCGACATCACTTTGCCTATTCCCCACACACGCACTGTGCGTTCTTGTTATTTGTTGGTTTCCCTCTCTCTCTCGCACTCTCTCTCTCTCACTCTCTCTCTCTCTCTCTGTGTGTGCGTGTGTTTGTCTGTGTCTGTGTATTGGTGTCAGCGCGTGCTTCCTGGCAACCCCAGGCAGCGCTCAGCCCCCATCCTCGTCTCAGTCGGAGCCATAGCCTCGGTCTTTTGTGTTTATGCTGCTCCAGTTCCACAGTCTGCTGCATTCATTAGACTAAGCCAAGTGGCATTCACAGTGCCTGCGAGTTGCCAAAGCTGCACAGCATTAAATTCCATTAACAGGCGCTGCCACAGCCACAGGATCGCTCTCAGTCTGAGAGCCTCAGTCTCAGCCTCAGCCTCAGCCTCAGCCTTGGCCACGATGCAGAGCAGGCCTGTCTCAACAGGCAGCTGCCTACTAATGGTGTTACACGACTCGGGGGCATCCTATGCTTTAGTATTATTATTATTTTCATTGTTATTATTGCTCGTTTGTGGCGGTCGCTATGCCCCGCAGTTGCCTGCTGCCAAAATATATGTCTAAACATGGCCTAAGCGAGCTGCACATTTTACAAATGCTCACTTAGCCAGGCTTAGGTCAACACAGATACACGCTGCTGGGCAATTGACCAGCCCAGATATTGCCACTTTGACAAATTGCAAATTGAGACATTTCCGTAGCCGTTCAGCCTCAAGAACTAACTAAACTCAATATTGACAAGAAATGTCGATGCCGTTGTCATTGTCACTGCGATTACCAGCTGGCATGTCAAAATGCCACAAACAATGGACCTGCAAGCAGGTTAGTTATTCGACAGTTACATGTGTTACTTAAATGCAAAGGACTTAATACCATGGAATTTCACGCCGAGCCGGATGTGCATGACCAACGCTTCGCTGTCAACTTGCCACACAAATCATGCAACACGACACAGGCGGCAGAGTCATGTGCTGCATGTTTGCACGACCCCTTACAACTCTATACGTTACGTTAACTAAACTTTAAAAATGCGAGAACAAGCTAATTCTTCTTCTCGGACCTTGTACTTCACAACTATTATACACAATTTGTTTAATTTATATTTCTTAATATTTTGGTCATGTTCTGTAATTTATATTCGCATAAATTTCACCAATTTATGTATAGAAAACACAATTATTTAAGCACGCTAACGTTAGGTAATGTATTTTTTAGTAGGGATACCCCGTTCGATATTATAACTATTATTAGTTTTTAAGAGAGTAATTCAATCATACATTTGAATAACAGCCAATGCAGTCTAGTTCAAAATGATATATTGAATAGTAAGTAGTAGGAACTTGGGAACCTTATCGGGACTTGATTTTCAAAGAAAATCGAAAATTTGAGAGTTCCTCAGATTTGAATGCAGATCAAATATATAATATATAATACACAGAATATCGAAAATTGGAAAGTACTTCCAATTTAAATGCAAAATTATTAAAGAGGTCAAACAATGCTCAAAACTACCTCGGGAATGAAAATTGGATAAGTTTTGACAAAGTTATAGGAGTTTAAAGTCTGGGAAGGGCATTTATTGAGATTTGATAGCTTTCTCGTGGCTTAAGATAGAAAATCGAAAAATTAAAAGTGCCTCAGATTTAAATGCAGATATAATATAGAGGTCAAACATTGAACAAAACTGCTTCGAAAACGAAAATCTGAACAGTTTATAAGGACTCTTTATAATGACTCTTTAGTCATATATTGGGTGTTTGAAGTTGTAGAGGGCATTTCTAGGGACTTGGAAGACTTATCATATCAAGATAGGTGAGGGATGTATGTTATTTGATTCCGAAAAACGGTCCTTCGTTTGTTAAATAAGAAGATTCTTATACGTATTCAAACTTGTTTATCATTTACAAACTGGAACTCCTTTACATAATTATTCATAAATCTTAAATAAATAAAAAAAAATATAAATCAGGTCACTTTTATTAGTGAAACTACACAGTCGACGTTGGCTGTCCGCCCAAGAGAGTTTTCATTATTTTTTGCATAGCTCAGTGTGGAACCAAATTTGTTGTTCTGGCTTATACAAAATTCGCTGTGGCAAACTGTTGCAAATAGCATAAAACAAGTATTTGTATGTAAAGACCCGTTTTGCGTGATTGTGGCCAATTGAATTTGGCGCATTAGAAGCCTTGTAAAGACATTTCCGTTAGATTTGATTTAATCGGAGAACGGCTTGCTGGGGCAGTGCCATAAATGCTGATAACTGCATCTTATCGCAATTGAAATTGCCAATGGCGGGTTGGCTTAATTTTGTACCTTTGGTTTTTTTGGGGGAAGTACTTAATTGCTTGCATGTCAGAAGAAAAGGGTCTTTAAAAATATGCATGTGGGGATTAAATGTTACGAGTATGTATATGGGATTAATTATGTGGCACGTGGAATGTTGTTGCATGTTGCTGCACAGTTGGCGAACTTTAAGAGGCACACAATTGTTTTTGGCATGCGCACAATGCAACTAGATCTTAACCCCTAGATCTAGATCTAGATCCACTACTTACATACTATATATGGTTGTATACTTATCACATGCAGGCTCAATGCTGCCCGAATGCAGTTCTAGGTGAGTTTATCTAAGTTGCCACTACGGTTCGCTAGACACGTGAGTTTTGGTTTGGTTTGGTTTGGTTTTAGTTTGGTTTTGGTTACAGTTAAATGTAAAATGGCTCTTTTCACTTACCGCGCTCGTTGACAGGTTTTTTGTTTGGGTGCATGTTGATTGGTTGTTATGTTAGGTTTGATTTGAATTGGTTACTTTGAATACATATGAGAGAAATGGAAAAAGACTTGCTAAGCTAATAAATTGCTTTGATGATGATGCTTGGGCTTCGGCTTACTGCAGTAGTAGTAGTAGTAGTATGTTGATTGATGAGTGGCCACCAGTTGCTCAATGGGTTTGTTGATTGAAGACTTTCGTTGGGGCCTCGTTTTCCTTGCATCTCACAGTTGTGCTTGATTTTGGCTTATAATCTCGAAGGATTCGTCACTTGAAAAGTGTTTGCTTTACAATTGCTTACAGTCTACTTATGTACGTACAAGTTCATATTCTGGGCTTGCCAATTTGGGTATTCTTTTTTTTACATTTTGTACTCTTGGTTTAAAATTTTGCATTTTACAATGTGCTCATTAGGTGCGTGTTTATGCCTAGGACTTTGGATTGCTGCTAGTTGGTAGGCATAAACATAAATCGCTTAGAAAACTAGAAAATAATTTGCACTACAATATAGCAAAATTGTTTTTTGGTATACAACGTATTCATATGTATATATATATAATTATTGTTCAACTACTTTTGCATATTATAATATTCGACTTATTAATTTTAGTTGTGTGTTAATTATTGTTAAGTTATTGCTTTGTCTCAACTACTTAGGTTGTTTCTGCCAAAAATTCTTCAATTTCAAGAGGCTATTCGTGTACGTATACTTTATTTCGATTCGTTATTGTTAATTATTAGCAAGCACTACAAACTTGAATAGGCAATATATGATTTTAGAATAAATGTTCACTACTCTTCTACCTTTAAGTATAAGCATATATATTTATATATATGCTGTATTAATATTAGAATGAGAACCAGTGGACCCACAATTTTAGCTGCTTTCTACTACGTATTTATTAATATCCAATTGCTATGCTTAAGATTTCGTATATAGTCGTTTCTAATAAGATTAATGTCTGTAGTTATTGTATTGTATACTTTTGTTGTATTCGCTGTATTATAATTATTCCAATAAATATGTGTATTCTTGCTGCACTATAATATACGCTGTTTTGGGCAAAGTTTAGCTGGCTACATTATATATAAATATGCAACCTCTAATATCATATGTGAATTAAGCTATATTTTGATTTGAGTCTGTTATTAATTTGAAAAAAATGCAAGGTGTTGGTTATATTAATTATAATGTACTTAAACCTAGAATATTTCTTCTTCAACGGTACAAGTGCTTCCTTGAACTGCTCTGCAATAGCTTAATATCTAAATACTTATCTTTAATAATACCATATTTATAGTAATTACTGGAAACTCGTATAGCTTTACATATTGTTTGGTGTTTTGTCTTACAGTATTTATCATATACACATTTTCAGCTTAATGAGCTAATAATGGAATCTACATAATTGGTTTAAGCTTAAGTTATAATCTTGAATAGCGTAGCAAACACTTTTTTCAGATGACTTTCTATTTAGTTGTTTTCTCTCTCATATTCTCTTTTTAAATCTAGGATGGGAACTGTGTCCATTTTTAAAGTTTAATAAAAGCGAAAGGGCTCTAAGTATTTTAAGTTTAACTTTGTGTGTTTTGGCCGTAACTATTTAAGGGCTTTTTACTTTACTTTAACGGATTGACAAATAACGAAAATCAAACTATCTTTTTTTACTTTGTGGAGGCGCGCTTTGGTTGATTGAAGACTAAGCATAGAAGTGTTGATGTGTTGCTGATGATATGCATTTCAAACTGCACCTCGACTTCGACTCTGGCTTACCTCGGCGACGATGGCGGCAGCGGTGGCATCGCCAGCGGTGGCGGTGGAAGCGGTGGCGGTGGTGCACGCACATCCTCAATGTGCCGCTTGTGCGGCGACTGCAGATCGAGGGCGGCATAACTGGCATGCGAATGCCCCCCGGAGACGCCCAGGGGCGAGGTGCGCGGCCGCATCGTGATGGGCGGGCCGCGAAATAGCGCATAAGGATTGCCAAAGTAATCCTGTGAGGTGGCCATCATGACGTTGCACTGCAAGGGAAAAAGAGAGCACAATTAGAGGACATATATAGATGATGACGATGACAGCTTCAACTATCAACTATTTTATATTATATCTTAAGTGATGTATAATATGCATATAGAGTAATTTTAAGTAAAATAAGTGGGGAAGGATATCGAAAATTGTATACTATTTTCGAATTGGTATCCTATGAATTGAAATTTTTCATTTGAAATATTAAATTCAACTGCTAAATATTTGAAAAAAATAATTTGGAAAAAATACAAATATATGATGTTCTTTCAAAATATTTAGTGACGTATATCTTTGCTTTTTATAACTCAATTGATTTGAAATTTCAAACATTGATGAGTTATAAAGATGTTCAAGTGTAAAAGGAAATGGAAGGCGATTGCTTTGAAAAGATCGGATATATGGCCAAAACCGACATCTACTTGTATGGCAGCTACAAGATATAAGTGGTCCGATCCGGTTGCTTCCGACAAATGTGCTGTCCCTTTGAATAATAAGTCTCTGTGCAAAGTTTCATCGCGATAGCTCAAAAGCTGAGGGTCTAGTTTGCATACATACAGACAGACAGACAGACAGACAAACACGAGGACATGGCTAGATCAATTTGACTTGTCATTCTTAGCATACTGGTCACTTTTGGGGTCTTCGCCGCTTCCTTCTATGCATTACACACTTTAGCACAAATTTAATATACTATTTCCTTCGAAAACAGTATGATAATAATTATATGTATTAACTTAATTTTACAAGATTATGAAGTTGAGTATGAGCATAGGCTGTAATGTTTCAAAGTTATATACATGTGCGCCTCTTTTAAAAAGTAATAAATACAGAATGTCACCATTCGCACACAATTTGCTGCCCTTAATGAAAAACAAATAAATCTCACACCCACCACATGTCGTATACGTATTCATAGACAAGCTTTAATTGTTTGGGCATGTCAATAAGCCATTTTATATGCTCAGCCATTCAAAAGTTGACTAAACGATAGCAGCTTATGTGTGTTTGTGCAGTTCGTGTCCTGTCCATTCATGTTTTTTAATTTAATAGTCATGTAAAAATGCGCGGCACGCGACTGCATTTAATATTGTTGTGAAATGAAATGAAATTATTGTAACATGTCCATTTGATTGATACCCCAGAGCAGGCATCCAGCACCATGTCGAACATGCCATAATTGACGGCCTACAAGCGCAGGACAATGGACACAGGACAATGGACAATGGGCCGTTGGCAGTCGACAGGACAGGCGAAGGACATGACACGACAGTACAGCACAGGACTGTGCAGCGCATGTAATTAAGTGGCCTGTCCGCTTGTCGCTTTAAGTGCCAGCCAATCCTGCGGAATGCATAACGAGCTGTTGATGATAGTGTGTGCACATTCCGAGTAATCAATGCAAACAACAATTATTGCCAATGGATAAGGAACAGATCGAAAAGTTGCGATTAAATTGGTTGCAGTTGTTATATTGGAGTCTTAATATTAATATTATATAACTAATATATTAATATAGTTTTAAGGCAAACTGGTCAGTTTATATCTAATGGTTTGAATTGACCAATATATTAACATCATATTTCATTTTGAATATCAGCTAAAAGCTTTTACAGTACAAAACTTAAGTATAAGTTATGTTAAACTTGTGCTGAAGATTATTCAAAGACTTTCAATATATGATTAAATATACAAATACATACGATATGTATTATAGTAATCAAAATATATATATTATATTTATTAATAATTTAAACCTAAATGTATTAAATATAATGTATAATTTTCCATGTTAATTTTTTCTTTAAAATTGTGTAAAACTCAAAGACTGGAAAATGAAATGAATAATAATAAGAGTATTAAAGGTAAATATATTATCCTTTTATGTTGTTTTATTTCCTATAAAAGCATAAATAGTTGCAAATGTTTGCAATTAGATGCCAGTTGAGCTGATTATTATTGACTTGCAATATATGATGCAATACAAAAATTTATTACGATATATATCATAGATATCAGAATATATGAGATGATAACTAATTCACTCTAATGGAAACCTAAATGTATTAAATATAATTTAAAATTTTGCATGCCCGCTTTTTATTTATTTTCTATGCGAATTGTGTGAAGCTCAAAGACTTGCAAATTAAATGCATAATAATAAGGGCACATATATTATTTTTATACTCTTATCGCAAGTTCGAGCCTCGGCGGCGACTGATTGTTAATTTAATACTTTTTTCTTTTTCTTCCTTTCAAATATATAACTGTAATCAAATTAATTTGCTTCCAATGGCTTAGAACAAAAACAATGCCACGCGAAACAAGTAAGAGTGCTCTAGTCGGGAGTGCCCGACTACGAGATACCCTGAACCCAGTCCTTACAATCATTCGTACTACTCTAAGCTCACACATGCTGCAGTACAAGCAGTACAAGCAGTGCCAGCGGTTTAAGCAGTTAGCTTGCTCTTTCGCTGAGCCCCACACAATGGAAAGTTAAATCTTAATTAACTTCTGTGTTTATTGTCCGATCATATTGAAATTTTTGGGGCAAACAATTGTCGATAATATGTGTTACCAAACCAAATTGCAAGGTCGTACCTTCAAAAATGGGTTTTTTTAACTTTTGGGGGGTTTGGGGGTGGTATCCAAAAAGTGAAATATTTGTTACATGTGTATGCTATTCGAGATTATACATGTCAAATTAGGGGCCTCTAGCTCTTATAACTTGTAAGTTATATCCAAAAAACGCTGGTCTGAAATCGAAATTTATCGATAACTTTTGAACGGGACGAGCTATCGATAAATTTTAATAAACTTGATCTGTCCGGGATTAGGAGAACTTATGTTCCAAATATGAAGTCTCTAGCTCTTGTAGTCTCTGATATCTGTGTGTTCATACAGACGGACAGACGGACAGACAGACGGACATGGCTAGATCGACTCGGCTGTTGATACTGATCAATAATATATATACTTTATATGGTCGGAGATGCTTCCTTATGCCTGTTACATACATTTGCACAAAACCATTATACCCTTTTTACCCATTTTTAATGGGTTCAGGGTATAAAAACAAATGCTGACAAACGCGAGTTGCGGTTGCAGGAAAACAAAACAAGGAAAATTGTAACAGTCGGCTCTTCAAGCAATTTTGTCAGCGATCATCAAAACTGCTTGTGGCGTAAGGGGTAAAGTTGCGAACTGGCGAACGAAAGGTCCTGGGTTCAAGTGCCAGCGGCGACTGGTCTTTTATTTTCATTTTTATACCCTGAACCCATTAAAAATGGGTAAAAAGGGTATTATGGTTTTGTGCAAAAGTATGTAACAGGCATAAGGAAGCACCTCCGACCATATAAAGTATATATATTCTTGATCAGTATCAACAGCCAAGTCGATTTAGCCATGTCCGTCTGTCTGTCTGTCCGTCCGTCCGTCCGTCCGTCCGTCCGTCCGTCCGTCCGTCTGTCTGTATGAACACGCGGATATCAGAGACTACAAGAGCTAGAGACTTCATATTTGGAATATAAGTTCTCGTAGTGCCGGGACAGATCAAGTTTATTTAATTTTATCGATAACTCGACCCATTCAAAACTTATCGATAAATTTCGATTTCAGACTAGCGTTTTTATACCCTGAACCCATTAAAAATGGGTAAAAAGGGTATTATGGTTTTGTGCAAATGTATGTAAAAGGCATAAGGAAGCATCTCCGACCATATAAAGAATATATATTCTTGATCAGTATCAATAGCCGAGTCGATTTAGCCATGTCCGTCTGTCTGTCTGTCCGTCCGTCCGTCCGTCCGTCCGTCCGTCCGTCCGTCCGTCCGTCCGTCCGTCCGTCTGTCTGTATGAACACGCGGATATCAGAGACTACAAGAGCTAGAGACTTCATATTTGGAACATAAGTTCTCCTAATCCCGGGACAGATCAAGTTTATTTCATTTGATCGATAACTCATCGCATTCAAAAGTTATCGATCAATTTTGATTTTAGACTAGCGTTTTTGGGACATAACTTCAAAGTTATAAAAGCTAGAGACCCCAAATTTGGCATGTATAATCTCGAATGGCATACACATGTAACAAATAACGAATGATTGTAAGGACTGGGTTCAGGGTATCTCGTAGTCGGGCACTCCCGACTAGAGCACTCTTACTTGTTTAACTATAACTTACAAGTTATAAGAGCTAGAGGCCCCTAATTTGGCATGTATAATCTCGAATAGCATACACATGTAACAAATTTTTCACTTTTTGGATACCACCCCCCAATCCCCCCAAAAATTAAAAAAACTCATTTTTGAAGGTATGACCTTGCAATTTGGTTTGGTCACACATTTTATAGCCAATGTTATGTTCTACAAATTTTAAAAAGATCGGACAATAAACACGGAAGTTATTTAAGATTTTACTTTCCATTGTGCGGGGCTCAGAAAAAGCAACCTAACTGCTTAAACCGCTTGCACAGCTTGCAGTAATGTGTGGTGTGTTTGTATGTATGCACACTATTAGGCAAGTATGAATGGATGTCAGAACTGGGTTCAGGGTATCTCCTAGTCGGGCAGTCCCGACTAGAGCACTCTTACTTGTTTCTTATTCTTCTTTTCAAATATATAATAGCTGTAATCAAATTCATTTATTTTCAATTTCCTAAATTGTTTCTAATTTTTTTTCATACATAAAGTAGCTTTAATAGAATAATTCAAAAGAAAAATTTAAATTCATTGGCAATGCCACGCGAAAAAAATATGGATTAGATTAAGTTTTATGACAATTCAATTTCCGACAGCGGCCTTGAAAGGTATAAGAGCAACAGGCACAAAATTTGGTATGTATATTGTAGTATACATATGTAATGTAGTTTTGACTTTTTGGAAAAACTGAAACTTGTTTATTGTTCAATTCGGTAGCTTTTATGAATGCTATGGTTTGATATCATCTGACGTTGATTATACTATTACAACATTGAGTTGTCTACAGTATGTGAATGAGTAGCATGCGGAAAAATAAATTATTGATTCGAAAATTTTTATTAACTGGATGTCAAATACTGTATTTCTGCCATTTGTGTAAACAAAACTTCGTTGACATGATGATGTGGTCTGTAGTGTCTCTTCTTCTTCTGTCTTCATCTTGTGTTGTAGTTTCTATTGGACTGATGTTCTGGGCTTTTCATCAGCTTGTTGAGGTACTGTTCAATGTTGATATGAAGTGTCAATTTCTTGGCTCTTCATTGAAATTTTCAGTGTCATTGATGTGTTCCAGCACGTGTTGTTGTAGATTTTGTGAACTAAACTTTGGTGTATTATCTGGCATTCTCATTTTTGGAGCACCAAAAAAGTTTGTAGTGTACATTCAATATGTTCTTCTAGTTTCTTGACTTCATCATCATGTGCACATTGGTGTTCCAGACACTTCTTGTATTAGTCTCTTCAGTGCATATTTTTGCCAAATTGCCTCACTTGTGTGTCTTCATTGCCTTTATTGAACCGACATTTCTTTGTATTTCCTTCTACCACAAACGCGCACGAACATCCATTATAGTTGATACCCTACCCAACGGTTATATGGCAATCCCCTGAACGTGAATGCGATGATGATGATGATGTCTCGAGGATGGTGACAGTGGGATGCCAGCAGATGACGATATGAGCTTGACATTTTAATGCCATGCTGTGTGGACCTTTAAACAAATATGAAGAACATGAACGTATATCGACTTTGAGTGTGTCTGACTATGTGCGTGTCATTATTATGATTATATTGGATTTCGACTGCCGTTCTTCTAATGATGACCTTGTGCTCTTAGTACTGTGTCTCTTAGCTGTGTCTTGGAGGTATGCGATGGGCTTTAGCTTGATCTTGTGCCATGACGTATTCTTCTGTCACTATTGCTGGTCGACCTGCAGTCTGGTATGGGTTCAGGAGCTTTTTGTTTTTTTGAATGTTCTTTTTACCGAGACATTTGCCGGTATGGACATTCTGGTCTACAGTGGAGTCTTGGACTTTTCTTTTCATCTGACCTGGACGCTGCCGCACTTCTATTGCTGATACCCTTTAGTATGATGATGATGTATTGTGTCTTCTGGATGCCCTTGGTCTTGGGTGCATGCTTGTTTGTCTGAAGTTCCTTTAAATTTTGTTATTCTCCCGTATTGTGGTCTTTTGGGTACGTTGTGCTGGGTATGCTAGCTCTGATTGTGGTTATGTTATTTCCTTCATTTGTTTGGTTATTTCTTTCCTTTATTGTGCTTTGTTTCCTTTAGCTAGGGTGTTTGATCTCATGGTGGCCTTTGTCAAAGTTGTTCTTGTTGTTCTGTAAAGGCTAATACATACTGGTTGCTGTGTTTTGAGCGCATGTATATTGGTGGTTTCCTGGCCTGTCTGTGATGCTGACTGTAGTTGTTTATATTGGCATTCGTTGAGCTGTTGAATTTGGTTGTATGGGCTTCCCTGGATGATTGCAGTTCCTTTGTTTTTATTGCATCGGAGTAATCCTGCCTTGAGCCTTGATCGTGCCGTATTGTGTCTCTTTTCTTTTCTTCAAATAGCTCCTTTGATCGAATTTTAGCTTTTCTTGCTAGTTTTCTTTTGTTTTGTTTGCTCTGATGAGAATGTGTATTTGCTTTTCTTTTGGTGATGGTAGTATTTCTGTGATAATATTTCAGCGGTATCGTCAATGCCGGTTGTATTTTGTCTGTGTCTTTGATTCTACACTGAGTGTGTCTAGTTCTTTTGTTTGCTATGTTATGTTTTGGTAACATTAAACTGATGTTATAGTCTTTGTGATGGTAGTTAATGTGTTGTGTCTCTTTTTCGACTGCTTGTAAACACTGATACTAATGCAATGAAGCTTTGTTTTGTTCTGGTATTGGTTTGTTTGACGATACCCTGTAGCCTTCTGTGATGTTGGACGTATTTCTTCTTTGCTGTTTTCGACCTTTCTGTTTTGTTGTGCTGTTTGGTGCCGCGACTATGTTTGCTGTGCAGCTGTGTCTGTTCCATTTGGCCTCTGTTTTGTTCCATAGCTTTTGTTGTGGCTATGCCAGCATAGTTTGATATGATTTGGTTGTGCCTGATTTGTTGCTTTTTATGACACTGATATGTGTTGGACTCTTTGGTTGCTTTTGTCACTTGTCAATTTTGGTACCTGTATTTTTGCTTTCGTCTTCTAAGAAATGACCTCATTGTCTCTTTTTGTCAGTTCATTGTTTCCTTTCCTTATAGTATGACCAAATGGACGATTGGGTGTGTATGGATGTTTGGCTACTTTTGTTGTATGTCATGAATGTTTCCATTTCTTTTGGCAATGATTGCATTCTTTTGATGAATAAATAAATTGAAATTTGATTCTACTATTATTTCTACTCTGATGATGATTTCTTTTGAGTCCATTACATTCTATTCGATGATTCCATTCGATGATTCCATTCAATCATTCTATCATTCAATGAGCCTTCCATTAAATCATTTGATACCATTCGTGTGTAATCAAAATTTCTTATCAATACCATCTACTGGAAAGTGTCTCTTCTGTTGTATGCGATGGCATTCGATTTAAGTTACTGCTATTCGTTATTTGAGATTATTAGATGATTCCATTCGTGTCCATTCAATGCCAATCGATGTTGTATTCGACATTCGTGTTCTGTGATTTCATTCCTCAGACCTTTTGATCTCTGTGGTCTTTCCCATCCTGTCTCTTCTCAGAACATTCGACTCCAGTCGATGACACCAATACCATTACATTCGATGATTTTTATTATAGTCTCTGAACATTTCTATGAGTCCATTCTATTAAACTTTATTATTATAGACAGAACATCATCATTTCATGTAATCGGACCTTTCCTCTCCTTTATTCGATGATTCCATTTGATTCCATTCGATAATCTCTTCGATGATTCCATTATCGATTCCAATCGATAATTCCATTCGATGATTCTACTCTAAACTACTACAAGAAATGGTATCCTCTTCTTTTGTTTTCATGAACATTCTACTATCAATTACACCCTGTCTTTTGTTTGGTGACGTCGTACCATACTATTTATTAAAGTACATACTACATCGTATCAATGTTGTATATTACTTTATTATATTTTATTACAGTGATTTCTAAATGGTCATAATCCTAGTTTATTGGTTCTTCCAACGAAGAAATGTGGTTTTATTTTATGTTTTCTTTCAGTCTGTGTTAAGCATTTTACACCATATGATGGTATCAACTTTGTCTATTGAATTGATATCGGCATGACAGTATGACAATATGTTGATTCAATTGTGTTCATTGTTATATGTGTATTAACATTCTTAGTTGGTGTGAATGGGACAATTGGCACTTTATTGTATAGCCTTTTGATATGCGGACCTTTTGTTGGTAATTTCTTTTGTTGAATTGTTTATGTTCATAAAGGCGTTCGTGTCTTCTTATTGTGTCTTTATAGCCGTGTCAATTTGGTTATAGTTTGTGCTTTGTATTTATTTATTTATTTCCTGCCTTCTCTTTGATTATGTAATGGCCTTCATGATACTGTATGCTTTAAGCTTTGAATTTCCTTTAAGCTACACACTGATATGGTCTTTGAATGTGTCTTCAATCGTTTCGTGCCATTATGTACTTTCTTGCGTTGATGTTGATATTCTTGTGGCATGTAGCCTTGTGTCTGAATTGATTTTTCAGCTCTTTGTCAATTAATTTCCTTTATGTATTGGTCTTGCTGGTACATAGCTAGTTTTCGCTAGCGACTTGAGCAATGATAGGTGTCCATCTTTGTTGATTTGTTTGATTCTTCTTCTGTATGCTGATAATTAGTATTGCATCTAACTTCTTCTTTGTCGCATTCTTGTGTCATTTATTACATAGTTCATTATTACCGACCTGTTAATACTTGTGTTGTAATGCCTTCTGTTTGAATTTCATTTTATTGTGTCAATCTTGTCTCAGCTTCTGGTATGTTGTGTCTTTTTTGTTCATTATGTCAATTTTATTGATATTTCCGTATGTTTTGATAATATTTTAATAATTGTAGAATGTTTCATTCTGCAACTATGGTTAACCTAGGCCTTTGCCTATGGTTCCACTGATAGATGTCTTTATGAAAAATGTCATGAAAATGTTATGTTCTGTACCTGGCAATGACTGTTATGATTATCATGATTTCTCTTTGTGTCCTTTCTTAGCATATGTTATCATCTTGGCATGAGCAATGTTATCATTCTATTGAACTGGTTATGCTTTGTTCATTATTTCTTGATGTGATTCGTGTTCTCTTCTGCTTTGTGCTGTGTTTAAGCCTTTGTTATGTTGTGTTATGTTGTGCCGTATACTAAATCAGTTCGTTTAGTTCTCCTGGATGAGCATGGAGGAGTCCCAGTATTATTTCTGATGTTAACGAGCAATGACCTCTTCTGTCTTTTTATTGATGGGTATTCAATTTGTTATTGTCTGTAAACGATTATTGGTCCTGTTATTGGTCTATTAGTTTGATCTTTGTCTGGTAAGCTAGTAATCTCTGTCTGTCTGGTTAGGTAGGCTGCTTGATGGGTAGGGTGTATGACGTATTGATTGCGTTTCGATGTGTCTGACGATTGCCATTACTAGTTCTGATACTGTGTTCTCTTGTTCTCTGTCATTCTTGGACTTCTTCCCTGATATGCTGGTGACTTCTGGCTAAAGGCTGATACCGACAACGACGTGGCAATGATGATGGATGACGTGTCTGGCTCCGGTTAATGATGTTGATTCTTCTTCTGTATTGCGCCAGCTAGTGTAACGTCAATCTTCTGTCGCACGTAGATGTAGTACCTGTTGCTGTTGATCCTGTTGGTTTTATTGATCGAACTTGTTTCTTCCATCAATTGGTACATAGTGCTTCTCCTGTTGATTGGCTCCTTATTACCGACTTTTCTTCTGAAGCCTGTAGTTATTAGCCTACTTGTTCTTCGAACTTCCATCAAATAACCTGATCGTTCTGTCTTCTGCCTTCTTCTCCTTTAATGATCAAGGTCAATTATTTGATGAACTGGATATTTTTGGTATCGTTGGTGCCGAGTACCTTCTGTAATTGATCAATATCAATTGAATCTCGGTGAAATTGACGTGCTGTGTTTCTTGCATTTTTATAGTTTTAATATTTGTTATTTTTGATTCTGATTTCTGGTGTTTCTCATCATCTTGTCGGTGACGTCGTCTCGAAAAAAAAGTTTGCCGTCAACTGGATATCTATTGTTTTCTGTGGTATGCTAAAAACTGAAACTTAAGGGTTATATTATGAGAGGATTAAATAATATCAAACAACTCACATTTGAGTTAAAATTGGTTTTCGTTTAGTATTTGGTATACTTGGCATGTTAAAACTGTTAAGATCGGATACTCTCAGATATGGTCTTTAAGATCAAATCAGTTATGCATTTTATATTTAAAATAAGTCGATAGTATAAAAACCCTATAAAACCGATCTTATAATACTTTAAAGTCACATAGCTTTGCCAAATCTGAACCATTTTCAAGATCTCGGCCTATTTCTTCAAAAGTTTGCGTCTTAAATTTGTCTACATTTAAGTTTTATCTACTTTTTACTACTGTATGATAGACCATTAAAGATATACCGGAAAAATTATGGTTGCAGAACGAAATGAATCGATATTTTTGAAGCGGACAACTTATAAGTAAAATTATATTGATAAATTTCGGTAAACATATTTAAAATTTTTTCAAGTATACCAACTGCATTATACCCTTTTGCTTATCAAATTATGATTAACATTGCCTAGCATTGTCAGCAAAAATGTAGAAAATGAAATTTATATTTTCAATATGGAACAAACTGGAAAACAATTTGCAATTCCTTTGTTTACTGCAGTACAAATGAAGTGGAATGAGTGGCGGAATTCTCTCCTGGCATACACTGCGTATGCATGGTAAAAATATGCATTTATTGCAGCTATTTTGCATTTATATGAATACCTTTGCCATCCTGGACTAAGGATGTCGGCACGCAGCCAATAAAGTTCACGTACTTAAACGTTGAATAAAACTGGGCGCCAAGGCAGCTGCCAAAGCAGGGCCCCACTTATGTATATGTATGTGTATGTGTGTGTGTGTTGGCTGTTGTTGTGTGAGTGAGCCAGTTAAGTTATTAACACGTCAATCGGCTTCCGAATTGACAGCACAAATGGATGGCACCTGCCAAAAGGCACCCAGTAAGTACTCAAGGATTGCAGTTGAGCAGGCTTGTAAGTACCTTCCGCACATGTAAATGTTCTGCTTAAAGTATCTGTAAAATTGATAAAGCGCCTGCCAACTTCAAGCAATTTGCGATGCAAATGTAGCTTATGCAATTTGTAACTTATTTTTGGTAGCAGCAGCAGAGCAGAGTCAAAACTCATATTGACTGAGCAATTACATTTTTAATTACCAAAGTGAGAGAGAACTTTGGCATGTCGAAACATATGCAGACATTAAATTTATTAACACAATTAATGCGTAAAGTTGGCACTCACAAGTCTAAAGGAAAGTAACACGAAAAGCCGCAAGAAAATTCGGTGACGGCAAAGTCAAAGCAAACAGCTAAAGAGAAAATTTGCCAGACAAAGACAAAGAAATTATTTCAAGCTCTCTTTCTTATCGTATAGTGTATGCATCTTAGACTGAGCAGCATTTAAGTTAATTCTTTCAAACTTACTCGGAAATTAAAAGTCAGAATATTATGCAACTCAAAGTTAAATATTGCAACAGACTTGGGTTGAGCGGAACTACTAAGAACTGATTCGGTTGGGTTCTTCAAGTATAATATATAAAGCGCTATAAAGCATGTGACTGGAAAAGTCGAGTTTATATAATATAAATTGTGTATTTCTGCGAAATCTTATTGTGTAATTAATCATTATATTACGCAGATTTATCCACTTTTTTTTTTTTTTTGCTAGCTTCTAGAAGAATTAAAAATTTTCTAAAAGAAAAATAAATTTGAAGATTTCCCACCAAACTATAATCGAAAATTCTCTTTTCGCTTCAGTTTTTGACATAGTCTGTGAAACCATTTGATATGCACCTGTAAAGCAATATTTTTAAAATCTGAAATGAACATTGCTAGTGCCTGCTAAATTCAGATTAAATTTAAAATAAATTAAATATTTGATAATTTTTACAAATTACCAATCAGATGAAAAAGTCATAGTCTCGTTCAACGATATGTAAAATGTAAAACTGAAATATTTGATAATTTTGGTAGTTACTAATCAGGTAAAATAGTCATAGATCTCTCTCTCTCTCTCTCTCTCAGCAATGTCAAGCCACTGTAGCTGACTGCATGCCTCCTTTTGAAATAGTATCCTTTCGCTGCCAGGACGTACTCACAAGCCGCACTCAAGCACCCACAGAATGGTGCCGATAACTCGAAAATGCCAACACTTGCGACACCGTCGGCGATGGCCGTGTGCAAAATGAAAGGCACGCGCAACAAGGACACGGCCCAAAAAGACAGACAGACAGACTGACACACAAAAGCGGAAAACTGGAGGGAATGGGGGCTGGGGGGTAGGCATAAAGGTGGCGCTAACTAAACCCCGGCAGGCAGGCAGTCAGGCAGTCAGACAGGCGTTGTGGCTGACACTCTCGCTGGAAAGCGCTGTGCCGTATATCTTCATTAAAATGCAATGCGTTGCTGGTGCTCAGCGCGGCACAAGTGGCACAATCGAACGAACAGACCCAACAAACCGACCACTAACACCCACCTAGCCCCCAAATTTAAATCGTGTAAGCGTTAGGCGGCCTGTAATGACAACAACTGCGCCCCGGCTTTAACTTTGACGTGGCCAGTGGCAAGTGGCTGGCAAAAACGTGTATATTGGACAAAAGGCCAAACTGAAATTGGCCGTAACCAGGAATTCTATGCTGGTGCTGCTGCACATCCCGGCTGAGTCAGCATCAGTCAGTCGCATCAACGTATGCACGTAAAAGTCACATCAACCGTTGACGTTGTAAACTCGCTCATGGTAGAATAAATTCAGTAGCGAAGTCATCAACAAAAATATATAAACAAACATCTTGACTGCCACAGCTAAAAGCAGCACCTTATAAACATTAAACGGGTTGATGCACAGGCTGTTGGTAGGGCATGCGGCATGTGGCATGTGGCATGCGGCATGTGGTAAGTGCAATGCAGCCGCCTCGCATACTCGTAAAATGATGCACAGATGCACATCCGCCTAGGTGTAAATCACGTAGCACTCCAACGCCTTTTACAGTTTCAGTTGTTTTCCACAATAAAATTGAAAAGCAGCCAAAAACAGCAACAGCAACAACAGCAACAGCAACAACAACAATAATAATAACTACAACGACAGCAAAACGCAAAAGTTTTTAAAGTAGAATGACAAGCGCACGTGCGACCTGCCACTGAGCCAAAACTCTGAGCCGTAGTCGCAGAAACCGTAGTCGTAGCCGTAGTCGTACCCATAGCCGTAGCTATAGCCGTATACGGAAGTTTGTTTACGTTGAACGCCTGACACTTGCAACTGGCGGCAGGCAGCGGCAGAAGCAGCTATTCTCTGCCAGACTTATGGTTAGACATCGATCTCACGGGAGTCGCAGCCCTGAACTACTTAAGCCCGCAAACTTTATGCATTTCTCGTGCGGCTCATTACAACTCCAGCAGAGCTGCAAATATACACACGGCTATCAGCTAGCCAAAAAGGTGGAAACTGCAAACCCAACTGATTGCTCCACTCTCCCCCTCTCTATCTCCATATATCTCTCTGTGTCCTTGCCTGTGTATTCCATATGGTACACACATGCCTTCGCGTGTGCGTTCCCACTCCTGCTCCCTACTCCTTACTCCTACTCCTGCTCCTACTCCTGCTCCTGCTACGGGTTCTGGTCCAGTGAGCACACGTGTCGAGTATTTTGTTTATTAAAATTAAGTGCCATGGACACAGGGCAGACACTGGCCAGTGGATACAACAGCTCAAAGAGGCTCCAAATATTAAAAAATAGCCATATTGTGAAAATAAATAAATCAAAATGTATTACTTCAAAAATATATATATTTAAATGTTGCATTTTGTATTTCTTGTATCTAATTTTTTTAAACTAATCCCCTTTTTTATATGGCTTAACGACTTTGAACCTATCTCACATTATCCAATCAAAGGATATCTTTAATATATAGTTTTTAAGCTTCAGCTCTTAGATGTTTTGGCTCTTCCATAATTATAGCTAGAACTTTATCTTATTTGACGTATTTAATTCCAAAATGTATTTTCCTTTCATTTTTTTTAAATATTTTCTTTTATTCCCAACTTTACTCGCATTATCCAGTCAAAGGATGTCTTTACTATATATTTTGTATTTTTTTGTAAAAAGCTCTTAAATATTTTGTGTTTTTTCTAATTATATCTATATTTTTATAGTATTTGCCAAATTTTGTTCCTAAACATATTATATTTTCTTTCTTTTACCTGTTTTCTTTGTATTGCCAATATAACTCACATTATTCAATTTAAGGATATCTTTTCAATATATTTGGTAATATTTAATATTAGGCTCTTCATTATTTTGTCTGTTTCCTTATTATATCTATAATTTTATCTTATTTGCCATATATAGATCCGAAATGTATTTTCTTTTCTTTCTTCTTACCTAATTTATTTGTATTCCCAGCATATCATTATCCAATTTACTATATATTTATTAGTATTTAATATTCCTTGATTATTTCTAGAATCTTATTGTATTTGCCATATTCAGTTAATATCTTTCGTTTTTACCTATTTTCTTTGTCTTCTCTCGCCTATACATATACATATATGGTTATCATAGTGAATATTTTAGCTGTTGCTTAAGCGTTTTGCTACCAAGGTGCAGTGGTGCTCGGGACAGTCAGCTAGTGTCATCAGGTGGTCTGATTCTATAGCTCGTGCTGTTGTTGTTTGTCGACAGTTGCTTTTAATGCCACACAGTGACGACCGTAACCAGTGCGCCTCCTGCCTCATGCCCCCTGCCACGCCCTCTCCTGCCACCCACTGCCCCTCGCTCGTTGCAACCTGATGCACACTTTTTATTATGAGCCGCACACGCACACGTGTCCAGGTGGATAGCAGCTGCGTGCTGACCAACTGATGCCGTTGACGTGGCCCGGCCAGTTGGTAGAACGACAACAACAATAACAACAGACTGCTGCCAGCTACGTGCCTTTTGTTTTGCCATTAGCCAGCCAGCCAGGCAGCCAGCCAGCGTCGACAGGACACAGCCACATTAAGTGATATTTGTTTTACATGAAAATCAACGCGTCCTTGCGGCTGCTCCGACCAACAATCAGTCTGTCTGTCAGACTGTCTGTCCGTCTGTCTGTCTGTCTGTCAGACACATCTCATTCAGTACGCTTTGGCCTTGGTAACTGCATTCCAGCCTGAAGTTCATCACGCTTATGTAAGCCCATTTTTCAAAAGTCATCAATTTGTGCTCAGCTAATTTAAATAATAAGTTGCCTTAATAATGGCACAAACACTTTGCTAATCAGCCAACATATATCCCAGATGCCAGCAACCACATCCTGATAATTATCGCGAAGCTGTGTCTAACCCATATTACCTGGCTGTAAAGTGAAAGTTTTTGGCTAAATGCTAATGCACTAATTAGTTCACGCTGCCAACTACTCAGCTCAGAGTCAGTCAGCCATATAACAGTTACATATACACATACAGACATACAGTTACACACATACACATACACATACACATATATAGTTATCCTGGCTGGCATGTCATAAAACAAACTACAGCTGAGTTTGGTATAATTAAAAATGCGCAGACATGGCAAATAAACCAAAAATTCTTTAACTTTTGCGCACCAATAAAAGTGAAAATTACTCACAAATAAAATAAACACAAACATTTCGCCAAATCTGCTCGTCGTCAGTTTAAAGCTTGTTTTTTTCTCGCTCTGTATTATGCATTTGGGCTAAGTTCTGTGGAATGTTTTGATACCCTGCAGTCCAAATAAAGCAGACTACGATAGTTATATGAGTTCTAATGAAGGCAGAGGTACCATATAGAATCTATATGACGTTTATAGGATCATAAGCATGTCGACTACTGTCCGAAATGTCCTTTTGTCATTCATTTTGGAAAACACATAATTCATTATGTAAATAATGTAAGACATTATATATGATTACATGCATTCAACATTTTAATTAGAAGGCTTTAAATGAAATGCTTTGTGCTACACATTTAAAGTTACATAAACTGTAACGAATTATTAACAATAAATAGCATACAATGCTACTAATCGCTTTTATTATTACAACATATATTTAGCATTTTTTGCGGTTTTTCGCTCTAACCGCAGAGTATTATTTAGTTCATTTGGCCTACAAAAATTTTCAACAGCATTCATTTATTTACTGCCAATTGCTAAAAACCCACTAAATAAAATGATTTACAGCAGCTGTGGCAAATAAAACAAATATCACCCGCGCCGCTGGAAGATGAAATGAAACGAATTGATTAAATGAATTGTGCCATCAACGTTTTTAAAGCATTTTCAATTTCCAAACTAGCCATGCTGCAATTTTTCGATGCACATCAAGCGACGATCATAAAGAACCAAAGGCATTTTAAAAGCCCTTTTAATGGTGCGAAGTGAGAGGGGACTGAAGTGGGTGAGGAGGGAGCGGAGTGTGAGCCTTGCGTACAGTTTGCTAGCCGCAGCAGGTTGTAAAGATGTCCAGAGGCCACAACACTAAAGTTTATGGCCACTAGAGTGGGCGGGATTGTCCCCACCTTTATTGTTCCGTTCGCAATGCTTGTGGCTCGTTCCTTTTCGTTTTTTTCTTGCACTTGACTTTCGTGTCGAGACTGCTGCCTGTGCTGCCTGGCTTTAAAGCCTACTAAACTTGGCCAAGGGGCACACGCACACAGACAAACAGAGTGAGCCAAACTTACTAGCGCACTAAAGTATGCAACACATTTTATGCCACACGAAACGAGAATTCGCGACAGCCGCGTTGTAAACGTTGAAACGTTTGCCAATGTGTGAGGTGTCATAATTAATTTGGAAGCCAGTTTGTTTTTGTTATGGTCGCCGCTTGTTTGGCAGTTGTAAACAAAACTTATTTGCCAGCCATGATTTTACAACAGCAAACCGCGCACATTGATGCCAATTGCCAAAACTGATTTTTGAATAATTTAACAAAAAGCAGCAGCAGGAGAAGCGAGCGCTTTAAAATTGGAGGGGTTGGGGTTGGGGGTGGTTTTGTGGTTTAAGGGATGCAAGTGGCGGATTTATAAACGGCACTCAGACTATTTGAATAGTGCTTCAGTCTTGAGGCAGACGCTGTCTGTGTGTCTGCTGGTCTGCCTGTCTGCCCCCGACAATGTGCCCCCGACTGACTGGCCTGGCCTGGCTGTGAATGGAGCATCACTGCACTGTCCTACATTTTCTCATTAAATTGCCACGCCGAATAGTTGGCATTGCAATAAAGTTGGCGCTAACAAGGCGTTCGTGCGGCAAGGATTTGCTTTCGGCCACGGCAGGTTGATTTTTTGTGCCAAACTTTTAATTGGCCTGAGCAACGTTTTAATTGTTTTGTTTCGACCCAGACTTGGACACACTCTTCTCAGACATTCGGCACTCGGCACTCGCCATTCACATGCACACTCTCAATTCTTAATGCATAAACTTGACTCTTAAACACAAGTACACAAGCCCGTTGGCCGGAAAACGCCAAGTTTTATGCATATTCTGGCTGCCATTTCTATACGGATTGCTGGCCATAAATTATATGACACAGTTGTGTGCAAGTGTCAATAAAGCAATGCCAAAAACTCACCAACAACGGCCAGCGCATTGGCTTTGCCATTGTAATAGCAAAAGTTCTGGGAGCCTGTATTAAAATCCCATAACGATAGCCAAATTTACGAGCCAAAATCTCTCAAATCCTTACGCTGTTAAACCACTGTTAGCACTTTACAGCGCATTAACAGCGCACAGTTGTCTGCACTTGACACAGCTGTTGTTGCCACATCCAAATACTTGTGTAACAGAGATGAAAAAAATTGTTGGCTGGATATGCTGCTTTAATCTGATTATGTAAGCCAAATGCAGTAAGTGGTGCCTTATGTATTTCATTTATTTAAATGCATTTTTCATTGATTTATTTGCAATTGAATAAAATATGTAAAAAATTCTCATTATTACATAACAATAAAAATATTGTAAAAATAAATAAATTGTAACTAGTGCCCTGTTTATAAATTGCACTAGATATATGAGCATAAATAAATAAAAATATACACAAAACAATTTTATAAGCTATTTAAGCTAAAAGAAAAAAAAATAATGTAATTAATTTTTTTAAATACAGTTTTTATGGATTTATTTGCATTTAGGCATTAAATGATCTACTGATTAAAAATAAATACACATTCTCCTTATTTCAAAACAATAAAAATATTGTATTAAGAAAAAAAATGTGAAACTAGTGCCCTATTTATAAATTACAATTGTAAATAATTGAATAAAACAATTATACAAAAAAATTGTTTGAAAAAAATATGCGATTAAGATTAAAGGAAAAAAGATGACAAGTGTTTTTTGTATTTATATATATTGTACTTTTTTTTCTGTTCTCTAAAATTATATAAAATAACCAAATCTTTTATCGACTATAATGCAGGCTTGTTTAATTCTACATTTGAGATTGTTATTCTCTTTAAGCTATGCTCTGTATACAAAACAAAAAAAGTACTTCAAATCTACATTTGCAAATCTGCCTTAGAATGTAGCTCAAGTCTGCATTTAGCCTAAGCATTTTACTTGTATCTTTTATGCGAGTGTTTTTCTAGATATACAATGGCTTACGACGATAGATAAAAGCGGCAACTGCAATTTAATAAAGTGAAACTGTGTGGTCCTACTGTGCTGTATTCCCACCTCTGTAAAAATACCCCACCTCGTCCTTTTGCCATGGCACATGAGGTATGGCCCACGGCCCATGGAGCTCATTTGAGTTTAAATTGAATTGAAGCCAAATGCACGCCATGATTTTAAATTGTTTGGTTGGGTTTACATTGCATTACGCAGCGTCGCCCGGCGGCAATGCATTCATTGCATACATTCAGGCGCTTCAGAAGGCGGAGGCGCATTCGAGCACAAAACTACACAAATTGCTGACATATTCAAATCAATGCGCTTGGGCATTGGTAATGGGTCGCACGTGTGTGCGTGTGCGAATGTGTGTGTGTGTGTGTGTGTTGCATGCTTCTTTGCAGAAGCCATTCGCAGCTGCACTTGGAAAAACAAATATCAAATTAAATAAATTGAAATGCTTCACTCCAAGCGCTGCGCAGGCCGTTGATGATCCAAAGCCACAGAGCCACAGAGCCATAGCCATAGCCATAGCAACCATGTTAAGTGGCATATTCAAGTAATCTGGCTGGAATTTCTGGCCAACCAAAGGGCGAGTGGGAGCAGAGTTTGGTCAAACTGTAGCCAAAAATATATACACAAGCCGCAGCCAATTACTTGCGGGTGGCATGTTTGTTACTTTAAAGCCAAAAACTATAAAACTCGAGGAGCAGCCGCTAAAGTAAAGACAGGAACAATATGTCTGTGAATCGCTAAAAAAAATAAAAGTAAGGATAGTAAAAGAACAAGTATAAGGAAAACGGAAAAGGAATAAGAAAGGAAGACAAGTTCAATTCAAAGCCAAGTCCAAATGACCCACGACACACACAGACGGTTAAACAACTCTCAGCGCCAACGAAGCTCGTAAGTAGATGGCACAATACACAAATGGACAAACGGACAGACGAAGAGACAGACAGACAGACAGACAGACAGACGGACAGACAGACAGACGGACAGACAATCAGTTTTGTATGACTGACTGTGTGACTAACCGACTGACTGCCTTGGCATTGGCAGCACGGATGCGTTGCTCAGGACGAACATCCTTTGGTGCCGCTCTGACGCCCAAAACAGACACAGAGCGCGACGCGAAAATGTGTTGTGTGGCAGCTGATTGTTGTTGTTGTTGCTGGTGTTGTTGCCTGCCTGCCTGCAACTGTAATCCTGTTTTGCTCTTGTTACACACACTCGTCTTCAAAGTTAAAATTGCAAGTAAAGCTTTTATCACGTGTTTATGGGCCCTAAGCCCACAAACCCCCCAGCCAAGTAAGTAGGTTGTTGCCATTGGCCAACAACTTCGTTTTTGGCATAGAAAATAGCTGAAAATCGAATTCCATTGCCTGCCCTCCTGTTTGCCATGCCCAAACAGCAAATACCAATAAAAGTTACTGTAAACTGAGCCCCCACACACACACACACACACACACACATGCCACTTGGTATGTCGCTCTGAAGGGCTAAAAGCTTTACCTACTAACCGAAGCCGTTAGCTTGCTTAACTCAACTGATTTATTGATATGGCATACGTACATATTTATACATTTATTTTTATGTGTTACAAAACTTTGCATTTATTATGGCCACAGCCATTATTTGTAATTAATTTTGAATACACTCAGACTTGATTTAAATATGCAAAAATGTAAAGAACTATTATTTGCTGATATGCATGAGTATAAATACCAATTAAAAGGGAGGTTTTGCTAGATGCGAAGAAATTACGTATACGTAATCAGAAAACAATGTATAACGAGTATATAGGTTAGCTGTAATGTTCGGCTGTTTGTAAGAACGTAAGTTTTCTTTAGACACTAAAGACATACAAGATTGAAGATTGATTAAAATACAGCTTAAGATCAGCAAACTTGATTTGAGAAGAAAAATATTCCAATCAAAACCAAAATTTTCTTTTTTATACCCTGAACCCATTAAAAATGGGTAAAAATGGTATTATGGTTTTGTGCAAAAGTATGTAACAGGCATAAGGAAGCATCTCTGACCATATAAAGTATATATATTCTTGATCAGTCTCAACAGTCGAGTCGATTTAGCCATGTCCGTCTGTCTGTCTGTCCGTCCGTCCGTCCGTCTGTATGAACACGCGGATATCAGAGACTACAAGAGGTAGAGTCTTCATATTTTGAATATAAGTTCTCGTATGCCCGGGACAGATCAAGTTTATTAAATTTTATCGATAACTCATCCCGTTCAAAAGTTATCGATAAATTTCGATTTCAGACCTGAGTTTTTGGGTCATAACTTCAAAAGCTTAAGAGCTAGAGGCCCCAAATTTGGCATGTATAATCTCGAATGACATACCTATGTAACTTTTCACTTTTTGGATACCACCCCCCATTCCCCCAAAAGTTCAAAAAACGCATTTTTGAAGTTATGACTTTGCAATTTGGTTTGGTCACACATTTTATTGCCCAGTCTGTGTCCAAAAAATTTCAATAAGATCGGGTGATAAACACAGACGTTTTTAGGGATTTAACTTTCCATTGTGTGAAGCTCAGTAAAGAATCAAGCTTACTGCTCAGACTGCTTGCACTGCTCGCACTGCTTGTACTGCAGCATGTGTGTGTTTAGATTAGTAAGAATGATTGTAAGGACTGGGTTCAGGGTATCTCGTAGTCGGGCACTCCCGACTAGAGCACTCTTACTTGTTTAACTTGAGTTATTATGGAATAAACAACCTTAGATCTAAATAGTTTTATTTTAAAGATCGAACAAATTTAAATAAGATTTGAAATTTTTAGTAATTTAATAGGAAGATTAAGGTCAGTTTTAATATACGTACAGTAAGACAAATATTCTTAGTTATAGAATTTAAGCTATCGAACGAAAACTGATTAAATCACGATTGGTAATTTTGTTATTAAAATATATTTTTACTGTTACTCAAATTGATTAAGACTTTTACTCATATCGCAGATTAGTAAAGACCTTGAAGAAGAGTTAAAAATGTCACTACCACGCCCATCGCTGCCCAGTTTTCAGCTGCCTATATCAGAGTATAGGGCAGTCGGTTTCTGTTGGCTGAAATAATTTTTACTCGTTTTTAATTTGCCATTTATATGATTAGCATAAAATTGTTGTTTAAGAGTTATGGATAATTGCCAAGTTCATAGTGCCATTTATTGGCCGTTCGTTTGTGATTTTCTTTTTGGCCACTGTAACTGAGAGGCTTGCCAACGATTTGACTCAATTCCCGCCCGATTCCCCGCCCCCCGCAACGCACCTAAATCGTGTTGATCATCATAATGCGCTTTGTGGCGTTGTGTCAGCTTCAAGTGCTCGGTGGCCAGTGGCCTGGTGCTTAGTGTCTGGTGCTTGCTGCTTTGGTGGCTGTTGCTCCCCGTGCCTCAAAGCAGTGCATATTTTACACAATCTGTCGGCCACTACACACCCCCCGCCGCCCAGCTTTTGCCATCGCATCCACACACAAGCACAACTTTTGGCCGAGATTTATCGTGCAACTTGGCCAAAAAGGAAAAATTCTTGTGCCGCACAAACTTATTCCGGCAATGCCTTTTAGCTGCATCACACAAACAGAACACAGACCAGCAGAGCAGAGAACAGCACAGAATGGAACATACCTACACATATATACGCCAGGACATATGCAGGCTCCGTATCCTTTATGTCAAGCGCTGCATCATGCATAGCATTTGTGAATTTTGCCATTGCCAACTACTTTCACTCATCATAATGCGAACAATTTGGCGTTGCTCGATGCTGATTTGATTTTCATCAAATGCTTTCCACAACGAATTGAAAGTTATTGTGATTGTGATACAGCCTGTCTGCATGCATAAATTTGTTGCTCAACTAATTTTATGCATACCCGGCCGGATTTTAGCATTTAAATGACATGGCCAATGTATCGATGAAATGCTCAGCTAATTTTCATGTAAATCAACAAATGCAACTTCAGGGGCACAGCACAACTGGTGTCATAACTAAGCACAGAGTCAGCCTACCTATCAAAACTGACAAATGTCCTCAGCATGAACAACAAACAGACAGAGATAGAGACAGAGAGGGTGTCAGAGCGAGACAGCTGCACATACCTGACTGCGACTCAGAGAGTTGAGTTTTTGCTTATCCCCCCTTACTGTGTAAGGCAAACGTTAGGGCCATAGCCAATGTCCGGCTAAAAGGCATACCGTAACGTGCTTGGCCCGAAACAGAACGTTATATGTAAATCGCATTTGGCATACATATTTAGCCAGTTGTTGCAAAAAGACTTGGAGTCTAGTAACAGTCCCTGGCATTAGCATATGCCAGCAGCAGTCGCTTCCTGCTAGGGTTACACAAGCAAACATGGCAAGCACAGGATAAATGGCCGTAAGGATACGCACACCCCGCCCCCTACCGCCCCTATCTTGCTTGGTCCGTCTCCTGCATTAAAAGTAAAAAGGCAACATTTTTGCTGGCTGCTTAAAAGTTCGATAACGTTGAGCGTTCATACTTAGATATCTGGCCGGTATAATTGCATTAGCATTGGCTAATTAAAAATGCAGTCGGCTTTTAGGCGCCTGCAAATGCTTCCGATATTTGAGGAAATTATTGCAATTTTTGACCAAACGCTTTGAGCGCCTAATTGAAATGGCAAAAGCGGACAAGCGGACAGCAGACAGCGGAAAACCTGGTCAAAAGCCAATTAATTGCAAATGACACAAAAACACTTGAAACGCATCCTTGTGCCAAATGCCAAGCATCGATGACATTTAATTTCCGTATTGACTGCCAGCTAAGAAACTTTGTCAACTGGACGCCCCAAGCGTTGCACAAAACTTTCGACTCAAAGGTAAACCAAACGTACATATCTTTCTAGTATATCTGCTGCTATTTTATGCTAAAGTATATATATATACATTTATACTACTCGTACTATAAATAAATGTTAGCAGCGGCAACAATTTGCCCAGCCAAAACAAAGCCATCGCCTCTGGCCCCACACTACCAAGCAGCCGCAGGACACAAAAGGGCTGTGAGCTGTATAGCAGGAAAGACTCGACTCCAACTCCCAACTCCAACTCCCATCCCCACCCGAAAATTCGTTTGTTTTTGTCGAAGTTCGCGCTGTTGCAGTTTTCCAAGCATTTCCATTGACAGTCGCGACAGTTTGTGCAGCATCCGAGAGCCCTTCTCCCAACTCCCAGCCGCCTCGCCACTGACTCAATAGTCTGGCATTGTGGTTAATGAATGCTGCGATTTTACTACTCGGCAAAATTGGGTCGACACAGCTCGGTTCGGTTTTTGCAACTCGTTTTGCATTTACTGCCATTTACTGGCATTTCGCTTGCCGACAGCGAGGAGCCAACCTGCAAAGGCAAAAGGACAACGAGACAGGCAAAGGGTAAACGGGGGAGGCTTACTGTCTGCGCTGCCTGCCAATTCTTTTGCGAGTAGCGTTAAGTAGCGCACATGGGGTATATAAGCGAGCTAAGAAATCACGGAAGATAAAGTGTTATTTTGAACTTATTATACCCTAAGCCCATTAAAAATGGATAAAAAGGGTATATCGAAGTTGTGCAAAGGTATGTAACAGGCATAAGGAAGCATATCCGACCATATATAGTATATATGTTCATGATCAGTATCAACAGCCGAGTCAAACAAGCCATGTCCGTCTGTCTGTCTGTCTCTATGCGGATATCAGAGACTATAAGAGCTAGAGACCTCATTTGGCACATAAGTTCTCTTAGTCCCTCGTCAGATCAAGTTTCTTTTATTTATCGATAGCTCGTTCCGTTTAAAATTTATCGATAAATATCGATTTCAGACCAGCGTTTTTAGGCCATAACTTAAAAGTTACAAGAGCTAGAGGCACCATGTCCGTCTGTCTCAGTGAAGAAGCAAACTAACTGCTTAAACTGATTGCTTGAGGCATCAATCTATCTGCTTAAACTGTTTAAACTGCTTGCACTGCTTGCATCATGTGTGTATTTGTATGTATGTGCACTGATAGGAAAGTATAAATGAATGTATGGACTGGTTTCAGGGTATTTCCTAGTCGGGCACACCCAACTAGCGCACTCTTACATGTTACCTATAGTATTGTTAAAAGTGTCTAGGGTATATTAGCTAGCGAATCATTTTATTTAATTTGAAGACATTCTAAGAAAATGTATGCCTTTTGATATATATTAAGTTAACTATCTGCTAGTCTAAATAGTTAAAATAAAGTTTTTTAATATAAATGAACTGTAGAAAATATTATATTGCCTAAATTGGGTTTATGGTATAGTGTATATTGCTAAGCTAATAGTAAATAGAGCTAAGCTCAAACTTTAAATATTAAGTAGCACAAATAAAATTCTACTCATGTTATATAGCACAAAATAAAGTTTACTATTTATTATAAAGGAAAGTCAGCTCATATGCTATGATATACATATCTATACATATATATATATATGTATAAATATATATACTTACTATAATTAGCCCATCTAATGCATGTTATATGAGCAAAAGATAGAGACAAATTGGATAGGCTAAGCACTCGAAAAGGAAAAGCCAACATTAATCTTGTAGTCCGACTGTTGAAATGTGAACTCTGCGTTTATTTTACATGATATCGATTTTAGTTTTTTAGCCAGACAGTCAAATGCTGCTTAAAGCATTTCTAATTATATTTTTACAATTTTACAATAGCGTCTGGCTGAAAGGCAGAAGCAGCCGCTAAAAGCCATAAATAAACAAACACCCACATAAAATTACACAAAAGCTTTAAGTTGGATTTTCGCTTCACGTGTATTTATAGTGGAATATTTTCACGCCTCAATGGCACACATTTGTCTTCTCTAGCCCGCCAACGTTCTCAACGTTATCATTTTAAACAGACACCGACGCAGGCTAACAAGGAGAAGGGGCAGACGTGCAGCAAGGACATGCAGGACTTGGTGTTTGGCTTGGGCAGGCGGGCTGGCAGGATGCATAAAATAAAATGCACTTGGCTGTTGGGACTGGACCCTCAAACCTTAAAAGCTTAAACACGTAAACAGTGTGTGCATAAAACGCATCAAATTGGTTTAAGCTTAGTTTACAGCCAGGTGTAAATGGCACACACACACACACACAAGCAGACATGTCCTTGTATGTATTGGCCACATGTCCCGCAGCAACCTTAATGGACTCTGAACTGACCCGCCTCAAAGGCATATTTAAATGGACATTTTCATAGATATTTCGAATTATTTATTACGCCTCTCACATTGCCGAACTCGTGTCCATTGTTGATGCTCTTTTGGCATTTTGTGGATTGTAATGAAATTAAATATTGATGCTGTCGTTGTTGGACGAAAAAAGGCCAGAAGTACCTTAACCGCAGGCCTAATACCCAAAAATTCGCACAGACTAACATTCTATAATCAAAATGAAGTCGTTGCCAATGCAGTTTTCTATGCAATTTACAGTTTTTCAAGTCATTTTATTACTTTGAGCATTTCTGAGTATATTGCACAAAAGTACTTGTCATGCATTTTTAAATTGAAGCAATTATGCGGCAGCAGCTTTACCATAGATCTATATATTTTTGTCTACTCTAATTGGCAGCCTGTCAGAATGACAGAAGGCTAAAGCGACAGAGCGACACTTGACTGCAAATTTTTCATGCAACATTTCTCAAGGCTGCAAATTGTGGCCGGAAATTCATTTAACAATTTGTGGTTGGTTTAATAATGGTTTAAGTGTGCACAATTTGTGTAAGACAGCACTTTAAAACGCATCAGCCCAGCCATATTTGCACAGACAAACTGGCTAAATTGTTAACCAATTATGATACAAGCACAATATGCAATAAGCTTCAAAATCAATTCGTATACGCAATATGCAAAATTTATTTTTTAAGACTCGAATGCAGTATAAGCTATAAGACACCTTTTGTTATTTATTAATGTGTAAATCGCAATAAATTGCATATGTTCATTTTATAAAAATTTATATGATTGTCCTCTATACTAAAAAGTATATTTAACTGATATTTGTCTTATGTTCATAGTACAATTAATAAATGTTGTCCTTTATTTATTTTTAAAATATATAAATTTTTTCAACAGAAGCCTGGGCAAATAATCTACATATAATCTACCTAAATACTGATAAATTTAACGCTCAAAAGTAACGGCTTCTGTTTTCATTTCTCGATTACAATATTAATTGCAAAAACCTAATTGAATATCAAGCGCAGCAGGCAGCAATTTTATTTCAAACTTGTATCTAATTTGTAACATATGCTAAAGTAATGATTTGCTTACAATCAATTAAAGCACATTTTTTATTTACAACAAATTAACCCCTGCCTAGATTATTCATATATGCTGCATGCTGCAATTAATTAAATTTAATGTTGTAAATAAATGATTGCAATTATATCTACTGGCTAAGTTTCGAAATTAGTTTTCAGCTACACCGGAAGCACATTTGTATATTAATAACCAAAATGTTATTAATATGCACTAGAATATTATCATGCTGTCTAAATGCTGGCAAAATCTCACCGAAGTGCAAATCTGACAGCTGTGACAACTGTGACTGCTCAGACAGTTGGGAATGTTTGTTTGTCTGACTGTTTAGACTGACTGACTGTCCATGAAATGCACAACAATGTCATAGGCTCATCAGCAACATGCCAACGAAATCGAATTACTTCCGTATGTTGTTGTGGCACACACTCGTACACACACACCCACACACACGCATACACCCGATCTAGCCTAACTGGCAACCGCAGGATAGTAACAACAAACTGCAATGATGCCGACACTTTGCTTTTCCTTGTCCCCAATCCATGCTGCTCGCAACTTCCCGTTTTTCCACTCCCCATCCAAATAGTCATGCCCCATTTCATACACGCGTGCTAACTTGTTGGACTCTCTTGTCTGCCATGTTCTGCAGGCAGCAGTTCGGCTTACACACAATTTACAATATAACCTCGACACTCACTCACTCACTGGAGTTCACACATAGACAGACAGACAGACACACAGACAGTCAGTCAGACAGACAGACAGACAGTTGTCCTCCCCCTTTCACTTCAACAGCTTCAGTCTGTGTTGTCTGCCATTCAGATAGGCGAGTGTGTAAATTGTCTTCTGTAAATATGGAAATTTTTTGTACTCTCTTTTTGCAGTTGCTGTTGTTGTTGTTTTGGTTATGCTCATTGTCATTGTCATTGCATTTGTTATTGTTTTTGCATTTGCGGCTGAAGCATTTGCGATTTGTGTAAACAAACCAAGGCGTCGGATTATAAAGTTTTGCATTAAAAAGGAACGCTTGTAAAAATGTTTGCTTTTGTTCAGCAATGTTAAATCTAATTGCAATTAAATATTTTTATACAATTGCATATTGAGAAGGTTACTCAGCAAACTTTTGGGCATATTTGCAAGTAAACTGTGCTCAACATTTATCTGACTATTTATTTTCAATATGATTTGTTGTGCCTTTCGGCATATGGCACTTTTGTAAGCCCATAAAATAACATGCAAAAGAACTGCAATGCAAATTGCTTTTAAGATATAGAAGGTATTACTAAAATGTGTGATATTTTATGTTTATATTTATTACTTACTATAAATAAATGCTCGGTTTATTTGAGGAGCAATTCGAAATATTTTTTTTTGTGTGTTATGCAATACTTAGTTTCATTATTAGTTACGATTCTTACTTTTACAATTGTTTAACTTTATTCAATAGGTAATGTATCGAATACATTAAAAATTATATGTTATCCCTTTTACAGATTTGAGACCTTATACAGACTTTTAAAAATTAAATGAAGTGCTTTCTTTATTTATTAATATTAACATATATTAATTTCAAATTGAAACATTATCTTCAAGTAATACAAAATATTTTATTTTTAAATACCTTTCAAAAAAAGCTTTTTACTAAAAATATAATTCAAAATCTTAAATCAAATTACTAATTTTAAGTTTCTTAAAAATTATTAAAAATGTCACCAATACTTTTATTTAAGACATTACAATTTCTGTAATATCTGTAACTAAATATTTATATTCTATATCCAAAATTATATTATTTTACACTTAGTAAAATATACTTTTAATATGCAACAGAATTATTTTCTTTGCTTCATTTTGATCCAAGTACACATTCTATATATTTTTCATAACATTATCACTCTAATTTTCATGCACACAACTTAAACCACTTTTAGGCAATCAAATAGATATTATCAACACTTGAGCATATACAAAAAAAAAAGAAAAAGAAATGCTTCTTTGTCATATGAAACTCACCTGGTCGTCGGCTATGTCTATGTTATTTCGCAGCAACTTGTTGACTTTAATAAAAATGCACTTTTGAACGCCGCACAGGCAACAAACAAGTTCATATACTTAGTTTGAGTTCTTGATGTTAGTATCTCGAAGTAATGTTCACTGAGCACGAAAGGCTAATAAAATTACACGTCTTGGCGCGTCACAAAGGAGCGCAAACAGAAACAACAAGAACACAACAACAAAAATACAAACAGCAACAACAAATGTTATATCTTTCACGTACACAAAAATGAATCTGAAACTTGCAATTTACTGCTGCATGGCGATAGCGCAACTTGTGCCACAAGAAGCGGTGGCATGCAATGGATTATGGCGTTGCCAATTAGCTATACTTTGATTTGCATGCCGCTGGTGCAGCCCAACTAATCTCAGCGTTTGGGTGGCGTCCTTTTTCTAACAACTCAATTCGCCTGCTGCTAGCAGCTAGCAGCGTTTCAGCATTTATGTAATGGGCGCTGTAAAGTTTACAGCGCCGGCTTTGCTGCACAGCTGTTCGACTGTGTTGCAGTGCGTCAGTTGTGTTTGCCTAATTGAATGTGGTTGACAAAGTACTGTTGACACCGCACTGTTTCTGGCTAACAGTTACAAAAACTGTCAAGTTACTAACTGGTTGACTTGGCTGGCTGACTAGCTGGCTTGGCTGCAGGAAGTGCTGTGCGTCCTTACTGAAGGAGCCGCCGCGTACAACTGAATGCTGGTGAATGTGCAAACTGCGATTATTGCAACGACCGTGTCCTGTGAAGCCATCGCAGCAGCAGCAGTCGCAGCAGTCGCAGCAGCAACCAACACATAGACTGCAGGGCCCATGTGCATGTGTGTCGTCGTATGTACATAATGCACGACTAACGAACACACTAGCCGAAGTCGAGTCTTGGTCAAGGGTTGTGTAGCTGCTAGACACCCAGCACCACACCCCCACCCTAGCTGTACTTGTAGTTGTAGTTGCAAGCCAACGACTGAGCAGAGCAGAGCAGCGCAGTCGACAGTCGCCAGTTGCCTGTTGTTGCAACCCACACGTTCAACGGCGCCCCATATTCTGGCACTGTTGGCGTTGGCTTAGTGCCACGCAACTACAGGGCACTTTACAGTTGCAGCTTACAGCAACAGTAAAAGTCAGTCGCTCTCTCAGCCAGCCGCTCTCTCTGCTTTTGCTCTCTCTATGCATTTAGCCGGCTCTTATCACTGTTGGCTGTTAGCAGCGCTCTGTTAGCTGCTTTTTTGCTTGCATTGCTGCCGGCTTCGGCATTGACTCGTTTATTATGTAAAAGTACAAGGACATTTATATGTAGTATATTTATGTGCATGTCTGTGTGTGTGTGGCACGGCTTCATTGGAAGCGTGTGCGTGCCAAGTGTTGGGCAAACACACAGGCAAAAAGGAAAAGCGAAACGCGAAACGCGAAACGCAAGCAAAGTTGACAGCAAGTCGCTTAACGGCTTTGCAACAATGCCAGCGCCCGGGGAGTTGCTAAAGCAATTGACTTAATGCGTTCGCCTACTGAATCAGTCAATAGTAGTTAAGTGTGCGCATTGAAGGCTCTGCTCAATATGCAGAAATGCCTCTTGAAGGTTAATGCAATCATTACTTTTGCATACAGCCCACAACTCAGTTCTCTCATATATACCATTGCAAATATGCTTTGTGCTCTCTGCGACCACTGTGACTGTACGCATTTACAAATAAGCTCTGCGCATTTGCAAGTATTAAATCTATTATTAGAATCAAATCAGCAGCAGGAGCCACCATAGAACACAATGTGCACAGCTTGTTGCCAACTGGGCGCCATTAACAGCGCTCTGTTAAGTCGGCACTGTTAAGTGTACGGCACGTGTTTCTCTCACGCCACTCAGCACACGCACACAGCGATGCGCATTTTTTGATTTTGTTTTGATTAATAGCTTCGTGGCTGCTTATCAGCAGCAGCAGCACACACACATACGCAACAGACAGGAAAAGCAACAATGTCACGTGGCCGGCACTCTATATATATGCACAATCTCTCTCTCTTAGTTATCTCTCTCGCTCTCTCTCTCTCTCTGCCGCCGCCTGCGCTCTGTTTACAACAGCGCACTGCACAAACTTGGCCACGGTTAACTTTTTGGCGCCCTGCAGCATGCAACACCAGTGCTTGCCACATCGAACATGTTGCAACACGGCTGTCGCCGTCTCGCTTGCTCATTGCCCCGCCAAATAAGTACAAAACACATCGCTCGCTCGTGCAACAAAAAATAAATTCTTACATAAGTCGGTGCTCCACCTACAGAAGTTCAGTCAATTGATATATGCACCTACATATACATACATACTTACTTATATGGCCGATCGGGCAACGAATGAAATGTGCGAATTACGCGTCGTATACGTACTCGTTTTAATTGCTAGGCGTTGTCTTAAATTCCATTTAAATGTAGTCAACTCTTTTGGGGCAGGTCGCTTATTTTATTACCAATTGCACGCATACAATTCGGCAGAAATATGCTTTGGGGATACGGTTTTTTGCAGCCATACATATTTGTTTTTTTCGCCTATAGGAATGCTTCTATGTTACATATAGAGCCCTATTACATATATGAAACTATCATAATTGCCAGCTATTTGTTTATAGTGCTTTTAAAAATATATCGGCGTACGAACGTCAACATAAGATCTAAAAACACGAAAGCTGAAGCTTTGACTTTTGCTTGTAAGTGAAAATAGTATAGACAATATTAAATGTTACTCATACAACACGTTGTGTTTTAAATAAAACTTGAAAAATTATTATATTTTAAAATAATCCCATTATAATATAAAATACATATTTCCTGAACGTCTTTATTATATGTTAAATTTTAACGTTCAACAACATCTTAAAAACTATCAAAAGAAAGCTTTTGTAATTTGTAGTTTGTCTGCGTTTACAAAGTTGTATATTTAAATTTTAATTTGCACTTATTTCATATAGTTTCCTATATATTTTTATAAGCGCTATTTAGTATATATTTTAATAGTAAAAGCAAGCAAATGTATTTTTGTTGCTATATATTTGATTTTTTTGTATATTTACTAACTAGCTTGTTTTGAATATGATAATAAATGCCTCTATGATAGCAAATATTTGAGCTCGAAGTACTTAGTTGACATAAATAAGGAAGAAATTAAACAATAATAGATTAAATCGAACATGAGTTTAATGATACTTTATAAAAATTCGAAATATATTCACAAAATAATTTCAAAAAATAAATAAATATATTTGCAATTTGAAATGGTTTGAATAAACTAGGGTTGAGCGTAAAATGCAACATTAGCGCCGACTTGAGAGCAGTGTTGTTTTGTTAGTGCAAACTCCTCCCCTTGCAACATGTTCGGCGTAAACTTCCCCTACATGGGCTCCCTACAGAGATGTGGCATTTACTCCGCTACCTTTGGCTACCATTGCCATGACTCTTGTTGTTGTGGTACATGTCACCTACATACACACACTCGTACACACACAGAGAGACACAACACGACGGGTGCGTGCGTCGTTTACATAGGCTCCAATTTTCCGGGGCAGCCAACCAACGACGGGCATTCATGTCGCCTACATTGCTCGGTACATACGGGGGCGGGGAGCAGGGGGCGGGGAGCAGCTCGTCGTCTCATTCGTCGGCCGCTTGACGTGGCCCTCGCCCACATCCTTGGCCCGATTTGGCATACAATGTTGCTCGTTTGTGCCTCGTGGCCGAGCCGGGCTTCGTAAGCGTAAGCTTGGCGACGGGGGGCGGGGCGTATGCGTAATGCTTACAAAAAATATTCCCAACCAAATGCATTTAAAACACTTTCGGTTTGCTTCTTTCTTTTTTTTGTTGTGTATATTTTTTCATTATGTTTTGTTGTTGTTTTAACCAATTGCCGCATTGGCTGAACTCTTTTTGGTTGCATAAATTTTAATCTTAATTAAATGTCATTTGAATAGCACTTTAAAATGCTTGTTTATTTGCACACAGTTTTGGCAGGCAGCGTTGTCAACTGTTTTGCTGCCAACTTTGCACAGCCAACTACATTAGTTAATGCAATTCCCAAAATGCACAAACTAATTTAGCTGAAATGTTTTTGCTTACAAATGTGATGACTACGCGGCAGCTTTTCATCATCAGAGAATTTCCGCATCCGCAAAACTTGCTTTTGGCTGAAAAACAAGGACTCCAGGATGCCTGATGTTTTCTGTTTACAACTGAGCAGCAGCAGCAGCTCCTGGAGCATTTCATGCATTCGCATTACAGCTGGCGACAGGCAAATGAGTCTCCTTTTCTGCATATGTGTGTGTGTTGTGTGTGTGTTTGAATCTCCTTGATGAAAATGCCAAATGGTTTGTGTCTCTTTATGGGAATTGTTGTTTGTTGTTCTCTGTGTTTATACCCTGAACCCATTAAAAATGGGTAAAAAGGGTATTATGGGTTTGTGCAAATGTATGTAACAGGCATAAGGAAGCATCTCCGACCATATAAAGTATATATATTATTGATCAGTATCAATAGCCGAGTCGATCTGGCCATGTCCGTCTGTCTGTCCGTCTGTCCGTCTGTCCGTCTGTCCGTCTGTCCGTCTGTCCGTCTGTCCGTCTGTCCGTCTGTCTGTCTGTATGAACACACAGATATCAGAGACTACAAGAGCTAGAGACTTCATATTTGGAACATAAGTTCTCCTAATCCCGGGACAGATCAAGTTTATTAAAATTTATCGATAGCTCGTCCCGTTCAAAAGTTATCGATAAATTTCGATTTTAGACCAGCGTTTTTTGGATATAACTTACAAGTTATAAGAGCTAGAGGCCCCTAATTTGACATGTATAATCTCGAATAGCATACACATGAACAAATTTTTCACTTTTTGGGATACCACCCCCCAAACCCCCCAAAAGTTAAAAAAACGCATTTTTGAAGGTACGACCTTGCAATTTGGTTTGGTTACACATATTATTGACAATTGTTTGCCCCAAAAATTTCAATAAGATCGGACGATAAACACAGAAGTTATTTAAGATTTAACTTTCCATTATGTGGGGCTCAGCGAAAAGCAAGCTAACTGCTTAGACCGCTTGCACTGCTTGTACTGCTTGTACTGCAGCATGTGTGTGTTTAGATTAATATGAATGATTGTAAGGACTGGGTTCAGGGTATCTCGTAGTCGGGCACTCCCGACTAGAGCACTCTTACTTGTTTTAGTTTGAGCAACTGCATATTTAGCCAGCAGATAAGCAGCATTATGCTTAGCAGCAAGATATATATATGGTAGAGCAGGCAGCTCTACTTTTGCAAAAGAATTAGAAAATCCACTGGCAAAGAAGTGGAAAAGCACAAAAATACATTGCTAAAATAAATTAATTGACTTGAGATGAAATACAGCTTTTTAAAGCTGAACTTAAAAGTATTTTTGAATTGCAATTAACTAACAAAAGTTGGTAAGGGTAAACAAGGGAAAAGACCAGCTTTTATATTGATACAAATCATACTTTAATCCGCTTTAAAAACAAATTTAAACCATTTTTTAAGCAATTTTGTCGTTGATGAACAGAAATGGTTTAAAATACATTTATTTATTTATTGTCGACTATTGACAGTTAAACATTATAAAACTTTTAAAATTATAGACAACATTTCAATAAAATCTAAAATATAAAATTAAATAAATAAATTATTAATAAAAATAAAACATTGGTCCAACATTTGTTGCATGGATTGGGGAAAACCTAGAAAAACCCAATGAAACTTAAAAACAATAAAAAAAAATTATTAATATTTTCTTAATATAGAAAAGAAAAACAAGTAAGAGTGCTCTAGTCGGGAGTGCCCGACTACGAGATACCCTGAACCCAGTCCTTACAATCATTCATATTAATCTAAACACACACATGCTGCAGTACAAGCAGTGCAAGCGGTCTAAGCAGTTAGCTTGCTTTTCGCTGAGCCCCACACAATGGAAAGTTAAATCTTAAATAACTTCTGTGTTTATCGTCCGATCTTATTGAAATTTTGGGGCAAACAATTGTCAATAATATGTGTGACCAAACCAAATTCCAAGGTCATAACTCCAAAAATGCGTTTTCTGAACTTTTGGGGGTTTGGGGGGTGGTATCCAAAAAGTGAAATATTTGTTACATGTGTATGCTATTCGAGATTATACATGCCAAATTTGGGCTCTCTAGCTTTTATAACTTTGAAGTTATGTCCCAAAAACGCAAGTCTGAAATCGAAATTTATCGATAACTTTTAAACGGTACGAGTTATCGATAAAATGAAATAAACTTGATCTGTCCCGGGACTAGGAGAACTTATGTTCCACATATGAAGTCTCTACCTCTTGTAGTCTCTGATATCTGTGTGTTCATACAGACAGACAGACGGACAGACGGACAGACGGACAGACGGTCAGACGGACAGACGGACAGACGGACAGACGGACAGACAGACGGACATGGCTAGATCGACTCGACTGTTGATACTGATCAATAATATATATACTTTATATGGTCGGAGATGCTTCCTTATGCCTGTTACATACTTTTGCACAACTTCATTATACCCTTTTTACCCATTTTTAATGGGTTCAGGGTATAAAAATATAAATTTAAAGTTAGAATAAAATACTAAGAATTATATTATGAAATGAAGAGCTAAATAGAGGGATGGAAGATATGATATTGTCTATCAACTCATTCCTAATTAACCCAGTAAGAGACATTTAAGTCTATATAAAACTTAATCTGTTTAATCTAATAAGTTACAAATAATATTAGTTCTATAGACTCGAAGCATTTACATAAACTTATAATCAACTTAAGCTTAAGCTACTTAATATTCAATTTGTGGCAAATGATTATACCATACTCCCTACCTCAATATTTGTATATAGGATGTTATTAATTATACCCTGAACCCATTAAAAATGGGTAAAAAGGGTATAATGAAGTTGTGCAAAAGTATGTAACAGGCATAAGGAAGCATCTCCGACCATATAAAGTATATATATTATTGATCAGTATCAACAGCCGAGTCGATCTAGCCATGTCCGTCTGTCTGTCCGTCTGTCCGTCTGTCCGTCTGTCCGTCTGACCGTCTGTCCGTCTGTCCGTCTGTCCGTCTGTCCGTCTGTCCGTCTGTCTGTCTGTATGAACACACAGATATCAGAGACTACAAGAGCTAGAGACTTCATATTTGGAACATAAGTTCTCCTAATCCCGGGACAGATCAAGTTTATTAAAATTTATCGATAGCTCGTCCCGTTCAAAAGTTATCGATAAATTTCGATTTCAGACCAGCGTTTTTTGGATATAACTTACAAGTTATAAGAGCTAGAGGCCCCTAATTTGACATGTATAATCTCGAATAGCATACACATGAACAGATTTTTCACTTTTTGGATACCACCCCCCAAACCCCCCAAAAGTTAAAAAAACGCATTTTTGAAGGTACGACCTTGCAATTTGGTTTGGTCACACATATTATCGACAATTGTTTGCCCCAAAAATTTCAATAAGATCGGACGATAAACACAGAAGTTATTTAAGATTTAACTTTCCATTATGTGGGGCTCAGCGAAAAGCAAGCTAACTGCTTAGACCGCTTGCACTGCTTGTACTGCTTGTACTGCAGCATGTGTGTGTTTAGATTAATATGAATGATTGTAAGGACTGGGTTCAGGGTATCTCGTAGTCGGGCACTCCCGACTAGAGCACTCTTACTTGTTTTAGTAGCCAGTTGTTGGATAGATTTTATCCAAAAAATAAAAACTAATAATGATTTGTTCTCACACAATTGAAGCTTTCAGCTTTCCCTTTAAATACACCGAATAACTGCCAGCAAATAGTTGGCAAGACTTTTGCCTGCAAGGACACTTGGCATTGGCCATGTTTAAGAGCAGCATGTCCTGTCGGGAAGCGCACCGCAAAGCCACTTAACAGCTGCTCAAAGGGAAACTTAACAAAGGCGCAGCATAGTTGGTGGCAGGATTAGAATGCAAAAGCTCAGGAAGTGCAACACTTGCAAAAGTTTCGTCGTGCCGGCTGCTTAATTTTAATTATGCGCCGCTTATAAATTCAATTGCATTTAACAATTACAAACAAATTCGGTTTGCTGGCGAAGTTTTGCGCCAAAAGCGACACTGCGAAACGGAGCAAGCAGACAATTTTTACAGGATTAGTTGCCAGCAAATGGGAAATTAATCCACCAACTTTTGAGCAAGGGACACAGGACCAAGGACAATTGCCAGCGAGAGCTCTGCTTCTTATCCTTGTTAAACAAGAATTCGTGAATTGCAGCCGATTCGCAGCTGGTAAAGTGTTGAATTCAAGGGCCCCGAAAATTTGTGGCACAGCCACTCGACTTAATGATGACTTTGACATTGTGCGGCAATTCATTCGTTTGGCCATTAATTATTCATAATGCACTCGAATGAAGTGCGCAGACAAAGGCCTGCACTCATTCACTACTTTAAACAAACATTCATTTGGAAATGGAAAAAGCCTTTCACTGGCCGCATAACCTTGAGCATGCTCTAAGCTGGCTAAGATGGCCAGCAGACCTTGGCCAGAATTAAAAATTCAAATGCATGTCTGGTAGCCGCAAGGCAACTGGCCACAAAAGAAGCTAAGCTAAGAAAATGGCAGGCGGAAAATAGAAAATGACGCAGCAGAAAAACTTTCGCTGCCACAACAACAAGAATGCTTCTTAGCCCTGTTAGCAGCCACTGACAGAAATTGAGAATCGTGCGCAAAATTATAAGATATTAATCGTAGACGCATTGTATTTGAATTAACTCGACTTGGGTAATTTATCCAAACTTCATTTTGTCGCCGACGTGAGCAAGTTTTGCGCCAGGTTGGCAAATGAGATTTTTGGACAATAACCTAAGCAGGCAAAAGACAGACCAAAAACCAAAGACGCAATCCAAATGCCAAATGCGAGCATTGCCGAAGGTGGCAAAAAAGAAAAACTAATTTCATGAAAATGGCTTCAGCTGTGAAATAATTTTCCTACAGCCCGAGCAGCCTTTTGCCTTTGGCAGCAATCGTCCAACAATTGGCAGCTTGTTATCGTGGGCGTATGAGGGGGGCGTGGCTGCCCTCGGGCATAGTAGTTTTTATTTCGAGTGTCGCACTTTTTTCTTCAAATTAGATGTTGATAAAAATGTGTGTGCATTAGCTTGGCTGAAAAGTTTTTCAATTGTTGGCAAAGATAAATGTAAAAGTAAGAAACTTGGGCAGGTGAGCGAGAGTTCGTAGAAGGTTTTAAGAAAGAGACTGTGTTTTGGAGAAAACTACAGGAAGTCTATAATAGTCAGCGAATAATATCTAGAATTTTAAGACTGTTTGTAGGCGTTTTAAATTTAGTAATTAAATAATGCACATATTAACTTTTTTTGAAAAATTTAAATGAATTTGTAAGCGATATTTTGTAGTTAATTTAATTGATAGGATTAGTAAGCAAATTGTCTTCTGCTTTCATTTAGCTTATTACACATCTTTTTAAGTAATAACTTGAATTTTAAATGTTATTCAAGCCGTTTCAATCTGTATATAAAGCGATTTTTATGAATGAAACCACAAAGTGCTATTGCGTATTAAATGAAATTTCAAATTCAAATTTAAAGCATTTAGATGATCACAATGTGCCTATAACTTGAGCGTATTGTTTGAGAAACACTTAATGCAAATGCATTGCAAGGAGCCTTTCCGCTTTTGGCTTTTGACTAGCAAGCGGCACAAGTTGAATTTTCCAGTTAGCAGTTAGTTTTGAATGCCGTTTTCAATTTAAAACTTGAGGAAATTGCATGCATAAGCAGTGTCGACATTTAATTTCTCATTAAACTGCAAGGCACAAGGCACAAGACAGGATACGCTCGCAGGACACGGAACAAGAGGACACTGAAGCGGCAGCCGCAAGTCTGACGCCGTCAATTGTAAAATATGAAAATATGCAATTATAATTAACAGTTTCTTTCGTCTCTTGGTTCCTGATCAGGCTTGCCGCAATAAATTGCAGCAAGAAACTGCTGCAGCAACTTTGTGCCCGAATTGCGAGCACGCACATAAAAACACGGCCAAAGTTTGATGCTTAAGACGCTAATCCGGATGAAGCTGCTCCAAGCCAGCAAATGCACGGCGGCTAGCACTTAACAATTAACTTGACTTGCACCTGCCTTCCCGTTGCACTGTTGCACCACTGCACCGCTGCACCGCCCCGACAGGCAAACACAAACACACTCAAAAAACTGACACGACGCGTAATTTATGTTAAGCGTCGCATTTTTATGTTCAAACAAGCGAAGAAGCTGCTTATAATACAAGCAGCCAACAACAACACACACAGCACCATCTCGACACATTCTCAACTGCATTCTCATATTCTGCTTCCTTGGTGGAAGGCAAAAAGTTAATTGAAACACACGCCAGCATGAAATCCTGACAGAGATGTCAGCTGAACTCAGCAACGTTTATGCGGCTGTATATCACGACTTGGGTTTCATCTTGGCCAACGTATATAATATATTCTTAGTTAATGTTCTAACTGGTCTACGACTGAAACCTATACTCTGGTACCATTGTAAGAACAGCTAAAACAAGATGGAACAGAAGCTTTTTGTGGGTGTATGGTTGAAGGCGTTAGTGGGCGTGGCTTGAGGACACTAAACAGCAACCCGCCTATCAAGTTTGATGACTCTAGCTCTAAAACTGTGAGCAATATTCACGTTTTATCGATTTGAGATTTATGGTGTATCGACATGTTATCGATTTGCCAGTCTCAAAGCGGGCGTGGCATAAAAATCTTAACATTTTATCTGAAGCAGATAACAACAAGTATAATAGTCCAAGTTTCAAGTCTATATCTTCGATAGCGCCGAAAAAAGTTGAGTTCATACAGACAGACACAAAGTTAATGTAATATGAATACCTTCGTTATCAGAGTATAAGAATATAAGTACTAAGATTTAATAATCAAACAACTTGTTTGTGGCATTCACTCACCCTTTTCAACTAATTACACAACTGCAAGTTGAAACAAGTACAAGAAAACCAAAATATCGCTTACATTTGATTGCAATTTACCCAAAATATTAACTCATAAATTTGAAAAATAAATCCTTCTTTTTACCTAATAAAACCAGTAATTACTGAATTCCAAAACACAAATTTGGGGATAGCATAAATAGCGAGATAATTGATATTGATAGAAAAAGCAGTTGGCCATCAATTCCTAAAATATAAAGCCTAAAATAATTAAACTGAATTATATTACGTATACGGCTTTTGTATAATCACGGATGCGTTGATTTTGTCCAGCTTTGGAGTATTATACAACACTGCTTACTAGCTATTTGTCATTAAATTAATGCGGCTGGTCTCAGTATGGTTTTGAAAATGATTTTTAGTAAGATCATTCTGTTTATCTGCTAAAGAATATTTAAAATGTTATTCAGTTTTAAACATGCATTCAGCGCACGCATGAACATCTTGATGAAAAAATATTAAGTGAGGAGAAGGCAAAGTGACTCGAGTCGGTGCATTTGCATCCTCTTATCGTGTATCTTAATCCGATGGCTGTGGCTGTGCATAAAAAGGCAAACCAAAGCCATTTGCTTTTCGCCGATGCAATTTAAAAACGAAAACGTGCAATTTAATTAAGCACGCGTATGTGTATAATGTAAAAAACAGAGGGTAGGTAAATGAATAAATAAATATATATGGAAAAAAGTCACCGCAATCGGAGCAATCGGCGAAATCGCTGTATCGCATTTATTAAATTAACAACAATATTATGGCCGCATTGAGCGTTGTTGTGACCAATTATGGCGACAAAGTGTCTTCATTAAATTATAAATTCATGAGCTTAACGTAATTTGCATGCCAATGCACTTTGTGAAGTACTTTGTGCCATTAAAAAATACAGCAACAACAACAACAAAAAACACACACAAACTTCATTTAAACCATAAAAACGAAAATGAGAAAAACACATAATAAAATCTGGTGCCCATAATTACAAATGGCCAGCGGCCTATTGACACTTGCGGCATGTAAATTAACAGTTATTATTATTATTGTTGTTCTTATTTAAAAACTACAATGCACACAAACAATAAAAGCAGCAACACCAACGCATAAATTGCTGCTTTAAAGTGGCAAATTGATAAATCGGCTAGCCTAACTGAGACCTCAAATGCTTCATATTTTTTTTTTGTCAGCCCATAAATTATTTTCACGATAAGCAAAAACCAATGCGCAACAGATTTACAAACACAAAAACAATTTATTGTTTGCCCCCCATAACTAAATGCATGGTTAAACAAGTAAGAGTGCTCTAGACGAGAGCGCACGACTTGGAGATACCCTGTATTCAGGCTCATTATTATATATGTGCCTATCAATAAGAATGCAGAATATAATTAGAGGGAGATTAAAAGTAATCCTCTAACAATATGTAATTCTCTCTTCAGCTCTTGATGAATTGCTTCCCTTTACAAATAGCTAATTGCAATAGATAACAAACCATAACAGGCAATGGCCAAGCAACACTTTTAACTTTTCAACGAGACGATTTATCGATAAAATGAAGCCCACTTGATCTCACCCAGGATTACGACCAGTTATATGTCAAATATTAGGTCGCTAGCTATGAAAGTTTCTGAGATCTGCAGGTTATACAGATACTGATAAAGAATATATAGTCGCAGATGATTCCATATACCTGTTACATACTTTCGCATAACTTCATTATACCCGTTTTCCCATTTTTAATGGGTGCAGGTTATAAAAAGGATTTGGGTTCGCCTATTTTATTTATGGTCAACATTTTTGATTTGAAAACGTTGCCCTACTACATACAATAGAACGGCAACCAAACGCGTGCGCTGGCAGCAAAAGAGAATGAAATTATTAATTTGCATGTGTGATTATTTTTATTAAAATATATACACACACACACACACAAACGCTTAGTTGCGGACAGGCCGAAGAGAATTCATTTTTAATGCCCAGCGGCGCTGAAAAGTATGCTATGACTATTGCAATGCGTTGAGTGTGCGCTTGTGTGTGTTTGTATGTATGTGTAAATTAAATTTGCATGGGCAGTGCATATTTCTGAATTATGAGCAATGCCATAAACAAACACACACACACGCATCTATTTTTTATACATGCGCTGCTAAAATGTGTTTCCACTGATAAGCATCTGAATGCGTTTTTTAAAGCAATGCTTTAGGCAAATGATTTTATATATTTTTTATAAAAACTATTCTATTTGGCTTGAAATGAAGATGTATAGTATGTTTATTTGTGTAAGAATATATATATTTATATTGAGCAATAGACATTATCTATTACAAACTGCATATTAGAGAACAAATATTTTAAAATACTAAATATTATTAATAAATATTATTATAAATATAATGCTTACGTGTTTTATGCTTCTCAACACTTTTAATATCACTTCTTATTTATATAGTTATATTTGTTGTCTGTCGTTAGATGCAGGACAGTGGAAACATTTTAAATAATAATTTTTTCAGCTGTTTTAATTCGCATATGAGCTGCTTTATTCAATTAATATTTATTCGTTTAATTTTTTGTGTAAACTTAATTATTGCTCTGTAAATGACCACAGATTATCGCAATCTTAATGTCCATGTTTCCAGATGACAGATGACAGCAATCGCAGCTGCTATCAACGAGCCAAGCTAAAAGGTTAGCAAATATATTTGCTACGTGCACTTTATAAGTTATCGACTAGGCACGACCGACCAGAATACAAATGGTTCAATTGCAACAACAACAACAACAGCTGCAACAAACAAACATTTGTCATGTTGCATTGAAAATGTGCAATGGCAACAAGCACATTTTATGGGCTACATGCAGGCTCTAGAGATAACTTCAGGGCGTGTGCGAATGCAATAACATTTTATTTATGATCCCAATTTCGTTGCACAAATAGGCCAACTTAACGCTTGCTCACAAGTAATATACCCATAATAGAGCTACGTGCCTGAAAAATTGCCATCATTTACAGCTTAAATATGAATAACAGCAGCTGCAAAAACAAATGTGCCAAGCAAATATATTTGTGAGTTCTATTTCCTAATTATACATTTTTTATTAGATAAATAAAGAAATGCAATCAATTATTGTATGATAATAAATTTCAAGAGCTAAACTAAATATTTTTGAAATAGTTTCAGATATTCTAATGGGAGTGGAAATCCAGAGCTGTGTGGGTATTTTAACAGTGCTTTTATTCCAAAATATGTGTTGTGTTCATTAATTACAGCAAAGCGGTTAGCCCCCAGACTCGGCACTCGGCTCTCTATTCTCTGGTCTCTGGACTCTGGACCAAATCCAGCCAAATCGCATAATCGCCTGGCCAGGCGACACGCCCGTCGGGCTGAATCTGAGCTTTTCATAGAGATGGCAGCGTGTCACAGAATCTGAAATAATAAAGTGAAATATTTAGATTTGTTGATATGAAAATAACTTTTTATAGCCTCAAGCCATTAAAAATGAGTAAAAGTGTATAATGAAATAGTGAAAAAGTATGTAATAGACATAACAAAAGCATCGGTGACCCCATAAATTCTATAGATTCCTGAACAGTATCAACGGCCGAGTCAATCTAACCATATCTGTCTGTTTGTCTGTCTGTATGACACGCGAATATCAGAGACTTTAAGAGCTAGAGACTTCATATTTGGAATATAAGTTGTAGTATTATCTAATTACATCAAGTTTCAGAATTTTATCGATAACTCTTCTTATTAAAAACGTATCGATACATTTCGATTTCAAACCAGCGTATTTTTGGTCATAACTTGAAGTCATAAGAGCTAGAGGCGCCAAATTTACTTTGTATATTCTGGAACAGCATACACATTAGACTTTTCACTAATCGTGCGTGCTCGTGTCACGTGAAACAAATCACGACATGCACTCATCGCCAGTTAGGGTTTCTCAGTGGTTTGCCTAGTTTATGCCGCACACGTCGTCAGTGCAAATGCAATGCGAACTTTTTCGCAAATTAACAAATTTTCAAATCTACTCGTACAACAAAAATAAGTTATATTTGCCTATGTCGCAGCTTGTTTGTTTATCCGGCTACCTTCAGGGTAGCGGAGGGGGTTTCCAAAATTTGTGGTCCGGCCACAAAATGCTAGAAACAATTGTGTTTTTCTTTAGTAAATAACTCGACACGAGTTTGGACTTTGACACTTTTATTTTTTGTTGCATACAATTGCGGCATGCAAATTTAATTTGCCAACACGCCTGCAGGCAATCCGGGTCGTTATCGTCTGGTCCACATGTCCACAGTTCTGTGCCCAAAAACTCATTTGATTAAATTATAAATTTTTATATTCTTGGGATTTTGTTGAATATTAAATCACTGGCAAATACACAATTTTGCAGTAATTTATCAAATGTGGAATTATTTTGTTGTTCGAGCGACAGCAAATCTTGGGGCTCAGCCAAAGTAATTACAATTCAAATGGAAAATATCAAACAGGATTGAAGCAGCAGCAGCAGCAGCCCAGGGAGCCACATACAGCCTAGGTTTATTGGCCATAACGTGGCTCGTTTTTCCAATTGACAGCCTCGTCTGCCATAGCCGATTCATACTTCATACTTCATTTATATGTTGATGACAAAATTTGAATGCAATCTTGGCCAAAGGCCTTCTGGGAGCAACGAGACGCACTTATTGCGTTGATAGTACCTCGGCTTAAGATGGATTACGTTTTTGTTTTTTCCACAATCACAGCCACTGCTTGAAGAGCAGCTGGCTTAAAGCCATTTTGCCTTAACAAGTCTCGTACGTGAAATGCATGCGGGATAGTTGTATATGAGAATGGAAAACAAATTAGTGAGTTGCTTTTAGCGAGATTAGTAGAATAAGTGATGCCCTGCAGACAGGTCTTTAGGAAGTTTGAAAGGCATTTGTAAAATCTTAGATAAGTATAATGAGATATGGTTTGACTGTATTGTGACTGCTGAACAAAAAGTTCAATCATTATGCAATATTAAGTATACGTATGAAAAATTATGGAAAACGAAGTTGCAATTTGGAGATGGACATGGACATGGATATTGGTCCTGATTAGAAATATATAATCCTTATGAAATGGGCTTTCTTCTGGCTGCTAAATACATTTGCATAGTTTTATAATGAATGTTTAAACACAATTTGAAAGCTTCAGTAAAAACGGAGCATACAAAAGATCTAGTTTAATTTAACGAATCCCAAGTTCTTGTTACTAAAACAATCATTGTCATTAGTTATGTATATGAATAACATAAAGTGTATTTAAAATAAAAGTAAGTGTATTTGAGCATCAGTGAGTCACAAGCAATATGACAGATTTATAATGTCCTTTTTTCCTGCTGACCCACAACTCATGTGCGTCATTTGATGCGCTGTTGTTTCTCACCAAATGAGTGGCCACTGGCAGTGCATAAAAATGCAAAACACATTCAGACAAACGGAGCGTGTCATTTGCAATGCTTCATTCAATGCCCGCTTTCGCCTGCAGGGCTAAAAGGCTGCTTTATGGCCAGCCCAAAAGTATGCAATATTTTTTTGCAGCTGCCATAAAGTGCGCTGTTTTGTGCCAAGATTGCAATTGCAAACTGGCAAACTGCAAACTGCAGGCAAGCCAGCAGTCAAACGCAATTTCAATGTAGTACTTGAAATAGATTTTTAATAGTCCAACTGGCATGCAGCTCTCCAAATACACAGAGTGTGGAGGAGGACAATCGTTTCAGTCGCTTTCATGTCGGCCTTTGTTGACAGTCGAAAACATTTATGCGATTTTGTCGTTAGACGCACAGGGTAAATAAAAACTTATGAAACACAGGCAGCACACACACACACACACACACACTCACAATATGACAAATGTGCATCTGTGCATTGCAATTTCGTTGATACAATTTACTCGCATACAGCATTCACATAGAGACAAGGATATGATTCGAAATGGGGGGTAGAGGTTGAGCTGAGTATATTTGCCATTGTCAAAATGAATTAATGTTTAACTGGCAAATTGCTTGTGTTATCTTATGCTATAGCTGCTGGCCATATTTAAGCTGCTGCATTTTAAATTACCCAAGTAATTTGCTGCCCAATATTTTGTGGCCTTTCAGTCATTTAAGAGCAACGACAGCGAACAGCGTGGGTAATAAAGTGCCAAATAAATGAAATAAAGCTGTTGAACAAGTCGTCGACGTCGTTTGAGCGTATGTTTGTTTTCTTCTTCCGGGCTTTTATTACAAAACACACTTAAAACACACAAATAAAAACGCAAATGAAATAAAACGTAAACTGGCAAACAATTGAAAATTCTCACAATGGTACAGCACGGACTTAAGTGCTTACTGAAGGCAGCAGCCTCCCAAACTGCCGAACGATGCTCAAGAAAACTGCAATACAATTCAATTTCGATGCTTAAAGCGATGAGCAGAGGATGTGGCAAGTGTGAGGCGGGGCAGCTGCCCCAAACTCCTGGCTATCGAAGCGACTGGATTACAGGCAAATTGCAAACGTCTTTGCATGTCTCGCACACACACACACACACACACACACACACACACACACACACACACACGTACACATACACAAACAAACGTTTAGCAAACTAATTTTATTGTATACCGCATTCATGAGCACTCTGATCGCCTCGATTTTGTTTCCAGGACCTGCCCTGTCCTTGGCCATTTCGCATCCTCTGCCAACCGTGTGCAAAAATTTTAACAAGAAAATTGTTTAAGTGTTTCGTCTTAAGTGGCCCCATGAAGACAGACCAGTTGAAGCCGAAATTCGGCTTTAAGCCAACAAAAGCAAAGCTGAAAAGAGCAAGCCAATTTACTGCACTGCTTTACTTTGAGAAAATTCGCCTTAAAAGTTTTGATCGAAAGTTTAACTAGATTTATTTTTAAAATTTAACTTTAATCGGTTTGCTTGAGCTCGTGAACATATATATTTTTTTAATTATGCAACACTGTTGCTGGTTAAAATTGTAGAGCACTAAACAAATTATTAATAAGCAATATAGTTTTTTTTTGCTATTTTACTCAATATTTAGTTTGATATTCTACTAGATTGGGATGCAGAAAGCACATGCAGACTATAATTAGGTACATGTGACTTATTATGCTTATCAATTTAGATATCCCTAGATAATGTTTATTGAATTTAAATAAATATTACCCATTATTCATATATTAAGAATTTTTAAATTTAAATTGTAAATCAAATTTTGATTATTTTCATGTTTCGACTGTTCTTAGTCGACAAAAAATATAAATAAATAAATATTACGTGTTATAGATAATACAATATCCAATAATAACCCAAATAATCAGATTTATAAGTACAATTTGAATAAATAGTGTTTTTAAAGTCAGAACTTTTGAAAAATTGGCAACTCTAAAAGTGCTGTCAAGCAAATGCTTTTGGCACTTGTTCACACTTGTTCAGCAAATGTCATAAAAAGGGAAAACAAAATACAAATCGAAGATCAGCAAAATGCCCTCACTTTTCCGCAGTATGTTTTCCGATCGTTACAATAAAAAGCAGGAGCGTTTCTATGAGCGATATGAAGGTAATACAACGAGTGCATCTATCTATACAAAATATATAGTTATATATAGTATATTGCAGCCTTTCGCATAGCTATACCCAATATGCCATTAATGCAAAGACCGGCTGACAATCAAAGCAGCTCGAGCAGCACAAACAAGTCGGCAATTGGAGAAGGCAATAAGGGCCAATTTAAGAGCTGCCACTATGGTATGGGTGAACCCAGCACCGATTGGCGCATGGGCGATAATGTGCCAATTGTGGAGCGTCGTCGGATGGAGGAGGTAAGTGACATACAGTTGATGGACGTTCAGCTGAGTCCGAGTGGCGAGTTCAGTCACACCATTTGGGAGGTGGAGCTGGCAGGTGAGGAGCTGAGCATTTTTGCGGCCAACAAACAGGCGATGAGTTGTGGCACCAAGCTGGGCAGGATCAAGATGCTGACCAAGGCCAAAGGACGCCGCAGAAAGACTGAGAGCGCTAAGCGACTCGAGCTTGAGTCGAATTCAGAGCAATCGCCAGTCAAAAGGTCGCCAAGAACCACTCGAGTCGAGCAGAGCAAAGTGGAGCCGGTCAAGAGATCTCCCTCGGATCGTCGTCGCACCAAGCAGCCGGGTGAGCAGTTCCACTGCAGCGACTGCACCAAGAAATTCGATCACTCCTGGATGCTGGTCGCACACACACGCACACACACGGGCGAGAAGCCCTTTGTCTGTCCTGAGCAGTCCTGCCAAAAGTCCTTTGCGGATCGGTGAGTGAGAACTTTAGTCTTTAAATAGATACAAGTTAATATTAAGTTGATATCGGCAGCTCCAATTTGCGTTCGCATCAGCGCACTTTGGGTCATCATCTCTGGAAGTTTCAGTGCGGCCAATGTAGCAAATACTTTAGTCAGGAGTGCTATTTGAAGCGACACTCATTGGATGCCTGTCGCAAGTATCTGCTGTCAATGAGGCAAAAGAAAACTTAGGCTATGAAATAAGAAATGTCGATTTATATAATGTAGCAGGGAGTTTTTTAAGTTTAATTATTAATTATTTAATGTATCTACTAATAACGGCAAATTTAACTATGACACACAGAAAAAAACACAAGACACTTCTTATGAAAATAAAATACTGATAGAGTACAAAAATTAAACTGTGTTTTTTTCCAAAAAAAGTACACATTAAAAAGAGGAAACAAAACTGAAATGTAGTATGAATAAAGGTAAAAACCTAAACAAATTGTCCTTGAGCTTAAACTTTTGTTTTCTTGTTGTTTGCTTAAAGTCTTTATAGTGCCTATCTAAGGAACTCAAAGTCCACTTGATAAGCTGATATTTTAGCTATTTTTGGCTTAATTTTCGACTGAAAAATTAGACACCTTAGAAGCACCTTTCCTTTGACTTTTTGTACGATCTAAAAAAATAATATTACGCTATTAATATTTTGAAAACTAAGTAAGGGGTCTAGTAATATAAAAAAGTAAATTTTGAGCAATTGAGCAAACTATTGAAAGTAGAATAAACTCAGAGGAAAAACCTCAATAAATTGGTCTCGAGCTTAACATTAAGTTCAGTTTTGGCAAAGTTATGTGAGTAATCGGTTTTTATATAGATTTTTATTCTAGTTGTGACACCTACAATCATAATTTAATTTCTCAAAATTTTAGTTTAAACGTTATTAATAATTTTACTTTCAAATCTTGTAACTTACATCTAAAATTTATGTATTGACTGTTACTAGTCGACAATACATTCCAAAAAAGAAATAATTAACGTGAATAGCAGTTTTATTTTATTAATATCTTAATTTTTAAAATGAATTAGAATAGCCAGCAATTAAGGACAGAATTGGGCAATGTGCATATACTCATTCTATCGAATTATAAACAAATATGTATATTTATAAATAAGTATTTGGAATGAAGAAAACATGCTTCAATATTTTCACTGATTTTCTCAATGTTTGCACACTTTCCTGTCTTTGTGCCCCACCCTTTGGCCACCGCCTCTGACACCTATTGCGACTGCTTAACATTTCAAAGCGTTAGCTGTGGCTATTGGCCAAGTTTTGAAGTGCGTAGACGCGCAGACACAATGCAATTTCGTTCGATGCAACTAAATTGGCTCATTAGCAGACAAAGAGCCGTTTCTTTAGGCTGCTGCCCCCCTCAAAAACTAGCAATGGACAAAGTTTGAAGTTTGAAGTGTGTGCGGTGGCAGTGTGCTAAATCAAACGAAATGTGGATGGCAAAAGTTTTGCCACATTTGCACGACTCCTTCGGCACGATTAATTATCCAGTTTTTCAGTTCGGGACGACTTCGATTGTGGTTAACCTCGGCCGCAGTGTAAACCGCCCACAATGGCCACGGCTTTGATAGCAGCAGCAGCAGCAACAGCAGCTGCATGGCCAAATGCAACGGTCGGAATGCAAACAGTTCGATGCCTGCTTTGGCACAGGGACTATGACAACAACAACTACAACAACAGCAGCAACAACAGTGGCAGCAACATCGGGCAGAATGGGTAATACGTTAATTTATGGTCGCAAGATAAACAACGACTTTGAGCAGACCAAAACGATTGAACGGTGTGCATGGGGCGGGGATACGAAATGATTTAAAGGTTCGCTCAAGTATAAAACGTGAGTGTCCACTAAAATGCAATTACTTAAAAGCCAAAAAGGGGTAGTTTGGCAATTGGCCAAATGTTTTATTAAATACTTGATGCTGCCGAGACGCGCGACAGGCGTCACATAATAAAATTGTAAAACACGAAATTTTATTGAGCGCCGTCGCTCTTAAGTTGTCCCTCTTATACTCTTTTCAAAGAAAAACGTCTATTCAGTTAGGTCTGAGGCTTGTAATGACTGGAAGGAAGCGTCGGAAATGCCCAAAAACTGCTTAGAATGACAAAACAAATTGATCTGGCCATGTCCGTCTGTCTGTCTGTCTGTATGCAAACTAGTCCCTCAGTTTTTGAGATATCACGATAAAACTTTGCACAGAGACTAAGTATTCAAAGGAACAGAATATTTGTCATAATCGGCTGGATCGAACCACTATATCTTATAGCCGCCATACACCTGAAAGTCAACTTTGGCCATATATCCCATGTTTTCAAAGCTTTCGCCTTCAATGTCCTTATAGACTTGAACATTCTTATAACTCATCAATGCTTAAATATGAAAACGAATGTATATATCATTAAATATTTTAAAAGAAAATTAAAATTTTATTTTTAAATTTAGAACAAATTTGGAGGAAAATTCCAAATTGTTCAAAAATGTATAAGACTTAAATGTAGAATAAAAGAAGGGGAAAACCATGAACAAATTGTCCTGGAGCTTCAAAATCGGTTCAGTTTTGGCTAAGTTATGTGAGTTTTAATTGTATGCTTTTTTTTTTTAATTTAAGCTACTTTGCTTAAAATTTCGAAAAGAGTACAAAATCGTCGACACTCCGTAGACAATCCTTTCCGACTTGTTGTCTTTTTTTCTGTCAGCCAGCTGCACACTTTTATTGAACTGCCCCTTTGGAGAACGTCGCAAATGGCCAGCAAAGTGAATTTTTATGCCACCCAAAAACGCACGCGGCACGTTGCTGCTGCAACAGCAACAACAAAGATGAGCAGTTGGCTCCATGTTGCATGTGGTCCTTTGCCCCGTTTCGGCAAACGTATTTTTAAACTAATTTTCCAACTGGGAGCATTTCGTGGCAGCCAGCTGGGCGAAGACTCATCGCTTGGCTGGCTAAATTTCCTCCTTTTTGGATGGGGCTAGTTGAGCCGTAAATTATTTTAGCGTTTCAATTTGGCTAGTAAGGTGACCAGTTGCTGCTGCAACTTGTAGCAAGTTACGTGCAGCATCAACTTGGCCAATTCGATTTAATTACAATTTGCATGGCAAGTTTCTTAGTCAGCGCTAAAAGTCTTGTCGAAATCTAAAGGTATATGTTATTTAACTAACTATTCGATGACAGTTTGACTTTGAGTTTAATTTTATTTCAGGAAACTGTTAAATTTCTATTAAACTGATTAATAGTTGCATGACTTTAGAAACTTAATTTTAAATATTGCACTACTGTTTTATTTAATTTTTAAATATAGTTCTAATTTGGTTGAAGTTATTTCAAATGCATTTTTGTAACTAGTTAATAATCATGAGCTGTATTTGCCTTTCTTTCAACTATAGACAATCTAAAAAGCAGTGTGGAAAACGCTCTTAAAGCAATTGGTATCACTGTTAGTACTATAGCTAATATATATATATATAATATTTGATTACACTAAAATGTAGTTTTCTACAAATAAATATACTTATTAAAGCTTCAACATTAATTCTGCACATGCATTTATTATATTATAATTCGACTGCACACCTTCGCTAGACTGTCTGTCAACGCTGTTTTGTTTCTCAGTTTCTCTGGCGTCTACTAAAATGTCAGCCCAGTTGAAATGTCGAATGCCGTTTATTAGCGCATTTCGTCCTGCACCTGATGGCCATCAAAAAGCGCCGTGCGATGCTAAATTTGCGGTTCATGAAAAGAAACGTCAGCACAAGAATGGCAGAGCGTATAGTCGGAAATTTATGACCCGCCGCTGAAAAGGAAACCCAAGGCACGTTCACAATTTAAGCGCCGCTTAAGGACTCGTATATCTGGTTAAATTTATTTACTTGGGCACTCGGTAGTTGCGCTTCTTGTACATGGCATTTACTTGATTCACAACGTTCTCATCCAACTCAACGCTCGTCTCCGAAAGCTCCTCATTGGAGTCATCTACTTGGTAAGTTCAGCACCAATATTACTCCCTCCCGGCCTGACTATTTCCGCCGATGCCCGACGAGATGGCAAAGTCGGTAGATGACTTGGCACGAAGCGCACTTCGGACTCCTCGCAGCAGGCTTTGATGCAGCAGAACAAGCAGCAGAATAGTAATATGGCGCAGATAATACCCATAGGGATCACAATATAGATCAATGGTATGTGCAGATAATCATCTTTTTGACACAAGAACTCCCAAAACAACGTAAACTCCCTGTTTAAATCCATTTTTGGCTAGTGGGCAGTAAAAGTGTGCGTGTCCTCCAGCTTAGGAATCAATACTAAAGCCCGAATGGATCGATTAAGTCTTAAGATCGTTCTGTGTCGTCATTACGTTCCCTATAAACACCAATAAGGGTTATGTATTGCGGCTTTGAGAGCTGTGCGGGCTGTTAGTCAGCTGAGTATTTACAAACAATACAAAAATAATACACATTTCAAAGTAATTATACTGTAATGAGCAGCTTATCAGCCAGTTCATATCGTTTGATACCCTGTAATGAGTGTAGTTTTACAAATGCATGTACACATTGACAATAATGACAGAATCTATCTAATCATATGCATTTTTGTTTATTAATTCACATTGATTAACTACAAATATCTTATCATAAATACGAATTATTTAATAATTTGTCAGACACAAATTTTTATTTCTGATAGTTTTTGATATTTATTAGAGATTTGTATATTTGTAGTTACAGCGTATATACTAGTCGAGCAATCTCCACTTCTGCTTTCAATTGTGGCAACGAAATTTTACAATTAAGTTAGCTTTACACTGAGCAAAATTGTTAACAACTTAAAGGCAATAATTTATAAACAATTTGTAAGATCACTTTATTAAAATTAAATAAATCTTATAATTTATTCATAACAAAAACTTGTTCTTATATTTTTCCATGTATGTATTTTTATAACTGCACATTATTTGTTATCACATATATATATTATATAAATAAGCTTAGGCATTGCGAACTTCCTGTACAGTGCTCAAGGTTAAGATATCAAATGAAATAGTTGATATCAGTCTACGTATACGTAATATATATATAAGCATATTTTGATAAACGATTTTTGGTTTTTGTTATATGTTAACGATTTTGTGCACTGTTGGTTTAAGTATTTCTTTGTAATTAATTTGTACTCAGATGATAATTGTCGCCTAACGCACTTTAAACTTAATTTAAACTATTTTAGTCGCACTTCAATACAATTCAGTTTGTCTATTCTGATGAATTTGCCGTATGCTTTCCACTGTGCTGAATCTGGGACGTTGTGGCCCAACCAATCGATTCGACTTGTCCAGCTCCGCTCTGCGACGACACTCGCGAACACACAGGTAACAGTAGTAGGTGTAGCAGATGAGCAGTAGTATAGCTATAGATACAGATGGTATCAGATATAGCATGCTAATGCAGTATTGCTGCTCCTCCAGATATTCCACAATTGAAGTCGCATTCATTGTGGAGATTTCAAGCGCTGTTCGAAAACTGAGGCGGCTGACTCAATTGCTTGGCTGAGAAAACAATAATAAATAATTATACTATACAAATGTGCATATAATATATATGTGAATCATGTGGAGAGTTCGTTTCTGGTTTGGCGAAATCTTTCATTATCGTCGAACGGGTCGTCGCGCTTATTGCCAGTGGGAGTGCAGCAGCGCCACTGGGAATACCCTGTACATGATAAACAAACAGCCAGACAAATGAGAGTATCCGCAGCAAACACCGCCGACTCCGACTCCAGACTCCAGACTCCATCAGACGAAACTCAATTCAACTTTGAAATTGTTTGACGCGTTTGCCTGTCGCTGACTTTTGACGCTTTATGACGAAGTAAAAAGCCAACACAACAACTGACAGCCACAGCGATATGTGTTAAATAACAACAACAACAACAGCAACAACAACTAACTAACTCATATCTCGGCTGATGAGCAAAGTTTTGATTAATTTAAATTTAGCCACAGTTTTTTTTTGCGTTAATGCGATTTACTGCACAGCTTTATTTTGTATTTATTTACTAAAAACAGTTGACACAGAAAAATACCTAAAAATTTTAAAAATTATAAAATTTAAATTATTTGTGGCTATTTAACTGTAAATCTAACTGAACCTCAGCATTGACTTGTTAGCAATTTTGCTTTTATTTTTGTCTGCCTTTGCCTTTGACCGACAGCTAACAACTTCAGCGTTTTCTGGCATTTAAAATCCTTTGTATTGCAAAAATCTTTGGGCGAAAAAATTGTTATGCCAACTATTTTTGGATTCGAATATATATATACGTATATATATATATATATATATATATATATTTCGCAATCAAGCTTGTCTTTTTGTATATCTATGTATGTGGAGCGCGTAGTTGTGGAAAATAAGTTTGAGCGCACAGCACACAAAGGAAATTTCGCATTCAATTTCGCAGGTGTTTGAGCTGATGTCTGCAGATGTGCCAAGGTGTGTGTGTGTGTGTGTACTGTCTGCCTTTGATGATTGAAGCGCACAAGAGTGGCATTAAAGCGTATTTTGCAAAAAATCTATTGAAATGCCAAAAATAACTGAAGATGGTCAGAATAATAATCTTAGCTGAGTACATTTATTTTAAGCTTTGTAAGTTTCGATGTATTTTGTAATGCAATTAAATTTATTTTATTTTATGTTGCAAATTTGAATAAATAGTGGAGTATGTGTTGAATTTATAAATATAATAACTAATAACTCAAATTCGAGTAAATATTATATATATTTGTGTATAATTTACAGCTATATAAACTAATAATTCCAACTAATATATAGTATAAAAATATATACTTTATAGCACTAAGAAAGTGAACATTTTCAACTCTTTCAAATTCAAATTCACTCTTCATTCATTTTTTTTTATTATAATTTTTTGTTATTATTTTTTATTATTATTTTTTTGCTTTTTGAAAATTTTATAATGAACAACTAGTTAATGACAATAAAGTTAATGACGATTCTGCTTATTTTAAATATATTCTTGATATTTCTTTAATCAATGACTTGATTATTTCTAATTGCAAGTAGTCATGTCAATCTCAAAATCATAAAATAATAATAATATAAATTTTGATCGAATTTAGACTTTGTTTGCAATTTGCAATCTTTTATTATATCTAATGTATGTTAAAGGCATGTTTATAAGATCATTCGCTTAAAAATAATTTAATACACTTTATTTAGCTAAAAATATAACAATAAATTCAATCATCTCATGATGATAAGAACTTGTTATTAACGAATACTTTTATACCAGGAAGCCTATTTATGATAATTTTCAACTTTTGCATTTCTTTAATGCTTTAATTCACAATCAGTTTTTGAGTCATTCATTAATTTACAGCATTCACAAAATTTCCGCCATGCACACAAATAATTTGACAACTCAAACAATTCGGGGTGCCTTTAAGTTTAAATACGCTGCAATAAGGGTTAAAAACTGCAAGTGGCTGCAATTGAATGTGTGTAACTGAAACCCGCATCATAAGTTAGGTCGACTCACAGAGTGGGGGATGCTGAAGGGGGGAAAGGGATGTGGGAGCTGTTTTCTTGCCTCGCCGCATCTCTTCGTTCGCTTGTTTATTTATTTGTTTCTCGCCCATTTGCACTTCCGCTTTCCCCCCTTCCCCATCGCTTGAGATTCTTAACTGTTTTGGCAAACGTGTTGCATACTTTGCGGCTGCAGCTGCTGTTTGTTTGCCTTTTGCTGACGTTTTATGGGCAGCAGCAGCGGCGGCAGCAGCGCTGATGATGTTGTCGATAATGATGGCTGCCACAGACACATTACCCCACCCCCTGCCCCTCGCCCACTCCGCCCTCCACCTTCTGATGTAATTAGATGCACAAGTTAAGTTTCGTGTGTGTGTGTGTGTGAAATTAATTAAAACTTTCGCTGCTTAAAGTTTTAGCCGAAAAATAACTTGAGCTTTTTTATGGAGCGTGAAAGTGCGCGAAATTTAAGGTGCACTTGAATTGCGACCAGCCACAAAAGAAACTTTGCCCCCAAAGTGGCAAGCTTGTTACACTTACAGCATAGATCAGCAGTCTCTCGCCATGACTCTCTTGCTGTCTGTCTGTCTACTGATTGTCTATCATCGAAGGACATCACAAGGCGACCGCCATAAGTTTTTTTTTTTGCCTGCTCTTTCTCAACTTTCAACAACTTTGGCATCCCTTTTCGCATTGTTTTGGCTTTCGAGAATTCTTGAATATGCGTATTTATGGCATGCCACAAACGTTTATCTAAACTACATAAAGCAATAAAAGTTAAAAGTCAAATAACTGTACGGTACTTCAAGTTCCAGTTGTTGTTCTTCTTGTTGTTGTTGTTGTTGTTGCTGATATTGTTTGCCTCTTGTTGCAACTTCAGCATCTGTTTGCCCGAATGTCGTCCACTGATCTGTGTGGATTGCCTGCCCTTTGGGAAACTGCGCTAACATCCTGACAACGTGCAACGTTTGTGTCCCTACAATCATTCATTTATTCATTTCATTCTTATAATCATGAGCAATTATATAAATTTCTTGATATTCGAAATAAATCAGCACAAATCTAAGAAAATTACCATTTCAAGTGGTTTACTTTAGTTTATGAATATCAACCCAAGCTTAAAATGTACAATATATTTATTTATAGTTACTGTTAAATCCCAAAATATTAAACTAGATTACTATAAAGGATCCTTGATCGTTGTTCAATCTCATCATAGTTGAATAGGACTCTTAACCCCTGTTGAAAGGTTTGACTTTCAAGATCATATTTAGCATAGAGCTTAATATATAATATATATATATATATATAATATAAAAGAGTTTGAACACCATAAACATACTCTTAAAATGAGAGAGATATGTATTTTATGTATTCATAATAACATTTTAATGTTTAAAATTGTATCCTAAGTTTAAAACTTAAAAGGGGCTTTGTCAATCAACAGTTAGCAATCTATTTTGCATTTTTAAATATTTTAACTAGGTTTATATAAACTCTCTCACGTTATTCACTTTCTGCAGCGTATTTGCCGAGTCATTCAAACCGAATTCAAGTTCAAACTTTCACCAGTTTATGTATCTGTTTACACTCTTACAAGCTGTCGATGTGAACGGCAGAGGCAGACCAAGCAGAGGGACTCGCTTGGGTAGGATCGGAGGAGGACACAGGCACAAACGATATATGCGGCAAGCGTATGTGCAGCGTCATGCTAGTCGCTGTATCCTTTTAATCCTTTTGGCATTGCATTGAGTTTGATTTCACACGCGAGCACAGAAACAATAATATTATGCCACAAACACTCGATGCCAACGAACATGGTCATGTAATCACACTTGAGCCGGCAGCAATGGTCGCCTCCGACTGCAGAAGCTACACAGTGCACACCCACCAGTGCACCCCCACCTGACCCCCAGTTGCCCCCACTCTGCCCCCCGGTTAGCCGTCACGGGCAGACAGCATGCCCGTTCGCACAGTCAACGAGATTGCGAAACTTCATTATATATCCGTTGGCAGGCAGAGACCCAGTTCCAGTCGACCAGCCCCCTACCCCCATTCCCATCCTCATCCCCATCCCAATAACAATACCAATAGCAGGCCCAGGCGAGGCCAGTTCTTTGCCATTTCTATTTCTATTTCAGTTTCTGTTTCTGTTTGGCTTTGTTCTCGACTCTGCTGTTGCAAATACCCTTGCACTGGGCTATTTGTAATTTTGTCACGCATTTGGTTAACGCATTGAATCCGACATCTTTAACCATATTAAATTTACATTTATATAAGTATATATAAGTCGACAGAACCAGAGAGATATAGATAATAATTTTTGACGCAAGCCTGGCATATTAATATGAAGATATAAACATCTTCCATGCAATTACTTTAATTTCTAGTGCATAACATTTTTTGACAATTAAATAATTAATTTAAAGAAGTATTGAAAAAGCTATGAAATGGAAATGGTGAAATATTTTTCCTTTCATAAACACAGTATTTTCGATTTTTAAAACATTAATTTAGATTATTTTGGCAATTCGAAAACAAATATTTAGTTTTTCTTAAAGTGATCGACGAAACTTTTGTTATTTGTTTTGTTTCATTATCTATCTGCTATGCACCCATTTTCGAATCTAAAATTGGTGACTCGGATTGAAAATATATTCTGTATTCGTTTCTTCTTTCGTTGGGTCAGAAAATGTTTACTAAAACTTATATGTAGAACTAATTACGACAATATAATTTGAACCCATTACAAAATATACAAAAAAGTTTTTATGTAAAAGAGTTGTTTTTTCGTAATCAATTAAATTTTCATCTACATTTGAAAACATTTCAAAATATACAAAAAAATAGGTTTTGATATAATAAAGTGGCTTTTCATACCAATTTTCTCAATTACTTTTGATTATATACATTTGAAAACATTGCAAGAAATCAACAATTTTACTTTTAATATAAAAAAGTTATTTTTTCTCACTTTTTTTTGTCAATTAAGGTTCAATCTACATTTGAAAACATTACAAAATATACAAAGAATAGGTTTTGATATTGGCTTTAGGGCGATAGACTTTTTTCTAGCAAGTTTGTCAATTACGTTTGAATCCACATTATATCTAAATGTGAATTGAATCCGAATCCACGCAATTCGGTGGATTCGGCAATAGAAACATGCCTGATTACCTATTGTTTTGTTACGATCTTTGACTTACAGAGAGTATTTGATGTTCTTCAAGGCGAATTGAACATTTCTTGCTGGTTGTTGTTATTGTTGTGCTTTTCGCTGGCATTGAGCTTGAAAATGTGTTTATTTGCAGCGCCACCATCGACAACATCGGCAACTCGCATCGGCTCCAAGTGCTGCCATAAAATCGCTGAAGCCTTCCGACGCAAACAAGCTGCCTGCCATATGTGTGTGTGTGCGAGTGTGAGAGTGTGTGTAGGTGTGTGAGGGGGGATGGGGGCAGCCAAGGGGAGTATGTGACCAAAGCGGCTGCTGTTCCAGTCTCGGGTGCAATTGTTGTGCGTGTTTTTGTTATCTCTCCAGCTAGCTAGCTGTTTGGCTGGCTGGCTGGTTGACTGGCTGTAAGGAATGCTAATGCCATAGCATAAGTACACCTCAGGTGTTGTTGCCCCCAGCTTGTGCCCACCTCAAGCTAGCTGCTGCTGCTGCTGCTGCTTTTTGGCTTGTTTTACTTATGCTGATGACATTTGCAGTGTTATTTCTTAACTAGCTTAGACTTCAAATGAAATGCAGTTGCGCTCAAGGAGCAGCTCGACTTCTGAAACGTGTGCGGCTGCCAAATGAGCTGCCTAACGAGTCACATGGCTTCTCTGCTCTTTAAGCATCCCCCCGCACCCCCTTGTATATTCATTTTGCGGCATTTCGCTAATATATCAAGGCACTCAAACTGATTGCATTTAGTGGGATTGCGTAGGGTTCCCAGCCAGGTGACGGCTGCATTATGAGCGCTCTTGCAGCGTCACGTTCCATTGACGCAGACTGCCAGGACACAGTGCTCGACGAGTGTCCAGCACAATGTCTGATTGCTTATTTGCTTGTGGCATAACCACTGCGTTGACAATCGAGGGGCACGAGCGACATATGGCCTTTTAATTGTTTTATAGCAGTTGCTAGCAGGCCCAATCGCCGCCACTCATCTGCCATCCATCAATGTCCAGATTATGTTGACCAGTGGGCAGCAGTAAGAGCAGCTGATTGCACTTGGATTCGTTAACACTCAGAGTCTACTAATATGGAGCAAATAATACATTGTGGATTATATCATTAATGAATATCAAACAAAATAAAATCTAACAAACATTATGGCAATTGTGAAATATATATTGATTATACAAAAATAAAAACCAAATAATACTATAAACAGTTTATTATTAATTAACCACACATTTTGAATACTATTTAACTCTTTACTTTTAAATAAAATTATATTATATATAAATCAACCCACAATTAATATTTATAGTATAATTAAACTTAAAATATTGAGCTGAAAAAAAGTAAAATACAAAATATCAGTTTAGTAAAACCTTTGTAGTTCTGTAACTCTTTGAATTTACTGATGTAACATTTATTTATAAACGACTCATATTAATTTTAATTGCATAATTTAAGTTAATTCATTTTCAAATTTTCATAAATTTTGTGTATTGTATATTCTAAGCCAAATGTGACTATAATAATCTAAATATGTTTAAGCTTCGAACGGTGGGAAGAGTACATATAAAAACATCTAAGCCAAATTTCATGTCTCGCACTTATAATCTCAGTTGGAAATCGATATTTCTCGATTATTTTGAAATTAATCGAAATATGACTTTGTAATTGTTTGTTTATGCATTGAAATTTTCTTAATGGCATACATTTGACATTATCTTCTAAGACATGTTATTATTATCTCTCTTGAATGGAAAATTAAAATGACCTTAGAGCTACTTTAAATGCTCCATAGCTTAGTGATACTATTATCTTATCTTTCTAATAGCTGGCTTTTGTTATAAGAATATAAGTATCTAGATATTATGAATCCATTATTTATGTAATAGGTGTTGTTATTTCTTACTATTTCATTATTATTATTATATTATTTTTATTATATATATTTTTTTAGTCAACAACTGCCTTAAAACTTAGTATAATCTCTTTTTAATCAATTATATATTTCATAATGCATTTTTTATATTAATACCTTAAGGTAATTATTTTTTAATTGACATATTAATTTAAAGTCTAGACATAAATCGTAAGCATGGCATTTAAAAATTGTTCTGCTTGTTTTGTTAATGATTATTTCAAAAGTATATGGTAATGGTAATAATGAAAACGTGCTGCTTTTTATTATTGAGGTTTATAATTTTGTTACATTTGAAATTAAATACAAGTAATTAAAAGGCTGGTCTATTTCCGACCACTGTATATATATATATATAATTGACGGATCAGCAAAGCCAATTCACATTTCAAGTTGAGCATTCAACATGGCTGGTTCAGTTTTCCTTTTGATGTTCATTTTCATTGTGGCTGCGCAAGCAGAGCCCAATTTTCGATTTTATATTAAGAAGTACGAGCTACAAAACTTGGATACAGATTATATAGAAGTGCTGGACAGTCGTCTAAGCCAAATGAACAATCGCAGCTATATCAGCGGTGAGCTGATTCTGCGTCGTGAGATTTCGCAAGTGAATGTTAAGGGCAGTATGGATCTGATAGGACCCAATAGGCAAAGGACACGCCTCTTCACAGTGCGCCTGGAAGGATGCAACTTCTTGGAAAATGGTTATGCGAAACATCTACTGAGAGTATTGCTCGTAACTCTAAACAAGCACAGCAATGCAAAGATCAGATGTCCGCTGCAGCCTGTAAGTAAATCAAATTTAAAATTTGCTTATCTATAATCATTACTTTGTTATAGAACTTTAACTACACGCTGCAAAACTTGTACTTCGATGAGAAGGACTTTCCCATCAATATTCCCAATGCCAAATTTGAGGGCCTTTGGGAATTTCAACATCAAAAAAAAGTAATGGTCCGCTTGACTTATGTCGGCGGCGTGACTCAAAATTAGCATTATTTATTTTCTAATCTTGATATGTATAATAACTAAATCTATTTCGGCTAGACAGCTTAATTACTAAAATGTGCTGAATTTAAACACAAACATCGTATTGAATACTTATATACTATGTATTTAAAAGAAGAATACTGAAACTGAAGTCTATGAACTGAATATAAAGCGGAATGGCTAGAAATATACTATTAATATTATTTCTAATTAGTCTTAGACTTTTAATATATATATTTTTCATTATTTATATATAGTTTAAAATTTTGTTATTACTTTTTTACTATTTTTAATAATATTATTTAATTACTATTATGTTTCGTTCTATACTTTAAAGATAATATTAAATTATACGTAAATTATATAAGTATATATACTTTACTTAAATTTTACCAAGCCGAATAACCTTTCCAAATACTCTACACAACTAGTCAGCTGTAGTTAATTTTCAATCAAATAATTTGAGAGCTGAACTAAATTGCTATGAGCTCGAAAAATTTCAGCAAACATTTTGAGCTCATCTGCCGATCTGGTTGGTTGCTTCTGATTATGTCTGGTCCCGGGATTAATGAGCTTTATGGACTGGCCATAAAGGAGATCATTACAGAGATCTGTTTACTGTAATTCATCGTCATTATATTGATGAGGCGGAGCTGCAATTTTGATATTAATGACAGTATTTTACAGACCTTCATATTGTTCGCGTTTTTCGGATAGTGTCCAAAATTAACGTAATGTTGAAATCAATACAAGTGAGTACACAATATTACAACAAAATCTGTAGGCCTAGAGATCTGTACTAACAGCTAAAAATAACAGTTTAATTACCAAACCTTACGGTATGATTTAAAATTTTTAATATATTTAAGTTCAAAATTTCATGAAAAATGGATTCATTTAAATTACCTTTGGCAATGATAACAAGTGGGGAAGGATTATCTTCGGCGTGCCGAAGATTTTATACTCTTTTCGAACCTATAGGCAATTTTCACTCTGCCAACTGCACCACTGAAATTTCATAAGCTGTACAAAATCGTTTTGTCGCGTAACATTTTTTTTGTTCTAAGAATATTTAATTCATTGCCAGTTGTATAGCAGCTATAAGATATAGTGATCCGATCCGGCCGGGTCCAACCAATGTGATGTCTCTTTGAATAATAAGTATCGGTGCAAAGTTTCATCGCGATAGATTAAAAAACATGGGATATATGGCCAAAACCGACTTCGAGTTGTATGGCAGCTATAAGATATAGTGATCCGATCCAGCCGGCTCCAACCAATGTGATGTCTCTTTGAATAATAAGTATCGGTGCAAAGTTTCATCGCGATAGATTAAAAAACATGGGATATATGGCCAAAACCGACTTCGAGTTGTATGGCAGCTATAAGATATAGTATTCCGATCCGGCCAGCTCCGTTCAATGTGCTGTCCCCTGGAATAATAAGTGTCTATGCAAAGTTTTATCGCGATAGCTCAAAAACTGAGGGACTAGTTTGCATACATACAGACAGACAGACAGACAGACAGACAGACAGACAGACAGACAGACAGACGGACATGGCTAGATCAATTTGTATTGTCATTCTAAGCATACTGGCAGTAACTTTTGGGGGTCTCCGACGCTTCCTTCTATGCGTTACAAACTTCAGGACAAACTTAATATACTATTTTCTTCGAAAAGAGTATAAAAATGCATACTGAGAACAATTCTCAATAAAAATGTTTTATTGATGAACCACAACGGTCAAAACAAGCCAACATAACAATACTATTAGAACATTTTAACAAAACGAAAATCCCCGAAATTAATTTTACACCATTTACCATTTTGTTTTAAAACTTAAGCCGAAATGGTTTGTATATACAAACGGTCAATTTACTTTTACTTTACAATATTCAACATACCCTGGGGTTATAAAAACTGTAACTTAATCAATTTCCCTTTCAAAGCACACTCACTCACCAATAGCGAACTCTGAACTGAAATCAATTCGCGTGATTCATTCATCCACTTCGCAGCGTTTCAGTCGATTGAGTTATGAGCTGTTGAATGGTTTTAGTGGCCATTCGCGCCCATCGCTGTAATCTGTCCGATTACGTGGGATTATGTGACGCGAACATTTGCCCCAAAACACACACACACACACGCACACTAACATGCAGATAAGCCGCTGAGTCGCGCATCAGCTGCTGACATTTAATTACAGTGGGTGCAGCCGATGCTGGCACAGTGGACTACAGTGGGTGGCAAGTGGGTGGGAGTGGGCGGGCAGTGGGCGCAATGTAAACTGATTGCATTGCCAGCAATTTGTTGCGTTCGCACGTAACTCAAATGCCAAACACCTGCATTTAACACGTTCGCCGCCATTTTACAGCACACACACACACACACAAGCATATATAGCTAACGGTAACGCTAACGGTAGCTGTAACGGTATCCAGACAGGCGCCTCGGTAAAACTGCACTTAAGTCAAACTTGCCAGACAAGTGAAGGGTGTTCGAGTGTTGCTGTTGTTGCTGTTGTTGTTGCTACCGCTGCTGTTGTTGCTCTGCAAACAGTGGCAGCTAAAACAGCCGCTGCAACTGGCAAATGGGCAGTTTAACGAGGCGCCCTTCGGGTGTACAATTTCGCATTTGGGCGCAAAACGGGCAAACGGCTTTCATGTCGTACGCTTTCTTATGCTAATTCTTGGTGCTGGACACTTAGTTGATTGGTTTTCATCGGCCGTTGACTGATTGCATTTTGGTCATTTGCGGCAGCCAAAGATGCGCTGCTGACGCATTAGTGTCAAACGGGGGACGCCCATCGGACAGACTCGTTTCTCCGCCATCTGCAGTAGTCATCCAATCCAAAAGTTGTCATTATGATGTGTTTCAAGCTTCAAAGTCTTAAATGGATATCAATGTCCCTTAAATGTCCAGTAATTAGACAATGAAATAAAAGTAACCAAGTAATAAATATATATTCTAGGTAACAAAACATATGAATAATTGGGAAATGGAAATAAAATCGCAGTTTTTATATTTTGAAAATTAGTATCATCACTGTCCTAAGCAAATACGCATTTAATAAAATAAAAAATAAAAATAATACGTATTTTCTATTATATATATTATCTATTATTATATATTATTAAATATATTAATATTTTAAATTTCTTGAGCAAATTATCTTTGAAAAATTTGAACTGCGCGCCAATGTGCGCCAGTGCTGAAAGTTTTAAGTGTTGAAAAGCACAGGCATAGCTTGCCACTCGCTCACTCTCCCGCTCTCTCGAAATTCGTTGGTACAAATGGTAAACAAGAGAACAAGCAGCAACGGAATGGCAACGAAACGCCCAATACAAGTTTATTGTATATTTATTTCGTGCCGCTGCAGAAAGATTTCGTGAAATTTGCGTTCAATTTTCGTTAGTCAGCAAATAGCAAAGTGCAAAAAAGTTAATTAATTAAGAGCCGAGCTAGTGACACCACCAAATGCACTAAATAACTGCAGTCCAGCTAAAATAACAGCAGAACAAACGAGGAGGAGCAGCTAAAAATTCACCGCTACACCGCAACCAACCCGCAGCATATTGGCCAGCAACAACAAAGAAGGAAGGAAAGAAAAAAGCGTTTCGTCACGCTGAACTTTCAGCTTACGGTGTATGTTGCGACTGTGGCATTTGTCGGCTGGACTCGCAAGATTGTAATATTGCAATTACACAAAAGTTGTAGCCCAACAACACAGCTGTGAACGGTGTCCTTGTGTGCTTCAGGGCGAGCGACGAGCCTATTGGTTTTTAATCGATTTTGCCGACTGTGCGGCTGCAAAGGGAAAACAGGTTGGTTTTTGCTTGCTTCTGTTTTCACTTGCTTATTTGAATCTGAGTAACTGGTTCTTGGGCAATCGCATTGTGTCTGTTTGTTGCTTTTAGCATATGTATTTCATTTGAGTTTGCTTTTTAAGCTTTTCATTCGTTGCGGAAATAATATGAAAACGAAATACCGGCTTGTTGTCATGAGGGAGAGAGAGAAGAGCGTCACGCACATACACACACACACACTCGCACTCACAGCAGTGGCGCTCGCTCTCGCGTTTGCATGGTGACTCAGTGAATGCGCTTGTAGTTGTGTGAGGTTATGCGTGTCATTTGGAATTGGAACGCGCGTGCAAAGTGACTACACTGGCGTCCCACAGCATTTGGCATAGCGCTGCCTGCAATTGATTGAATTGCAGCATTCCCCTATAATTGATACGAACTTCAAATGCACGTCGTTACGACGACTGCCCCACAACTAGTTTCAATTAGTTGCATTCTGCTTTCTATGCATTTCACCAGCGGACGGCAAACGGCAGCGGCAACTGCGACTGCGACTTGTGGGTGCCGCAGCAGCTGTGCGCCCAGCTGTTTACAACCCTTTCCCGCGCATTTGCAATTTGCATTTGCCAGCCAACGTGCGCAAGCGAGAGCGAGAGAAAGAGAGAGCGAGAGAACGTCACGTACATACATTATGCAATAAACAATTTAGCGTGCTACCGTTTAAATAACTGGCACAGTGAACGCTCGCCAATTGGAACGAAACGTTTCCGTAGTTGATTTTCAATTGTAAATAGCTTAACATTTTAAAAGCTTTAATAATGCATTATTTTGCTTATGCTAAGATCAAAGGGTTTTGGAGGCTCGTAGTTCCACTTGGTTATTAATTAAAGCTTTAGTCTACTCTGTTTTTAATTTTAAATGATCTATAGATCGATTGCATTGGGTTTAAAAAACATTATTTTTGAAAAATGCAGAACATATTTGTCTTTAATAACAAAATATTTAATGCAGATTTTTAATATCATTTAATTTGAATTTCTATCATATTTATTATTATAATTATTTACGCATATTTAGAAATATTTAAAATTTTACAAATAATAATTTGTTAAAAATTAAATTTTGTATAATCAAAGACTTCTTTTGCATATCTGACAATTCTCTTTATCATAGTATTGACTGTATTTGTGATTGTTGTTGCTTTGCATTATGCCTTAATTCGTCACTAAGGTTAATTTTCTCACACTCAATGCTGAAGGCTAATTGTAAACAATTTAAGTGGCTCTGAACTTGGCCAATCTGGGCGCAGTAACTAAGCTGAACCAAACCCTCCTCTTCTTCTTCCCCTCCTCCTCCCTGCAAGTGTTGCAAAATTTCGCAAGTGGCCACGCGCCAAAATTGTGATTGCCCCCTTTGTGATTTGTGAAATGCCTGCTAATTCAATCGATCAACGCTTCTTCAGCTTCTCACCTGAAGTCACCCATTTACACCTGCCTTTTATTGGCTGCCAATTTGCATTTGCAATTAGACGCATCCGCAGTCGTCGCAATTATGCTTCCCACTCTACAGTTATTGTATAATTGTTATAGTTGTTGTTGTTGCTCATGTGACTATATCTGTTGCCTGCAACTTGTTGTTATTGTTTAAAGCACTCGTCGTGGTCCATTGTACTTTGGTCACGCTCCGAGCGCATTGCCATTGATTAAAAGGGCGCCACAGCAGCAACAACAATTTGTTGTCTACAAATATAAGTACAATTTCGTTGGCAGCCCTGCAGCAGGGCTGCATCAGTCAACTGATAAGCAGCGTGATTTCGAAAAACAAACGTGAAAATTTCCCAATTTTTACATATTGAAATATACACATGTATACCAATATGAAATGGGTATACCCGACTAGCTAAAACCCCGTAATTAGTGTCTGTTTTTAGCGTCCACTTAAAAATAGTCAAATTAAAATCAAATGTATGTTTAATTTCCTATTCTATATTGGAAATTTATTTGTAGTCATATGGAATTAAAGAAAACAAGCAAAGCAAACTCAAATACAGTTTTAAAAGGTGTAAATTTGTAATAAATAATTAATTTTGAGATAAAATAAAGACCAATCTTTTTAAATTTTTATCATAAAATTTTTCAAAAAAAAATTTTTGTATCAAAAATTAATTTAAAAAATGTTAAAAAAAAATTAGTTTTTAAGAATTTTCTAAAAATATACTTTGAAAAACAGTTTTAAAAGTTTTGGTTGCTTTTTTGTAGTTTTTCTTTTTTTTTAAATACTTACCTGAATTGTATACAGTAGCAGAAAATGTATAGGCAAAAAATTTAATTATGTAAACACTTTACTTCAATTTTTACTTAAAATACCTGAACTTATTGAAGTAATAGGGAATTTATGGGTAAAAAATGAATTTTGTAATAAAATGATTAAATCTTATAAAATTAGGAAAATATTTAATTGACATATGACGAAATTTACAAAAGACAATACAGTTTTTCATTTTGCCTTACTAGTATTCGATTTCAATGTTCGTTGATTGGGGGTCAACTGTAGTGTTGGAAAATGCCCTACAGCTTTTCCCACCTGCAGTCAGTTGAGCTGCAATCAAAGGCCCAAATAAGTTAGCTGCCCTGTCGAAAGCTCAATATATCATATTCATTTTGCACATTTATTTATTTGTTGTAGTCCGAGTGTTGTCGGTCATAAATTTATGCGCAATTTGTTTGTCCTGCATGTCATTTGGCCATCCACAAAGATTTAATATTTAATACGCTCTGTCTCTGTCTGTTTGTGTTTTTGTGTCGTCAAATATATATGTGTATATATATATATATATTTTAATGGGTTTTACAGCACGTGCCGTCGCGTCGTATGAATGTTTATTTGTTGATTGCTTTTGCCTCTGTTTATCAGTTATTTTTATTTTTGAGCATTTTTAATATGCAGCGTGTCGAGCATAAAAGTATATAATTTATGATGCATATTTAAGCCTGCAGCTGTCAAGCAACAACATTTCAACAATTGTTCATTACGTGTCAAAAGGCCAGACTCGAAGAAAATAGCTCAACTGCCTTTTAAATGACGTCCAAAGTTATATTCCACTTAAAAATATGCATTTGTAAATCACATTGTTATGATGGCAGAAAATTATGTACAATGTAGAAGGTTTGTCCCAGCTAAATTGCTCAAATTATTAACTGTAAAAGATTCTCTTTTTTAATTAAAAATCGAAAACTCTAAGGCTCTTTATATTTGAATGTATATTTAATATATAATAATAATATAATAATATATATATGTAGGTGTCAAAACATGATCAAAACTGTCTTTGAAACTGAAATCGGATCAGTTTTGGCAAAGTTGTGGAAGTTTGAATCTTAGAAGGGCGTTTCTAGAAGCTATTTAGGCCTAAAGTAAAAAAATCGAAAAATCTAAAGTATTTCAGATTTGAATGCAGATTTAATATAGATCTCAAAGCATTATCAAAATTTCCTCGGGATCCAAAAGCGGATAAGTTTTGGGAAAGTTATGGGAGTTTTAGCTGTTTGAAAGATATTTCTAGGAAGTCGGTAAACTTATCTTGGCTTGTGTTTTATTGAAATTCAAAAGTGCTTCATATTTAAATGCAGAAATATTATAGAGCCAAACGATAATCAAAATTGCCTCGAGATCGAAAAGCGGATCGTTTTGACAAAGTTATGGGAGTTTTAGGTGTTTGCAAGGCATTTCTAGTACCATATATCATTTCCAAATATTTCCAAAATTTGTGTCAGTGTACATTTACAAAGACGTCAGCATTTTGGCATTAGACGTCACTAAATAATATTTAACGATTTTTACTCAGCCCAAATGACAGCTGCTAACGAAAACAAGTCAACAAACATTAAAAAAAGTGAATTTATTAATTTATTTTATTTTATCTTCTTGTTGGCTATATATATATTATTCTCACGAAGGGCCGACAAAATTTATGGCAACAGGTGCGATAGAAAGATTCTGTGGTTTTTGGTAATTATAAATTAAGTGCAATTCGAAATCGAAACAAGTACACAGAGAACAATTAAAGGGGTCATCTTAAGTTAAAGCAGTGTAAAGATAATATTGTATTTTAAATGTGTCTTAAAAGTCTTGAATGACATACTTTAGACCTTTGCACAGGGTATCTCACTATCGATCAACAACAAAATGCAATAATGAAATATTATATTAACCCAAATTATCTATTATATTTGCAGATAAAACAGGACAAGTTGGTAAGTTTAAATGCGTGCATTTAAGGATTTATTCTAAATATATGACAAACATAATACAGTGCCATTAGTCATATAATATACCCATTCAGTATATATATTGGGATTATAGAGAATGCTGCCCGGATTAGTCATCAGGCATTGAAATCATTTGATTTACTAAATATTCGCGTAGACAGAATGCATTAATTAAACTAATTGCAATTTACGAACGCGCAATCTAAATTGTGATCTAAAATCGAGATTAAATTGGAAATCATCCACATTTGGGGGGCCCAGAAAGAGGGTGGGGGATAATACATTAGACAGTGGGTCACGTATGGCGTTAAGCGACTAATTGACAGCATGTAAACACACGGAAATTGGCAGGCGAGTAGCTTTAGTGCCCACTGTGCCAGAAGTATATGTACGTATGTATCTAGTACTTACAGTGCGCCAATGTTAATTAAATTTTGCTAGCAGTTTTAATTCGTTTGCATGCTTAGCCAAGCAGAAAAACAACAGCAAATTGACATAATGATCGGCCATGGTAATGATCAACATTATTATCATCATATACAAAACATCATCATCATCAGCATTATCAACATCATCGTCTTCATTCTGACTTGACTGTCGCTCAATTTGTGGCGCCCCCGTTTTTACATACAGTTTTGACTTTGAACTTGTGTGTGCGCATCATTATTATTATTGTTGTTTCTGTTGTTGTTGTTGTTGCTGTTATTATTATTATATTGTTGTGCTCGTCCCCCATTTTAAGTAAATTTCCATCTGTGCAGGGGGTCAGTGGCTGAAAGTTAAATTCGCACAGCTCTTTTCCTTCCTTCATCGACATTCTTGTTTTTTAATGGATGCTGCAAGTTTCCTGGTCAGTTGTTACCCAGTTGCCCACTCACTCGAATGTTTTAAATTTAGCAACAATAAAAAAATGAACTAAAAAGTGTACAAAACAAGTAAGAACATTGCAGTCGGACGTAATCGACTGCATAATACTCTGATACTATTGTATGAACAGCTGAAAACAGATGGGTGAGGACTTTCTGTAATCTGTAATCTACTTTCCAAGTTTGGTCCCCAGCAATATACCTACCAAATTTTATGACTAGCTTCCAAATTCTGGGAATTATTCACATTTTATCGATTTGAGATTTATAATGTATCGACATGTTATCGATTTGCCAGCCTCCCAGTGGGCGTGACACAAACATCTTAATACTTTATCTAAAGCAGATAACAACAAGTATAATAGTCCAAGCTGCAAGTCTCTATCTTCAATAGCGCCGAAAAAAGTTGCATACATCCGAACAGACATTCCACAAACTCAATCTACCATGAATACCTTTGTTATCAGAGTATAAAAACTGAGAAGAAACAAGTGGAGAAGGATTATCTTCGGCGTGCCGAAGATTAAATACTCTTTTCGAACCTTAATGCAATTTTTACTATTTTTCCGTGACTGCTTATTTAATTCGCAGATATTAATGTCGCATACATATACCACTACATATAAAATAAAAGATATAAAGGTATTCATGTAAACAGGGACGTTTCACTATCCGCAGCTCGTGGACGCGTCCCTTAGCATTCATAAGTGCTACCGAATTGAACAATAAACAAGTTTCAGTTTTTCCAAAAGTCAAAACTACATTACATATGTATACTACAATATACATACCAAATTTTGTGCCTGTTGCTCTTATACCTTTCAATTTAGGAAATTGAAAATAAATGAATTTGACTACAGCTATTATATATTTGAAAAGAAGAATAAGAAAAAATGAAAAAAATTACCAGTCGCCGCTGGTCTTGAACCCGGGACCTCTCGCTCACCAGTTCGCAACTTTACCCCTTACGCCACAAGCCGTTTTGATGATCGCTGACAAAATCCCTTGAAGAGCAGACTGTCAAAAGCTTTCTTGTTTTGCTTTTTACTGCTTACACCAAGCAGTTTTAAAAATCGCTGACAAACTCGATTTATACTGAGCTTTTGAAAGCAAATGAATTGGATAACAGTTATTATATATTTGAAAAGAAGAATAAGAAAAAATGAAAATAAATGACCAGTCGCCGCTGGTCTTGAACCCAGGACCTCTCGCTCACCAGTTCGCAACTTTACCCCTTACGCCACAAGCCGTTTTGATGATCGCTGACAAAATTGCTTGAAGAGCCGACTGTTACAAATTTCCTTGTTTGGTTTTCCTGCAACCTGCAGCAACTCGCGTTTGTCAGCATTTGTTTTTTCGCGTGGCATTGTTTTTGTTCTAAGCCATTGGAAGCAAATTAATTTGATTACAGTTATATATTTGAAAGGAAGAAAAAGAAAAAAGTATTAAATTAATAATCAGTCGCCGCCTAGACTCGAACTTGCGAGACCTTGCGAAACTTGCGTTCGTTAGCGCGGCTCTTTACGCCTTACGCCACAAACCGTTTTGATGATCGGTGACAAAATACCTTGAAGAGCAGACTATCAAAAGCTTTCTTGCGCTTGACTTTGTTTGCTCATATGCACCTGTTTTTTCAAAATATTTAATGACGCATATCTTCGCTGTTTATGACTCAATCGATTTGCGATTTTACCCATTGATGAGTTATAAGGATGTTCAGGTGTACAAGGAAATTTAAGGCAATTGCTTTGAAAACATCGGATTTATGGCCAAAACCGACTTTGAGGTGTATGGCAGCTATAAGATATTGTGGTCCGATCCGGCCGGCTCCGACCAATGTGCTGTCCCCTTGAATAATAAGTGTCTGTGCAAAGTTATATCGCGATAGCTCAAAAACTGAGGGACTAGTTTGCATACATACAGACAGACAGACAGACAGACAGACAGACAGACGGACATGGCTAGATCAATTTGTTTTGTTTTTATAAGCATATTGGCAGTAACTTTTGGGGGTCTCAGACGCTTCCTTCTATGCGTTACAAACTTCAGGACAAACTTAATATACTATTTTCTTCGAAAAGAGTATAAAAATATGGAGCGACATTTCAATTGCGATGGCTATTTTTAGTCATTGTCATCAAGCGCGCAAATATTTTGCTTGTTGCTTTTATTTTTTTAATCATTATTTGCATATTGAGGAAAATGTCGTGCGCTTCTGGAAATCGCTAACACAATGTACGTGACTCGCTGTAGCGTTTTTAGAAATATATTTGTATACTCTTGGGATTTGCGACAAGGTCGGTTGGCTTAAATCTCTGTGCGGAGTGTGCAAGTGAAAAGCATTATGTAAGATTAACATTTTCAAATGCAATGCGACTTTTTTATTATGTTTCAAATACGTTGTCATTATGCAAGTGGGAAACTAGCTTATATATCTTCAATACCAAAAATGTCATAAGATCGTATAATGTATTTTAAATATTGTGTATAATTATTCTCTATAACGGTTTATAACAAATTATTCCACGGTTTCTTGGTAGAATTCTTATTATCATATTATCGCTATTACCGTTTCTGCTACTTTATTATACTCTTAAATATTTAAAATATTGAAATGAATTTTCTGTTTCGACTATCTACAACTCTCAGCAATGTTAGCAGAAGTTAACATTGAGAATTATATTTAACATTTGTAACATATGTAAATTGAATTTCTCATGTTAAATCCTCATCTTCATTATTTCACGCAATTTATAGTAATGAGCACTTAAACTTGTGTGTCTTGTGAATATTTCTTACTAAAAGCTGTATAATTACGTATACGTAACTTCCTACTATTAACAGTTCGTTCAACTGATATAACCTCGCTATTAGTCAACGCAGCGCAGGTGGAGAGCAGACATATATCAAAAATATGTGTATATATATTCAAAAACAACATTTATCCAAATGCTTTCAAGCAAATTGCAATATTTTTTGCACACCTTTCCAGAGAGCAATAGACGCGTGTCCTTGCCTTGAGGCAATAGCGCAAAGAACTCGCACAATTTAATATATGATCATTTAGCGAACTGAGCATATGAGCTGTGTTTCACTGACAGTTCACGCATAGTTGGCATTCTTAAGACAAACCTTCCAAATATAAAGTTTCCGACACGCAAACGCTTGCCTAAAAATACAAATTGAAGTGACAGCAAAAAAAGAAAATGAATGCGATTACGTATGTACAAATAGACACATGTATTTAGTGCTGTTTGTTTTAGTTGAACGCTTGTCGGTTGTACTATAAGTCGTCTATAGGCATTCATTCACATTGAATCGGTGCCGTCATTCATTATTCCCATGCGATGGCATCTCGCGGCGGCATTTTACAATGTGTTTATAGAAATAGAAATTAAATTGCCATAAAACCATGCAGATATATTTGGAGATTTGACCCCGCCCACACACGTGCTATAAAATGAGGCGTTAATTGTTCGGATATCGCCTATATAGATCACTTGACTCGTGTTACGGGTATGCATAAAGAAAAGACTTTGTATTACAAATATATATATATAACTATATGCATATACTAATAGGCATATAAAAAGAAAGCAAGCTTAGGCGTCAACAACAAATTTATAAATAAACGTGTGCAAATTGTTAAGAATAATATTAGCTACGCACCTAGGAAAAAGTACACCTCAGCACTGTGCTGCTAAATATAATGCAAATAGAGATAAATACCTAAGGTGTACAGTATACTTAAAATATATAACCCATCTCTAGGACACTTATAAGACGTGTCTAAAATTATAGTGGGTTAAAATTTGGATAGTGAATAAAATAGTTCGAAATGCATAGAAGGAAACCTTAGAGACCCCAAAACTCAACTCTACTATGCTTAGGATGACAAAACAATGTGATTTGGCCATGTCAGTCTGTCTATATGTATGCAAACTAGTCCCTTAGTTTTTTATCTATCGCGCTGAAACTTTGCACACAGTCTAAGTATTTAAAGACAGAGAATATTTGTCGGAATCGGCCGGATCAGACCACTATATCTTATAGTTGCCATACAACTGGAAGTCAGTTTTGGCCATATTGCAGATGTTCTTAAAGCTTTTGTATTCAATTTCCTTAGGATAGCTGCGAATTAGTCCTGCACTATTCTAAAGCATATTTACAGATATAAGCTATCGAAAACTGCCCACAGATTCGAAAAGAGTATGTAGAAGTTTCTATATAATTTAAATATAAACTATAAAAGAATTACAAAAAGTAAATAATATTTTATATATTTAAATTGAAAATATATAGTAAAAGATACTTTTAGTTCTGGTGGTTTTAATAAATAAAAATTGGTTCAACATTTGTCGCAAGGATTAGGGAAAATCCAGAAAAACCTAACCAAACCAAATAAACAATTAAGCTTTAAAGTTATTTATAAATAAGTCCTTGTCCGGGCTAAAAAAAAATTCAAAAGCACCGCCGAAAAAAAAAACAAAGAGCTCCGTCGAAGCGCGTCAATAAATCAGTACTAATTAATTTGAATTTTCAATCACAGCCAAAAGTCAAGCAAATTACTTTAGACAGTTGTCTTAACTAAACAAAAATCCCCACTAAATCCAACCACTACTCCACAAACACTCACCCATATTCATACACATGTTGTGTGTAGTAGTCGCAGCTACCCATAGCAATCATGAAATACTAGTAACTAACGCCACACACACATATACACACACTCTCACACACACTCGTAAACAGTGGCAGTAAAAAGTTCGCACTTTTTGTTGTTGTTGTATTGGGTTCGTCGCAGTTGTCAGTTTTTTTTTTGCCTGGCGTCGTGTTCCGCCATTTGTAGCGCTCATTTAATTTTTTATTGTTGTTTATTGCTTAACGAAATGTTCATTTTAAATGTTTGATTACAACGATTTGTGAAGTTCAGTCGAATTTCTGATTTTCGCGCTGGAGGAGCGAACAACGCTAGCAATGCGATTTTTTTGAATTGCACGCGAATCGAATCGAGTCGAATCGATTTTGATTGCACCTTATCAAATCAGATCGCTTTTCGAGTGCCCCACGGATTTTGTGCAATAGTCGTAAAAAAAACAAAATAAGGCCTAAATCGAAGATTATAAATCGCCAAAATGCAGTTCTTAAATATGATTTGCCTCAAGCAAAGTGGGTTCGCATAAAAATTATACAATATTTATAATAATCGCTGTGAAAAATCATGCAAAATTTGCATTGTGACTAACTAATAAATTATTATTTCATAACATTGCCAAAATCATTAAACGCTGTGCGCATTTATCATTTATAAGCCAAAACAAAAACAAACAAAAAACAGATTGCAAAATGCAAATGACACAAATGTTTATTTAGTTCTTTATTTGTTGATAGGCAGCTTCTAATTGTTGTTGTGGGCTTAAAATGCAAAATGTGAAAAGTGGAAATCTAAATTTCTTTGGTGTAGGATTTTTTTGATATTTTATTGAACAAAAAAAAATATTAGTGTTTCAATTTACTAAATTTAAAATAAAAAATTTACTTTTGACTCCAACTAATTTTTTGCTTGTACAATATCCTTCTAAAAAGTAACTACATGTTAACGGAAATATCATAAAAAATTAATATTTGGTTGGGGTTTTTGGAAATTGTATTTAACAAAAAAATATTAGTGTTAAACATCAATTTAATTAATTTAAAAATTTAAAATAAAAAATTCACTTTTTGCTTCTATCTTATCTCTTTCTACAATATCCTTCTAAAAAGTAACTACATGTTAACAGAAAGATCATAAAAAATTAATATTTGCTTGTGATATTAGAAACTATAAAAAATTATTTGAAATGCAACAAATTTTATAATTTTTTATATACATATTTACAAAAATTTGTGTCTATTGCATAAAAGCTGCAACGCAGTATTTATTATGTTTTGAATGAGTCAACTAGCAAAACCAATAACAAATTTCCATATTAGTACACAAGTAATTCTCAGATATTCCATGTCGTATTGTCATATAAGGTGATAGCCTCAAAATGCATTTTTTTTTTAGCATACTTGTAACATATCAACTGCTGACAAACACAGCATAATTAAGCACAAAACGCTGCTTTTTCTTCTAGTATGCCTTCTGAATACAACTTATTTAGACACACATATTCTTAGACAGGGGGCCAAAAACAAATTGCAATTTGTTTGCTTGGATGCCACTTATTGCTCAGCATTTGCACTTCTCGACTAATTTATCAAAATCAACAAAAATACTCTCGTTGAAAATGCAATTGCTAAAAATGCACAAATCTAATTTATCTTCACATGATGACTACAACAATTCGATCTTAAGTCTGTGCTAAGGATATTTTAATTTAAATATTTATGAGATGTGCACACAAAAGATGTAAATTTACATTATTTAAGTCTAAAAGTCTAGTACTTCAAATGATTTATAAGTATTATTTACAATGCGAGCAAGAATTTAATTTTCCTAAATTTTTAGCATGCTTTTGATATTAAGAACAGAAACTATACAATTTATTAAAATATATATTTTTATTGGAAATAAGGACTTTATAGCTTTACAATGTAATGCATAAAATACATATTTATTTATATGTATAGGTATTGGATATGGTCAGTAAGGCATTTTGAAATTATCTCTAATCTCTTCAGGCTTAAACTACATCATGATTTAAAAATATAAAACTGATTCGCAATTGCATACTATTTAATATTTAAAAAATATTAAAGTCCTTATTAAACACTTATTAAATTGTAACTTTTTGAAAAGATGTAATGAATCTTATTTTATTTATACATAAATTATAGAAATCTCTATGTAATTATTTAGAATCTGTCACATGGGCTCGTTAAACTTGTTGCTACGAATATTAATGTGTGCCATATAAAATAAATCAAAATACGTTCGAAAGTAGAATTGCCATTAAAAAGTTCAAGCACATCAAGCATTTGCCGCTTTGCATTCAGCTCATTAATGTGTCAATATGGAAATTATTAAGATCATGTAAAACATTGCCTTGTCTATAAATAGACGACGCTTCATAAATACATATTATCGCATGCAAAGTGCAATAAACGCAAAATGTGTTGACGCCACTGTATGTACACACACACACACACACACATGCATATTTACATATCGTTTTATACGCACTCCGCAATCGGCTAGCCGATCACGCTCACCTTTTGCGCCTCCCTCTCCTCTCTTTCGCTCTCTCTCTCTGCGCTATTGCATTGCGAATGACACACACACATATGCAAAACCGCACAGCGAACTCCTCTATAAATAAACGCACGCAGAAATGAGAAATGTTTCGTGCGAATTTTTATTTGTATATGTAAGTTCGACGAAGGCGCATAAAAATGCACAGCATTTATCGCCTTGCGGCTAAAATGTAGACTCTAAATACATTTAGTACATATACATATAGAGATGGAGATGATATAGTACCGCATTTCGTACATATAGCGATCGTCAGAGAAATGCGTCTGTGCCATATGCTAGCGGCATGGAAACTAAATCATTAGCCAGTCCCGCAATGCGATTCACGAAATTTCCATGACGGCGCTTTTTACGTACGTACATACATATGTACATAGATACAAACGACGTATCTCAACTAGAGATAGCTCTTTTTATGTATGTACAGTATATGTGTGTGTGTATATGTATGTATCAAGGGAACTGTAATGGTTTATTATACATACATTGTGGTTTTGTCTATGCTCCACTTTTTGGAGCTCTGTTGTTGCTAATTGTATTCGTTTGTTATAATCGTTGTTATTGTTGTCAGAGCAGATAAAACTAGCACAAAATAAAATAAAACCACCAGCCAGATGGAACAGCTTTATAACTGTATATAGACGAATTAAGAATGCGCTACGAAAATATTCGAATTTAAATTGAAAATAATATCATAAATATTACACATTTTTTTATATATATTTTTAAATTTTAGTTTTTCTTTTAATGAAAAATAATACGTACATATAAGAACGTATGAATGTTCACACAATCTAAATTATTATTTATATGAATAATTTTTAAAATGCTAAAAAAAGAAAATATCTAAATAGGTACACGCATAAAGAATTTCAAATAAAACTATAAAGAACAAACTCCAAAATACACAACGCTTTTAGTGAGATATGAATGATTTTTTATTGTGTGTGTATACATACATACAATTTGTATGTACGTAAGCACAAGAGTAGAAGCAATCAAGAACCAATTGAATAATTAAAAGAAGCTACAAGTAAAACATAATGAAAACAACGAAGAAAGTTCCAACGTTGATCAATTGAGGTATGCGACCCACTGTGCCAACTGTATCGCCGCTCTCTCATATTCTTACGCTCTCGGCGCTAGAGTGCTGCACTGTAACCCGCTCTCTTTGCCCCCGTCGGTCGCTGTCTGCTTTTGATATTTGCTCAATACATTTATTTTTGTAGTTCTTCTAATGTACTTTTTGTTCCACCGCTTGCTGCCTCTACCCAGTCTCTCTTCGCACACTTGTTACGCGCTGTTGTTGTTACTGTTGTTGCTGCTGCTGCTGTTGTTGTTGCTGCTGCTGTTGCTGACGTTGGCGCTGACGTTTCACGCGTTGGCTTTGGGGGCTATTCCGCTTTGGGCTGAGCCAACGTACGCTCAGTTGTTGCGCGGCGTTGAATACAAACGCGTCGAAATCGCATCGAGCGAAGCGCTACCAAAGCGGACAGGCAAAAGCAAACGAAGTAAATAATAAATAATATAAAAAACGCGCGCGTGCGTTTTGCTGCCAGCGAGCCGATCGTCGTTAAAAAGAAGAGGGAAAAAAGGCAACAACATACACACATACTGAACAAAAAGAAAAGTAATTACCACAGCAATGAAGAATTCATCATCATAGTTTTGCGTAAATTGTTTTGATTTCTTTTGCGTGAAATCAATAAAATATCGAAGTGCAGGCCTTAAACGAAACTAATTGAACTCTTGTGATCGTCGAGACAATTTTCTTTGCTGTCGGTCGTGTGACAACACTCTGCTGCTTATCATTTTCACATGATCGTGTGACCGACCGTTCCTAGACCGCCACCCCTCCTCCTTCTCCTCTTCCTCCTCCTTCTCCCCTTCCCTCTCAACTAGCTAGCATATTGATTCATTGTGATTTTACTTAGCGGCGCCTGGCAACGATTTCGTTCATTTTTTTTGTTGTTTCTATCTTTGTTGTGGCTTGTTGCTATTTTAAAAAGTTCTCTTTTTCACAAGATATTGCTTAAATTAGCATGCATATAGAAGAGCTGTTTGGCCATAACCTTCGCTGGCGCGACCAAGTGCTTTCTTTTACTTAAACAAAACCAGCAACAGAAATAAAAACAAAAACAAAAACATTTCCCGTGCGTTTACCCCTGCCCCGAGCAACTACCCTGCTTAATGTGTTTGTTGTGTAAACACTTTGTTGTTATTTGACTTTCTCATTATTATTATGGCGAAATTGGGCAAATGTTCGCTGTATTCGGTTTCCGTTGGGTCTAATTGGAACACAAGCTCTAGTTCTTGACATAATCACCTAAACAGGCACATGACTCTGCGTTCTAGATAATTGTTATTTCTGTTAGATATTAGCTTATCAGTAGCTATAGATATGTATGTACATATATGTTTGGGGTTTGCCACTGTTTGCACTTAGGCACAGTTAACGGTAACGGTAACGCTAACGGTAAACCGCACCCAGTATTCTTTTTTGTTTCGCCCCTCTACTATCTATCTATGATTATTATACCTTCCAACTGCAACAACAACAAACAGGGAACATACACCTCTCTGTATCAAATTTGTATATACATACAGTAAACGGACAAACTTAATTGCACTTTCTACGCTTTGTTGTTGTTGTTATTATTGTAGTTGTTGTTGTTGTGGCATCTAAAAATAACTGAATGCGGTCATTGGTCCCTCGCACACCTCCGCCCAGCTCAAACTGATTGCGCAGAGTCAATTTTTATGCTACAAGCGGATCAAAGCAACAGAGAAACACAAAGCGAGGGGGGAGAGACAGAAGAGAGAGAGAGGGAGAGAGCGCGAGCACGCAGCAGTGCTCACTATGTTTGCCGCCAGTGTTGTACAGTCAGCGTCTAAAATGGTGTGCACACTCATGTGAAATGTGCAGTTGATTCATAAAAACACAAAACGCAAAACACAACGCTTATCAGAGAGCTGTTTGTGGAAAAATTTTGCCTTTACTCGATTTATCAGTCATTAGCAGGGCAGCAGGTCTCTCAGCTATGCATGTGTGTGTGTGTGTGTGTGTGTGCTCTATCGTAAATATTTTGTTTACTTTATGAACGTGCGAGTATATCCCCCACCGTCGTAAACTTGATAGCCAAACTCAAACGTTCTTTCCGACTGGAGTGTGAAAACGAGAGTCCAAAATACGCTCAGCTTTATTGACAGTTAGGCACAGTGGGCCTCAGAATTACCTTTTCACTTTCGCTACCTTTTTCACCTGGTTTGGTGGATTACCTTGAAAAACTGTTGAATATACATTTGAATTTGATACAAATTAAACGAGTTTTACTCAATATTTTATCAGTCAAATCGAAATAAACTAAAAGCGAACATATCTTTTTGGAATAAATAACAAACACTAGAATGATTTCACGCAGTTTTCACCTTTTTGGACTCATTTTAAAACGCAATTCTATATTTGTATATGAATATTGTTGCATGCAACCGATTCGAGTTCATTTTTACTTTTGCCTTCTCAGCCGCTTCGCTTTGCCTACTTTTTTGTATAATTTTGTTGCCAAACTGTCGCAAGGCTCTTTACTTTATATACGTACTCTCTTTTGCTCTATTGCAGAAGTTGCATACTTCGCCAACAACAACAACAACAACAGCAATAACAACAACAACAATACCGACAACAAATTAAGTGCTGAGCAAAATACAGCTGAAAAACGCATCTTTGGCTGCTTTGGCAAGAAGCAAACGGAACAGGATCAACTGCAGCAGCAGCAGCGGAAGGATAGTCGCAATTCGGGCAGCTACAACGTGCAACAAAGCAGCAGCGCCACCGATTGCAGCACTCAATACGATAGCTACAAGCAGCAGGACGCAGAGTTTGGCAGCTTTCAACAGCAGCAGGATACGCAGCTGATAAGAGATAAGGAGCAGCAGGCATCGACAGCTGTTATAGCCAGACAACCGCATCGCTCGCAATCCCAGCCGGCTATCTTGCAACAGAGGCCGCGTAGCAGCAACAAGCGACCGGGAACACCACACGCCGCAGTCAGAAGCATGACTTCGATACCCGCCGTGCTCTCCAGCAACAATGTGGCCGCCGCTGCTGCTGCCGGCAGCGCTGCCAGCGCCGCGGAGAAGCAGCCGTGGCCCAACTCCAAGGACGATTACGAGCTGAGGGACGTGATTGGCGTGGGCGCCACGGCTGTGGTGCATGGCGCCTATTGCATACCCAAGAACGAGAAGTGCGCCATCAAGCGCATCAATCTGGAGAAGTGGAACACCTCGATGGACGAGCTGCTCAAGGAGATACAGGCGATGTCCTCGTGCAATCACGAGAATGTCGTCACCTATCACACATCGTTTGTGGTGCGCGAGGAGCTGTGGCTGGTGCTGCGCCTGCTCGAGGGTGGCTCCCTGCTGGACATTATCAAGCACAAGATGCGCACAGCCAACTGCAAGCAGGGCGTCTTCGATGAGGCGACGATTGCCACCGTGCTGAAGGAGGTGCTCAAGGGCCTGGAGTATTTCCATTCGAATGGCCAGATCCATCGCGACATCAAGGCGGGCAACATACTCATCGGCGACGATGGCACCATACAAATAGCCGACTTTGGCGTCAGCGCTTGGCTGGCCACCGGACGCGATCTGTCGCGGCAGAAGGTGCGGCACACGTTTGTCGGCACGCCCTGCTGGATGGCGCCGGAGGTGATGGAGCAGGATCATGGCTATGACTTCAAGGCGGACATCTGGTCGTTTGGCATTACGGCCATCGAAATGGCCACGGGCACGGCGCCCTATCACAAATATCCGCCGATGAAGGTGCTCATGCTGACGCTGCAGAACGAGCCGCCCACTCTGGATACGGGCGCCGAGGACAAGGATCAGTATAAGGCCTATGGCAAGACATTCCGCAAAATGATCGTCGAGTGCCTGCAAAAGGAGCCCTCGAAGCGACCCACTGCCAGCGAGCTGCTCAAGCATGCCTTCTTCAAGAAGGCCAAGGATCGCAAGTATCTGACGCAGACGCTGCTCCAGACCGGCCCCAGCATGGAGACGCGCGTCCACAAGGCAGCCAAGCGCCAGCCGGGCGCCTCGGGCCGTCTGCATCGCACGGTCACCGGCGAGTGGGTGTGGTCCAGCGAGGAGGAGGACAATGCCGGCGGTGGCGGCGGGCGCAAGCATCCCTCGTCCGACTCCGAGTCGGAGGATCGGCCCATCAATCGGCTCGAGCGCGCCGACAGCTCCGACAGCGATCGTGAGGAGACGACGCCCGAGATTACACGCAGCCTGTCGTCGGCGACGGTGACGCCGGGCGGAGCAGCTGCGCCTGTCACCGGGCAGGAGCTGGCCGCAGGACTCGCGCAAATGGCGCTATCCAGCGAAGCGGCCGGCGAGGCGCCACCCGTGAATCTGGTGCTGCGCATGCGCAATCTGAGACGGGAATTGCACGACATACGCTTCGAGTTCGCCGTGGGCAAGGATACGGCGGAGGGCATTGCCACGGAACTGGTCGATGCTGGGCTCGTGGATGGCCTGGATACGCAACCGATGGCCGTGCATCTCGATCAGCTGATCGCCCAGTGCGACACCATGAAGACAATAACGTTCCAGCTGAGCTCGGGCGTCCAGCCCGGCGAGACGCCCGATGAGCGCTCCCTGGTCGGCTATGCGCAGATATCCATCACGGACTAGGACGAGGAGTTGGCGTAGTGCCACCAATTAGCTCCGGCTCCGGCTCCGCCTCCAGCACCAGCTCCAGCTCTAGCTCCGTTTGCAACCCTACGATCTACCGTTATAATGCCTGCGCTGCTTTTAGCTCTAGACTAGTATTAGAACTATAACTGTAAAATGCTAGTGTGTGTGTGCTAGTTATAGATCTTAACGCCAGTCGTTCGTTCGTTCGTTTACCATAGAAATTATATAACATACCATACTTATTTCTATCTCTATCTAACTATCTCTCGCTCTCGCTCTGCGCATTGTAATTACTTCATTACTTTCTACCTCCTATCTTATTCCCCTTCACCCCTCCTGCCGTAGTTAGTCGCAGCCCAAAAAAGCCCCCCCCTGCTATAAAAGTAATTCGAAAATCGTGTACTTATTCGTTATTGTTTCGTTGTCTTAAGTAGCGCACTTTGCTCTGTATATACATGAATATATATATATATATATATATATATACATATATATATATTTATATATCCACTCTACAAATATCATATATTGAACATACGTATATGTATTTTTTCTTGTAGCGGCTATCATTTCGATAATTTTCTTTTATTTATTCTCTAGCGATCTAAAGTAGTAGTTTAAGTCTAAGTTGTGTTTTTCTTTTATGCTGTTTTTTAGCCCCCTAAATATTAAGTCGATTGGTCAAAAAAGGTACAGTTGTGTCGCCAGCAACTAAATAGTTACCGTTAGTAATATATTCGCCTGCGAAAGATTGTATTTAATTTTCATGAAGTACACAAAACCGAGAAAAAAAAACCACAACATCAACTACATATTAATAATGAATATTAAACAAACATACTTATAGCATAAAGAAAAAAAAAACAAGCAAAATAAGAAATGAGAACAACAAATATCATTTTGTGTTTTTATTGAGGGGTTTTTAAGTTTTCTTTTTCAATTTGTTGGCATTTATAAAATTTACAGGGGTCGCTCGGAAATTACAGAGAACTAATCGGAATTGGAATTAGAATTATCATTAATATTAAAACATCGAAATTAGTATATATAAATATTTAAATCTAGCATATTTCAATTTTAAAACTTTTTAGTTTTGTCTTTTGAAAAAAGGAACTTATAAAATTGAAAATATTTCGAAAATAAGAATTATCACGAGCGACCACTGAAATATCATTAAACTCATACTTTCACCATCTAGCATTCCAAATCTTAAAAAATTCTACGTTAGTTTTTAATTTTTTAAAAATTATTTATCTTAATACCTTCATTCAGCTCCGCTCATATTACAAAATATACCTTTTCGATAAATACAGTAAAGCCGTACTTTAGGAGTCTGTAACAATTCCCGAGATGCCAGTATATGCCTGTAATTTTAGACTAGTGACGAACTTTTAAATGAACTAACTAATCTTAGGCTCTAGACCACATTTTAAATGCAAAGACCTCTTATATATGTATTCCTAGCTACTAAATAACTAAGCCCTAGGCTCTACGCAGGTCAGTGTCAACTACAAAAACAAAACAAAAACCTATACTAGTTTATAGTTAAGCTCGAGTTCAAACAAATAACTTACTGTACTTACATGCAAATCAGAGAAATTGTATACGAATTGATTTGACTTTGAAATAAAATGGCATTTGGCTCCACAAAACCCAAAAACTAAAAGTTATTTTACGATTTTGTTGTCATCCAGCTCTAAATTTGTTGCCCAACCACATTTGCAGCATTATGGCCGATTACTTTGATGAACTGGGACACACGCCCACAGGACCTGAGGGCGCCAACGACTATGATCGCCATTATCGCCGTCTGCAGGTGTTGGCCATCATGAACGGCATTGATATCGAGATCGAGGTGCCGGAGGCATCCAAGCGGGTTATTGAACAGCTGCCGATCCACGAGATCGCCGCCGAGGAGGTCAAGGACGATTTCGAGTGCTCCGTGTGCAAGCAGCCGGCGGAGGCGGGCGATAAATTCAAGATCCTGCCGTGCAAGCACGAATTCCACGAGGAGTGCATTTTGCTCTGGCTAAAGAAGGTACGAGCATATATATTTAATATCTATATTAGATGCTTTAGTTCTTACACATATCCTTTTCTGTTTAGGCGAACTCCTGTCCCATTTGCCGTTATATCTTTGTAAGTATAAGTCCTTGAGTTCCTATCATATTTATATATTGTAAAATTTGCGCCTGCAGGAGACAGATGACGAGGTCTATGAGGAACTGCGTCGATTCCAGCAGGATGAGTCCAATCGTCGGGACCGTCAAAGCTCTCTAATGGATTCCATGTTTGGTTAAAAGCGAAAAAAATTAACATACATATTTGATTCACTGGGTGTTGTGTAATTTTTGGTTTGTGGCATTACATGTAATAAAAGAAATATAAATATATTTGAGTTGTTTATATTTGAAATTAACGGTTAACAGCCAAAGGTAAGTCAGAAAGAAACCAATTACCGTTTCTTTCGAACACCCTTTCTGCCAATAAGCAATAGGCTGGTATGCTGCTACAAAAGAAACCAGTATTTTATTTGCGAAAATCTAGAAATTGCCACAAACATGCTTTTGCGAAAAACCTGAACTAAAGAAGTCAATTATTAACCTCATTTAAATAAATTTTATATAAACGTACATATTTACCTTTCCTTTTCTTATAAGTTAGCAGCGTACCACTGATATTATAGCTCCGTGAACTGACTCTCTGAAAGAACCAGTGATCTGCCGTAGCTTACTCAACACTGCTGCCTACATTAGTATTATTGCACACTTCACTTTAGCCGGCTAATTTTATATTTTCATTCTTGCAGTCACCTCGAAGTAAAATTTAAACGCAAACTTTTTGTGTGTAGCAAAACAAATTCAACTTCAAAATGATTAGCGACGACAGTGGTGTTAAGTTTTTTGATCGCAAATTTGTGGCGGCCAATTTGCGCAGTCAATTGCGCTGTCCAAAATGTCAGCGCGAATATTCGCACAGGCACACCAATGGGGCAGGTAAGCTACAAAATTCTGAATTACAGTTAATTGCATGCAAAAAGTGTGTGCAAGCAATTCAAATTTATGTTTAAAAGTTGAGACTGCTGAGGGAAAAATGTGCGAGCACGCTTTCTACTTACGTGTGTGTGTGTGTGTGTGATTTTTTCTGACAAACCGTTACTTTGTGTGTGTTTGCAATGCTCGCTAGCTTTTCTTGCATCTTGCATCTTACACTTATTGTAAACAAGGGATATTTATTTACCGTTTTTAATGCCCTACGGCTACACATTTGCTAATTGTGTTTGTTTGCATTTACGTATGTAAGTGTATGTGTGCTTTTTCTGACAAACCGTTACTTTGTGTATGTATGCAATGCACGCTTGTTTTTCGCACTCTGCTTAGTGCATATTCTAAACAAAGAATATTTCTTAGCGGACTTGCTGTGTGTGTGTGTGTGCTTTGCTGACAAACCGTTACTTTTTGTATGGGTGTGTATGCATTACTGGCTATTTTTTGTTCGCTTCTTGCTTTGCGCTTATTCTAAACACGACAATTTTTTCACCGCAGAGAATCATCGTCCGTTTTTGTTGCCTTGCGGTCACAACATGTGCGAATTTTGCATTTCGAAGCATCGCCAGAAGATGGACTTCAAGTGTCCCGTCTGCTGCAGCGCAGCGCTGCCCACGATTAATGCCAAGGATCCCAATGGGAAGCGCGTGGGCAACATACGCGACTACTACGAGCTCAACTACCATGTGCTGGGCGAGACGAACAGCCTCGACTATTATCGCCGCTTCTCGGTGGAGTCGGTGAACAGCTCGCTGACCTGCTCGTCCAGCACCAGCGAGATTGTGCTGGCGAATGGCGAGTGCACGCAGTGGAACGCCTTATACTGCAAGATGTGCTTCGATACGGTCCACAATCACAGTCGCGTCCTCAAGACGCACAACTTCCAGCGCCTGGGCGACAAGAATCAGCCCGTTAAGGGCATACGCGTGGGCAAGGACATCTTCCGCATGCCCGTCCAGCTGCAGTGCCACAATCACTGTGCACCGGGCAGCTTCTACTGTCGCAAATGCGAGCGCAACTGTTGCTTGGTGTGCGCGAACAGACATCACGCCTATCACATAGTACATCCAATGTTCAGAATGGTTAGCTACGATCTTACATACCCTTTTTATACACTTGCCGAATGAGTTGTTATAGATATTGTATACCTTTAAGCATACTTGTCTTCAGTCATTTAACAGTTCATTTAAGATTTGTCACGATTTTCTATAAAATGTTAGCTGTTTGATTATACGAGTACTAGCAAAAGATTTAAATATGTATTAGATCATTACTAGTAACATTAAGGTCTTGAATTATTACAAAGATATTTCCAATTTCGTTCGGCAAATGTATAAAAAACTGCAATATTCAAATCACAGTTCATTCCATATTAATATTTCCCTTTTGTAGAACTCTCGTTATGCTACCGAAATTCCAGCTACTATGAGCTCTCTGGACGCTAGTCTCTTACAAATTAACAATGCACAAATGGTGAGTCAATCACAAATTCATATTTTCACTTAATACTTGGCTTTTATTTAATTACATAGTAAAACTAATGGTTGTCTATAGTTACAGATAGTTTATAGTTTTTCATTTACAGTTAGCTATTTACAGTAAACGCTCGCTACGAATAATTTAAGGCATACAGCCATAAGGCAACAAACGAACAAGTACAAGAATTCTCATTACAAATATGGCAAGCATTCTCAACCAGGCTTATTGCTCTCTACCGGACAGAGAGTGTAGTCTCAGTCTGCCGCTCCCGCTGCCGCCTACCCACTGGCAATGGGCATTAAGTGTCCGGTCTTGCCGTCTGTCTTAATCTCAATCACCTCCAGCTTTTCCACGCTCACTTTGGTCGTCTCGAGCTGTTTTTGCCCGGCGGCCGCATTTGTGTCTCGCAAACTTTGTAGCTTGTTCTCATCCTCAGCCTCCTCTTCGCTCTCCGGCGGCTCCACATCGAGTTCCGGCTCTGGCTCTGGCTCTGAATCCAGTTCGGGATCTGCCTCTGCCTCTGGCTCCTGCTCCGGCTCGGGCGTAGAAGATACAACAATGGGCCGCAGGCCCAACGTTTGCGTCTCCTGTGTTGTTTCCATGGGCGCCATCATGGTCGTCGGCGCCTGGCCGTAGGTGTCGTAGGTGCCGCGCTCCGAGATGTCATCAATCTCATCATCGATGAGCAGATTGCGCTCCGAGCTCTGCTCGTACACCTGTGCATTGATGGCGCTGCCATGTTTGGTTGCCGGCTTGTGGTTTTTGGGCATCGCTGCATGCGTGGATGCCTCTTCATTTCGGGCAGCTGGCTTCTCCGCCTGCTCAGTGGCCTTGCGCTGCTTCTCGAGGCGCATTTTCTCCTCCATTTCCTGGAACTTCATGGCCAGATATCTGCAGCATAAAAGCTTGTTAGAAACGTTAAAAAACCGTTTATTTGATTTCAATTTACTTGTCCACAATGGGTCCATTGTAATCCTCGGGGAATTTCGGATTGAAGGGCAGTATGTACTTGTAGAGACGTTCGTTCAGCACATAGAGCTGCGATGTCGTCGAACACTTCACATTGAACCACCAGTCGCATGTCAGCGCAATCTATATCAAATGAATTTGGCTCATTTGCGAACTTTAGTTTTAATATTTCCAATTCTCACCTGACTAAAGATGGTGCCGTTGGGGCACAGAAAGGAGGCTTTGCCGCCATTGAGATCACAGTAGTGCCACACCTGGCAATTGGTCTCCGGATCCCCAAAGAAGCCCTTGTAGCGCTGTTGTGTGCACTCAAAGCTGGTCTTGGGAATCACCGCATAGTTGGGATAATCGATGCCCGCACGTCCTGTGCTGGGTCCAGGATGTTTATCTAAGTGAGAAAGGATAGATTATATTTTTATTCAATTTTCAACATCGGATTGCTATATTCTATAGCAGTAACTCACTTGGTCCACTCTGCTGCAGCAGATCCGCATCCACATTTCCTGCTGTTTTGATCGCCGGGTGTTCCTCTTCGCTGCCCGTGTTGTAGTCATAGTCGTGACTGTTGCTGCTGCTGCTGGGCTTCGTCTCGTGATGCTGGGGAGGATTGGGCACAATCGTTTGTGTCTGCTTCAGGTTCTGCAGGATGCGTATCAGCGTCTTGATCGAGTTGTCAATGTTGTCCGGCGTGAGCGTCTGTGGCAAGTGGTTGCTCGCCTGCAGCTTGTGCAGAATCTCCGCCAGCGAGGAGGTGCGTATGTCGGGCAGCTGATCCGCATCCTCTGCAGCGTAGACCTGAGTCGGTCTGGGTGCAGCTGTTGGTCGCTCGGGCGCATATTTGTGGATGGGCTTGAGCTTAACGGGCGGTGCAATGGCAACGGGAGCTGCAGTTGGCGGTGGCTTGCTGGCCACATAGACATACTTGGGCGTGATCTTCACAGTCTCGCTGGGCGTGGGTGGACTGATGTAGACGGGTCGCCGAGTGGCCTGATACTTGTGCACAGGAGTCACCGGTTGCAGTCTCAGCGTGGGCTGATGCTTGTACAGAAGTGGCGCTCGGGTGGCTGGCAATTCATGCAGTCTTGGTAGCTGCGGATGATCCGTGTAGGGTGCCGAGGTGGTCACCAGTATATAAGCATGTTGTGGCGCACGCGAAGGAGCTGATTGTGTGGGCTCCTGTTGTGGGTGCTGATGTGGGTGTTGATGTGGATGCGGTTGCTGATGCTGATGCGGTTGTTGATGCTGTTGTTGATGCTGCTGCTGCTGCTCCTCGTCCAGCGACTGACGCGGCCCATCGATGAGGTAATCGATATAGTGTGGCGGTGCAGGCGATCTGAGCAAAACAATTGGGAAGGTATTAGAGACGATTAGCAATTATTGATTATATTCTATTTGGTAGTCAATTGAAGTTCGTTCGAAACACAAGTTATTTAAAAATCCCAAGAGCAAACTTAAAGAAATATTTAAGATAGTATGAAACTAATTGGAAATTATTAAAATTCTCATAGTATAATAAATCCAAAAATTAATAGGTAAAAAGTGACGCTATTGATTGTAGATTGTCGTTTTTAGATTTTTCTCAACATTTTATACTCTTATTATAAATTTATGACTATATTTTAAAAGATAGTCGAATTTCAACAATTTAACTTTTAAGCTGCAACCAAATTGAGTGTCAAAGCGCTTAGAAACAATTTAGAACTAACATTTTCTTTATAACCACAACAACCATTAATTTGAATTTTCAAACTAACAGTGTTTAAAATTGAATTTATACCAGTATTCTGTTGTTATTTTGTTTATATTTACGAAAACCAAAAAAGTTTTGTATGCTTTAACCTAGTTCTTGGACGATTATAAATAAATTCACTTTATGGCGTTCTCCAAATCCTAAGTCTCTCATAAGAATATTGAAATATTTAGAAGAAACAGGCAATTTTCACTCTGCCAACTGCACCACTGAAATTTCATAAGCTGTACAAAATCATTTTGTCGCGTAACATTTTTTTTTTTGTTCTAAGAATATTTAATTCATTGCAAGTTGTATAGCAGCTATAAGATATAGTGATCCGATCCGGCTGGCTCCGACCATTGTGTTGTCCCCTGGAATAATAAGTGTCTGTGCAAAGTTTTATCGCGATAGCTCAAAAACTGAGGGACTAGTTTGCATACATACAGACAGACAGACAGACAGACAGACAGACGGACATGGCTAGATCAATTTGTATTGTCATTCTAAGCATACTGGCAGTAACTTTTGGGGGTCTCCGACGCTTCCTTCTATGCGTTACAAACTTCAGGACAAACTTAATATACTATTTTCTTCGAAAAGAGTATAAAAAGAGTTTTAGATTGATTCTAATTTGTTGGTTTGATATTAAACTGAGATGCAAATAAAACCACACAGTCTACTCATATCAAGATGGTTTACATTTGACTCCATTTTATTAGATAAAATAGATAGGTTTAACTTTAAATCCAAATTCAGTATACAAACCCAAGCAAATGTAATGTTTAAGGATTGTGATGGCATTATATGGCTGGTGTTCGTATGGACTTACCCGAGCAGCGTATCCTTCGGCTGCTCATGCAGTTGCCCCATTAGGGCACGCAATGGAATATGCAACAGGTGCTGCTGTTGCTGTTGCTGCTGACCAATCTGAGGCGCCTCCGGGCGCACAAAGAGCGCATTGTAAGTGTGTAACTGACTGTGGTGGTGGCTTGGTGGCTGAGGTGGTGGTGGTGTCGATGGTTGTGGTTGAGGTTGTGGTTGTGATTGTACATGCGTATGCGGGTGACTGATGTGTGAGTGTTTGCCAGCTTTCGTATTGCTTTGCGCTGACTGATGCTGATGTAAGTCGTCTGTGGGCTGGCGATAGCGCTCCTGCTGCTGCTGCTGATGTTGCTGCTGATGTTGCTGCTGGCGTTGCTGCTTCATGCGCTGCTGCAAGTAGAGCACGTATTTCTCCTGCGGCGTCAGCTGCTGTTCCGGCGACATATTGTAGTAACTCTCGTATTTGCTCGCGTGTCCATATATTGGCGACTTTTGTTGCTGTTGTGCGGCAGTCAATGCGGTTTTTGTGGATGATGAGGAGGATGATGAGGTGGCTGATGATGAGACCACAGCTGGCTCATTGTAGACATTGTAGCCAACGCTGTGGGGCATGCAAAGAAGCGTATGAAGCGTGTTTGCATATTTGGGTACGGGTACGGGCACGGGTCGGTTCTTAAGGGTTGTAGCAACAGCTGACCTGGCCAGTGTGCCGCCCCCGGTTGTTTATGACATGATTTTGCAATTTGAAACATTACGAGATGAACACGAAGTGCAGCGGACTCATCGACTTGCGCCCACCTGCGCCCACTTTGCCCCTTCTTTGCCTTGTGGCAGTACGCCTCGTGGGGTACATCAAACAGCTTCTTACGTCACCCCGACGAGTGTCGTCCTCAGATGCAGGCCACAGAGGCTTGAGCCATGCCATTAAATGCAATTGAATTCAACGCCCAAGGGCATTCAAGCGTGCAGCGTGTGCAACTTGCCCCATGTGGCAGCCACTGCAAGCCAGCCCCTCTGAATACCTTTAAGTTTCTATTTGATATAGTTTCATTACGTGCGATTTTTGCATGCTTTTTTAAAGCAATGCAGTCAGTAAGACAGTGGAGGCTCGCTAATGACAACCTTTTACTTTAAGGTGTCGTTCTAATTTGCAATTAATTTTTTGTGTCCCAATAAACTACTTTTGATAGATTTTATAATTTCAAAATGTCCATTTTTATATAGTTTTCAACTATTAAAACAACATTCTAAATATTTTCAAAAAAGGGGAACAAGCATTTGCAATTTGGAATTTTTAGTTAAATTTTCCGATTAAAATCGTTCTTCAAATTGCTGGAAATTTTAATTTGAAAATATTCAAGTTTTTGTGGATGATGTACGAAATCAGTTGTAACTTAAAAACAGATTTACATAGATTTAATCACAACTATACAAAATCCCTTACAATATATCTTGTTTCTCATAAGCTAAGGATTACATAAAGTAGATATATTCAATATGATATTCGATTATAATCAATTCAAATGTCTTTCATTCTAAAAGTGTTGCGTATCCTAAAAATTCCAAAAAACTCTAAAAGTGTTTTGTGAATATAATCAATACTCTGTAAAAATGTATAGTAATATTCAAGAACTTCCCGTAAATAATTTGGAATTTAGATAGGAAAGACTATATGTATATCATATGCAAGATACTTTGGCAACATAGTTGCTCAAGTTGCTAACGAAATGGGTGCAACATTTTTAATTGGCTTTCCACATGCAACGTTGGCAAATGCGGCCAATGGGGGCGGTATTGAGTGGGCGTGGCTGGGCGTGTGTGTGAGAAGCTGCCAAAGAAACAATTCTGGCAACAGAGCACTGCTAATAGCAGCTGCCTCAAGTCTATGCTAGATATGTATCTGACAGATACACAGATACAAGTGTCAGCCGCTATCGTATTAGGCTGTTCGCATGTCAAATAAATCTTACCTTGGCGTCGGATGCACTGCCTCCAACACTGGCTCCCCTCGGCCCAGTTGCTGCTCCTCGGACGACGCTGCATAATCCGTGATAATTTGTGCTTGATGCGCATTTTTATGGTAGACAATTTCAGATGGCGGCTGCTTTTTGCTGTAATTGATTGTATTGCCAATATGCAGCTCATTGTTGTTGTTGTTGTTGTTGTTCGGCTTGCTCAGTGGCGTAAAAATAATGGGTATAAAGTGTCCGGGCAGCGTGTTCTGCGCTGTAAATGGCGTTAAATTGTGTTTTGATTGTTTGCCACGCTGGCGCTGAAATTGCAACTGCAACTGCGGCGGCGGTGGCAGCAATTCATATGACTCCTGCTGCTGATGCTGCTGCGGCTGCTGTTGATGCTGATGCTGCTGCTGCTGCTGCTGATGCTCCAGCGGCGGAAAATGCTGCACTGTCTTGTGCTGCATGTATATTGTGTGAATTTCACGATTAGATTCGACTTTATTTATGAGTGGAGCCATCGCTTTAGTACGACTACTTGCCTTGTGCGTTGGGTTCAATGGCTTGTAGCCAATAAATGTGGCGCCCGCATCTGGCGACGTCGGCTCCTTGCCATGAACAGGTGGCAGCGGTCCATGCGGCGGATGGCCGCCGCCAATGGCCAAAGCATGATAGACTTCCGCTGCACCCGACTGATAGTGCGGCTGATGTGGATGTGCATGTGCATGTGCATGTGGATGTGGATGCTGTGGCTGTGGCTGTGGCATGTAAGCAACTGGTACGGGTATGCGACTAGGTGCTGGTGCTGCTGCAGGCGCCAGCAGCTGTGTGCCACCAGCGGAGGCGGAGGCATGCTTCACGGCATATTGCTGATTGATGGGCAGCTCCGGTGCCGGCAAATAGAATGCCATATAGGGTATTAGACGGCGATTGCGCTCCGAGGCGCTCAGCTCGGAGTCGGCGGCAATGATGCCACTGTGGTTGTTGCCACCGGCAGCGGCAACGGCTACGGCAGTGGCAGTGGCATGTGGCAGCCGCATCAGGCACGCAACTGCAATTGCGTTCAACATTTTGTTAGTGTGGCAAGAGAAAAGTTGATTATTTGTCAAATAAATTTCATTGCAAGAGATTTTTGGTTTGCTCATATTGATTTTTTAATACGAAATACCCATGAACCCATTAAAATCCCTTAAAATATATATTTATATACATATTCTTGATCTGGCCCTGTCTGTCTGTATGAACAAACGAAACTCAGGGATCATAAGACGTAGATACTTCATATTTGGATTATAGGCTCTTGATTTCTGCCGTCAGACGAAATTTATTTTATTTTATCGATAACTCCGTTCCCGTTCAAAAGTTGTCGATAAATTTTGATTTCATAACGTCGTTTTTTGGCCATAGCCTGCCAGTGGCACCAAATTCCCTATGTATTATCTCGAATAGCATGAAGATGTACGAAATATTTGACATAAGTGTAAAACACTCATTTTTGAAAGTATTACCGTACAATTTGGTTTGTTCATACATTTTTTTTACCAATTTTATGACCCACAAATTTCATAAAGATCAGGCAATTAACACAAGTTGCTTAAGATGTCATATTCCATAGTGTAGGCTCCAGAAAAAAGAAGCAAGTTGACTGCTTAAACTGCTTGCACTGCTTGCAGCTGGTATTGGCAAATATGTCACTATGAATGAATAATAAGAACTGGTTAAGGGTATCTCCTAGTTGCTAACGCCCGACTGGAGCACTCTTACTTGTTTTGTGCTTGTTTCCGGTAAAAATCCATAGTTTTGCTTCTATAATTTGAATATAAGATATCCATAATCCACTCAAAGTAAAGTCTTGTCAAACTCCATAATATAAGTTTATTGGATATTTGTACGAATTCATTAAACCCTTTTAAGCCCCTTTTAAAATTGACAAAACAATTGGGATACTTTGGTTTAAAATATTTTATAATTTAAACTTTATAATATCAAAGATTTGCAATAGTTTTGGACCTTTCCAGAGAATAGGAAAGCCGGACAACAGACTGACTACTTAAAACTATTTGTACTATGGGGTCTAATCTTCAAGGATATCAACGTGGTGGGCGTTCGGCTCGTTCTCCATGCGCAACCAAGCGCACTGCAGAATCTCACGCAGATTCCAGCGCGTCGTTGCATTCGGATCGAGGAGCACCGCAACCGTGGCCTTGGCATGTGGCGAGATGACGTCATGGAGCTTGCGCCGAAACGCATACTTCCGCGCCCGCTGATCGTGCAGCAGCTTGTTGAGATTGCTATCCTCGAACGGCATCTTGCCGTTCAGCATGATGAACAAGATGACGCCCAGCGACCAGGTGTCCGACAGCTTCGGATCGTAGGGCATCCCATAGACGACTTCCGGAGCGGCATAGGCAGCCGATCCACAGTAGGTCACCGACATGAGCTGACCTCCACCGAGATTGAGGCAATGGCAGGCGAAACCGAAATCGGCTATCTTAATGTTGAAATGTTCGGAGAGCAGGATGTTCTCGCACTTGAGATCCCGATGGGCAATTTCTAAGCTGTGCAAGTACTTGAGGGCCGAGACCATCTGAAAGAACCAGATCTTGGCCTGCTTCTCCTCCACATTGCCCACCTTTTTGATGTGCGCCAGCAGATCGCCTCTTTCGGCATAACGCATAAATATAAAGTTCCTAGGACCGCGCTGCAAGATGCTATGTATCTGTATGATATAGGGATGATCGAGTTTCGTCAAGATCTCCATCTCGCGCGGAAAGAACTTCTCCACAAAGTCGGAGGGTGCCTTCTCCTTGTCGATTACCTTGCAGGCCAAATGAATATTGCGGCCATTTTCCTCAGTGTATGTCGCATGGATAACAGTCGCATAGGAGCCCTCACCGATCTTACTGCCTATTTTGTAGCCCTGTTGGGCCAGGGCGTGAATGTCGGAGCTGCGAGACTCGTTCATCTTGTTGCCATCTGCATTGTGGATCATGATTGTGTGTTGCCTTTTTTCTGGGTATACAATGGAGGGGCGCAGTTGTTTATGGTGTGCATGGGGTTTACTTGACTAAATGTAAATGTGGTGTAAAAATAACGAAAAATTCCAATTTGATTTCCGAAAATTTTGACAAATTAAAAGCGTTGCAGAAAAAAAACGACGAATAATAAACTAATGTAACGTTTGTGATTAATGAAACGGTGTCTACTATGAAGTCAACAAGGAAATTAATGGCGTTAGCTTTAAAAATATGCGAAATATAGCCAAAACCGACTTCCGTTATATAGCAGCTGTAAGATATAGGGGTCCGATTTGGGCAGTTCCGACAAATGGGCTGTCCCTTTGAGTAATAAGTCTCTGTGCCAAGTTTCATCGCGATAGCTCAAAAACTGAGGGAGTAGTTTGCATACATATAGACAGACAGACAGACAGAAATGGCTAGATCCACTTGTTTTGCCATCCTAAGCAAACTGGAGCTAACTTTCGGAGGTTACAAACTTCATGACTAAATAAATGTGATTTTCAGTACGATAAGAGTATAATCAAATACTCAATAGAAAATGTGCACCCTAGTAGACAGGGTCTGTTAGCACAAAATTCAAATTAATTAAAGTTTGAGTGTTAGTTATTTATTTATATCTGCTCTTTCACAACGTTTGTAATTTCGTCAAAATTTCTGGAATAGGCATACTTTCGCAACTTTGTACAATATCGCAATTAAATTCAAGTTAAGTGAGGTAAATACATGCAAATGCCCCCCCCAATAAAAGCGATGATTGCCAACTGATTTTCCGCCCACCAAATTGCAGTTGGTACAAACAAATATCGTAGGCAACACTAGGATCACATTGCATTACCACCATGACGAGTCATTCGGGCAGCCGCCAGCTGAGCACACGCAGCTCCGATGTGGATGCACTGGCGCAGCGGGGCTACAACATTGGCCACAAGATCGGCGAGGGCTCCTATGCGACGGTGATCACGGCTGGCTACGCGGACGAGAGCGGGCACGGCGTGAATCTGGCCTGCAAGATCATCGACAAGGCCAAGGCGCCCACCGACTTTGTGCACAAGTTCTTTCCGCGCGAACTGGAGATCCTGACGAAACTGGATCATCCCAACATTATACAGATACACAGCATACTGCAGCGTGGACCGAAGATCTTCATCTTTATGCGGTACGCCGAAAAGGGCGATTTGCTGTCGCACATTAAGAGGGCGGGCCCCATCGAGGAGAAGCAGTCGAAGGTCTGGTTCTTTCAGATGGCGAAAGCCCTCAAGTATCTGCACACCCATGACATTGCCCATCGTGATCTCAAGTGCGAGAATATTCTACTGTCCAAGCGTCTTAATGTCAAACTGGCCGATTTCGGTTTCGCTCGCTACTGTCGCAATGAGGGTGGTGAACAGCTGAAATCGGAGACATATTGCGGCTCGGCCGCTTATGCCGCACCGGAAGTCGTCTGCGGAGTGCCGTATGATCCGAAGCTGGCCGATGCCTGGTCCCTGGGCGTCATACTGTTCATAATGATGAACGCCAAGATGCCGTTCGACGACAGCAATCTGACCAAGCTGCTGGAGGATCAGCGCAACAAGCGGTTCTCCTTTCGGCGCAAGCTCATCGATGTGATTTCGCCACACGCCCGTTCCACCGTCTCCGTACTGCTCGAACCGGACGCAGATGCTCGCTGGGATCTGCGCGAGGTGCTCAACTGCAGCTGGCTGCAATCGCTCGACGATACGCGTCCGTCGCCATCGTCTTGAGTTGGTTGAGTTGGAAGGGGGGAGCACTGAATTGGAATTTCATTGCTGCTCATCAGATAGTGTTGTGTATAACAAATTCCATATTGAACTTCGTGTCCGCCTGCATGTATGTGTATATATATGTGTATGTATATATATAGATATTTATATACATAGTATCTATATATATGCATATTCACAATTAACTAACCTCTGTTCGGTAACTGCGCCACTGAAATGTGAAATATAATAAAAATTGTCCAGCGTCTTTGCCATCGAAGTCGAACAATTAAAAGACTTCTATGGCGACCCAACGAAGCTTAACCGCAGACGCTGTCATAACCGTTAAAGCACAACTATTATCAAATATCGTAGCATAAGGCAAATTTTCCAATCTTTTTCCACCTATATTGTTGTTGTTTATCGTGCAAAACAACAACAACAACAACAATGTCCAGCGCTTGGTGAAGCGAGTCGAATCGAACTAAAGCTCTAGAGATGGACTCAAATTGTGGGCTTTCTTTCTATGGCTAGCAAATGAAGTCTTCATATTATACACATATAATGATAATATGTCGAATTTAAAATACTTATTAATATTATGAATCAAGATAGAACTAAGATGGAACGAATTTACAAATTAATCGAAATGAATCAGAAATGAGTAAAAGTTTAATTTTCTGATGCATAATATATGAGTAATTACTGAAATTATTACTATTAGCTCAAAAATTATAAACGGATACTGTTAGCTTATCCAAACTATATAAATGATATGCCTATCCTTTTTTCTTTCTAAAGAACTAAATGCAAATGGAAAATTCTTAATAATTCCAGCAAGACTTAAAAATTAGTTGCAATATTTTGAGAAATTAAGTTTTTTTATGCGAAAAAATAAGTGCAGAATCAATCAAATAGGAAACAGATCTTTCTTAAAAAGAACATTTGAACCAGTTCCAAATTAGTTTTGTCTTTTGCAACTAAAAAGTATCACAAGCCAAATATTTAAGTGGCATAAGCTGACACTCTATTTGAAAGACACTTGCGATACTATCAGATACTATCAGCTCAAGGAAGTCCATCGCTAGGCATGCATTGTGCTTGTTGGCACCCGTGTCCTGGGCGGCATGTGTTGCAAACTTGCAAACTGGCAAACTGGCAAACTTGCAATTGGCAGCCATGACAACGACAATCTCTAGACGACAGTCGTACAATAAGTGTCCGAAAGTACGAGCCAAATCGGAGCGCTGGGGTAGATAATTTGCATTGGAGCGCGGGCAGCTTAAGTGGCTGCTCCAACCCGACCACACAGTCTTCAGCCTAGGCTTGGCCAGGTCTGCTGGTCTGCCTTGTGTGACATGTGGTGTACAGTATACAGTGTACACCCACTGAATTGCCCAGGCAGCAGCTACCTGAATTTTAACCATATTCAGGCTTAATTCTCCATCAAAATGTTTAGAGCTTTCGAGACTTTAGAGCCTTTTGTGTGTTCGTTCGTTAGTTTTCGTTTTGTTGTTTTCTTTACTGCCCGCCTGTGTTTATACTCTTTTCGAAGAAAATAGTATATTAAGTTTGTCCTGAAGTTTGTAACGCATAGAAGGAAGCGTCTGAGACCCCCAAAAGTTACTGCCAGTATGCTTAGAAAAACAAAACAAGTTGATCTAGCCATGTCCGTCTGTCTGTCTGTCTGTCTGTCTGTCTGTCTGTCTGTCTGTCTGTCTGTCTGTATGTATGCAAACTAGTCCCTCAGTTTTGGAGCTATCGCGATGCAACTTTGCACAGACACTTATTATTCAAGGGGACAGCACATTGGTCGGAGCCGGCCGGATCGGACCACTATATCTTATAGCTGCCATACACCTCAAAGCCGGTTTTGGCCATAAATCCGATGTTTTCAAAGCAATTGCCTTAAATTTCCTTGTACACTTGAACATCCTTATAACTCATCAATGGGTAAAATCGCAAATCGATTGAGTCATAAACAGCGAAGATATGCGTCATTAAATATTTTGAAAAAACAGGTGCATATGAGCAAACAAAGTCAAGCGCAAGAAAGCTTTTGATAGTCTGCTCTTCAAGGTATTTTGTCATCGATCATCCAAACGGCTTGTGGCGTAAGGCGTAAAGAGCCGTGCTAACGAACGCAGGTTTCGCAAGTTCGAGCCTCGGCGGCGACTGATTGTTAATTTAATACTTTTTTCTTTTTCTTCCTTTCAAATATATAACTGTAATCAAATTAATTTGCTTCCATTGGCTTAGAACAAAAACAATGCCACGCGAAAAAACAAATGCTGTCAAACGCGAGTTGCAGGTTGCAGGAAAACAAAACAAGGAAATTTGTAACAGTCGGCTCTTCAAGCAATTTTGTCAGCGATCATCAAAACGGCTTGTGGCGTAAGGGGTAGAGTTGCGAACTGGTGAGCGAGAGGTCCTGGGTTCAAGACCAGCGGCGGCCGGTCATTTATTTTCATTTTTTCTTATTCTTCTTTTCAAATATATAATAGCTGTAGTCAAATTCATTTATTTTCAATTTCCTAAATTGTTTCTAATTTTTTTTTCATACATAAAGTAGCTTTAATAGAATAATTCAAAAGAAAAATTTAAATTCATTGGCAAAACCAATGCCACGCGAAAAAAAATATGGATCAGATTAAGTTTTATGACAATTCAATTTCCGACAGCGGCCTTGAAAGGTATAAGAGCAACAGGCACAAAATTTGGTATGTATATTGTAGTATACATATGTAATGTAGTTTTGACTTTTTGGAAAAACTGAAACTTGTTCATTGTTCAATTCGGTAGCACTTATGAATGCTAAGGGACGCGTCCACGAGCTGCGGATAGTGAAACGTCCCTGTTTACATGAATACCTTTATATATTTTATTTTATATGTAGGGGTATATGCATGCGACATTAATATCTGCGAATTAAATAAGCAGTCTCGGAAAAACTGTGAAAATTGCTTAAAGGTTCGAAAAGAGTATTTAATCTTCGGGCACGCCCGACAGATAATCCTTCTCCACTTGTTTTATTTTACGACTCTTTTGTCCAAGTGTTGCCGCTGTGGCAGCAACGGCTCAGTTTAGTTGCACTGCAGCGTGTACACCTGTGCGTATGCGTAATGCAATTTTGAATTAATTAATATGTGCCAGTGTGTGTGTGTGCGTGTGTGTGTGTGTGTGTGTCCGAGTCCCCATTCGCCAGCGGCACTAAAATGTTGTGCATTGGATCATCTATCTCGTGTGCTCAGTTTTCCCCCCACCCACTTTAAATTGGCTGCTTTCAAATTAATTTCCAAGCAACGTGTCAGGCTGCATGGGTGCATCATCTATGGACACATCTTTGTTGTTATTGCAACGGCTTATTAGGTGCTGCCCCCCCCCCCCTGACTGTCTCTTGCCCCCCCTGGTATGCTTTGTTGAAAGTTGCCGGGCAACTTCCGTTCACTTTTGCGTATCTCTATCTCTCATCATTTGGCTTGACAAATCCTTTTGTCGTTTATTGCACTTTTCATTAATTGAACAATTCTGTGCTTTTGATGCGTTCAGCTTGGGCTAGCTAAAAGTCGATTGACAATCGCCTGATTACTGTAGAATTATAATTAAATTGCAGGTCATCAAATTTGGATTAGAAACAGGCAAACATTTGCAATTGACTAGAAGTTATGCTGCATTCTAGACTTCTTATATCTTTTATAACTAAATGTGTAAGTATTGGCAATAAGATAGACAGTATCTATAGGATACGAACACTCAAGTAGTAGATGTGTGTTTTTAGTTGTGCTGCTAGAAGTTGCAAGCTTGATTCCAATTTGTTCTCTGAATTTATTCTAAATTTAAGCTTTATTAATATTTTCTCTATTTTTTTTTATGAAAAAAACAATAGTAATACATATATTTAGTCGACTTGAATGTCAACTATGTCGAATAATTATTTATTACCATCATTGTAATCAAGTTCTTAATGAACATTTTCCCAGGCTCTGAATACATTTGAACAATATAAATGTCTAGCTGTCAAGTGACAATAGCGCATTCTTATAGCGCTTTTAAACAAGTCGTTCGACAATTGAAGGTGCAGCGGGAACATAAATAATTTGGCATTCTGTTGGCTGGGCAAATGAACTTCTCACATGTCGCAACACTTGTTAGCCTAGCCACACACATTGCGATTTCAATTACGCAGACACGAGTCGAGTGTGCGGAAAATGCAATTAGGCGCACAAAACAAATAAACGATACCACCAAAACGAAAAAAGAAGTATAGCTCCCCCCCCCCCCCCACTTTATATGAAGTTTAGAGTTTGATTCAACGTTGTCTCGCATTGTGCCATTGTTGGTATTGCATTTTTGGCCGTTGTCAGTTGGTTTATGGCTAAAACACATTAAGCGAACCGCATAAAAACATTTTAGCCGAACTGCCAGCTCTCGTAGCTTCGTAGCTCGCTGATGCGTTCCAAAAATGCCAGCTCTTCTCTCTCTACCCATCATACTTAGATACAGATACAGATGCAGCTGTAGCTGCGCATACGTATACGCGATATTTGCCAAACACTTTTGGCGCACATTTTGCATAACATTTGTCAATGAAATGTGAAACGCTTCTTATTTGGTGCGCAATTTTGATGCAATTTTTGGAAATGTCAGGTGCAGTTCCCACCAGCTCCGCACTCATTGCTGCTATTCAGCTGCATTCAGCTGGCCTGGCCTGTGTTCAGGGTTAATAGGCAAAGCACTCTGTGCCGCAGGCAAAACATTTCACGCTTTTTCGACATTTCTGGCGCATAATTTGATTAGATTGCGATACGTCGCACAAATTGTTTTCGTCGATTTGCCAGCTAAATTGGGAACGATATTGGGTTTGGGTTTGGGATTGGGCCATGGGTACGTGTACGAGTACGAGTTGGTTCTGGTATTGGCATTTTGCGCAAATTTGATTTGATTTTGACCAATGTTTTGTGGCGCCTGCACACTTTTCGCAAATGCAATTAAATGCAAATTTATTGCGTAAATATTTACTTGAGCGTAAATGAATTTTAATTTTTGTCATCGCGATTTGTGTTGCTTTTCGGCAAGTGCCTGAGGTCAGTGACTAAACGCATGCCCTAACCATATTTACCACTTCAGATTATAGCAGACAGACGCTGCTGATTTGTCGGCTGTGTTTCTGCTCCTTTTGTTGTCTGATCGCGCTATAAACTGCAGCAGTTTCTTCAATTACAATTGCCCCTCCTGCCCCAAATTGCAGCTTGTCGGAGTCCGGTTGCACATGCGCCTTTGCCACTGTTACCCCGACCGGGTTCACGCAAATTACAGTGTCCGTGTAAAATGCAATAATAATAAGCAAATCTTAGCCGACTCTTAAAGTGCGAACAAATTGCGACTGCAGCGAACGTAGATTAGTTTAAAACGACTCGTTGGGGTTAGCGCAGTTCGCTAACCAAATTATAAATCATTGGATGCATTTGCATAAGAGCCAAGCTACCATAATTACATATCATTATAAGAGATTTCGAGCAGAGCTTTATAATACCCGACGCTTACAATAGCCAAAGTTTCAGCTTTGAGTTAGCTACATATAAATAATAAAAACAAATGAAAGGTTTATAATAATTAAGATGACATTTGGCGATAGAGAAAGTGGAGAAAAATATGTATGTATATCAAATGAGTTGTGTTTAAATAAAGATTTAAAAACTGAATAAATATGCATTAATCACGTTAATTTAGTAATGAAATATGGGAAGTAGATAAGAAAATAAAAATTGTTATCAAAGGATGTATTGATATAAGTTTATCATTTAACTAGATGGGATACAAAAAGTTAACTCTGCTTGAATTTGATATAAATTTATTTATTTATTGTCGACTTTTAAATTTGTTTCTTGAGAGATTTAAATGTAAAGAAAGGGGAGCATAATAAGAAAGCATAATACAAACAAGTTATCAGGTATATATATAATGCCTTAAGCAAAAGTTGGAGAAAAAAGAGCTCAAGAACAATTGAATAATATACGAATATCATTTAAAATATCTTGAATAATGTCTTTTGTTATGTTATAAATAACTCAAGTTGCATCATCAACTGTTAAAATAAATATCGTAATATATTGTAGTTATTTATTTATGCCATTATTTATTAAGGTTATAGAACCTGCTTGTTGAAATTTGGGTAATTTCTTTAAAAATATATACAATACAGCCAGCAAATAGTAATTTATTTAATATATATATACTGCTGCCAGTGTCAATTTATTGTTCAATTTTGTCCTTGACTTTATCTATAAATAATTATTACAGTTGTCTCTTGAGATACGGCCAACATCCGTCTCAAGTAAAGTTCATGTCTTGGAAAGCGAATGTTCAGATTTCAGTGGGGAAACAATATATAAAACGAAAATGTTGAATTGTTGTTGATTTCCACGTTTTCCCCTCGGCCAGGCCACAAAAGTGAATGGTTTTTTTGTTTTCATTTTCGAATTGTAACGTTTAGTTTCGTTTTGCAAATGTCGCAATGTGGTCCCGTTTTGCTGACTCCCATTTCAAACTGCCAGCAGCCTATTAACAACAAAAAAAATGCAGCTAATCACACTGCGTTCATCAAAGTCACAATTGTCAGCGGGTGGGGGAAGGAAATGGAAGGGGGGGTTGGGGCTGAGGTTTGGCACGTTGTCAACTTTAGAATTGTACAATTTGTTGCCAAAGTGAATGAGCTCAATTTGTTGGGAGTCGGCTGGCTAACTGACTGTTTGCTGTTTGTTTGTTGCCTGTTGCCTGTTGCCTATTCAGCTCCATTCTGCCCCCGCTTGTCTCTTTTATTGTTCTGCTATCAGCGATCTTTAATTGCATGCAAATGAAATGCGTCGTCGTGCATTGACTTTTGGCCCTTGCTGTTACACTTTCTGAACAACCAATTTGCATTTTTATGCCTGTCTTCATTTGGGCAGCAGCTGCATCTCATTATGATGAATTTTTGCATTTCATGGCCAGCTGATCTGCGGAGATTCGCATGTGTGTGTGTGTGTGTGTATAAATATTTGCATAAATGCTTCCTGCAAATGTGTTAACAAAGCGATTTCCTCAACTACTGTTGGCAGTTGTTGTTGTTTATGTTGTTGTTATTGCTATTGTGACTCATGCCACAATTTGCTGCAAACAATTTGTCTCACATTCGCTTATGCTTTTTGGTGGGGGCGCCTGACCTAAACGTTTGACCCTCGCTGCCGGGCGGCCCACGGTACGTATGAGCAATGTTCAGCAGGGGCTGTGCACGATTTGTGCCTGATGACAGTTAGCTGCAAATGCGCTTAATTTATGGTCTAACAAAACCACTAATCCCATCGGCCAATCTAGGCACACACACAATTACCGCTGTAACATCGATTTGTCGGCCACATTAACTATTCTGGCTGGGCATTCCCTAAACAACAAGGTTTTTTGGCAAATGATTACGCAAATTAAATGTAATTTATTTATTGTATTTCGGCCAAAGTAAAAGCCAATAACTGTAAATCCAAATGTGATTGTTATCAGCAGCAGTCGTCGAAGCGCAGCCAAGCCAAACAAATTTAAATATAATTCACTTACAGTCCAAATGGAAAACATTGCATAAATTAGATGACGGCGAATGGCAAAACTTTGTATTTTTTTTTTGATTGCGGCTCTGATCGATTTGCAGCGCCTCAGAAATCGATCGAAGCGAAAGATCGATAGTCTAGATATTTGTGCGAATGGCTACATCAAGGTCGACCAGCTGCCAGCTGCTGGCTGCTTTTTGTAAGCTGCCGCTAAATGTGGTTCAGACTACGAATTGAGCCACTAGAGTTTGTATACACTATGATCAGAGAGCGAGCATATTCTTACATTCTTCCTTATGGAAGTATGCATTTAATAGATCAGTTAAGACTAGCTAGTTAAGACTAGTCAATATTGTCTGCATTCTATAAGTTCTGTCGACCTCAGATAAAATCTTATTATAGTTAATGTCTTGATTTTTGGTATGCTTTAGACTTAACATATTATCTCTATATACTGAAATTTTCATAACGATTGGATAATAAAACAAAAGATATCAAATAATATTGTATTATAGCAATTATAGTTAGGAACTTCTATTATAAACATAATTTATACTGCTTGAATACCACAGCATGCTTTGCACTGCTTGACTTACACTGCATGACTTGCACTGCTTGAATATGTTCTTACATTTCCAGGTACCTGATGGTCGAATACTCTTCATTGGCTTACATCAGAGTCAATATTGTCATATCTGCATGCTATGTATATATTCTGTAAATCTCAGATTAAATATCATAATAGATATTGTCTCGATTTTTGGTATACGATCGGATAATAAGCACAAAAGTTATCAAACAATATATTTAGAAATATAGTTAGGAACTTGTGTTCCCAACAACATTTGCACTGCTTGAATTACACTGCTTGCAGCGTTCTTTCAAATACAAGGTACCTCATAGTCGTATACTCTCCATTGGCTTACAGCACTTCCCAGCAGAGTTCTCAGCAAACTGTCGACTTATGATTTGTGGCTTGTTGCTATGAATTAATTGAAGGCGGATATTGTTGGGGTCATTCGCTTAAAGTTGAGGTTAATTCTCAGATTCGTGTTATCAGATTTGCTACATGGACTCATGTCGAGGCCAGCTTTGTTCTTTGTCGCTATTGTCAATTCGATCACTAAATGGCAATTAATCCAAGTCGACAAAAAGTGCAGAATTAATCGACAGTTGTCTAGAATTAGTTAGCATTGTTGGGCTAGTTTTGCTGCCAGATATATGTGTACTAAAGTTAGCACAAAATGTTGTTAATTAGACCGTCACAGTCACGTTTTTGGGGGGCTGGCAGTGGCCAATGAAACTCATAACTAATAACAGCTTCAAAGCCATTGCAAATGTCTTAATCTATGGCACGAAATTTGTTAATCAAAACGTGCTCACTGTAGCAAAAGCAAAAGTCAAATATTTGTTGTAAACGAAAAGATATTAGTTTTTTCGGGGCGTAGGGAAAGGCATATTCCCTTATTAATTTATGTCTGTTTTGTTTTCATAATGATTGCTTAACTAGTTTAGGCGGAAGTGAAATAAATATTTGCTGATATTTAACTGATCAAGCAGCTTATAACTAAATGTTAGATATTATCAATAGTTTTAGAAGTCTAATCAAAGATAGTATTTTTATCTAATACTTATGCTTACTGCTACTATAAAAACTGTCGAAATAATATTATATATTTTCTAAGTATATTGATTGAGCAGACTTTAGTTCATTTAGAGATGTTTTGCATAACATTGTTATTACACATATTATCGTATATTTATAGCCAATTGCAATGAGTTCCTCCGACATTGACTTTATCTATTTAAAATGAAATTAGTGAAGGCAGCGACAGGAAACAATTAACAATTAACTTAAACTTAAAGTTTTGTTGTGCAGCTTAGAGATGCATTTAATTATGAATTACGAACGGATAAGTGCGTGTTGCAAATTACAAACTGGGGGCACCACTTAAATTTAGTCTTTAATAGCGGGTCGGACAAGGTCTGACCCCAAAACTGACCCGCTCAGCTAAATTGACCCTGTGCACTTTTGAATAATGACGAGAATATATTTTGTCTCAAGTCTTTAAAAGACAACAAAATTATATGACATATTCCCAAAGCAATTTGGACAATGTAAACAGTGGTTTTTTAAAGCAGTTTTTCTAACCGCACGCTTAAAAAACAAGTAAGTGATGTAGCCTGACTAGTAGATACGCTGCATACCCAGTTGTGTACACACTCTGCAAGCAGTTCAAGCTGTTTAACCCTTTAGCCTGCTTATTCTTTAAGCTCCATACTATGAAATACTGAATCTTAAACAACTTCTGTGTTTATTGCGTTACCCATTTATAATGGATTTAGGGTATAAAAACATATGCCATATTCCCATAGCAATTTAGAAAATGTAAACAGTGGTTTTTTAAAGCAGTTTTGCTAACCGCATGCTTAAAAAACAAGTGAGTGATGTAGCCTGACTAGTAGATACCCTGCACCCAGTAGTTACATAGTTGTGTACACACTCTGCAAGCAGTTCAAGCAGTTCAACCAGCTTACACCTTTAGTCCTGCTATTTTTTTAAGCTCCATACTGTGGAATATTGAATCTTAAACTACTAACTTCTGTGTTTATTGCGTTACCCATTTGTAATGGATTTAGGTTATAAAAACAAAGGCCATATTCCCAAAGCAATTTGAACAATGTAAACAGTGGTTTTTTAAGTAGTTTTTAAATAGCTAAGCATTGAGCCTGCTACGTCTTTAAGCTCCATACTGTGGAATATGTAATCTTAAGCAACTTATGTGCTTATTGCGTTACCCATTTGTAATGGATTTAGGTTATAAAAACATAAGACATATTCCCAAAGCAATTTAGAAAATATAAACAGTGGTTTTTTAAGCATTTTTTCTAACCGCACGCTTCCGAAAAAACTATGTGCAGCATTTTAATTAGAGCCTGCAGTTAAAAGGTGCTGTTAACTTTAATTTGTATGGCTCGAAGCCACGTTTTTGGCATTTTCTTTGGTTGTTGGCATGTGTCAGGTGGTCGCCTACACTGCCACAAATGCCGCCCCTAATTTATGGTCTGGTTAACTCCATTGTGGCTTAGAAGCTATGCTCTTGGCGAGTGCTTAATTGTTAGCTCGAGATCATTGGCTTTAGATTGTGGTTTGGCCTCAGGCCAAAAAAAGAGAGACAGCAAACAGCAAAAAATGTCGCCGTCTATACGAGCTAATTAATTGCTTAACTGTTTTGTGGGGAGACCCGTTGCCAAGGTGTTGATCATCTTGTTGGCAAGTTGCCAATTTTACTACCGACTGCGATTTATGTCTTATGATTTAGAACCGAAAGCAAATCAATTCCCAAATAAGTAAAAGTCACGACGCTATCTTCGACATATAATTTCTGGGTAATTCTCTTTTTGGCTAAACCCCAAACTTATAACGTATACGTATAATTAGCATAATCAAGCTGACCTTCAGCTGCAACGTTTAGCAAGCATTTTTGTGTATTTGTTTCGTTTGTTGATAAATATATTTAGTTAACTTAATTGTGGTTAATTTATGTAAATGATTACCTTTGAGATAAACAATAGCTGCGCTCACTAATAACCCGGTACCGTTAAAGGTTTGCGGCTTGAGAGAGTAACCTCAGGGGTCAGACATGGCACAAGACCTTTTAAAAGCAAATAGGTATGCGAGCATAAATTAATCAGCGGAACAGCAGCCGACGGTGATTTATGAAGAGCATCAGCACGAAATCAACCTTGACAACAATAACTATGCATTAGTTTATGCAATCGATCAATAATCACCTAAACACGTGTGTGATTAACCATTTTCGGTTGCAACCGTTTGTTAAGTATAGGTTTTTTTTTAATTATAACAAACATGCATTTTGAGCAGATCGTATAAAAACAATCTCCAAGTTAATTATGGAGTTGTTAAACACACTGATTAGAATTTTGAGATCTCAATGCTAAGTTAAATTATAATATTGACATAGACTGATAAACAAATATGGTAAAATAGAAAACGGAAATATTTAACACCTGAAATATTTACATGCAGAAATATATAACAAGTAAGAGTGCTCTAGTCGGGAGTGCCCGACTACGAGATACCCTGAACCAAGTCCTTACAATCATTCGTACTACTCTAAACACACACATGCTGCAGTTCAAGCAGTCCAAGCAGTGCAAGCGGATTAAGCAGTTAGCTTGCTCTTTCGCTGAGCCCCACACAATGGAAAGTTAAATCTTAAATAACTTCTGTGTTTATTGTCCGATCTTATTGAAATTTTTGGAGGCAAGCAATTGTCGATAATATGTGTTACCAAACCAAATTGCAAGGTCGTACCTTCTAAAATGCGTTTTTTTAACTTTTGGGGGGTTTGGGGGTGGTATCCAAAAAGTTAAATATTTGTTACATGTGTATGCTATTCGAGACTATACATGCCAAATTTGGGGTCTCTAGCTCTTATAACTTTGAAGTTATGTCCCAAAAACGCTAGTCTAAAATCAAAATTTATCGATAATTTTTGAATGCGACGAGTTATCGATCAAATGAAATAAACTTGATCTGTCCCGGGATTAGGAGAACTTATGATCCAAATATGAAGTCTCTAGCTCTTGTAGTCTCTGATATCTGTGTATTCATACAGACGGACGGACAGACAGACAGACGGACATGGCTAAATCGATTCGGCTGTTGATACTGATCAATAATATATATACTTTATATGGTCGGAGATGCTTCCTTATGCCTGTTACATACATTTGCACAAAACCATAATACCCTTTTTACCCATTTTTAATGGGTTCAGGGTATAAAAACATGTGGGGAAGGATTTTCTTCGCCGTGCCGAAGATTTTATACTCTTTTTAGAGTCTATGGATAGATTTCATTAGCTTATATTTGTTTTGCATACTAGAGGTAACTTTTGGGGATTTTCGACGATTCTTTCTATGTGCTACACAAAATGAATGCATTATTTTCTTTGTCAAAAGTGTAAAAACAATAATTTTGGCTTCACAAGTGATTTTTGATTTAACCTTTCGAAAACTTTAAACTGTCATAACTTTGCTAAAACTGAACCGATTTTGAAGCTCCAGGACAATTTATTCATGGTTTCTCCTTAATTTTATTCTATTTTGATAAATTTATGAACTTTGAGGACTTTCACGTAAGCAAGGAAATTGAAGGCGAAATCATTAAATGAGATATATGGGATATATGGGCAAAATCGACTTCCAGTTGTATGGCAGCTATAAGATATAGTGGTTCCTTTGAATAATAAGTTTCTGTGCAAAGCCTCATCGCGATAGCTCAAAAACTGTTGGACTAGTTTCTAGTCTGAAATCATTCTCGAAATTATGAAAATATTTTTAAAACTATTAAATTTATTTGCAAACAATTTGCAAATAATTTGTTCAATTTAGTCGTCGATTATTATCAAAATCAAAGTGAATAACATTTGAAGTTGGGAATTTATTGAATAAAGTTATCAACACAAAAACCACAACCATAATAATATAATAACTATACCCCCCAAAGGCTGTCATCATTGAATCGCATCACTGATGGCCGTGATTATTGCAATAAGTGAACAATTTCAGTTATGCCTTTTGTGCAATCAATAAGTGCATGTGTGTGTGTTTGTGTGTGTGTGTGTGTTTGTGTGTGTTTTGTGTGTGTGATTAGCTGCCATTTGGCGAGCGTTCAACAAACCCGTTCAAGCTGATCTACGACTTGGCGACAATCCAACAATTTCAGCTAACTGTGAAGCGCGTCTTAAAAACTTTCCCTTTGATTTAAGATCTTATATCACTGTGATATGGCTTTCTAGTATATAATAATTAGAGCAGACCACTAATTAAAGCACTTCTAGGCGAGGTGTTAGTTTCGCAAAGTAATAACAATGACCAATTATGTCATGTTGTCATCTCCATTTCAAACTCCCCCCTCCCTCTCAAAAGGGGGCCCACAAGTAGTTACGCACGAGCCAAAACGCGTTTTGTGTTTGGTGTGAAGCCATATAAAATAATAACAATAATAATAGTAGCAACAACAGCGACAATGGAATGCCTTGCCAAATGCTGCGTTTTGTTTGGGTTACCATTACACATTGTCTGCCCACTTAACAAAGCAGCTCTCTGCACTTTTTATACCCTCAATCCATTAAAAATGTGCAAAAAGGGTATAATCACGTTGTGGTAAAGCATGTAACAGGCATAAGGTAGCATCTCCGACTATATAAGGTGTATATGTTCTTGATTCAGTATTAGCAGTAGAGTCGATCTAGCCATGTCCGTCTGTCTGTATGCGGATATCAGAGACTTTAAGAGCTATTGGACCTCATATTTGGCATATAAGTTATAGTAGTCCTTGGTCAGATCAAGTTTGTTTAATTTTTTCGATAATGCGTCCCATTTACAAGTTATCGATAAGTTTCGATAACTGTTTTTTGACCATTAACTGCTTGCACTGCTTGCAGCATGTGTATGTTTGATTATTATTAATGAATGTAAGGACTGGGTTCAGAGTATCCCCTAGTCGAACACACTCTACTCAACTACACCACTCTTACTTGTTTAATAATAATCCAAGTTAACCCAAAATACAACAAGAAGCAACTTAAAACTGTATCATGTGTTGACATTTTTTGTTTTGTTTTCAGTTTTTCTCTTTATTTGGCGCCAATGTGGTTGTTATTGCCAAAAAGTACGTGTAATGACTGAAAAATATTCACACACCTCAGCGCAGACATCATCTGCTCATGCAATTGTTGTTAGCCCAGTTTTCAACTCTTGTTGTTGCTGTTCATTGTAGTAATGCCGACTTGGCTTGCTATCTATTTTGGCCTGTTGTTTAGCGGCGCATGAAATATATATTTGCCATATACATATATACCCTTGTAGAGGCGGGTCTTATTATTATTCATGTGACGTTTGTTATTCATATGAGTATGTGAACTCGTTCATATTCATATTTTGGTTAATTTTTTATTAGCATGACACCGCTTAATTGGATATTTCGTATTATCAGCTTTGCATAACAATTTTGCGCATTTGATTATGCGGCGCCATCAAGAATTTTGAAACAACCAAAATCGACATTCTCGGCATTACTTGAAGCAAGGCCCAAAAATAGCCATCAAATCAAATGCTAAATAATTTTATTGACCAACTAAAAAGACTCCGAAGCTTGACATTGGATTCATTGGGCTTTCACTATTGAAAGCCAATTCGATAAACCCGTTAAGCTAAACAGGTTTTAATTTGCTACCTAACTCACATATTCTTTGATAGGTAAACAGCTCGCATAACTTCGTTTAGTTCCTTATTAAAGTGCTCAAAAATAATCGATTGTTATATCGATATTATAAAATATCAGTATGTATAACCAAATTATGTTTAAATTTAGGAAAATACTTGAAAAAAAGCTTATAGTATATGAACAAATAATGGTGATAAGAAACTATTGACTATCAACTATTTGTTATCGATTGGATACTTTTTGTTATCGTAATTGTTTCTTATTATATGAATCAGTAGATATAATGCTGATAATTAAGTATGTAAGATGAAAAACAAGCCATCTCAAAATATTGATAAATCCGTAATCGTAATTTTAATCGATATCATAAAAAAATCGATCTTAATAAGCGAATAGCGTAAAATCATTAGATTTGCAAGACTACCATGTTATAAGAGTATCAAAGCTTCGGTTCGCTGCATTTTCCTTTCATTTACATTTCGATTGAAGAAAATGCTCGTATGAGTTGCTTTTCCCTCAGCAATTCTGTATTTCTTTTACGTAATTTTGTTTTGATTTTGATTATGACACATTTCGCTGTGTGTTAATTATGCAGCGCAACAAATGAGTTGTGATTAAACAACTTTGCATTCTTGGCATCCAAATTTGGCAATTTCTAAACTCATAAAATCAAAACCTGATAGAAATTTGAAGCTTTAAGAACCAACTGCCTCACGGCTTATAGCAATAAAATAGAGTGCAGTGCAAAACTCATTTTTATTGACACTGGTTTTGCCCAAAATTTCCACTTGTTATACTATGCGTTCACTGTTGCGGAGAGTTTGAAACGAGTTTTTTATGGCTTGCGATTTGCATTTACATTTTGTGGAAGGCGTGCAAAAATGTCTTCCGCCTGCTTAAGTAAAGCACTTGATCAGGTACACAAATAGTGTTTGCCAAGTTATTAACTGCCCTGGTAAAATTGTGTAAATTTGCCTGCCCGAGGCAATAAAACAATCAAGGCCCCAAACCCAAAACCAATGCAAATGAAAAGTCCAATTCGAATGAAAGCCGCTTGCAACTTGCCACAAAATGTTGCAATACTTGAGAGCGGCGTGAAATTGTGAAATTTGCCTGTTGGCCAAGCGACTTAACGAAATTACATTAGTTTTACATACTCGCAATGATAAATGCATAATCTCAGCCAGGAAATGTGATCGGAAAAGCCGAGCCAAGCAGCATTGAACTTGAAAACCTGAAAAAAGCAAAACTCGCTGCTGCGTGTAAAAGTTGCGCAACTTGTTTCAACACAATTTGCGCTTGCCGGCAATAATCAATCAGCTGTATAAGTTCGGCTCTGGCTGCACTTTTTTAAAAGGCGCCACTAATTGAGCTAAAAGTGCGACTCATATCCGCTGAGGCGACTGTCCTTAGCTCTGGATTCAACTTGGCATTCAAGCAGCCACAGATCGGTATATATAGTTTTATGTATGTGGGCACTTTTGCTTTCCATCCGTTTAAGATCGTATTATATCAATTATCCAATTGCTAATCAAATGCACGTACGCTGAATGAAAGAGCAGTGAAATTCGAATTGAGAAACTCCACTCGACGCGACTCGAAATCATTTCAAAGTCATTGACACAGCTTGCAACTAGCTGGCGGCTTCCATTCCGCTAGCTTACAGTTTATCTACTGTTTTCTGTTTTTATTTTTTTTGTTTTTGTTATTTTCGGCAAACATTTTACTTTTTCTTTTCACCAAACGCCCTCTTGTGACTGTCCACGCGGCAAAGTGAAAAATCTCGTTTGTTAACAGCCATTACCGTTGCAGCATTTTCCATGCTGCCCCCCTTTCATCTGTCCCCCTCTCCATCACTTTTTAAGGTGGGCGTTGTTGCCACTTGGAACACATTGAAGTTCGCTTTTGACCATTATTTAAGTTAGGCAGCATGAGTTGGCCAAAACTATACAAGATTCGTACATTTTCCTACGCCAAAAGTTGACAAACTCAAATTATGATGTAAAACTGTGAAAAATGTTTACAAATTTGCACCGTACGAGGTAATTAGTGAACGTGAAATTTGCTTATGTTTTTGTTTTGTTGATCGCTTTAATATATTTAGGAAGTTATTAACATAAGTGTCGAGGGAAAGTGGTTACAGTTTTTTTTTTGTTTTTTTTTTTTGGCAAGTGGAAATATTTAAAAAGCTGTCAACTAAAATATATTTCAAGCTGCATTATACGCAATTACTTCAAGTAATCTAAGTAAAGCTGACAAGAGAGAAGCGAGTAGAGAGAAGCTTAGCAAAAGTGAATGTAAATATGGCTTTAAAAATCCCCCGGTAAACATGTAATACATTTGAACTCTTTTTTATAAGTAAATGTACATTAGATAAAAGTGACCTTTAGTAAAGAGTATTTGAAAGGGAAAAGTATGTAGCATGCAAAACGAGGCATATTTAAATATACAGAAATACATTAGCTGAATAGCAGTCGCACAACATTGATCTGAGATATTTCAAGAACTATATACAGCATATTTGTGACAAGGAATATTCCATATGTACTTCAATTATTCTAAAACTTTGATACTTTTAGCTCTGAATGCACTTTTGCTGTGTGATTTCCTCACTTAAGACTCACACACAAGGCACACGCATGCTGAAACATTTTTACTTCCAAGAGCACAGCAGTTTACCCTCACTAATACATGTACACGCCATAACTCATACTACCACATACATGTAAACTGCTTGAAAACTTCGTCTTGTCTAAGAGTATGATAATTAGTTCTTTACATACTTCACAACAGCTGACTGAATTAGCAGCTGCCTGGGCTGCTTTTCAAGCACATGTAATATGCTGTATACTGTATCAAAATTAGCTTCCCAAAGACGCCCACAATGCATTCCACACGCTGATGAAGCTGCATAAATGTGATGCAAATTTCGCAGTTGTAAATGCTGTGCACACAAAATGAAGCACGTTTTTGCTTGCCACACAGATGAAGGCAAAGCGAGACAAAGCCACAGATGTCCTGGCTAACATCCTGCGGAGTTATCCGCTGCTGTAATTCGACTGGCTGTCAATGAATATGATCAACATTTGGCCCAGCGGCAACTGTTGCAACTTGCAACATTGTGTGGCACATTGCTCATTCGCGCATATTTACGCAAGGATAAACGAATCAAATGCGCACGTATTTGGGATTTTTGCCAGCGACTGGGGCTATTTACGGCATTTAAACATAATGCGCCCAGCGGCTGTTTGCAGCTTCCTGCCACCTGCTACTTAGTTTGATGGTCAACTCTGTGATGTGATGTGATGTGATGTGCGCTATTGTTGACATTTCGTAATGCAACCCTTGGGGAACAGTTGTTGTCAACTGCTGTCATCCCCTCTACTGCCAGACCTCCTCTTGGGGGTACAGATTGCATAATTTGCAGCCGCGTACTCAATTTGCGACCTTGCTCCCGTTGGTGAAGCACCCGCAGTGGGAAACAAGTTTATCGCACAGCGGCATAAACGGGTAATTTTTGGCTGATTTGCTGATTTGTACTTACCAAATGCCAATGGCAATAACCAGCAGCAACTTCTCTGGCTCTGACTGTGCATTTTTGTGCTCTGTTTGGATTCCTCGGCGTTTATAAATCAACTTGTTTGTGTTTAGAAGTCGGCGAGCTTAGAGCATCATATTAGATCTTGGCTATATGTAGATTAACAAATAGCTATCATTAGTTAAATTGTCACAGCTTTGAATAGAAAGCAAACGAACAACGAAACAAAAGTTCTATTTGTGGGCGTGTTGACTGCACATAAATTAACTCAAACTATATAGTAATAACAATCATCAAGCTAAGAAAAAGAGAATGTCGTCTATCTGGGAATTGTGTTTGAGGTGTGGACTTTGATTTGTATCTGACAAGTAACAGTTGTTTAGGTCTCTCCGAGTGCACTATAGAAGAAAAACTATTTCGATTTGGAAAGTCTACACAAGAAGTTTGGAGTTGCAGGTGAAATTTCGTTATGACCCAAATTAGAAAATCAAATGCTGTCTACTATTATCATACAATACACTAAGCCTCTATTAACACCCATTCCCATCTGACAAAAGTTTTGCCTGCTCATTGTTTCTTTTTATTTTTGGCAACACTTTTATGTGTCTTTTGACACCTCAAAATTACCCCCAGCGTTTAAACTAATTTGTCGCTCTCTCTCCCACCCAAGCCCAGCTAATATTAATATTGCTTTGATCAACGCCAAATTGGTGCATAAATCTGTCTCTTTTTATTGCCCGCTTCGTAGATTATTCAAAAGGGTCATTTGTATTAAGTTATTTGTGTGGCTTAGGGTTCGTTGTGTGTTTCGGCATATTTTCACTTTTTTGTTTGTTTTACTTTTTATGTTATTTGTGTGCACAATAAGCCAAATTTATAAAGAATTTTTCAGACACGGCTTAACTTTCACATATAGCTATCACTCGCTATGCGTCGATAAGCACTGCTATAAGTAGTTGCGTATTTAGTTATGTATTTAATGCAAGCTGTTAACTGGTCTGCAAACAACAACAAGCACAATTTCAAATCGATTCACAGTTATCTGCAGGCGCGCGCTAAATTCGTTCACGGCGCAGGCGCAACGGTCCAATTGAAACTGAGGCGCTGATGCCGCTGCGCGTTTGTTTATTTCAATCGCTGCAGCTGGCGTCAAGCAGTGCAACTGCTTGCTTGCCGACTGAGTGCTCTCTCGATCTCTGCCTCTCTCTTTCGCTCTCTCTCTCTTCTGCTCTTCGGTCAGCTAACGCGTGCTATGATCTGCCGACGCTGACTGATGATAGTTTTTGACTTTGCCCCGCTGCCCGTTGTCTTTGTCTCTGCTTCTTATTTTTTTGCCTTTCTGCCTTTGCATTGCCCTAGGTCAGGTCTTTGTTTTGTTTTTAACTACCGTTTCGTTGTTTTTGCTGTTGTGGCTGTTGCTGTTGTGTTTCTTGTCTCTTGCGGCTTGTAATGAAGCCATTAACGGACAATTACTATGCTGAGCTGCTTCTCATTAAACTGATTGATTTTTCCAGTGCATAATCGCGCTTTTTCGAGGGCTAGTTCTATTTACATTATTTTTGGCCGCCTTTCACTGCCACATAATTCACCTTTTGAGCTTTCCAACGAAAACATACAATCAGCTCATCATTTCATAAATTAATTGCCACACGCAATCATTATAGTTGGGGCCAAGAGTTTCTCTATTTTGTAAGTCAACTTGTAGCTTACAGCAAAAGTTAAATAAACTAATATGTCCCATCATATATTACTTGTCTTACCCTTTATCATCTTATCGCACTTGTGCTTCCATCCATTTAGCAACAGTTCTCAATGATCTGTTATTTTCGGCCACATAAGTTGATCATGGACTCATATTTATATTGTATTTTCTGGGATATACCATTGAAGTCGAGATCCTTTGACATATTTGAGATAAATAAGAAATTATTATTATTATACATTATTTATTATTATTAATTATATTTTAGAGCATTTGACTTTTTCCATTGCTTTTCCCGTTGACTTTCCTCAGACATTTGACCAACACGCTAGCGTTGCACTTTCTATAAGTTTGGCTTATTGATAAGTCGTGAGATTAATTTATGATCACGTTAATACGTATACGTAATACATATATCATATGCAATGACCTGAAATTGTATTATATTGTCTATTTTTTTTCCATCTCACTTTTCACACTGATGATGATTAATGAATGTCGTTAATTTCCCAACATTAACATTTACTCCTAATTCGCTAGCTTTCAAGTTCAATTAGTGAGTCTCATTGCATGAATAAAATATAGTTGAAATTTTAGTTTTTTCCATAAATGAAGGCGAATCAATTAAAAAGTGAGGCAACTTGAGTTCGCGTGATAATCACGATACATTTTTATAACTCTTCAATTGTCTTGCAACTCGTTTTTTTTACGTTAGTGCAATTCAATTTTTATTGCCTTTGAAATGGAAAATCCCATGCAAAATCCATGTAGCGCCGCTGGTGCTGGAAAATGTATCTATTATAATGGTTTTTTTTAGTGTGCTGTAAAAGTGCCTTCATATAGTGTTAGTTGTTTAGTTTCTATCTCGTTATAGAAAAAAAGTGGTAAAGAACCGATTACTAAATTCAATTTAGTCACAAAGCACACAGACGACACCTTTGTGGGATTTTCAATTATAATGCCCAGCCAAAGAAATATAACATGTTTTCTCCTCTAGCATTTCCTTTTTGTTGCTGGACAGCGCAAAAAAAAAGGAGGCAAATGCAAAGCGCCACTGGCGTCAAAATAACCCATAAAAAGAAAATGTGAAAAGCCATGGAAAAGAGAAAAAGGGAGCACAAAAAACTCGGCCAGCAGCAGCAGCAGCAGCAGAAACCGACCTAGCCAAAGAGCTTAAATGGTTTTGAATGGTGGACATGAAAGTGGAACTGGAACTGGACGCGGATGCGAATCCAACTCCGAATGCGAATGCGTCGCTGTTGTCAACATTGTAGCTGCGGTGGCTGTTGGCAAAATGTTGCGGGTGCTGTGGTTGCCCCCTAACAAAAATAGTACAAGGCAAATCCAGCTCACAAGTTGCAAAATCACGCGCCTCGAATGCCAAACGCAATTGAATGGAACTAGGAGCTGGGAACGGGAGCGGGAGCGGGAAACTGTGGAAGGGGCCACTGGGCGTCACTGGGGCTCGGACTTTGTAGTCCGCCTTTGGCTTTGCCAGTTGATAGGACGGCGTTTCGTATACCCTTTAAGTTAGGGTTGCAAATAATTCGGAAGTAATCAGTTCTCAGCATATTATTGATTTGGTTTGCAATATTCAATGAAAGGTTTTGCCAAAACTATTTTTTATTGTTTAAAATCCAGAATTTTTTGAATGTAAACTGATAATGCTTGTGATCGATGATCGAATGATCGATTTTGTTTTCAATTCTAAAACAAAGGTGTTTTCGAGGGCTACAAATTATTTCTTAAAAGATGTAAATCAGTGCAAAGATTATATTGAATGTATACAATTCGGATAAAATGAACACAATTATATATTTTAATAATTAGCATTAAATTCGATTGATTGATTGATCCTACCACTTTCAGCTACAGTCTCTTCATTGCGTATGTGAAATGACTTTTCAGGATCTTTAAAAAAATATATTAAAAATTTGTGTAATATAGGTTTGTTATTATTTGTTTTTTTCGACACAGAAAATTTAATTAAAATTATAGAGTTGGGACTAACAAATTTTTAAAAATATAAAGCTGAAGTGCAGTATTAATATATGAATATTGGCAAGATTGGGGAAAACCCAGAATAGCTAGAAGAATCCAATCAAGATAATTATTAGTAAATTTTTTGTTAGTTAAGAAAAGGTAAAAATTAAATGTATGTATTTGAAATTAAAAGTTAAAAAGAGAGAGAGAGAAAGAGAGAGTAAAGTATAAGAGAAGCCGAAACAGCAACAGAAAGAGAGAAGCGTAAATGAAACGGGAAAGAGAGAGAAAAGATGAAAACCGCAAGTATGCAAAAATAGAATATTTGATTGTTGGGAGAGAGAGACTTATACCGAGAAGAGCCATAATACACAGTATCTATGAGTCGATCGTACTTTGTATTCGCGGCAGTTATGTTTTACCAATTGCCGCATTTGTTTGCCTGCCCGCACAAAAACACTGCAACTAACAAGTCGCCAACGCCAACGTCGGAAATGCATTTGTTTTTCTTATTTCTCATTCTTGTTTTGTGGGCTTGGGTTTAGTGGGGAGCTGGAAAATCAATTGGCATTTGAAAATTGCACGCCTTTGAGTTCGGTTGCGTTTCGTTTGAGTTCTTTATAATTGAAATATGGCCGGGAGGGGTTCTAGGTGGCTGACACCAGAAGCCGCAGCAGGGGCACAAATTTAATGGCCCCAGCTACTTACTATGTTTAAGTTCTGGTCTCCAGCATTAAGGCCAATTGAGCCATACAATTAATGCAGGCGTCGTTTGCGGCATCCAGCATCAATGTGAACGTGTGGGAGATTCTAGCTGCTCAGGTTCAGGTGTGTCTTTAGTCTTTGGGCACGTCGAAATACTCCATCGAGGATATCCCGCAATCAGGCTGGCGTCATCCTGGCACATGCTAGCATCCTGGCCTAAACCATGTGGCTAGTCCTAGTGCCATTGTCTGATTGTCTGTGTTGGTCGTTTGGTTTAGCAGCTTGTTTGCTGCATAAATAATTGCAGAGTAAATTAATTTATTCGTTGACATGTGTCCTGCGTTTATTTCAAATTGCATTGTCATTATGCAAATGCACTTTACTCTCTCTCTCTCTCTCCCGACCCCAATACATACCCTGCTCTGCTCGACTGCACAACCCGGTCAACTTGACATGCCCTACCCCCTGTTGCCCTGCTACCCTGTCATTTGCCCATTTGATGATCTATTTGCTTTTCCGAACGTGTTATTTACACTTAATTTGGTAATGCCTGTAATGGTTAGCAGATTGGGTTGGCGAGCTGAAGGATTTGATTTGTTTTTATTGCCAGCTTGATTGGTTGTCAGTGCATCTGTGTGTCTATTGATGATTACCGAACTCGCTAAATGAGTTGCCTAAACGAGCTAACTCGACAAAAGAACTGCTTGTTTGGGGCTGGGTTGTTTTAGAATGGAAGGATTATGTTAAATACAGTTTAAGCTAACTTGATAGTTTATAATCTGACTTTTAAATTCCGAACTTAAAGAATGTCAGTAATCATAAATATTCTATTGTATTTTTACTATTTTGGAATTTCTATGGACTGGGCAGCATTATCTTTTGACTTGTGTTTTATTGAAAATCGAAAAATCTTAAGTGATTCGGATTTAAATGCAGATTTAGTATAGAGGTCTCATGATCAAAACTGCCTCGGGATCGTAAATCGGATCAGTTTTAACAAAGTTATGGGAGTTTTAGGTGTTTGAGAGGCATTGCTATAGAATTTCTAGACTTTATTGTATGTAGATTAAAATGCAGATTTAGTATAGAGGTCAAACCACGATCAAAAATGAAAATCGGATGAGTTTTGACAAAGTTATGGGAGCTTAAGGTATTTGAAAGATATTCCTAGGAATTCTGGAAACTTATCTTGGCTTGTGTTTCATAGAAAATCGAAATGTTGGAAGTGCTTCAGATATTAAAGCAGATATAAAGAGGCCAAACCATGATCATAACTGCCTCGGGAATGAAAATCTGACGAGATTTGATAAAGTTATGGGGGTTTTAAATTGCGATAGGAGCATTTCTATATACATTTGTGGATTAGATTGTAATTTTATATAAAAGTGGTTAGCGAAATCGTTTTTCAATTGTTATAAAGCAATCTGCATATCTTTTACACATTCTTCGCAATATATTTTAAACATAATTAAGACATAAGCTCGCTAATAATATTGCAACAGTGGCTTGCATTATGGACAGCTGCGTGACGAGAGATGCCTGTGGTTGTGTTTTGTTGTTGTGTGTGTGTGTTGTGGGTGCTTTGCCTGCAGCTGACCAAGTAACCGAGTTGTGTGCACCAGCTTACATTACGTATACGTAACAAACCAACAAACAAACAACTAGCGGCAAGCTTGCAGCGAAGTTGCCTCATGCCCCAAAGGGAAAATGCATAAGTGAAAATCTGCACGCTTTTCTTAGACGTGCTAACATTTTTTGCTGTCTTGTATTTATGAATGAAAATGTAATTTTACACTCAATTGCGTGACTTGTGGTCGCACTCATATTTCACAGTTCCAATTCTTCAAGACGTCTGTGGATGGCTATAATGCAATCAGTTGCTGCTCCAATTATATTCGCATTGATAGGCAAATTGGATGCTCTCTGCTAGTTGTGTAATCAATATACACTGTTTTTCTTTGTAGTGCATCCCCGTCATTAAGGCGCACCTTGAGCGCATATCCTTTCACTGTGCTCACATTCACTTCCATTCACTTGGGGTGTTTTGACCAAGCATAACAGTTCATTGATCATGCCAAACTGATCGCCACTCTAGCTACCTGCTGTGTTTTGTTTGCTTGCGATGCCTCATTAAAATGTGTTTTTTTGGTTTTGTATTTTGGTTCCAGTGCAGCTTTTGGCCGCCAGCAGAAGTCGAAGTCATTAACGTTCAAACCACACCTGAGCCTCCATCTGACACTAATTTGTTGGCCAAGACAGAAACACAGCAACAACAACAACAGCAAGTGCAAGAGGCAAAAGCTCGTGATTTGTAGAGTGCAATTGCAATTGATTAGTTTTCATGTTTTTGCTGCTGCTGCTGCTGCTGCTGTTGCTGCCTTTTACAAAACATTAACCCAAAATATTACACATACGCCATGTGCGCTGCCAGCCGCCATAAAGAATATGAAATACATTTTGCAGCTTGTTCACTGTCAGTTAATCGTCAAGCTAGCAACAACAACAACCTCAAACACAGTGTCATAACTTTAAAAATTTAACAAATGCAGGCAAAAGTCTCAAAACTGAAACTGAACCGAGTCGATTGGAGGTGGAAGATGGCAAAAGCACGAGATTATTATTAACTGCATGCATTTTTCAAACTTCATGTAAAAGTCGAGTGTAATGTATATGTATTAAATACCAGTTGCCCCAATTTAATTGCCAGATAGTTATATACTTATATGCAGCACAAGACGTCACATAAATATGTATACAAATGTATATTATTAAATGGCATCGTAAAATAGTTTTATTTTACAATGTAATCACCGATTTCTTTCAATGACTTTTTTATAGTCTTTGTCAAGTATTGGAGTCACAAACTTTTTGATAAAGTTGGCTTTTTTTTTAAATCAATATATGTATATTTTTTTGCTCTTGAGTCTTGAGATTTCGTTAAAAAAGAACTCATGTTGAAGCCTATTTATATTTTTGGATTCTAGCGCGATTCTAATGCTAGTTAATAATCATGAGTTGATTATCTACAAAATGGTATATTGTTAGAATTTTTATTTGCTGGTATATTTAACATAATAACTTAAATGACTGCAGTTATTTTAAGGTTGTCAAATAAGGCTAAATTCAAATTTTCAAATTTTCAAATTCAATTTTATATTGCAGCATTATTTATATATACATATAGACCATTTCACTTTTTCAAGGATTCTTCAATTTCGTTTAAGGATTAATTGTCACGAGCACATCGCTAGTGCTGCATTTATAAATTCGTGATTTGACGCAGGCAGCTGCTGGTCTCTGTCATGGATTGAGCAAATATGCACTAGCTAAAGAGTAAAGAGTGAGCTGTATTTGGTTGACTGATGTGGATATCTGCCACTTGTTGTTGCTTTGTGTCTCACTGCCAACGCAGCTGCTGCTCTGGACTTTTTATTTATTTGGATTTGTGTTTGCTGTTTGCCGTCTTATTCGTTTCTTTTTGTGGCCTGCAGCTTGTGTCCCGCTTTGGCTTTGGATGATGCGAAGGCCACGATATGAAAAAGCAAACAGAAATTGCATATCGCTAGTAGATTTGATTTGTGCCCGCTGCTGGCTGCTGCACTGCCAGGTGAAAGTGGTTTGTGGTCTTGGTTTTGGTTTTGAGATGACTTATTGCAACATAATTCGATTTGGTAATTCGGGATTACAAAACAAGCATTGGCTGTCTCCATTCTATTGCCTCAATTATTTATGGCAATAGATTGTGTGTGCGGCTTTGTCATCAACATCAACAGCAACTTTTGCCTCCCATACAAAAGAAGTGAAATTATCTATCCACGCAGATGCTCGCTTACATCATAATCGCTGCATTTTCGGGCATTTGTGCGGTTTTTCTTTTTACTCTTCGATGAAAATAGTATATCTATTTTGTCCCGAAGTTTGTAATGCATAGAAGAAAGCGTTGGAGACCCCCAAGCCTTAACTCCACTATGATTGGGATGATCTGTCTATGTTTGTCTGTCTGTCTGTCTGTATGTATGTAAACTAGTCCCTCAGTTTTTAAGCTATGGCGATGAAACTTTACACAAAGACTTATTATTCAAAGGGACAGCACATTTGTCGGAACCGGCCGGATCGGACCACAATTTCCTATAGCTCCCATATAACTCTAAGTCGGCTTTGGCCATATATCCCATATTTTTAAGCGTAAAATAGTTTCGAAAAGAGTATAACATCTGCGGCAGATAATCCTTCCCACTTGTTTCTTTTTATCTTTTCACACATGCAAGCAGCAGCTAACTGCCAAAGTGGCTAAAAGCGAATGCAAGCCGGCAAAAACATACCTATTCATTGTTCACAATTTTCCAATTGTCGATAAAAATACAATACTAACAAAACACACAAACACGCACATATAAATAACACACAATGACTTATCGTCAAGTCAATCGTTGGCCGCCGCTCCAAAAACAAGTCGCAATGAAAATATTTTAGCCATGGCTTGGATTGTTCGTTCGTTATCGTCTCAGCCCGTTGGCTCAAATGGCAGACCGTTCAAATCAACCGGCAGCCATCTCTTTAGCTGCATTTGCAGCTGCTGCTGTTGGCCAAATGCTTCGCTCATATCTACACTTGCCAATCGCTCGGCTTGTTTGTTTAATTAACTTATGCACCATAAACCGGAGGCCGTAAACTGTGTAAAACGCTGGCTCAAATGCTGGTTGGTAAAAAAATTGCAATGCCGGGCTCAACCGGGATTTGAACCCGGGACCTCTCGCACCCAAAGCGAGAATCATACCCCTAGACCATTGAGCCGCATGCACAAACAGCTTCCACAGCGAAACTTCTGCAGTGCTCGATGCTCTTGTCTTGGCCACGTTTCGCTTATTTTTAGTTTATCACGGCCGCCGGCCAAAAGTATGCAACGCTTCTTGCAGCGCGCACAGATTTTTGTCGAACGCCTGAAAGAAGGCAATGGGAAACAAGTGGAGAAGGATTATCTTCGGCGTGCCGAAGATTAAATACTCTTTTCGAACCTTAAAGCAATTTTTACTATTTTTCCGTGACTGCTTATTTAATTCGCAGATATTAATGTCGCATACATATACCCCTACATATAAAATAAAATATATAAAGGTATTCATGTAAACAGGGACGTTTCACTATCCGCAGCTCGTGGACGCGTCCCTTAGCATTCATAAGTGCTACCGAATTGAACAATATACAAGTTTCAGTTTTTCCAAAAAGTCAAAACTACATTACATATGTATACTACAATATACATACCAAATTTTGTGCCTGTTGCTCTTATACCTTTCAAGGCCGCTGTCGGAAATTGAATTGTCATAAAACTTAATCTGAACATACGAGAGCTTATATTCAGAATTTGAGATCCATATTTTTTTTCGCGTGTCATTGGTTTTGCCAATGAATTTAAATTTTTCTTTTGAATTATTCTATTAAAGCTACTTTATGTATGAAAAAAAATTAGAAACAATTTAGGAAATTGAAAATAAATGAATTTGACTACAGCTATTATATATTTGAAAAGAAGAATAAGAAAAAATGAAAATAAATGACCAGTCGCCGCTGCGTTTCGAACCTGGGTCCTCTCGCTCACCAGTTCGCAACTTTACCCACTACGCCACAAGCCGTTTTGATGATCGCTGACAAAATCCCTTGAAGAGCAGACTGTCAAAAGCTTTCTTGTTTTGCTTTGTACTGCTTACACCAAGCAGTTTTAAGAATCGCTAACAAACTCGATTTATACTGAGCTTTTGTTTTTTCGCGTGGCATTGTTTTTGTTCTAAGCCATTGAAAGCAAATGAATTTGATTACAGTTATTATATATTTGAAAAGAAGAATAAGAAAAAATGAAAATAAATGACCAGTCGCCGCTGGTTTCGAACCCGGGTCCTCTCGCTCACCAGTTCGCAACTTTACCCACTACGCCACAAGCCGTTTCGATGATCGCTGACAAAATTGCTTGAAGAGCCGACTGTTACAAATTTCCTTCTTTTGTTTTCCTGCAACCTGCAACTCGCGTTTGTCAGCATTTGTTTTTTCGCGTGGCATTGTTTTTGTTCTAAGCTATTGGAAGCAAATTAATTTGATTACAGTTATATATTTGGAAGGAAGAAGAAGAAAAAAGTATTAAATTAACAATCAGTCGCCGCCGAGGCTCGAACTTGAACTTGCGAAACATGCGTTCGTTAGCGCGGCTCTTTACGCCATACGCCACAAACCGTTTTGATGATCGGTGGCAAAATACCTTGAAGAGCAGACTATCAAAAGCTTTCTTGCGCTTGACTTTGTTTGCTCAGACTATCAAAAGCTTTCTTGCGCTTGACTTTGTTTGCTCATATGCACCTGTTTTTTCAAAATATTTAATGACGCATATCTTCGCTGTTTATGACTCAATCGATTTGCGATTTTACCCATCGATGAGTTATATGGATGTTCAAGTGTACAAGGAAATTTAAGGCAATTGCTTTGAAAACATCGGATTTATGGCCAAAACCGACTTTGAGGTGTATGGCAGCTATAAGATATAGTGGTCCGATCCGGCCGGCTCCGACCAATGTGCTGTCCCCTTGAATAATAAGTGTCTGTGCAAAGTTGCATCGCGATAGCTCAAAAACTGAGGGACTAGTTTGCATACATACAGACAGACAGACAGACAGACAGACAGACAGACAGACAGACAGACGGACATGGCTAGATCAATTTGTTTTTTTTTTATAAGCATATTGGCAGTAACTTTTGGGGGTCTCAGACGCTTCCTTCTATGCGTTACAAACTTCAGGACAAACTTAATATACTATTTTCTTCGAAAAGAGTATAATAAGAGAGGTAGCTGTATATGCACTTTTAATACTTACTGTATGCAAAAATCTGAAAAACATTACTTTTAACTTAAGTATAACTTTATTTTAATCAATCGAACTAAGTTTATGTATATACAAAACTTTACATTAAAAATACAGCTTAAGAAAGTATATATATTTATGAAAATAGAACTAAGCACAGAAATGCATGCACATCGAAATTAGCACAACTTAAAAGATACAGCTTTCTGGAATTTCAGAGTTAATACATAAATGAGAACTACGAATATTGTATACGTAATGATTTTTAAAAACTTCTTCGCAAATACTTTTGGTCAGTGTGCCAAAATGGAATAGAAATGTATATATTATTTTATATTCTGTCGTAATAGATCTTGAGTTACAAATTTTTAAAACTGGAGTATACATTTGTATTTTACTTCGACAAAAAGTATACATCTTGTAGTCAAAAGATATATAACTCTCTACTGTAAAAACATAAACTAACAACTAATAGTCGGTCGACAAATTATGTTATATATATATATATATATAAAGTCTGCTGCTCAAGTAAATATATCTTCGACCAGCTGCTTGGTTATGATGCGATGCGGTCGCGTTGGATTCACCTTGGGGCGCTGATAGAGTCTCGCATTGATGGCATACAGCCGGGGAGAGAGATCGCAGCGGACATTGAACCACCAGTCGCAGACGAATACTGCTTGCGAGAACTGTGTGCCATTGGGGCATAAGAACGAAGCCTGGCGTCCATCAATGTCGCAATAGTGCCAACCTGTTGATTGATATAGCACCCATCAGTTAATGTCGACAAATCTGTGCGCTTAACTCACCCTGGCATCTAGTTTCCATATCCGCAAAGAAGCCCGGATATAATTGCTCATCGCAGTAGAAGTTCGTGTACGGTACGGCGGATAGTATCGGATAGTCTACGCCGGGTCGACCTGCAAGGTTATTGGTTATTGCAATTAGTGCTGTCAAATAAACAACGTGTGCTTCCGCATCCTGTTTGTTGTTTCCAATCAATTTCACTTCATGCCGCTTTTTACTTAAAGGAAACTGCACTGACACAAAAAACATAGCTTTTTGCCCCCACAACTGTTGCAGGCAGCCCCCCACACAGAAAAAATGTCAAATGCACGCATGCTGACTGCACAGAAAAAATACTCTGTTTGTTGGCATAAACAAAATCGGAGGTGGCAACCCTGCCCCGCCTCGGCTTGCCTCGCCAATAAATGAATTTACGAGTAGATGCACTTCTGTGCCAAATTTTCCATTCGAAAAATAATTTAAAATTCGTCGTCGGTTTTTTTTCGGTTTTTGTTGAAAATGCATTTTGCACAGCTGCAAATGAAAACAAGTGGAGAAGGATTATCTTCGGCGTGCCGAAGATTAAATACTCTTTTCGAACCTTAAAGCAATTTTTACTATTTTTCCGTGACTGCTTATTTAATTCGCAGATATTAATGTCGCATACATATACCCCTACATATAAAATAAAATATATAAAGGTATTCATGTAAACAGGGACGTTTCACTATCCGTAGCTCGTGGACGCGTCCCTTAGCATTCATAAGTGCTACCGAATTGAACAATATACAAGTTTCAGTTTTTCCAAAAAGTGAAAACTACATTACATAATATACATACCAAATTTTGTGACTGTTGCTCTTATACCTTTCAAGGCTGCTGTCGGAAATTGAATTGTCATAAAACTTAATCTGAACATACGAGAGCTTATATTCAGAATTTGAGATCCATATTTTTTTTCGCGTGGCATTGGTTTTGCCAATGAATTTAAATTTTTCTTTTGAATTATTCTATTAAAGCTACTTTATGTATGAAAAAAAAATTAGAAACAATTTAGGAAATTGAAAATAAATGAATTTGACTACAGCTATTATATATTTGAAAAGAAGAATAAGAAAAAATGAAAATAAATGACCAGTCGCCGCTGGTTTCGAACCCGGGACCTCTCGCTCACCAGTTCGCAACTTTACCCACTACGCCACAAGCCGTTTTGTTGATCGCTGACAAAATCCCTTGAAGAGCAGACTGTCAAAAGCTTTCTTGTTTTGCTTTGTACTGCTTACACCAAGCAGTTTTAAGAATCGCTAACAAACTCGATTTATACTGAGCTTTTGTTTTTTCGCGTGGCATTGTTTTTGTTCTAAGCCATTGAAAGCAAATGAATTTGATTACAGTTATTATATATTTGAAAAGAAGAATAAGAAAAAATGAAAATAAATGACCAGTCGCCGCTGGTTTCGAACCCGGGACCTCTCGCTCACCAGTTCGCAACTTTACCCACTACGCCACAAGCCGTTTTGATGATCGCTGACAAAATTGCTTGAAGAGCAGACTATCAAAAGCTTTCTTGCGCTTGACTTTGTTTGCTCAGACTATCAAAAGCTTTCTTGTGCTTGACTTTGTTTGCTCATATGCACCTGTTTTTTCAAAATATTTAATGACGCATATCTTCGCTGTTTATGACTCAATCGATTTGCGATTTTACCCATTGATGAGTTATAAGGATGTTCAAGTGTACAAGGAAATTTAAGGCAATTGCTTTGAAAACATCGGATTTATGGCCAAAACCGACTTTGAGGTGTATGGCAGCTATAAGATATAGTGGTCCGATCCGGCCGGCTCCGACCAATGTGCTGTCCCCTTGAATAATAAGTGTCTGTGCAAAGTTGCATCGCGATAGCTCAAAAACTGAGGGACTAGTTTGCATACATACAGACAGACAGACAGACAGACAGACAGACAGACAGACAGACAGACAGACAGACAGACGGACATGGCTAGATCAATTTGTTTTGTTTTTATAAGCATATTGGCAGTAACTTTTGGGGGTCTCAGACGCTTCCTTCTATGCGTTACAAACTTCAGGACAAACTTAATATACTATTTTCTTCGAAAAGAGTATAACAAGTGAGAACGTTGCAGTCGGGCGGAGCCGACTGCGTAATACTCTGATACCATTTTAAGAACAGCTGAAAGCAAGTGAACAGAAAATTTTTGCTGGTGTTTGGGTGACCCGAAATCGGCATTCCAAGTTTTTGGGAACGGGAGGGGCATGGTCGATCTTAAGAGGGGGTGACCAGAAGTCTATCCTCCAATTTTGGTGACTCTAGCTCTAAAACTGTGGAAGATATACATTTTCGCGATTTTGGGGGCGGGAGGGGGCGTGGCCCCAAATTTTTTTTTACCGATATTTAGAGGGGCTGACCAGAATTCTATCTTCCAAGTTTAATGACTCTAGCTCTGAAACTGTGGAAGATATAAATTTTCGCTATTTTTGGGGGCGGGAGGGGGCGGGGCCCCAAATTTTTTTGCCGATCTTTAGGGGGGCTGACAATAAGTCTATCCTCCAATTTTGGTGACTCTAGCTCTAAAACTGTGGAAGATATACATTTTCGCGATTTTTGGGGGCGGGAGGGGGCGTGGCCCCAAATTTTTTTTACCGATATTTAGAGGGGCTGACCAGAATTATATCTTCCAAGTTTAATGACTCTAGCTCTGAAACTGTGGAAGATATAAATTTTCGCGATTTTTGGGGGCGGGAGGGGCGGGGCCCCAAAATTTTTTGCCGATCTTTAGGGGGCTGACAATAAGTCTATCCTCCAATTTTGGTGACTCTAGCTCTAAAACTGTGGAAGATATACATTTTCGCGATTTTTGGGGGCGGGAGGGGGCGGGGCCCCAAAATTTTTTGCCGATCTTTAGGGGGGCTGACAATAAGTCTATCCTCCAATTTTGGTGGCCCTAGCTCTTAAACTGTGCGAGATATAGGCTTCCGTGTTTCGTGGGGGCGGGGTGGCTGGGGGGCGTTCTAGTGGGCGTGGCCGGAAAATCCAGGACGCAATCTTTTGGGCTGGTCAGCCCTAGTCTAAATTCAAATTTGGGGACTCTAGCTTCAAAATTGCGGGAAATATACACGTGTTATCGAATTGTGCATTCATGTATATCGATTTTCGCGATTACGGGGGCGGGAGTGGGCGTGGTCAAAATTTTGTTTCTGTAATCTGTAGAGGACGTCACCAGTAATATATATTCCAAATATGGTGACTTTAGCTCTAAAACTGCGGGAGATATAAGCATTTCAAATTAATTTTGGAGGGGGGCTGGTGGGCGTAATAATGGGCGTGGCCGATTAACCTAGGATCCAATTTTTTCGGGAGGTCACCAGCAATATACCTACCAAATTTGATTACTCTAGCTTCAAAATTGTGGGAGTTATTCACGTTTAATCGATTTGTGATTTGAGGTGTATCGACATGTTATCGATTTGCCAGCCTCCCAGTGGGCGTGGCATAAATTTGGAATAAACTTGATCTGAAGCAGATAGCTATAATCATAACGCAAAAGATTTCAAGAGTCTATCTAATATCGTTTCGGAAATACGCGCGTTCATCCAGACAGACAGACGGACAGACGGACAGACGGACGGCCTGACGGACATTCGACAAAACCAATATACTATGAGTACCTTCGGTATCAGAGTATAACAAGTAAGAGTGGTCTAGTCGGGAGAGCTCAGCTAGGAGATACCCAGTAATTACATTTATTCCTGCTAACCTATCAGTGTATACACACACACATGCTGCAAGCAGTGCAAGCAGTTAGCTTGACTGAGTCCACACTATGGAAAGTTAAATCTTAAACAACTTCTGTGTTTATTGTCAGATCTTATTGAAATTTTGTTTGGGAATATCCAAAAAGCTAAATATTTCATACATGTATATGCTAATCAAGATTATACATACCAAATTTGGTGCCTCTAGCTCTTATAACTTCAAGTTAACCCTAAAACAACTGGTCTGAAATCGAAATTTATCGACAACTTTAGTACAGGACGAGTTATTGATAAAATGAATTAAACTTGATCTGTCCCGGGACTACGAGAACTTATATCCCAAATATGAAGTCTCTAGCTCTTATAGTCTCTAATATTCGCATACACACACAGACAGACGGACATGGCTAGATCAACTCGGCTATTGATACTGATCAAGAATAAATATACTTTATATGATCGGAGATGCTTCCTTATGCCTGTTACAAACTTTTGCAAAACTTCATTACACCCTTCTTACCCATTTTGGGTTCAGGGTATAAAAAAACATTGCTCCGCTCCCCCGGACGCTGACCTTTTTTGGGCTGGCTGGCGTTGTTTTAGGCTCTGGTTTTAATGATGACCAGTCGCGCATATTGATTGACTTGTCAGCTGGATTGGGTTTGCACTCACCCGGTATGGACTTGCCCAGCTCCAGATATTCACGCACGGAGGGACTTAAAAAGTTGTCGGGTATCTCGGGCAGATCCTTCTCCTGGCTGCCGCTCTCCTCATTCTCCAGATCCTGCTGCGGCTCCGGCTCAAAGTTGACGGGCTCCGGTGCCCGGGGGCGTTTCGTGCGCTTCGAGCGTTCCGTTTCACGGCAATCTGTGGAGAGCAGAATAATGACAAACAATCATAATGTAATTACCTTATTTTTTTGGTTTGGTTTTTTAACCAAGCCTCAAAACCGAAATCTTTAAAGTTCAAGGCCTGTCCGTCTGTCTGTTTTGTACAACAACAATCGAAGGCGTCGCGAATCGCATTAATGTCAAGATTACCATTTGGGTTTGGCCAAAAAAGCAAAACAAAACACACATAAGCTCTAGTAACGTAGCTGTCAGGTCAGCGATAACCTCTAGTGTTGACCCGCTTATTGTTGTGCAACATGTTCTCGGCTGTCGCATGTTGTGCAACATTTTGTGGCACACAAAACATGTTGACAAGTTTCTCGCTTTGCGGTCGTTTGTCGCTGCTGACCTTGCCGCTTCTTTGACAGTGGGAAAATACTTCATCTCTGACTAGATGACTAGCATCTTTGGCGGTAATTGCTCAATAATAATTTGTGTGATTTGTTATTTTTAGTCATTAGCTTGATTTGCAGTTAGTTAATGCAGCTGTGCAGCTTCGCTTCCTTCATTGAAATGCCCACATTCGAGTGTGTTTTGCATGTTTTGTGAGTCCGTCCGTTGGCCTGGTCGAAACTGAAAACTCGTTCTTAATTTCATTCTACAATTCGCGCATATATTTATTCACGTTGCTTTTGCAGTTGTCGCGTTTGTTGTAATTGTAATTGACCTTAACCTTGTTCCACTGTTGTTCAGTTTTGTTGTTGCACTGTGGCTAAAGCTGTCGCTTATTTTGTATGCCGTCATTCAAGTCGAGTGTTAGTGCTTAATGTAGGCATATGAACTTTCTGCTCGTATCTCGATTCGCGAAGGGCAGCTGCCTTTGTGGAAGGCTTTTCTTTAGATCTTTCGAGTTTGTTGTTCAACTTGAAAAGTTTATGAATTTATGGTTAATGCTCTCTGTAAACTTCCGACTCTCATTACTGATCTGCAAACTGAAGAGATTTCCATGATATATACCCTTTGGATCTTGCTTATCTTCTAGATACATTCTGCATTCAAATGAAGTGTTTGGTCTGATTAGGTTTTCTTTCTGGGTTTTCTACAATCCTAGCAACAAATATTGGACCAACTTTTTATGTTAATTAACATTACGCTTACATTTTTTTAATTTTTCAGTTTTTTTGTAACTTGAAATCAATTTTATGTAATTTTTAATTTTAGTCGAGTTTATTTGACACTAAATTAACAAACAAACAATTGGCAAATCTATATAAATAGCAAATCCACTTCCTTGACTTCCAACTCTCAAATTGTAGACAAATGTAAACTAGTTGCCTTTTAGAATGTCATTTGAACTATGAATTGTTCTCCACATCAATCGTAATTTTTGCAAACACAGTTTTTCAACATAATTTTTTTTACATTTTGCTTTTTAAAATCGTGTCCGTTGGCTAACTTATTTTTTAATTTCCTTCAAATCACTAAACATACATACACCTATGAGAAAATTCCAGTTCACACTTCGTCGACTTTTTGGGAAAATATTAAAGCAAACGCAAAGTTGATGCAGAGCAAATGCAATCAACATAATCCAAATTGTGCATGCAAACACCCAGCGACACCCACAAGCACACGCACACACACACACACACACACACACACACACGCACACACGCACAGTGGGTATGGGGTGCATGCAATTGAAAAAGATATTATTAGCCACACTCTGCACAACACACACACACACACATACACACGCACACACACTCTGGGGGCGACAAATTGCAACATTAAATTTTCATTTTCGTAAAAATTACAGCAAAATTGATTACAATTGAAATAATTACTGTGAAAAACAATCAAATTGTAATTAGAGGCAAGCTAAAACCCACAGCAGCAACAACAACAACAACGACAAATTGTAAAGCCGACAAAAAAGATATATACATCTATATCTATATAACTGCTACGCATTCACAGCGGGGCCTAATGTCAAAAGTTGTTGTGCGTAACCATTAGAAGGAATGAAAAATAAACCCAATTTCGCGCCTAATGAAACAGCGATTGGGGCACGGCTGCTGCTGCTGTCCAAGCGGCGGATGCAGTGCATCATGGGGGCACACCCCTTCTTTTTTCTGGCATTGGTTGGTTTGGGTTAGGTAACCTGAACTGAGCGAGAGAGAGCCTGTTGCAAACAGTGGCTGCTGCTGCTGCAACACATCGAACCACACTTTGGTGGCTTGTCGTCGCCAATGTGATTGGGTTCGTTTTTTGGTTTTGCAGTCGCATAATTAAAGTAATTGCCAAAGCCTGCACGAAATTTTGCGCCAGCTGCTACAACAACAACAACAACAACATTAGCAGCAGCCACGCATTTCACAATTGTAATTGGTTTTGCGCTAACTTGGCTGTTGGCTAAAAAGTCTACTTAAATCACATACGCACTCACAATCCTAACCAAGAACTAACTAATAACTAATAAACATAAATTAACGACTGTCCTTTTTATCAGTTATTCATTATTCATGTCTTGAAACTTCGGATGCAGCAATTAGTATAATCGTTTATGACAAATTACAGTAAAACTGTGTACCTTAAATAGATTCACAATTGTCATGGGAGTACGCATGGTTAAACTTTATAATTAATGTCCTTTGCCACATTTATTTACTTAACATGCTTCAAGTGCTAATAGACGTTGTGTTAGCTTATGTTTTATGTGTTTTATAACAGATATCAAGAGCTTTAATATTTATGTAGCTATGCATTAGATTTAGTTTGTATTATACTAAATATTGGGAGTATTAAACTAAATAGTCATTATTCAAATGAGGTCAATGGAGAAGTCTTACATATTTTTTAGCTTGTCATTCTTTATATTAAGATATATTTTCTATATATTGTAATATATACATATTAGTTGAAGCATTAACAAGGCTTAAATTGTAAATTTGAGAATGCATTCGAACTAATACAAAAATGCCTAAAAACCATGTTTTAGGTATACGAACCGTATGAAAAATACTCTAAAATTCGATATATAGACTTGTGGCATGATATTCTAATAAATTAGATCAAGCTTGCTAGCACTTAAGATACAACAAGTGGGAAAGGATTATTTTCGGCATGCCGAAGATTTTATAATATTTTCTAGTCTGTGGATAGATTCTAAATGTGATTTTTGGTACCCTAGAATATTCTTTTCAAAAACTTGAAACTCGCTTAACTTTGCCAAAACTAAACAGATTTTGAAGCTCCAGGGCAATTTGTTCATGGTTGTTTCCCTACTTTAATTCTACATTTAAGTTTGATAGATTTTTGAAAATTTCGTAAACTTTACTTTTTTCCGAAAAAATGTTATTTAAACAAGTAAGAGTGCTCTAGTCGGGAGTGCCCGACTACGAGATACCCTGAACCCAGTCCTTACAATCATTCGTACTACTCTAAACTCACACATGCTGCAGTACAAGCAGTGCCAGCGGTTTAAGCAGTTAGCTTGCTCTTTCGCTGAGCCCCACGCAATGGAAAGTTAAATCTTAAATAACTTCTATGTTTATTGTCCGATCTTATTGAAATTTTTGGGGCAAACAATTGTCAATAATATGTGTGACCAAACCAAATTGCAAGGTCGTACCTTCAAAAATGGGTTTTTTTTAACTTTTGGGGGTTTGGGGGGTGGTATCCAAAAAGTGAAATATTTGTTACATGTGTATGTTATTCGAGATTATACATGCCAAATTTGGGGCCTCTAGCTTTTATAACTTTGAAGTTATGTCCCAAAAACGCAAGTCTGAAATCGAAATTTATCGATAACTTTTAAACGGTACGAGTTATCGATAAAATGAAATAAACTTGATCTGTCCCGGGATTAGGAGAACTTATGTTCCAAATATGAAGTCTCTAGCTCTTGTAGTCTCTGATATCCGCGTGTTCATACAGACAGACGGACGGACGGACGGACGGACGGACGGACGGACGGATGGACAGACAGACAGACGGACATGGCTAAATCGACTCGACTGTTGATACTGATCAAGAATATATATACTTTATATGGTCGGAGATGCTTCCTTATGCCTGTTACATACTTTTGCACAAAACCATAATACCCTTTTTACCCATTTTTAATGGGTTCAGGGTATAAAAATAGAATCGTGAAATTTAATTTTTAATCGATTGTGGGTGTCATAATTCGTATAAAAATCCAAAACTGAACCGATTTTGAAGCTCCAGGACAATTCTTATATTCTACATTTAAATTTTATACATTTTTGTATTTTTGAAAACTTTTTTTCGTAAAAAAAATGGTTCATTACGTATATTTTCGCTATTTATGATTCAATCGCTTTGCAATTTTAAACATGGATCAGCCTTATAGGCTATGTTTTAGGTCTAGGAACCGAATCGAATGAGTTGTATAAAAATACACAGAAATTCGTTATATAGACTAGTGACAGGACATTATATAGTACTCACATTATAGAACAGACCAAGTTAGCAAACAGTTCAAATAATGAACAAGTTTCTGTAAGTTTTTATACTCTTTTCGAAGAAAATAGTATATTAAGTTTGTCCTGAAGTTTGTAACGCATAGAAGGAAGCGTCGGAGACCCCCAAGAGTTACTGCCAGTATGCTTAGAATGACAATAAAAATTGATCTAGCCATGTCCGTCTGTCTGTCTGTCTGTATGTATGCAAACTAGTCCCTCAGTTTTTGAGCTATCGCGATAAAACTTTGCACAGACACCTATTATTCCAGGGGACAGCACATTGGTCGGAGCCGGCCGGATCGGATCACTATATCTTATAGCTGCCATACAACTCGAAGTCGGTTTTGGCCATATATCCCATGTTTTTAAAGCTATCGCGATACAATTTTGCACAGATACTTATTATTCAAAAAGACATCACATTGGTTGGAGCCGGCCGGATCGGATCACTATATCTTATAGCTGCTATACAACTGGCAATGAATTAAATATTCTTAGAACAAAAAGAAAACAAAATGTTACGCGACAAAACGATATTGTACAGCTTATGAAATTTCAGTGGTGCAGTTGGCAGAGTGAAAATTGCCTATAGGTTCGAAAAGAGTATAAAATCTTCGGCACGCCGAAGATAATCCTTCCCCACTTGTTTTTAACTCAATTATGTCATTATTCCATATATTTCCCCTTGCATATGTATTCATTCCACAGCCGACCTCTTGACTTTCATATCCTTGGAGTTTGTCAGTTTGTGCCTGCCACTCGAATGTTAACTCAATAAGCTCAGACAATGCTTGCGATTAGCTGCAGCTGACTTGACTTGGTTAGTTAAAAGTTAAAAGCGCGACTTTTGCCGCCTCCAAATTGTAGTTGGCCTCAGGCCAAATGGCGGCCCAGTTAGTTAGTTGGCCGTAGGCTGTTTGGTAGGGGGCGTATCTATTGATAGCCTCGATAGGAATCAAAAGTCAAAAAGTCGTTCTTACCGCCTTTTTAAGCCGCTCAATTTCATTTGGCAATTTGCATTTATTTTTCGGCAACTAAAGTAAAGCTGGAAAACTTGTTCATGAAACGAACTAAACCAAATGAACCCATATCAAATGGATATTGCCTGCGTTCATAATTTTTGACATCGGTTTTGTGAGAGGGGGACTCAGATAGGGGGTTGCCCAAGACAAAGCGCCTTTGAGCTATTTGCAGTCGTCGCGTTGCACGAATGAAAATGAAAATAAAAAATAAAAATAAAATTGAAATACAAAAACAGCGAACTCGTTTGTTGCATTGTTTTCGCTTTTTTGTTTTTAAATCGTCGCCGCTGAGGTTTGGCCGCCAGTTTATGCAATGCATTTAGTCAATAGATTAAGGAGCCGGCTATACACCCAATGTCTAACTGAATGATGTGTGTATAGATGTGTGTGTGTGTGTGTGTGTGTGTGTGTGTGTGTGTGTGTGTGTATGTGTATCAAATCGTGACTGCATGAAGTTGCCGTTAAAATCTACGACTACGCCGCAAACGTTCGATCAAGGCACATGCACATTTTTAAGGTGGAGCTCGTTGTGCTTTTTGGGATAGACAATATTTATACGGATACCCTGTAAACATACACAGACTAAAATAGGGATGTAAAACGCTTGTGTGTGTAAAAGGCAGAGTAGATATAATGATATTCTCATCAACATTTGATTGAGCTACAGACAACATTTACTTTATAGTCAAAGATAATTTATTATTTTATTTATGGTCTCAGAAAATTTAATTAAAATTATAAAAAAATTACAAAAAATAAAGAGCTACGACAGAATTTATATAATTTTGATAGGACAAAGACAATTGATCTATTGAATTAAATTTATAAAGAAAATACAAATTACAAAATAAAATTTAAATTAAAAGTAAGGGTAAAATATTTCTTGAAGTTTAAAACAAAATATTAAGCTTTGGGATTTGGAAGTATATTTTGAAAGACGACACAAAATTAATCTAAGAAACTCTTTTCTACGATTATAGCTTAGCTTTCAGATGAGTATGTATTACGATATTTCTAACCCGACTTCGGGGTATACCCTGTTTTCAATAGTTATAGTTGGTTTATTATATTTCTAACCCGACTAAAGGGTATATCCCAGTCGAACCTACACAGCAATATCAATCTCGCTGATTGTATATAGTTTTTTTTTTGGTCGCAGCGATTTAAAGCCAGCCAATGCATTGATTATACTACTTAAAGTACATACACTATGGGGCATAAATATATGTATACGTATGCATGTATAGCCATAATCTATATTAAAGAGAGGGTATTTGCTGTTGCCCACCTGGCAGATTTATGTGTTGTCTGTGGACGATGGTGGGGGCTGGGAGGAAGAGGAAGGGGGTGAGGTTGGGGGGAAAGGGGAGTCATGCGCAACAGGAAATTCATTTACATAATTTTTGTGCTGTCCATTGGCATCCTTTGCGCTTGACTGGGCATTATCCTTTTAATAAGCAGCACACACACACACACACACACACACACACACACACACACACACACACACACAGAGAGAGAGAGAGAGAGCCACATGGCTAGCCGTGTGGATAATCAGCCTATCAAGGATTCAATTATACGTATAATGAGCTTAATTTATTTTGCGCCGCTTTTACCCCATTCGAGAGTCCTCGGATGGATCATCGCAGTCCTGAATTATGTTTGCGGCGACAGTCACTTGCCATTGTCAGTTGTTGTTGTTGTTGTTACCCCGGTTGTTGATGTTGTTACTCGGTTGTTGGTGTCGTTGTCGTTGTCGTTGTCGTTGTTCGCGGTCTCATTGTGAAAAGGATGTGTCGTGTCGTCTTTTGGATTTTTTATAAATGATTTATTTCCTCATAATTGTCAATGAAATGCTGCACAATTTGCATTTGGCTGGCTTTTAACCCTTAAATGATTGTGTTTCAATCCAGCACGAATTCTTCATTTAATTATTGCTCAAAAGTGTAAATTCTGCTCAGGTTTTTTAAAAATTTTTTTTTGGTAAATGATAAAATGAGTACAATTGTCATTAATAATAAATAAAATTAATAGTATATTGCAACATATTTAGTAAATATAAGCTCTTACAGCTATGGCTGTTATAAAAACAAGTAAGAAATCCAATTAACACAGATTTTATAGCCTTTGATCCATGAATGGGGCTACATAAGAGTTGGGTACAAATAAAAATTCAGTTTATTGTCAGAAACCAAGTATCGACTAATTTTTGGTATTCCAAAACTAAACATATTTTTCGATTCTGATTAAACCTAATTTTCCTTTTAAAAAAAGATATAATAATCTTTGATCTTAATTTAATAACATTTTTGCATAACAAGTTTGCCTAATTTAGGAGAAGTATGAGCAGAATCGAATTGATTAAATATAAATACATTTTACTGTCAAATTATTTTTTACATATATAAAATATTTTTAAATTTTAATTGCAACTCATATTTTGATTACTTAGTCAAAATTAAATAAATAAAAAAATACAATCGATCTTAAAGGTTCACAGTAATAGATATTTTCATTATTAATACAACGTAAACCTTTATGGTTTTTTAATAATTACAATTGAAGCAAGCTTGAATTGATTATTTGAAACTAGGATATTTATGATCTAATTTCGCATTAAAAACCCAATTGTGTTTGCACTGAAATTTATGTGGCACGCAATAGCGGCATCAATATTCATTTCTCATCAGCGAGCGAATGAATATATACTTTTAGGCCAGGTAAATCATATTGTCTGCTGCCAAAAACTGTTTATACACTTGCATATATATACGTATGTACATATGTATGTAATTATAAATTTGTATTTCATATTAATTGCATTGAAAGCCGCCTCGGCCACAGGCAGTTAATCATCGGCCAGCTCATAAATATAAATGAGCAGCATTTTTACTATAGATGTATGTATATATTTCTCTACTCTTTTTCCCCTGTTTTCATCGCAATTTGTCGCGCACAAAGCAAATTTCATTTTAATTGAAAATTATGCCATGGCATTAACATTAATCGCAAATTAATGGCAAAACATCCAAAAGAGCCACAATCCGCAGATTTGTAAGGAAATGCCTCAGAGCAATTGAAGGCGTTTCGGTATTTTGTTTTGTTATTTGTTGCCAACTTGTTTTGTTGGCCGTCAGTTTTTAGCCTCAATCAAATTGCCAGTTGGCTTTATAATTTTTTTCGGGCTTATCGCTTTTGTGCCATTTGCATATGTCAGCTGGGCGGCTATTTGCTGTTGTCTGTTACCTGTTGGCTTGTTTGCTGGCCGCGCATAAATTGTTTTCTCATGTGTGCCAAATGTTTGACTTACGCACAAAAAAAAAAAATACAAATATATATATAAAAACTATTTGCACAGGTAAATTCTTTTGCACGTGTGCGTGCGGGCTGAGCTACTTTTTCGTTAGCCGACCATAAATCAATTAATGCAAATGCAATTGCAATTGTGTGCGCAGCGCCACCTGGCGACACTGCTGCGCAACTGTCAACTGCAGGCAAAGTTTTAGCTGAACGGCAACAGCAGCAGCAGCAAGACAACTAAACATACGAGCATCTAGCTCAATTTATAGGCTCAACTATGCCAGGTTATTGCCGCCATATATCAGTCGTGCTTTATCAGCCGCTTGTTTCATAAAAGTTTCCGTTTCGCATTAAGCTAAGATAGCTAAATGCATTGAAAGACTTTGGCTAGAGACTCATAAATTTGCTTTTCCTCTCTCACAACTGAGAAACACACATTTGCATACTTATGGATGGCAAATGTTTTGACATGCTGTTGTTGCAATTTGTTGCTGCAGCGGATGTGCGCTGGCAGACACAGACCAAACAAAAGGCTGTTAGACGTAGACCAAGTCGGCGCATTAAGTATACGCGCCGTTGTGCGCGGCAATTTGTGAATGGCTAATGCGATACATCAGGTTAACATCAGAGATGCCATTTGCATCGACCATAAGCTGAGACATCAAGTCTATAAACTCAATTGTCGTGACTGCTTGCATATAATTAATTATGCATCATTAATTATTTATCTATAGCTAGCGATAAAAATAAATTGCAATGTTTCCTTGTGCAGATTAATTATGTTAACAAACGTTTGACCCGCTTTTCAAAGAAATAAACAGATTTATTGGTTCGTACTGCATTACTAGGTTAATCGGTGCCTTCCAAACCAAAGTTTAACTTACATGAATAAAATTAATTGGCCCAATATTTATCAAATGTCAAAAAGTTCTTAGTTTGAACAATATTCTTTAGTTATTTAACATAATAGTGCTCTGTTAACAGCTTTATGTAAACGCTAAATTTTAACATTGTCTCTGTTATATGTTGCAAAAAGAACTCAGCAGTTATGTCAAAGTTAACAGCTTGTTTGTTTCTCTTATTTGTTATTCTGTTATTAGCATTACATGTTACATGATGTCACTATAAATTAATGTCTAGACTACACAATAAGACAGTTGTTTAATGCAGCCCTCACAACATTGGCAGCATTTGAATGCAGTTGCCTCCACTTAAAAGTATCATAAAACATCATAGTGCCATATATTTGACTTGTAAATGACAACAAAAAATAAAATAGATATATTTATGCAATAATATTGTACTCGACTGATAGTAATCTTGTATTCCAACAAAATATTTGCTCTATACTACTGTAAATAAGTTATTGAATAGCTGATGTGCTTAGAATTCTATCGATGGAAAATGTTTAGCATACAGATACGTGTATTTAAAATCAAGTATACGACTTTTATCATGGGATTGTAGCTTGCTTTTAACAATGTCGATATTTCAACAAATATTCGCTCTACATTACTGTAAATTAGTTATTGAATAGTTGATGTGTTAAGAATACTATTGATATGCCAGAATAAATTTATATTTAAAATCAAGTGTATATCTTTTTCAATTTTTCCATAACCAATAGAAAAATATTCTTAAAAATCTTTATTAACAAATATTTGTAAATTATTAATTATGCTCAACTTTATTAAGTTCAAGAATAAATATGGGAAATGTATTTCTTCTGTGTGTTACATAAGCAACCACAACTTTATCAAAGCCTTCAAAAGTGTACAGGGTATAATGAATAAAGCAATTGTCAACAGTTTGACATTTGCCTCTCGCTTTTGCTTTTGTTGTTGCTGCTGATTTGGCTGCATGTGGGCAACTTTACTTAAGCAAAACAAAACAACAGTAAGTAATAATAAAATAAATTGCAATGCCGCCAATACGTTTGTTAATTAGACGCAAAGCCGAACTCTCACACCTAATCGAAATGGCAAACGAATATTAGCGCTTGCTTTAGATGTGGCTACCCCTACCCTAGCCGCTTGCCACACCACACCACACCACTTTTGGCGGAATGTCGTGCAGTCAATTCGCTGCGAGTGGGTGCGGACTGTGGTGGCAACCTTCAAAAATTCGTGATGCTCAAAATGTCAAATGTCAAACAGAACTTTCCTGACAAATTATATATATGTAGTTTCGAATTTTGAGATTTGAGTTTGGAGTTTGACAAATGCGAAAGTCTTGCTGACTGATGCGCATCTATTGACAATTACAACACAAGCGACTGATGTTGCAAGTGGCCTCTTGGCCATAAACCATAAGCCCCATGCACCACCAAATAAATCGCAGCATGACGACGCGTTGACTACTTGACCATAAATGTCAAATACGCAGACTGTATTTTTTTTTGGCTAGCGGAATTTGTTGTTGTATTCGGTTTTAACGCCTGACACATCAAGGCGGCGTTAGCTCTGGGCCCCGCCCCCTTCGCCCGCTCGGTGCGTCATGTAATCTGCTTGAATTTATTGCGTTTAGCTTGCGTTTTGCTGTAATTCGATTTGGCAGCAACAACAACTGCAGTCGTAATTCATGTTCTGGTTGCTGCTGTTGTTGTTGTTGTTGTTGTTGTTGTTGCATAAACACTTATGATTAATGGCCCCCAGCGCACTTGGCTTGGCTTGGCTCGGCTTGACTTACCCGTAAACAGCAAGTATCCACAAAAGACGATGATCACAGCGAATGTGATCCTTGGCAACATGTTGCTAACGACTGATGTTGCTAAGCCGCCTGTTTGTTGCTTGATTTTCGATTTCGATTACTTTTACTACTTATCGCCTATTCGTTTGCTTGTTTCGATTACTTTCACTATTTATTGCCTATTTGTTGTACACTTGCGACAACAACAAGTGTCTGTTTAACTTCTTTTTTGCCTTTGAGCGTAAACCGCAAACAGTGTTTAAAAAAACGCGCGCGTTTTGTGACGCTAGCGATTTTTACGTGTAGTTAAATTAAGCGTTTATCGCTTTTGCATTAGCAGCAAATCGCAATTTTTTTTCTCTTTTGCAATTACACACGGCTTGAGTTGTTAGTTAGCCTAGTTAGAGCCACTTGAGCCACACCAAAAAAAGAAAAGTGTTTTGTATTAAATTTGCATGAGTTGGCCTATAACAAGTAACTAGTTGCTGTTGCTGTTGCTGTTGCCTAATATGCGGCCTAAAAAGTAGCGGGCGGGCGCTTGTTGTTGCAGTTGCAGTAGGAGTTGCAGCAACAGTTGCTGCTAACAATAGCGCACGAGTGTTGCACTACAAACACACACACACACAAACACACTCACTTTAGTTTTCAAATTTGATATGTTTTTGTTGTTGTTGTATTATTGTTATTAGGCACATGTGTACTTTGTCTTTGTTTTGTGGCAAGCAATTGAAATTCGGTGGCAATATTATTGCTTTGAGCCAAGTTAGTTTTTAGTTGCTTTGGCTTTTTGTCTTTGTTTGTTAGACGCGCTCAACGACCGTTCGCTTGGCGGTTTCAGCTTCAACTGATTTCTGTTTTCAATTGTGTTGTTGAATTTTTTCGCAACGAGCATCCAGACGACAACAGCAACAAGCTCCACTCACAAGCTGAGTCGAAACTTGAGTCGCTTGGCTTTGGCTTTGGCTTTTTGAGCCTGATCTGCAACTCGTTTGTCGTGCCTCCAAAAAACAAATACACAAATTGTCTCAGCTGCTTGCTTTTAATTGTGCTAACTAGACTTGGCCTTACGCAACTGCAAATCAAATATTAAATCAAAGCGCCTGATGAGTCACACACACAGTCGGACCCTAGTCAATGTGCAACCTTCGACTCGACTCGACTCTAGTCGTTAGGAACCCACAAAAATATATCTGCGCCATGTAATTAAGAAGTTTTTTCTTTAAGTTTGGCCAGAACGGAAAAACCTTAACAACACAAGCGACACTTCCATTGCCCAGAAGGCCCCCTTTCATTTTTTATTTTATCTATACAAGTATATCTATTTTTATTTTTTGGCTTCATCTTGCTTGCAACTAGCTGTACGGCTGACCTTGTAGCCAAGTTTGTTGCGACTGCGACTGCGGCTGCTGCTGCTGCTGCTGCCACACAGAACATGGGCGAAATGTCTTTGCCCTCTAGACTTCCAGCCACACAACGTATATATTGGCAGCAAAAGCTGTTGCTTCTTTTGTATACACTTGCAAAGAGTTGTGTGATTTTCTAAACAAATGAGGCGACATTTTTACATTTTTATTGTTGATTAGAAGTTTTGTAGTTGGCTTGATTAAACTGGGCGTATACTATATCTTTTTATACGGTATATATATCAGAATTTTTCGAACTGTCGTATACTATTATTATTATATATTAGCTGCCTTAAAATCGATAGAAAGTTGTCTATTTATATTAGAATTTTATTTTCTTGTAATAAAACATATTTGATCAGTTTATCAGATGCCGAAACTGATGCTTATTAGCCATCATCTGTTTTAAATACATCCGATTATCTTTAATTTACTTTTGAAACTTACAAATTTACATTTTTTTGGAATCGCTTCAAATTGATTAATAAAACTATAGAATACTTTACCCATCTATATTTAAAATCAACAATTTATATATATTTTTTTTGTTATTATTTTCTTATGATTTAATACTTTTTTTTAAATTGTGGAGTAAATAGAGCACAGAATTTTCCTTTAAGTCCACGGTTTTTTTATTTCACTGTTAAGTCAAGGTTTTTTCGTTAAATTTATTAGGTTGATTAACATTATTAAATCTGATCTATAAGCAAAAGTGTTTCAATTTAAATTGGTTTTTTAATATTGCAATATGTTTTAGTAGTTTTATTTTAATATCTTTGTAATTTAACTGCTATTAGTTGACATTAAATAAATAAGTCTTTTCATAACACCAAAATTTTCAAAATATCTTAGCAGCTTTGATAAAATTAAAGCCACTGCAAAAATATATTAAAAGAAGACTTCGATTTTTATATCATACATTTATTTGCAAGTGTATTGAATCTTCGGCACATCAAAGCTAAAAGTTCTTTCTACTTAGCTCTCCCAATTTTTTGCACTTTCGGTCTGCACTGCATTTTAATATGTTTAGCTGGGCGCCTAATTTATTTTCTGCTGGCTGCCAACGCTGACCAGCATGCCTAATTAGCCTGGTTTTTGATTTTAGACAGGAGCAGCCTTCAAGGTCTAGCCTAATACACATAAATCATAATCACATTAGGCAACTTCGCCCCCGCAATGTGTCCATTAAAAAAAGCCAAAAAAAATATAATCAAACTACACGAATTATCTATTATATAAACAAATGAAAATTACGAATAGCAAAAGTTGATTTCTCATTAATACAACTCAACGGCACGCACCAAACACAAAAAAAAAAATTTTTAAAAAAAAAATAAAAAAAATACAAATCTAAAATTGCAATGCGGCGGCTAACGAGGCGGCTCAAAGCGCCAGTTGTCGAATTGTCCGTCCGTAATTGATAAACTGAGCAAATGAAGTGGCTTGCTCTACGGCTGACTGACTTGCTGACTTACTCACTAACTGACCAACCAACCAACCGACTGACTGAACAAAAATGCATGTTTAGCTCAGCCGAAATTGCGCGCAATCATCTTTTATTTCATGTTGTTGTTTTCTACTTCAATTACTCGCTAATTGTTTTAATGTGCGCTAAACGCTACTGTTCAAATTATTGGCAACTAAAATGATTTAAGCCTCAAGTTTAGTGTGCGTGTTGTTTTATTAGTCAGCGTTGCCTAAAGTCGTCTTGCTGCAATATAATATTTAACACGATCTAATAAACATAAAGCAACATTTTCGTATTTGCAATATATCTCTGCAAAAATCATTTTATTACTTCCTTTTTTAAACTACAATAATATATGCTGGTCAAAATTGGTTTAAACTTAAGCTTAGTATTCATCAACTTTTTCTTATATTTTATCCGATTATCTTTAAATTAGTTTTCAAGCTTCAAATTTATGTTGAAAGCTATATAATACTTTATGCATCTGTATGGCAAATTTAAAAAATACTGTGTTTTATTTATTAAGGTTTTATTTTCTAACGAATATTTTATCCACCTATATTGCAAATCCACCTTCATGGGTGGAAACTACTTGTTTTATTTATTAAGATTTTTTTTTCTTTAATTATTTAGCTTTTATTTTCTTCTTTATTTTGTTTTATGGTTTTCTGTTTTATTGATTTTATTTTTATAAAATTTATTTTGGCATTTTTGCCCACTGTGCCCTTGTGTAGGATAACTGAATGTCGTATATGCCAAAGCACCGCACTTATCTCCAAGACAATAACGAATTTTAAGCACTAACTTCAATTGTTGTCTGCTCAAAGCATAGGCTCAGCTTTGTGGCTTTAGTGGCCAGCTTTTGTTATTGTTACGCTAAACAAGTTCTTGAAAGCCTGGCCAAAAACAAACACGTAGGAAGTGTGCGTTGCGATTACTGCCAAGTTGCTGATTATGATTAAAAACTATTTGCGATGCTGGCCATTAAAACTAATTGGCGACGCAGCTGAGCAGCTAGCTAAAGATTTTGGTCAGCCAACAATTTGGGACAAACAATGGAGCATATCAATTGGACGTGGGACAAGGTCAAGTGTGAATTGTGAATTGATTTGAACTCGTGTCGTGAGCACTTCAAATGCAGCATGTAAAACAATACCCATTTTGGATGCCCTGCCCCGAAAAAGAGCCGAAAAGCGAACTGCGTCGAGTTTTAATGATGTGCCAAGCCAAGCAGCCATCTGGGTTTCATTTACACGAGTACCATTTATGGGTAGAATCGAGCGAGCGATTGGCGCGACTTTGCCTGTCATCTGCTACAAATCAGCTGTCAAAAGAGCAAAGGCAGCGTTTATTATTATTTGTTGTATTTTAGTTGGTTTTTACAATCACTTTCAAAAGCAAACGCTGGCTGGCTGGCTGGCATCTCGTCGCCTGACTTTGATAATGATCATTATCATTATGCGGCGAAGAAGCATTGAGAAATGCACAATTAAAAGTGGCAACTCGAGTGCCGCTCGCCATTCACCTGTTTGCCTCTTTTGTAGTCATTAGAATGTCGTTGAGTGTGCTCTGTCTGCCGCCCCCCTTCTAACTGCATTGCCATTCCATCATTCCATTTGCACAGGTGGTGAAGAACAGCAAGAAGAAGCTCGGCGACTTCGCCGATCAAACGCTGGCCAACATCTCGAAGCGTTTCCGCCTGCTCCATGGCCAGCTGCAGAATGCCGAGCTGCAGGCCATCGAGATGCTGCGGGAGTCCAGTCTGCAGCCACAGACCCAACTGAATATGGCGATGAGCCAACTAAATGGCTATGAGACGGTCCTAATGGTGAGCGCTAAGCGTAATTGCAATCTACAATTAAATTTTACCATGCTTCACCTTTGAGTAGAGCCTACGGCAAATGGTGCAAGGCTGCAACAATGATAAGCCGCAGGACATCTGGCTGCAGGATGTCATTGGACTGGTCAACGAGCACTTGGAGAAGATACCCAGCTACGTGCAGGTTTCAAAGTTCGACAGCAATCCCTTTTAGTGAGTAACATTTTGAATAATATTTTTATGTATTTTTAATCTGTTCCCAACCAGAAAGAATCTTATTTTAGGTACTTAAACTTAGCATACCAGAAAATCAAATTATTTCTGATTCATACCTTTTCATCAGGTCATTCCCTGCTTCATCTTGCATCTTATACATTCTTTAAGCTAGACCAGACAAGAATTATTTGAATACTACGAATAATCTTCATAATAGATTAAACTGTTTTAATAACATTTGTGTATCTTACAAATTAGAATAAAATTCCATATCTCCTGAATGTAAATTATATATATATATATATATTTATATTTATATATACATAATACCGTTGGTGAGCTTGAAAGATGAAACCAAAACTATATTTTAAGCTTCTGTCTCTCCGAATCTCATACTATCTACATTCTTAAGTTTTTATTTTTATATAAAACAACTATTTCTAATCCTTATTTATCCTCGTAATATTTTATTTTAATTTATTTGATAATTTCGGAGCATTTATTATCTCATACTGTCTACATTCTTAAGCCAAAAGCACAAAGTTTTTATATTTATATAAAACAATTATTTCCAATCCTAATTTATCCTCGTAATATTTAATTTCAATTGATTGACAACTCTCTCTGAAACTTGTCCTCGTCTATCCTCAGCTTTAGCAGCGCTAAGGAGAATCTATCAGAGATGCTCGAGACGCATTTCAAGTGCAAATTTATAGATCCTCAAATAAAGGTTCGCTTCAGCAATGAGTACGAACATCAGATCACCATTCCGGATATTAGCTACTCGCACGAACCGCTGCTCAGTGGCCACTCCTTTGAAGGACACAAGGCCAAGCACTCGACAATACAAGCGGGCTTTGCTCCTCCCGACAGGCAAAAGCAGCGTCGTTCCAAAAGGACGTTCAACTCGATGAAGAGCAGCATTAGTGAGCGTTCCGCACAGCAGCAGCAGGATGAAGACTTCTTGTGCACATTCTCCGCCATGGACATCAGCAAGTGCAACGAGTCGCCTTACAATACGCTGGCCAGCAGCGTGGCCGACTGGTTCCGCACGGATGCCCTCGTCCATGTGCGTACCATCAAATCGCCGGAGGACTTCTACGTGCAGTGCAACCATGCGACACAGCGCATCCGTGAGCAACTGGAGTCGTTTGCCCAGACGCCCGCCTGCCAGCCACCCAGCTGCATTGTGGTGGGTCAGCAGTACATAACGTACCACGATCATAGCGAAATGGACCGCTGGCATCGCACACTGGTCAGCCAGAAGGCGGAGAAGCGCGGCGTCTACAATGTCTTCCTGCCGGACGTCGGCATCAGCCATCAGGTGCACTGCAGCGAGTAAGCGTCTGAGTCTGATGGATTTGTCATCCTTTGTGTGTACTAATACGCCCACTTATTGCAGCTTCCGTCAGCTGCCCGATCATCTGGCCACACTGCCATATGCCGCTGTTCACTGCAGCCTGCGGCAGTTGATGCCCGCCAAAGGTGGTGCCGATTGGGATCCAGAGGCTGCCGCCTTTCTCAAGCTGGTGGTGCAGAAGTGAGTTTAGCAGATACCTAATCGAGTTGACATTAGTATATAAATCATCTATTCTCAGCAATCCTGTGCACCTCAACGTACTCCGCTCCGTGGAACCGCAGCTCTATGAGGTGGATCTCATAACCCACAACTACGGCTCCAATATTTCGGTGCGTGAGTCTTTTTTATACACTGGCCTGGCGCGTGCGTCCAATCAGTTCGACGCGCAAGTGGCCAATCCCCAGCAGCTGATAGCGCTAGAGCCGCAGAGATTGCCGCGATATGTGCCCCAGGTGGGCGCTGTGCTGATGATCCAGCTGCTGCACGTCCAGCATCCGCAGGAGTTCTATGTGATGCCGCACGAACTGGAGCCGAAGCGTTCCCTGCTCAAGCGGGAGCTGCAGACCTACATGGATCTCACGAGCATCAGCCAGCTGGAGCCCATCTATCTGGGTCGCCTGCAGCTGGGCTGCGTGCTCCAGTCGGAGGGTCAGTGGCATCGTGCCTGCATTGAGCACATGCTGCCCGAGGGTGAGTTGTGACGCCTCTTTCTTCTTTGACGCTTATGTTATACTCACTGCTTTGTTTGCTTCACAGGTTATGTGATGGTGCGTCTGGTGGACAGCGGCGGCACAGAGAAGCACTATTGGGATGAGCTGTTTACGCTGCCGTACGCATTCCGCACCCAGGAGCTGGCCATCAAGTGTTGCCTGGCCGATGTGGAGACACTGCAGGAGCACGGCTATGATTGGACAGCGTCTGCCATTGCTGCCTTCAAGCAGCTAGCCTCCAATCCCAAGGTGCAAATGGAGGTGATCAGTGTGCGCGACAATGTGGCCCATGTCGCCCTGCACTGCACACGCTCCAGCGGGGACGGCAACAACGTGGCGGCAACTCTGATTGCCCAGAAGCATTGCCAGTCCAGCGGGGAGAGCAGTAAAGTGGATCAGCCGCTGGCGCCACGGCAGTCGCAGCTGGATGCGGATACGCGCAAATTGATAGAGCAGGCCAAGACGTATCTGGAGTCGCCAGCGCCTGTCAAGCCGAATGCCGTGAATCGCTCCACCGTTGAGGTGATGCATGTGCATCATCCCGGCGAATTCTATGTCACTCTGCCCCATTTCGCCAACGGCATTGTGGAGCTGAGAAGGACAGTGCAGTTATCTGCGGCCAAGATGTACGCGCTCTGTGCGCCCAAGCACGTCTGGCAGCCGGGCGAGATGTGCTTCGTCCGGACGTTGGCGCAGGGGGATCAGGAGACGCTCTGGCATCGCGGCGTGATCGTTGGCCGCAGCGACGGCGACGTCTTCAAATACAATGTGCATCTGCGCGACATTGGCGAGCTGGCTGTGGAAGTGCCAGTCAACAGCATGATCGACATGGAACAGGAGCTCATTGGCATCAGCAGCACTGCTATCTGCTGTCGTCTGTTCGGCATCGAGCCCACTGGCGGCGAGTGGTCAGCGGAGGCTATTGAGCTCTTCAAAGCACAGCTGCAGACCTACTGCGCGCTGCATGTCAGCAGCAATGGACGTGCCGGCAACACCCTGATTGTCACCTTGTGGGGCTCCCGCACCGAAATAAGCGGTCCCTTCGCCCCGACACGCACCAAATATACAAGCATTAACGAGCTGCTGGTGCAGAGCGGCTGGGCCTCAAAGGTGCAACAGCATCCAATGGAAATCAGCCCGAAGTTGTCGGCGAGCAGCAGCTCCCTGAGCTTCGACGACTCGGATGATTCCAACTTGAACGCACGCCTGGAGCGAGTGAACAAAATAGGGGGTATGTACTGAAGTATCCTTCCATATTATCAAACAGAATAAGTAATGCCCTGCCCTTTTCATTTAAGAAAACCTCCGTATGCAAGAGAAGCCATTGCCAAATGTCGACTTTGAGTACAATGATGAGATGCCACCGCGAGAGCTGCTGAAGGATTTCAATTCAAAGACCACCACCAGTGGCTGCGAGGAGCCACCGCTGGCATGGATGCAGTCGCGTCCGTGTAACAAGTTCCTATATACCGCGATGCCAACCTATGTGAATTACCAGTGTGAGATCTATCTGAGCATGGCCGTCGATGAGCCGTTCATCAATCGCATGCGCAGCTTGCTGGTGCAGCACTTCAAGCCCATGCTGGAGCAGCAGAAGCAGAAGCCGGCCACATATGTAGTGGGTCAGGCTGTGGTGGTCACCTACCACGTGGATAACTTGCTATATCGCGGCATTGTGAAGAGCAAACTGAGCTACAAGGGCACGTACACTGTGTACTACGTGGACTATGGCAATATGGAGAAGGTCTCGCCGGCCGAGATGCTGCCCTATGCGCCCTTCCCGCAGCTGAATGCCCTGTGCTGGCCCGTGGCCATCTACGGCGTGCAGCCGCCCCAGCAGAAGTACAGCCTGAAGACAATGGACACTGTCCACAATTGTGTGGTCATGAAGCTGAGCAGCGTGCGCGTTGTGGAAAAGGCCAATGGAGTCAACCGATTGCCATTGGTGCAGATCAAGGTGGGCGACATGGATATAGGCACCATGATGGTGAGAAACGAAATGGCAGTGCGCTCGCTGCAACAGGATGCACAGGAATGTAAGGAAGAGCGTGAGAAGCTTTTGAACAACTTCAAGTTGTTCGACGAGCTGCAGCACTTGGGCGAGCTTAAGCCCCAGGTGCAAGCCTTTACTGCAGAACACAACAATACGACTGTACAGCCACCGCCGGCGAAGAAACAGTTCCTGATGGACTGCAATGAGATGGTTTGCGACGAGGATTTCGATTGCCAGGAGGCTGCCAAGCAGCAGCTACAAACGAGCGTTAACTTTGAGGATGACGACAGCGCCGATGAGGAAAAGGTCTCAAACGGTGGCTTCTCAGATGACTACGTCATTGAGGAGATCGACGAAGGCATTGCCAATGAGGATGATGAGCACACGGACAGTCCCGAGCCGGCTCAAGCTAGCCTAATGCCACCGCAGGGCATATCTGTCATGGATCAGCTTCGCCGACGCATTCAACTTCGCTATAAGGTATGTATGCACATATGGGAGGAAAATTAACTAATCACTCATTCAGCAGGAAAGATTGGAAAGCGCTCACTTTTCGCCAATGGACACATCCACGGAACGTTCGTATCACGACGGCGTTGGCTGCTTGAAGTCACAGTCCCGCCTGCCCACCGGCGTCAAAAGCTTTCCATGCAGCATCGACAAGGTGCTGTCGGCCGTTGAGCTGCAGATATCGCCGCAGCTCACCGAATTTGCCAAACAGGAACTGGTGCTGGCCCAGGAGACAAGCGCGCTGATCCGAGACGCTGCTCAGCTGGTGCCTGTGAAACTGGAAGCACTGTGCCTGGCACGCTATACCCAGGATAATCAATGGTATCGTGCGATCGTCAAAGAACTGCATCAAATCACACAGAAGGCCACCGTATTCTATGTTGATTTTCATGACACCGAAATGGTGCCCTACACGGCTCTAAAGGTGATGCCTAAACAGCTGTTGATTTTCCCGCAGCGCTCTTTCCGTGTCAAGCTGCACGGCATCAAATTGAACAGAAGCTTTGCGGACACATCTGTGCGCCAGGCACTCCAGGCGTGTCTGTGCAAATACTCTACGGTGTTTGTGCGCGTTTACTATCCACATGACTACAATGACAACAGTGATGAGAACAGTGGATCTGAGCAGTACTCGTCCAGTAATTCAGCTAGTAGTGCTTTCAAGCTACTTGAGGTCGATATCTTTGAGAATAAGAACAAAACTGATGTGCTGTATAAACCCTTAATTGACAGTCGAATGTACTTATTGAAGTAATATTAAAAACATGCCTTAGTTGATTTTCAATCGTAATAAGAAGATGCCCAAATGGCGTGACAAATTTTTTAAGTTTTCGTTTTTTGAAAAGTTATGTTAATATTACATATTGGAATATGTATTTGCTATTTTCTGTTTTTTCTTACCTATTAAACAATGTATTACTTTCAAATCGTTGACGTATGTAATAAATACGTACATTTATCAAAAAAGTATTACAGACAGACTTTGTATTAAATTGATTAGGTTTGAAAACATTCTTTCACATAATCGGAAACCAGTCTTTGCGGTAAGTAAACATATTAGTAATATTTGTTGTTGTCTAGCCCCAATTTGTAGCCCAAAATTGCAAACAGTCAATTGCCAATCAAAATATTTATATACGACTTTATAATTATCCATAAATTGCATTTATTTCTTCCACAAAATTGTTTTTATTATACTCTTTTCGAAGAAAATAGTATATTAAGTTTGTCCTGAAGTTTGTAACGCATAGAAGGAAGCGTCTGAGACCCCCAAAAGTTACTGCCAATATGCTTATAAAAACAAAACAAATTGATCTAGCCATGTCCGTCTGTCTGTCTGTCTGTCTGTCTGTCTGTCTGTATGTATGCAAACTAGTCCCTCAGTTTTTGAGCTATCGCGATGCAACTTTGCACAGACACTTATTATTCAAGGGGACAGCACATTGGTCGGAGCCGGCCGGATCGGACCACTATATCTTATAGCTGCCATACACCTCAAAGTCGGTTTTGGCCATAAATCCGATGTTTTCAAAGCAATTGCCTTAAATTTCCTTGTACACTTGAACATCCATATAACTCATCGATGGGTAAAATCGCAAATCGATTGAGTCATAAACAGCGAAGATATGCGTCATTAAATATTTTGAAAAAACAGGTGCATATGAGCAAAGTCAAGCGCAAGAAAGCTTTTGATAGTCTGAGCAAACAAAGTCAAGCGCAAGAAAGCTTTTGATAGTCTGCTCTTCAAGGTATTTTGTCACCGATCATCAAAACGGTTTGTGGCGTAAGGCGTAAAGAGCCGCGCTAACGAACGCAGGTTTCGCAAGTTCGAGCCTCGGCGGCGACTGATTATTAATTTAATACTTTTTTCTTTTTCTTCCTTCCAAATATATAACTGTAATCAAATTAATTTGCTTCCAATAGCTTAGAACAAAAACAATGCCACGCGAAAAAACAAATGCTGACAAACGCGAGTTGCAGGTTGCAGGAAAACAAAAGAAGGAAATTTGTAACAGTCGGCTCTTCAAGCAATTTTGTCAGCGATCATCAAAACGGCTTGTGGCGTAGTGGGTAAAGTTGCGAACTGGTGAGCGAGAGGTCCTGGGTTCGAAACCAGCGGCGACTGGTCATTTATTTTCATTTTTTCTTATTCTTCTTTTCAAATATATAATAGCTGTAGTCAAATTCATTTATTTTCAATTTCCTAAATTGTTTCTAATTTTTTTTTTCATACATAAAGTAGCTTTAATAGAATAATTCAAAAGAAAAATTTAAATTCATTGGCAAAACCAATGCCACGCGAAAAAAAATATGGATCTCAAATTCTGAATATAAGCTCTCGTATGTTCAGATTAAGTTTTATGACAATTCAATTTCCGACAGCAGCCTTGAAAGGTATAAGAGCAACAGGCACAAAATTTGGTATGTATATTATGTAATGTAGTTTTCACTTTTTGGAAAAACTGAAACTTGTATATTGTTCAATTCGGTAGCACTTATGAATGCTAAGGGACGCGTCCACGAGCTACGGATAGTGAAACGTCCCTGTTTACATGAATACCTTTATATATTTTATTTTATATGTAGGGGTATATGTATGCGACATTAATATCTGCGAATTAAATAAGCAGTCACGGAAAAATAGTAAAAATTGCTTTAAGGTTCGAAAAGAGTATTTAATCTTCGGCACGCCGAAGATAATCCTTCTCCACTTGTTTTTTTTTGTTTTCAGTAATTCTCGTTGAAATTTGTATGTAAGTTGTAAATATTTGAAAATGGTTTTGCTTTTCGATTGTTTTGTTTTTGTTTTTTTGTGGTTGTTTTCCATATTATAAAGTAATGTATTATTTAATTAATTCTCATAATGCTTATGCTGTGTTGTGTTGGCTTAAAAACTAGAAATTTTAACTAATCGCTTCATAATCGAAACCATCGCAAACAATTATTCAAAATAGCCTAGAGAAGTTGCAACTACTACAAATCAAATATAGATATATATATTTAGTTATACATATATATGCTACATACATCGAGATGGTATTTACGTTTAGGTTTATTCAATATGACAGTTGTGTTCGTTTACTTTCGATCGCTGGCAGAGTGTTTGTCCATTAATTCAAAAAATATGAAAGTTATGTAACAATTTCTAAAACGGTCGCTTGCAAAGTTTCTTGTGTACTATATTTGAATGTGTGTGTGTGTGTGTGTGTGTATATATGTGTGTGTTTAATTGGTGGCTTAGAATGTGCTCAAGTTTTGAAAACTCAAAAGAATTTCTTTATGTATACATTTATTTAAACCAATTGTAGCTAACTTAAATTAACTAGATTTGTGTTGCATTTCACATGCAAATTATACATAAAATATATAAGTAAATATATAAATGAATTAAAAATTAATGTTATCAAACTAAAGGTTGAGATGTTTACAATTACAATAGCATACAGTTAATGATAATAATGATGAATATTGCACTGAACTAGGCATGTCATTTCACTAGTGTAAATGTTGTGTTGTTAACAATTAAATAAAATTAAAGCAATTTTATAATTTGTGTTTAAAGCAAAGTGTTGCTGATTTAGATTGTGTTTGTCAAGTGTGAGTGTGTGTATGGGGATATCTATAGGAAGAAGGGATGATGGGGAACACTTTCACATTTATCTAAGTCTCTTAAACCACATCCAAATGTACGATTAGTAAAATGTTATTACGATATAATGATTTCATTTTTGTTTTGTTTTGTTGTTTTTTTTATCAAGAATTGGCATTCGCATATATAAACTATACGTAATACACACACATATATATGCATGTATATGTATATAGTTCGATAGGTAATACTAGTTTGTTTTGTTTGTTTGTTTGTTTGTTTGAATAACCACAGAGACACATTACACACACACAGAGAGAAGAGCCATGAACAGCTATTTAATTAATGAATTAAACTTTAGTTAGATTTTAGTCGATTAGTCGTTAGTATATTCACTTAAACCTCCACGGTGAAGGGATCGCGCGAATGGTGAATCTTCAGATGCTTGTTGTGATTGGTCTTTGTGGTGGAGCTCTTGCCGCAGATGGTGCAGTGGAACGGTCGCTCGCCGGTGTGAATGCGCCGATGCTCGATCAGATAGTAGTGGCGATGGAAAGACTTGTCGCACTGGTCGCACGTGAACTTCTTGTTGCCGTGATGCTCCCGCCGATGCCGCATGTAGTTGTACTTGCGTATGAACTTGCAGCCGCAGTACTCGCAGGTGTACGGCTTGATCTGCTTGTGCGCGTTCATGTGGTTCTTGTAGTCCAGTTCGCGCACGAATGCCTTGGGGCAGTACTCGCACTTGAACGGTTTGGCCGTGCGATTCGCATGCACCCACGAATGTATCTTGAGATTCCATTTGGTGGAGAAGCTCTTGTTGCAGATGGCGCAATCGTACTGCGGATCCGTCGAGTGCGTCGCCATGTGCGCCTTTATCGATGTCTTGGCAAAGATTTGCTTGCACATCGGGCACTCCATGGGCTCGGCATAGTCGAACTTGTCCGAGTGCGCCAGCCGAATGTGCCGTCGCAGCGAGTTGGCGTGCACAAAGCGATCGCAGCAGTACGGACAGCACTTGGGCTTCAAGTCGTGCGTCTCCTTGTGCCAGAGGAAGCGCGCCTTCGATGGCAGCACCTCGCCGCAGTGGCACACATACTCCTTCTTGCGCACCGTCATCTTGGTGTGTCGCTTGCGATGCTGCGTCAAGTTGGAATAGCGCTTGAACTTCTTGCCTGCGGATGCGAAACGCAAATAGTATCCAACATGAATAAGCAGTATATTTATCTCAATATCGAGCAAACTTACCGCATATCTTGCACTTCAGCGGCGTCTGTCCTGTGTGCATGCGCATGTGCTCGACCAGAGCGCTGCGCACAACGAACTTCTTGTCGCAGACGTAGCAGCCGAATTCCTTCCAGCCCAGATGGCGCTTCAGATGCAGCGAGAAGTTCTTCCAGCGATAGAACTTCTTGCCGCAGGTGAAACACTCGGCGGGATGCTCTGTTAGGTGCGCATCGTACAGTTTCACGGAGGGGAAATCGGTACGGCAGATGTAGCACAGGAATATGGACTTCTCCATGGCCTTCTGCTCCAGCTCGCTGATGTTGCGCTCCTGGCCCAACTTGGACTCGTTGTACGCGATGAGCATGCGATACAGAGCCGCCAACTTGGCAGCGGGCGTGGTCATGGCCAGCGGTATGGTCGGCTTCTCGTCCAGCTCCGCGACGGTGGTTGGTGGCTTCACGTCCGCATCGCCTCCGTTTTCATCGCTTGCACTGAGCAGGCCCGCATCCTTGACATCCGGCAGCTCCAAGTGGCCCAGCAACTGATCTGATGAGGCTTCGGGTTTATCGTGACAGTGCTCTTGCTTGATCTTCACAATACCGTCCTTGGAATCCTCATGCTCGGCGCCGACACTGCTGTGCACCGCCTGCAACAGATGCTGCTGCTGCTGCTGTTGTTCTTGCTGCTCCTGCTGCGTCTGTGGCAGCAGAGTCGTCGCACTGACCAGCGCCTGCGTGCAGATGAGTCGTCGATTCTGGCGCACATAGTTGTGCTCGCCAATCATGTGCGCATTGCGCTCCTTTAGCTTCTCGAATATGGCCACGCAATGCGGGCACTTGTAGATCTTGCGACGCGCCGGTTTCCGTTGCGCCAGCGCTGCGGCAACTGCCTCGGCTTCGGCAGCGGCGCGGGATGTCGAGGCTATTGGTGGACCAGCCAACAAAGCCGATGACGACATGGAAGTGGTGGGCTGTGCATCGAGCAAGTGATTGCTTCTAGCCGAGCTCGAGGAAGCGTCCGGCTCGCCCGGCTGCGCGTACTCCGAGGCGACCGCGTTGAAGTCAAAGCTGAAAGAGAAACCAAAGACGTGAAATAAAACCACAGTACTCTAGTCCAAATTATTCAATCACTTACCGTTTTTGCTCCCGCTGCTGCTGCTGCTGGCCACTGAGATCCTGTGCCGGATAGTAATCGTGACGCCAATCGGCCATCTGTTGATTGTAGCCATCCGTGAACTGATTCCTAAAGTAACGCTGTGATATGTCGCCGTACATCTGCAAAGGTTTTACTCAATTATTTTCCACTCTGATGCGGTTGCTTTGCGCCCACTCACCGATTGACTCCAGGAGTTCTCAATGTCGCAGTTGCTCTCCTGCTCGGAAATCTCACCCTTTGCGGGCATCTTCTCGTCGGTGCGTATGTTGAGACCCAGCCCACCAACCAGGCTGCTCTCCGTTGCGGCGGCGGCAAACGATGAGGATGTGGTGGATGTGGAGGCCGATGGCAAATGGCTGCTGCTGTTGCTCAGCTGTTCCCGCTTGCAAGCATCTAGATCCAAGTACTTGGCCTCGCTCATATCGCTGTCAACGGCTGCACTGCAGCAGTCGACGGCCGATAAGGCCGCAATAAAATTGCTTGGCTGCTCCACGTTTGCATTGTGAGAAGATGTTGCCTGCGTGTGTTGCTGCTGGTGTGGATACCAGGGTCCCAGCATCGATTGTGGTTTGGCCACACGAAACGAGGCATTCATTGAGCACTCCTGATCCAAGGCCGATGAGTTGCTGGAGGAGGAGGCCAGTGTTGCGGCATTGGTGGCCTCGCTGTTGCCGTGCTGCGGATGCTGCAACTGTTGAATGCCAAATGGTGCAAAATTGGAAGCCGTCGTTGTAGTCGCTGCTGTTGCTGCAGTGGTTGTGTTGTTTTGGTGGTACAGGAAATTAAAGTCAGTGAAGGCGGACGGCTGCGTCTGCTGCTGGAGCACTGGCTGCTGTTGCTGCTGCTGCTGCTGCAGATGTTGCTGCTGCTGCTGCTGCTGCGAGGTGGATGCATACGAGGACGAGGAGGATATCACAATTTCATCGACGTCCACTTTGCTATCATCGGGCAGAATGTACTCCTCGCCCGGCTTAGTCGACTTGCTGCTGCTGCTGCTGGCAAAGACGGAACCCGCCGATGCGAAACTCGCCGCATTTACCACGAAGGTGGTTTGATTGCTGTTGCCGCCCGGCAGCGGCAGCTGCTTCGAGTTGGCAAACTCGAGCAACACGCGCGCATCGTCATCGTTGACGGCGGAATGCTTGCGCGCCTGCTGGGCAGCATAGCTGTTGGTCAGATGCTTCTCCAGTATGCTGCCACCACTCGATGTGGACGGCGCGTCGCCAGTCTCGCTTTTGATCTGCACCAGCTCGGCGGGCGCATTTGCTGATATGCTCACGGATTCGGCGCAGTTGTTGTCAGTCTTTTTCGTCGTTGCCGTCGCCGTTGCCGTTGCTGTGGCCTTTGGTTTGATGACTAATTTCTTGGGTCCACGCAGCTGGCCCGGCGCCGAGAAACGTTGCGGCAGCAGCGCCGTTGGCTCCACCTCCACTTTCATTGGCGGCGGCTGTGTGAGATCCTCGGCCGCCACGTTCGCACTGGTGCTGGCCATGCGTATCACGCTGGTGGTGCCGTGTCCGCTATTGCTGCTGTTGCTGCTGCTGGCATGTTCCAGGCTCGCCTTTTGATCCAGCTGCACGGCGTCATACTCGTCCATGGGCTCCTCTTTCTCCACTTTGACCAGCGGTATGGGAGCCACAGTGGCAAACGGACGTGCCGCACCCATGCGACTCGACGCCACAATGTTGCCCATCAGATCCAGATACTCGTTCATGTTGAGCGGCACATCGCTGAGAACTGTCACCCGATTCTTCTTGGACTTAATGCTGCCGCTGGGCATGGAATTGGCACTGCCAGCGGCACTAGTAGCAGCTGTTGCTGCACCCACACAGCTGCTCGTCGAAGGCGCTGTGCAAAGCTGCTGCGACAACGACAACGATGACGATGATAGCGATGATGCCACCTGTGCTGCCATCGACGATGACGACGACGACTGCTGCTGTTGCTGCTGCGGCTGCGGCTCATCCTCTGGCTGATGTTCGCTGGCGGCACAGCTGCTGCCTATGCTCAGGAAGTCATCCTCATCCTCTGTTGTGGACAGCTGCTGCTTGGCGGCGCGTTTGTGCATTCGCCCGCTTGCTTTTGCCTTGCGTGTTCTTTTCGTTGTGGTCTTGGTGCAAACGCGACTGCGGCTGTCCTCGTGATCGTCATCGCATTCCTCGGCGGGCTCGTGCGCCACCTTGAAGTGATCCTCGTCATCGCTGTGTACCCAACTGGAAAGTAAGATTTTGATATTAATATGTAATGCAAAACAACTGTTTTTTCTAAATATGTTTATAGCATATAGCCTATTCAATAGAGTTGTGCAGAATCGTTCAGACTAGGTTCAATTGAATCCTAAATTTTAAAATTTCTAATAATGTTTAGTAAAAAGTTAATTACTGAACTAATATTGAATTGAAGGAAACATTTTTTGTTTTCCTAAAAGTACTCCACACTTTTTTGCCCGTTTAATGTACAGGTGACAAAGCGTATTACATACTTCTCTGCGCTGGAAGTAATTGATCTTCAGATAAGTAAAGCTACCAAATGTTTCAAAGATATATTTTGATTATTGCAGGTATTGAATGTTCTGTCTTGATTTCAGAGCGATGAGTTTGATCGATATGAAGAAAACTTAACTTTGGACTACTAGAATATATAGAAAGGGAAAACTTTTAAACTTGTCGAATGTAGTACAAAACTTGCATCAAAAATCTCTCCAAAAATTGCCTTTCCTTGTAAGTGGTAAGTAAGATAGACACTACTGTAAATACACTAGGTGTCCAAGAGAAAGGGATTAGATTATATATTTACCTGTGCTCTTCCGCCTCCTCCTCTTCGTCGTCGTCGTGGATGTGCAGGACGCTGAGTGGCGACTGATAGATGCGCTCAATCACGGAAAATTCGCCGTCATCCTTCTCGACGCATTCCACAATATGCTTGGGCGTCTCCTGGACTATGAAATCACCATTCTCCCGCTCCAGATAGTGGGCCACTGGCGATTCGGCATAGCGCAGCACAGACGCGCCAGTGGAGGCGGCGGGCGAGGCGCAGGCAGCGTGCGCCGCTGCATTGAGCAGAGCACCGAATGGCGAACTGTTCGACTGGCGACTGTTGGCGCGTGCGGATGAAGAGGCGGACATGAGAGCCACCGAGGAGGCGGTGCAGCTGGTGGCTGCATAACTGGCGCTGGCGCTGCTGCTACTGCTGGCTGCATGGGTTGGTTGATGCTGTTGCGGATGCTGCAGTCTTGAGGATGCCGATGACGACAGCGACGACGACGACGACGACGATGGAATTGTGAGCTGCGGCGGTGGAGGTGGATTCAGAAAGATATCCGCGTGGATTTTGCTGCTGTGTTTGCCACTCGGTGGTGCTGGGTTTACGTTATGTTGTTGTACGTTTATGTGTTGTTGTTGTGGTTGTTGTTGGGGTTGCTGCTGCTGCTGTTGTTTGTTTTGGTTGTGCTGAGATCGAATTTGACTGATGGCGGTGCCATAGGCGGGTGGCGGCTTCTGATGCGGCTGTGTTGACGTCGCCTGCTGCGCAAAGAGCTGTGGAAGACGTAACAGAATTTAGAATAGTTATATATAATACAGAAGTGATGCAAGTTGAACACTATGTTTGATGTTTCTTTAAAAGTATTCCAGCATATATTCTACGCTGACAGTTTTTCAACTTTTAACGCTCACCTGCAAAGGCGGCGGCGGCGGCAACGTTGCTGTTGCATACGTGTACTTCACGGCCGTCTGTGCCTGCTGCTGCTGTTGTGGCTGATGGGCGAATTGCGCTGGTTGTTGTTGTTGGCTGGCCAGGAAGTTGTGCTGCAGTTGTGGCAGCTGTGGTATCACCAGTGTGGTGGTGCCACGCGGAAAGCCATGCAACGTTGCTGTTGCTGTTGCCGTTGCATGATGCTGCTGTTGCAGCTGTTGCTGCTGCTGTTGCTGCTGCTGCTCAAAGCGATAGTCGTTGGCCTGGGCTGGCGGATAGACGGTGGCCACGCTGCTTATGGTGGGTATGTTGGATGTGGTGGCTGCTGGCGCCTCAGTCGTGGGTGGCGCGCTTTTAACTGCCTTAATCGGTGGATTGCTCAATTTGTTGTTGTTGCTGCTACTGCTACTGCTGCTGGCGTTGCCCAGCAAGGAAGCAGCTTTGGGTGCTGTTGATTTCGATGTGGTTGTGGTTGCTGTGGTTGGTGGTTGTGTTGGTGCTGCTGCTGTTGCTGGCGGAGGAGGTGGTGCTGTTGTTGTCGCTGTCACATCCGGCTTCACATCAACAGCGGGCGGGGAGGCGGCGGCAGCGTTGGCGGCGGCGTCGACTGTGGCTGCTACAGCGCTGCTGGCGAGCACAGCTGTCGCCAGGGCGCTACCCAGCCCGGTGTTGCCCACAATGGTCATCTGCACTAGTGCCTTGATGACCTGCTCCTTGGGATGCGTCTCCAAGTGATCGGAGAGATTCATGCCCGCATGCAGATACAAGGTGCACACGGGGCACTGCACACTGTCCACCATGATGACGGCTAGTTGCTTACCCACTGGTTACTCAAACTGAACGCTGCTCCGACTCCGGCTGCGGCTGCGGCTGCGGCTACGGTTGCTGCTCTCTACCTTTAGCTCTCTCTCGCTCTCTCGATGCCCAATTAAAGTCATAAAACTGTGACTTTTGGAGCTGTTGTTCGTGTGATGGCCATTTTGCTCAATCCTTAAGCGGCACTACAAATAGAAAATAAAGAAACATGTTTGTCATATATTTATATGTATAATAGTAACATAATCCCATTGCGGACATTTGTTTTTAAGGACATGCCCGGAGTGTTTTTACCCTATTTCGGATCCTGGGTCCTAGGAATCATACAACGTATTTTTGTCAAGTTTTTGATGATATACTGCATTTTAATTTATAAGTCCGTGTCTACAAGAAGTTTACTCTTAAGACTTCTGTTTGTCTGGAAGAGGCTTGTTCAGGAAAAAGCAGCACGCTATTTCGGGTCCTAGAAATCAACCGGCATTATTTCTTATTTGAGTATTATTTCTATATATCGCGAAAATGTAATACAACCATTTCGTGTATCTTGTCTTCCTTTGACTGTCTATAACTTTGTTGGAGTTGGTTGTTTGGATAAACCTAATTCAACAAAGTTGTTGGAAATATTCCAGTTATCAACTTTTAAGAACACACCAAACCACAAAATAGTGATCTTGTTGGTGGTTTGGACTAAAATGTGGGAACAATCGAATTCGTACATCAATTTGCCCGTTTCTCGAGTAGTCGGAATGTCATATCCGATCATGTAACCGTGAAAAACTAACTGTGCATGGTTTTTGTTTTGCAACTTACACAGTGTAAATATTGTCGTAAGCTGATACCGATATCCAAGTGGTATGGCAGTGGAAAGAATGCGTAACTTAAAGCCGGATCATTGCGACGTAATCTGTGGAAATGTGCAATCTTTTTTTTACTGCATTGCACAGCAAGAGCGAAAGCTTTCGCAATGAGAGGGGGATAGAAAGAGAGGGAACACACACACACACACAGCAAAAAGTCAATGCCAAGTGAGTAAACGGCTAAACAAAGGACAAGTGCGGCAGGCAGCCAAATCAAAAACAACAAATAAACATAGGTATGTACAAGCATATGTACATACATACCGTACATACACTTGTGCACTCGTATGAAATGTGCAAAAGGAACGGAGAGGCAACAGCATCGGGCAAAGCTTCATCCGCCGCTAAACTGCTGCTGCTGCTGCTGCTCTACTGCTGCTGCAGAGGAAGAGCGCAAAGTGCAAATGGAATGGAATGGAATGCCCAGTTGTGCCAATAACAACAACAACAACTTTGGGGAACAGCTTTTTCGTGCACGACGAGGACGATGGGCACACGGCAACATCGCGATAATGACGAGTTATGTATTTGCTGGGCATGAGCAAGAATAACTGCGTATGAATCAGCGCATACGGGAATACGGCGATTCTTGAAGAGTTAATGTGCTTTTTTGAGTAATTCATGCTGGTAATGGGAAATCATGACTCTAATCAACACACAATAATGTTTATAATTGAGAAAGTCAGAACATGGGAATTCAAGTTGATAACAATATTATATATACGGCAATATTATACGGCAAATAGTGTGACCATTTTCTCCAAAGATAAAAGGTCGTTTCAATAGAAATGCAGTCCGAAGAAATATACGTGAATCCAATTCAGCCTCCTTCCAGAGATACTTGTAAATAGATGAAATGATTTTGATTTTTCTATAAGTACTCATTTATACTGTAATACGCCCCATTAAATGGCTGCCACTTTACTACAAACAGTGATTAGGCAGTTTTTTTTCTAAACAGTTTGGATCGCAGTTGTTTAACAGTTGCAGCTGTTTAAACAAACAGCTGGTCCACCATAAGCAAACAGAAATTGTCGTGTAATCTTTGCAGAACAAGTGATTTTCTCTTTAGCTCGTTATCAATCAATTATCGAACACAGCAACTATTTAATGCACTTAGCAATCAACTAGTATAAAGATTAAAAATTGTCAATGCGCTCTGGAAGTGAGAATATCGATATTCGGCACAAGTACATACATACATACATACTCAATCGTACGTTTTTGTGTGCATACATTTATGCACGGGCACATATATACATACATACATACATCGATTGCGCTCATCTGTGCTTTGTTGTTGTTGTTGTTGTTGTTAAGCACTGGAAATGTTCAACTTTTTTGCGTTGCTTTTTCGTGCACAGCGAATAAATTTGTACTGTTTTGTTGTTGTTGTTGTTGCTTTTGTTAAATATTATTATAGTATGTGCGCTACGTAGGCATTCGTATAAGGGTTGTAGGAGAACAAACAGCCGCAAATGTCTACGTCTGTTGCTATTGATTTTTCTTGCGAGCGAGCGAAGCTTACAACGCAAAAAAGATGAATAAAGTGCGTGAGCGAGTACATATGTACATCGATATTCGGACTGATGAGTATATGTACATATGCATTAAGCATTAAAGTACTCATATGGGTACACTGATTGCCAACTTCTTTACCTACCTTCGCTGCTGTAGTAGCTGTGTGTGTGTGTCTATATGTGTGTTGGTGTTGGTGTGATCAGCAGCGTTTTGTCTTCTTTTGCTTTGATTTTCCACACACGCACAATTTGATACACTTGCACGCACACACGCACGCACGCACACACACAGGTAGACACAATTTCAGAGTATTTCCGCTTTGTGTTTCTTTAATTTTCTCTGTTCTCTTTTGAATTCATTCAAGGAGAGGCACCGTGCACGCACACACACAAACGCACTTTTGGTGAGCACTAATTGTAAATGAATTGCAATTGCATATGTGTGGGATATGTGCGTTCCATAAAGAAATTATATACAGGCGGCGTCAATATCGATCGTTATGCATACGGGCATGGCAAGGGCAAAGGGGAGAGGGCAAAACGCAGTATCCTTGAAGAGTTATGCACCTGCAGCTGTTATTATATACACATGTTTGTATGTATGCGGATTGGGGGCTCCTTGGTCTTGGTCTGGTCGTCGCCTCTTCGCCTCGTTCAATGACACAGAAATCTTTCTTCTCGTCTGTTGCTTTGTGCGCTCCTTCTTCAATATACAACTGAGCTTTTATATATATGCTGCGAATGCGAGTGCGAGGCCATTGCTGCGTTTATCTCCATGTGTGTGTGCGTGTGTGTGTGTGTGCTACACACAAAGTAAATTTTCAATCACGTTTTTCATGCACTTTGCGTTGATTTGCGTAGGGGCATTTATGCATAAGGGTTGCACACCTTTATTAGCTACAATTCGGTAATATATTTAGTGTTTTTGATACACTTTACACTATTTAATTGCCGTCATTTCGATTTCACTTTGCGACAAAATGAAAAATTACAACACCAGGCGTTAGAGTGTTGTAAAACATGTGACGGCAGCACTGCAGCACTTACCAACACTCATTCTGCACAAAAGCAACTCTGCGTGGCTGCATCATTGGGAAATTTATTTATGCCGACCGTGGCAACTCGCACTAAGAGTTTATAAAGTTGCGTTTAATTATTTTGACCAGCGCAAGGCAAATAATAAATATCACAATGACGGACAAGGCGCAGGAACAGAGTATTATGGACAAGTCCATGCGGTCGGTGTTCGTGGGCAATATACCCTACGAGGCGACCGAGGAGAAGCTCAAGGAAATTTTCAGCGAAGTCGGACCGGTACTCTCTCTCAAGTAAGTTTCACATTAACTCTGAGCCCACGCGCATAAAAACAATGCCCTTATTGACAGACTTGTGTTTGATCGCGAGAGCGGCAAGCCCAAGGGCTTTGGCTTCTGCGAGTACAAGGATCAGGAAACTGCGCTGAGTGCCATGCGAAATCTCAATGGCTACGAAATTGGCGGTCGAACGCTGCGTGTGGACAACGCTTGTACGGAGAAGTCCCGCATGGAGATGCAGCAGCTGCTGCAGGGACCACAGGTAGAGAATCCATATGGGGAGCCCTGCGAGCCGGACAATGCGCCCGAATTGATTACGAAAACAGTTGCTTCCCTGCCGCCAGAGCAGATGTACGAGCTGATGAAGCAAATGAAGCTGTGTATTGTGAGCAATCCGTCCGAGGCACGGCAAATGCTAATGCTGAATCCCCAACTGGCCTATGCGCTGCTACAGGCCATGGTGGTGATGCGTATCGTTGATCCGCAGCAGGCGCTGGGCATGCTCTTCAAGGCCAATCAAATGCCGCCCGTGCTTGGCGGCAATCCGCACCCCAATCCGGTTGGCATGCCCATGGTGCCAACGTCGCAGCAACAGCAACCACCGCAACAGCAACCGCCCACACAGTCCGCCGTGGGAGGCCCTGGACCGATGCAGCCTATGCCTGTGCCCGGGCCGAACTTTAGCAATATGCATCCGAATGACATCGATTTGCGCATGGTGTCCGGCGGGCCAGTCAGCATGGATCCGCGGATGATCGCGCGCAACCTGGACCAGGACATGCGCCAGGTTCCAGGGCCGATGCCCAATCCTGTGCCGCCGCCACTTATGGATCCGCGGACACGCGCTCAAATGCAGCCGCAGCAGCAACAGGGACCACCGGCCGCACCCATACCGTATCCCAGCGATCCGCGCCAACGGCCGATGGATCCGCGTCTACGCAACGCAATGCCGCCAGGACCCGTGCAGCAGCCGCCGCCGCAAGTGCAGCAGCAGTCGGTGACCCAACAGCAGCAGTCGGCAGCAATGCAGCTCCAGAGCCGGCTGGGCGCCCATGGCGTGTTGCCCTCGGACGCCTCCGATCAGGAGAAGGCCGCTCTCATTATGCAGGTGCTGCAACTGTCCGACGATCAGATTGCCCAGCTGCCTCCAGAGCAACGGGCCAGCATTCTGGTGCTCAAGGAGCAGATAGCCAAGACAAGAACGGCGCGATGAATAGAAATCCACTCGAGTTTAATTGTACTTTTGAATTGGAAGGTAATAATAAAGATTTATCAAGATTCACATGTAGCTTAATTAATGCGCAGACACCAGAGTCTGGTGCAGCTTCTGCACGGTGGTGTTTAGCATCTGGCGCAGCACCTCGTCCTCGGCGCAATTCACAGTCTGCAAAGGAATTGTCAATTCAGTTACGTGTTAATCCCTGTAGCAACATCAATGCTTACCAGTGTTTCCAGATTGATTTCGGCATGCTTGCCGCTTACGTTGATCGGCAGCAGGTCGCCCTTGAACATCTTGGGCACACATGTCTCACCGAACGTGTCCTGCAACGTCTCGATGAGGCACTCGCGGAAGCGCAACTCCTCCGATTTGGTTTGCTTGGTGGCGCCCTTGATGTTGGTGCCGCCCAGCTCGGACTGCATGAGGCAGGCGAGCACCGCATCCGCATAGACATCGTTCACGTGCGTCGCATGCCACTCCATCACAATGATCTTCTGCTCCACCGTCAGCTCGACGCAATTGAATACGCGCAACTTGCGATCCGGCTCCACGACCTCGACGCAGCCAGCGCCAATGCGATCCAGCAGCAGCTGCAGTGTGGCCAGCGAACTGGTCCACGGAATCGATTGGCGCTGCGTGACCACAGACATGCTCATGTCGGTGTATTCTAGTTAAATAAGCAAATCAGAGAGTATTAGTTAAGGCTGTAAACACTAAAATGTTAATATCAAGATTTTTGTGAGGATTGTCTTTTCGGATGACAAGCGAAAATTTCCCAGTTCCGATTTTCCAGCTTTGGGAAGAGCTGCATTTTAAGTTGACAGGACGAAAATTTAACTGTCAAATATCATTATCATTTAGAACTCATCTTTGCGGTTGGAATTTTCCGAAACTCCTTCTAAATGGTCTCTCGAGTCACAAAAGGTTACTACTTGGAACAGTGGCTTTGGTATGGGCGAGGTTTTTGGGGTTAACCCCAAACTTAACCAAACTATTTTGTGTCCTGGGTACGCCCATGCTTATGTATATATATATAATGCTTACTTCCTAGATCCGATGGTGCCAGCAAGTGGTATTTGAAGTCGCGCTTGACCAGCAGGCCGGACAGTTTGCTGTCGACCTCCGGCTTCTTGGCCGCCAGACTGCCCATTACCTTGGCCGTTTTCTCGCCACGGAAGTAGAGATCGACGGCGTGCGTGTTGCGGGGATTATAGAACTTGATATCGGTGCTGGCGTCCGCCTCATATTCGCGCTGCAGCGCCAGCTTCAGGCGTGACATCTCGTTCTGTTCGCCATGGACGAGCACGACGTGATTGGGTCGCAGCAGGCGTATAAATTCGCTCGTCTGCTGGTAGTCCGTGTGGGCCGAGAAGGATATGTAATCGACGGACATGTTTAGCGGCAGCTTTTGGCCGGACAGCGTGGTAATCTCCTCCGGCTCGGAGAGTATGGTCTTGGCCAGTGTTCCCTCCACACAGTAGCCGGCAATGATGACACCATTCTTGGGATCGGTGCACCAGCTCTCGAAGAGCTCGCGCGACAAGCCCGACTGCATCATGCCGGGCGTGGCCATGATCACACAGGGTCCAATGTCGTCAAAGTGATCGATACCCTTCAGATTGGAGATGTGACGAAAGACAAATGGATTATTCACTGCAATCTGGCGACGAATCCGATCGTTCATCGCGTTGATGTACGTCTGATAGACGGCCATGCACTTCTTGGCCAGTGAGGAGGCATAGTAGATGGGTATCTCGTGCAGTTCGGGATTCTGCGACCAGTACTCGTCCAAGATCAGCAACAGCTCCTGGGCACGACCCAAGGCAAAGACCGGAATGAGGCAGCGACCGCCCTGTTGGACAATCTTCTGCACCAGCGTTGTGAAGCGACTCTCCCGATCCTCGCGCTTCTCGTGTATGTGTGTGCCGTAGGTGGATTCGGTGATCAGCACATCCGGCCTCTTGGGCGGCACCTCGGCGGCCATCAAGTGACGATCTTCCTGGCGCGAAAAGTCTCCAGTATACAAAATCTTTATGCCCGCAATTTCAATCATAAACATCGCAGCGCCCAGGACATGACCGGCGTTATAGGCGCAGAAGCGAACGCCCATCACATCGCGCTCCTCGTGAAAGTTGATCGTTTCTATCTTCTCCATGGAGGCCTCCAGGTCGGCTTCTGTGTACAGCATTTGATCTGTGGAAATGTTGCTGATTTTAATGTAATCCGAGAGCATCCAGCGATAAATGGCTTTGGTGGCGTGCGTCATAAAGCAGCGGCCCCGAAAGCTGGTCTTCATCAGAAACCAGGGCAGAGCACCACAATGGTCCAAGTGAAAACTAAAATAAATAAACGTTAAGTAAATATGTATTTAATTATGAAAGATGCTTACGCACTGTGAAATGAAGAGCAAGTCAATCTCGTCGGCTTCAATCAAATCCACATAGGGCAGCGCATCCATGCCAGACAGACCAGGATGTATGCCGCAGTCGAGCATTATCTTTTTGCCCTTGAACTCCAGCATGATGCAGGAGCGTCCCACTTCCTGGCCAGCTCCACTGAAAACAAGCGCACATTAAACGATCTCTTCCAGTTATTGTCTTTGACAACTTACAGCGGCTTGATTTGCAGCAGATCGCTCTCCTCATCGGGCATATGTGCGTCATTTGTGGGCTGCGGTTGCGACATCGTATTTTACTATTCAAAACAAATGCTGAAAAGCTAAACGATTGCCGGCTATCAAAACGCGTTTAGATATTGCACATATGATTTTGATAACAACACAAATCGATTACTAATCGATAATAAGTAATAAATACTGTTCATGTATGCATATCTAAAAGTTTCTAAACTTTTGTAGTATTTATAATTGTAATTAAACAATTTAAGCTAAGTATTCAAAATTTTCCTTATTTTATATAAAATCATTATTTTATTAGCTCCGTGAAATAAGCTAGTATTTTTAGTTTTGGCTGGTTAGTTATCAAATAATCTATTCCAAAGTAGAATTCAAAATGTTTTTTTTCAGCTGAAACATTATTTAACAACTCTGATAACATTTTTTTCCGTTCAAAATGTATGCTCGTTTCAAATTTGGTATATGTGATACGTTTACTTCCTTGAAATCACAACACAAAAAAAATACTACAAAGTGTGTAAGCCAGCCCTGGCCGCCGTAAATATATGTATTTTAATGTTGTACATGCCAGCAAGAAAATTACTCTGATCAAATGCAAATGGCTGGATCTAGCTACGATGGTAAGTATTATATGTTAGGACAACTACTTGTTGACTTATTCAATTGTTTGTGAATTGCTTTCCAAGTGCAACGCAAGCAGGCGCGCACTCTGGAGAATGAGATCGACCTCAAACTTGTGGCATTCAGCAAAATAGGGGCAGGCAGCAGTCTGAGCAGCAACAGCTCTGCTGACACATCACCGCTGCTGGGCGAACATGTCTTTGACTCACTGTCTGCCGAAATCGAGCAAATGCTGGACAAGGTGGGTATTTAGGTGTGTCTATAATGATTGGCCATTAAACAACTTATCTACCCACAGCTGTCCACGCTCAACGAGTCCATGTCGGAGCTGCCAGCCACGGGCAGTGCGGCTATGCACACACTGCAGCGGCACAGGGAGATCCTGCAGGGCTATCGGCAGGAGTTCAACAAGATCTGTGCCAATCACACCACGCGCATCGAGCGCGAGGAGCTGTTGCGCGGCTCGGGGCTGGCGACCAGCGGTAGTCCCTCGATTTCTGGACTCAGTCGCCGTGAGATGTACATGAAGGAGAGTGGACATCTGAGCAGCGCCGGCAATATGGTCAATGACCAGATCAATATTGCCATCGAGACGCGGGACAATCTGCATGCACAGAGACAGGCCTTCAAGCGGCTACAGACACGCTTTAATGACATTTCCAATCGTTTTCCCCTAATATCAAGGTAGGATATTAACCATAAATATTTGTATCATACTAATCGGAGTATTTTACAGTCTTATACAGCGCATCAATATCAAGAAGCGACGAGATTCACTAATCCTGGGTGCTGTTATAGCATTCTGTGTCATTCTGCTGCTGATATATGCCTTTAATTAATTGTATTTGTGTATGTTTTCCCTTTTGGTATATGTATAATCAACTTGTGATAGCAATAAAATGTAATATCTAAGTGATAAACGAATTAAGTGCGAATTAACCAAAGATTTAGTGTGTGCCGTTTTATTTTGGTTAAAAGTAGAGTTGTTTTCAGATGTTCCTTACAAAATATAAAAAAATTTTAGTCTTTTTCTTTAATTTTGAATTTATTAAAGTTTAGAAAAATCAAAACAAAATCCAGTAACGGAAAGCCCCAATTGAAATATATTAGCTTGACGATTCGATAAGTTTACTGGCCGATAATTTGGTTATCGATACGGTTTGGTCGCTCTGGCAACTCTGACGCAACAGCTGCTTGCGATGTGATAACAATTCGGTCTACTTTAACACGCCTTATAAAATCGTTTTATTTTATTAAATTCTGTATTAACTTGGGAACATTGTATAAAAGGTAGTCATGTCGTTGATACCCGGAGCTGAGAGCACTTCCGGCGAGGCCGCCAAGCCACACATCATCGACTCGGCCGAGCTGGATAGAATGGCCATGCATTTTGTGGGCAACATGAACAGATATCGCGAGAACATAATAATACCAAAGGCGAATGGGCCGGTCAAAATTAAAACCAACGAGGAGAAACTAATTGAAACGGCCGTCGAGAGTTGCGCCTTCAAAAGCACAATGGCCTGCGTGATGGGTGAGTCTAGAATGCAAAGTAAATCAAACGAATTTTAATATATAAAACGTGTATTTCTTGCAGGCTATGGATTGGGTGCTGCTTTGGGTCTGTTCAGCGCCTCCGTGAATCCCAGCATGGCCGATCCGTTTGCCACGACGAAGAAACAGTCGGCGCGCGAGGTGTTCCGCGAGATGCGCACCACGACGCACTCCTATGCGAAGAACTTTGCATTAATTGGCGCCGTCTTCTCCGTTGTCGAGTGCACCATCGAAAGTGTAAGTGGCAGTGATTGACTAATAAACGGTTGCTTTGTCTATTTACACACTTATTTGCACCTGAACAGAAACGCGGCGTCACCGACTGGCGCAATGGCACCTATGCGGGCGGCATTACGGGCGGCCTGATTGGCCTGCGAGCGGGCATTAAGGCCGGCGTCATTGGCGGCTTGGGCTTTGCGGCATTCTCCACGGCGATCGATTACTACATGCATATGAGATAGTTGCAGTTTTGTTAGCAGTAGCGCGTATAAATGTTTGTTCTTAATCACAAAGCACGTCTTTAATGTGGCCGCCGGAAGCGCACGCAAAATGGCAGTTTAACGAGCGCAGCACGACGAGCATTTCCGTTGCACAAAGCACAAAGCATTAACTGCCAAGCACAGCTGCCACACATTAATATTAAGCGCAACAGTGGCATAAACAATGTGCCACAGTCTCAAATTCGGCCAACGACCGGTTTTTGGTGTTGCGCGGATGCAGGGGCAGGGGCAAGGGCAGGCTGGCAGTGGCACTGGCATCCAGCCAGCGTGTGGGAACGGGAATCGATACCCAGCTTAAGGCAACCGCACAGAGAATGTTTGTGCTGCTGCGGCTGCTAAAGCGATTTCCAGTTTCAGTTGAATTCGAGCAACAGGCAGGTAACGATCGCAACTCTTGCCTTGTTTTCGCTTTCAGTCGCGTTACGAGTTTGATTTAAGACAAGAATTGAGGATGAACAGCTCTGCGGCAGCTGCAAAAGTGCAACCAGCAACAACAACAACAAAGCGAAACGGGTTTCAATTGCAAGTTGTGTGTGCTTTAGGAAATACTCCAAAATTTGAAATGAAAGAAAAATAAGATATACTGTTGACTCACAAGTGTCCAGCCGGCGGCAATGTTTATGCAACCAATTTCCACTCGGCGACCACAAACATTTGTTTGTTTTTTTCGTTGTTGTTTTGTGTTGTTGTTGTTGTTGTAGCGCGCTCTCTCAGCTCTCGGCATCAATTTGCATGTGCCTCGGAACAGCTCAATTTGTCTTAATGTATCAATGCACGCATACAGTGGCTCACAGCTTAGTTCGTACAGTTTGACTAAATATTTATTTATTGAAAATTAAATTCAATTTAAATGCAGTCAAAAGACAGTTTAATTAATATGTGTTGTTAGTTTTTTATATGTTTATGTTTTTACATCTGCACGAACGAAGCTTTGAGCCACTGTACATATATATGTACACATGCCACAGGCATACATATGTATATAAATTAAGGCGCAAAGTTCAATGAAACGTAGTGACACATGTGTTGTTGGCACTGCAATTGGCCCCACGCTCTAATTGGATAGGCCAAGCAGTCGGCACTTCTTTCATATTTCCTGTTCAGTTTCATTCCATTCGTTTTTCCAACTAAATCGACGGCCAAAGATCTCTCAGCTGAGTCAGCTGCGTTTTGGCGAGGAGTCGCCTTTTGTTGTTGCTGCTTGTCAACAGTCCGTTATCTTATCCGCTGGCATCATTGACATACATACATACATACATACAGTTGTACATAGCATGTACACTTGTACATGAATTCTCGCTACTCCAAATTGGAAAAATAAGGCATTGCGTCTGCGATTTCAGACAGTGTGCAGCTGGCATAGGGAGCATTAGCATAGACGACCTTGCTGCAGAACAAAAGCAATATGCTGGTGACTCAGTTTTAATTCACTTTTACTCAAGACATACTGTACTTACATACATACAAACACACACACACACACACATGCACACATATTTACATCTTAGCTGCGAGAGCGCAAGCATGTGTGGGAGAGAGAGAGCGCGAGAGAGCGACGCCAAATGGTTCTGCTCTCAGCTGATATCTAATCAAAACAAATAGTGCCCCAACTTACGGCCGCTACTTGATTCATTTGCTTTAGTAGCTGTTCGCTGTTTGAAAAGTGCTCCTCGCGTTACTTTCGCAGCGCCAACGAATTAAAGCGCATTAATTCGAAAGAAGAACTCAACTGCAATTTGAGGCAGTGCATGTAATTGAGACTAACGGTGTTTTGTGCCTTTTATCGTGAATAATTGACAAAGAATCCACAAGCGTTATAAATATCAACGTGTACAAAATATGAAGTACAAATTTTTGCTGGTGGTAAGTTGATAAAAATATGGCAACGGTATCTTTAATTTCGATCGTTACTCTTATCTTATCTGAAATTGTTTTTCGTTGGGGTCAGCTATGAAGCAACTAAGCCCATGCATTCGTATATATACTGTATATATATAGTTTATATACATATATGTGTATACATAGATAGTCCATTTGGTATTTTGCTTAGGGAAACCTTTTTATGATAGATAGTAATATGGCTTAATCAAAATATGTATGGTTACCGCACATTTCCTTTTACTTTAGTGTTAATTCTAAACTAGATTTAAATACGCAAATAAATAAAATTTATAAAAGTCCCATTTAGGTTTTATTGGTTTTTCTCACTTTTTTCTCTGCGTTTTTGAGAAATTTAAACTTTAAAATAGATCATTTCTAACAAATGTATTAAAATTTGCGACTTTAAATTGTGAAGAAGAACTCAGTGCCAAAAAAGTATATATAGTATTATTATATCTATAAGCATATTTTTATATTATTCAAGTTTCAAAGTTTTTAAAAAATAAATATTGTTTTTAATCATGCAGGCAAATTATCTTTTGCTTATAAAAAAGTGTTCAGACTAATATAATATATACTTAAAATGTACAGGGTGTCTTCTAGTTCATTAATCTCAATTACCCTACAGCGATTTGTTATTTAGAATATGGCAGACAATGATCAATTATAAAATGGTAGAATTTGGAGATTACATTTGAGGTGCTTTTAGTAATTTGTATGAAAACAGAATACCTTTCTTGAAAGCTTTTCTATCCATGCATAAACCCAGCAAATAATAATGCTCATGAAATATTCTTGTGAATTATGTTTTTGATCAAACAAACAATAAACTATTAATATGTAACCTTTTTCTTTCCAACTGCAGCTGCTCAATGTGTCGATTGTCCTGCTGCTGCATCTGGTGGCTGGCCAGCATGAGGACATTCCCTACCAGCCCGTGACGAATATCTGCGAGACCTGCACGTGTCTGAGTGCCCAGGACACCAATCATCGGCTCCATCAGACGCTCAACTGTGCCATGAAGAACTTCCAGCACATCCTGGCCCGCTGGCCCACCGAGTTCGGCAAGGAGCACACGGGCATGGAGATAGTCGCCTCGTATTCGGGCAACAATATCCGCCTGCTGCAGCAGGTGCCTGCCACGAATGCGGTGCTGACGCTGTCCTGCCGGCACTGTGGCATGCAGCAGATGCAGGCGCCACTGTTTATGGACGTGCCGAATGTGGAGGGTCTGTACCTCAGCTGGAACGAGATTGCCGACGATGCACTGAAGCCCGAACTGTTCCGTGGTCCCTTCAATAGCACCAAGTACGAGCCCATTGCGCTCAAGGATCTGGATCTCAGTCACAATCGCATATCACGCCTGGATCGCAAGCTCTTCGAGCACACGCCGCAGCTGAGGAAGCTGGCCCTCGCCTACAATCGCCTCAGTGTGCTGGATGCAGCGACCACAGCCTCACTGGCTTCCATAACGAATCTGCAGCGACTGGATCTCTCCCACAATGGCTTGCTGACGCTGCCCGGCGAACTTTTCGCACACCTGGCCAATCTGCATATGCTTGATGTTTCGGGCAATGAGTTTGCTGTGGTCCCACCGAGCATCCAGCAGCTGGGCAAATCCCTGCAGCAGCTCAATCTGGCCGGCAATGCTCTGGCTAAGATAGGCGCTCAAAGCTTTCAGAGCCTGGCTGCACTGCGTCGCCTGAACATCAGCGAACTGCCGCAGCTGCGCAGCATTGAGCTGGGCGCCTTGCAGCTGCCTGCGCTGGAGCAACTGGACTGCGCTCGCAATCCCAAGCTGGAGCGGCTGGAGCTGAAGGATCTGCTGGCGAGCCGCAACCTAACGCAGCTGGACATCTCGCAGAATGCACTCAGCTCGCTCTCCTTGAATGTGACCGGCACTAACAGCAGCGGGCCTGCGAATGCATCCTGGCCACGCTTGCGCAGCTTGGCCATTGCCGGCAATCCCTGGTACTGCAGCTGCGAGCTGCTGCAGGCGCTGGAGCAGGCGGGCGCACCGCAGGTCCTGCAGTCCCTGGGCACCGTGGCCCGCTGCGATACGCCGTATCTGCTGGCCGGCGTGCCGCTGTACAATCTGACGGCGGAGCAGATCTGCAACATGGTCATACCCAAGAAGTATCGCGCCGTCGAGGATGACCCGCCGCGCTTCCTGCGTCGCCGCTACATCATACTCACGGTGATCATTGCCAGCGTTGTGGTCGTCGCCGGCCTGGTCATTGGCTTCATTGTCGTCTGCGTGCGGCGTCGCCTCAAGGGCAACGACTATGGCGTTCAGCCCATACGCTACACCAGCGTCCGCGGCAGCAATCTGTCCGCCTTCTCGCAGCTGCAGCCCGCCTCGGTGACCAGCAAGTTCAACAATGCCGCCGCTGGCACAACCACAACGGGTGCACCCAATGCCTGAGCTTGAGCCTTCGCCTTCGCCTTGCTGCACGAACCATGAGCCAAAGATGTCCACGAAAGTGTTGCAGATACTAGGAAACTAGTAAACACTTTGCGTGCATGCATATTTTGTATATATTTAATTGTGAAACTCTCCGCATGGAGATCTGCCACCACATCCTTAGCGTCTAGTGTTGCCATCGCTGTTTGTATTGTACTTAAGTTTCGATAGTTTGTAATTATTGTGAAATAAATTTCATTTTTATACCCAAGATTTCTATTTTTTAAGGTGTTGAAGATCTAATTGTATGCACATGCTTGTTTGATTGGAAAAAAACAAAGCAGTTGTTTTCACAAACCATTTTGATTAAAGTTTTTAACGAAAATTTCAACATTTTTCGAGAATAGTCTTGCAGTTTAAAAAATAGCTACAATATGTATTTAAATCATTGCCATATGATATTCATATCAAACTATTTTGAATTTATCTTATAAATGTTTAAAATCATTACCATAAAAATTAACAAATAGCTTTTTACTGTATTGTTTAGTAAACCGCGTTTCTCTGGCAGCCATCCGATTTTAACAAATAATTGCCTACATTTTGGGAGTATAACAACACATTTATTAAGTTCATTTAATGTATCTATTAAAACAAGTGTTTTAAACAAGGAATTTCCCATTCCCATCTATTATTATTCTTTTTTCTACTTTTGCACATGTACCGTATGTATACAAAAACAAAAGACATTTCTATTTCATCAAGATATCTTAAAAGCCGTTACAATTTCAACAGACTGTACAAATGCTGACAAAGAATTAATCATATGTATACTTTGTGGACTCAGAGAAGTCAAATTTAATGTGTCATACATTTCGTACCATAATTATTATAAATAACAATTATCATTGTTAACACAAACGTAATTAAAGACTTCTATTTAAATATTTAAGAATCCCAATTTGAGATTCGTATATAATTTAAAGCAACTTTGCAACTGGGGATTACTTTGCATACAATTTGCTGTGGATTAGTTTTTATTGATTTGCATGAGTTTTTGTACAGCGCAAGAGTGAAGAGAAAGGCAATCAAGTAACAGGCAGAAGTAAGTTAGAGACAAACTGTTGTGGAAGTCGCTTCAAACGCAGCTGTGTCGCTTATCTCGTACATTCTATAGATAAAAAATAGAAACAGGCGAGATAATGTGAGTAATGCCAGCTAATTGGGGCTAGCATTCGCTTTCTAGGAGCTCCTCGGCGCCAGCTGCTGACGGCAGCGCCAGCTGTGCGTTTGGATTTTGGGCCAGTAGCGGACGCATCTGGGTGTCCAGCTCGAACAGATTGACGGCCTGCTTCTGGGCCAAAAACTGACGCATTTCGGCAAAGTTGTCACGCTCTTTGATGCTCTTGCTGCGCTGCTTGTATGCTTCATCCGCCGAATCAGACTCGGAGTCGCTGGCATCGGAATCGCTGGGCCGCGCTGTATCGGATAGCCGATTGTCCTGCTGTTGCTCCTCCACCTGATCCATTTTGCCAAACAGCTCGTCCACGTTGATGCCCTTGGCAGCGAGCACCTCGCGCTCCTTCTCTAGCATTACCCGGCGTATGGGATCGATGCGATCCTTGAGCTGCCGCAGCACGGGCTTGAACTTGCCCTTGGTGATCCGCTTCTCGAAGTTGAGCAGCTCCTTTTCGGGTGTGGGATACGGCGCCTGTTGCTCATTCTCGTACTGCTGCGCCTCCTGCTCGTCGTACATGTACGCATAGAAGTCATCGCACTTCTGCGGCTCGCTGGGATGCTGCGAGAACTCTACGCGCAAAATACTCTCGGGGAATTCGTCATGCTTCGTGACCGTACTGCTTTTCTGCGGCGTGTCAATATCCAAATCCAATTTGCTATGCAGAAACTTGTAGACCAGCATTAGGCGCTGGAAGTCATCACAGCAGACGGCCAAGGCATTCTCAATGCCACGCATATTGTTGGCCACGGCCACCAGCTGGTCGGCATTGTTTCTGTTCGCCGCCTCCGTTGCTGTCAGATGCTGCAGCGTGACATCCAGTGCCTGGCACTCACCGGCCACCGCAACCATGCAGGCACTCAGCTTCAGCGACGAGTGCTGCAGCACGGCAATGGGGCCGCTTTGTTGCTGCTGCGTTTTGGCCGCATGCAGCTGCGCCAGCTCGAGCTGCTTCTTGTTCTGCATGGCCAGGGCCAGATTCTTGAAGTGTTGCTCCTCCTCCTGCACGAGCTGTCGCACCAGATTGTCTATTTTCACCAGATCCTCGCTGAGACGAGAGATCGATGGGCGCGTCATGATGGTTAGAGCCAGGCGCAGTAAATACTGCGACTGCACATAGGCAAATATGTTGTGAAAGTCCTGTGGAGAGGGATACGATTAGTAAGGATTGTACGTTTCTGCACTGATTGCGAGCAAGAATATCAAGATGCATATATACTTCAAACGCTGCTTATTGCCACTGCACCACTTCAGGGTATTTGCAGCCACTACGCACCTTTATGTGCTTCGGACTATAGTCCGTCACATTGTTCTTAAAGTATTCACATTCGCGCAGCTCCTCCATGGGTGCATAGTAGGGACCGTATTTGGCGGGCAGGCAATAGTCGACTTCCAGCTTGCGTGTGGCATCGTAGAGGATTTCGGTTACCTCCTTAGCTGCCGTGATGCAGTCCCAGGCGCGTTCTATTTGCCGCGATCTGCGAGAGTGGAATGTTAATTGTATTTGTTATTCAATGTTACAGTGGCTGCACTCACTCAATTAGCTCCGCCTGCTTCATGATGATAATCTCCTGAAAGTAGGTCATGTTGCGCCTTATGCAATTGCCAAACTCATCGATGGTCTTCACCAGCTCCTCCAGCTTGCGCTCAACCATTTTGTTGCGGCACACGAAGACGCTCTTCACGGTATACAGGGCGCCAAAGGTGCCGCTCAGCAGCATGGCGGGGACCAGCGTCAGTCGCAGACTACGCGGTGTCACCAGCTGCTGCAGAACGGTGCCGCCCAGCAGCAGACAGGCGTTCCGAGTGGTCAACAACTGCCGGCCGGACGCCGCCGCCGGATGCTGTTGCATGCATTGCTCGAGCGCTTCGACGTGATCGACCAGCAGGCGTTTCGAATAGAGTATACGCTGCAGTAGACGCTCTGTGATGGCCTAATTGGGCATAAATATATGTATATATTAGGTATATGGTTGTATTTATACTTGACACGACTCTCACCTGTTTCTGCTTCAACTCATTGGCCAAATGATGGCACTCGAAGCTGGTCTGTGTGACAAATTGAATGCATTTATTTGGCATATAGTGATTGGGCTCTCTGCTATGCACTTACCATTAACCTTTCCATTACGCGCTTCGTTAATTTGCACTGCAATTATGAGTTTTAGTGCAGTTACTCTTCACAATATTTACGTTATGCACATAAGAACACCAGGGCTGCAATTGCAAGAGTGCGAGCGAAGCAGAGCTGTTGTCACGCTCTAACACAAAGCATTTTCCATGCGCTCAGCACAACCAAAACAAATGTCAACGCAAAATGAGCACGCTATCGCGATTTAGAGCGGCCTATCGATAGATTTAAACGATTGCCAAGAATTTGGGGATCTAAACCAGTAATTTTCAAATTTAACATGTCAGACTGAATAAATTTGAACAGAATATGTTTCTTAAATGTCAAATCATAGAGCAATAAAAATCAATATTCGCTTGTGTATCATTTGCATCTAAGTTCTTTCTCTAATTAAGGGAAATAATCCAACAGCAAAATTCCTTTAAGATCCCCTTTTATACTTAGCCACCCACTCGTAATTAACGGTATTAAGTGTTACCCTCGAACTAACAATTATATTGCAACATTAAACAGAGTCCTGATTGCATTACCTGCAGGCAATTTAGTCAGCTGATAGGCCTTCATTATACAATCTACGACTGTTGTTTGATTTGCATATAAAGCCGTGTCAAACAGCGGATTTACCCAGTCATTTATCAGAGCTGGAAACATACATTTCTTGCCATGGACAACGTGAATCAACCCGTTCAATTTGAGGAGTTCTTGCATTTCCAAAAGATTCAGCAAGTTTTTCATATTCTGCACTTTCAATTCGTGCGCAACAAAAATGGACAATTTGTTGACATATCGAAAATGGTGGCTATTTTGGTTTCAACATCATCGATGTCCTAAGATCTGTGTATCTAGGCGTGCCTACCCATCAAAATCTGCCCGTTATAAGCAATGCAATATACATATTTCAACATTCGTGGCCTCATGATTTTCAACAAACGTTATTTTTTTGCTCGACTCATTGCTCGACTTCGTTGCTCGTTGATGAGCTCGTTTGCATTGTGCGTAAAACAACAACAAATTTTCTTTGCAAATGCAAGCTCGAATAGAATTGTCTTTGCAAATTGCAATTTGTCTTTGCAATTCTACGTATTTTCGAGCAACGAAGTCGAGCAAAAACAGAACGGTGAAAATTCTATTCGTTGTCACGCTCTAACACAAGGCATTAACGCAAAATGAGTACGTTAACGCGATTTAGAGCGGCCTATCGACAGATTAAAGCGATTGCCTTGAAATTTTGTGGATTAAACCGTTAATTTTGCAATTTAACATGTCAGACTGAAGTGTTCAAATTTCAACAGAATATGCTTTTTAAATGTCAAATCATCAATTATTTTGGAATATTATTTATTTAAAATTTGTCTATAACAGACAATCATTAAATGCTCTGGTGTTCCTTGACAATTAAACTAATGTATGATAATGTATGTGATGGAATAGGTAAAAATTAGCCCGGGTCTCGGAAAGGACGGTCTGGAGGGTGGAATCGCTTAAGACGTCTTGTTGTTTGAGTGTTGTCCAGCAAATTTATGGCCAGGTTATTCGTGTGTTCTGACTACCTATCTATATATTTTTGGGCTGAATCGCTTTATTTCGTCCACCACACAAGGAATCTTGAGTTCCCTGTGATGAGCCGCTACCCTAATGGTCTTGCTTTGGAAGCTTTGAATAATTTTGATATTTAAAGTGGAAGCCGTGCCCCACAGCTGGATGCAGTAGGTCCATACAGGTTTCAGTATGGTCTTGTATAGCAGTACCCTATTTCTAGTTTTAAGTTTGAAGTGGCGATTAATAAGCCAGTAAATTTGACGTAACTTTATGTTGAGCTGCTGCTTTTTTAATAGGATGAATTATGTCAAATCATAGAGTTATAAAGAGTGTTTTTATCTAACGAAACTAAATAAATATTTTCATGTTAACTATCTAAGCACTTTCTCAGTCTTATGATAACTAAGGGAAATAATCCAATGGCAAAGTTCCTTTAAAATCCACATTTATATTTAGCCAGACACAAGTAATTGACGGTATTGAGTCATACCCTCAAACTAACAATTATATGGCAAAACTAAAAAGAGTCCTGATTGCATCACCTGCAGGCAATTAAAGCTCCTAATAGGCGTTCATTTTCCAATTTATGCCTGCGATTTAATTTGCTTATAAAGCCATGCGAAATAGTGGATTTTCACAGTAACTTATCAGAGTTGCAAACATACATTTCTTACCATGGACAAAGTGAATCAACCCGTTGAATTTGAGCAGTTCTTGCTATTCCAAAAGTTTCAGCAAGTTCTTCATATTGTGCACTTTCAATTCGTGCGAAATGAAAATGGAAAATGGGTTGACAAATCGAAAATGGTGTGGTATGTGTTAATACTGTTGTTCATCTGTTATTTTGGTTTCAACGTCATCGATGTCCTGAGATCTGCGTACCTAGGCGTGCCTACCCATCAAAATCTGCCCGTAATAAGCATTGCAATATATTTCAACATTCGCGGCCTCATGATTTTCATCAAACGTCGCGACATTGTCGCTTTTGTGAATGCACTCGATAAGGAATTTCCTCGTGATCTTTCCTCGCAACGGATCGTTGGAGTGCCGGAGGTGTTTAAGCAGCATCAGAAGCGATATGCATACGTTACTATCTATGCGAAATTATCAATATCGGGCTTCTGTTTGACACCCGTTGTCACATATCTGCTCACGCAGGATCGCAGTGCGCCCATCTCGCTGGATCAACAACTGCTGGGCGGCTGGTTGCCCTACGATCTGCGGCAGAGTCATGATTTGTATCCACTGGTTTGGATGTACGATGTGTGCTGCATGCTATTGGGAGTCACCTTCTTTTTCAGCTTCGACACTCTCTTCTATATGATGCACACTCAGGTCATAATGCATCTGAATTACTTAGGCCAGCAGCTGAGGGACATCGATGCAGCGGACAGTGTGAGATCGGGTGACGACAGACAGTTCCTTGAATGCATGTGTGCATTGATACGCAGACAGCAGCATATCAATTTGCTCTGTGATAAGTTTAATGACATCTTCAAGCTGGCAATCTTAGCATCGGATCTGGTGGGCGCCACTTCAATATGTTTCCATCTGTATCTGATCACTGAGACGCATGATCCCTTGATGATTGTCAAGTATTTGATGCCCACTTTTGCCTTGGTCGTATTCACCTTTGAGATTTGTCTGCGGGGCACTCAGCTGGAGGAGGCCGTGAGTTGATCCGACTTATAATGATTTTAAACATACTTGTATAACTATGATTTGCTTAGTCCTACCATATTAATGAGATGCTTTACAATCAGAACTGGTATGAGGGCAGCAGGAAGTATCGCAAGCTAGTTATGATGTGGATGAAATATGCACAGAGTAGCAAGAAGCTGAAAGCTTATGGCCTAATTGAGGTCAACATGGTGCACTTCTCGGAGGTAAGTAGTAGAATACTCTACATTATGTATGGTTATTCACTTTTTTCCCAATTTCAGATTATGCAGCTGGCCTACAGGCTCTTCACATTTCTCAAGACGCGACAGTAGATCTAAGACAGATTAGCATTGTAGTCTTTGCTGTAATCTAAATTCATTGGAATTTAAATCAATATAGTCGCTTTTATTCCCGCTTACATATTTTCTTTATATTTTAATAGCATGCATTGTTCTTAGCAAATAAATGTAGATAATTCTTTATCGCCTCCCCCTGCTGAGTACTCTTTTAGAAGCCTTCGTAGATTTGCTGTAAACTCAAAATTATTTAATATTTCATCGTTGATAACAATAAATGACAAACGTTTACTGTTTTAATTTTTGTATTTTGATTTTTTTAGTTTATTATTATATATACTTATGTACTTAGCATAGTTTGTGTTCACGTTTACATAGAATTTGTATTTAATATACATACACATAAAGATATCTAGCATATTTAATATCCCATTTACACACAGATTATCGACTGCATAATAATGTATCTTCAAAGTTTATCAAATGGTAATTTGGGACAGCAAACAAAATTAGGATTTTGTGGGGGAGTAAGTTAATGTGTTAAAGGATGCTATAAAGATGTGTGACCCTATAAAATAAATAACATACGCATGTTGTTGCTGTTTGATGCCCACCGCAAATGAAGTCCTGCCAGGCAGAGCAGGACGAGTACGGGATGTTGTTTGGCTACCATTTACAAGGGATAGGTGGCTGGCAAGGCACGCGGATAGTCGAGATCGTACATCTGGGCCTTGATGAAGGCCAGCTTGCTCTGCGGCTCGGGCTGCACGGTGGCCAGGCCGTTCTTGTAGGCATAGCTAACGACCCTCTCGGCAATGGCCAGCGAGCAGTTGACGATTGTTTCCAGTGGCGGATATAGGCTGCCCTTGTCCAGGTCCTCCTTGGAGACCAGCTCGGACAGGCACTGGGCAGAGATGAGGAAGACCTCCTCGGGAATGGTCAGCATGCCGGCACAGAGCACGCCCAGAGCGACGCCCGGAAAGATGTACGAGTTGTTGCCCTGGCCCGGCGAGAACTTGCGACCATTGTAGGTGACCGGAGCAAAGGGTGAGCCCGAGGCAAAGATGCAGCGGCCATTTGTATAGCTGTAGGCCTCCTCGGCGGTGCACTCGGCCTTGCTGGTTGGATTGGACAGCGCAAATATGATGGGCGTCTCGTTGATCTCGGCCATCTTCTCCAGAATCTCCTGAGTGAAGGCGCCGCCCTGCGCCGAGGCGCCAATCAGCACATTGGGGCGCACCTTGACGACCGCCTCCAACAAGGTGTCGATGGGTGCACTCAGCTGGGCAAAGTGAAGCTTGTGCTCGGTCAAACCGCCCTTTGGACGATCACGGACAATCACGCCACGGCTGTAAAAGAAAGCAATGACAAGTTAGATGGGTATCTATATTTTATAAATTTCAATCAATATCAAACTATTTTGGAAAAGGTTTCGATTTTGAGCCAAACAAGTTTAAAAGCATTAAGATAAAGTTATAAGTTGGTAGCTTAGATGTGTGATAGATACGGTTTTTGGGAAACAGTTATAATTGGTGAGCGTTAGAAAGAATCTTGTACATATAATGTATATCTGGATATTTCTGAGTTTAGTCAAAGATAAAGAAAAGAGTTTATCATCAAACAACTCAAATGGAGATGTTTTTCCTATGGAATCCATACAACAATGTGAATGTGGAAGCTTTTGCTTAAAATAATGCAACTAGATTGGTCAAAATTAGTCAAAATATGTAGAAAAACAAAAGTAATGTATGTCTATACTCAAAAGATCTCAATTCTATAAGATTTGAGCCTAAATTTGAAGAGGGATAGGGATAGTAAGTTCTGAACTAAGTTTACCAGAACTGCATATTGGTCTAATATGATCAGAAGTAGCCATACATGTTAAGATCGCAGATCATATGATAAGAGATAAGAGCTATGATAAGAGACTAGTTTGACTTGGACTTAGTTGTGGGTAGCGCATCATGATGAACTATGCTCTTACCTATCAACCATCCAGATGCGGGATCTGGCCTCCTCGTCGCTGAGTCCCTCCTCCTTCATGGCCATGGTGCACAGTGTGGCAATGCCGAGCGCTGCTTCGCCAGCGCCCAGGAACAGCAGCACATTGTCCTTCAGATTCGTCTTCTTGATCTTCAGCGAGGCCAAGAGGCCGGCGACGGCCACGGATGCGGTGCCCTGAATGTCATCGTTGAATGTGCAGTACTTGTCGCGGTAGAGGGACAACAGGCGGAAGGCATTGGCATTGCCAAAGTCCTCGAACTGGATGAGACAGTTCTGGCCAAAGCGGCGCACACAGGCGCGCATGAACTCGTCCACGAACTCATCGTAGAGATCGCCCGTGGAGCGTGCCTGACGCAGACCCACATAGAGCGGATCATCGAGAATGGACTGTGTGTTGGTGCCCACGTCCAGGGTGATGGGCAGACACTGATGCGGCTTAATGCCGGCCAGAGCGGTGTACAGCGACAGTTTGCCCACTGGAATGCCCATGCCATTGGCGCCCAGATCTCCCAGGCCGAGAATGCGTTCGCCATCGGTGACCACAATGGCGCGCACATCCATCTCCGGCCAGTTCTTGAGCACATCGTAGACGTGTCCCTTGTCCTTGATGGAGATGAACATGCCCTTGGGCTTCTGGAACACCAGACTGTACTTCTGGCAGGCCAAGCCCACAGTGGGCGTATACACCAGCGGCATCATGTGCGCAATGTCCGAGCTGAGCACCTTGAAGAAGAGACGCTCGTTGCGCTCGGACAAGCCAATCAGATAGATGTACTTGTCCAGATCGTTCTCCAGGCGATTCAGCAAGATGCGGCAATGCTGCACCTGCTCCTCATCGGTGCGCACCACATACGGCAAGAGTCCATGGATGCCCAACACCTGACGCTCCTCATGTGAGAAGGCTAGACCCTGGAATGAGAGATGAAGGAGATTGAGGTGAGTTTCAAGTGGCAATTAAATGTGTTTAAGATAGAGTTGGGTTGGGAGATCGTTTCTGATAAACTATTAGAGCCTGGAATAAGAGATGACAGAGTTGTTGATGAGCTTCAAGTGCCAATTGATTGTGTCTAAGATAGAGTTGGGTTGTGAAAACTTTCCTGATAAAATATTATATTCTTGTAGGTCAGTAATATGTGGAAAACTCAAGACAAAGAAATCTAATAAAATATAATAAATGTTGATATTTTAATTATATTTTACTGCATTGGTTTTTATACCCTGAACCCATTAAAAATGGGTAAAAAGGGTATTATGGTTTTGTGCAAATGTATGTAACAGGCATAAGGAAGCATCTCCGACCATATAAAGTATATATATTATTGATCAGTATCAACAGCCGAGTCGATCTGGCCATGTCCGTCTGTCTGTCCGTCTGTATGAACACACAGATATCAGAGATTACAAGAGCTAGAGACTTCATATTTGGAACATAAGTTCTCCTAATCCCGGGACAGATCAAGTTTATTTCATTTGATCGATAACTCGTCGCATTCAAAAGTTATCGATAAATTTTGATTTTAGACTAGCGTTTTTGGGACATAACTTCAATTGTTTGCCCCAAAAATTTCAATAAGATCGGACAATAAACACAGAAGTTATTTAAGATTTAACTTTCCATTGTGTGGGGCTCAGCGAAAAGCAAGCTAACTGCTTAAACCGCTTGCACTGCTTGTACTGCTTGTACTGCAGCATGTGTGTGTTTATAGTAGTACAAATGATTGTAAGGACTGGGTTCAGGGTATCTCCTAGTCGGGCACTCCCGACTAGAGCACTCCTACTTGTTGTCCTTACATTAATTACAATTTAATAGTCGAATATGACATAGGCAATAAAGTCAAGTAAATTAAGTAATGCAATTACAATTAATACAAAAGTATGTCTACTAAGTTCTGCTGACAAATAGTAAGAATAAAAACCAAAAGCTGTCAAAATTATTATAAATATTATGAAATATATTTGCATTAATCAAAGTTTGTCTCAACACATAATCAAAACAAATAATAATCACTTTAAACATAAATAATAAATACTAGTGATAACATTCTATTTCATTTCTCATGATGCGTGCTTCCATTTCAAAGCAAACACGCGTTCAACATCTAGCCTGCACTACCTACCCATTAGCCCACTTATCATTGAGCCATCGAGCACGCGCCCCGAGACAACCTGTCTAGTGTCTGGGGTCTGGGATCTGGGAACTGGGAACTGGCGTGACAATCGTCTTTGGCTGACCTTTGGCGGTCACTGCTGTCAACAGATTGGCAGCTATTAGATGTTTGAAGTTCAAAGTCAAGCTGCGTATCAGTATCTCTATGTCTAGCGGATCATATGTTCATATATACACACATATTTGATTCGATTACGAACCGGTATTCAAATGCATTGGGGCAGACAATTTGAAAGTCGAATCGCTGCTGACTCAGCGGCGACCTCGATACGCAGCTAAATACCGAGCATGATTTCAAACATTTGAAAGCATTACCTACTTATTTTGTAGAGGCTATTGTATAACTAAGTCGCAATTATAAAAAAAACTTTATTAAATAATTGTTTCTTTTATGTATTATGTATACTTCCTGTGAAGCTTATATACCCCATAGTACCTGACAATATGCATGTATTTAAGCAGAAGCGCAAATGTTTGCTGCATTCTTGGAAGACAATTCGTGACATTACAAAGAATAATAACTGGAAGTTAGCGTGTGATCGCCTGACATGTGCATATTTTATAATATTATATTACGTATACGTTCAGTTTCAATTGTGTTATGCATAAGTGCTAAAAAAAACCTTTGTTTATAGTATCTGCAATTAAATTTAATAGCACATAAGCGTAACCATAATTTATTTAATTTTCAATTCAGGTATCTAAAAATCATACTTGCGCAAATATAGAAAAATAGAATATTATACATGGAAAATAATACTAATATTTCTCATAATATTTCAATTTAACAACTTTTTTGCTATTTCATCATGTTTATCAATTGTATATTGTGCCAAAGATCAGCACACAATAATTTTTGTAAGCAAATGTGTGTATAGTCGAAAAAAAAGAAATTTATTCAATTTGATTGAGTATCTTTAAATTTGTTGAAACTTCTATAAAAAGCATTAGATCAAATATTTAAATTGATTAGGCAAACAGTGTGTAAACAACTAACGAAAGATATTTACATAAGCCACAACTGAAGATGAATTGCTAATACAAAGTATGATGATATGTCTAAACAAAGATCTTCTGAAACTTTAAGAATTTACCCAAAAGAAAAATCCCCAAAATATGTTGACTCAAATTTACAGCTCAAACAAAGCTCAGTTGGGGAATTTCATAAGCCAGCTCATCTTTGGCAGCAGCTCATAGTTGAATGACAACTTTTCAGCTCTGACCCCAAGCAACGGAAACCTTCCAAAGAACACAGCGAATTACATTTAATCTAATCAAATATGTGGACAATTTAAAACAAGTGCCGAAAAAAAAGAGCACGCATTGGCTACGTGTGAACAGTGGCAGAAAGTGCTTCTAAGTGGTTAGCTTAAATGGCGCTAAATGAGCGCTTCAAAACAATAACAAACACTTGAAACCATTGAAAAGAAACGGGGCACGTCGTGTGCCAAAGAATTATCAAGCAAACTAACAGGTAAATGGTAATATAATCTTTTGTTTATGCTACGTCATCGATGGAGCTGATGAAATCGCGAAAACGACACCATTGACATTGAAATGGTGCGCTGCATGCTTAGCAGGCATGCCGCAGAGAGATCGTTTGCCTGGCAACAACACACACACACACACACACACACAAAGAAGTGTAAGCAATACCCCAGCGCTTGCTCACACGTCGTATGCGTAATAAGCCACTGAATGATTATGCATAAAATACAAATTTTTTGACAAAGTTGCAAAAAACAACAACTAATATAGTAGGTCTCAGCTGATGTTTGCGGTGTCTGGCACGACACAGCTGCTGATCATCATTATCTCTAGCAGAGGGGAGCCGGCGGCGATTAGCGCCACACATAATAATAATCAAGTGGGAAGCCTGATGTTCATGTGATGATGACGAAAGCAACGCAAGCAATTAACAACAAAAGCTGCTGAAACAGACACAAATTGTTTCCTCTGCACAAGGTGAAAGGTCTTTCCTGGCTGCGTATAATTGTCACTATTTAGTTTTGGATTTTAATGTCTTTGCACCTTAAACTATTTTGTTTCAGCATTACTCAAGCTATCTGATCTGGATTTGCATACTGAACTATTGACGTAATTAAGTTTACAGTTCTGCTTCATGCAGCACATTGACCGCATTAATTATTTAAATTACAATGCGCTTTTGTTATTGTGCTTAGGCGAAATTGTAGCTTTATAAAGAGAAGCGTATACTTATTATAATATATAGAATATTGAGCGCATTTAAGCTTTAACTTGTTTCAGTTATCGCTTATCTTTTGCTTGAATTTCCTGCAGCAATAAATAACAGCGAAGCAAACATGCAAATCACTTGTCTAGCACATTTTTATGTTATCTAAACAAATGTTTTTTGTCTGTCTGTCTGTCTGTATAACAACTTGTGGTTTATAAATAAAATCAAACGCTTAGCGTAGGTCAGTTTTTGTGGGTTAGTGCGTTGCAAATGAATTGGAAAACTTTCCATTGTGAAACGGAAACGAGCTGGCAAATTCCTTTGTATTTATATATATGCTGTGTATATATATATGCTATATATACACACACATGAGATATAACAATCAGCTGTTGTGCTGAGAGCGAACAAAACAAATACATAATATTAAAGTGGTTTATATACATTTATATGCAAGATATGAGAGCCACTTTTGTGCTTAACAAGGTGATAAGATGTCTAAGGGTCACCTTTAGATAGCTTTAATGTTTAATAGTCTTGAATTTCTCACACATTATATTGTTATAAGCCCCAGCCACAAGCCACAAGCCACAATCTGAACCTCAACCCCCAACCCTTACCAATTTGTAAAAAGCTCATGCGCATTGTTCGCTCTCGTTTGCTCTCTGAATGTAAAAGCGGAAAAGCGGAAAAGCGCATTGCGAAACCCAAAAGCAAAATGCACAACAAAACAAAACAAAAGAAAACCAGCCAAGCAGCCTTGAACTTGACGTGTAATATAAACTAAACTGTAAATTGACTGACAATCAAGTTAACTCTGATAACGTTTCCGTTATGTACTTGCAGCTGGTTAATTATAAGTATTATATTAATTGATTGGCCAATTTAGCGCGTGCCCAATTTCTATTGATTTTATGTGTGTGCCTCATGCCGACAACAACAATAAAAAACCACGAAAAAACAAAAAAGTACTAGATGAGCTGCGCGTGTTTTTTTGGACAGACCGACAGACGGACGGACGGAAGTTTTTTCTGGCTATGTCATCTAAAGGTCAACCAAAATGTTCAGAGCAATTTTTGAAAATTGTTAGCTGACATTTCTGCTGAATAGCAATTTATTTATTATTTATGAGTTTGGTTTTTTTAACATAAGACTTTGGCATAAAAATAGCATGTGCAAAGAAATATAAAAAACTTGGCATTAGCACGAAGCAACTAAAATCATTAGTCAGCTATTTTTTGAATGAAGGGCTAGGTCGCTTGCACTGTTAAAAAAAAGACGTTTACATTCGCATTTAACAGCTTAAAAGTTAACAGAACTGTTAAAGTGAAGCTTTAAAATAGTCGTTTTTATTGCATGTGGAAAGAGTTGAGCTTGTCAGCTATGCTTTTTTTTGCAGTGTAGCATCTAACAAGTTGCTAATGCGGCACTAGGACTGTGTGTATACATATATACATACATATATACATATGTATATCTAAAAACAACCCTGCAGTGTGTGCTGGTATTTTTCCACTACTATGTTTTGTGGGCACATGCGGCTTTAAGGAGCACACACACACATACACACATACATACATAGAATAGAATCGAACTTACCTTGCTGTAGCGCTTGTTGTGCAGTCGGTCGAGTCCAGTTATATTGCCGACGATCTCGTTGTCGCCGGTGCCCCAAAGCCCGAGGCGATCGCGATGCTGATCGTTGTTTTTGCTCATGGTGCTGATGTTGCGTCTCTGCTGCTGATTGTTGCTAGGGCTGCCAATTAGATGCTGTGGCTGATGGTGGTGGTGTAGCTCGTGCAGGCTCTGTTGTAGCTGCTGCCAGTGGCTCGAGGATAGTATAGGTGGTGGCAAAGCTTCCGCTTCTGCTGCTGCTGCTGCTGCTGTTGTTGGCTCGTCAACGTCGCGTTGCGTACTGATTTGTGTTGTGAGTTTTGCAAAATTGGAAAGTTCGTATACGAGCGTTGTTGTCGTTGTAGTCGTATGATTTTTACACACACGACTACTGCGCCATTTCGCAGTCGCAGCGTCGGCGGCAGCGCCAGCAGCGCCGCCACACTCACAGCTGCTGCCAGTGCTTGCGTGTGTGTGTGTGTGGGAGCATTGGCGTGTTGGTGTCGGCTGTGTGGCGTTTATTTTGCTATTATTGTTGTTGTTGCTGCAGCCGACTCTCTCTTGCACGAGTGTGCGCGAGCACAAATCAGCTGTTCGGCAGTGAGAGCACTGAGAGCTGCTGCCGCTGTTGACAGCGCTGCCGACGCTGACGCCAACGCCAACGGGTATTGTGGTCTTGTAATAACCGTGCTCAGTTTGTTGTTGTTGCTGCTGCAGCTGCTGATGATACGGTGTTATTTGGCCATTGGAAGGGCTGTGGGAATTATTGGCCGTTGGGTAAATCGGCGTGCTGTGAACGAGACAGAGGGCAAGAGTGTGAATGTGAGTGCAATGTGAGTGTGTGTGTGTGGGCTGGAAGGGCTGTGGAGGGTAGGCAAAACAAATGCTCGCTTCCCGGCATAATTCACTTATTAGAAACGTACATTTTGTGATGTTATGTGATGAACACTTTTGTGACTTCATAAAAGCTCTTCAAATGCGAAACGAAGGGTTGGGAAGGGGGCTTGTGTAGATATAAATTGAAACTTATAAAAGCACTTTTATTAAAGCTTCTCATGCTGTCAATTCTGTCAAACTATAAATATGATTCACTTACAGAGAATACTGCTTGGAACTAGCACGAAGACAATGAAGATATGGAAAATAACACAGAAAGTGATACTTTAGTAATATTTCTTAAACGAATTCAAAATGCAAACAGTTCAGATTGCTTATAGATTAAACATTGTTGTCGTACATTCAGAAACAGGTGATGCATGAACGGAAAGTCTGACAATGATAAGCACAAATGTGATACGCCCACTTTGCGCCCATGATAATGAGGCATATACATAAGTAAAGATGTTATGTGTATTATATAATTATATATATATTTGTATGTAAGTACTTCTTGAGCCGTCCAATGGTTTTAAATGCGGAAAAGCGCTGCAGAGCTCCCAACATGCTAAATACTTGATACGGCGTCTGTTAGCACTTGATTTGCCTTACTATATATACGATAGATGTTTGTATGTATATAGTTTTTATTGTTTATTTGCTTTGTCGAACGCTTTTCACTTTTGACCGCAACGCTGCAGCACTAAAATTGAACTGAGAATGAGTATTTGAGGGGATTTGCCGTTGGGGCTTTCGGTTTTCCCATTACACTTTGCAGTCTTCTTTGATGTTTATTTTTGTTTTGCTTAGAATTGTGATGGGCAGAGAGAGGCGAAACGGGACAGCAGCGGACTATGCACAGCGGGCTGATAAGGCCAGAACGACTTTACGACAATCAAAACATTTCGCTTGAGCATGTAAATAAAGGGCAAAAACAATCAGAGGCGTCGCAATGTTTGTGATTGCAAAGGGGGGTTTAGTAAACAACTTAAACATTCACTTTTACACTTTCGATAAATGTCTTGGTGAAAAAACAAACAATAAATATGAAATCTGTAGTGTTTAAAATGGGTTACATTAAGTAAACCAGCTAAAACAAGTAAGAGTGCCTTAGTTGGGAATGCCTGACTAGGAGATACCCTGCACACTCTCCTAACATGCATTCATAGTTAATTATATATATTTGTTTAATTTTTTTTGGGCATATAAGTTTAGGGAATGGAGAGACGGTATCCAAAAAATTAAAAATATTTTTTAGATGGTTCTGTTATTATAGATTATACATACTACATTTTGTGCTTCTTGTTCTTGTAAGTTTCAAATGATGGCCAAAAAACACTGTCCTAAAATCGAAATTTATCGATAATCGATAACTTGATCTGGCCACGGACTGCGCGAACTTTTATGCCAAATATAGTCTCTGATATCATAAATGACCTTGAAGGCATACAATAGTTAAGAACTTTATTAAGCATTGGTGCTGATGGGGCTAGTATTATTCAGTAGCCATCAGATTTTAAGAGCCTATTTATATTAAGTGTAAAATTTATTATAAAGATAGAATTTGCTAAGTTCGGTTAAGATATTTCATCAGATCCGTATCAAGTTTCATCAAGATCAAGTTCAAGGCGTTACGATTCTCATGATATAATCACAATACCCTAGACAAGGGTAGACACAAACTAACACCTGCGTCTCGAGCATATGCAAGTGGGGTATCCAATGCCAAAAGTGGGTCCACAAAAAATTGAAAGTAAACGGAACATAACACACATGTGTCTAACCTTCATAAATATTAATGGTTTAGTTTCATTTTGGTTTATTTAGTGTTTTTTATTGAGGATTTGACGGCTGCAGCTGGAATTGTGATTGTTTGCCATTGTAACCTTATAGTGAATATAGATTTGATAGTTTTGTAATGTAGCGACATCAATTAAATCGCTGTTCAGCCACGCCTACTCCCAGTAACGCCCACTCGTATTCGAAATGGGCGGACTGTAGTTGTTGCACTATTTTTCTTCTTTTTTTTTTTGGCTAATAAAACGCTGGTAAATCGCATCATTAAACGTTAATTACCAGTTGTGTGTGTAAGTCGAGAGTACAGCTACTATGTGTGTGTGTGTGTGAGTGCGAGTGGGCGTGGCCGTACGCCTTGCTCGTGTGCCAAAGGGCCAAGTTTGGGAGCAACAATCTCTAATTGTTGTTGTTGTACATGTAGCGATAAAGTGACAAGGATTATATACTTAATGTGAACTCGGTAGTGTGCTCGCTAATGACAACAACTAGGAGTTAGTAAGCTATCAGATAAAACAATACGAAAAGGATGTGTTAAGTGTGTGTGTGTGGGTTGTTTGATAACTTTCAGTGAGTGTTGCATCCATATGCATTATGGATAAACGCCAATATTAAACAATAGACAAGTTCGCTTAACACTGTACAATTATTAGATATTTGAAATTGTTGTCACTTGATAAAATTTTAAAATTGATTTTACTTTTAATTTTTAGAGTTTTCATTTAAAGTTATTTCTGCGCTTCAGCTTAAAACTTATCGCACTGCCCTCGCTAATAAACCGTTTTTTTAGCATTAACTTCGTCTCTCTGCTTCCTTACCCATTTTCATCGAAATTCCTTATGGCATTGCGATCGGCACAAATGGAACTGGAGTTACCCATTTTAACGATTAATTAAAAAGCTCACGTTTACAGTTTATATTTAGTTTTACAACTTAAGCGAAACAGTTTGCAAATTGACTTTCTGTTAAGCCCACACAATTAAAACATTCACAAATGTCAACACACGAAAGTTCTTCAATTATTTAAAACAAAATGCGGCTAAAAACTAGCATTAGTATTTGAAGCGGCTCGACCGCTAAGTAATCAACTCTTATTCGACTGAAACGAAATCAAAAACTGAAACTCAAACTAAAACTAAAACTCGCATCGGCCACTTGTTACAATCAAAAACTGTGTCGCATGGCCAAAGGAGAAGGCGATTGCCAGCGGCGCAAGGGAGACGGCATTAGCTAAGTAGCTGAGCCGCTCTCGCACGCGATGCTCGCGACAGCATTGACAGGTGGACAAGGGAGAGAGAAGAGAGGAGGAGAGGGAATCGGACATCGCGTCGCTTCACCCGACTGACTCACACACTGGGACAACCGCACAGCTGTGTGTTTAATTGGACGCACAGCCTTATAGACAAATGTACTCACTTAGTTCACTCGGCGAGTACATTCGGCCCACAAGTTGGTCAGTTGGTTGGTTTGTTGGTTGGTTGGTTAATCGCACTGACCTTAGACGCTACAAATTGCATGAAGTTATATATAGTCAGTTGGTTGGTTGCTCATGTTGCTTTGGCTAATTAAAAAATAATTATTTGCAGTAAGTAAAGCATCGCACTGACCATTGAATCATAATCGGCATAGGGCTGGGACAACTATTTGGGCTTCAACTTAGGCAATTCAAGGAAAGAGTAACAAAAGTAGCGAGTGTGCAGATTATGAAAAAAGTTCAACTAAATTGTTGTAATCAGTTTTATTTCAAAAATTAATTTTTTTTAAATGTTTAAAGATATTATTATTTTAAAATAAATATTTTTAATCTTTTTTTAATATATTTTGTGGTTAAAAAACCAAAATCATATTATATTTGATAAGTAAAAGAGATAGAGAGATATGTAAGATAAACATTTAATTTGATACTTTTATTTATTTTTTAATTTAATTGTAAAAATATAGCTATATTTAGTGATTAAAAAAATAAAAAATATTATATTATATTATTATATAAAATATTATATTTGATAGGTGAAAGAAAGAGACAGAGGGAGAAATAGAGAGAGAGAGAGAGTGGGAAATTAGTAACAAATATACATTTAGTTTGATACATTTTTGGCTATTTTTAAATTTCCCATCCTGAGGATTATGGCATTATATTTAATTTTCCTTTGCTTTAAAGACTTTTCAAACTTTAAAACCTGCCTAAGCGTAGCGCATGGCAAAGTCGACTTAGCTGCACATTTTTAGCTTCGTTAACTCTGATTTCATCATTTTAATGATTTGCCGTTTAGTTAGTTGTCGTTTAAGTTGCACAAAACTTTTAATTAACTCAGCGGTTTTTTGGGTTAGGCATGCGTTCAACTTAATTCGCAATAACAATAGCAGCAACCAATGAGTAGACTTATAGATATACTTTTGTTTGAATTTATAACAATTTGTGCAACAGTCATGTTTTTAGACTGTAAGTATCATAAGATCATAATCTGAACTTTTAATGCGAATACTTTTTGCATGATATTCAAGGCGAGTTCAAATGCAGCCGCCTTGAATTTGGCACAAATACATAAAATTTAGGTGTGTATTATTATCATTTTAAATTGTATAGAATATTTTAAAAGTGTTTTATGTCTGCGGAAAAAACATGATTTATAGATGATTTTTAGCTTATTTAAAATATTGTTTTTATATATTAAACAACCATATGATGATTGTTAGCTTTTATTAAAATAATATTTCCATATATTAAACTGTATTAAACCTAAAATAAACTTATTGCAGCTTACAACAGGTGGCGCTGTCTGCAGGTTTGTGTCTTTGCTATTATAGTTGTTTAAATACGCAATAGGTGGCGATTTTTTTTATGTAATTAACTTTATTTTTGTTTTCAGCTGTTTTAATTTTAAAAAATTTCAGCTATTTTCGTATTTCTTAACACAATTCGGCAAATAGCAGTAATAGTGGAATTTTATTTTTTTAAGCCTGTATTGAGCTAAAATCAAGTAAACTACATTTCCCAATAAGTCAACTAAGCTGCGATAATATTTATAATATTCTTGTACTTATTTATCATATTAAACAAAAACAACTTTTGCTATAACTGAAACACATCTAATCAAGTCACACAATATGCAATTTAATAATTGTCAATGTAAAACATATCTTAAATAAAATGTAATTCAAGCTAAAACTTGTTTTGTGTTAACAACCGTTTTATTAAAAGGCCTAAATAGTTGCAGAAGTATTGTTTAAAGCAACTTTCAGGCTGATATATAAATGAATGGACACTCACCAGCTAATATTAGCTTGTTTGCCAACAATGCGGTTAAGTTGAAGAGTCCTTTTTAATAAACTACTTATCAAATGGATTATTATTACTGCTGCGTGGCAGGCAGCTGCTTTACAGCAATTTGCCACATCTCAGACTTGAATTTAATAAAGGCCAACGAGCAGAGCAGAGCAGAGCAACTTGCAACCAGCAAGCAGCAACAAGCAGCCAGCAACAATGCAACAAAGCAATTGAGCGGCCACTTTTATCATCAAATGATTTTCTTCTCCAACTAAGCTGGACGCAATTTTCACGGTGACGTCAACGCTGCAACTAGCTAAGGACGCCAAACAAAGCCGAGTCACGTCAGCTGCACGAGTGTGTGTGTGTGTGTGTGTGTGTGTGTGGGCATGTGCTCAAGTGTGCAACGGTAATCTATCATAATTTTTATATCCTAAAATCCCATTTTCGTATTAGAGCAAAAATGTCTGCGAGCAAATATAATAAAATGGCCAACACATCGACGTGGACAGAAGCCAGGAGCAGGAGCAGGAGCTGGAGCAGGAGCAGCAGGCACGCGGTTCAGGCACAGGCCAAGCTGCACACTTATGCTGCTTGTCAAAGGATAACACACACACACACACACACAAGCACACACACATGCACACATATGGGAAGCGGACATGCCATGCCAAGAGTATGAAATTCCAGCCAAGCGCTTGATTTCGTTCCTATTTTCGTTGGCTTTTTTGCACCCTTTTCTAAAGCTGCATGTCTGTCTGCGTGTGTGCATGTGTGTGTGTGTGTGTGTTGTGTGTGTGTTTGGCTAAGCTTCAGCTGCCGCGTTTTATTTTTCAATGGATGGCACAAAAACGTTCAAATAGCCAACAATTTTATGAGTCTCTGGCACACACGATCTCACTTGCTGCTGCGGAAATGGCATAAAGGACTTTGCTATTGTTGTTGGCCCAACCCACACACACACACACACACACACACACATCCAGACATGTCCTTGGCCAGCATAATTGCTCTGGCTGCTTTTCTTAATCATTGAAAAACTTCTGTGTATGAGAAGTATTTATATTAAATAAATCAATTGCCAAACAAAAACAAAAAAAATACCTATGGCTACTACAATATTTAATATTGATTTACTTTCAGCGAAAAATATGTTAAAATGTATACAAATAAGTGGCTAGTACGACTTGGAAATACTCTGTAAACACTATTATATTAGACTGAAAAGAGTTGTATTTTGTAGTGGGAGAGAATGTTGTATAAAGATGAAGATAGTTAGTAAGATAGACTCCATGCCAAATGTTTTTATGAGATTTGAAAGCTTTCGGCAGCTAAATTATAAATATAATACAAATTATAATTACGCGCCAAATAGCTACTTTATTTCAAGTTTTGATATATATAAGTTACAGTTGCTTCAATAAAATGTATGCTCATCAGTAATATACCCTCTATGTGTTGCTCAAACAGTTAACCACGACAAGTAAATGCAACAAAGAGCCAACGCTTCACTGTGGCATGTAATTAATTTTTAAATAATAATATAAAAAGTAGTCCATAATAAACGCAGCATGTTGCACAACAGCCACAGACAAGCATATAGTGCGTATACGTAATGCAGCTTTTACCTGAATTTCGGGCTAGTAATAAAAAAAAACGGATTATTCGCAATTGAAACCGCTTAAAAAACTTTTAAACAAAACCCAGCTCTGTCAATCGATGCCAATTTCAAAGAGATGTCACCTGCACTTTTGGAGTTGTAATAAAACTCAGTGGGGCCTAAATATGGACACATATGTTCATGTCGGAAGTGTTTTTACTTTAAGCGCAGCTTTTCAATTATGTGTATGCCCTGTAGTGTTAATAACTTAAAGTATATTGGAATTCTTTTCGAACTTCAGTTTCTAATGCATCGAAGTTAGCGTCGGAGACCTCCAAAAGTTACCTCTAGAATGCTTAGAATGACAAAAACCAATTGTTTTGTCCATGTCCGTCTGTCTGTCTGTCTATATGTATGCAAACTAGTCCCTCAGTTCTTGGGATATCGCAATGAAACTTGGCACCTAGACTTATTTTTTGAAGATACTGCACATTTGTCGGAACCGACCGGATCGGACCACTATATCTAAAAGCTGCCATACAATTGGAAGGCAATTTTAGCCATATTTCCCAAGTTTTTTGAGCTATCGTCTTCAATTACCTTGTAACCTTAAATATCGTTTATTACCCTTTGAATTTAATAATTTCAAGTCGGTTGAGTCTTAAATAGCGAAGATAACGTCACTATCTATTTGTAATTGAATATCAATCGCGAACTATACTATAGCATAAAATATAAGCTAGTAAAATCTGCTCAAAGAATTGAAATGAGTAAAAACTCTACTTGTTTATTTATACTTTTGGTAAATTCACCTATTTCTCTGTGCATATGCCTTACTCTTGATTTGGAAGCCAAACTATCTGTCAGCACACTTTCAAGGCATCGGTGGAAAAACACTTTGCAATGTTTGCAGGCATGTTGCTAATTGTTTAAGTTGAAGGCTTGGTGGCAATGTTAATGCTTATATAAATAATTTGTAAATATGCTATAATTGATTAAGAGGTGCTATCAACAAAAACTACAGCAACAGCAACGGTAACACCAACAACAGCAGCGGCAGAAACAAAAGCAGCGTTCAAGGCAACAACAATAAATTTAATTAAAAGTTTTTAACAAGCTTTGGTTGATTTCACTTTTGTCAGCTTTTGCAGTTGTGCCCGCTGTTATTTTCACAGCTATTCGGAATGCTGCTGCTCCTGCTGCTATTCGGCACGAACTCCTTTTCACTCATCATCTCTCTCTCTCTTTCTCTCTCTCTCTCTCACTCTCTGTGTGTCTCTGTCTCTGTCACACGTTTATGGCAGCGTTTCATATTTGATATTAATTAAAAAGTTTACACTGTCGCTGGGACGCTTTAAACAAATTGTCAGAGCTGACGAACCAGCAAGCAAATCATTTATCTCTTCCACTCGCTCTGCCCAAAAATCAAATACAATGCCCAGCTTCATGTTGACCAGTCATTCATGTGTGTGTGTGTGTGTGTCTGTGTGTGTCTGTGTGTGTGTATACATTTTCATGTTACTCTGGCGTCAAACGAGCGCCAAAGGCTTGCAACATCTGCTAATGTCACGCCTGCTTGTGACATCAAAAAACTCTTGTTTTTTGCCGCACAGGCTGAGAGACAATATAAACAACTCTCTGGCTGGCTGAAAAAATATATTTTGGTATGTCAAAAATCATTCCATTGACCCTCAATATTGAATGCCTTTATGTTACGTTTTAAAGGCAACTAATTGAATAAAAAGGCAGTCAATGATAATATTAAATTTATAGCGTTTTTATGCGCGCAGCTTCCAACGTATTTAGTTTGTATATGGGCTCTGTTTATTATTTATATACATTTTTTAGGCATTACTAGACCAAATGGCTTGTTAAATAATATAAGTATATATACTATATACATCCAAGAAAATTTAATAACACCAATCAACAGTCAAATGTATCCCGAACATCTAAAGTAAATTTCTTATAAAATCCAAATAATGAAAAAAAAAAATTCAAAAATGTTCGAATAATATTATCTACATTATTGTATTTAATATAAATATATTTATGTTTTTTTCAAAGAAAATACTGATTTATAACTCAAAAATTAACATACCCAGAATCGAATCTCATATAGATTTTTATACTAATTATGAAACAATTGATAAAAAGTAAAATTTCACAATTCAATTTTTTTAAAAAAAAAATTTCCGTGAAATAGTAAGAGGAAAAACCATGATGTTCTAGGTCTTAAAAATCGGTTCAGTTTTGCCAAAGTTATGTGAGTTTCAAGTCTTCAAATGACATTTCTTCTGCTCAGATTGGAATATTCCAAAGAAACGATATCGCTAGCAGCTTTAAAGTCTTTAAAATAAAGTAACCATCATAACCATATCAGAGTATTATTTAGTCGACTACATTCAACTGCAAAGTTGATACTTGTTTTTAATTTGAAATGTACACCTTTTGTTTGTCTTGCAAGCAAATGCTTATAAATTATTATTCCCTTTTTTTCGCGCATTTCCAATGTTTATCTGATATGAGCTAATGTAAAATATGTCGCACAACTCATAGCATAGCTCTGCTGTGTAGAAGGGGCTCGCTCGAGTGAAATCCTTGCGCCTGGAGACAGATGCGTGCCTAGGACATTTTCAACTCAACGCACGCCTTTCACTTTCCGCTTGCTGGGACAGTGTGTGTGGGGGCCCGGCACACCCTTAAGCTTTAGGCTGGCAGGCAGTCAGTCAGTGCCAACAACAAATATCTGCAACTTGAACTGAGCTCAACTTTTACACAATAAACGAGCGCACTTGACTGAAAATGTAAGCGATAATCCCCCGGGGCTCGTAACACATACGAAGGTAAAAAACTCGCGTAATTGAAGTCTGAGCAAGGAGCGGGGCAAGGCTGCAGGATAAGCAGGATGTGTGTGTGTGAGAACGTGTGACTGCATATTTATGTCAAAGTTGCGCCAACTCAAATGGCCGTTGCCGGTTGGAGTCGGAGCCGCTGCCGCTGCCGAAGAGTCCTTGCGCTCAGTTGAGGGCATATCCTTCCTGTGTTTAATAAACTCGGCGTTGGTGCCTGTGCCACACAAAAAGGCAGCCAAAAACTTTGTCGATATTTATCGAATTTCATAGCCGCCGGCTAAATGTTTGTCGGTGTGGCTTTTGCGACTCTCTCTGTGTGTGTTTGCATTTGCATTTGGTGGGTGTAAATGTGTGTGTGGGAGTGTGCGAGTGTGTGTGCCGTCTTGAGAGCGCTGCTTTGGCAACTGAGACGCTTCCTGCGTTGAGTTTATGGCATGTATTGAGGCATGTTTTAAGTGGTTTTACAGGACGCGCCTCATTGCGTCTTGCAATCAATTTACTCTGCTCGTTACGTATACGCAACGTTTGGCAAATTGTTGCCACACACACACACACACACACACATAGACACACATAGAGCTGCACAGGTGGCTGATTCGCTTGCTCTCTCTCTTTCTCGCTCTGATAAAAATTTATTCATATTTTAACTAATATTTATCAATATATGTAGCTGCTGCTATTGCTGCTGGTGAAAACGAGTTAGCATAGGGGCGTTCTGCATATTTAGTGCTTATTATGGTAAAATGATTGTTTTCCTTTATTCGACGCACATTTACATACTGAACATTTACGCGCTTCTATGTATGTACATATATGTATGCTAATTTAGCGATCTGTTCGCTCATAAATTGTATTTGCTGCCTTTGTCGAGTCTTTTGTATTTGCACACACTTTTCAAAGTTTTGAGCAAATGATTAACTAAACCTATTTTGCGTATGCGTATGCCGTAATTATTATTTGCATTTGCATTAGAAGTGTATGTTGCCCAATTTATGTACTGCAAATGTAGCTAGTAGCTATAAGCCCAAGCGTAAACGGCAACATAAATTTATTTGTTCATATCAACCACATTGATGCTTATTTGTATATGAATGTATTTCCACTGGTCAAATTATTGACACATTTAAAAATTGTGTAGGACTTTTGTAAATATTATTATAAAATTGACAAAATGCAAAAATGTGTTAAATAGCCTGTAAGTTATTTATGCCAGCATGTTTAAAACAATTATCGATTATTTGGTTGGTATATTGTTATTATAATTGAATTGAATTTAATTTAATTTCTAAGCAACTTTCTTAACTTTTATATATATATATATATTTATATGAATGAAATGTAGATAACTTTATATATATATCTTTAAAATCTTATCACATACTTGGATTAATCAAGGTTGAGCACGCTTAAAACAATTATTGATCATTTTTTTCGTATATTGTTACTATAATTTAATTGAATTTAAATTCTAAGCAACTTCCTTTACTTTTTTGTGTTATATTTACATACATATTATTTATATAAATGAAATTTAGATAACTTTATGTATCTGACTTTTTAATCTAATCATCTTAGACTTAGCTGAATATATACGAATACTATAGACCAATTTGATGTCACGCACCTTGAAGCATAATTTTAATTTGCCTGCTCTTTGGCCCATTAAATGTTATGCATCAGTGCTTTAGGCCTTGTTAGGAACAGACCTTATAGTACACACTCGCATTATAATTTGACGCTCGCACACACACACAAAAGGTGTCAAAGGCCTTTTGTGTGCTTGTCTTCCGCCTGTCAATGACAACAGCCGAAAGTGTGCCAAAAAACCAGCAAGGACTTTGCTAACTCCTCCATCCTCATCCCCCTTTGTTTGAAAAATTCAAATCGCTTTGGCGCTGGCAGCTCTTTGGCACATTTGCTTGCCGGTTATGTCAGACATAATTTAAGCCCGGCTAGGCTTTGGGACAACAATGAGCGCACGATTGGGGGCCACAGGCTAAGGCCCCGAGCTGCTCCTTGACCCTGTCGACCAATCGATTTGCGGACCCAAAAGACTTTTACAAGTGTCGGCCAATTAACTTGGGGCTGCCTTGCTGCTGTTTACGTATACTTCAGCAGTATCAATTGAAATTACTTGTGACAAAAGGGCTTATCAGTGCTAAATATATATATATAGTGGATTAAGGCGAAATGAACAATTGCTAGGCAGTTAGATAATTTCTCGGAATTCGAGCAATCATGTGAGAGGACTGCAAATAGAAATGGTAGTTATATTTCAAACTGCAGCTTAGAAACATTCAGCAAAGGACTACAAATATGAATCAGTCGAGATTACAGTGAGTGGGATTTTAATTGCAAAATCATCAAGATATAAATAAATATTAAAGTAATTAAATTATATTGCTGTTAAATGTGAAATTTTGTAGTTGTATATAAGATTTCTCAGCTATCAATTGCCAAGAGTGTTATAATTTACCTCATTGAATGTGTTTATTTAAACAGAATAAAATAAATAAATTCATAGGAAAAAGAAAAAGCTGAATACAATATTTACAGCTGCTTAGTTTGTATATCTTTTTGGATTACACATATTTATAGAAATATTTATTGGAATTACAAATTTGTCTATTATCAGACAACTCTGTTTATTAGCTGCTCTTATAAGAATGATTGATTGAGTTTAAGTGCTTGTTTGAAACACTTGTTTGTCCACATTATTACTATCCATCAATTATCTAAAAGTGTATTTTATTTCATTGGCAAAAGATGAAATGCAAAAGGACATTTAAGCCATACTTTTAGCTGTTGAGCTTACAAGTTAAGCACCTTAACTGATTGCATCTCTTTTCAGTTACATTTACTTGCAATTTCTTTTATAAATTAAAACAATTTCCAGCAACATTTGAAACCTTTTTGTTTTTTTGTCTGTCGCACGCCAATTGAAGGCAATTTCGTAGCACTTTTTCGGGCAATTCACAGACATAAAGAGCATAATATTTGAGACTGAATGCGAGTGTGTGTCTGTGTGTGTGTGTGTGTCACTGTGTGTGTATGTGTGAATGCGTTTGTATAGTTGCTGCACTTATCCTTTCACTTCATGCGCATAATGAAGAGCACTTTACGCTTATGAAAGCAATGGCTAAAAAACGGGCAACAAAATAAACAAAACAAGTGGGGAAGGATTATCTTCGGCGTGCCGAAGATTTTATACTCTTTTCGAACCTATAGGCAATTTCACTCTGCCAACTGCACGCGCAACATTTTTTTTTTTTTTCTAAGAATATTTAATTTATTGCCAGTTGTATAGCAGCTATAAGATATAGTGATCCGATCTGGCCGGCTCCAACCAATATGATGTCTCTTCGAATAATAAGTATCTGTGCAAAGTTGTATCGCGATAGGTTTAAAAACATGGGATATATGGCCAAAACCGACTTCGAGTTGTATGGCAGCTATAAGATATAGTTATCCGATCCAGCCGGCTCCAAACCAATGTGATGTCTCTTTGCATAATAAATATCAGTGCAAAGTTTCATCGCGATAGATTAAAAAACATGGGATATATGGCCAAAACCGACTTCGAGTTGTATGGCAGCTATAAGATATAGTGGTCCGATCCGGCCGGCTCCGACCAATGTGCTGTCCCCTGGAATAATAAGTGTCTGTGCAAAGTTTTATCGCGATAGCTCAAAAACTGAGGGACTAGTTTGCATACATACAGACAGACAGACAGACAGACAGACAGACAGACAGACAGACAGACAGACAGACAGACAGACAGACAGACAGACAGACAGACGGACATGGCTAGATCAATTTGTTTTGTCATTCTAAGCATACTGGCAGTAACTTTTGGGGGTCTCCGACGCTTCCTTCTATGCGTTACAAACTTCAGGACAAACTTAATATACTATTTTCTTCGAAAAGAGTATAACAAACATATAAGAAAATATGAAATAAAAAAGGACGACGACGACTCACAGCAAAAGTGGGCGTTTTGCAGTGTCACATTTTGCATGCTTAAGACTGAACACACACACACAGATACATAGAAATGTGTGCTTGGGATGACGCTTGATGCGTGCAAAGGACATAAGCAGTGACTGCAAAAACTGAAGGACCGCCCACAAATCCAGCGCACAGTCGTCGCTTCTATTTGCACTTTGGAGGCAGCTGCTCCAAATGAAATGCAAACAGGCAGGCAGCCAGGCTGGCTGGCTGGCAGGATGGGATCTGCTGGAGGATGTTGTCTTTCAATTGACGGCCAACGCCTTTTGACTGAAATTTAGTTTTAATTTCACTTTCCGCCAGCGCCGCTTTTTGCTCATTTAATGCATACGTGCGTCGGCCACAAGGACACTTGGCATTTGGCTCGCAGGCTCTTTTTATTGCGACGTGTTTATGTATTTACACCAACACACATAAATCATACGTATGTATGTGTGTGTGTGTGAGCATAAGTGGCTTTAGCCAAGCGTGACGGCTCCGCCCGCTCGGCTGCGTTGCTGGGTCCAAGTGAAACAGTAAACAGCTGCGAGATAAATTGCTCATCTGCTCGACCTCGACGCATCCCGGCATCCTTTGCTGCTGCTGGCCGAGGGTGGCTCTGCCCAACTGTGGCTCTGTGTCATCACAGTGCGAGCTGCGAGCTGAAGTGTTAAGTACATAAAACCCACATACATTGCGTTTATCCATAATGATGACCTTACTTATGACTTGAATGCGTATATATCGCATATCCACGCTGCGTATACGTAATGGACATCCAAATCTTATCTGCCTGCACTCTCGGATTGCCCAGCTGCTATAAAATGCGTCAGGCTTAATTTGACATAGCTTAAATTATCGATCTATTACCATAATATATATTAAAGCTAATAATGCTGACTGGCTGCTGATTTCCAAGCTTATAATTTAACAATTCCAGCTCTCATTTCAATAACCTTCGCAAAGATATTGTTTTGTTGGGGTAAACACAAACAAATATTCTGTTAGCCAGGACAATGAATTTCAACATCCAAGCCTTAAATCAATAAAAAGCTATTTAATTAATTGCTCAATGTCCTAGCACAATATAAACAGGTAAATATAAAATTCAACAATTGGATTATAAAAAATAAATTTAAAAAATGTATACTGTATTTGATTTGTATTTGATCAATATAATTGCAAGAATATCTCAATTTAAATAGTTATCGATATGATGGGAACACTATCGATTGTTTTGCTGTTTTAGAATGTCATTTGGAAAATTGACATTCAAATTTTAATTTCAATTTAGCCAATTATTGAGTTCGCAATGGAAATGCACTATGCATAATAACAATGTGTGCTCAGACAATACTACGGCAATTTGCCAGAGTCCGTCCGGCTCTCGTTAGCAGACTGTGGCAGTAGCAGTGGACGTGGACTTTAGCCCAAAGTGTCCGAGAGCAATGCAGGTAGCTACAACGTTGGTTTTATTAGCATTCCATGAGCTACAGCTTCTCACTTCAGAATATATCCTGTATCATTAGAAACGAGTGAAAAAGGTATTATGTGCTACTAGTTTGTGAAAATTTTGATACTGACATCTTCTTAGGCTTTGAAAAATATAAATAAATATAAATAAAATGTGTATGTATTTGATGGGTTATAATATTATTTAAGTGGTAAATTACAATGTTCCTCAGTGAACTGAAACTGTAACTAATTCATGGATGGTTTGCGACAAGTCAAAGACATCTACAGACACGTACTTAACTACCTTCGATAACATGCGATCGCCGCTTATCGATATCCTTGTTGTTCAGTGTGACCAACTCTAACAAAGGCTACAATCCCATTTCAGCATATTATGCCATTCCCACATATATATATATATATATATAAAATAGCAACTAAATTATGTTCATTATAATCTTTTCGAAGAAAATAGTATATTCACTTTGTGCTAAAGTCTGTCTGTGTGTCTGTCTGTATGTATGGAAACTAGTCCCTCAGTTTTTGAGCTATCGCGAAGAAACTTTGCACAGAGACTTATTATTCAAAGGGACAGCACATTAGTCGGAACCAGCCGGATCGGACCACTATATCTTATAGCTTTCATACAATTGGATGTTGATTTTGGCCATGTATCCCATATATCTTCAACTTTACCACAAATTAAGATGTTCTGCTTACTTCAGAGAAATGTTGTTAAGACTTCTAGGATATGTGCTAGTCAAGCTGCATCTTGTGCGTTGCATTCTTTCTTACTTGTGAACTGTTTGTTGCAGTGCAGCTGCAATTTCTCATGCCCTTTGCTGGCTGGCTGCTCAATCATGACCAGACATTGGCTGCCACCAGGGAGCACTTTGCCACTCAAGTGCCAAACAATTTCAAAAATCAACACGAATAGCAGCTGGGAGTCGGAGGTAGATGCTAACTGGTAACTGGTAGATGGTAACTGGTAGATGGTAGATGATAGAATAGCAAAAACAAAGCGCAATCCATTTAGGACTTACAATCAGACCCGAGTGCGCAATGACATTGGCAGCCAGCTTTTGTTCAATTAATTAACTTGGCCAAAGACGGTAAGAGGTCGGCAGAGAGAGAGAGGCAGACCTGCTCTAATGAATACCAAATGAGCAGCATATCAGCTAGCTAGCGTATGTAAAATTTTCAGCTATGACAACCAGCGATTTATTTGCCCGCTATAAATTCGCAGAAAAGTGTCACAAATTTATGGAGCGCCGACAGCCAGCAGCACAGATGACAGATTGCTGCGGATACGGATACGGATGTGCGTATGTGCTGGAGATGCTGAAGATGGCGATGGTAGATGTTGTAACCATGGTTAGACAGCCACTGGGATTTATGTTCAGGTCTGCGTCGAGTGGCTAACCCGGGAGCAACTTACGCACAGGATCTTTAGCTATCTCGTTTAGTCATTTGGGCTGCTAATGTACATTTTGTATGCCATATAGATGGTATACAGGTGACGCTTGGTCTGCCAGCCGTTCTTTCGTTTCAATTTACATACAACGTGCCACATTCGCCTGCCCTTAGGTAACTTTCATCTGCCACCTCTCACCCCATCCCTTATACCATTCTGCTATATAAATGATGTGTCAGTTTGCGTTGCTTGCTGCGTTTTTTTATTTCCGACTCGCTTTCACTCATTTTATGCTTCAGCAACGCTGCTCACTTGACACCGCCGCTTTGCCGGCTTTTGGTTTTGTGGTTCCAAAAGACCTGCCAGCCACCCGCCCCCATCCCCCCAAAGGACTCCAGGTGAGGCCAGGCGCCGCCCAGGATTGAAGCTCGCGCGAGCGAGCTCAAAAACAGATTACAGTTCAAGAACATGTTTTGATAAGCAGCAATTTAAAACGTGATGCTATTTTTGGTTTACACGAAAGACGAAAGACGTCAGTCGAAAAACGCCCCCACAGCGACAAAAGGAGCATTGAGCAGGATGAACTTAACAAAGGGCTCCTGTTCAGCATTGGGGGGGCAAGCAGCAGCAGCAGCTTCTAATTTCATTTGCTTGCATATTTAGTGGGATGCCATAACGTCTGATGAGCCATTCAGCAAGAAGCTTTAATGCAATTTACCCATAGCAGCGATGAACATTTTCAAACGACTTCCAGAAAGAAGTGCAATGGAAGCCGATACAAAGCTGAGAGAGAACTTGAGTGGTCCTTGGCAAAGTAGCTGTTTAGTAAGCAGTTTTTACTTAATGTTTGCTTAAGATAAGAAGTAAATAGTGGCTCTACTTCTTGCTTATTTTAACAGCAGTAAAATATATTTATGTACATATATGGTGGAATGGATTCAGCATATTTATTTCTGACTTCAAAATAAACAACCTAAGAATTATTAATAAAAATATATTTTTTTTTAAATTTAAAATGCAAAAAAGTTTGAAAATTAAAAAAATAAATTTTTTAAAATTTAAAATATCAAAAAATATATAAAATTCAAATATTCCCTTTATTAACAGCAGTATATATTGTGAAATATTTGAACATAAATGGTTGATTAGACTTAGCAAGTCTATTTATAATATATATAAATAACCAAGAAAATGTTATATTTTAACAATAAAGAAAAAAATTTACAAATTACAAAAATTAATTCTTGCTTATTTTAACAGCAGTATACATTGTAAAATATATGTACATAAATGGTTTAGGCGATTCAGGATATTTTATATGACTAAAACATTTTTTAAGAATTTTTCTACGTAAAATACAAAGAGAAAGCTTTTAAAATGACGAAAGTTTCGTTTGAAAATTTAAAAAACTTTTGTTTTTAAAAAAATACATATTTTGGTCTTAAGATTTAGTATAATTTTGAGAAACTATGCATCCTTTTTTTGCATTTACATAACTTATATATATTGCTTTAATATGCGAGTCTTAAATACAACTTTTCTTAATTGACTTGCCAATGAGCAGACTGCTAACAACAAGTAACCAACCAAGTTTTGAATGTATTTTGATTGCGGCCAACTCAAAGAAGTATTAAAACATTTTATTTTTGGCCATGGCTTACAAATCATGTAGGCTTCTATGTCATTTTAAAAAGCGGAGGCGAATCTTTTATGTTTTGAAATTATCAATTGTGAGTGACGATAATTGAATTGAATGGAAAAACAGGGCATTGAGTCCTGATAGCTATACAATGTGACAATAAATAACAATAATAATAAATGAACAGAAACAGAAGCACTAGAAGAAGAAGAGCAGCAGCAATCTGCGCTTAATGCGTTCCCAATGAACTCGCAAGTTGGAATGTTGAGCGGAGCCGAAAGCAAACGATAAAAATGAAGTGAATGCCAATTTTTGAAAAATTAATTTACTGTCTCAGAGCTCTTGCTACGACTGCTACTGCTGTATCGATATTCAATGAAAATTGCAACAGAGCCAACGAAGCGAAATATGAAAGCAAATACACGAAAATATACTTATAGAAGGCAAACCAAACCGAACCAAACCAAACCGACAGACAAATGGAGGGCAACAAGATGCCAGCATAAGTCAATGTCGATGTTCTGTTCTGCACTAATGTGCTTTCGGGTTTTGTTGTTGTATTTAGTATCGTTGTTGCTCTTGCGACAGCGACAATCGATTCTCAAGGCATCAATAAGAATGGCAGCGTTGAGGGAGAGCTGCAAAGTCCTTACAATAACTTTTCATTTGAAGGATAAGCGCCAAGTGGCAGCATTGCTTCAGCTCTTGCTCCTGCTGCTCCTGCGGCTGCCGCTGCTCATTTTGTCGAGCGCCAAGCAGACAAGAAGCATTTGTAATAACTGTCATAAGCGAAATTGGTGTTATCCTGTGCAAGGACATTGCCAACGCCCCCCTTGCGGCGTCTAGCGAAATGAACGAAATTAAATGACTTTTTTTTTTGCTGCTGCTGCTGCTGCTTTTGCTGCTGCTGCTTTTGCTGGCATTGTTGCCTTTGCAAGGGGGAGGCGTGAGCGCATTGAATTTAGCACCCAATATAAAAATCAACAATGTGTGAGTATGTGCTGTGCGTGTGTGCGCGATAAGGATAAGCTTTAAGCATGAGCATGTGGCAAAGATTCTTACGCGCTGAGATTTCATCTGTGGCAACAAGCTGCGAACTGCGAACAGCGAATTGCGCAAATGAACAGAAAGACAGAAGGACAACAGGAAGCGGGGCTAAAATGAAAAGCAAAATGTCAAGTAACGCCCCCCATTATGACTGTCATAGAAATGAAAAGTAATTTTGATTTATTAAACGTTAACAAATCCAGCACAGACAGCCAAGGACACACAGACACACAGACACACATCCTTTGCCCCGGCACGCCGCAAAAACTTATTCCACATATTCGCATAAATGTTGTGTTTGCGTTTGCGACATTTCGAAAAAAGGTTTCTTCTTTCGGCTTCGAAGACCCGAGTGCTTAACCTTAGCCCTTTCCTTACTCTACACCTCCCCACTCCTCATCCAGCATATACAAAACGAAGCCTAGCCTAGCGGCACGTTTCCACATTCTGCTGTCGCTTCATTTTGTTTTCACTTCCGCCTGCCCCGTTGTTATTGTTGTTGTTGGCGCTTTTCTGTTGTTATAAGAAACTCATTCGCATTGTCAACTTCGTTTTCATCAGCAGACAGGAGGACACATCCAGCGCGATATTCAGACAGCCTGCAGAAACTGACAGTCGCTTTAAGATACAACAATTTTTATAACTACACGTCGACATCCTTCAGTTCTTTCACTTCTTACAGTTCTTTCAGTTTGCCCAGGCCCACCATTTATATTCTCATTCGGTTTTTTCTTAGTGGAAATTGGGGTTGCTCCTTGGCGTGGGTTGTCATAAAAATAACAGAAACGCAAGCAGCCAAGTTAAGCATCTTGGCGGCCTTATGACATATTGCTTAAATGGGGCCCATGTGGGATATTGTTTAGACTTCGGGGGGAACTGTCGGAGACACTTTTTTTGTAGCTGCATTAAAATATAATTGGCTGGTGACCTAGATGCCGGGCGAGTAGTGCGTACTACTATCTTTCAAAACGAATCGATAGATTCCATTTTAGGCTTCTATGTTTACTGCTGAATAAACTAGTAGGTTACAAATTTATATATAGTTCCACTTGATTTATTATTGGGCAGCATTTATAATGATTGTCAAGCTAAACTTAAGAAAATTTGACTACATTCTGGTGAGTTTTAAGTTTTTGAAGTGAAGAAAACTTACAAAACGTAATCAAATTAATACATACATGAAATACAGCTGAAGTTTTCTAACTCTAACTTCTCTTAAATCGAACTTTTGGTATGGCTGATGGATGTTTGACTTAGAGAAATGCGACTGCATTTAAATAGTTATCGATATATATATTTGTCTTTAATTTGGAAACATAATATGCAGTACTGATGACATCAATGAGTGTTGTTTGTCGTTATCGATAGTTTTTATTTATTGCAAATACTTTAAATTTGCATGAAATTAATGCTGCAAGCAGTTCATTATCGAAATCAATGCTGTCATTTGCTTGGTGTCATTTAAAACAGTCGCTCACAAACAGAACAACAACAGTCGGACAAATTTTGTCCAAGAGGAGTTCGACTTTTGACTCATTGGACGATAAACACATCCGAATAAATGGGCAAATCGTTTAATTATAAGTTCACTTAATGCCGAGCATTAAGCCAAAGGCTTTCGACCAACGATTCTTGTACGACAGAGCGAGAGAAAAAGAGCTCCAAATAAGAGGGAGAGAGGGGAAGGATGAGGATGAGGAGCAGAGATAGGCACTCGCCTGGTTGCCTTTGGCCCGCGACTGGTGTCGTTTGGAATCGTGACGTGGCATTTTGACAGTCACAAGGCAAATGGCCGATAGCAACAATATGTCAATGCAATTGCCAATGTCAATGATATGGCCAAATACAGAGCGAGAGAGATAGCAAATCCTTCAGTTGCAGCAGCGGAAATTCATTTTACTTGGAAATAGTCCCAGTTTTGGGACGAATTCGCGTTTCTTTGACGACTGCGATTTTAATTACAACAAAGCGCAGGGCAGCGCCTAAATCTCCGTCCAATTAGTCGCCAAACTGCCTGACACAACTGCCATCAACATCAGCGGACAGTTAAGCTATAGAACAGACTGGCTGGACTAGCAGATACCCTGCACTGTCCAAAGAAAAAGGAGTTTACATGTTAGATGTAATTTAAAAATGACAATAAACATTCATATAAAACAAAGCGCGTTTGAAGGAAATTTTTAAAGTTGAATCTTAAAGTTTTTATATCATTACTATTCACTTTAAAGTTTTTGTTTTCAACTGTGAAATTTCTTCAAAAACTGCTGGTTTTATCATCCAATCTCTAAGAAATGTGTTGTATACAAAACTTATACGAAAATGTATACCGAAAATAAAGCTTTGTCGATTAGGGCAATACCATAGAGAGCTCATCAATATACGAATTAAACTTAATCCAAATTTGGTTTATGGCAGAGCTTTACAGTGTTGACTCAAAGTACTTTATAATATCCCCCCCTTTTTGCTATGCATTTGTTGTCTCCAGGGTATGTTGCGAATGTAGCGCTTGTTTAAATTGCCATCATCGCCCCGAACGCATGTCATGTACAGCTGTGAGGAGGATGGTGGAAGGGGTAGGGAGAGGCAGAGGGGATGGGGAGGTGAGTCGCATCACTGTTTGCCACGCGACACTTTGACTGACAGCCACAGCTCAAAATGGAAAATGGAAAATCAATGCGCAGTGCCGTTAACCGCCGTGACTTGACTCATTTGCACAAAGCACTGAAACGCGCTGCTTTTGTATTTGCCGGCTATTTAGGTGAATTGTGGAAAGCCCGGCAAATAAATCAGATACTGCTGAACACAATCTGTAAATATAATAAATATGCATAGATATTCTACACTAAATCATAGGATTTAATGGAAGCGCATTCCCGAAAAGCAAATTTGCTCTGTCAATCATCATACAAAACATATATATGGACTTATCTATCCTTTTAATATCCTTGTATGCCCTGAACCCGTTAGATATTATTGAAATAGGTATGTAACAGCCATAAGGCAGCATCTCCGATACTATAACTGATTCTTGCTCAGTGTAAACAGCCGAGTCGATCTAGCCATGGCCATCTGTCTGTCTCTCTGTCTGTATGCGGATATCAGAGACTAAAAGAGCTTAAGGGCTCATATTCGGTATATAAGCCATCGTAATCCCTGGTCAGATCCAGTTAATTTAATTGAATCGATAACTTTTTAAGCGTGACAAGCTATCGATAAATTTCGATTTTAGTATTTTACTTTTGGTTACACCGATCCACCTAAAGGAGTAAAGCAACTATTTTTGAATGTTCGAAGTTGCAATTTGATTAGCTCACACTGTCTATTGCCAATTTGATGTCTAACAAATTTCACAAGTATCGCACAATAAACATAGAAGTTGTTCAAAATTGAATTTTCCATGGTGAGGAGGTCAGTGAAGAAGCAACTGCTTGCACTGCTTGCAGTATGTGTGTGCTTATACACTAATAGGTAACTATAAATGAATGTAACTACTGGGTTTCCGACTAGAGCACTCTTACTTGTTAATGTTACATTTTTAAACTTTTATTATACAATATAAATACATATAACTTGTATTTGTATTTTGCTTATCTGAAGTTATCTGAAAAAACTGAATTTGTGGTACACATAGAATATCGCTTTCAATATATAACATACCAGCTTGTTTTCTGTTTATGCCCAATATAATACACTTAAATTTGGCACATATCGAAATCCAATCAATTAAACACAGTTGATAAAATGTGCTAAAGCCTAATGTGATAGATAGATATTCCGCATTAGCTACAAATATCACTGTAGGCCATCTAATATGCCATGACACTATTGTAATTCAATTATTTTTTCACAATTTATTTGCAGCACTAGTTGGTTGAGTTTTAAGTGGATTTTTCACTTTAGTTATTTTAACAACAGCGAACGCAAAATGTTTGCATGAATGTTCATGTTTGTTTTGTAACTCATGTTGACAGATTGACATGGCGACCGTTAGGCCAAATATTTAATTTAAATCAGTGTCACTGGCCATTAAACAATTTGCGTTGACCAGCTGTGGATCAAAGTCTTCGTCCTGTACATTTGTTTGACTATTTTCCGAACATTGTTGTCGATTGACACTAATTTGAAAAACAAAATCAAAAAGACATTAGCAGGAGTCTAATTCTAATCAATGCTACTTATTAATTTGAATCATATGACTATATATATATATATATAAAACTATAAAAGTCGCTTCAAGTTTAGCGCCGCTGGCTTTTTATACCCTGAACCCATTAAAAATGGGTAAAAAGGGTATAATGAAGTTGTGCAAAAGTATGTAACAGGCATAAGGAAGCATCTCCGACCATATAAAGTATATATATTATTGATCAGTATCAACAGTCGAGTCGATCTAGCCATGTCCGTCTGTCTGTCCGTCTGTCCGTCTGTCCGTCTGTCCGTCTGACCGTCTGTCCGTCTGTCCGTCTGTCCGTCTGTCCGTCTGTCTGTCTGTATGAACACACAGATATCAGAGACTACAAGAGCTAGAGACTTCATATTTGGAACATAAGTTCTCCTAATCCCGGGACAGATCAAGTTTATTAAATTTTATCGATAACTCGTACCGTTTAAAAGTTATCGATAAATTTTGATTTCAGACTTGCGTTTTTGGGACATAACTTCAAAGTTATAAAAGCTAGAGGCCCCAAATTTGGCATGTATAATCTCGAATAGCATACACATGTAACAAAAATTTCACTTTTTGGATACCACCCCCCAAACCCCCCAAAAGTTCAAAAAACGCATTTTTGAAGGTACGACCTTGAAATTTGGTTTGGTCACACATATTATTGACAATTGTTTGCCCCAAAAGTTTTAATAAGATCGGACAATAAACATAGAAGTTATTTAAGATTTAACTTTCCATTGTGTGGGGCTCAGCGAAAAAGCAAGCTAACTGCTTAAACCGCTTGCACCGCTTGCAATGCTTGTACTGCAGCATGTGTGTGTTTAGATTAGTATGAATGATTGTAAGGACTGGGTTCAGGGTATCTCGTAGTCGGGCACTTCCGACTAGAGCACTCTTACTTGTTGTGGCTGGGTTTGGGAAATAATCTTTAGAGAGCAGCTGAGTCTGCGGTTCAGGTAATGCCGCATTGCTTTTGTTTCATTTGCCAAAAACTACAAGTGCCGCTGCATGTTTTCATTTAATTTGAAACATTTTCTTTGCCTAAATTACAAAATCATACGAGTAGGAGTACAGGGACTGGGACAGGCACAGGCTTACATAAGACATAAGCATATCTCATGCCACTCGCTCGGCTTATCTTTTATCGGGTCGCAAATGTCTTTGTTGCTTTCAGTTCAGTTGTGGGCTCTTTGCTCGCAATGCCGTTGGCCAAAATTGGGTGCAAAAACATTTGGGCCAGCACAATTAGAGTGTGCTTGCTGAGAGTGCACGACTAGCAGCTACCCTACACTACTCTCTAAGTGAGTCATACGCACAAATATATATATTTAATTGAAATTCAAATGTGTTCTTCTGCTAAAAGTTACGTTCTTACTTCTGAATTTTTGATCTATGTGTCAATGATCTATTAGCAAAGTAATATATTGTAAAATTGTGTTTGCTCTAGGAGAATAAATTAAATAAATGGGGTATCTAGCTCAAGGCATCCTCAAAATATTCTGTGTATAAGTTTGTAACTGGATAAGTTATCGATAAAGTAAATATTAATAAGGAATGTAGAAAAAATCATTATCTACCTATTTCTTGTTAAACTAAATCTATGGAGCTTAAGAAAGTAGAGAATATACACTTAATTCGCTTTTAACACAGTAGATTGGTTCCAGAAAAAAACAACATTGAACAAATTTCGCAAAAATAAAGATTAAAGCCCAAAAGATTCAAATCATGTAAAATTATTTTAAAAAAATTTTATTTTTCAACCGTGTTAAAGCAAAACCGTTTAAAAAAAAGTGTAAGAAGAGAATTAGGTGTAAACATATGGCATATCGTATATACAAATCGATATTACAAATTTCAGCTCTCTAGGCTCTTAAAGTCTCCGAGAACAGTCGAATCGGAGTCGTATATGTCACTTTTAGACTATTACATAAATTTTTAACAATTAGGGATACCATTTTTAAGCATTTTCAATGGGTATAAAAAAGGTAGCAAAAACATGGAGCGACAGTTTATTTCACACGCGTTGCCAGTGGCACAGTGTCCACATCCTAGATGCTAGACAGGACTTTGACTAGGACCCAGGACCAGGACCAGGACTGGGAGCAGGCAATTTACAGTTACGCGACCACGTGACTTACTAAATCAACTCGGCTGCTGTTGAAGTTCGTTTGTGGCAACAACAAACAACAACAACAACACAACGATTCCAATTCTCGGGCAACGTCGCAAATGTCAACTTGACAAATCGCGTGCAAAAATCTGGGAAATCTTGCCACATTTTTTGTTGCGCCGCTTGGTTTTTGAATGTTTCTGAAAGCGTTGGATTGGACGTCTAGAGAAGCGGAGTTTCGGGTGGGAGGGGCAGCCAGTGGGTGCCACTGCCGTGTCTCATGTGCTTTAGTTGTGTGTGTGTGTGTGTGTGCTTGTTGGCGCCTCTGCCACAAATGCCACAACTGAATGCCGACGGCGTCTCTTTGGGTAATTTGTTGTGTTTGTATTGCCGCTGCCTTTTTCATTCGGCTGCCGGCGGCCGTGGCAAATTTTTTGATTAATCAAAGGACATTTTTTTTGGCTCTGTTGTTGATGCGTTAAAGAAGCCCGAATTAATGCAAAAATGATGAGTGGAAATTTGTCAAGCTTATTTACTTCCGTCATTTAATGGCCCAGCGGCACATTGACAGCGACTGGACCCTCTCACCCAGACAGCGGAATTTATCTCTGTTTGCTTTACGCTTTTTTTTTCGTGCCCCAATATATATATATATATTTTTTTTTTAGCTGCCCCAAAGCCATTTTATGCATAATTTTGCGGAGCAACTCTCGCTCTGGCGTTGGCTTTTATTGTCCGCCACCATTTCTACCTGCGGCCATTGGCCCTTGCATATTTTAGCCGGATTTGTCATAATGCGTTGAATATTTCTTTCGGAAGTGGGTCCCGAAGAAGTGTTTGCGCCTGGCCTGCAAATGTTTGGTTTGTTTTTTTATTTTGACGATGTTAAATCGAATTTTTTGGCTCATTTTTTGTGTGTGTGTGTGTGTGGGCTCTTTTATCAATTCACCATAAGCAGGGTAAACGAATTAGTCCGGAAATCTATGGCATAGGCCTGGCAGGGTGGCTCCTTGTTTGGCTTGCTTCAGATTAAAGTAGAGGCTGCCACTTAACTGATAAAAAGTAGCACAGGCAGCATATATTTAAAACCAAATAATTTGGTATTGATTAAAAAATACTAAAATATGAAGTAGATTTTTGGCATGAAGATCATCTAAATATGTTTGCAAATATTATAATAAATAAATGAATTTATAAATATTGATAAATAAAGCCCAAACATGAAATGTGATTGAGTAAGCTAGCAGCTAAATAATTTCTGTTCTTTTTAACCCACTCTTATTAAAACTTGTTAATTTGATGTAATTGTATACCCAAAATCCATTGTGCACATTTGGTTGTCAGTAAAAACAGGTTTTTCCAATGGTTCTATTTCTAAATCATTTTCTTCTCTGTTCAGTTTCTTGTGTTAAAGGCTTTTACCCTAAGGACAATCAACATAAGTTTTGGTTGATAACTTAAATATATTCATAAAATATATAGTATTTAGTATTAGTTTATTGATGATTGGACTAACCACATTGTAAATATTCCATCTAAATCATGATTTTTTTTCATCACTTTTTAGTTTCTTGTGTCGATGGCATTCACTTTATGGGTGAGCAAAAAAAATATATATATTTAAGGTAGTCAAACAGTATATTGATGATTGTACTAACCACATTGTAAACATACCTTCTAAAAATGTGAACTTGATCGTCTTCCCATCACCTGCCTAAATAATAACTAGTACAAATCAGAAAGCAGCATTGCATTGACATTTATTTTTATTTCTCATTTAAATACAAATACATTAACATTTCACATTTAATAATTATGTTTACTTTTAGTTGCCATTGATTGTGTTCATGTGTTCATTTATCTCTGTGTGCAAATACATATTATTAGTACGTGTGTGCATATTTTATTAGACATACATATTTGTGTGTGTGTAATTCACGACTCATATTCCTCAAATTTAATTTGTTATATTTCATTATTATTATTATATCATCATCAGCTTTTCTGTATTCTCAACGTGTGTGTTTTGGTTTTGTTTTGTGTGCTTTTGCACATTTTGGCATTACATCGAGAGGAATAGTGCCTAGACTAATTTGCTTTAGACTATAGTTATATTTATATGTATATATATACAAATTCAACTGTTACCTTGTTAACTTTTCATTTGTGGCGTAGTTGGGCGTGGCAAAAAGCCGCCCATCGATTTGTCGCCAGTGCTGGACTTATCTCTTTAAAATTAGGCTAAAATGAAGGCGGCCAACAGGGACAGCTACTAACTCAGGGAGCAGCGCCAGCGCAGCAAGGATGTGAGGCACAGCAGCCAGATGCCAAATGTGGCTGCAACAAGGACAGTAGGACAGATTAAAGGGGCCAATCAATGAGGACTCAACTCACCTGCTCGGGCGCTGGCACAGGTGCCATTCTCGGTCAGTCGCTGATTGTAGCCGCTGTCCTTGAGCGCCAGGATTGTGGTACGCATCCAGCTGGTGCGCCGCAAGCTGGCCACGCCCATAATATCCGAGGTGCAGCGCAGCTCGAGCACCTCGCTCTTGCTAATGAAGCGCTGGTCATCGATGTGCAGTCGCAGCTGCAGATTGCTGGCGTACAGCGGAAAGCCTTCGATGTTGCGTGTGATTTCATTGATTTGCGGTTGAAGGCTGCTCGCTGGCGCCTGTTCAACCAAAAGAAAGAAATGAAAGATAGAGCCGTTGCAAGTGCAAATGGTGTCGCGATCGACTGGCAATCAGTGTCAGTGTGCAGGCATTCGAAATTGTGGGGGGCACCACATGTGCCGCATGTAATTTGCGATTTGCATTTATGCGTGCTGCGGCTTTGCCGGGCACAAATGGCCACGAACATGCAACGCGGCCGCAAATATGAAAATCAGGTGAGCCGACATACAGCGCATACAGCGACCGCAACTATCTAATGTGCATTTGGCTACGACCGAACGGCCGACCGACCGACCGGGCAACCGGTGCGTATGTGTAATGCGGGCGAATGTACTTACCGTTTTGTTGTTGATGTACCACGTTAGGCGCGCCGCAGGACTCGACCATTCCGAGCTGCAGTTGGCAAGCAGCGTATCTCGATATTTATAGGCATGTCGTATCCCAGTGATGAATGGATCGAATTTTGGCAGCACTGTGAAAGCAGGTTGAAGTGTTAGTGCCATTTCAAATGGTGTTTGCGGCAGGCAGCGGATGAATCAATTTTTGGGAAAGCATAGTATGTTGAAGAATTGAAAATTATGACATTGATATTTTTAGCTTATTCACAAATCATTATTTTAAAACAATTAAGAAATATGCTAATAATTGCATGTTTTGGTTTTTCTGTGGTTTCCCCAATCTTTGCATTAACTGTTGAAACAATTTTTATTTATTAATACTCACAGAAGTTAGTGTAACTTTAATTTTATATTTTTTACATTTAAAATATTTAAAATATTATTTATACTTTGTAACTGTTTCATTGTTTTAATTTCATTTTCTGCAACGACTGTCACTAGTCGACAATAAGTAAATAAATAAATACTAAAATTAGGTGAAAAACCCGGTTTATTTATGAAATACTATCGATATATATCGTGTGTATCGATGTATATTCGATCAAGAGAATTTTAATCAGTGCTTTATATATACACAATTAAAATAAAAAGACGAATAAAGCGCAATATTACAAAAAAATACTGTGCTAGGTATCTTGAGATTTTAATGATACATAAACAATTTTAAAATATAAATAATCAATGTTATCGATGACTATTGACTAATCCCATTATCGATTTTATTTATTTATTTATTTTACTCATTGTCGAACGAGAAAAATGAATAAAATTTATAAAATATCTGCAGAAAAAATATAATTGACCTACAAAAATATATATATAAATCTAAAACTGCAAAGGTGCTCGAATCAACACAATTATTTTCATTTAAGGCATACTTATTCATATTTATATTAGTTTAAATTAAATGTCACTTGCTCAGCTGCATAAAATGTTGTGATACCTTTTGTTGGCAAGTCAGCGAAGCACTTAGGTAATTATCAACCCGCCAGCAGTGCAAATATTTGTTCTAAGTGTTAATTAATCTTTACAAATAATTGCCCAGGACAAACTTTTCTGATGAAAGCAAGAATAATTTGGTTTATTGCGTCGACACACACACAAACACAGTTTGGGGTGGGGGAGGAAACAAAGTATCCGTCACCATCCAACAGCCCAGCCCAGCCCAGCCCAGCTCGAGGACGACCACAAAACACTGGCCAGAACAACAACAACAACAACAACTGGTAACAACAAAATGCTGGTGAGTTTGACTTACAGTCAGATGAATGCCGACTGGCTGTTGGAAATTTGGTGAAATATGCTAAGGAGGCTCGGAGGCGTGGCCGTTGTGGGAATACGAGTGGGGCACAAGGGGCCATCAAAAGTCAGGCAGTCAGCAGTAGTAGTATAAACTTTTTAATTGACTTAATACAAACCACTTTGGTGGAAAGTTTTCTGACCTGTTTCCAAGTGAAACTTACAGAGAGTGTTGTTGCCAGCGTTTCGAGTTGATGATTGCGGGCATGTTGTGCCGCTTTACCATTCGCAGCAACACTGGACCACTGGCCAGCTATACAGCTATACAGCTATACAGGTGTACTTGGGTACAGGATGTAGCCGATGCACCGGTTCACCAGTGGGCCTGCGGTAAACAGAGCTGTGACTGGAATTGGCAACAACAACAACAACAACAAGAAGAGCAACACGCAACAGCATGTGGCAAAGACGAAAATTGTACGAAAACAAAGCAATCAACTCGGATAAATAAACCAAAAATACCAAAGTGCCCGTAAAATACAAAACAACAACCGAAGCAGCTCAAAAAATAAACAAACAACAAAAGAAGAAGGGAAACAAACCGACACTATAGGCAGTTGGGGAAATTGTTCTGAATGCTAAACGAGACCAGCAACAACAACAACAACAACACCAAGTGGAAGATGAAGAAGAAGATGAAAATCGAGTAGAGCATACCAAACAGGTGTAGGCACTTTGGGAGCTCATGTCCACTGATGACCCCATATTAAAAAGTCAAAAGTGAGTGTGTTTGAGCATTGAGCGCGGCTTGACCTTTAAATATGCCAAATCTCTAAAGTAATTAGGTATGTGTGTGGGTGTTCTTTTGTGTATACAGATCACATCTGGGTGCGTGGGGGCAGGTGAACAACTTTACAAAGTTAATCAGTGCGGCGACACATGGCACACAACTAAGCGGAAAAATATTTGCAGTGCAAAGTTTTTGCTGGGTAGCGCATCATCAAAGAGCAGGAGCACACTAGGGTGATTGCCGTTAGAAAATCGAGATAGCCGTAGAAGCACCTGGCCAAGCACCACTTTTGCCCAAAGTTTTTCCAGGTGGATACGTTGCGATGGCACTTTGGTGACGAAATTCCCAAGTTGATTGTTGGTCTGTCAACAGCTTCGCAGCTTTTGAAACAAAAAACCCAGCGACAAACCTCTACACTATACTACACTACACTACACTACACGACACTACTCAACACTGGGCATTAAGTCGCAGCTAGTACGTGCTGCACCGGACATGTGAAACATTGTTTTATGCAGCTGGAGCAGCACTTTGGGGGCGGTTATGTGGGCGGTGGGCGTGGCTCTTAAACTTTGTCAGCAGCTCGTTGTTGATGAAGTTTGATGCCAACTTCAGAGGCATGGGGCTGCGGTAATGTTGGCTCCTCATTTTATCTATGGCCTGGATTGTCCTTTTTATGGCTTATACTTTACACCCACATATGTATATATATCTATATATATGTATATATATAAGTAAATTAAAAAAGCCAACTGAAGGTGGCATATGTCAAAAGTGACTCAACATGGGGCAAATTCAGTCATTTTTGTTATATGGCGGTCAGTTTATGAGTCTCCTGGTGGTTATTGAAAAATTTCGTTATGCTTTGGAATGCGGGCGACACATGGCAAACTTTGGCCAAAGTAAATTGTAACACATATATTAACTTTTGAAATAAAAGTTATACATTTTCTTTTTGTATAAAAAAAACTATTTACAGTCTTATATTGTAGGGTGATAATGAAGTTGAATGTAATCAGTTTTTTGCCTTTTGCAAGTATTATTGATGATTGGAAACTTAAAGCCTTTAGGAATGTATTCAGCATAGGAAAAGTTGTATTTGCTAAATGATATCTTAAGATATTTGACATTAAAATTGAACATTGTTTAAAAATTATTACAATTATTACAAATTATTATTGTGAAATTATTATTTTCCACTTTCTATTCTTAGTTTGTGATAAATATATCTTTATTTGTTGACTCACACAATAAATTAGATTATTATTCTTATAATATATTTACATAAAACAAATAAAATCAATTAAAATTCGACTAATTACTATTTAAGTTATTAATTAAAATTATTTTGAATATTCCAAAGTATAAACAAATTTGAATCATATCAATTTCAAATATACAAATCAGTAAATATGAAATTATTGTGTATTAGATTTGCACATTCAATCAATATAACTCTACTATAGTTGACATAATTATAAGATTAACCAATCAGTTGTGTAGACTTAATTAAATACACAAATATGTAATCAGAATATGAAAGTTGCTTTCAGGTAGAAGGAGCGCTTAGTTATGGAATGCTTTTGTATCTAATCTAGTCATTGTTATTTGCATGTTGAACAAGTTGAGCGCAGCTTACTGGCATGCCTAAGTACAATAGATAAAATTCAAATTGGCATGCAAATAGCGCAGACAATACAGTGAAGGCGGGGGCGGCGGATTAAGAGGAGGAGAGAACCAAACAGCCAAACATCCAAAACATCCAATTAAAGGCGAAATGCGAATTCAAATTTGATTGTTACGCGTAAACAAATGCTTAAGTGCGCATTATGCAAATCAATACTCTTAAAGTAGCGACAATAAATAAAACTCAAGGCCCTGCCCTGCCCGCTCGACTCTCGACTGAAGCTGAAGCTGAAGTAGCAAACAAATCGCTGAGCAGGAAAATTGCGACAAATAAATCATTTTGAGCCGCATTCGCTGTACGCGTGCAACAAAAGACATAAGCAGGCCATTTTCATTTGCGTCAAATGACATTGGGCGCCGCGGATTCAATTGATTTGAATTTCAAAGCGTGGGTCCAGGCAGCCAGGCAGCCAGGAACCAGTACCAGAACCTGGCCACAATCAGCGTTTGGCTCACAACCGCATCATCATGTACGTTGCCAATCAAAGCGAGTGCGAGTAAGAGTTCCAGTTCGAGTTCAAAATGGCGGCCATCATTGGCCCCGCGGCGGCTGACGTTAACAAGCCCCAACTACAGAGGAGGACCCACCCTCCCCCCACCCCGACCCTTAAAAACGAGTTAGCATTGTTGTTGTCTAGCGCCCCAGCACGTGACAACAACGAATGCTGGTCTAGATTATAAATTGATTCGTACGCAACTCACAATTGAGTTGAATTTGTACCCAGGTGGGGTACATAAGCGGTAGGCTTTGGCGCTCCTGACCCCCCCTCACCCAACCCAGCACCCTCCGGCCTGGATTTATTAACAATCATTACTCATACAAATGGCTGAAGCGTGTCACAATTTTGCAGCATTTATGCGGAGTCCTTTTGAACTGGATACGCGCCTACTGCGACGACTGCTGTCTGCCAATGATAAATGAAAAGGAGTCGAGCGGACCCCCAATCCCCCCATTCCCCCTGCCCACACGTTTCTATAGCTGGCGGCGAACCGTGCAAAGACCATTTATAATTTTATTAAGTGTTTGCAAAATTGCACATAATTTGTTGTCTCTCTGTGTGTGGAGCATACACATAAATCATGCAAGTAAACAGCAAAAATTACAAGAGTGAGAGATGGGGGCAGGTGGGGGTTACTGTCTGATAGTGCACTGAGAAAAAAACCCATGAGAATCAGTCATCAAATTGCTATTTTTGCATGTCATTATCTTATCAATTAGGAGTTATCAATTATATATTTTTTTAAATATCAGATAGAAGTTTTTCTAATGTTTAAAAAATATTTTTATACTCTTTTCGAAGAAAATAGTATATTAAGTTTGTCCTGAAGTTTGTAACGCATAGAAGGAAGCGTCTGAGACCCCCAAAAGTTACTGCCAATATGCTTATAAAAAAAAAACAAATTGATCTAGCCATGTCCGTCTGTCTGTCTGTCTGTCTGTCTGTCTGTCTGTCTGTCTGTCTGTCTGTATGTATGCAAACTAGTCCCTCAGTTTTTGAGCTATCGCGATGCAACTTTGCACAGACACTTATTATTCAAGGGGACAGCACATTGGTCGGAGCCGGCCGGATCGGACCACTATATCTTATAGCTGCCATACACCTCAAAGTCGGTTTTGGCCATAAATCCGATGTTTTCAAAGCAATTGCCTTAAATTTCCTTGTACACTTGAACATCCATATAACTCATCGATGGGTAAAATCGCAAATCGATTGAGTCATAAACAGCGAAGATATGCGTCATTAAATATTTTGAAAAAACAGGTGCATATGAGCAAACAAAGTCAAGCGCAAGAAAGCTTTTGATAGTCTGAGCAAACAAAGTCAAGCGCAAGAAAGCTTTTGATAGTCTGCTCTTCAAGGTATTTTGCCACCGATCATCAAAACGGTTTGTGGCGTATGGCGTAAAGAGCCGCGCTAACGAACGCATGTTTCGCAAGTTCAAGTTCGAGCCTCGGCGGCGACTGATTGTTAATTTAATACTTTTTTCTTTTTCTTCCTTCCAAATATATAACTGTAATCAAATTAATTTGCTTCCAATAGCTTAGAACAAAAACAATGCCACGCGAAAAAACAAATGCTGACAAACGCGAGTTGCAGGTTGCAGGAAAACAAAAGAAGGAAATTTGTAACAGTCGGCTCTTCAAGCAATTTTGTCAGCGATCATCGAAACGGCTTGTGGCGTAGTGGGTAAAGTTGCGAACTGGTGAGCGAGAGGACCCGGGTTCGAAACCAGCGGCGACTGGTCATTTATTTTCATTTTTTCTTATTCTTCTTTTCAAATATATAATAACTGTAATCAAATTCATTTGCTTTCAATGGCTTAGAACAAAAACAATGCCACGCGAAAAAACAAAAGCTCAGTATAAATCGAGTTTGTTAGCGATTCTTAAAACTGCTTGGTGTAAGCAGTACAAAGCAAAACAAGAAAGCTTTTGACAGTCTGCTCTTCAAGGGATTTTGTCAGCGATCATCAAAACGGCTTGTGGCGTAGTGGGTAAAGTTGCGAACTGGTGAGCGAGAGGACCCGGGTTCGAAACCAGCGGCGACTGGTCATTTATTTTCATTTTTTCTTATTCTTCTTTTCAAATATATAATAGCTGTAGTCAAATTCATTTATTTTCAATTTCCTAAATTGTTTCTAATTTTTTTTTCATACATAAAGTAGCTTTAATAGAATAATTCAAAAGAAAAATTTAAATTCATTGGCAAAACCAATGACACGCGAAAAAAATATGGATCTCAAATTCTGAATATAAGCTCTCGTATGTTCAGATTAAGTTTTATGACAATTCAATTTCCGACAGCGGCCTTGAAAGGTATAAGAGCAACAGGCACAAAATTTGGTATGTATATTGTAGTATACATATGTAATGTAGTTTTGACTTTTTGGAAAAACTGAAACTTGTATATTGTTCAATTCGGTAGCACTTATGAATGCTAAGGGACGCGTCCACGAGCTGCGGATAGTGAAACGTCCCTGTTTACATGAATACCTTTATATATTTTATTTTATATGTAGGGGTATATGTATGCGACATTAATATCTGCGAATTAAATAAGCAGTCACGGAAAAATAGTAAAAATTGCTTTAAGGTTCGAAAAGAGTATTTAATCTTCGGCACGCCGAAGATAATCCTTCTCCACTTGTTTAATATAAAATATACATATTTATTACCAAAGGTAGTATTTTTGTTATATGTACATATCTAATACCAAACATACGTCGTAATGGCATTATTATACTCTGAGGTATTCATAGTATATTAAGTTTGTGCAATGTCTGTCAAGATGAACGCAATTTTGTTCGGCGCTATTGAAGATAGACACTTGAAACTTCGACTATTATAGTTGTTGTTATCTGCCTGAGATAAAGTGTTAAGATTTTTGTGCCACACCCACTGGGAGGCTGGCAAATCGATAACATATCAATACACCATTAATCTTAAATCGATAAAACGTAAATGTTGCCCACAGTTTTAGAGCTAGTCACGAAAATTCGAAGGTAGATTACTGTTAACTTTCCTCAAGCCACGCCCACTAATGACCTAACTCCTACGCCCACCTGTTTCCAGCTGTTCTTACAATGATATCATAGTATCGCTTACGTCCGACCGCAAAGTTCTTATTTATTTTGCAATTTCAAAACTGGCATTTTATGGCTTACAAATAAAATAAATTGCGCAAAAAAATAACTGGCTAGCTTTCTGCGATTTGAGCCCGGAACTGTCAGAATTTCCTACTGGGCTATGCCGACTCTAAGCTAATTGACATTTATAAACTCTAATATGAACTAAATGCTTAAAGTACTAAACCTTCTCCGTCTGCTTGTTTCACATTTCGAAAACGAAACCTTACTAATTAATCAAAACTGATGTTTGAACGGTTAAAACGGGAAATGGCAATCTTATAGTGATCTCTTTTTTCTCCTGTGTAGGAAATTTGTGGTCTACTTACCGCCAACGGTCATATTGGCCGCTTTATCGATCAGCTTGAACTCGGGCGCATCGCCGGACACCTCGCAGCGGAACTGGCCCGATGAGTGCACATTCAGCTTCTCCAGCTCCACGTTGCAGATGAATTGATTGCAATGCGACGAGCCGTCGGCAATGGTGACACCTTTGACGGGAAACCAATTTGTTGTCGGCGGCGTTAGCGGCGAGTATCTGCAAAACATAGAAGAGCAGGTTAGCGAGTGCAAAGAGCGAGACAGAGAGAGAAAGAGAGAGAGAGAGTGCACGCCTTGGAGTTCGAGTGCTGCGCAAAAATCGAATCCATGAAATATTTATGAGCGCATGCAAAAAGGTTTTCGGATTTCTGCATTTGCGCCAACGTTGCGCAAATGGCGTCCAAATAAAAATCCATCGATTTGTAGCTGCTCACGATTCTTGCTCGTTGTTTTTGTAGTACTTCTTTTATTATGAATAACGCGGATATTATGCCGTTTTCAATGGCTGCAGCAACTGCGGCTTAGTTATTTTCAATGGCTCCAATTCGAAATAAAAATGACAAAAATTACAATAACGTATACGTAATATCAGAGCAAAAATCTGTGAATAATTTATCTTCAAATAAATACGCTGATCATTATTAGTGGATACGAATAGCAAGTTATTTGAAGAGGAGTTGTTTGGATTTACATGTTGAAATAACCAAAACGAAAGTGTAGCCGTTTTATAAAGAAGTGTTTACTAAGTAAATAAAAAGTAATAAGGATTATCTGCGTTTATATTTCTGAGCATCATCTAGATCGGATAGCTATAGATCTAGATCGGATGATATAGCTTTTTCATTAATCCTTTCTAATATGATAATATTTCTTATTACTATCTAAAGTTTAGATTTCAGCCAAGCTTTCGTGTATCTTCAATATATAATACATAGTATATGTTTTGTATTGGAATTAACTTGAGATTATAGTAAATAGTATGGTATAAACCAGAGCTCTTTATTTCTACACTTTAAATGCGAATAATGTATTATTTTCCTAGAGGCAATTGCATGAATAAATCTATGAGTTATTAATAAAATTGTGCCATTTAAGCATATTTTTTTACAGACATTTTACTGAATTTTTTTACACTTTCTGTACAGTATTGTGGTATTTTTGTTTCAAATATACTATATTTGTCACAATTTTAAATTGAATAAATTTTCTGATATGCCACAGGAAAGGAATTGCTTATTAATACACAGATGGATTAAAATTTAGGAATTTCTGTATACAACAATGCTTTAGTTTATTAATAAGGTACAAAAGGCGGTTGGCATAATTAGAATTCCTTAATAGACCGCAAATATCATAAAACCACCCAAAGCAATAACAATCCAATGTGATTTGACATAATATTCCTGTTTTGAGAAGGGGGCATTCGTATAGCAGACACAAATGCTATATAAGCTCGACAAGGCTTTAAAATCAATAACTAAAAAAGAATTAAAACCATGTCGAAAATTTGGCGCTCGATTAAGCCCGGCGAATGACCAACAATTAAGTCAGTTGAATAAAAAGTGCGCTTCACACATATTTGAACGTGGCCAGGAAATGGCAAATTGCTGCAGTGGGGGGCGAGTGGGGATACTCGACAGTCCAAATGGTCGCGTCACCTGAGCGCAATTGCTGGCGCCCATAGAAATCCATTTCAATTAAGCATTTAAATTAGTCGCGACACTTTCGGGGCGATCGAGTGCACAACTCCCCTACCCCCTTATCCCGAACACTCCGCCCCCGTTTTCCATTACTTTGTTGCGGACACTGTTGCAATGTCATGACGTTTTCAATTTGCACCATAAAATCTGCATGAATGCGCCGACACATTTCGCCCGACCATTTTATTATTTCGAACCAGTGCCGAAAATATTTTTATGGCTGTTTTTATACCCTGAACCCATTAAAAGTGGGTAAAAAGGGTATATTGGAGTTGTGCAAAAGAATGTGACAGGAAGCATCTCTGATCATATAGAGAATATATATTCTTGATCATTCGAGTTGATCTAGCCAAATCCGTCTGTCTGTATGCGGATATCAGGGACTATAGGGCTAGATACCTCATATGTGGCCTATAAGTTCTCGTAGTCTCTGGTCAGCTCAAGTTTGTTTATCGATAACTCGTAGCGCTCAAAAGTTATCGATTAATTTAGATTCTAGACCAGTATTTGTTGGCCATTACTTGAAAGTTATAAGAGCAAGAGGCACCAAATTTGGTATGTATAGTGTCAAACAGCTTATACATGTAAAACATATTTTACTTTTATAATACCATCCTCCCAAATGTGTAAAACACTCATTTTAGAAGGTATGACCTTGCAATTTGGATTGATCATACATTCTATGACCAATTTTATGTCCCAAAATTTTCATATAATTCGGACAATAAACATAGAAGTTCTGTAATATTTGACTGTCTATAGTGGGGGGCTCAGTGAAGATTCAGGCTCAATGGGTTATGTCTGCACACTGATAAGTAAGCTTGAACGAGTGGTATCTCCTAGTCCGGCACTCCCGACTACAGCACTCTTACTTGTTATGGCTGTTTTTATTTGTTTAACTGCCAACAGGAGCAGCAGCAGCAGCAGCAGCAGTTGGCTAACGCGTCGCTTACCTGAAAAACTCGAGGCCATCCTTGTACCATTTGACAGAGTTGAGCGTCCGATTGCCCATCTCATAGCTGCAGAACAGTTTGGCCTTTTGTGCAACATCGATAATGCGCGGGACGGAGAGGCTGGAGAGATGAAGTGCCCCAATGGGCTCAACGGCTGCAAATGAAACGCACACAGTTATTGCGGTTATTTATCAATAGTCGATAGCTGCCGTTCACTTTACAAGTCTTAAATGCGTATTAATGCTATTAACAGCTCGCATATTTATTAACTTTAAAGGTCGTGGAGAAAAAAGCTCTTTTTTCTCAGGCTGTTGGGTAGTTTTTAAGAGCCCAAAGAGAAGGCTTGAGACTTTTAATAATGCGCAAGTTCTTAATATTGGTGGGGCACATACTTATTAAATATTTTTTTACAATTCATCTTAATAAATTTTTATACTCTGATACCGAAGGTACTCATAGTATATTGGTTTTGTCGAATGTCCGTCAGGCCGTCCGTCTGTCCGTCTGTCCGTCTGTCCGTCTGTCCGTCTGTCCGTCTGTCTGTCTGGATGAACGCGCGTATTTCCGAAACGATATTAGATAGACTCTTGAAATCTTTTGCGTTATGATTATAGCTATCTGCTTCAGATCAAGTTTATTCCAAATTTATGCCACGCCCACTGGGAGGCTGGCAAATCGATAACATGTCGATACACCTCAAATCACAAATCGATTAAACGTGAATAACTCCCACAATTTTGAAGCTAGAGTAATCAAATTTGGTAGGTATATTGCTGGTGACCTCCCGAAAAAATTGGATCCTAGGTTAATCGGCCACGCCCATTATTACGCCCACCAGCCCCCCCTCCAAAATTAATTTGAAATGCTTATATCTCCCGCAGTTTTAGAGCTAAAGTCACCATATTTGGAATATATATTACTGGTGACGTCCTCTACAGATTACAGAAACAAAATTTTGACCACGCCCACTCCCGCCCCCGTAATCGCGAAAATCGATATACATGAATGCACAATTCGATAACACGTGTATATTTCCCGCAATTTTGAAGCTAGAGTCCCCAAATTTGGAATTTAGACTAGGGCTGACCAGCCCAAAAGATTGCGTCCTGGATTTTCCGGCCACGCCCACTAGAACGCCCCCCAGCCACCCCGCCCCCACGAAACACGGAAGCCTATATCTCGCACAGTTTAAGAGCTAGGGCCACCAAAATTGGAGGATAGACTTATTGTCAGCCCCCCTAAAGATCGGCAAAAATTTTGGGGCCCCGCCCCCTCCCGCCCCCAAAAATCGCGAAAATGTATATCTTCCACAGTTTTAGAGCTAGAGTCACCAAAATTGGAGGATAGACTTATTGTCAGCCCCCTAAAGATCGGCAAAAAATTTTGGGGCCCCGCCCCCTCCCGCCCCCAAAAATCGCGAAAATTTATATCTTCCACAGTTTCAGAGCTAGAGTCATTAAACTTGGAAGATATAATTCTGGTCAGCCCCTCTAAATATCGGTAAAAAAAAATTTGGGGCCACGCCCCCTCCCGCCCCCAAAAATCGCGAAAATGTATATCTTCCACAGTTTTAGAGCTAGAGTCACCAAAATTGGAGGATAGACTTATTGTCAGCCCCCCTAAAGATCGGCAAAAAAATTTGGGGCCCCGCCCCCTCCCGCCCCCAAAAATAGCGAAAATTTATATCTTCCACAGTTTCAGAGCTAGAGTCATTAAACTTGGAAGATAGAATTCTGGTCAGCCCCTCTAAATATCGGTAAAAAAAATTTGGGGCCACGCCCCCTCCCGCCCCCAAAAATCGCGAAAATGTATATCTTCCACAGTTTTAGAGCTAGAGTCACCAAAATTGGAGGATAGACTTCTGGTCACCCCCTCTTAAGATCGACCATGCCCCTCCCGTTCCCAAAAACTTGGAATGCCGATTTCGGGTCACCCAAACACCAGCAAAAATTTTCTGTTCACTTGCTTTCAGCTGTTCTTAAAATGGTATCAGAGTATTACGCAGTCGGCTCCGCCCGACTGCAACGTTCTCACTTGTTAATAATTGTTTTGTAGACTTTATCATTTTCCGCATTAAAACTTTTAAACTTTAAACTTTAAACTTTAAAACTTTTAAATTACAGTAAAAGTGTAACTATGATAAATCAATAAAAATATAATCTATATAGCGCTGTTGAATCTGTACAAAATAAAATAAGTGATAATAACTACGTATTTAAGATTTAGATCTCTAGCAACAAATGGATCAATCAACCCAAATATAGTTGCCCCATTTGACTACTTTAATGCATTTTTATTTCAGATAAATCTGAATGCTGCTTGACCCTCGAACTTTATTTGCAGGGTCTCCCTTTCGGTAAATGCGCGCATTTTTCTCATATTTATTATTGCATTTAAGCCCGTTTCGCAAATGCAGGCTATGAATCAAAAGGGAAGTCGCCGCGCTGAGCGTGGGTTTTAATTAAGTTTATTTTACTTGGCCTGATGATAAAAATTACTGAAATGGGCGTGGCCAAGGGCAGAGGCGGCTGACCGTGCGGATTGTAATTATTATTGTGGCTGTGTTGTACTTGCTGTTGTTGTATGTTTTTATATCTGAACTATGAACTTTTGCCAACCGACAAAATAATTAGCGTAGTCTATCTCTGTCCCTCTCCTTTTCTCTCTCGCTCTCTCTGTCTCTTACTCAGCGAGCGGAAGCAACAGTTTTTCATTTGTTTATGTGTCCGAGTTCCGGGGAGTTCACGGCCGGATTTAATGGTCCTGTCCAACGGCTTGAACGACGACTAATTACAACAAACAACATACAAACAAAAATTAACTTATGTGCTCCATAAATTAGCACCGTAATATAACGTATTCCGGTTGCGTCATTTACAGGACATTAAGTCATGCGATGCTCGTGATAATTTGTTCATAAACTTTGCTGTAATTACTTATAGTGTTATTGAATGCCGAATTACTTAAAGGTACAACATTTTACAGTCTTTAAGATGCTACATGTAGGCCAATAAAATACAAATATATGCAGGTATGACCTTACATGACATATTTGAAAGTCGCCTTTGGGAGTGCATGCTTTTTTTGAACAAAACTGTAGAAAAATTTGAGAAGAAAAACCCTGAACAAAATGGCCTCCGGATTGAAAACCGGTTAAGTTATGGCAAAGCTATGAGAGTTTACCTAAGAACTATGACACTCACAACCAATTAAAAAAAATTTCGCGATTCTAATTTTTAAAAACTAATTCTTCGGGAAAAAATAAAAAAAATGATGTTTTTTAAATTGAATTAAACTTGAATGTATAATAAATTTAGATTAAAAACCATGAACAAAATAGTCGTTGGCTTGAAATTTGGCTCATAATTGTGAAAGTTATATGAGCTTAAATCTTCAAAATGCATTTCTACGGCAACAAAAACCACTATACGAAGATAATCCCTTTTGTATTCTAAAATCGTTACATATTTAACTGCCAGTGTCTGCTGTTAAAGTGAAATGCAAATTATTTGTCTATTGCAAAGCGAAGCAAATGTCAGCAAAATTAAAGCCGACACGAAGCAAGGTGTTTTGCACAGCTTCTTCTTGCTGTTTTGTTGTTGTGCTACAAACAGGATAACAATATTCTATGGTTTCATTGTAAACTGTGTAAAAACAGTTTAAATCAATACTTAAAGCATTAAAATATGTAAATTAAAGTGCTAAATGATAAATATTTAAATATTTACACGTGTATAAAATATGCATTTTTTTTATTATTTGTTTACAATATTGTTTTGTTTGCCTGTAAAATTGAGTACGGATGACATGTGCGATTAACGATATTGTAGTTGTTGTTGTTGTTGTGCTGTTGCGGCTGACATAACATTAACATGGCTTTAATATTTATGCTTTCATAAATAGCTAAAATCCAGGCGGGCTTAAAGCAATTTGCCATACTGAAAGTTAGCCGACAAATTGCTTTATGCCAACGCGCATTACTCATAATGACGAGCAAAAAATTCGATTAGCTGGCAAAGCAATTAACATGCGAGGCACAACAACACACACACAGCGAGACTCACACACACATATGCAAAGAAATTATAAAGGATTTGCGGGCAAATGACGTGGCCAAGAGCCCAAAGTATGTAACATACTCAGGCCCAAATCTGGCTTAAGCCGATGGCCAAATCGTGCGTTTGCTTTTGGCTTGCTCGCTGACGGATTGTCGGTCAGTTAATATCACTCAGGCATACTCAGTTTGCCTTGACATCGAGCTGACCATGTGAGCCATGTTAGCCATGTGAGCCAGCCAGGCGATGAGTTGGCCAAAAGCCGAAAGACTGGCCCTAAGATAATGAATGCGTTGACGTTCAAGCATTTAATGTGCCGAAACAATGATGAATTAGTGACGAGACAGAAATCTCTCAAGCGAAAAATAATGAGGCGTTTGCTTGCTTGCCCTTAGAATAAACCCCAACCCCCAACCCCCCAAAACTCCCCTCAATCCCTGTCTACAGCTACAATCATGGCCCAAATTCACTGTGCGGGCAATTTGCTTTGAATTTAGTTGATTGCCGGACGGAATTTGGCGCCATTTGAGCTGTCTGTCGGTTTCTGTGTCTGTTTCTGTTTCTGTCCATGTGTCTTTGTCAAACGTTGCATTAAATTCAGCTGGCTTGGAATTTTCGATTAAAGAAAGCAGCCCAACAATAACATTTTGTATTTAAATTTGAGCGTCTGGTGGCAATATACACACTTGTGCTAGGTATCAGTTTCGAACGGTATCCAACATTATCCCCACATGCTCTGTCAGCGAGGTAAATTTGTCTTTGTCATCGCCTTTGACATTGACATGTGGTTCACTTCTTGCCACGCCCATCGACTTGCTATGCGCGGGGGCGGGGGTGGGACGGGGGGACGCTATGTTCATTGTCTTTCAACGTTGTGCGTGTCCTAAGATGAAAGTTGAAGCTGCTGCTTCCTGTCCACTGTTGGGGCCTTTGCGCACCTGTTGATACCCTACTCAAATGCATATTGTACTTGAAATATCTTATAAGCTTTGAGTGATCCATTAGTTAATCACTTCTGGTTTTCATGCTTTGTTTTGTGTTAGGTAAAGAAAATATTCCTAAGTTTTGCGATTTAATATGGCACAAAATTTAAATTTATTAATATTTTCTACTGTTTATTCAATAAGCTTAATTTCTATATTTTATTAAATATCTGTACTGTGTAAGGGTTTGAAAACCATACTGCCAACTAGTATTTTCAGAATTGTTTGTTTATTATATTTGTTGTCCTTGGACAAACAATTTAATAGTTCAGTAAGGGCATCGAACTGCTCATAGATTCATCTTTCATGCATGTCCTTGTTTGCCTGTCGATGCTCTCACTAGCGCCCAACTAAAGTCCTGCAAGTTATTGTATGAAAAATGACGCACATTTCATCATAGAAAACATACATGTATGTATCCACTTTTACTTTTGTTTCGGGCCACATATTTTCGTAAACATTTTTAGTAGCTTTGTGGGCAAATTCATCATTGTTTCTGTTGGTCTTTCACTAGGTTTTTGCCCCCAAAAACTTAAAGGGCAACTTTAAGCAAGGAAGAAATGCCAAACTGGGTTGGGGCTGATAGTATGTGCGTGTGAGATTTGCGCTCTCATCACAAGTTTTTGACAGTTTTATGCCATGGGGCTGGAAGGCGAAATGTGTGCTGATGGATTGTTTTGTGCCACAGTTTCAGTTGCATCCCTAGCTGCAATTTAATGGCCAAGCAGCAGAACAAAGAAGAGCTTAAAGTATTTTGCTGTCTAAGAATGAACTGCTGCAAAATTATGTATAAATTGTAGATAAATATGTAATCAGATGAGCAACTAGCTGCAGATGTTCAACGAAATATAATACCTTAACAGATTTGCAGGGAAAAGTTGTAACGAGTCGACAGTTGATTGCATAAGGAGTCCGCATCCGGCAGCCCCATCTAGCTATATAATACAGGCAAGCAGCAGACACGGCGAATGGGCGACAGACTGACAAACCGAGCAACTGAGTCGGCAAGTGGGTAATAGTTTCAGGTAAAAGCCTGTAAACGAGCAAACTGGCACAAACGAGCAGCTAGCTGAATCTTGCTGACGATGGTGCGGCTGGCAGCGGGGGCTATTGGTGGAGCAACGGCGAGGGCAACGGTGCGGATGCTCGATATCCAAGGCATCTGTGGCAAATGTAGCTCGAGTTGTAGATATAAAGTCATTGAGTTGGAAACTGTTTGCCAGTGCCAAGCTAGCAAGGGACTCGAAGCAGCAGCACTAGCAGCTGAGGCAGTTTTCTCTGCATTGCCCATTCGCCACTTGTTTTATTTATTACACGGCGTATACGCAATATTTGCACATGCCGTTGCCCAAGCGCAAATATGCAGCAATGCATTGTTTATACTTTTTTCTCTCGCTTCTGTTTTGCTGTCTGACAATTCGCTCTATTTTTTCTCGTTTTGTTTAGTTTTTTTGTTTTTGACAATTTAGTAATTGTTTCTATTGTTGAAGCGCTTGCAACTTTTTTAATCATTATACTCTTTTCGAAGAAAATAGTATATTAAGTTTGTCCTGAAGTTTGTAACGCATAGAAGGAAGCGTCGGAGACCCCCAAAAGTTACTGCCAGTATGCTTAGAATGATAATACAAATTGATCTAGCCATGTCCGTCTGTCTGTCTGTCTGTCTGTCTGTCTGTCTGTCTGTCTGTCTGTCTGTCTGTCTGTCTGTCTGTCTGTCTGTCTGTCTGTCTGTATGTATGCAAACTAGTCCCTCAGTTTTTGAGCTATCGCGATAAAACTTTGCACAGACACTTATTATTCCAGGGGACAGCACATTGGTCGGAGCCGGCCGGATCGGACCACTATATCTTATAGCTGCCATACAACTCGAAGTCGGTTTTGGATATATATCCCATGTTTTTTAATCTATCGCGATGAAACTTTGCACTGATACTTATTATTCAAAGACACATCACATTGGTCGGAGCCGGCCGGATCGGACCACTATATCTTATAGCTGCCATACAACTCGAAGTCGGTTTTGGATATATATCCCATGTTTTTTAATCTATCGCGATGAAACTTTGCACTGATACTTATTATTCAAAGACACATCACATTGGTTGGAGCCGGCTGGATCGGATCACTATATCTTATATCTGCCATACAACTCGAAGTCGGTTTTGGCCATATATCCCATGATTTTTAATCTATCGCGATGAAACTTTGCACATATACTTATTATTCAAAGAGACATCACATTGGTTGGAGCCGGCCGGATCAGATCACTATATCTTATAGCTGCTATACAACTGGCAATAAACTAAACATTTTTAGAACAAAAAAAAAAAAGATACGCGACAAAACGATTTTGTACAGCTTATGAAATTTCAGTGGTGCAGTTGGCAGAGTGAAAATTGCCTATAGGTTCGAAAAGAGTATAAAATCTTCGGCACGCTGAAGATAATCCTTTCCCACTTGTTTTTATATATTTTCGCAGCAGCAAAAAGTCATGGCGAAATTTTTTGAATAGGCAACGCCCTGTAACCTTCTTGTTTTTTTTTGGTGCTGCTGCTGCTGCTGCTACTGTGTCTGCTTCAGCTGCCTCAGCTCTCGCTTTTTCTTTTAATTAAAACGAACTCTCAATACAATATGCCCGACCGGTTGGCTTACAGCGGGGTATGTAGCCCAGCAGCTGGGCAGCCAGCCCCGTTAGCCTTTTTGTTTGCTGTTAATTTTCACCAGCTACCCGGTTTGGGTTTTGTTTTGCTTTTTTTTGTATATTTTTCGTTGTAGTTCTTGGAAATTTTGCACTGCTTTTTGGCGTTGGCATTGGCGTGTCCTTTGTTAGATTTCCCACGTCGCGACGGGACACGTTTTTATAGTTGTTGTTGTTCGCGTAGTTGTTGTTATTGCTGTTCATGTTGTAGTTTCCATAGTCTCTGCAGACGCTTGTGTTTATTTATTGTGGATTTGAACAGCAAAAGTTGCAAGCTAAAAATTAGTAAAGTGAGGTTTTGCATTGCTGATGTGGCCCATATAAAAAGCGAAAAAACTGCTTCAGAAGTGTGCCAATTGCAAAAATTATGAGCTACGGCAAGAGAGTGAAATTTGAGAGGGCCAAAAGCAATATGCTTAAATACAAGCAGGGAAAGAAAGGAAATAACAATAGAAAAGGAGCACAGGAGCCTTTGTTATATATGTTTCAACCATATATATTTGTAGATAATTAAATATGAATATAGATTCAAATTGAATTTAGTAAAATACCAATTGCTAATACAATATTACTTTAAGTCTTTAAAATATATATGCGTCAAAACTACAACTGAAACTTTTCAGTACTTTATCCATTAAACATTTAAATGGAATCCTTTCAAGCTAAACATGTTAAGCTGCAACTAAAAATAGATTGAAACTCATTCGATATAAATGGCAGACTAAACGCTTGGCAAACCAAAGCTAAACAGCTAACCAAAAGATCATTAACGGCATGGCCATGCAACAAAAAAACCTTGGCCAGTTATCAGAGTAGTTTACCTGACAGTGCAAGAGAGAGTGAGAGAGACAGAGAGATAGTGAGTGAGAGAGACAGGTTTGGTTGGGGGTGTAAGAGTTCTTGCAACACCGTGCGAAAAGTGCAACAAGCACTTGAGAAACTTTTCTCATTTAATGTTGGGGCAAACTGAAAAGCTACTCAAAATCTATTTGATTTTAGCTTGTGCGGAGGAGAGAAAAAAAATACAAAAATAAATGCGAAAAACATAGGACAGTAATAGCAAAATATTAAGTTTTGGCGACTTTAACGGACAACTTTTCGCCGACTGCAATTGACGGCCATTAAAATTGTACACTTTGACCGTGGTGCTTCCATCCTCCTTGTACAGGACCAAGTCAAATAACAATTTAAATTTTCAATTGCAGCCAAAATCAATTGCAGCTGCATCGAAACGGCGGAAACGGAAATGGTCGTGTTTAGGCCAAAAGTTTGTTGCAGTTCGCTGCAGCTACGAAATCAATAAACTTTACTTCAACAAACTGTTGCCTGTTGCTATATTTACTTTTTCTCTCTTCCAAGTCGTACAAGCTTACAGGGGTCGCCCTCCTGACATGCCTTTGCCACATCCTTATGCTACTAAAATAGCTGTGTGTGTGTGTGTGGGAATTTTCATCTTTTTTTCCCACATCAACGCAAATGTCACGCATAATGTTTAAGCAAAAAATGGAGAAAAATATAATAAAATTGAAAATATATAAGTATGTATATATATGTATTTTTATTCGTTGCTATGTTGCAGCGTTGTTTTTCCACATCGTCTCCTTATTTTGCAAAAGCCAAATATTAGCTGAAAAGTTGAGAAAGTTTTCTCAAGCAATTTTTCGCTTACATTTTACCAGAAACGACAGCCTTGAAGCTGCTGCCAGCTTCTGTTCCCGGTATTGGTGCTGCTGCCAGCTCCTGCTCCTGGTCTTGGTCTTGGTCCTGCTCCTGGTCTATCTGTCAGCAGACGGAATGCTGTTGGCATTTCCTTCATGCCAGTCCCCGCCCGCTTCGATCCTTATCTGCTTAGTTCTCACAGCAACTGCCACTGTTGGTTTTCTTTTCTCTTCCTACTTTCTTTTCTTTTCGTTTACTTTTTGGTTTATTTTTTCTTCTGCCGCAGCATCTTTGGCCACGCGTTTCAGTTTCCCCAAAGTGCATTAAAAAATATTGTTGCTGCATGGTCGGATACGAACAGCGCGTATCATTTTTGATAAAATTCATGGTAATTGTTTCAACTGTGAATTTATCGAAGTTTTTCATGTTACGCACAAAACTTTGCCCTGCTCGGCAGCCAGCCAGCCAGCCAAACAGCCAACCAGCCAGGCATTGGTTTTTATGGGACCGAAATGCTTGGGGAATGAGAATAGGGTATTCCACTTGTTTATAAGCAGCAGAAACGAAAGACCGAGCGAGAGCGGGAGACAGGAAGAGAGTGAGCAAAATTAAGTCTTTAAAGTACATTAAATTAGTGGTTTCATTGCGTTTCGAGCTTTTAACAACAATAGCAGAAGTTTCTGTTCAATTTCAAGATTGTTAAAAATGGGAAAATGCTTGTTTTGATTTTCGGCAAACTGCACGAAAACAAACTTTAAATGCTTATCAAAAAATGCCATAAAATTACACTTAAAATCAATAATAATATATATATATATATATATTCTATGCATATATACTTTATATGCAAATGAAGTTAGTGGAAGTCTGCACTTGCATCCAAGTAGTATATCAAAGTTGAAGTTTTTATCAGTGTTTGCCACATCAAGAAGTTGCAACTTTGAATTTAAAAGCTGTCTCACTTCTCCCCAGCCACAACATTTATATTAAACTTTTGACCTTATCACAACAAAGCCAATAGAATCGATTTTGTAAGCGCCCCAACTCTGCTCCAGAGTCAGCCCAAAGGAGCACGCACTCATCTGGGCAGGACTTGGACTTGGACTTGCTAAATAAGTATGGGCAGCTTTGAGTTGTCTAGCTCGCATTCGGATTCGCATTCGCATTCGCAATTGCATTCACAGTTGGAGCAAGTGTATTATTGCCAATAATACAAATGCCATGGGTTACGGTTTCCAGCACAAAAGCCAGATAAATGTCTGTTGCTTTGCCAGTGCGACTGTTTTACACTGAGAAATGCCTGGCAGATTGCACTTGGCTTATGCAACTTGCACTATTATTATCAGTTTGCCATTGGACGGAAGTTACGACTGGCAAATATGCTGGACCAGTAGCCAAACAAAGGGAAATGCTATTCAATAGTGTTGCACACAGAGTTGCCAGGCACTTGCAATTTAATTAAATACAGTCTAATAACAATATAAAGTATAAACAATATAAAAAAATATAAAGCAGTCAATATAATACTTAAAACATATTTGATTAAACCTGAATGCAAAATATACTAGAAGTTTCGTAAAAAACGAATAAGGAAAATAGAATATCAGCTGAAAAAGTGAAAAGTCGAGTTTTTGTGAAATGCGATTTACTAATCATTCACTACAATGTGTATAGAATTTTTTAAAAATTGTATCAGCGAGTTAGGCATATAAACATCACTGAAAAAAGGAAGCAAACGAGAATAGGATTAAAAAAGTTGAATTTTAGTAGAATGCTAATTCCCAAACATAGAATTTTTTGAAAAAAGGTAACGAAAGAGTTTATTGATAAAAACCTGAAAAAACGAGAATGCAAAAGTTGAGCTTTTGTGGAAAACAAATTCCTAATCATTCAGTACAATTTGCCAGCTTCAATTAGCCTTGGAACTAAACATTAAAAGCTGCAGTTTACAGGTTTTATTTTCTCCAGGTCCAGCCAGCAACAATATTTTATGCAATTTGCAATGGTTGCCTTATGATTTTAAAAACTTTGTGCATACTCTCGATAATATTTCTCGGCATATTTCATGATAATTTATAAGAAAACAAGTGGAGAAGGATTATCTTCGGCGTGCCGAAGATTAAATACTCTTTTCGAACCTTAAAGCAATTTTTACTATTTTTCCGTGACTGCTTATTTAATTCGCAGATATTAATGTCGCATACATATACCCCTACATATAAAATAAAATATATAAAGGTATTCATGTAAACAGGGACGTTTCACTATCCGCAGCTCGTGGACGCGTCCCTTAGCATTCATAAGTGCTACCGAATTGAACAATATACAAGTTTCAGTTTTTCCAAAAAGTCAAAACTACATTACATATGTATACTACAATATACATACCAAATTTTGTGCCTGTTGCTCTTATACCTTTCAAGGCCGCTGTCGGAAATTGAATTGTCATAAAACTTAATCTGAACATACGAGAGCTTATATTCAGAATTTGAGATCCATATTTTTTTTCGCGTGTCATTGGTTTTGCCAATGAATTTAAATTTTTCTTTTGAATTATTCTATTAAAGCTACTTTATGTATGAAAAAAAAATTAGAAACAATTTAGGAAATTGAAAATAAATGAATTTGACTACAGCTATTATATATTTGAAAAGAAGAATAAGAAAAAATGAAAATAAATGACCAGTCGCCGCTGGTTTCGAACCCGGGTCCTCTCGCTCACCAGTTCGCAACTTTACCCACTACGCCACAAGCCGTTTTGATGATCGCTGACAAAATCCCTTGAAGAGCAGACTGTCAAAAGCTTTCTTGTTTTGCTTTGTACTGCTTACACCAAGCAGTTTTAAGAATCGCTAACAAACTCGATTTATACTGAGCTTTTGTTTTTTCGCGTGGCATTGTTTTTGTTCTAAGCCATTGAAAGCAAATGAATTTGATTACAGTTATTATATATTTGAAAAGAAGAATAAGAAAAAATGAAAATAAATGACCAGTCGCCGCTGGTTTCGAACCCGGGTCCTCTCGCTCACCAGTTCGCAACTTTACCCACTACGCCACAAGCCGTTTCGATGATCGCTGACAAAATTGCTTGAAGAGCCGACTGTTACAAATTTCCTTCTTTTGTTTTCCTGCAACCTGCAACTCGCGTTTGTCAGCATTTGTTTTTTCGCGTGGCATTGTTTTTGTTCTAAGCTATTGGAAGCAAATTAATTTGATTACAGTTATATATTTGGAAGGAAGAAAAAGAAAAAAGTATTAAATTAACAATCAGTCGCCGCCGAGGCTCGAACTTGAACTTGCGAAACATGCGTTCGTTAGCGCGGCTCTTTACGCCATACGCCACAAACCGTTTTGATGATCGGTGGCAAAATACCTTGAAGAGCAGACTATCAAAAGCTTTCTTGCGCTTGACTTTGTTTGCTCAGACTATCAAAAGCTTTCTTGCGCTTGACTTTGTTTGCTCATATGCACCTGTTTTTTCAAAATATTTAATGACGCATATCTTCGCTGTTTATGACTCAATCGATTTGCGATTTTACCCATCGATGAGTTATATGGATGTTCAAGTGTACAAGGAAATTTAAGGCAATTGCTTTGAAAACATCGGATTTATGGCCAAAACCGACTTTGAGGTGTATGGCAGCTATAAGATATAGTGGTCCGATCCGGCCGGCTCCGACCAATGTGCTGTCCCCTTGAATAATAAGTGTCTGTGCAAAGTTGCATCGCGATAGCTCAAAAACTGAGGGACTAGTTTGCATACATACAGACAGACAGACAGACAGACAGACAGACAGACAGACAGACAGACAGACGGACATGGCTAGATCAATTTGTTTTTTTTTTATAAGCATATTGGCAGTAACTTTTGGGGGTCTCAGACGCTTCCTTCTATGCGTTACAAACTTCAGGACAAACTTAATATACTATTTTCTTCGAAAAGAGTATAATTACGTGTGTCGCTGGCAACTAAAACGATCAGAATACAATAACAACAGTAGCAAAATTTAAACATATTTTCGTGCAGGGTATGCAAAAGAGGGAGGGGGGAGTGGGGTGAGTGGTGCTAGGGGGAAAGTGGGGCTGGACAACGAGTCGAAGGCGCTGCCTTGATTCCAACTTATGGCTGCTCGAGACGCAGTAACATAGTGTAAAATTTATTGTTAATGCTGCTGAAAAACTGCCGGCTGCTGCTAGCTGTGTGTGTGAGAGAGAGAGAGAGAGGGGGGGGTGTGTGGGGTCTAGAACGTGGCCAAAGTACTGCCTGGGGGCTATACGAGATTATGATTAATTGTTGTAGATGCGCGGGCGCATTGTGGGCGTGGCACGTGTGACAAAGCGCAGCGGTCAACGACATGAGCATGCAGAAGAGCAGCAGGAGAGAGAGAGAGGGAGAGAGGGGGGGGGGAGAGAGAGATATAGAGTGCATGCCACGCTTGCCACATAAATATGAGGCAGCATGACATTGTGAAGGCATTAAAAATTAATTTACTTGCAACATGACTAACTGCCTAGCTCCAGTTTCTGTTTCAGTGGCTTATGCGCTATTTGCTCTAATATTTCACGCTCATTTTTGTGTTAGTTAAAAAAAAAACGAAGCAAAGCAAAACAAATATCCAATTAAACTTGCCACAAGCATTCATCCTCAATTTATAATAATTACAAACTAATTAACTGTGATCCCTTAGCCAAGGCAACGCCAACCGCAAGCAATGCCGAAAATGTGAAAATAATTATTAACTGAAATTAAACCAAATTACAGCAGCAGCAGCCAAACAACAACAACATGGAGAAGTCGAAGAGAAAAAACGCTAAAGAAAACTCACCATAGCAATCAGAAAGAAGCATTAGCATCGCCGAATAAAAATGATACAAAATTTAAATTTCATTTCATTAACAATTTGAAACGAGCCGAGCAGAGCTTAAATGGCAGATGACTGCTGAGGCATGAAACTGGCCTGCGGATGACGAGCTATGGCAAATCTGTACACAACTACAGCTCATTAAAGCTGGCCAAATGGGAGAGTCCTGTCGGACGAATACATATTTACTTTAAAGTGCAAATTATGTGGGCAAAGCCAACGCCAGTCAATTTGAGAAGTCACGCAGCTTGTTTTTGGGGCCCTGTGGAAACTTCTGGCAGCAAGGACAGCCAGGACCTATAGCCGAAATTCTCGCATGTGCGTTTCGTTAATGGAATTAGAAAAGTTTTTAAGCAAAGAGCCAAGCTCAATACGCATACATACTAACTATATATGCTTATGTGTACTATGCTCATGTGTATAATTTTGATAAAAAACTTCGCATGTGTATGCATGAGTGTGTGTGAGTGTGCGTGTGTGTGTGTGTGTGTGTATAGTATAACTAGAAGCATGACCTAGGCGAAGCGCAAAAATTGCGTAATGAAAAAGTTTTTGCGTCTTGGCTGACTCATTGGATGGCTGTAGCCTCAGCACGCCATATCCTTGTGTGTCCTTATGGCTGCTATCAAAGTTTTTTTCCTCTTCGACAAACGCAAATCATGGACAACGCTAACATTAACATTATAATCAAAGCGAACAGCTATTGGCATGTAGATCAAGGTTAAAAGAATTTATTTGTAATAATAATATGTAACTATATTATAGGTATATATATTTTTTAAATTTATTAAACCTTGTATGAGCATAAATATTAAGCTAATTTAAGAAAAAATTCTTTAAAATGTTTGATGACACAAAAAATTGATTAAAGTACTAAAAGTTAAGCTAAACTCTGCTGACTTTATCACACAAGGATTTACTGTTTGAAATCCACAGGATTTTTGTGTTTTATAGTCAAAGTTTCTGGCAATTTGATTGAAACGCGATTTCGCCGCTTAAGTCAATTCATATTATATGGTTTTTAGTTTGTCCATTGTGTAACGAGCAGAAACGAGCAAACTTTTAACGTTTTAATGTGATGCTGAATTCGAATGCTTAAAGTGTTTGGCGCGCACATATCAAAAAGCAATAGAAAAAATCAAATTTAAATTTATGGCTAAAAGAGTGCAAAGGCCAACGAAACTTTACCGATTTGTCGACTGTGGCATTATAATTTCAAATTCCATGGCTGCTAATAAGAGACGACTATATAGCTTTGACTGCCTTTGTGCCTGCCTGTCTGCGTGTAAAATTATGCGAGTTGTCTGTCCGGGGGCTATTAAGGCGGCATTCGATTTCGTTTAGACGCAAGTAAATCACCCTGGCAACACTTACAACTTTCGACAGTTTTAGCAGCCACACAAACGGACAGAGAACGGGGCGACAGACGGCGGACAGATGGAGGACAGATGGGGGACAGTTGGGGGACAGACAGTGGACGTGGGCGACCAGTCATCGACTTGAGCTCAGATGCTGCAGGCCACATAAATCATATTTCAAATGGCGCGTGGATGAGCTGGTGTTTATTATTGATATGCATGAAATGTATAAGCGGATAAAAATAAAACACACACTTTAAGCTGAACAAAGCAAGAATCAAGAAATGCGAATAATATGAATGCTTAAAGAATTTAATAAGTTTTATTACCTTAAGATTCAGCTTGAATAGAAGATTGCTAAACAATAATCTATAAATTTTTAATTGATTTCTTATTGAGTTTTGGTTTAGTTGGGTTTTTCTGGGTTATCCCCAATCCTAATTGTTAAACCAATGCATTAATTTTGTTATTGATATCGCCAGAACTTAACGTAATTTTAACTTTATATCTTTCATTGAATATTTTTAACTTTATGTACACTTATTATATACTTTTAAATGTTTTATAATATAAATAAATAAACAGCATACACTGTCGATAGTTAGACAACTTTTTAGAAACTTGGAAGACGAAACTCTGTTTATAGAATATATTCCATAATTGTCCGAATTAACGAGAATTTACTGAAAATGTACAGAAAAAGCTGAAAGCAGAATTAATAGTATTTTTTTTGTTCATAACATATAATTTGTCATTATTAATTTTTCAGTTGAAATCTCAAAGCTTTTCCCAAGTAATAAATGTCTAATTAACATCCTAATGTCTAATTAATATACTTATTAAATGCCATTTACAAAAATATCTGTTTTATAAGATCCTGTTACAATTTGGTCAAATTTGATGCTCAACTAATTGTTTATGAATCAATTTGCGGCAGTTGGCTCATTAAAGTTTGGGTTAAACATTTTACGGCTCTGTTTGGCCATTAACATTTGGCCGATGTGCAGTTTATGACACCCCAGACTAGCAAAACAACAAAGAGCCTTAAACACAATATCTATACACTTTTTGCTGGTTATTTTCCTTTTGTGTCTATGCATTGATGATATTATGAAAATGTTGGCATTAACAGCTGGGTTTTTATGAAGCTCGTTCAACTATTGTCAAATGATATGCTTGCTATTATTATGATGATGATTATTATTATTGCGATAACTGTTGCTTTTATGTACAAAGTTGCGGCTGAAGAGCCTCGCCAATGACAGCTTATAACTGAATATAATTATGCCACACCCGATGCCAATCAGCCAGAAATTTGAGCAAATTGCGCTTGAGTGCTCACGAGTTGCGGCATGTTTCGAAGCCTTCTCAGCTGGCGGCGATAAGTATGAATATATATATACATATATATAGCAGTTGCTAAGTAGCACAGGCCGCTGGCAAATTAGTCGAAACAAAAATGATTACTTGCGCTGCTTAACTGGCCAACGGGTCGTATGTGTAACAGGTGCATATGAATTACTCGTAAGTGGCTCTCAGCAGTAGAATGGCAGCAAGCAGGCGCCACCTTGCCATTGTTGACAGCTCAAAGCCGCACTTGCAACATCAGCAACAGCAACAGCAACAGCAGCAACAGCAACCAGCAACTGCCACCAACAGTTGTTGACTTTTATGCCGGAGAATGTCACTTGCCAGCCCAGCCTCAAGGCAAGGCGATTGCGTCGCAATGCGCAATGCTGTGTGCGTATGTGTGTGTGTGTGCGCTGTGGGTGGGTGTGAATATAAGTACTGCTGGCACAAAGCTTAACATAATTCAAAGGCCTGACGTCCACATCCGGCAAGAAGTAAAAATGCAGCAACAAAACAGAGAAAGTGCAGCGCATGATATGAAATGAGAGCAGCAGGAGAAAGAATACGTATACGTATAGTATACGTATAGCTGTGTAAAGGACTTATGGAAATTTCTGACTGTTGTGCAGCACACAGTCATAAAGCGATTCGTATATCGCTTTAAAGTATTTTTGTTCACATGTGGTGAAATTAGTTTAAGAACACCCTACTTTTCTGGGTTTTTCTCAGATACGTGAAATACATCTTCAATGACAATGTGCTTATACTGGAAATTATTTACGTTCAGCTTATTGCTAACAAAGTAAATGCAATTTTAAATTGCACAGCCCGGCGTATGCGTAATTTAAGCAGTTTTCTTTATATCGCTTTACGCAGCGTTTTTAATTAATTTCTCAATTTAAATAATGGCCTTTAAATGGCGGCTGACACACATTTATTAACAGATTTATTTTCTTGCTACTGACTGATGGCAATTTATGATGCCCATATTATTGTTATTTTTCATATTTCATATTTCATGCACAGGCGCAAATATAAAGAAAATATTTTAATTAAGTGTGGTGATAAAGCAAATTTGTCAACAATTGAAGCTCGAAAGCAATTTAAAAAGTATTAAATGGGCTGCTTTTAAAGGGTATCATTCAACAGTATATCTATATATATTTTGGTTTTAGAAATGCCCATTTCAATATGCTGATATACAAATTAAATGCGCTATTAGTTATGCACAGCATAGTGTGTCAAAGTATTTGGCAATTTAGGAGGTTTTAATTAATTTGAAAATACTTAAATAACTGGCAGAACTAACTAAGCCACACTGACCGCATATTAGACCTCTGTCAGCCATATGCCAATTGATTGTCAACGGTTAAACGATCCGGTAATTACCTGATAGCTTGTGGTTACATCTGAAACAGCAGCAGGACAACAAACTACAAGTGGACAAGTTGCAGCAGGAGCAGCAGCAGCAGCAGCAGCAGCTGCTGCAGGGCAAAACAACAAGGCAGCAGATTCAGTTCGAACAGGCAGCAATTTGTACGGTCATTATTCATGGTACATATTGAGGCAAGGACCAAATGACCAGCAAAAGTGGCAAATCTTTGTTCACACCTCCAGACTAAGCAGCAGGGGGATTGGGGGAATCAGGGGCATACACGTCCAGACTGAACGTTTTTTGGTCGCATGTGCTTGCGAGCGATTTTTATGGATTCGGATTGCTGCGTTTGGTTTGGTCAATCGGTGAACCTTCCAAGTGTTTTTCCTCTACATAAATTTGCTATAAAAAGCATTTAAACGGAAACGTTGAAACATTCAAAAGGCAAAGCCCCCAGTCTCGGCCATTGCCAAAACTAGTCAGCAAACCCAAAACCCAAAAACACACACACACACACACACACACACACATGCATAGAGCTCGGTCTAGTTGTCGTTTGACTTGTGGTCCGAGTTTTTGGCCCGCTCCGCTGCCCAAATCTAAACTGCTCCAATAAAGCAAATTATCGTTAAAATGCTGCTGCACATAAGAAGATTTACGATTGCTCAGCTCGATGCTTGGCCCCCCCAGTTTTTGGCATCAGCAGCAGCAGCAGCAGTCCCAACCTTGGCCAATGATTCGGTAGCTTGTACGCTGTACATTTGCGGTTATCCCCCCTGCCTGTAGTCCTGCCTCCGCCTCTGCTTCCACTTCGCCTCGCCACCTAACGATTTTGTTTGTTTGTTTTGCAGCGCTGGGGCTCGCTTGATTTTTGCGCACTTTCCGATTCGTCCCGTCCAAGGATACGTTTGCGAAACCTTTTTTCGTAGCTGCTATTCTCGTTTGTTTTTTTTTCTGTTTTTCTTTTTGCATTGCTCCCACATTCGATTTCTCTGGCAGAAGCCAAATGAGCGTAAGACCAAAACAAATAGCCCACAAAGTGAGTTGTTCTATGGGTATCCCACATGCACGCTAGTCTCACTCAACATGTGTGTATGCGAGTGTGTGTGTGTGTGTGTGTCCATCTGTGTGTGTGTGTGCGTTGATTTGCAACGCCATGAATGCTTCAACGCTTTGGCTCTCGTTCTCTCTGGGCACAGCTGGTGCACAAATCCCACACAGTTGGTTATTTGACAATTGATGATAGCATCAAGTTGGGTCGCCAAAATGTTGCGCACACATGCTCGCACACTCACTACACACAAGCACACACACACACGCACACTTACACACACTTGCACACATATGGGCACTCTGACACGCAACGTTGACCTACGCTAGAGATGGCCACGTGTGCTAACTGAAAAGGACACGCGTATCGGGATCACGTTCGCTCAATTAGCTTTTTGCATTTCTACGTGCTGCTTTTTGGCTTTGCTAATTAATATTTGTAATTTAAACTTAAAGTGCTGCAACACAAATTCGAGTTTAGAGACTTAAATCAATAAAAACAAATTTTCGTAAAATGTATGCTTTGAATTGTGTAGCTTGAATCAACTGTTTTAGACTATGTTATGTAATGTTATAATTCAATTGCAAAATACAAGAATATTAACTGACCTAAAAAAACAAATTGATAGTTGTTCTAGTTTTTATTATAAAATCCATCGAAAAACGAACAATTTGATATGCTTAAATTATATTTATATGCTATATTCTCAAATGAAAAAAAATGAATAAAAAATCCAGTCATTATTCGCTTGAACGACTGCTTATAATTTGTGTAAATTGTAATAAAATATAAATATATATATATTCAGCTCGTCTGCTCATGCTGATAGAAAAAGCGATTTGTTTGCATTTTGTATTATTGCTGTTTGCACAAGATATTTATTTTTTTTATAAATATTTGCTGCAATTAAGTCATGACACTTTTCTGCAGGTGTATAAGTGGCTTATAGTTTTGTGTGTCCATCTCTAATCTATCTGTTTTCTCACTAGCACTAACTTTTGTCATTCAGTTTTAGGTTCTTCTTGCGCAGCCTTAAAAGCTTTTGTGGCAGCATGTCCTTAATTTCAAGCAGCAGCTGATTGCACTTTAACTTTTATTGTTGTTGTGCCTGCCAATTTGTTGTCCTGCGAATTATTAATGAGTTTTCAGCGCAGCATTTTTTGTTTTTATGCCGTGTGCCGTGTGACATGCAAATCTTTGTCGACTTCCGCTTAGGTTTAGGCAGCTGTACTTGGCCTTTTGTGAATGGTAGGGGGAGAGGGAGGGGTAGGGATGGCTCCTGCTCCTATCTGCGTGGTCATTTCGGACACTTCCGATCGGCGCTAATGAACATTTTGTCAGCGCTGGGCCTCGTTTTTTTTTTTTATTTTATTTGTCGGCCGCTTCTTATCAATGTTAATGGCTGCGTTTTCCTTTTCTCTTTTATCGGCGCTTCCTGTCATTACTTCAGCTATCGCCATTGTCGATGTCCATTGCTGGCCAGGACGTTCAGATTATAGCCCCCCTACCAAGCCCACTGCCCCATTGCCTAATTTCGCTGGCAATTATTTATTTAAAATGGAACTCATTGGCACGGCGCAGAGCGGTGCTTAATTGTTTGACTTGGCATCTAAAACTATGCCATGGCGCCACAGCGGAACTTTGACAACTCGTTGACCGTAAATTTTCAAGTTTCTCATTAGGCTGCTGCCATGGCCAGAACCCAGTACCCAGTATCCAAGCCCAGTCCCCCAGCGACATTGTGGCCAGCCTTCTAATCAACTTGCACCGCAGTTTGTCGCGCTCGACAAAACTTTGGGCCTGGGCGTGGAATGAAAGCGTTTTCACTGCGATTTCATTTCATTTAGGCATCCGTTTTGCCAGTCGGCCTGCTTCATTCATTATGCGCTGTTCAGATTTGTAATTTACACCTGGCGGACAACGGCGCTCAATTAAACTGTGGCCATAGCGACCGTAGCCGTAATGAGGCTGTTGAAAAGGATTTCGAGGATGCAACATATATTTCATTACGGCCTTGCATCGAGCTGTGCATTTAATAAATAGTCATAATTGTTATAATTGTTGAATTAATCAATTACAATTAGTGGCATCTGATGTGGTATTTGATAAAAACTTTTAGATTTTATTATTAACAAAACAAAACAGTTGCTTTCATTAACCTTTTCGAGTACTTTGTGCTGATTACTATTGACTCTGTTGGGTTGTCAATTCATACTCTTCTTTTCCTAGCATTAAAAATTTTATTTCAAACTTTTTAGCTCGGAATTAATATTTTGCCTGTGTCTGTAGATTATTCATTACTAATTCTTGTTAATCTTTTTATATATAGATTTTTTTTTATGATTTTCGTTTGATTGTGTTTTTTTCTGTGATTTTCCCAATCCTCGCAATAAATGTTGGATAAACTTTTTCAATTTAAATATCTCCAGATAAAATTAAATGAATTTTAATAATTTGATTATTAAATTCATTTGTTTTTATGTAAAGCATATTTAAATTTTATTGTAACTCAAATTTAGATTCATTTCACGGGATAAATTTTTTCAATTGTTATATCCCCAGATAATATCAAATGAATTTTTTTATGTGTAAAGTATATATTTAAAATATTGTTGTTACTCAAATTTTGATTTATATCATGTGTGGACTGTTCTTAGTATATTTATATATATATTTATAATATTTATGGATTAAAATGGGAAATCGAATACTCGCTGTTGGGCTATATATTGGTTTATTGTCCCATACCATATCAACTCAAAATGAGTTATTACCTAATAAGTTTCTCAACAAATTTAATAGTAAATGTTCCTCTATTTACTCACTTACGTCCGGAAAGAAAACGAGTAAACGAATTTCAGCTTTCTGGCAAAGCTTAAAAAGAAATGGTTAAATTTTAGTACATAACATAGGATCACAGAATGAACTATAGGTATTCAATTTCTTAAGTACCTGTAGTTAGACATTTAAATATTTCAGTTAACAGAAGGATGCAACCGCTTTAACAGCGAGCAGCATAAAAGTTTGTTTTGCACAGGGACATTTTGACAATGCCATAAAGGCGCCCAGGAACGCAATCTACCCTCTCTCTCTCTCTCTCTCTCTCCCTCGTGCCAGAGTTTGGCTAGTTGGCTTTCTAGCTGGCTAAACTGGAAAATGGCTGGCAGCAATTATGGCCCTGGCGCAGTTTCCTGCAACAACTGCAAGCTGTAAAATGTTTATGAAGCTTTTATGTGCGCCAGAGTCAGAGTGCGGGTGGCGGCTGAAGAAAGGAGTCGGGGCAGACTACCGACTCCCGACTGCTGACTGCTGACTGCTGCCAGTCGGCAGTCGGCAGGCGGCAGCTCAAGGAATTAACAATATAAATTATATAAAAGGCAGCGGCGGCGAACAAAACTAAGTGCTAAATGGCTTATTATCGCGAATATTTTCATTTATAATTGCGCTCTGTGTTTTTCGTCTTTCGTGTTTTGTGTTTTGCCGCATTGTGTGGCAACAATTTGCGCTGTGACGCATTTCGCCTGTTTACACAACTTGTAGCAACGAGGCAAACCTTTGACTGTCCGTCATTCTATATTACTTTACTTCCTGTGACGTCACAGCACAGCAAACTCATCATACGCCACGTGCACCCAGATTTGCTCTCAGCGCACATATTTAAATTTTAAAAGCCATTTTGGGCGGCAGAAATTTCGGTTTTTTTTTTTGGCTTTAGCTCGTGCATAAGCTTCAATATAAACAAATGCCCAAAAGGCCAAAAATAAGGCCAAAGATGGCGTAAAGGAGAAACTCCAACCGAAAATCTACACCGCGCTAAACTAAAAATGAAACGTGCCGTGCGAGCAAATCAGCTTAAAAAGAATAATAATAAAAAAAAAACACACACACAAAAATTGTGTACTATATATACGTACGTATAAAATAAAGTGAAATGCCGGAAAACATAGCCTGCCAATGCAGGAGACCAAACAGGAGCTGTCATTGATAAAAATAGCATTTTGTTATGATACTGTGTTATACCCTACAACCATTTTGGATATAAAGTGAAATTAGCTGAGTTTGTGTATAGTAAATTGTTGGTGGTTGATATAGAAGATTAAATTATATTTATAGAAGGCTAACGAATGAACTTTTGGGATTAGATTTCATGGGTAAGCGAAGTGTTTAGTAATAAAACATTTGTATAATCTATTTATTTCTAATGCCGACTCAAAACAATGTAAGTTACATAAGATTTAAATAAATAAATAAATAAATATAATACATTTAAATTCAAATAATGAAAATAAGATAATTGGGAATTCAAAGTTGAAGTTTCTGTGGGTATTTAAAAAGAAGTTTCATTATTTCTACATTTGTTGCAAGAATTCATGTAAATCTAGAAAAAGTCCAATCAAAAAAGTACATGTCTTTTTTTTCCTTTGGAAATAGGAATATCTTTTTAGAAAGCAATCAAAAAAGAACATTTCTTTCTTTTACTTTGGAACTAAGAATTACTTTTCAGAAACCAATTAAAAATTTAAATTTCTTACATTTACTTTGGATTTGGGAATAGCTTTTCAGAAACTATATATCAGATGATACTTTTCCCAGAATATAAAGTTTTCTTTTGAAGTGTAGTGTATTTTGGAGTCGATCACAATTGTGCTGTTAGCTCTGTGCTTTTGCTGTTGAACTTTTTTAAATTCCAGCAAAGCCGTTGCGGCTTGGACATAGACGGCAGGTCGCTAGTCGGAGAGCTCGACTTTGTGAGTGGATATTTTGTTGCGTGACGTGACATAGCCGACACTGTGCAGTAGCTGCCGGTGTGACACTAAAGCACATATCTGAAGAACGCGCGACCAGGAAATTTGTGGCACGCCTTGAATTTAGCCCAGAGACTGGGCGAGCAGACAACATTTACGGCTCTTTGCTAAATCAGCTTTGAATTAAGAGTGAGTTGTGACTTGTGTGGGAGGAGGCGTCAAATTAAGTGTGGCTGGAATGAGATCTTGACCTACGATAGATGGAGCGAGAGAGAGAGAGAGAGTACTTGGCTTGCGGCTATCTTTGTTCCTTTGTTGCTGTTGTGCCTGCCCTCTATTTTTGTTTCCAGCAGCGGCTTTTGACTTTGGCATAAGGCTTTATTTTTTTTTCCTTTATTATTATTATTATTTTTTTTTTTTTAGAAAATTTATTTATCAACGCTTTTTGTATTTCCGTTGTTGGTTTGGCTGCTGCTGTTGCTGCCGTTCCGCGGGCCGTTTGTTTTTGTTAAATTTCATATACTTCCTCATTTTTAATTTATGACAATGGCCTGGCTATTGTTGTCGGCCGGCCACGCCCACATTGCGCTCTCACTGTTATTGTAACTGATGCTCTTATAAATGGCCGCCTGCCGCCCCCTTCCACTGCCTGCCTTCTATCAACAGACAGCATTTCGTTTGGGCGCTTTTATCGCGTCGGTGCGGCAGACAACTAGAGGGGTTCTGGGGGGATTGGGGAGTTGGGAGTGTGGGGTAGGTGAGGTCACTGGGCCTGCACGGAACACGTACACTTTGTATTTCCGCTGGCCGCCATTGTCCTTGACTGTTTCATTATGACAGCTGTGCGCTGCTGGCGCTCTGTCTGCCTGCCCTTTCCCTTTCTCATTCCAGTTTCTATACCAGTTCCCGTTCCCGTTCCCCATCCCGTTCCCGTTCCCGTTCCTGTTGCCTTTGCCGCTTTCGCTGATTTTGGTTTTGTTTAGTGCCGCATTTATGCTATTAAAATGTCATGTTTTTGTTGTTGTCATTGTTGGGTGCTGCGGTGACTAAAACAAAAGCCAAGTGTTGGCATTATTATCATCAACGCGCTTCCTTTTCCGCAGTCGAGAACAAAAGCGACGAGCGACGAGATAAAATGCTGCCATTCATGCTCTTGAGTGATTTTAACTGAATTTCATTGGATTATTCTACTGCGTTCGCTATCTCTATCTCTTTCTCTTGTCTTATCGCCATTTCACTCAAGCACATGCGTACAGCAACAAAACTAAAATTATCTTTGTTCTTTTCGGAAGTATTGTGTCGAAATGAGGGCAATCGATTGAGTTGCTGAAATCAGATGTCAATCAATCGACAATTATTTCTCTTTGTCTTCAAATTATGATTTAAGCACCGCATTTGTCCAGCATCTGTCTGAAACCTAGTTTTTAAAGCCAAAAATTGCAAACTGAACTATATTTCAAAAAACCGAATTTAGTTTGTTTTTATCACTCTAGAACATAATCCAAATTGTGAATGCTTCAATTGTATTTGTCATAAATAAATAATGATGAATGTTGATTTAAATAAGCTACACAACTGTTGTCTAAGGTCAATGTTTATAATTGGCCAGTCGAAGCAAGCAACGAAAATGCATTTAATTGAAATATTCTCATTCTCAGCGGGTGCCCAGCTGATTTATCAGCATTCTCGGAAAGCAGCTATATATATTTTCACATCAATGCAGATTTATATTTATGGTGTTGCGGCATTCACATCCGAAACGGATGATCTGCTCCGATTGCCCATATAAATATGCAATTATTTTTTGCATTTGCCACAAGTTCCTTCTGCTCGTGGTCTGGGTTTATATTTACTTGGCGGCCACATTGCCATTTTGGTCATGTTTATGACACTCGCGACTTTGGGGCGACAGCGTAAAGCAAATTGACTTTTACACGAAGTGCCATCGGCAGCAGCCACATATCGTTTAATGCGACATATTTATTTGTTGACTCATATATTTATTTATATTTGTGCACATAATTTGCATTTGACACATTCGTATGTGCTGCTCAAAGAAATGGAAATATTTGTAGATAACATGAGTATGTGAATAGCAGGACAATTGCGATTTGTCAAAGTGCATTCTTGATGGCATGAGCTGATTATTTGGTAATTTCTTACAATCGTCTTATTGTCTTGGCAGTTTATTGATTGGCTTTATTGGTATGCAGTTTGAAATGCACAAAACAAAGATCAGAAGCAATTAAAAATAAACTAAAACTATGCAAAAGATATCTAACAGTTAAGCAGTTGTCGTACTTCTGGAATTTCAACTGTCATAACTACATCTGTTTTAACTGAGTGTACATACTTTGAACTAGGATTATTTACTCAGTAAATGTCTTATGTACATACATTAATTTCCAACAGTCGACTGTCAATAACGAATTTAATTTTTGTAATAGTTCTCTCAGCTGTCGTCAAGAACAATGATTAATTAATTGTAGGCAATTCTATTATTATATATATTTAATTTGAAATACTCAGCTATATTTTTGAGTGCAATTATTCATTATGTATGCAGTAAGGGCGCACAAGAAATGGATACGAATGGCAAGCACATAATATAAGTATGCGCAATTTACATACTATTTGGTATACGATTTCCATTGTGTTTGTGTTTGAGTTGGGCATATAAGTATTCATTATGTATGTATGTATGTAGCTGCTGATTCTCATACTGTATGCACTTTGTCTTTAATGCATTACAAATTGAAATGCATTGTCAAAATTTGAACCATGCTCTGAAACAGTGCAAGTATTTATTGATGCTGCTGTTGTTGCAGCAGCCTTTTGTGGCAATGATAAGCTTTTTGTATATCCATATCGCATTTTATTTGCCAGGCAGGCAGCCGGCAAGCAGCAAGAAAATATTTGTTCATTTAAGATAAATTTATGACTGTTGTCGATGCAAATTGTTGCATTTATTGAATTGTTGCTGCTGTTTGCTGCAGTTGCAGTTGCAGTTGCTGCTGGCAATTCTCGTAAATAGTTGTGCAAATAAATTGCAAACGAATATAAATCGCGGCTCATATGATAGGTGAACGCTTCTGACATTTATGCAGGACCCCAGCAACAGTTTACGCTTAATCACGTGCATAAATATTTGAAAAGTATATGCATATATATAACAATATTATATTATTTGCTTTTTTGCAACCGCTTCTACTTACCATTCAGTATGCTTATGATCGGGAGCAGCAGCAGCGCTGCGGCCTGTGACGCTGGCGGCTGGCTCATCTTAAATCCTTTCAAATTTAACTCGTTATCCTCGGCACAGCTAACTGTTTAATATTGTCTTTAGCTGCTGCGGCTGCGACTGCTGCTGCTGCTGCTGTTGACGATGTCGTGTGCGAGCATTAAGCGGAAATGCTTTAACATAGCCGCGATAAGGAACGGAAATGCGCGCGCCTGCCACAAAGGAGGCGCACCAGTCGTAGGATGCAGGATACGCAGCAGTTGGCTGCCAGTTTGCCTGCTGCTAAATGCGCCGGCTTCCCAGCAGTTTCACTTTCTTCTTCTTTTCTTTTCTTCTTAGTGTTTTATGAGTTTTGTCTATCTTTTTTATTTTCGTTGGCTTGTCTTGTCAAAATTTGTGCTGCTGATAATATTTATGGCTCGTTTGCTGTAATTTTTATCAACATTTATTTGCGCTCTTTAAAGCCGTAGAAATTGGGCAAAATTTAATTTATTGGCTCGCATTTGCCGCACTTCAGGCCAGAAAAGGTAACTTTTTGGCAGCTTACTGCCGAAATCCATGTTAAAGATTTATTGCTATGTCCTGCTTTTGCTTTTGCTTTTGCTGCTGCTGCTGCTGCTGTTATCTCTCAGAATTTATATCCGTCTCATCGACTTACAGACATTGGCAAAGACCCGCTTTAGCATTGGCTTAAAGTCAAGACAGACACGCAAGATCTCTGACTAAGGCGAAGAGCGTACGAGTTTGTATGAGCCGGAAAGCACGAAGCTGATTGTTGCACTTGTTTTCTTGCCCCAGGGGGCGTATACGTCATGCGGATTGCCAACATGTGTGTGTTTGTGTGTCTCTGACGGAATGACAGATAACAATGTAGTGCAACATCTGATGCACTGTTTATCTGTAGCTGCATTCGATTAGAAACGGGATTATCAATTACATTTGAAGCTCTGTGACATTTCTAAAAACGGTCTCAGATCTATTTATATTCCTTAAAAACTCGAATGAAAGAAACAAAATGAGAAAATAATATATTTTGAAGTTATTGGAAATTCAAAACAATTTTAAATTAAAAACCAAAATAAATATCCTTTGAAAGCTAAAACTTTAGATTCATACGGAATTTGCGTCGTCTCACAGTCTATTCTTCATATAATTTTTAAATTCAAATACTTCCAGATAATATGAATTTTTAATATACAGAAAACAACAATTTTGGAAGTTTTTGGAAATTTTAAATGATTTTAAAGAAAATTCCCATTAAAACCAAAAGAAATTTCCTTTGAGAACTTAATCTTAATGTTTATAAGGAATTTGTGTTGTTTCAGAGTCCTTTCTATCTATAATTTTTCAATTCAAATACTTCCAGATAATCTGAATTCAAAATATACATAAATTTCATTGTCACATTAATTAAATAAATAAATAAGGAATAATTATATCAAATGAACATAATAATAGTTAAAAGCAATAAAATATGCTCTATAGTCTGTGTCTCATTATAATCGCTGGTTGCATTCACTTACTAAACGCCGTACTTAAGCAAGCTGTGTGATATGAAGCACTCAATGAGTTAAGTTTTTTCCACAAAGCTGTCACTTAATTACACTTAATGGATATAAAGCTATGCTCCTTTCGCTCAGATTACATATCGGAAAAGTAGCCAGCAATCGCATAGTTCAATTCATACCAGTCAGAGTTCAAATGGATGTGAGTGGAGGCAAACAGCAACTGATAGTTAAGCCCATTCTTGAGTGTTGATGCGTATTGGCATTCATCTGTCTGATTGGCAGTGCCAAGGCTTGTATCTAGCATTGCAGCCATTTGATCGTTGCCTTGTAAAATGGCAGCTCTGTGCTGCCAGACATACAGCAATTGAGTGCCTGCTGCTGCTGCCCCTTTTGAGTTTTCGGCTGGACGTGGCGCAAATCAAATTGGCCGCCAAATGCTGGCTGCTGGCGTCAAAAGCCATCCATCAAGGACGACAGCTTTAGGCGCGCGCAACTTTCCATGAAATTGGCTGTAAGCAAAAACGCGAAGTGGAAAGAGAGAACTGAGACGCGCCACTTGAGACTTAATAAACTGCACGAAAAAAAGGCAGAAATGTGTGTGTGTGTGTGTGTGTATATAAATAAATGCTTAACTCTTTCTGCTGCTGCTACAGATATAACGAGTATTTGCCTAAATCCCCAGCGGCATTATCATCAATTCATCATCACAGTGTGTTTAATTTTGGCAACAAAAGTGCCGCAAGCCAAAAAATGTTCTGTGCCAGCCAGCCAGAAACGTTGATGTATGCCTCATGTACATCAAGTCAGCCTGTGCTGTTCTGTTCTGTTCTGTTCTGTGTTTGGGCTTAAGGCCCCCACCCGTCACCAATATGACCACAGCCGCAGCCAATGTTGTTTTTGTTGGGCCTGCTCATATGCACAAGCCTCTCGCTATGTGTTTGCTTTAAATACTGCCTTTTTTTGTTGTTTTTTTGTTGTTTTTTTTTGTTGTTGTTTTGGTGTGTGTTTCGCTTTTTTTTTTGTTGGTTGTGTACTGCAGGCGTGGAGTAGATTGCTGTTGTTGTTGCTGCGGCTGCGGCTGGCGCTTTCTAAACAACCCGGCAAAACGCCATGAGTCAAATAAATTACACCAGCATTGTTGTTGGCAAATTTTTGATGGTTTAATTTTGTGGAAAATAAGTTGAGCCGCTGCGTGGCTGCTGCTGTGGCCATATAACACACACACACACGCACACGCACACTCGCTTATATATATAAGCAGAATATACACATGAGCAAATAAGTCAAATGGGTGGCGAGCGGGTGCGAGACAGCAAATTTGTTGCCTACTTTTGTTGGTACGTTGCGTATACGCAATAAAATAAACGCGCCGCAGTTACATTTGCCCGTTGTTCGGCTGCTGCTGCTGCTGCTCGGCACATTTTATGCCGCATTGCCATTTTTATTTATTTATTTATTTTTATTCGCCATTGCCCTTTATTCATTCATTTATAAATTATTGTTGCGTCGCCTCTTGGCTTGTATTTATGTTCGCTTTGTGTTTGTGTTTGCATTTGAATTTGTGCTCGCTGCTTGTACTCTGTCGTGTATGCCGTCTGTCTGTCCCTTGAAGTGCTTTGCATTTTCAATTTCTTGCCGTGCGCCATAAGATAACATAAAGCATTGCATATTTATTTAAAAAATGTATGATTTAATGAGTTTTCACTCGCGGCTGCCCCCCGCTCGGAGTTGGGCTGACAAATAAATTAGCCACTTGCCTGTTCATCTGCAAGCGGCATCGAAATGAATTTGCCGAAAGTCAAGAGCTTGCCAAGCTTAACAGCCGTTCGCTTATGCAATATAAAACATTTATGCACATGTACTTGAGTTGTCATTACCCGCCATTAAAGCCTGCTTGAACTCAACTCACTGCGAGTCCTTTGAGCTACCCAGCTTCCAGCTTCCAGCTACCAGCTCCCAACTCCAGCCTTCAGTTACTTTACGTTTGAGTTCATATCGCTGCTATTTTGGGACTGGCTGCGTGTGTTTTCATTTTTTTTGCATTTCCAATAATGTTATGCCTTAAAAAATATTTGCTGCTTGCTAGCTCATATGTGATGGCTGCTTTGAATTCAGCCACATCATCATCATAATCGTTATCGTAATGATGATCACCGCGTTACCATCGGCGCTGTCAACTTGATGCTCCCCCTGTGACATTGTCAAAAGGGTTTAAGTGCCTGCTCTTGAACCAGCAGCAGCAGCAGCAGCAGCAGCTGACAACCATCCCCTTATTGCTAGACAAATATTAGGGGCGGGGGGGTTGCTCTGAGCGATGTGGAAACGTGACGAGCAACTTATACGTCTAACTGAATAATCTTAAAGCACTGAGATGCCTAACTTTAACAATGCCACAGTTTATAACACGGAAAATGTGCTCATATTGATATGTGTTCAGCTTTCATGTGTGGATTTTATAAGGAAATGCAAGAAAATATGTTTAACGGTTTCTTATTGTCGCTTTGATTATAAATGCTTATATATATATTGAGGAAGCAAACGATAAAGAAGTAAATAAGTCGATAGAATAGCGATATTCTAGTTGAAATAGAGATTTATTTTACTATAACAAATATTTGTAATAATATGTTATGTGATATTTTTTTCTAGAGTTGCAAATGTTAAATTAATAACAAATTATAAATAAAATTCCAATTATAAAATATTAAATAATTATTAGAAACTTTCCAATCTCTTTTTTCTTTTTCTAAATTTTTTTTTGATATTGTCTAAGATTTTAAAATAAAAATAAAAGAAAATATTAAAAAAAAAATCAAAAACATGCAACATAAATTTAAAAAGTATAAAAGAATTCACTAAATAAGAAATATATTTTAATTAATTTATTCTTTCTATATTTACCGAGTTTCTTAACTCAACTGCGGAATCTGCCTACAAGAGACATTCAAAATCTATAAATAAAACCATATTATCCTAATTAGATACGGTTTAACCATTCAGTCTGGTTCTTGTCTTTCATTGTCGCCATTGCACTTTGGCCAAGCCATTAAACAATAACTGCTATTCACGTCCATTCACTTCGCACTTAATTATAGCCTGTGAAACGGAGCGTTTGGCCACGCCCCCTGTCAATGAAGGCGCCTTCAATCAGGCAGCAAGCGATGCAAATTCTTTCATGCTCGACGCCGCCTTTAAATCGCTGACAATAAACAATTAATTACGGGCGCATTTTTGTTGTTGCCCGTCAACACATAAAGGGTCTAATTAAAAACTTGTAAATGCTTAAAAAAAACACACACACATTTGGCACATTTTTAATGCGGCTCGGTTTGATTTGGGTGGTGTGGTGTGGAAGAGGCGGCAATTTCTTGTAAGTGCAGCCCTTAAAACACGCAATTCACCTTCGTCATTGTCATGTTAATTAATTTGGTAGCACTCGAGAAGTCAAGTGAACAGGCCGTTAACGGCTGGTTGCTGGCTTGGCAATTTCGGCTGCTCGACCTTTGACCTCTTTGGCCAAAACTGTCAAAAACATGCGAAGCAACAATAACAAAAGACGCCGCTCCCGACTTGGCCAGCCAGCCAGCCAGCCAGCCGTTCGCACTAGTTAAGACTTTTCAATGGCCATCAATGTTTAATAGGCGCCCAACCCCCCAAACTCCCCCTCAAATAGCAGCAGCAGTCGCATCTGCAGCCAGCATCGTTCCCCTGTCCATGTCCAGTCACGGTGCGCCACAGTTCAATGCCTCTGTCATGGTTCGTTGGGCCGGCAACTGCCCACTGCTCAGTGCCCACTGCCCACCTGGCGCGGCAAGGATTAACACTGGCCACTCCGAGAGTCAGACTCACTCACTTCACGTGCCTGGCGTGCGTTACGTCTTTTTGTTGCTGTTGCTGCGGCGCACGTTGCGTATACGTCGTGTGTGTTGCACGCGTTAACCTCTGCACGCACAGAAGGCTTTTCGAGACTGACGCTGGCCCAGCTTCTCGCCGCTCACAGCGTGTAGCCACAGCGACAGCGACGCCAGCGCCGGCAGCGCTAACTTTTTCGTCGTCCTAGTCGTCGTCCTTTTTTCGTGTGAGTGTGTGTGTGTGTGTGTCGACAACTCTTCGCTAAGCTCATGAGACGAAGACACCGCAGCAGCCGCTGCTGCCGCTGCCGCTGCTGTTGTCTTTGGCTGCTGTGGCAGCTGAGGCTGGCCATCCAGCCAGGACATTAGCAGCGGCGCTCAGCGTAACATATTGTCGTATCAAGGACGAAGTTAAACACTTCGTCACCTGCCTCACTAATGTTAGACTCGTTTTACTTTGCTGCCCAGTCGCCATTGCTCTTTTGTCGCTTTGTCGCCAGACGCTCACTCTCTTACAACTGGCTCTCGTTTCTGGGTCAGTTACTATATTTGCGGCATCCGGCAATCAGTTTTTGTTCATTTATTGACTAACTAATAACAAATTTTTAAACTATTTGAATCACAAATCTGGCAATAAACATTAGTTTTCAGCATCAACTCAATTTCAGCAGCTTTGAATAAGTCTTATTGCCATTAACATTGTTTATTAGTTATTCAACAGACTGTTAAGCTAACAGCCTGTTAGTGTTAGTGTTAAAAGTCTCCACTATGTAAGCGCGCTGTCAAAGCTCTGTTAATCTAATAGCATTAGCATAAAATGTTGCTGTGAAAGGATTTTCATTACGAGCTGAAATTGCTTTTCCATGCTGCTAAGTACTGAATTTCAGACAGCCCGCAATTACAGTGCACAGACAATGGGCATGGAAATCGTGCTCTTAACATTTTTTGATGGCCAGCAATAAAATCGCAGAGCGATATACCAGGCGACTAGGCAAAAGCAAAAGCAAAAGCAGAGGCAGAGTCAGTGGCAGAGACTAGTGGGCTAGACAAAGCCTTGGAAAGGCAGCAGCTATTTCGACCACTTCACGTAGCTGCCAAGCCAAGAAAGTCGCCTCATGTAGATTCGTTCGGATATTTAATGGCATTTGCGCTCGTAAAATTTTGAGTGTATGTCTTTCGACGGCGGCCACACACAAAAATGCAAAAGCCCAGAGCAACAAAGTAGTCCAACAGCAATTATCTTTGACTTGCTTTTGCTATTAGCTGACCGAAGCGTATGATTCCCCATTTCCCATTCCCATTCACATTCACATTCCCATCCCCTTTGCCATCTCAACTATTTGCGCGTCTATTTTACGCATATTTTATGTGCCAAAATGGTTGCCTAAACGAATGCTCTCGACAAAAAGGGGAGCCTGACTATCAGAGCTAAGTTTTATATTAAATATATATGTTAATACGTATGCTTACAAGAATACAGAGTAATAAATATGTCCTTTATAGATGTACTTAGATTTATGCCCAGTTAGTCAGGTGATTTAAAAACAATGATATTTGTAAGTGGTTACTTAGTATTTGAACGCATATGCAAACTTCTTTTAGAGTCTGTTTAACCATGAATTGTATTTAAATGATTAATATCTAAAACTAATTTTTAAAAAATACCAAAAAATTTTAAAAATATATAAACAAATTTGTTTTTGGAAAAGCCCCACAAAAACTACTTAACCAAAAATTAAAAAAATATATATAAAAATATATTTTAAAAGTGTTTTCTTTGTGCACAGCACAAAAATCTTAGATGCAGTATTAGTTGATAACATAAACAATGAAATATATGAAAATCAGCTGTTTTTTAAATATCTGTGTGTCTAGATTTTTTTAAAGTTTTTCCCAAACCAAGAAATATATGTAGTAGACAATTTTAAATTTGAATACCTCTAGTTATAAACATGAACAAATTTAACATAGTTATATATATATTAAATTTATTAAAGTTTATATAATATATGAACTATATGAAAATGAGCTGATTTTATTTAATTTACTCTTTTTGTCGAAACTAGTATATTATACTCTGATACTGAAGTTTGTACTCATAGTATATTGGTTTTGTCGAATGTCCGTCAGGCCGTCCGTCTGTCCGTCTGTCCGTCTGTCCGTACTGTCCAGTCATGTCCGTCTGTCCGTCTGTCTGTCTGGATGAACGCGCGTATTTCCGAAACGATATTAGATAGACTCTTGAAATCTTTTGCGTTATGATTATAGCTATCTGCTTCAGATCAAGTTTATTCCAAATTTATGCCACGCCCACTGGGAGGCTGGCAAATCGATAACATGTCGATACACCTCAAATCACAAATCGATTAAACGTGAATAACTCCCACAATTTTGAAGCTAGAGTAATCAAATTTGGTAGGTATATTGCTGGTGACCTCCCGAAAAAATTGGATCCTAGGTTAATCGGCCACGCCCATTATTACGCCCACCAGCCCCCCTCCAAAATTAATTTGAAATGCTTATATCTCCCGCAGTTTTAGAGCTAAAGTCACCATATTTGGAATATATATTACTGGTGACGTCCTCTACAGATTACAGAAACAAAATTTTGACCACGCCCACTCCCGCCCCCGTAATCGCGAAAATCGATATACATGAATGCACAATTCGATAACACGTGTATATTTCCCGCAATTTTGAAGCTAGAGTCCCCAAATTTTGAATTTAGACTAGGGCTGACCAGCCCAAAAGATTGCGTCCTGGATTTTCCGGCCACGCCCACTAGAACGCCCCCCAGCCACCCCGCCCCCACGAAACACGGAAGCCTATATCTCGCACAGTTTAAGAGCTAGGGCCACCAAAATTGGAGGATAGACTTATTGTCAGCCCCCCTAAAGATCGGCAAAAAAATTTTGGGGCCCCGCCCCCTCCCGCCCCCAAAAATCGCGAAAATGTATATCTTCCACAGTTTTAGAGCTAGCGTCACCAAAATTGGAGGATAGACTTATTGTCAGCCCCCCTAAAGATCGGCAAAAAATTTTGGGGCCCCGCCCCCTCCCGCCCCCAAAAATCGCGAAAATTTATATCTTCCACAGTTTCAGAGCTAGAGTCATTAAACTTGGAAGATAGAATTCTGGTCAGCCCCTCTAAATATCGGTAAAAAAAAATTTGGGGCCACGCCCCCTCCCGCCCCCAAAAATCGCGAAAATGTATATCTTCCACAGTTTTAGAGCTAGAGTCACCAAAATTGGAGGATAGACTTATTGTCAGCCCCCCTAAAGATCGGCAAAAAATTTTGGGGCCCCGCCCCCTCCCGCCCCCAAAAATAGCGAAAATTTATATCTTCCACAGTTTCAGAGCTAGAGTCATTAAACTTGGAAGATAGAATTCTGGTCAGCCCCTCTAAATATCGGTAAAAAAAAATTTGGGGCCACGCCCCCTCCCGCCCCCAAAAATCGCGAAAATGTATATCTTCCACAGTTTTAGAGCTAGAGTCACCAAAATTGGAGGATAGACTTCTGGTCACCCCCTCTTAAGATCGACCATGCCCCTCCCGTTCCCAAAAACTTGGAATGCCGATTTCGGGTCACCCAAACACCAGCAAAAATTTTCTGTTCACTTGCTTTCAGCTGTTCTTAAAATGGTATCAGAGTATTACGCAGTCGGCTCCGCCCGACTGCAACGTTCTCACTTGTTTTGTTTATGTTTTCAAGCCAAAATTTTTCAATTTAAATACATATGTTCATAAACTTTATATATATATAAGAAACAGCTTCTTGCTAGTTTACAGAATACTGAGTAGATGGCCAATTGTTTGTGTTGAAATTAATAACGCAATAAGTAAATTTGATGGCAAAACAGAGAGAAAGTAGAGCCACAACAACTTAAAACAACAACAACAACCAGAGCTGAGACCATTAGGTTAACAACAGCAACAATGTCAGCAACAATTTAGAAATTTCGCCTCAAGCGGGGCAAAAACTTTTTGCATTTCATATGCTTTTGTTGTTATTGGAGCACGCTAATTTCGAAGGATAATAGTTTCATCTACGCTTCGGCGGCCGCAAGACGCATCCTTGAGTGCCACGCCCCCCCTGCCACCAAACCCTCTTGCTATTCCACATCCGTTTGCTGTCGCTGGCTGACATGTTGAATGTTGTCGTTGTCGTTGTCGTTCGTTCGTCTTTATCATGTTTTGCTTGTTGCGTGTTGACGATGTGCGTGGAAGTGGACACAAAAAAGGCGACAAGTCCGCAGCAGCAGCAGCAGCAGCTCGAAGCGGCTTTAAGTTGTCGGCCAAAGTTGCCAGCTCAAAACCAAATTGATATACCCGTCGATTCGATGGCTTTGTGCTGTGCCTCAGTTGGGGCCCGAGTTGGTGCACTCAGTTCGCGTGAAATTGTTTGCATCGCTCGGACATGTTTTATGGGCAGCTATAGCTGCGGGTGCATGTCATAGTCAAATTGACCAGCTAGCCGGTGGAAATGCCCAAAGGACAACAAACAAACAACAACACAAAAAAAATGGCAGAGCCACTGACCAAGACGGCATCAGGAGCAGCAGCAGCATCAACAGAAGCGGCAGTAACTGAGCCAAAGCAACAACAAAAAGAGAAAAGAAAAAGAAAAAGGAAAGCAATGCGTCGAGACGCAACAAGGACAGTTGCTGCAACGAGTTTCGTATAATCCTTGTCGGGTGCCAAGTCATTGGGGGCTGCTTGTTTGGCTTGTTTATGGCTTGTTGATTCGTGCATGCGATAATGCATTTATTTCTGTCCGCCGCCAGCAAACTGGGACTGATTTCTAGAGCGCAATTCACATATAGTATAAGTGCAATCAGCCAAGTCAGATTAATAGGCTTGAAATCACTTTCGACTTGTACTACAAAATATTAATAAAATATAACACCAGAGTTTGTTTCATTAGTCTTGCACACACATAACATACTATATATAAAGGCTAAAAAATGATATATGACAAATGATCAACACTTGAAACTGTTGCGTTTAATCTCGGACTTGAGCCAATGCCCGCCGGACTATTAATCATTTTAGCCATCAAGCATGAAAGCGATTACTCATACATAGATGACAACCTCCCTCTCCTGCCTCCACTCCACCCATCTAATTCCAATAGCTCTGCTTGTCCAAGAAACATTGCTTAATGGCCAGCCAAATGGGCAAAAACAAAAGGCGCCAACGCGTGGGTGGTGAGCAATGTGATTCGAGGCTGTTGGAATATTTGCTTAAGTGTTATTTCTGTCAGCTTAGTTGCCCGAAATTATGCTACAATATATATCGTTATATTTATCGCATTTGATTGCGCGTATTAACCGACTGTTTAGTGGGCCATGCTCGAGGAATTAATAAGATAACTTTACGAGGATGTGTGGGCAGAGGACTGGGAGTCAGAGTTGGCTTACGACTGTCGGCGAGGCCACAAAACTTGTTTACTTAACAGTTTGGCTTAATTTGTTTTTATGGCTGCCATATGAGCGGCTCTCGCTTTATTTCTGTGTAAATCAGCAGATTTATATATTTCGGCTTGCTGGCTGCTAATTTGATTTTGAGCAGCCACAAAATATACATATACATATATGTGTATACATATATCTACAGGCATTTAAATAGAGTCAAAGTTACGCACATGTTGTGCGAGTTAATTACCGACAAGCAGCAGCAAGGACGATAGAGGAGCTGGGGCTGGGCTTGGGGGCTGACTGTGGCTGCTCTGTTGTGGGGTGCACAGCTACATAAAAGAATAACAAATTGTTTCAAGGCCTCGGCACAAATTCAATTGCTTACTGAAATGCCATTTGGCAATTGTTTATTTTAAGTGGGCCTAGCGAACGTGACCCATCTGTGTGTGTGTGTGTGTGTGTGTGTGAGCGTTTATTGTGGCTAATTAAAAACAAACAATGGCTGTACAAAGTAGGTTGCAACAACAATGGCTGCAACAACAAGCAGCAGCAGCAGCAGCAACATCTGCAAAGGCAGGCCAATCAAGTCAAAGCCACATTACGTGTGTTTCAGCTGCTGCCACCACACAAACCACATGAGCCACACGCACCACACCGCCACACTGAGATGGGCCAGTGCCAGTGCGTTTCTTTCGACATTTCTTTTGCTCCGCTCCACTTGACAGGGGGCCTGGCTCTTTTGTTAATGCGGCGCCATAATGAAACAATTAGGTGCAGAAAATTGGGTTACAGTTGCAGTCGCATTAGTCGCAGTTGCCGCTTGACAATGCCATGCAAATGTTGCAAGTGCGAGCAAATAAGCAGAGAATGCATCGGGCAAATAAAGAACGAAAGCACAACAGAAACATGACAGGAAGGCAGCGCAGACTGCAGAACAGGTTCGACAGGGGCAGCTAGAGCATAAGAGATAGACACAAAGAGAAAGAGAGGGAGGGAGAGAGAGAGAGTCGTAATCTGCAACTGGCTCTGCATAATGGCAGGCCAAAGACTTTGTCCATTTAATGCGCCAGACGATGTGTTATCAGTGTCAAGTGCTGCGCTCCAAAGTATGCTATAGAAATTGTATTGTTGCCATATAACTAACTGGGCTAAGGATTTGGATTCGGGTGGCTTGCATAAGTATTGCGTAAGAGTGAAATGGAGCTTGCTCTACTTACGACTGGTAGTGCAGTGCGTAGTGTATTATTGCAACAATAACAACAGCTGTTGTTGCTTTTTACAGACCCTGAATCAATAGAATTGTTGCAGTTAAATAGTCAATATTATCGCTTGAATAAATAGTGAGCGGAGATTTGGTTTTGCTTTTTTAACTCAGGCAGTAAGAATTGCTTAAAGTTTTGTTACACTTTGTGCATTGTGCCTCAAAATGACTATCTTTAGTTACACATTCAAAGTAGATTATATTAGCTTAAATATTTAATGAGCAATTACATTCAATTGAATTTTTAAATTTTTTATAAATTCATATATGTATATTTGTCATATTTATCAAATGCAGTTGAGTATAAAATACTTATATATATAGACACGGCACGGTTATCGATGCATATTTTATCATCATCACTTAAGCTATTTAGAAATAATCCTGAAATATGTTCATCACGTATTCCACTGATTCAACTGATTCCACTTAACAGTCGGGCAGGCAGGCAGCTTGTTTTGATGACCCTTGTGATAACAAAATAATTTCGATGCTGAACTTTTTGTTTATTTATCTATTTGGCGACTCGGCTACTGTTTGTGTGCAGAGTTGGTGGCATGCAGCAGAGCGAATGTTTTCATTAGATGTTTTGTCAACATAATGGTAGTTTGCATGCAGTCAGCGAGCTACATACATATACATATACATACATATGTGTATATTACAATTTCTCTCTTTATATATATATATATATATATATATATGTGTGTGTGGAATTCATATGCAGCGCGACATTCTGTGCGGCTGTGCACACATAACTAACTAACTATGTAGCTGGCACAGCGATATCGGGGCCTAACACCTTTGGTGGCTGGTTTGTTGACGTTGATTTTGATGCCGGCTGGCTCTGTTGGTTTTGCATTTTATTCGCTCATGTGTCATGAGGCGTGCGTGAGGCGGGTGAAACCAATTCATGGAACGAAAACATAAAATTACACTGAAGGCCACGCACTGCCGGACACAATTTGAAAGGCTAAGCGGTGCAAGCTTAGCGCTTTTCAATTAAAAGAAAAGCTTTTCCACTTTTATGGCAGCTGGCACTCGCGTTTGTTTCCAATGAAAAGGACCAGCCGCATATTTTATTATATTTTGCTTCATTTAATTAAGCAAATGTATTCAATGTTAATACAGCAACTTAACTGATTTATTCCACATGTTTGTTGTCTCTGCCATTTACCATTCACCATTCACCATTCACCATTTGCCATTCGCAATTTGGCCAAATTAATTTGGTAAGAAATCACGTAGATAAGCAATTAACATTGCGTTGACGCCCAGTTGGAAAAAGCAGAGCAGAGCAGAGAGCGGAGCAGAGAACTTGCCACTCCAGTCGTTTTATATCATTTCAGTTACAGGCCACGTACGTGGTGTCCATCTATTGTTAAAGAGCATAAAATACGCTGACAGCTTTCAAATGCAAAAGGCATGCTGGCAGTGGCAGCAGAGAGCTACAGATAAACAACTTCATAGATACATCTGAATGCTTGAATGCATATACATTTACAGGCAGTTACATATTGTTATGAGTGTCCAACATGGCGTATGGAATTCGTGTCATGTTTTGAAGTAGCAACCGGACAATGGCAGAATGTAGGAAGCGGATTATGATTCGTTTGCTTTCAGTTTGTCGTAACTAGTTGCTTAAGCTGTGTGCTCTTGGATAATGTCAAGCATATAGGGTTATTTTTTAATCCAATTTAATGTTGCTAAACATATTTGGAGTGCCAAAAGGGAAACACACATTTTTCATGGCATGTAAATTATGCGCTTTGTTTCGCAATTATAAATAAATAAATAACTAAAAACAATATAAATTAAAATTAGCATATTTTAAATGCTATCAGTGGTGAAATAAAACAATAGCCCCTGTCGCGCTAGTAATTTATTATTTACGGCGCATTAAATAAAAGCCAAATAAAACCAATAACAAGTCCTGGCATCATCGGTGTATTAGTGTGATAGTTATACCCTGTAAATATAGCATTTCAACTGAGCAGCATAGCAGATATACTTTATAAGAGCTTACAAATATTACAATGGCTTAAAGACTAAATAATTTGTAATCAACATTATAAATTTGAATAAAACTCAAAAGTAATTGGACGGTTTTTTCGGTATCGACTGGGTTGTCTTTAAAGAGGGCATCTTATAGTCGCGCACTTTGTATTGTTTTTGCAAACCAATTTCTATAAAACATGAGCACAGAATTTATGTGATTCGTATTGTTTTAAGCTTTTATTCATAATCATTGTTTATTATAATTAATTTTCCACAATTTTGGCAGCTTATTTGCTGCTGAGATTTGTAATTCGCTTTTAGATTTTGGTTTTTAGTTTTTAATGTTTTGTTGGGCGCTAAAAACCAAATTAAATTACACGCGCTTTTGTTATGATAATTTTATTAGGTGATTTAGATTTTTGTTAATTTACACCTGTAAACATGTATCAGGTATTAAAGTGTGGATTACAGGCTGTGTTTTTTGCCAAATTGATTTCATATTGTTTAGCAGTTTTAAGGCGATTTAGCATATGCAAAATTCAGCTAAATTTCAATTGCATAAATGTAAACTTGTTTTGCCTTTGATTTTGCAACTTTAGACAGCTGTCTCATTGTTAAGCATATCAGAGTCCTGTAAACTGTACACTCATAAACTAGTACAACCAGACAGAGTGTGTGTTTATTTTTATGCTCGTTTTTCGATGCAAGCGAAAAATTATTTGCCTGGTCACGTTTTATTGTTAATTTGAACAAATTTTTGGCGAAGTGATATTAAATTTAACGATGGTTGTCCATGATGATGCAGGCAGTTTGTATTTTGCAGCTCTCTTTCTCTCTCTCGATCTCCTGCCTGGCTCTGATGTTGCCTGCCAATGACAAACAAACAGACAAACGAACAAACAGAGAAACGTTTTAAATATTTGGCTGGAAGGGCACATATTTTGCTATAGGCCGATATGGGCTTTGTGCCCTTTGCATCGTATATATATATTTTTTTTTGTGTGTGCCTGTGTGTCCTCTCTCGCATTCTCTGGCTTGTTGAATATTTAAGCGGTTTTAAAACATTTGTTACACTTTTTGTTGTTTTGTTGTTGTCAGTGCTTGCTAGTCGTGTGGTAAAGTCTGCGGCCCCATTTTTATTGTTTTGGTTATCAACGCTCAGCGCTTTTAAAAAATTCAATTGCGGTCGGAAGTCGTCGCACTCGCATAAACTGTGCAACCCTCCTCTTCGGCTGGCATTCAGCAGCAATTTACATTTAAATGGCGATAAAAAAGTGATACAAATTCGAAATTCTAGACCAGCGTGCCCGAAAAACTAAACTGGACCACATCGCACACCGTTTCGGACTGAACTGGACCGTCTCACCTCGCTTTAATGATGCTGCCGTCGAGGTGTTTCATATATTTCCCAGTGGACAGTGTACACTGCTCTCCACACACTGGTGTCTCCTCACTCTTAGCGAATGCAAATTTAAATTCTTTTCAATTGTTATTGTTGCTGTTGTTGTTCTATTTGCACTTTGGCACAAACACTCGACGCCTTGGCCACACACCAAAAGCAAACGACAGCAATACAGAGCAACATACGTTAGATCTCATTCCCCAACGGGGAATGTCCTTGTTGTCCTTACTGGAGAGCAGCAGCATTATTGTCATTGTCCTTGCCTTTAGTTTGCCTTTTGCGGCTTGGTCGGGTTTGGTTTGGTTTGGCTTGCTTTTATTTTATTTTATTTTATTTTTATTGCTATAAGACTTTTAAATATTTAATGCATGTCCTGCCGCAGGCGAAACAAACTTTTGCCAGGCTCCGGCAAACTAATGCAGAATAATGGAAAAATTGTTATTTCAACAATTTGATTGGTGTGTACACAAATTGCTGGATCAGAGGCTTCTCCACTTGCAATTGTAATTAATAAAATATTGTTGCTCAAGTCTGTTCAAATGGATTCTCGTTCATATGCCTTGCTGACAGCTTAAGTGTATTTAGCCTTAAAGTTGAGCAACTTCGTTTCACTTTGCTGGCCAGCCGGTCTAAATTGTTGGCCTGTTGCGGACATTTTGCCAATTTCCGAAGTGACAAAATCAGATAATTTACAACGCCGTCAATCTTTATCACTGCCATTGCAGTTGGCTGGCTGGCTGGCTGGTCAAACAGCAACAAAACGTGGCCCATTCGGAGGAGGCGTGGTCCGAGCCATAATTTCACATGACTCGTGCCAGGCCGATAAGCAAGTGCAAATCAGTTGCCAACGCAATGCCTAAAAAAGGAAAAAGGGGGAAAAAAAACATTTAGAAATCATTTGATTTTCTGCTGCATTTACTTTTGCGCGTTTTTCTAGTTTTGTGCAACTTTGGCCATCTTTTCGTACGAATTTTATTTGTCGATTAACTCTGCTTAGCCGCGTTTGCTGCCGCCAGCATTTGAACTGCTGCCAAAAGCGTCCGTTTTGGCCATCGCAATGTTTCTTTGCCAAATGTGTTATCGGCTTTTAAGAATGTGCCCAAATAATTCCAGTTGACTGCAAATGAACTTTCCGACTGCATGCGACAAATGCTTCGTTTCGTTTTCCCGCCCGCATAATTGAAAACGGCTTGCCTTGATTTATGCGACAGAACAGACACATCTTTAAGAATCCTTTGCCCAAATATTCCCAAATTTAATTTGGTAGCCCCTGAGTCCAGTTCAAGTTACTGCTGTAATTGCTGGGCACGCATATTAATGAAATCAAAAATTTACGACACTTTCTGCCTTTTTCTCCTCCAACACTTTCTGGTTGAGTTGTGCATCAGCTGTGCACTAAGCGGATGTGCCATGCCACGCCCCATCCTTACAATGCCCTCCGCCTCCCCCACAATGCCTTATCATATATGCAGATGGCACTATGAGACAATAAAATTGTGCATTGAGATGCAGCTGGAGCTGAAGTTCGGCTGGGAGTTGGTGTTGGGGTTGGGTTTGGAGTTGGGGTAAGAGTTGGGGTTGGGGTTGGGTTAATGGGGACACTGGGTAATGCTTCGAGTAATTTATGCAGCGAAGCAAAGCAACTTAAATGCAAAATGCGTGAAGATTTCGGTAGCAAAGTGACGAGCCATGCAAATTGATGTTATGTTTGAATATGCCACTGTTTGCACTGTGGAACTATGCAGCAAAAATACTCTTAATAAAGTTGAATATTATATTTATATATTGTATAAAAGGCTCTATATTAAATTGGCTTGTGCATACAAAGAAAAAAACCAATTATTCACAATTTTGTTCTCAAATAAAATAAAATGTTGCTAAAATCTAGACAAGGTGGAATAACCTATATCGAAGAAAAAAATTCTGATTTAAAGAACTTTTTTTTTGCTATCCCAATAAAGCATAATGAACCTAATTCTCTTTTTACACGGCTTTGCTTTAACACGGTTTGAAAATAACATTTTTTAACATTTTTCTTTACATGATTTGAATTTTTATTTTTTTTTCTACACGTTTTTTTCTGGAACCAATCTACCGAGTAAAAAGAGATGTATTTGGGGATCAAATTTCTAAAATGTCTTACATTTATTTTACTAGCTTAAGAAGTAATTTTGACTTGATTCCATAGTGGCTATTCTTATTTTTATAAAATTAGCTGTCGTTTTTAATATCAAGAACACTTTATATATTTTTAAGAATATTCCAGAATATTCTCTTTTGTTCTTCACAGCTTTTAATAGTTGCATATATAAAATTTTGTGCTAATGCACAAAATAACGTTAAAATCATGTATATAGAAAAGCAATAATGACAGTAATCATTCAATTTGTGGCTCTACTTATATCAATCTTTACATTGTAATTGTAATTTAGTTGTTGGGCATCTCAAATATGCCATTGTCAAGCATATTGTTCGCATTGTAATCGCAAATGCATTGTTTCGAGAGTTAATGAAACAATTCAACTGGCTCTTGAACTTGACCACAGGCATTCTAAAGGCTCGTCAGGAGTTTCAGTGTCAGTTACAATTTCGTGGTCTGTGGGTTTTATTATGATGTTTTCAGACACTTTACTCTAAGTAGTTGCTCAGTGTGTGGGTGTGTGTGTGGGTTGAGGGCTACAAGCGAGAGAGAGAGCCACCTTAACTGGACGAGTACGTGGGCCAGGACCAGTTCCAAGCTGAGACAGACGCAACTGACAGCCACTCAAAATTAAAACCATAATGCGCAGCCTCGACAGGCAGTGTCGGGAACAGGCTGAGTCCTGCCAGCCAGTTCCGGCTTGGTAGGCACTGCTCCTAAGCAGTTAACTAGGCGGTGGTGCTGGTGTTGGGGATGGGGATGCTGGTTGTCGTCCTGGCCAATGCTGCTAACTACCCAGCGTTGGCGTCTATCAAATTCGTGGAAGGAAGCGCCAATTTTGACTGCCAGCCAGCCAGCCAGCCAGGCGGAATCTGTGTGAGAGGGCATCTTCATCAGTTGAAGAAGCGCTGCAGCTTTTGTTGACATGGCTTTTGCGGCATTGTCGCAGCCGATGTCACATGTTGTATCCTGTATGCTGTATGCTGCACATGTGTGTCCCCTACATGTGTGTGGGTGTGTGTCTACTCCTTCTCTTTCACTCACTGAGTACGGCTGACGGTGTCTGTCATTTCGAATTTCGTTGGCCCTTCTTTTGCATGCTACTTTTTGGCATTTGGCGTCAGCTTCGCACTTGCAGCCTGTCGCTTAATTATGTGGGTCTTGAGGTGGCAAAAACTAGTTGACACTTTGACATGAGTTGTGCTAAGTTGGCAAAGCCGACACACAGGCAGAGAGCGACAGAGAGAGAGAGAGAGAGAGAAGAGAGAGAGAGAGAGAAGTGTTTGCTGAGATCAAAGTTGACAAATATGTTAAGCCTAGACGAGCAATTAGGCGAGCATTGTAACATTGTAAGTAAATCGAAGTAGTATTAAAAAGAATTCGAAATACAATCAGTTTATCATTTTAAACCTCAAGTGTAGATGGTGATGGACTACTTAAAAAATACTGATTCTCTATTAAAATTCATGACCAGCATTCCTAATGCACTAGGAATACCTATTCCACACTTAAAACCCCCATAACTTTGGCAAACTTTTCAGATTTTTTATTGCAATGCAGTTTTAATCATGGTTTGATCTCTACATCCATTCTGCATTTGAGTCTGAAGCACTTTCCATATTTCCATTTTTCATATAAGCAACTATGAGTGTTCCTACAGTTATAACCCACATAAAAACCCTCAAAATGGTGTCTGATTTTCGATTCCAATGCAGCTTTGATCATGGTTTGATCTCGAAATCCATTCTGCATTTAAATCTGAAGCACTTTTGATATCTCGATTTTCTGTGGAACACAAGCCACAAAAACACTTCAAAGTCCCTAGAAATGCCCTTCCAAGAACTAAACTTCCCATAACTTGTCAAAACTTATCCGATCTTAGATTCCAATGCAGTTTTGATTATGGTTTGACCTCTACATCCATTCAGCATTTTACTTTTTTGCATTTAAGCATTTTGGAATTTATATTCTAAATCAAAGCATAAGGCTTCTAGGATATAAGACCCATTACCATAAGTTAAAGTAATTAATATATAAAAAAAAGTACAAGTACAAGTAATACAAATATGTTGCTGCAAGACAAAAGTTTGTTGTTAGTTTTTTATTTATGCCAATAAATATTTACGAAATGAATCACAACAAATTGCTGCACAGATGCTAGAAGTTAGAACTGTTTACTTAAAGTCAGTTTTTAATTCTCACTTTAATAACAACTTGACAAAATTGTTGGATATTTTGTACTTCGTTATCGTTGTGAATCAGAGTATAATCAATATTTGCATTGCCTGCTTTCATTACTTGCTTAACTTAAATCATCAGTTGCACTTTGTTCGGCTGACTTTCTATACAATTTTTTACAAGACTCTTCTTGCCCAACAAGTGCCGCTGACAATAAATAGACGAGACGAGTTGGTTCGTTCTGTCTGGGTGTCTGTCGTCCAAAGTGTAATGGAATAAAATATTAATAATCAAGCGAACTTTGCCAAAGTGACTATCATCAAGCTCAAAACTTGGACTCAGCCAGTCCAGGCCATCAGGCTCAGCATCAGCATCGGGCATCATCATCAGCATCAGCATCTATAATTCCTTGCGCTCAAACAAACTTCTGGTCAGAAGTGTACTGGCTATCGGGGAACTCAGCTCAACTGAACTGAGCTGACAGTTTGGCGGACTTTGCCTTGCATTTACAATCGCCAGCACCACTGCACCACTCCCCCACTTTCCTCACTGAGTTTTACAATTTGTTAATTACTGCGAAATGAACTTTCCCACTGATGATGCCGGCCGGAGTCGAGATGCTGCTACAGCTTGGACTTGAGCAAACAGCAGCAGCTGCTGTTTCCTGTGCAGCTCAAGCGGACAAGCTACAGTACAGACTCACGTTCATGTACAAGTCGAGGTGGGGTGCGGGGCAGGACGGTAAAGGGGAGCTGCCTGGTTGGGGCTGCCTGTTGACAATGTTTTCAGCGCGCTGCAGTCGATTGCGCTGCCGGCTCATCATCATCGTGCATTCCCATCATCAGTTTTCTTGTCATCATTGTTACATTCCATCAACGGCCACGCCCACGATACACCAAACCCGCCGCCCCCTGCTCACTAATGCGGTTTGTTTTCGCAATTCTTGTTGTGCGCTTCGTTATACTTGGTTTTGTTTCCTCTCTCATTCTTTTCATTTTTTTTTTGCATTCTGTCGCTCTTCGTGCAATCTGCTGCGTTCCATGCCATTGCCTGTCTCCAGGATCGGAGCAGGAGCAAACAATGTTGCGATGGCGGCTAGTGGCTGCCAAACCCAAACAAGCTTGAGACCGCGACCACGACGTTTCACGTTCACGTCGCAATTTTTCATTCTCGGCAAGGACAGGCCAGGATAGAACAGGACTCTGCACCCAGGCCCGCAGACGAGCCGCTTGGGCCAGCAGCAGCAGCAGCAGCAGCAGCTCATTCATTACCAGTGCTTCTGCATGGGCCTGCGCCCAGTATGTCCTGTCCTCCACTCGCAACGCCTGCAATCGCCGCCTGTACATCATCCGTGCGCACGCTTTGCGTCCGTCCGTCCGTCCGTTCGTCCGTCGGTCCACGCGACGCTCCGTTTGTCCTTCCTTCCTTCCGTTTCATTGCCAGTCGCTGCCGCAGCCCAGCATCCTTCCGCATGATGACACTGTTTTTGGCGGGCATCGTGTCCTGGACAGCGTTGCCAACGTTGGCCGCGCTGCTGGCCTCATTTAACTTGTAATTACGCTTGAGCAAAAATCAAAGTGGCTCAAGTTGCCAGCCAGCCAGCCAGCCAGCCAGCTAGCTAGACAGCTTGGTCACTGCTGTTGTCCTGTCGCTGGCTTTGGCGTGGGTGTCCTGGCGTTCCCCATTGGCAGCCATGGCAACCACAGCCACATTGCCAACGCTTTCCTCTCTCCCTGCCTCAACTTGCTGCTGTTGTATTTTTCGGTTTTCTTTTGGCCGCCAATTTGAGCAGCATGAAATATTTAAAGTCTCGCTTGCCGCTGATTATTACCGCGTACCCTTTATGCCGATCCGCACCCCTGATCCCCCTCCTCCCTACTGCTCCCTGAGTGACTGCGGTGTTCCCCAAGCGTCGTTGCGTCAGCTTGGGGGCACATCACTGGCTCCTACCCCCACCCCGCCCCCTGCTTAATATTGTTGCGTAACTTTAGCTCAAGTTAAATTTTTGTCAAATTTGTGGCAACTCGTGCGCTTAACCCTTTTTTCCTTGTTTTGTTTGTCTGCTTTTTTGCAGCTCTTTGTTATTTTTGGCATTTTGTTTACTGATTGCCAGCGCAACTTCTACGCACTTCCGCTTGGGCCCCGGGTGCCAAAACGATGTGCCGAATTGTTGCCTCGGCTTTTAGTAAATAATTAATAGAGAAACCTGTGCATAAACAGCTTAAATTATGTGCCAAGCTCGCAGGAGCTACTCGGCTCGGGTCTCAGGTGATAAGAACAGCTCGGATTAATTTCCCAAAAAACCAAACAACAAACAGGAGTTATTTTTAGTGCGACGGATATATAATACCCTTGCTGATATTATATATTTGAGATAGATTTGTCATCTTATATTGGGAAGCAATACTTTTTATGATTGGTGATTGGCTTTGGGTGGCTCAGAGACAAGTTATGACTACTGAAAATTTAAGAAAAACTTAGGTTACAATAATATAAAGGATAAGGAATGATGGAAAAGCACTATTCATAAAATAAAAGATGAAAACTTGATAAAACACACTTTAGAAACCATGTGCCAGAAAGATTACCAATATGTCAAACCATTAAAGAATTGAGCAATATCAAAAGAAGTGAAGAATTTGTCAAATAATAAAGATATAACAGCCACTTATCATAAGTAAACGTTTAAGTCTCACCTAAAACTATTTTTGTTTCTAACTGCCGTGATGTGCTTCTTCCATAAATTATTCTTTAAATCATCCAACTGAAGTTGTATGTGGACAACAGCAGCAGCTCTGTGCAAACATGGCTTAAGCCGCAAATAATTGCAAGTCTCTTGTTTGCGCGTACATGAGATGCGAGAAAACCATTGAAAGCCACTCATTTAGCCGAAAGCCCCTATAAGCGGTTTTGCGGGGAGAGCGATGACTACTTCAGCCGCAATATCAACACATTTGGGTCTCAGCCATAATGAAGTTGCTAACTTTGGAAATGGGGCGGCAATGGCAATGGCAACGGCAGCTAGGACCAAAACATAATCAAAACCGAATTATGTGCTTTAAATGCGTCCTTTTGGTCCTCCTTATCGTCGTGTCCCTTTTGTCGACAACGTTGTCTGAAGAGCATTCAAACTATCATTTTCCTACTTAGCCAAATGTGTGTCGCCAGTCGCCAGCAGTCTGCCTCACACACACACACACACATCTACGCACACACTCCAACACACACACACACACACACACACACACAAATAGACATGCATAAAGTAATTAGAAAAGAAAAAGAGTTGGTTGCAAAGAAAAGCAATTAGTGTCTCTCTCAATTTCTCTGCGCATAGTTTCGAGTATCTAACGCAACACAAACAAACATGCATCTGGCTCTAACTCTGACAGTGGCCCTTTGTCTTTGAAGGGGGTGGCAGTGTCTGCGTCAAGTCCTGGAGCCCTGGAATCCTAGAAGTGATTAAGACCATTTGTGGGTCGCACAAAAGCAAAGCTGGCTTAGAGCACGATGCTGCCGATGCTGTTGCTATTGCTACTACTGGCAACGGAAGTTCATCTTCAGTTTATTGGTGGCGCCAAAAAGCAGCAGCAGCAGCAAGACACGGCGCATGGGGCGTATGAGTGTTGTCTTTGAGCATTCGTCTAGCCGGTGCTGTCCATTAATGCCCTTTCGATATATGTTTTGTGATGCAAACGAAAACAATTAACACTCAATGATAAAATGAGCCGTGGTCAGGGACTGCGAGACATCAGCTTCTCTACAGCTCTGCAGCTCCACAGACATGTAGATAAATGTGGATAAACAGAGCGAAAAGACGAGAGGCAGACGAACCAGACAAACTACACAAAAGTTGAGAAGTGTTGAAGGCAGCCAAAGTTTTTTCATCAACGAAAACATTTGGAGAAGGACAACGAGTAGTTTGCTGGTCAAGCGGCGAGGCGTCGACCGAGCCGCAAGTTTGATAGACGGAGGCGGAAGTGTGCTGAGAAACTTTTTGGGCTCGATATTGATAGTAGAGACGGCACAGAAGGAGTTGCAGCTGTAAGGGGGAGCTATAGGTAAACAGCGAAGCTGGAGCAACAAAGTAAATATCAAGTTAGCGCCTGCGGCTCATTCACTTGCCAAGCGGACACGACAACTAAAAGCGGAAACGGAAGTTTGCCAACGTGCAGCAGCAGCAGCACAGAGCCCTCATCATTGTGCGTACGTTGCGTATACGTATTTCGCTTGCTGGCTTGCTTGCTTGCTGGTATTTGTGCTTGCGCTTGATTGCTGCTATCAATCCAGCGTCCGAGTCGCATTCGATCGTCGAACAGAAGTCGTGCGACGCAGTTAAGGCATAAAGGTTTTATTATTGAAATATACCCGTTTGTTTGACTTCTGTGCGAATATCCTTAACGTTCAAGAGTATCCTTGGCTCGTCACTCGGCTGTCAATCTCTGTGTACTCTGTGCGACGCTTTGTCAGTTGTTGCTCCACGGATTTTTCATTTTGTTTTTGTCAGGCTGATTTACTGCTCCTTTATTCTCTCTATCTCGCTCTATATTTTTTTTGTTGAGCATTTTTTTCTAATTGAAAAAAACTACGCAGAAACTTTGTTTGACATATATTGCCGTAGGCCAAACATTTTAGTTTTTACGCTCGGTGCCGTGCCGTGACTTCGTTTACGGCGGACACTACAGCAAAATTAAAGAAGTTTTGCGCTTTCAATTTGCCAGCGGCTCCGCTATCCGTTCTAGGCAGGATAGCAACAATGCAGCAAACAGAAACAGAACCAAAACTAAAATACTACTATATTGAGGCGCTCGCAAGTGAAACGGGAAAAATATATTTAAATAACAGTGTGACACGCACAAAAGAAAACAGAATACAGTTTGATTTGCAAAACAACAGAGCAGCATGATGCAAAACAATAATTGCAGTTGCATACAATTCTGAGCTTCAACTGAAGCGATTAATACTAGTATGAATGCTTTTTGTTTTCGAAATATTCATTACAATTATTGTTCAGTTGTGATATCCTTATGAAACAGTGTCCCTTTTAGCTAGTATTGTGCTGTATGAAAACTCCCTTCGTTTTGAGGAAGTCTACAGTAATTTTGAGTTGATTATGCTTTTTGGTATATAGTTGAAAAAAGTACGATAAAAGTTTAAATTATATGAAGACCTTAGACTTAGTTTTTACAGCTTTATGCTTAAGGTAATTTTGAACTTATAAAATATTCAAATCGTGCAATTCTCCTAGAAAGAATGTGTTTAAATGGTCTTATAGAGAATCGAATGTTCAATGTACTGCAGGGATTCTTCTTTACAATACACATTATTCTCTTTCTACACGGTCTTTTTTATACGGGTTTGCTTTAAAACGGTAATAACATTGTTTTAAAATTTGTTTACATGATTTGAATTTCATCTCAGCTATAATCGCCATAAAAAGTATACATTATATGATAGCTGCTTTGACATTATATGAACATAGAATTGGAAGACCTATAGAAAGTCAGTATCAGCTGCAGTCGCTACTCAAACAAAAGATCGTTCGAATAACTGCATTGGACAAGCGTTATTAAAATGTGAGCGCAATTTAATTTTTAATATGTTTTGTTGTTGTTGTATTTAGCAAATCTTGGTAAGTGCACGACAGCCGCAAAGCCCGATAATGTAAAACATTACAGGCGCCTGGCCCCAGCCCCAGCCCCAGCCTCAGTCCAGGCTCTTACGAAACGAAACGAACGAGCAGCGTTGCGGCCCTTCAGTTGGCGCCACGTCCGCTGCGCCTCTAAGTATGCAACAATAACAATATTTAAAGGTATCTGCCAATTTATTTTAATGGCCGCAATTAAAGTTAATTACTCGCGTAGACAAAACGTGCAAAGCGGCACGGCAAAGACGATGGCGATGGCGATGGCGATGGCGACAGCTACAGCTGGGTGCCGGCTCTCGAGCTGTCGTTGACTATGCAAGGCTAAGGGTTGGGGTAGGGCTAGGTGACTAGGCTGGGCTGGGCTCCAGTCGTGGTGCTGGCAGCGCCCAATTAGGCATAATACGGTTGACTTGCCTGGGCGAGAGTCCCTTGCCGACTCGACACGGTGCAAACTTTGAGGGGGCCGACGCTGCTCGTGTTTAATTTTGCTAATGATATTATTGCAATTGACCCTATTAGAATTCGACTGCGGCAAATGAGTCAAAATGAATATTTAGTCGCCTATGCCACTGAGAACTGAGAAATTAAAACGCTGGTGTAATTGCCTGAAATGTGATATGGTGTGGATATGCTTAGGCCTGACTTATCCAATCGAGAGCAACTCGATCAATTAGCTCCGCTGCTAAGCCTTTAAGTCAGCCACTTGACTTAGCAGGACGCGTCTCTGACTTTCTGTTAATTGCAGGCGCACTTAAAGGACAAAGTCTCCGGCAAATCACAGCTCAGACAGCTGCAGAGCTGTAGTAATGGGTATGTATGCTCCATCATTTGCTTTGACGCTGTCAGCTGGCTGCAGCCGCATTTCACAAAGTGTTTAGTTGAAAAAGCAACTGTCTGAAATGAAAATTGTTTTCTTGTTTTCTGGTTTCCTCCTGCCTGCTGCCTTCTGCTGTCTGCGGCCATCAGCAATATAATTTTGCCTTGTCGCCACAGTCGACGACAAATACTTGAGCACAACTCTTAGAAGTTGCAAGAGAACGTTATACATAGGTAAAGCTCAGACTGTAACCACAACAATAATGACTTTATGAAAAAATGATTATCCTGCCGACATGGCTGCCGTGTCCTGTCCAGCTGAGCTGGTTAGAGTTGCGCTCAGTTTTGGGCAAGTACATATATTCAAAGAATCTGAGAAATTACAGCTTTACTATAATCGAAGATTATAATATACATTATATTGATTTATAACAACTAAAATTGGTTTGTAAATTTAGTTTTAAATACTTCTTTTTGTATGCTGTGACTTAATTCAATTTGAATTCCAAGTGCTGCAGGCTAAAGCTTATATATATGTTATGGTTTGAAGAACATTTAACAGTTATATAGAAATAGTATATTATTTGACAGTCATTCGAACAACGAGGATACTTGCTTATTGTCTTATCAGAAGGTAATAATAGCTACTTTATGATAATATTTTAATTTTAATAATTATTAAAACAAGTGGGGAAGGATTATCTTCGGCGTGCTGAAGGTTTCTTTATTTTTTTCGAATCTTAAGGCAATTTTCACTCTGCCAACTGCAGCACTGAAATATGTAATGACGCAAATCTTTGCTAATTATAACTGAATTATATACAAGGAAATTTAAGGCGATATCTTTGAAAAGATCGGATATATGGCCAAAACCGACTTCGAGTTGTATGGCAGCCATAAGATATAGTGGTCCGATCCGGCCGGTTCCGACCAATTTGCTGTCCCTTTGAATAATAAGTCTCTGTGCAAAGTTTTATCACGATATCTCAAAAACTGAGGGACAAGTTTGCATACATACAGACAGACAGACAGACGGACATGGCTAGATCAATTTGTTTTGTCATTCTAAGCATACTGGCAGTAACTTCTTCGAAAAGAGTATAAATATAATTATTTGTTAGAAACATAATTAGTGATATTTAATTTGTTCTTTGTATATTTCAAATGTCACTGTGACAATTGTGATTCGGAAATGTTGCTCATCTCTGACATCACGTCGTTTTCTTTTGTGGCAAAATAAGCAGAAAATCTCTTGCCAAAAATTTGTCAGCGACGGAAATGAAAATGACCAGGCAGGGGCATGTTAGCACTAAAAGGGGCACGTAGTGTGGAGAGAGTTCCCACCCCAGTGCTATTCCCAAGGTAGTGCCTGTAGTTGCTATTTACGTAAGATGACAAAAGAACGCGACTAGCTGTGAGTTTGGCTGCTTAAAGCGGGTTCCACTTCGGTACACCGTTAGATCTATGGTAATGGCCAACGAAAATCGTTTTCGTTGTGTAACTTGCTGGCCACTCTACGACCGATATCTTTGGCTTGTCATCACAGAGGCAATGACTTCCAGACAGACAGACAGACAGACAGACAGACAGACAGAGAGAGACAGACAGGTTTTGGTTTTCAGCCAAATTATTAGAAGCTGCTTGGGGGCCTGGTGCTTAGTTTGGGGCAAAACTGATTTGGAATTGAAATGAATGAAAATAACATTTTGGCTTTTCGGTTTGAACTTTTTGCCTGGCTTGCACAATTTTAATAAACTCTTCTGGCACTGGCCAAAATCAACTGCGAATGGGCAGTCGAGTATCTTTTTCGATTTCACCAATACACAGTGAGTGAATGACTGATTGAATGACTGATGAACAAATTTACATTTACCCATCTAGTTTTGTCGCATTCAATGTTGTCTTTTGGCTCAAACTTGCAATCGAACTGCGAGTTGCCAATAAAATTGTATTCATTCGCTTAATTAGTAGAGGCGGAGGCAACTTTATGGCAACTTTATACTACTCTTAAATGTGCCATTTATATGTAAACCTAAATGGAAATATATGCGATGGGCAGCGATGTGGAGAGGACAATGAAATGCATTTGCGGCATTGCCTGACCCAGTCAAAGGCATTGCATGCAGCAATGTGGCAAATAATATAAATAAACTGCAATTGCAGAGCAAAGAGTTTTTAGTTAGCCGAAAATCATTGGAGCAACGAGCAGGCGAACAAGAGACATTTGCCGAAAATGGCCAAAAATATAATTTCCAAAATAGGATATGCCACACTGCCGGACTGCCGGACTGCCTGAGAAACTGAGAAACTGAGGGAGCTGTGTGGAGCTGTGGAGCTGGCGAACTGGCGCTGGGCATCGTAAACGAAGCGATGACTTACATAAACATTGGGACAAGAAAACAGCAGCAGAAGCAGAAGCAGCAGCAGCACAGAGTAAATAGAAATGACACAAGCCATAAAAATCTAAACATACGCCACTAAGCGAGTGCAACAGAGAGAGTGATAGAGATAGAGAGAGTAAGAGAGAGAGAGAGAGGGGGGGGCTAGGCATTGGCGGGTCGGGTTTGGGTGCAACTTAAACGAGCATCCGAAAGGATTTTGTGTACAATTTCCGTTTTATGACTCTCCAGAGTGGTAATAAATCTCACACAAAACTATTTCCGTTGCATTGGAGCTGCTTAGCTCTCACGCTGCCCCACCGCACCACCACACCAGCACACCACCACACATGCAACGCGCGCTCCAGACCCACTCAGACCCACTCTTCTGCACATTATCTTGTGCGCAAATCCAAAATCCAAATCCAAATCCATTCAGTATAAATGATGCCCAACCTCAGCGCTCAGTCCCTGCTCTGCTCTGCTCGGCTTCCAGATCGAGCGACCGCCGTCTGGCTGCGGTCTCTCGTAACCCCCTTGACCCCCCACCTCCAGCTCCTGGGTCATTGTCGGCCATTGCTGCTTATGATTCGTCTGCGCCGCCATTTTGTTGGCTCATGGCACGTACGGCACGGCTTTTGTTGCACTTTTTCGACTATTTCCGTTCGTTGTCTTTGAGCTGAGTGCGCTTTTAGTGTGGCATCCGCTCTCACACACAAACACACACACTCTCTCACACACACTCGCACACACACTTATCTATATCCAATACACTCAGGCTGACTCACACGATGAATTGTTAAACTGTTGACAAATCAGCAAATGGCCAAGAAAACGTTTCGCTTGCTGCCCGCGTTTATAAAGTTCGCAGTAATTGCAATGAATTTGATGGAAATGCCGAAATGATTTGCAAGTCAATTTGTCATATAATAAAAACACTTAAATGCTTGCTCGTCGTTTTTATGTAGTACCTTACGTAACAGCGATCGACCTCCGACCAGGACGTAGACAATATTCGACGCTCGAAAGGTTATGTTCATCATTAGCACCAAAGTCACGATTTGACTTTATAGAAAGCACTTGAATTTAATGCGCGTGGATTTTGCCTCTTCCAATTTTTACATAATTTTGCATAATCCTTTTGTGTGCGGCGGCGGCGGCTTCGCTGGGCTCCTTCGATGCTGCTGGCGATGCTGCAACATGCGGCGTATACGTAACTTGTAATTTCATTGCATTTGCATGTTTTATATGTGTGTTTTATTTAACTCTCGGTCTCCATCTCTCTCTCTCTGTCGGTTTTTGTTTCAAATAATCTATGCTGTTTTCATTCTGCTGGCTCAAGCAAAGTTTTATTGACAGTAAACGTGGCCGATGAGAAACTAAAAGTTTTCCAGCGCTTTGGGGATTTCTCTGTCCGCCGCTCCTTATCGCTCTGTCTCTTTCTCTCACTCTCTCTCTCTCTCTCTCTATCTCATTCTCTGGCTACACATGTAAGGACTTTTGCAGTGATTCATAAAACAAAAGCGCAAAACGTTTTCAAATCGAAACAACATTTCGTGTACAAGTGTTTAAAAACTGAACTTTTACACGTGTCCAGCATTTGAGTTTGCCGCTTTGCACAACTCGTTCGACGTTCTACTTTCTACGTGTGTGAGTTTGTGGCAGCTATGGCTTGGCATGGCAAATAGCAGGCTCTGTAAATATAGCCAATAACAAAACCATTTGTTACCAAAGTATCAAAATACTTATGTGCATTTTCGTATAAATCTATTTATTTTTCTTTTGGTTTAAAGTTAACTTAACTTTCGATTCGAAAGTATGTAGAACTCTGCAGCACGTGTATACACACCTACATCACATCATATCCTTTTGAAGCTACATAACAGCCTACGTTTTCTGTAATAAATCCATCTTTATATAATTATGAAAATATTCCTTTTTTGATGTATTTGTAAATAGCTCTTATTTGCTTTTCATTTCAGCCATGGCACTAAATTTGAAGATCTAAGGAATGAATGTAATTAGTGTTGTGTTTCATAGTAAAGTACGAATAGATAATGTCTGCAGACTAAAGGAATTATGGATATAATTATAAATAACTATAAAATCAAAAATATAATCTGCCTGTGAACTGTTTTTTCAAAATGTTATATACCTAAATGCATAAATATTTTGTATCTATGGCTATCTTTTAAGTCAAAAAGTATTGAAATACATATTGTCTGCTTACCACCAATAGCAAATCGGAAGCTAATTTCAATTTGAGTTTTATTAAAACTGTTATAAATCATCACTTGTCATGTTTATTAATTTTACTTCTGGGTATTTTGTACCTGATTTGTACAAAAGCAACTGCATTTTAGTTATCTGTGCTATGCAAACGGGGCTTTATGCAGTTGACGTGTTAACCTCATATTAAGTTTATACATTTCATGTAGTCAAGCCACAAACGAGCTCGATTTTACTTCGCTCAGCTGTCAAAATATCAAACATCTAATTAAGTCACCGCACTGACAACTAGCGCAAAAACTATGCGGCAGATGGGGGGCGGGCTGATGCGGATATGGATGTGGATATGGGGCTGTAGACATGGATACTGTGATGTGTGGCAGTGGCAGTAGCAGTGGCAACGGCAACCCGCAATGGGAGTTCATTAGGCGCAGCTGCGTCAGTTGAAAAATTACGCTTTTTAGCTTAGGCTTTTTGTTGGAGCTGGCTATGCTGCGTATGCGTAATTTATGCCACACATACACTCACTGGCATACATTCACAGTTTGCGGATATGCCTGGCAGCCGTTAGCAAACATTCCATGGGGATTGCCCCAGCAGCAGCCCCAACCCCACTCCCAGCCCCAGACATTGCCAAGGTGTTTGTACAACTGCTAAACGAAATACTAATGCGGTAAACTGTATGCAAAAACCGTTTTAATTAGCACGAAAATCATTGTAACTCGTTAGGTTTCGCTGTTGCCAAGGGGACGCCCCCCCCACTCCCCCTTACTCTGCTGCTGCCTAGCCAGGCCAGCAGTCAACTGGAGAAAAAACAGGTATACGTGCCGGCTGGGATGGGTTGGGTTGGGAAGGGCTAAGATACACGACTAGCTAGCTGGCTTTCGGCGCTTTTTGTGTGCCGAGCAAAATGTTCGCATGTCCTGCCGTAGTTGGAGCTGATGAAGAGATAATATTGTGATCACGTTCGGCAACCTGCTGAAATGTAAATATAGCAGCGCCAAGCTGCTGCTGTGCTTGGTGCCACTCAAATTGTAATGTGAGCTGCGCTAATGAAAAGTTCATTAATCATATACCGCTTGACGGCAACAACAATAGCAATAGCAATGGCAATAGCAATAGCAGCAGCAGTGGAGGCCATCTAGTTAAATTGCTCATACGCGCTGTTGCACGCCGTCGAGTCGGAGAGTCTAGCGGCGGATAGCGAGAAGTTGGCCAGGAATGTAGCAGCAGATAACTCTCGCTGTTTCTCCGTCTCTGAATGCTCCGACAATGGCAAGTGGGAACTGCCAACCAGTGCAGTGTGAAGGATATGGAGCAAGTTGCACCACCCTGTGTATGTGTATATATTATATATACGTGTGTGAATGTGTGTGTGTATGTTAGTTAATTAATATTCCCGGTTGCCGCACGTTTCATGTTTGCATTAATTTGGCAGGTAACTTGTCAACGTTCTTGTTGTTGTCTCTGGTTGTTCTGATGAGGATGTTGCCGCTGCCTGGCTATGTCTAACGAGCAGCAATCACACACACACACAAACACACACACACACGCACTGAGAGAGCTACACACACTTACAGTTGAGCACTTGCATGGGGCCTTTAGCCATGTTGCGAGCATACAGTTAGCTGTGTTCTCGTTGCTTGTAATTAGTAAAGATCGAAGTGATTTAATTACTTGGGCAAACTTTTAACATTGTCTACTTGGCATACTAAAACTTTGCTGGCTGCATAATCAATGCGCCAAGTGTGAGACATTCAGATATTATACGAATATGCTATAATGCGCTAACATCATTTCAACAGAGCCCCCCTCTTCTTGTTTGTCTAGTTAACAAGGGGGCCCGAGCGATTGGCCTTGTTCACATCAGAAGCCAACGATGCGATGCCGCATTGTTATCATTGATGCGAAATGAATGTAATCAGAGTTTGCCAATTGGCGCTCTTCTAATAAGCTTCTAATTAGCGGTGTCTAAAGAAAGGGCTACAGGCATTGGCACTATAATGACGACAGCGTAGGTGTTGATGATATCATTGAAAAGTTTCGCGTCGCTCGACTAGAAGATGCTCTGTATGAAAAAACGTCGAACTGTTTCATTTGATTCACATTCCAGTTTAGCATTGAGTACTTTTCTCAGTTCTACTCAGTAATATATTTTTATCTGCACAACTTGTGCTGCAACTGGCATACCCGTTTCAGACATGCCTAATGGGTGTGGGGTGTTAGCGAAAAAAAAAACAACAAGTGGAGAAGGATTATCTTCGGCGTGCCGAAGATTAAATACTCTTTTCGAACCTTAAAGCAATTTTTACTATTTTTCCGTGACTGCTTATTTAATTCGCAGATATTAATGTCGCATACATATACCCCTACATATAAAATAAAATATATAAAGGTATTCATGTAAACAGGGACGTTTCACTATCCGCAGCTCGTGGACGCGTCCCTTAGCATTCATAAGTGCTACCGAATTGAACAATATACAAGTTTCAGTTTTTCCAAAAAGTCAAAACTACATTACATATGTATACTACAATATACATACCAAATTTTGTGCCTGTTGCTCTTATACCTTTCAAGGCCGCTGTCGGAAATTGAATTGTCATAAAACTTAATCTGAACATACGAGAGCTTATATTCAGAATTTGAGATCCATATTTTTTTTCGCGTGTCATTGGTTTTGCCAATGAATTTAAATTTTTCTTTTGAATTATTCTATTAAAGCTACTTTATGTATGAAAAAAAAATTAGAAACAATTTAGGAAATTGAAAATAAATGAATTTGACTACAGCTATTATATATTTGAAAAGAAGAATAAGAAAAAATGAAAATAAATGACCAGTCGCCGCTGGTTTCGAACCCGGGTCCTCTCGCTCACCAGTTCGCAACTTTACCCACTACGCCACAAGCCGTTTTGATGATCGCTGACAAAATCCCTTGAAGAGCAGACTGTCAAAAGCTTTCTTGTTTTGCTTTGTACTGCTTACACCAAGCAGTTTTAAGAATCGCTAACAAACTCGATTTATACTGAGCTTTTGTTTTTTCGCGTGGCATTGTTTTTGTTCTAAGCCATTGAAAGCAAATGAATTTGATTACAGTTATTATATATTTGAAAAGAAGAATAAGAAAAAATGAAAATAAATGACCAGTCGCCGCTGGTTTCGAACCCGGGTCCTCTCGCTCACCAGTTCGCAACTTTACCCACTACGCCACAAGCCGTTTCGATGATCGCTGACAAAATTGCTTGAAGAGCCGACTGTTACAAATTTCCTTCTTTTGTTTTCCTGCAACCTGCAACTCGCGTTTGTCAGCATTTGTTTTTTCGCGTGGCATTGTTTTTGTTCTAAGCTATTGGAAGCAAATTAATTTGATTACAGTTATATATTTGGAAGGAAGAAAAAGAAAAAAGTATTAAATTAACAATCAGTCGCCGCCGAGGCTCGAACTTGAACTTGCGAAACATGCGTTCGTTAGCGCGGCTCTTTACGCCATACGCCACAAACCGTTTTGATGATCGGTGGCAAAATACCTTGAAGAGCAGACTATCAAAAGCTTTCTTGCGCTTGACTTTGTTTGCTCAGACTATCAAAAGCTTTCTTGCGCTTGACTTTGTTTGCTCATATGCACCTGTTTTTTCAAAATATTTAATGACGCATATCTTCGCTGTTTATGACTCAATCGATTTGCGATTTTACCCATCGATGAGTTATATGGATGTTCAAGTGTACAAGGAAATTTAAGGCAATTGCTTTGAAAACATCGGATTTATGGCCAAAACCGACTTTGAGGTGTATGGCAGCTATAAGATATAGTGGTCCGATCCGGCCGGCTCCGACCAATGTGCTGTCCCCTTGAATAATAAGTGTCTGTGCAAAGTTGCATCGCGATAGCTCAAAAACTGAGGGACTAGTTTGCATACATACAGACAGACAGACAGACAGACAGACAGACAGACAGACAGACAGACAGACGGACATGGCTAGATCAATTTGTTTTTTTTTTATAAGCATATTGGCAGTAACTTTTGGGGGTCTCAGACGCTTCCTTCTATGCGTTACAAACTTCAGGACAAACTTAATATACTATTTTCTTCGAAAAGAGTATAAAAATAACATCAGCTAATCAGGCTTATTTGTTTCTATATGTGTGTGTTGCGGTGGTGTAAGCGTGTGCATCTGTGTGTGTGTGTGTGTGTGTGTGCTTGTGTGTGTTTGTGTGTGTGTGTATCGCATGACTTTTTGGCAAACATGAATTTTATTAAAGGCGGCAGCAGCAAACGATTGCGCATACGCCACGAGTGTTTAACTGTATTGCTATCTCTCTCTCTATCGCTGTCTCGCTTCGTCTCGTTGGCTTGTGGCTGCACATGTACAAGTAATCTAATTAGTTTTATGCTAATTAGCACGCGGCTTTCATTTAATAAATAATTACAGCGCATTATTTTGGCCAAAACTACGTGAAACAAGGGAATCAATTCAACAACTAACAAATAATGCAAATAATGCGACAATTTGAGAAGCCAAACTGTTAGTGCAAAGTAATTAGATCAAAGATAAGCTGACGAATGCTAAGACCATTTATTGTCTACACATTGAGCACTGCTATGAAACGAACAATCAAATTTAAATTGCCAGTTCGTCAATTTATTTCTACATAAACTCAGATGTGGATATGCAAATGGAAAATGCTTTCATTTGGGGTATCTTGAAGAATCGTCTTGAGTGAAATGGAAATACCTTTGTTATTGTTGTAAGAAAAAGAAAAAGAAAGTGTATGAGTTGTGCATATAACCATTTTATTTGGATGTACGCGTTGACAACAGGAATTTCTTGATTTTAAATAAATATTAGCAATACTAAGCGGATTTTAGTAACTGTATTTTTTATAGTTTTCTTTTGTTAATTTTTAGTGTGCAACAGATAAAATGCTTCAACTAGCCTTAGTATGGTCGGAATTCAAGGAACCTTAGTCACTTGTTTCCAACAACAAGCAAAACAAACGTAAATTAAAGCTTATAAGCGCGTCGAAGGACCAAATCGAAGAAGGCATCATTATCGATCGAGGCGCTGATCGAAGAGTAGTAGTTGAAGAACTCCTCTCTAGTGACAATGCCGTCGGGATTGGGAGCGCCAGCTTCAAAGTTCTTCAGGAAAGTGGTCATGATCTCAGCTTCAGTCATATCACCACTCAAATACCTGGGATCATTGCGCACGGAATAGGTGTGCTTCAAATCAGCAATGGTGATGTAGCCATCACCATTATTGTCCAACTTGTGGAATGCCTTGTCGAGAACATCCAGGCGAGAGGAGCTCATGGGTGGCTGCATTTGCAGGGTATACAAGAAGTAAGTGATTAGCTAAGAGTACTTGTGAAATTATGCAACACTTACGCGCAGCTTCATCAGAAATTCTGTCATATTTATTTTGCCATTTTGATCGGTATCGAAACTGTAAATGAAATTGTTTAAATAGGGTATATTTCAGTATTTTAGAGAAAACTTTCACTTACCGCCTGAACATATCCCTAATATCTGCCTCATTGACATTTATGCCCATATGGGTGATGCCCTTTTGAAATTCTTGAAGAGTGAGCGTTTTGCTGCCATCGTCATCCATAACGCGAAAAGCTCTGAAATGTGAGATTTCCATAATTGGGCAAAACTTTTAGTAATGCAATCTATACAAAAATCGATCACAAATAAATTGTTATGTATGTATATGTGCTAGGAATGCTAGTTGTGAAAGAGTTGCTTTGTCAATGATGATTCAAGTTTTCTTTTATTTAATTGCACTCCTAACTTGTAAAAAGCTTGTTGCATGACTTGTACAATGTCCATTTGGTGAAAGGATATAGAAATCCAAACAGAAATATGGCAGAGTGTTGCGAATAGTCAATGCTTGGAATTTGCTGGGCAAATGCATTGAATGCATTGCATTTTCCAGCTGCCAAGCAAACAAATTGCATAAATACAAATAAAAATACGCACACACACACATGCGCAAATATACAATGAGCCTGCTAACATTACACATATGGATATATATATATAGATATATATATATATTGAAGTTTAGATTTTGGTCAAAATGTCTATATGTTCGGAACGGACTGAACATTGTTAACAGACGGACATTGAGTTGAAATTGAAATAAAAACTAAGAGCAGTGTGTGCAAAGAGGTGTTCCCGATGTTCTTGTTGCTGTTGTTGTTGTTGGTTTGCCTGGGCAGGCTTAGGGTGCAGTTGCAATGCTGGCTGGAGTGGTGGGGCTTGTGAACGGAAACCAGAGAAATCCAATTATGTTTGTTTGCGTTCAGTCAGCGATTTTTGCCAACACTCCGCACTCTTCAGCGGCAGCAGCAGCGGCAGCAGCGGATCCATGCATAGTTTTTGCCGCTTGGCACACACTTGGAGGAGCTTTTCGCAATGTTAGTTCAACATGCACTCGACATATTTGCTTGTGCCTAGCTCAACCCCCGAACACATCATAATCATCATGATGAGCATCGTCGGCAAGCCTGCCTGAATTTGTGAAAAACATCAGCATCAGTTCTTCAGAGTTCGCCTTCTCTCACTCATGTCCAACACTCAACAGTCAACAATTTCATCATTTTAATACACCCGGCCTGACCAGCAGCAATCTCGCAGTCCCTCTTTCGTGTTCGCATTGCAAGGTTGTATCTTGAACCCGCACATTTGTTAATAAATATACGGACGAGTATGCTACAATGAGATGTGCAACAGCCAAAAAAAAAAGCAGCAGCAGCAAACCTCCTTTTTTTTTAACCACAAAGGCCCAACCACGTTATGCAAACATGCCACTCATGGTTGCACCTCAAAATGCTGGAGTCAGGCTGAGTGCAGCGTTGCGCTTTGGGATCTCTGTTACATGGCCGACTCACCTGGCTAGTCCCAAGATGCCGGTGGCGCCACGGCTGAAGCATTCCAGGCGCAATTTATAAATGGAATCTTTATCCTGGCCATTGGAAAGCTCGCGCCTTGCTAGGTTCTTCAGCGCCGATTCTATCGAATACAAGTCCTCGCGATACATCTGCAGGTGTGAAAACAAGTTGTGATCAAAACGCTTTCATGCTAACACGCATTGGTAATAAATAAATAATAATCGACTAAACTTAACTCTACTCTTTTTGAACTATAAGAAAATTGTTTGCTCATTTTGGAATATCTAAAGTATCTAACGAATAACGGTTGTCACTGTATAATTCGGTATGCGAATGTAGTACAGATTACAATGGTAATGATACTGTGCTAGATTTCAACACACACATCCTAAAGTTTCATTGAAACAGCAAAAGCAAAGCAAACTTGTTGAAAATTTAATTCCATAATCAAAATAAATGCAAATAACGCAAAGATTTCGCTCTGAAGCTTTTTAATTATAATCCAAACACATTGGTATTATATTCGCTAAGCTGAAAATTGTAAATTGTTTTTTATTTGCCAAGCAGCGAATTTAATTAAGTTTTATATTTTTGTTGTATTTCTTTTTTTTGTAATTTGGCCTGCGGTCTCTCGAAGTTCGTTTAATACTTTGCTCAGTTACCTCGAATAATTATGTCTATTATGACAGCAATAGCCAGCAGCTATTATGGTTAAGAATCGAGCCAAATTACAGCAAGAGGTTTGGGGTTAAACTGGAGCGGGAGTTGTGTTTCTTTGCCCGTTGTTTTTGTTGCTTTTCACTTTTTGTGTTTACTTGCTCATGGAAGATGCCCAAATACGTATTGTTCAATGTATATTCAGTTGTTATGGCGCTTTAATTCACGCTACATTGCGCTCAGTCGACTTATTTTGATCTTACTTAAAAGGTAGACCGTTATCTTAATTGCCCCTCTACACTCAAATGTGTAAGCTTGCTGGTCTATTAAAGTTAATGATTAATTTGTTTTCAAATATATTTATATTTATTTGCATTAGCTTAAGCGAATCGCAGTGCCAATAAAAGCTAGCATACATATATGCAGTATGTTTGTCGACTGGCAGCTGTTCTTTGGCTATACATTTTACAGAGTATTTGCACACACCTATCAGGCACTTTGCTCAGCGAACTGGAACCGCTTGAACTTTAACTAGTTGATTAGTGCTTGAGCTGCAGCGAGTGTGTGCGGATAAGTGTGCCCGTTCACCTCAATAATTTATGCATGACATCACAACAACAATGTGTGTGTGTGTGTGGCTGCAACTGAAGATGAGGCAAGCTCGAGTCACAGTTGGGTCACAGTAAACCCTCCAACAATGCACCTCTAATGAACTTTTCTATATTTTACGTGTCTGTGCTGTTTAAGCTTTTATTGAAAAACATTATATAAATATTTGAGCTTGGCTCGTTTAGCTGATGAGGCAAATATACTAAATTTTCTATTGCGGCATGCAGAGCTTTAACAAAGAGAGAGAGAGGAAGGGATATCGTGAAAAAAAGACAAGTCATTGACTGTAATTTCTGTCGCAGGACTGAGTTTTGTTGCTTATTTATTGATTGGGCGGCAATCGAATAAAATTGCAGACACGCAACTTGTCAATGTTTATGTGAATATGAACTACACATGGGGTTGTTATTACTTTCCAGATTTTTCCAGCGTAAATAATAGTTGTAGCTTATTAACAGACAGATTGATTACGAATATACATATGTTTTTACAAGTATATTGTAATAATGTAAATGAACCTTGAAAACTATCCGGATATAAAATCGATAAGCCAATGAGCTCATTTGCCGCTTCGTGTCATGTCCTTTGTGAAACCGATGACCCAGTTAGATAGTCAACTGCTGTCACGAGTGTTGCGCTAAGTAGTTCACAGCGACGCTAATTAGAATGCCCAGGTGGCACTTTAGGGTTTGCTGATGCGTCATACATGGCTAGTACGCCACGTGAGTGGACGCACAGTGTGCACAGTGGCTCCAAAACTGTAAAGCTGTGGTCGGCAACACAAAGTGCACAGCTGCAGCAACATCCTGCAAGCTGCAAGCTGCAAGAAAGCTCTTGCCGAAAGTCAAGGTCAGTCACATTATCGATTGCAGCAAATGTCAGGCTATACTAGAGATAAATACGATGCCATATACACATACATATATAACAAATGCAAAAAAAGAGAGAAGAAGCAGAGTACGAAGGATACAGAGTGAAGGGAGGGGAGAGAACGTATAGCAGAGCATGAAAAATAAATTATTGCTTTATTGAGGGTAAACAAAAAGCGAATTTAACACGTCAGCAGGACGCTAAGTGCGAGCGGCGAGCAGCAGGATATAATGGTTGACACTGACAGGGATATGGCGGCAAAGCCAAAAGGATACAGCGCGACGAAATAAAGCAAATAGGTCACGTTCAAAGACAACATCGATTAACCATAAATTGCGAGTTAAGCAAAAAGCAACGAGCAGCCAGCACACACACACACGGGACGCAAAGGACACACAGGACGCGCAGGACACAAGTAACAGGACGAGCGTAGACTGGCCCGAGTTTAAGCATGATTTGTGCGTGTCTTTATGACATGAAACACATTCGCCATTCGCGCGAATAACTTTATGTGTGGGCACGGGACACAGACACAGACACAGACACAGATACAGATACTATTACAGCTACAGATATAGATAGAGCTGCAGCTGCGTCACTAACAAGTCAAACAGTCGTATATGGGGCGGCTCCCGAGCGCCTGTCACTAACACCACAAGCTGTCATCTGGAATAGAAACGCCAACGCAGCAGCAGGAGCAGCAGAGACAGGAGCAGCAGGATCAGGAGCAGCAGAAGCTGTAGCTATAGCAGCACAAGGGCTGACAATTTGTGTCCGTTGTGTGTGTCACAAAAGTTTCACAATAATTAACAGACATGTCGATTATTTGTTGGCTTATATTTTACCTTGCTTTGTTCCATGTTCGTTTGCCAGCTGGTTGCTGTCTGTCTGCCTTTTATTTTATTGTAACCAAAAATTTTTTCAACTTTTGCAGCTGACAATTCAACTTTGCACGCAATTCAACTCAACTCGCACGTGTCGCGTTTGCCGAGCGTTTGCCAACGAATGCGGCGCCTCCGAATGTGGCAAGCACTCGGCGCCACCCAGTCCGTATACAGGCAGTCAGCCGTTGCAAGCTACAACTACGCTCAATATAGCTATCTGTATCTATGTGGTTGCTGTTGTTTCTGCTGTTGTTGCTGCTGTTATTTCTGTTGCCTCACCCAATGCCATAAGCGGCGTCCTTATGCAACTAATGCCAGCAAAGCGACAACGGAAACGGCAACGGCAATGGCAAAAACAGCTGGGCATAATAAGTAAGAAAGCTCTCGTCGATGCGGCACGACTGCCAGATACCCTGTAGCAGCAAAAGCATTGCGTAAAAGAGAGCGTCCACACACAAATTTCAAGCATATTTTATATATTAATTATAATAAATTTTGTTTTTAATTCTTGGTTCTGTCTTATACTTTTTAGCAATATATATATTTGCATAAATATAAATATTTTAGATATTTAATATTAAGAATTTAAACCTTTGCCAGATAATCACTTCATTACTTTTAGTCGAAACTAAAGAATTTGTATGGAATCATAAAAGATTTAAAAGTATATAAAACATTTAAATAAAATTTAAAATGTTAAATTAAAGATATAAGGATAAAATTACGTTAGGTTCTGGGGATTTAAAAAAAAAATAAAAAAAATTAAATACAAAAAAAATTATTTAACAAAACAAAAAAACATTTTTTAGAAACTTTTCAAGATATAAGATACAAGAGAAACAGAAGATAACCAATAAAACCAAAAAAACAATAAAAATAAATTATAAAAAAAAGTATTCAAGATATAAGATACAAGAGAAACTTGAATACTGATTTTGCTCAAAAAATGTATTCTATGTGCAAGCTCAGAAATTCCCTCTGCTTTGCACACGCTTAGTATACTCTTGTTAACCTTCCTTTTTATGCGTATAGGGTATACGAAAAAGCTTAGTGGAAACAGTTGGCTGCCAATTGTGAAAATGCATAGCTACATTCTCAAGCGAAAGCTTTTGAGCCTTGTGGCATTTTTTGTTTAGCTACATTTTGCTGCGCACCTTTTTACCACCTTCGTGAAAGGTTGTTGGCAAGGGCAGGACTTTGTGCTGTTATGGAGGATTTGCTTTTTATGGCGCGACACGGCATTATCATTACCGTTTTGTGGTGTCGAAGTGCATAAAATTTATACGCTCATATCATGGCCCCGTTTTGCCAAATTGATGTGCGCTTTATGAGTTGTATTCTTTGACATTATTTCTGCGGCAGATAATTTGATTGCTCACATTGTCAGACGTTGTGGTTTGTTTTTGTACCTTCTCGCTACTCACCATTATAGCAGACAGCAGACGTCTATAGGAATTTTTCACAAATTTACTAAACAAAAATAAATTGAAACTGATGCTTGATTTTATTTTTCGGTTTTTATGATTCACACTGAATTTACTTTATGAAGTATACGCCTACTATGTTCGTTGTTGCCTGGGGACAGGGCCATATTGACTTTGGCATGTTTAACGTAGCAGTTTGAGTTTCAGCCTAATTAATTGTTCAAGCCTATTTGGCTTAAGAGTACATTTAATTAAAGCAAAGAGCTTAAATGCAATTTAACTATTCAACTTAAAGTGCGAAATGCACTTATGCTTATAGATATACAATAAGCTCTTCATATGCGTGTGAATTACAAATCTTGGAATAGTTTGGTGTTTGGCAAATAAACTTTAACTTCTATATCTCGAGGCACATGTGTCATGAGCAAATTTGGAATGTTTCTAAAGAAGAATAATGCATTTTCGCAATTTAGGATTTGGTATAGTAGTCATAGTCGTAGTCGTAGTACGCTCTAAGTATTCCTATTCCTATTCTCATTGTCTGTGTGTTTTTTGCATAAGTATGAGAAATTGCTTCTTCATACAACATTTTTCCAGCTTCATGCATTTACTTTATGTACGCCTGCCTTTGTCGCTTTTATTTTCGTGTGTATGGAGTGGATGTGCGTGTGTGTGTGTGTGTGTTGTGCGAGATGCGTTAGTACTGCGACGTCCTTTACTGTCAACTACATTTTGTCAAATTACTTATGCAAATCTTTCAACTTTTACAAGCGCGTCCTTGCCATGCAAAAATCTCGTTTAGTGCCGCTGCAAGTTTTGCTTTTTTGAGAAAAATTACGCTCAAAGCCTGACATGAAGTGGCAGCCCCCGACACTGATATCACACACACCCACACACACACACACACAGCTTGTCTTGGGCAGCAGCACTCATTCATAACGGGAGCATCGCGTTGTCACGCAGGTCTACTAAAAAACCATTTGAGCAGGAGCTGGCGTCCTGGCATCCTGGCGTCCTGGCATCCTTGCCATTAGACAACAATGTTGGCCGCCATCAAACTGACTACTTGTCGCCTGGCTGATTCCACAAACGGGCTTGTCCGAGCTAGCAATCTGAATACCTCTTTGCCTGAGCCACGTCAAGTGCTCGCAGCGCTTATAAAATAAATAAAATTTATGCTGTGACGCATTATTGCCTTGTCTTTTGTTGCTTGCCAGCCAGCCAGCAGGCGAATCTGTCTGTCTGTCTGTCTGTCTATCTGTCGCTGCTGTCGTTGTCGTTGTTGTTGTTGTTCTATTTAAAATATGACAAATCGTTGTCCAGGTGGGGGGCCAGACCAGCGACACCGCGGGAACTCATTTTGTGGCACTGATAAATTTGTCGACTATAAAAATGCTGCGCAAATTTCAAATACTCTGCAGCATCGCTTAAAGTCCTCTGAACTGGCAAGATATTTTAAAAGAAAATATTAATTAAGCAACAAGGGAAATTAAGTAAACATATTTGTTTATAAATATTATACATGGTTTTTTTTATAATAACTGAAATAGCTTGTAAAAGTTTTAGTATTTATTTATTTCTTCTAGAAACTATTTCCAAAATGAATTAAATGCTTTGCCAAATAAATAAAGATATACCCATATATATGTATAAAGCCAAATAATAGGATATACATTTTTATAAAGCTTTTAAAAATTCCAAAAGTTGTTGCATCATTTTGTAATTCAGATACTTTTGTTCTTTTGAAAACTATATTCAAAGTGGATTTAATTATTTCCCAAAATATATAAAGATATTCAATCATGTTATCTATTGTAATTTCTATAATATATAATTTTAAATTTTATAAAAACAGTTTTTAAAAATTCAAAAACCTTTTTCAAATGTATTTCAAACACAAGTGTATAAAATATAAAGAGGATTTGCGATTCGTGCTTAAGAATCCAGCTACGAATTTGTTATTGCAAATGATAAATACTGTGCTGGCTTTGCTTTTGTCCGTACCTGCGCCGTGTCCTTAAATGTATGCGTAGTGCTGGCAAGGACAAAAGCATTGCCGTCCAGCATACTAGCCAGTTCATTATTTATGAGTGTGTTGGCATGGAATTATTCTTAGTCTTTATTATGGCAACACTGCGCTGTCTGTCCTGTGAATGAAAAGGACTTAGGGGCGTGGGGCTTGGCAGGCTTAGGTCTCTCTGCCATGCTCTAAATGCTGCGGCGTCTAGTGTGCAAATTTTCAGATAACTTGCAACCAGAGTTGGGCAATGGGCATTGGGCAATGGGCAATGGGCAAAGCCAAAGCGAAGCACCCGGCAAATATTTGCTTAATTAGTGAAATGACGGACCTGGTCGGACCAGTCGCCCTCCTCCTCCTCCTCATCATCATTGTCGCCGCATGCAAACACAGCAGCCTGACCAAGGGCATTCACGATCTGTTTGAAAGCAGGCGCGGACTGTTGCTCCAACTGTTTTGGGGCACGGGGCATGTGGCATGTGGCATGTGGCATGGGGCATGGAACGTGGCTGTGTTGATTGTTTGCCCGACGCTTATATTAATTGAGTTTGCTACGATTTTTGACCTTGCCACGTAAGTAATTCAGGGGTTTTAGCACAACTTTGCCCAGTCCGAATAACAATCAGCTCGTCCATCATTTATCATGTCCGAACCCACTCGAGTCCATACATCATAGCCTTTGGCATTTGCTATGCATGAAACGAACTGGTCGACTGGTCGGTCGACTTTAGCAAATTGCAACACTGTCAATAAAGATACAACAGCCAATAATTTGTAGCGCAAAATCTGCATGAGAAATTCCAAACAATTTGCTGGCAATATTTCACAAAAGCGTCAAAACTGTCTTTGACAATTACGACAAGCCAGAGTTATTTTATTTAATGAATGGCACAGATTGTTAACTGGGCAAAAATTGGCTGTCATGTGTGTTGTGTGAGAGTGTGTGTGGTGTGTGTTCGTCCTGCAACGCCTTCGAATAGCTACAGAGTGTAATAAATTATGTGCACGGACAGCTGCAGAGCAGCTAAACAATACCGTATCCTGGCACAGCGCCATTTACAGCACATTTTAAATACCTGATTCCGCAGCTGAGACTGTCCTTTGTGTAGTAGCCAGAGGATCATCAACTGGCTACACATATGGCATATGGCATATGGCAAGCGGGTTGTGTTGGGGGGTATACTCTAGTAATTTGCAAATATTTCAATAGAACATCAGACTCTACAACGAATGGGTACGTCCTGCTAACAAGTGAGACATATGCTGCTCTGTGCTGCTCTGCACGACCGGGGCCAACAACTACAACTACAACAATAAATAATGGGGCGAGTGGGAAAATTGAATGGCACTCGCGTACATTCGCACAGTGGCAGACAGGCCTCGAGCTGTAGATACAAATAAAAGTGCTGCTGCACACACACACACACACACACATCTGCTTGTTCGAGGTTTTATTAATCATTGCACAGGGGTAGTCCATTTAGCTATAGCTGCATTTGTATCTGTAACCGTATCTGCGCTCTGCTCCGCTCTGCTCTGCTCCGATGCGATGTGTCAGTTTCGTTAATATGCCAAGGGCTGCTGCTATCGCTGGCAAATCTCTGTGGAAAGCCGACTGCCATGTGTGGCAGTACATGAGCACAGCAGTACAGCAGCCACTACAGGCGGTCTTATCATGTGCGGCCCCAGTGCTGCTTTCGCTTCTTTCAGCTTGTTTTGCCTGCTTGTCGCCATTGGGATATTAAAGACAGTGCTCGTCAAAGCACAGCAGTCCATTATGTGCAGCATAGGTGCACAGCTCTATAGCCCCAAACCCAAACCCAGCCCCAACCCCAACACCAGCCCCACATTGTGGCTGACTTCGTTTATTTGGCTGGCTGAGATGCCTTTCATTAAGGCTTAACTGGAAACTGCAGCTCTTCTAATTATTACACTTTCAGCACCTTGGCAAAAGGGCAAACGGAGATTTGCAATCTTATACAACAATATACAATAAACATTGGAAGAGTCTTATAAGTAATTACATTTTAAATATAATTTAATATTATTAGTATTTCTCTATTGATCAAATGAAAATGTAATGTTAAAATAGTTGTACAAATAAAAATGTAGTTTGTGCTGCTTTGTATAAATTTTTAAGCATAACTTTTATGCTTATATGACGTTATAGGCAATTAAGTCCAAGCCAGTACATCCATAAATTTTTCTATATTTTTTTATATTTCATTTATTTATTAAACAAAATTCCAAATTATATAAGAAATACGACAAATTCAACTTGCCAACAAACTTGTGATTGGTTTTCACATGCGTTGGACCCACTGTGCCTGTGACAAGTGCATAGCTGCATACTTTTTGAAGTTAGTGTATGGCAGCTCAGCGGCCATTGTTGTAATCATATGGCTGCAGAGCTGTGAACCGTGGTGAGCAGGGGGAGGATGGTAAGGGGAGCAGGATGAGGGGGCAGTGCGGCACACCTGGTTATCTTGTGACTCTGCTGTCTGCTGCTGAAGGCTTTATTAAAGCAGCCACATTGCACAGGTGATATTCTGCATGTATTAGTATATTACAGTATACATACAGACAATGTCGGCGACAGAACTGAACTGAACCAACTGAGCTGAGCTGAATGGAACAGCATGTTCTCAACAGCCTTTCAGTGGATGTGCAGGAAATTTGACTTGTAACCAAAGTGAAATTGCACACACACCCATACACACACAGCCACACACACACACTGTGTCGTAGAAAACTCTTTCCTATTTGAGTTTGCCTGAGTGACCGGCAGAGTTGGCTTTTGTGTAATTTTCAAATACAGTCGCCTTTTTGCGTAAACATTTTGCGTTCGGCCTGTAAAGGAAAATGAAATTTCCTTTGGCACAGCGGGAACAAAATTTGAAATCAAACACATTTGGAAATTGCATTCAATATGCAATTATCAATCGGACCGACAAGCTACCACAAATTATAAGCAACAAACTTTGGCACTTTTTAGCCAAATTAGAAAATTTAAGCAGTGCGTTTAGTGAAATTTCACTGATGCATCTAATCTAAATCATTTTGTGGATAACGAAATGCATAGGTAGCTGTTAAAATTGCAGCCATAATAGTTGATGCTGTTGCGTAACGCCCGTTCCGCCGGGCGTATGCGCAATTTGACGGCGGCCACTGCAGTGGCGGCCGGAATCGCATTGAGCCCAGGACAAGGCAAATTGAAAGCAATTTGCATAAATTGCAGCCTATCAGCGACAGCTCTGAGGGGAACAGTAGCTGCAACTGCAGCTGCAATTGGGCCTTTAGGGTAGCTTAAATGAACGCATTTGCAGACTTGCGGCATTTGACCGGCTGGCCGGCTGGTTGGCTGGCTGGTTGAACTTGGCCTGCTGCCAGCGAATGTTCGGCTTGGATTCTGGTCAGATCGGTTTCGGGTGGATCGATTGTGGCTTCCAGGCCATTCGAGTGTGGGTTCGCTTAGTGCGTTTTAAAGGCCTGCACACATATTGATCAATTATTGCCAAAATTACAATTGTGTGTATCCCAAGTGACCGCAGCCATTGCCCCTGCTCCTATACCTATCCCTGTTCCTGTTTCTGTTTCTGTCCCTGCCACAGCAATGCCGAGAATTGCCGCAATTGCATATTTGATTATGAATAATTAATAATGTTTGGCTTTTATTGAATTAATTAACGTCATTGGCCCACACGCAGCCTCCCATCTTCCTCCCATCCACATACTTCCTCCTATGTATACACTTCCACATTGTAAATTAATTAGAAAGCTATTTGCATTAACGCTTAGCTCCAAATTTGGCATTGGCCGCAGAAAAGCTCACACTACAAACGCGCGAATTATTAACAATTAGTCAATTGTATTAGAACAATGATAAATAATTAGTTATAATGATGAATCAACCAGTCGAATTGATTATATTCAGATATATTTTAAGTAATTTTTCAAAATAATAATATTCATTCAAGGCAAGCACTTTAAATTGTGCCTTGCAGAATCCGCATTCATTTTGAAAAAAAGCGTTCCGGAATTCAACAGAAAGGCATCTTATAGACAGGTGCTTGTCTGCGAGCTATCGATGCCCAACGGAGTGACTTGGAATGCGGCAGCAGCATAATTGCTGCAGCATTTCATCAATTCGTTTAGCTATCACATGATGCATGCCACACATTCGTATCCTTTTCGCATTACCCCTGCGGGTGAGCCGCCCTCTCAAGGCAACAGAATTGAAACATTTGCAGATTGCATTACGTCAACAACAGCAGTAGCAACAGCAACCGTTGTGGTATGCGGCACAGTGAAGCAAGGCTAAGGCGAACAGGTAAGCGCAAAGCCAAAAGCAGACTCGAGCAACATAAGAAACACATGCACACTTTAAACTTGATTATCTGTATAATTTAGCTAAGCTTAACTGGCAATTGTCTGCTGCTGCTGCTTTTGCAGCCATAACTTTAGCAAAAGTTCGCTAAGAGATCCCCCGATAGTAATGATACTCACACACGCTTTGTCCAAAGGTATCTCTCTCTCTCTCTCTCTGTCTTGCTGCTCTTAATATGCTATCAGAAATCCAGCGAAAAGTCCCGCATCCCGAATGGCCAAAGCTCTTTCAATATCCTTCATTACAAACCAACTGGCAGATGCGCAAAAATAAAATCATTGAAAGAGCCTCAACGCTTTGTACGTAATGCGTTTGATTCCTCAGCGAAACTCTGCAGATTAAAAGAAAGGAAAGAAAAGCAAAAAGAAGCAGCCGAGCAAAGCGGATAACCGAAAAGCAACAAAAATAACAAATATGCTAGAATTGGCAGGGAGTGATCGACTGCCTAGATGCTCTGTATGTCGTAAGATTTGAAAATTTACTAGTTTAATTGTTTTTGAGTCAAGCTGAAAAGAACATTTGCCAGATTTTATTTAAAGGAGATAAATAATACCAAATATAATCATTTATTCTTTATTTTACTCTTTACTTTACTGATTTCTTTAGCTTATATCATATCTACAGCATTCTTAGTAACTTATAATATAAATGAAAAATATCTCGATGTAATGTATATCGAAAGATTTGTAAATTTGCTAGTTTTATTGTTTTGAGTAGAGCTGAAAATAACATTTGACCGATTTTAATTAAAGGAGATAAGATTGACGAAATATAATTGTTTAATCTTTAATATACTCTTTACCTTCCTGATTTATTTAGTTCATAATGATATGAATCTAATAATATAAATGAATAATAACTCTAAGCTGTATGTCGAAAGATTTGTAAATCTACTAGTTTAATTGTTTTTGAGTAAAGCTGAAAAGAGCATTTGCCAGATTTTATTCATAGCAGATAAAAAATACGAAAAATAATCATTTATTCTTTATTTTACTCTTTACTTTACTGATTTCTTTAGCTTATATCATATCTACAGCATTTCTTAGTAACTTATAATATAAATGAATAATATTTGTATACTGTATGTCGAAAGATTTGTAAATTTACTAGTTTAATTGTTTTGAGTAAAACTGAAAAGAACATTTGGCATATTTCATTTAAAGAAGATAAAAAAATACGAAATATAATTATTTAATCTTTAATATACTCTTTACCTTATTTAAATCTTTAGTTTATATCATATCTGCTGCATTTGTTAGTAATTAATAAAATAAATTAATAATAACTCTATACTGTATGTCAAAAGATTTGTAAATCAACGAGTTTTATTGTTTTGAGTAAAACTGAAAACAAAAAAAACATGTGACTGATTTTATTTAAAGGCGATAAAAAAATACGAAATATAATTATTTAATCTTTATTTTAACCTTATTAATTTCTTTGGCTTATATTCTATTAATATTCTAAATAATAATAAATTAATAATATCTCAACGCCGTAGAGTATTACATACCCAACTCCATAGCTTTGGGTATAATGAAAAGCGGCGCACTCTGTGTACCTGCAAAATAGATAAAAAGAAGAGTTGCATAAAGAAGTTATCGAAAAGTGGTGCACAACGGTCTGCAGCCAGGACTCGTTGCCTCAGGCAGCATCCACATCAATGGAATTGCTTTCAATGTTGCAGATACTGCCAGCCACTCTCTCTCTCTCTCCCTCTCTCTCTAGGTCTATCTATCTCTCTCTCTCTCACGCTTTGCAGTGTCTGGCTGTCTGTTTGCTGTCTCGTTGCAGTCAAGGCCTGGCAATAAGATTTGGGCAACAGCAGAAAGGATGTGCAAAAGGATGACGGCTTATTGGCGGAAGCATGTTTGACGTATTAGACACAAGTGCATGTGTGCTGTGTAGACCAAGGAGGGAGAGGGGGAGGTGGGTGTAGGTTAACCCGAAGGACCTCTGTGTGCTGGCTGCATTCGTAGCCAATGAAGCGAGTCAATCAATTTGCGTTGCAACAACTTGCGGGCATTGCAGTCTCGTAATGTTGGGCAATCCTTTATAACTCTTGGACCACTAAGTGGATTACAATTGCCATATATGCATTTCATTTAAGTCCCCGTCTGCAGCAGTTCATTTAAATGCGATATCTGCCGCTCTAATGAGCCCACAGCTAATGAACTCCCGCGGCAGCAGCAGCAGCAGCATCTAATGGCTAACGTGTGGCATTTGGCCAACGACTTTTGCGGCCAGCCAGGCAGCCGGACGTACTTACTCCATGGCCATGTCCGTGTCCTTTGCTGATGATGATGCTACTGCCCATTTGCACAGATAGTGCGCGCTAATGAAGTCATCAGCATCGGCGACATCAAAGCCAGCTGGCCAGTGTGTGGGAGTGGGGTTCAAAAGGGTGTGTCCACTGCGTCATGTTTTTATTTGCAACAGTTGCCCAGCTGCCCGGCTGCCCAGTTGCCCAGATGCCCTAACCCGCTGTCCAGTCAACAATTTTCAGTTCGCACACGCAGCGGCTGTTGCTGATGGCGTAATGATGTCTACGTGATGTGCCGCTTCAGGTCTAACGAATGCGAGTGTGTGCGAGTGTGTGAGTATGCGAGTGTGCCTGGTCGAGGGTGAAAGTTTGCCGGCTAGCGAAAGTAACCGAGGGCGACAAGCTCTGCATACTCCTCCTGGGCGGAAGGACATCTTTATCAGCTGGCTGGCTGGCGTCATTGGCTTCATTGTCAGCAGGCAGGCAGACCACAACATAATCAGAGCCAACGGCGGAAGCGTCCTCGTCCGCTGTTCAGCTGTCACATGTCACACATGCTCAAGCAAGCACACACACACACACACACACATAGTCTCGCCTGCATTCTGCGCCGCATAACTTAGCATACTTTGCGGCATAGTTGGCAGTGCAAACTTTCCAAGCTGGACTCGCAGCTGGAAATTGTCGCACCTTAGCCCAAAAACTTTGCAGCTCAGCCCCCATGCATGCAAATTGTCTCAGTTTTGGGTCCTGATCATGTTTAGTTACTCCATCATTGTCCCTGCTACTGATTAGGCTTGCGTCACAACTTTTGATGGCATTTGGCTTGTCAGCTATGCAAATTTGGCGCTTAATTAAGCAGCGGCGCATTCAATTGAATTGACAAAGTGAAAGCGAAAGTGCAAGTGAAAGTGAAAGTGAAGTGAACTCCATGCGGCATTTGGGCATGTGAATTAATTTAAATTGTGGCCGTTGCTTTAATGTAGCTCATACATTATATTGCCCAGGCGTAAGATGCTTCCAGTTGACTTGCTCAAGTTGCTGCATTATTTATTTAAATGCCTGGGCAGCAGCTACAACAATAAACAAGCCAGCTTCCCATATGCGAATGTGTGCGTGTGTGTGCGTGTGTGGGTGTACTAGTAAGTGTGTGTGTGTGTATAAGTATAAGAGCCTGCGGGCCATAAAGGGCAACTCTTCGGCCAACCGTTGCTTACGTCAAATGTATTTACGCAGTTTTACGTTTTGTCATGAAATGTGCGTTGATTGTTCGCCGGTTCTTGGCCCTTGTTACTGACTTGACTTGACTGCTTCCTATCTCTTTCTCCCTCTCTCTCTCTCTCTCTCTCTCTCCCTGTCTCTGTCTACACCTTCTGGGCAGCCATCTCGCTCTGAGTTTGCACATGTGTTTCATTTGCTTGCTCGCTGGCTATATAAACATAACAAACTCATCGTTAACTTTTTATTTGTTGCTCTTTTTGTTGTGTTGTTGCTAGTCGCATTATTGTCTCCCCTCCCACCCCATTCCCACTGTCCAGCCACGTAACGGCTCCTCTGGCCACGCCCCCCAAACTGAAATGGCGCGCCCACGATGCGTTACAAATAAGCGTATTATGGAGCCGCTTGTCCTATGGTATGGCATGGACAAAAGCAAATCCTTGACACGCTGTGATAAGGATTTCTTCATTTTTTATCTGCCCCCAGGGAAATAAAGTGAAAAGGTTATAAAACAAGCAACCAGCCCAGGCAGAGGGCCAGCTTCGGCTTCGGCTACGGCTTCGTCAGTGCCATCGCCATCGTCATCCGTCCGGGCTACCAGCTAAACGCAAAAGAAATCAACTCCCGACGACTTGGATCTTGGTTGTGCTTAACTAACACACAGTTCGTTTGCCTCTGTCTATGCGTGTGTGTGTGTGTGTGTGTTTGGTGAATGAGTGGTTGTCCAAGCACACCCACTCTCGCCACTTCCAACACCTCCACCTCCCATCCACGAATCGACTGCCCAGTCGACGCATTTTGGACTTGGCCACTTTGCTCTTAGCTGCTATTTCTTCTTCCACTTCTGCTGGATTTTCCTTCTTCCCTTTTTTGTTTATTTGTAAAGTCGTTATTACATTTAGGACACACGTCCTTTGTTTTTGGGTTGCACGCTAACAACGTTGAAGCTGCTCTCGATTGTGTTGAAACTGCGCTTCCGTTTCTGCAATCTGTGATCAGAGCAACTGTGATATGATCAAATTTGCCAAATGTGATATTGAATATTAATATATATATATATATATAAATATATGACTATCAATAATAGTACTTTTGGAACAATCAGATCACAATCAATGTTTTTTTTATAAAGTGAATTTTTAATTATTTAATTATTTATGAGCAAATAAAATAAAATTAGAATATTATTATTATTATTTAGCTATAAAGTACAAATATTTTTGTAATTTTTTAATTTGTGAGTGAGTTTGATGTTTAATTTAAGAATTCCTTGGAATTTCTTGTTTAACACATAAAAATATATGTTTAAATTTGGCTCAAAGACAATTCAGACAGTTGAATATAATTCAACTTATCAATGTGTCTATACGCTATTTGACTTATAGAGCTCTACAGCTTAGAGCTGACTGAGAACGCAAGATTTATAAGAGAATCACAGTGAACCCTGAGCATGTTTTGACAACATTGTAGACCAGACCAGATGAGGGACTGACAGCTCAGCGGTCATGCCAAACCGTCCAACCCTTCCTGCAAAGCCACTGCCAACTGAATGTATACAACAATAGGACATATTGTTGTTATTGCTGTTGTTGTTGCTGCTGCTGTTGGTAACTGTTGTAGGATTGTTGGAATATCCGCAGCGACCGCAGCAGCTACCCCCAGCCCTGCTTAACTGTAACTGTGTGGGTGGATGCGGAGATGATTGTGGTCCCATAAGTCCAATTCAAATGTCCTTTTTTATACATTTTTATTTCAACAGTGATTCTGTTTTGTGCTTTCCGTACGTCCTGCGTGTGTTTTATTTGCGAATGTAAACCAAAGGCGAGTGCATGCAGCGAGTTAATGGCTAATGTCATGTTCCGGACTTAACAACAGCATTTCAAACGAGCCAGGCAAACAACATACAACGACAGTCGGTAGCTGGTCGCTGCTAGCTGGTTGCTGGTAACTGGAGCAGCCATTTCAGGCGTGGCCACAGCGCAACAGAGACATCAATTGTCCATAAGAAAAGGTTGCGTATACGCAGCATTGTGCGTTGTGCCGTCGAGCGGCGAGATAGGGTGAGATCGGCTCATAATGTCCATGCCCATTCAGTGCACAATACACACACACACACACACACACACACACACACGCATACACTCGCTGCTGTGGCTAGCCAGAGTGCGTCCTTGTTGTCCTTCGGCTGCCTTTATGTTGCTGTTGTGATTTGCAGTCATAAAGTGAAATTACAGTTATTGTTGTGGCCGGGCAAGGCGAGGCTGGACAGGGCTAGGCAGAGTCCTTCGTCGCTTGCTGAGCATAAAAGTTAATAAATATAAAATGTAAGGTTAGGGCTGTCCATCTGCTGACCATTGCCCGCTTTAATGAGCAAACGCTGCTGCGCTGCTTGTCCGTCTATTGCCGCCTCACCTCTCTCTCTCTCTCTCGCTAACATCATTTTATTTTGAAGCTAATTAAACTGCACTCGACTGTCGTTAACTTGGCTACCTGTCACTGCCCGTTCGGCTTGTTTGCCATCTGGCCTTAACGAGCGCAGTCTTAATGGCAAATAATATTGTGTTGCTGCAACGAATCTCAAACTCAATCTCAAGAATGGCTTGATTTTTTTTACATCCATGATAATGGCATTTAGCAACGTTTTCAGTTTTCCAAAGTTCAAATGTAGAGCGAAGGAACGAATGTTTGTGCTTGTAATAAAGTTGTGGAGTCGACTGCATGTCAATCATAAGGTTTACTTACCAATATACCTTATAGAGCGGGAGTTAAAAGATTTTAGAATAATATACCTAAACTAATGCGACAAATCGTTATTTTTTTAGATTTTGGATGGACAACTAACTCATAGAATAACTAACAATATAATATTATTTAGCTCTGCTGACTAGAATATATGTATATAGAATATAGGTTTATGATTGACAGTTTAAGATGATGTTCAGTTTAAATGGTAGCTGAAATATTAGCTTTAATATATATATTAGTTACAGTTCGGAATTTGTATTCAAACTGTTATTTTTGAGATATTTACTTATAGAACTTATAGAACAACTAACAATATAATACTATTTAGCTCTGTGTTATAGAATATAGGCTAGTGACTGAAAGCTTAAGATGAGTTTCCATTTAAGTAGTATAGTACATATTTTGACATTAGCTTTAATAGAAAGATGGGTTGAAAATCGTAATTTGTGTTATGCTAACATAACAAATCAAAATACTGAACACTCAAATATATATACTCAATAGACAAGAGTAGGCAGTTGGACATCTTGGAAGTGACTAAAGCTAAGAGGGAATAGCTTGACTCAGAACTGCAGCCACTGATATCAACACCGTCAATTAGCTGTGTGTGTGTGTCTTTGGCCAATACAGTATGGCCAAGTCTAAGCAGTCGCTATATGCTATATATAGTCGGACATCAGCTTGAGCTGCACTCAGTTGACTGAGCAAATGGATTATTTGCATGGCCGCATAAATGGCCGGCACACACAGAATTTGGCTAACACACATTGATAAGTAGGTAGATATGTATGTGTGTGTGAGTGTTTGCTGCAAGTGACAAACCGCAAAAGGTTGTGACGTTAACATTAAGGTTAACGTTAACGTTAACTTTGGGCATCAGTGGCTTACTTAACGTCCACACAGTGCACCGCAGAGGTTAACTAATTTTGTGGTTGCGCCTGCAACAGTTGAATGTGGCTTCGACTCCTTCCTGCCAGTGTGTTTACCTTTCGGGGGTGTGGGCGTGTGTGTGTGTGTGTGCGAGTGTGTGGTCACTTTATAATATTATAATGCGCTGTTTGTGGCAGCGTTTGGGTCGTCACCGCAAATCAAAATCAACAGCTGCCAGCGATTGTCAGTTGTGAATTGCCAGTCGCCATTCGACAGTTGGTGGCTGCTTAATGAACTTTAAAGAGTAGCTTGCAGTTTGCTGTTGACTCAGTGGCTGCCACTGCGACTGCTGCATCAGTGCCAATAACAACAGTTGCTGCCTCAAACAGCAGCAAGTCAATTGCCACGCGAGCAAGGCACAGTGACTATAGTTGTACAATTTGCATGTAATTCTAGTCAAATCGACTCCATTCGACTTGGGATAGGCTCAACAATATTGCCATACAATCTTACCAAACAAGTTTTCAAATTGTAAAAAGTAATCAATATATAATTGCTGCATATAATTGAAAATAATATAAAGGTATTTATACTGTCATTAAATCATATCAAACTAGTTTTCAAATTGTAGAAAGTAATCTTAATATAATCGTTGCAAATAATTGAAACTAATATAAAAGTATTTATATAACATTATAATAGAATTAGTTCCACTCGAAATCCAGTTAAATTTTTTATTAAAATAAAAACTTATAAACAAAAAATGGATTAAAATAAAAGGAGATTTTTCACTCCAACTCGAGCCGACTTTCACCTAAACTGATTAATAAAATGTAATAATTTTTAGCTTTTCATATTTATTTGTATACAATTCTTACCAGAACTAAAGTTAGTTATTTGTTTTTTGAATGGATAGAAGCAAATGCCTTAAAAACTAAAGAATGCTCCTGCAAGTCAAATTTGATATAGATTTTCAATCTAGATAGAAGTATGAAACAACTAAAAAAGTTCACCATAAATTCAGTTATACAAATGAATTGTTAGATTGTTAGAGTCATGCTTGAAGCAAATGATGCACAGCTGCCTTATATATCGTAGTTGTAATTTCCATTTGAGCTGCTACACTGGCCACTGTACGGTACACTGTCCTCGCAGGTTGTTGGCATTGCCAGCGCCTGGTCACATTGCCGAGATGTTCATTCCGGTCAATGTTGGCTCAGGCAACGATGCATGCCGGGGTCAGTCTGCGTTTGTCCCGATGCGGGCTGAGAGTGCTTGGATGGAGGTGGCAGTGGGGTCAGGGGTCAAGGAGCGAGTGAGTGCTGACAATGTGCTCATTGCATGCATGTTGTGGTTGTTCGGCTCTGTGTGTTATCTGTGCCTCATATGTCCGTCCGTCTGTCCGTCCGTCTGTCCTGTCCGCCTTGGCATTAGGTTTAGCACCAATGCACCCGAAGCAGGGCCCGGAAAATTGCAATAACATTGTGACACGTCGACGCTGATGCTGATGTTGCTGCTACTGCTGCTGCTCGATTGTCTGCCGCATCCATTCGGACAAAGTTCAATGTTAATTTTGAGCATTTACCTGTGCTAATATTGCCAGCACACACACACACACACACACACACACCCGCACATACACCCGCACACACACTCATATACGCAAACATATGAGCTTTTAATACTTTAGCAAGGCCGAACTGTTGGTTTGGCCATACGGCCAGTCTGGGGCGAGCAGTCGACAAATGTTATTCTACAGTTACCGCAGTTGTTGGTTTTCTTGCACAGATAGGGAGTGAGGGAGGGCGAGAGGGAGATAGCGAGAGTGTGCAAGGGAGAGATGAACACTTGAACTGAACGTTCGGCCAAGCGATGCACATTCGCATGCAATGTTGTTCTTTCTGATGTCGTTTATTTTTGTTCGAAATTGCGCCATCAGGAATATGCACAGGTGCATTTTAGCACAATAAAAACGTAATTGCCGGCAATTTAATACAGTTGTTAGAGAAGGGCGCTCGCTGCCGTACACAAAAGATGGGGTCAGATGGCCAGCTCGATATATGCATGGGATCTATGGATATAGGGATTGCATCAGTTGTGGCAACATCGCCCGCTGCTTGCCACATGCTGCATGTGTGTGAAAGTCAAGTGATTGGCAGCGCTACATTTCAGCACCTGCGATTTTATTAGCACACATTTAGCCGTACAGCATGACGTATGAGTAATGTGTATTGTGCTGTGCACAGAGCCATAATTGTGTGGCAGCTACTTGGGCGCTGTGCGTAAATTAGCGTAGAGTTTGATTAATGTGCGCTTTGTGCATTTTTATTTTTGAGCAAAGGAGCAGCAGCAGCAGCAAAAGTCGAGCGCAACCCTTTTCAAAAGGGCCCCGGGCAGAAATCATTTGGGCCCCCCGCTCTTGCTCTTGGCAGCATTTCAAATCGAAGTCGACCGCTCGTTTGTCTTGTGCTCAACCAAACTCACTCTTCGCTCTTTGCGCCTAATTAAATTTGGCATAAAGTCCCTTTTCTTTTTTTTTTTAATGCGAATGCGCCAGCACAAAATGGAAGAAAACAGCCAACAACTTTGCCAGCTACATGCTAAAAAGTTGGCCCAGACAAATGTAGCAGAGATACAGCCAGATACATTTGGCAGGACCTTTTTTTTTGCGCTACAGTATTGAAATAATTTCAAAATTGAAGGGCAATTAATCACAAATGAGATACAAATTTGTAAGCGCGCCGCCCATGGCGTAGTAAATGACTTTCAAAAGCGGGCACTAAACAGAGAAACAGATGAGAAAAAAAGACCGAAAAGAAATCGCATGCGGCAAAAGTTAAATACGTATCGAAATGAACACTGAAAAGGCGCTCCAAATGAGCGTTTTATTTATTTAAATAACTTACATTAGTCATTCGGCTGGAAACGTGAAGCGGTTCTAAAAGACCAGAGGCTGTACGAGGCAAATTTAATTTGATATTTGGACTGGCCATAAAACGAAAAACAATTAAGAAGCCCTGCAACCCTAACTTAACACCAATAAAAAGTAGTTGCAAAGGCAAAAAAGTTGGGTCCAGGCAACTGGCAACCCCGGCGCCGGTGAAGTTTCGCCAGCCGGAGTTTTTAGCAATGTAAATCCAATCCGGCGTGCAGCCATCATGCGGTTAACACTTCGTATGACATAAATTACGAAAGTTTGCGCATACTTTTTCACACACAGACCCCAAATGCAGCCACCCTACTCTAACCATAGCCCCAGACCCAGCCCCACCCCCCTGCAAATGCAATACTGTGGCCATATTCTTTACCAAATAATGCTAGCCAGCGTGCTGGCAAAATGGCTTTCAACAGGCTCAGAGCATCGCACAGAATTTGACTCCTCGATTCTAAAACAAAAAGCCTGTGAAGTTCGTCTGCATTTCTTTCATTTTAGCCTCCGCTGCCTGGGCGATTTAAAAAAGTTTAAGAACTTTGCACAAGATAAAAGATATATATTATATACATACATATATATGTATATGTGTGTGTGTGTGTGTGTGTGTGTGTCTATACATGCGCATATATATTACGCACTTACAGCATGCTCATAAGTATTTTACTGCTGCGGCTGTGGCTTCGGAGCGTGCCTACAACGTTGTCTTTCTGTGTGGGACAGACAGACAGCCAGACAGCCAGACAGTCAGACAGACAGAGAAGCTAACAGCAAATGTTGCCCTTTTGCATGTCAGTATCTATGTGTGTGTGCGTGTGTGTGGGAACGCACTTAACACTTTGCATACGCATAAATGTCGCATAAAGTTAACTGCGCATAGAAAAATGGAAATTTTTATTAGATTGCGATTTTGCATTGCCTTTGTTTCTTGTAATATGTTTATTCGCCAAAATACATTTGTAAATGTTTCCAATCATGTGCACATTTGTAAACATTCTTTAAATATCAGACTTGCTGGCTCAGAGACGGGTAGCTCAGAGGAGAAGCCAAAACAAGCAGTTGAATGCTTGTTAACAATTTTGTTTGCTGCTCAAGTGCTACATTAATATAATTCTTATTAATTGTTCAAACAAATCCATAGGTACATAGTTTTATATATATATTTGCCGTGTAAAATTTATTTAAATCAATTTATTTGTTCAAATGTTTCAGATTGAAATGCAGAATGGATGTAGAAAAAAAATCGAAAAAGTTTTGTCAAAGTTGTGAGGATTTCAATTTCTCGGAAATGTATTTCTAGGTTCTTGGAATCATTATCAAGGCTAGTATTTCATGGAAAATCTGAATTCCAAAAGTGCTTCAGATTTAAATGCAGAATGGATGTAGAGGTCAAAACCATGATCAAAGCCGTCTCGTAATCGATAATAAGTTTTCACAAAGTTATGAGGCTTAAAAATGAAATAACTAACTGTGAATTAATAAATATAAAATTGTATATTGAACATCCTGTAGTATATATTTTCTTCCAAGTTTATGTAAATCTTTGGAAATGCTGCCATTTTGTTATCTTGCACAATAACAAGTTATTACTGTACTTACTGATTTTGCTTTTCAAATTTAAGACTTAAAGAAGAACATTTCTCATTTTCGTTACACAAATTGCTCCAACTATTAATCTAGGTTTTTGTTCTCATTTAATTCGCATTCTCTGCGGCCAGTCGAGCTGGCGAATTATGTCCATTGTCCATTAGCATGGTAATTGAATATCACGGGCAATATCCATTTATGTAAATACGTGTACATTGTTTAGTTGAATTACTTTCCGCCTTTCTGCACATTTTTATTTCCCCGATATTATTTCCATGGCTCTATCCTCCTCTGTGTAGTTGCCCGCTGTTCTCGTTGCTCCCTGCTCGTTGTCGTTTCATGCGATTTTATAGTTTATCATTATTTGCGTAGAGCTTAAATATCTCTTGGGAGAAACGTTGTAAAAAACGAAAACACACAGGAACAAAAAAAACACAGTGCCGTCAAAGGCCGCAGCAAGGGGGGCAAAAGTCGAGGCAGCTCGAAGGGGCAGCAACAACAGCAACAATAGCAACAACCATCGATTGTCGCACAGGTGCGTGCCCCGTTTGTGAAGTGGATGAGGATGTGGATGCTGCAGGATGCTGGAGGATGCTGGAGGATGGAGGAGGATGCTGGAGTCGCGTCTCTGTTGCTGTCGTTGCTGGCTTTGCTGTAAAATGGAAATTTGCTAACGTTTATTTATTTTTTCTCTGCCTTGCTGCCCCTGCTCTTGCTCTCTACCTGCTCTACCTGCGCTTGGCCTGTGCAAACGAAGCATGAACTGGGAGCGTAATTCAAGCGGAAAATTGTCGCGTAACGTCATCTTCCCATTGACGCAGCGGCGCTTGTCGCTCAGGTTCGGGTCTCCCAGCTCTACGGCAATATAACCTGCACACGGCGTAGTTCACATTGTTCTATCTACTACTACTACTAGTACTGGCACTGTTACTGGTAGCTGTAGTTGTAGTTGGCCATTGTTAATATTCTATGCTTGCATGCCGCTTGAAATTGAAGCATATTAGCCATGGGCTGCAGGTGCAGTCGGTACCCAGCCGTTAGCTGTGATTGAAGCAAAACTGCGTCTTTGCTGCGACTCGACTCGATTCGACTCGACTCGACTCGGCAGGAACCCAATTGGAATGTTTGATCAGGCAACGCAATTGCTCATCATGCCCAACACCAGGTGAGCGAGCACGGGAATGGCAACGGGAATGGGCACAGGAAACGAAATGGAGCCGCGGTCTGCCACAAATCGTGTTAGCCACGCCATTAGCAAAAGCTGGCCAAGCACCATGGCAAACAACAAACGCACATGCCTTTGAGCACCGCCCCCGACCCCCCACAAGCAGAAGCTGGAAACAGAGCCGTAGTCGTTGCCATAGTCGTTGCTGCTCTCGAACAGGGCAATGTGCACGCTTCAATAGCCGTAAACCAATTGAAAAGCATATTTGCATGCGCTGATGGACCGAGAGCCGCATTGAGGCCAAGGCTCGGTTGGAGCTTTGCATGTATCGAGTTGTCCGACTTGAAATATAATATTGAACCTAAACTGGGAAGTCTGTTAGCAAGCGTCAAATGCTTTTTGCACCCCCCAACCCCACCACCCCAGCCACACCAGCCTCAACCAACCGCAGCCTTTGCCGTTGGCCTGCGGCAAAATCACTCGAAATTGGGCGAGCACGCGATTTCCGAACATTCCGGATTACGTTTGTAATCGAAATACTTGTAGCAAATGGCGCCATCGACAGCCTAGATATGATGCCTACTACCCATATCGATGGTGCTGCTGCGCTGCTGATGTGGATGTTGATGCTGCTGCTGCTGATGTTGAGACAGCCGCTTTCGCCATGTGCGCCTCGTAACAATGTGGAAAATTGTTTCCTGTATCAATTTCACACATTAAGGAAGCAATTTGATTTTATCGCTTCCTCATGACTTCACGTTCAATTATTGAAGAGTTTACGTTTACGTTTGCTTTGCTGTCTGCGCCTCTGCGACTCCATTTCCCGCTCCCATTTCCAATGCTGCAAGTGGCCCTTTTGTTGCCCTCTTGCCAAACACACATTTTGCACATGTGTTTTGTTCTTTAGGTAATTCTTTTCAATTGTTCCGAAACAAAATGTTTTACATGTCATTTGCATCGCTTTTATGTCCTGCGCCTCCTAAAAGTAGCCATTAAAGGATACTATTAACTTGTAATCAGGTGTTCAACAAGCTAATTTTTTTCATGATAAAATTTTAGGTGACATTTTAATTACTTTGACCGTTATCTTTCATTAAAAATTACTACTGTAAATATTTAAATTAATGTCATATGCTAAATGCATAGAATGAAACTATTTTGGTAGAAGTTTTCAACTCAAACTCATAAAAATTCATTATCTGTACCATAAAATTGTAAATTTAAACAAATATTTTTCACAGTGTATTGAAAAAGTCTTGATTTTGTAATTGTAATTGCCGTAATTTTTGTTGCCTACTGTTTTCTACTGCTGCCTTTAGCTATATATGACATGAGTGTGCTAAGGACTCCAAATTGAAATCCCAGCTCCCACAAGGATATTAAGGTAAAATTCTCATTCTTTCGGATGGATGCTGTTACTGTTTGCATACCAATCTCAATCTGGCCATGTGAAACTTGAGAGATAGAGAGAGAATCAGCATCGATGGCTGTTTATTATTCGTGACATGTTTGCCGATGAGTACGCATACGCAGCGTATGCCACATACAAATGAGTCATTGTGGGGCACGTAGCCAGATGGCTGTCAATGGGTCAATGGGTCACCACAAAATCAGTTCTATTTGCATTTGCATGAGTGAGGGACAATTAAAAGCAGCGGGAAATAGTACAAATAATAGTAGTTGTTGTAGTTGTTATTCAACTGGAGTTTATTTGTCTGACAAAACCGAAATTTGGTGAATTTACGAAGAAATTAAAAACTAATTTCTGCTTAAGCAGAGCAAAGAACTGAACTGAGCAAAAGAGTGAGCAAAAGATTTGTAATTGTCATTTGAAAATGTTGCGCATGCAAATTAAGGCGAATCCAAACCTCAACAGGACAAGATACAGAACCAGAACTAGAGCCAGAATCACAGCCCTGAAGCGCAATCCGGTCTAAGGCCAAGCAGAAGCAGAGAGGAGAAAAAGAATACCAAAGTCACAAAAGCAGTTGATGAAGGCGCCAGTGACAACGATGCCGACTGCTTGGCAGACAGAATTGGAAAAAAGTAGAAACTTTTAATTTGATTTGCAGCATTTTAATGGATTTTAATGAAACGCAAACAGGCAATGGTTGCAGCAGCAGCAACAGCAACAGCAGCAGCAGCAGCAGTAGAACCTTGCCGAAAGGACACTTGAGCATTGCTCGGCAAAACTTTGACAAATGCCAAAGCGCGAAAAATTTACTTCACTTTATTTGGCCGCATTTCTTCTTCTTTTTTTTTGGCAACTTAGAGCTCCAGCTGATGTGCACCATCCGGACGGAACTTAATTGAAAATGTTTAAAATTCCATGACAAATTGCAGGCAACAAAAAAAAAAAAACGGAAAACAAAAGTTATAATGCAAAATTAATTTCAATTACTTGCAGAAACATGAATATGACAGCTATGCGTCATAAGTAGGAAACGACAGGAGGCGGCATCCTGCGATATCCTGCTAATTAAAATCACATAAATTACGCCTACCATATGACACTTCAGCACAATGACGCGTAATTTATAAAAGTTTGTCTCTCTCTCTCTCTCTCTAGCATATTTGCTGGAAAATTCCTTGGCCAGCTCAGCTCAACTAATTTGATTAGCTGTCAACGCTCAGGCTCATTAAGTGGCCATCAGAAGTGGCCTTTGTTCGCCTAATTTGTAATTTGTAATTTTTTTTCTGTTTTGGCTCCTTTTGTTTTGTGCGACCGCGTTTTTTATGTGGATTGGCCTATCTTGGCTTTGCCGGACAGACAGACGAGAGAGAGAGAGAGAGAGAGCACTCATGAAAAATTTAGTGGAAACTAATTGCAACAGCATTGAAATTAATTATTTAACCCTTTTTATTGTTTAAGCTCTTTGCCCATTGCCTTTTTGGCCCGGCCTTCGGTCTCGCTGGTGCCCAGTCCTTATTAGCATAATTAATTGTGCAAATTTACGTACTTAAACAAGTTATTATTTTCAATTAAGCAAGTACATTTCATCATTTCCGAGCAGTAGCAGCAGTAACACACACAAAAGGACTCTTTGGACATGGGCCAGGTATTCAATTGCATACAGTTTAGTTGGGTAAAAGACTCACTTTTGTGCAAATCAAGAGCTGAAGAAGAGTAATTCAAGAAATCCAACTTTGGTTCATTGCATAGACATGTTTTTAAGCAGGATTGTTGTTTAATAAACATGTTCACTAGCCTAAAACACAAAAGAAGCTTAAATGCAAAGCTGAAATGCATTTTCATTTATCTGAAATGGGGAAGTGGAAATTGTTTATTCCAAAAATGGAAATATATGTCTCAGGATGATTCACCTATGGAATATATGATTGGTATTCATACTCAACCTGAAATGAGATATTAATTTAAAACCATCTTTTTAATTCATGTATAAATAAATATCTTCCATTAAAGCATCCGTTAACCAAATGCATATTTACCTTCCTTTTTTCTGCCCATTGCGCCCATTTTGCAGTTCATAAATTTCAATTTAAAAGCACACAAATTAAAGTCGATCTGTCAGTAATTTTACAGATTAGCGCAATTATTCTGGCATACTCTTGTTTCTCGTTTCAATTTTTTTCTTCTACAACTGCAACTGCAGGCTCATAAATTACATAAATTATTTACACTATTTGTCTGCATTTTGCGTTAATAGCACACAAAAAAAAAATATATAAATAAATTGCTTGGCTTCGACATTGAGTGCCTCAGTTCGAATTAAAACAAAACAAAATAACAATCAAATGCATTTTCTTTTTTGTATAGAGTTTTTTTTATTAATATTAATTTGTATTTGGAAATAAAAAAATAAGTTCACAACCAAAATATGTGCGAGTGAATAGGCGAATCAATTTATTCATGTTGCCAATAAAACCCATATTATACTATTTTTGTATGCACTCAGTTTTATTTTAATTGCATGCTGAATAACAAAAAGTGATTAACAAGTGCCCGACTTTGTATTTGGTTTACCTTTTCAATTAAATATATATCGAGTTACAATGTTTATTAAAGCATCTTTTTTTGGTTTTTTGTTTTTGCTTGATTCCTCCGAATAACTGCCATTTTAGTACCTAATTGATGCCATTTGAATGCATTTTGATGCTGCTTAGCTTTAATTTACTCGTTAAGTTGGCACTTAGCACAAGTTAGTTTATATGTGAGTTGTCCTTTTACTGGCAAAAGTACTTATATACTATATACTGGTTGCTTTTGCTTTTGGTTTTCGGTTTTTCGTTCTATTTCTAGTAGCTCATTAATATGAAATGTTTGCTGCTTTTAGTTAGTTACTCGTATGTGTTTGTGTTTTTTCTTTTTTTGTTACTGGATACATATGCTTTGATTCGAGCATTGTTTAAGTGTACGTACATTGGATGCCCGTCCTTAAATTTGTTTTTGTTTTTGTTTTTTTATCTTTTTCTGTAAATTTGACATTTTGTTGTTGTTGGCTATTGCAGCATGATTTATAGTTGTTTGCCTCTGTTTATTATGTTTAAAATTGTATTTACAGCATTTTATGTTTACTAACCCTATCGCTATATTCATAATCATTTTTACAACATTTGCATATTCCACAGAAAACATTTCATGTTGGCTTTTTTCCCTTCCAATATTTGTAGAATTGTTTTTTCTTTTTCATTTGTATTTAATATATATTTTTTTTGTTTTTTCTGAAATTCAGTTACAAAAAGTGTTTCATGTGCACAAAAATGTGTGTGTGTGGGTTTATTATAATTAAATTTGGAAAACGTTTACATGTACATTAAAAATTCGTGTTTGTTCAAATGTGACTTATCATGGCTAGTATGCTTATCAAGCCAACTGAATACCTTACCAATTCAGTTGCTTATTATGCTGTAGATTTTATATATGTAATTGATTTTGAAGACATGCAGTGAATTTGCTTGGCCTTCCTGAGAAGCTATGCCAAAGAAAAATGCCAATCTGTCCCATGGAAAGAAGCTGACATAAAATCAATAGCTTTACTTAAATGACAACAACAAACCATGGAACAAATCATAATGCACTTATATTCATTATAAGATATCGAAATGAAATAAAATTCTCAATATTTGTAGTTTCAATGAAACAAATTGAATTCAATTCAGCTGAGATGCGTTTCAACTAAAATAATACATTGACTGACTAGATTTCCTGTTTCCATTTTAACTTTATGATACACTTAACGTTTTAGATTGCATATATATATAAATATTTATATATATATACGTATTTAGTGTGCACTTTTGACGCACTTCATCAATTATATAATAACTCTCAACTCTCAGTTTTATATACAAGTGACAATCTTACTTAATCTTAACCAGGCCCATTCTACTCTACTCCTCTCAAAACCATATGACCTTTAGTTTATATATGCCCGCTTTCATCTTGCAACGTTAGCAGACTTCTTTACTAACTAACTAACTAATTTGTTGATATAGTGGCCAAAGTTTGCTTTACACCTGCCGCCTGCTGAGACTGCTGCGACTGAGGCAATTCTGTTGTCCTGACTGTTGTTGTTCTGAATGCTCATGATGAGCGCTGTGTAGATATCGTAAGCAGAATTATCACAAAGAGACTGGATAGTAGGCAGGTCCTTGCCCAGCGGCCACTTCTGCAGTGTGACGCAGCTGAATCTGTGCAGCAAAGAGAATTGCATGGAAACATAAACATAACGCAATACAAAAGCACAGCGTTTATTGATTAGATGCGAACAAATGAACAGACATATTGCTCAGATTGCTCAGCAAATATAGTTCTGAGAAATATACTTAAGGATAACAAAGAAAAATTGCAAAACTATAATATGCTCGAGCTCAATTGTTGGCTGATTTTGTTATGATTCGATTTTATGCTGTATATTATAAACTATTTTTATTTCAACTTAAAAGATTTGCACTGAATAGTCTTATATTCTGTAGAAAAAACTCTGTTTATAAGACAAAGGATATTAAAAACAAGTGTGGAAGGATTATCTTCGGCGTACTCTTTTCGAACCTTTAGGCTATTTTCACTCTGCAAACTGCACCAGCGAAATATTTAATGACGCATATCTTTGCTAATTATATCTAAGTCGATTTAAAATTTTAAACATTGATGAGCTATAAGGATGTTCAATTGTACAAGGCAATTTGAGGCGATAGCTTTGAAAAGCTCGGAAATATGGCCAAAACCGACTTCCAGTTCTATGGCAGCTATAAGATATAGTGGTCCGATCAGGCCGGCTCCGAGAAATGTGCTGTCCCTTTAGATAAAAGGTCTCTGTGAAAAGTTTTTCCACGATAGCTCCAAAACTAAGGGACTAGTTTGCATACATACAGACAGACAGACAGACGGGCAGACGGACAAGGCCAGATCAATTTGTCTAGTCATTCTAAACATACGTAACTCTTGGAGGTCTCCGATGCTTCCTTCTATGCATTACACACTTTAGCACAAATTTTCTTCGAAAAGAGTATAAGCAGTCAGAAATAATGATTTTCTGTACGAAGCGAGATTAAGGCATTCACTTCAGGTTTCTGGAGTGTTATTTATGAGCAGCTGAGTTAGTTTGGCAAAAGGATATGGCTCATTTATGGCCTTGCACATCCTTCACATGCTATTTGGAGGGGCTGTAAGTATTTATTAATACTCACTTGTTACCGCATGTCTCAGCATTTGATTGTTCAAATTATCGAACTGCGTGAGCAATGCACTCAGAGTCGTCTCTCGCCGCAGCTCCGGATAGTTCTCAATTTCCGCCACGCACTTAAGCTCAAGTATCTTGGTGGCCAGGTAGAAGCGATGTCCCTGCAGGTAGAAGTGCACCTGGAGTCGCTGCCGGCGCAGTATATAGTCGTGGGCGGGTATGCTCGTGTCTATGGTTGGCTGCAGTTCGCCCAGCATTGGCTGCAAAGTGGGTTCGGTTGGGTTCGGTTGGGTTCGGTTGGGGGGTGGCTAAAAATGCGAGTGCTTTTTGATTGCCTGCTTACCTGCTCGCCATTGATGTACCAAGTGAGCTTTGTGGCCAGACTGGAGTAGTCCGATGAGCAAGTGGCACTGAGGAACTCCTCCATGCGATACATCGAGTTGAAGCCCTCGATTAGGGGGTCACTTTGCGGCAGGGCTGATACAAATGAGACAAATTAGCCGGTAATGGGATAAGTGCTTTATACGCTTAGCTTAGCTCAGCGACCGCCCACCTGCCACCGTCATGTTGTCCTCCTTGGCCGCCAGCTTAAAGTGCGGCGCATCTCCGCTCACCTCGCACTTGAAGTTGCCCGTGGACTTGGCGCCCAGCAGGCTGAGATCCACGCGGCATGTGGACTCGTTGCAGAAGTACTTGCCATCGAGCACTTGAATGCCAGCGACGGGAAATGTTAAATAAACCGGTCGCATCAGTGGCGTGTATCTAAGGATCAAATTGATAAGCGCTGTAACCCAACATTGCTACATTGATTGCGTTCTGCTGCTTACCTGAAGAACTCCAATCGATCCTTGTACCACTTGACCGAGTTCAAGGTGTGCCCACTCATATCGTAGCTGCACGACAGCGTCACATTGTCCCGAAAGTCCACAATCTCCGGCACACTGATATCCGTAACAAACAGCGCCGAGATACTCTGCATATCTGTGGAGTAAACGTACATAAGTATATTTATGTATATGCAGTTTGACAGTCACTGGAACACCGCAAACTAAAACGAGTTTTGTGCAAGTGGGGGAGTGGTGTGTGCATAATTCTTAATTCATACAGCTGACTAACCAGGTGTTGGGCATGAAATGTGCACAGTGCTATCCCATTTTGGGTGGTTCCACAGCTCCACAGTTTCACACACACACGGCACATCGAATAAATTTGAAATTTCATGAAATGAATATGCAAAATAGTTGTTGGCCAGGCAAACGAATATAAAAGCGAGCTAAGCGCAACAAACTGCAGCATTGCATAGGGTCATATGTCTGTGGCATATGTGTATGTGTGTGTGTGATTCCACTTTGTGGCATGTGGGTTTTTGGGGGCACCTGGCGATAAGAGCAGCTGCAACATATGCAACCCGATGCGCTGCACTACCTAAAAATTGATAAGAAATGCGAACCGAAAACTGTCAGGCAGACCCGACATGTGTTTGTTAGTGTGTGTGTGTGTGTGTTGTCCTTTGGCAACATAAATATTTCATGACTTGGTCTTTTTGATTTGACAGAAATAGAAGTGCAGCTAACTGAAAGATAAGCAAATGCAAGGGTAGCGCAAAACGCTTTAACCTTCTCAAAACTGCGAAGAACTTCTTTTGTCAACCTCAAAATTCGGCTTCTATTAAAGTAGCTGCATAAAATTGTAAACATAGTTTGGAAGGAGCATAAGTACATAGTTGCATAGCAAAATAAATCGGAAATAACTTCTAAATTATGCTAGAAGTCTTAAAAACCTTTATAAGTAAAATTAAATGCATAATGTGTACGCATGAAATCATTTTACTATATATATATTCAAAGCGCTGCCAACAATTGCCAATTATTTATTTAAATTTAGTAATTTTAGATAGATAAAAACTTGCGCTTTCAGGTTTACTCAACATATGCAAATTTGCTGCTAATTAACCCACACATTTTATTTGATGCTGGCAAGCACATCTACTACCTTGCAAAGCACACACACACACATACACACACACACACAGACAGAAGGACCTCAACGGCAACGGATTTTTGTCTAGCTGGATAAATTTACATATGAATTTGGCAAAGGACGAGCCGACAAAGTTCGGTGATAAATTCATTTAAAGATGCCGAGACGTTTATGCAAATATGCGACTATATATCTATATATATATATATATGTGGTATATATAGGTCTATGTGGGGGATTATTTGCTGTTAGACTGGGCTTCTGTGCTCATATGCATACAAGTTAAGTCGCCTGATTTGTATGCTACTAAAATAATAGTATTTGCATACATAACCTACAATATAATAAAATCAAAGGATATTTGCAACTATACACATTTCAAGCAAATTGTATGTTTTACGTACAACAATAAACACACACAAACAAACACACACACACACACATATTTATAGCAAAGTCATATATTGTTGCGGCAACAATGATAGCTGCATCAGCAATTGCAATTGCAATTGAAATTGAAATTGAATGCACAATATTTAATTCCATTAGGCTAGTTAAAACTATCCAGCCACGCAGAGCAAAGCTTACAAAGTAAGCGTAAAATATTGAAACACATCGCAAGCAGCACAAACTTCTGCTCCCACTTCTGTCTCTGTGTGTGTTTGTAATCTTTCGCTTGGATTCCGGCACAAAGTCCCGATTCCCGACTCCCGAGTCCCGATTCCCGTGCCATGTGCGCCTTTTGTGAAGCGTTTGAATGAATGGCGCCCAAATACGCCCCGAATGTGTTCGGAGTTGTAAGCGAAATGTGTCAGAGGCATTCAACTAACCGCAAAGTTTTCTTATGCTCTGCCCAAAGGGATTTATGTGCTAGAATATAAAAAGGCTTTCACATATAAAGCTAGAATATTAGTTGACTATCCTCAACTATATGCCCAGTTTATTAGGAATTGGAGACACATTTTTGGAGGGACAAGTACATTAAATATTCCTAATGTCTCCAAATAGCTGTAGCACCAAGGAGCAGTTAAGTATTTAAGGTATATTAATGTAATTAACAATTTGGCTATTGAATTTAGTGGAAAGATTTTATCTACAAATAATTAAAGTCTTAATAATAACCAATATATTGTTACTGCATAAAAATTAGAATTTTCTTTGGCCACTTTTATGCAACATTTTAAATAGTACAAAAATGTTATTGAGCAGTTTGACATTACCTAAAAGTGAAAAGCCATATGAAACTTTAATACACAAAGTTTGACCAGGGGACTGTCCTTGGCACCATAGAACCGACTAACTTGGACATTAAAGATTTATGCAAAGACTGGCAAATAAACCTAATTGACTATAAAATCAGAATATAAGAGAGCATTTAATCGGCAGCATTTGCTTGTCATATTGAGCGACTGCATTTTTAGTTATCTAAGAAGCACAGTTGAGAAATAAAAGTCCGAGACGAGGTCGAAGTTCGGGCTGCAATTGGCCGAATGGCAGCTCATTTAATGCGCTGCAAATTAATTGCCCCATTGCCATTGGCAATTTATGCGCCAGGAGGCGATGCGATGGGTTGGGATGGGAGCTGCCTTTGGCAGGCTGCCTAATTGCGAACATTTCCGAAATACAATTTAACTTTAAACTGCACTCAAGCTGTGCAGCGGCAGTGGCAGCCAGCGACTCTGCCACTGACTCTGTGGCACTGCAAAAGTTGCGGCAGCACAAATTACCAAGTGCCAAAAGGCAGCGTCAGCATCAAAAGCAAACAGCGAATGAAAATGAATGCAACTGCAGTGCAATTCGCACTGGCAGCAGTTGAAATTATGGCTAAAGTCATTAAAAGAGCAAGCAGCCTCGAAGGCTGATGGCCAACTCGAAAAATTACCAGCTGACCAGGAGCATCGACCCACAGGCGAAAACTTTATCAATATTGATTTGCGGTTGAACAGAAGGCAAAAACACACAGCTGGGCAAAAATATACCAGAAAATAATCAGATTGCTTGCTGATATGAACAGATTTAACAATCAATCGTGGCAAAGGCGATTTGCACTCACGCATTACGCATACGCCATGTAGTCAGCAGAGTGTAATTTAAGCTTTTCACTAATACGCACGTGTGCTGTTGCTGTTGCTTTACAAATGCAATATAATAATAGATTGCAGCATCCATCGCTTACTTACCAATTAAAGAGCAGCAGAAGAAAAACAGCAGCCAGCCGTAATCCATTTTTTGTTTGTTCGGAAAATTGTTTGAATAAAATTAATTGAAATAGCGTTGCAGACAGCGCTCTATAGTTATTGTTGATTTTGTTGTTATTGTTGTTGCTGTTGTTATTTTATTCTTTATGCTTGTCTTCACCGCACTGAAAAAATATATATATATATTTGTATAGAGAGAGAGAATTCGTTGTGACTTTGTCAGCGTTTGTTATTTATTATTATTTTGTAGCTGCTCGTTGAGTGAATTGATAAATATTTTAATAGCAATCGATGGCACAAAGGCCAAATTGAAATATAGCAGCACTAGCTTGTAGCCAAGTTAAATGATAATAGAGAAGTGTTAAGAGCAAGAGATATATAGATAGAGGGCGAGTTCAATAGAAAAGAAAATTAATTGAATGCAGCGTGAAAGGCGAGGCGAACCAGTAGCAGTAGAGGATAAATAAAATCACATACAACTGTAGGAGACATAACATAAACACAATTGCAAAGTCATGCAGAAAAGTTCAAAGGATGTGCTCGGCGTTGGCTCTGTCGTTATAAATAAATAACAAACATTTGAAAAATAAAGAAAACCAGGATGAACGTAAGTGGCGTCTGTATGAAAGAGAAAGGCGCAATGCCAATGGAAATGGAAATGGAAATGGCAACGGTAAAGGAAAAAGGGAAAGCACAACTGACGACATCAAAACAGGAAACAAGGACGCTGCCAGCTGGGCGTGGTAGCTGCCTGTGCTCCCAGTGTGCTGTGTGCTCTGTGCGTTTTTGTCAACTTAAATAATTTAAATGCCAAATACATGCGAAATTATGTGTTTAATATTTGAGAATGCTTTCAAGCAGTGCCACTGCCACTGCCACGCCCCCAAGCCGGAATGTAATGCTGTTTATCTTAATGCTCCCCTTACAATTTTGGGCACACGACAAGGATAAGGATGAGGACAGCGGAAGCGGAAGATCCGCGCTCAATTAGTCAGCTTGTCCGGCGACTTCATATCGGTTAGCCTTTATTTAAATTCATTTGTTAGCTGCGTCAATTCTTGTCACACACCGCGTATGCTTAACATTTGCATTTATTTGTAAATTATCACTTTCGAAATCATATACAACTACGACAACTCTGCGAAGTTTATTTATTATTCAATTCAGCATTTTACTGTGTGCTTTTTTTCTCTTTTTGTTGCCACATCGAACGACTTGTTAAGCAGGACGAAGCGTTGGCTCAAAGTATCTCCGCACGGCTTAAAGTTTACGAACTGACTGAAGCTGCAGCAGCAGCAGCAGCGCCAGATACACGGCCGATGAGCAGGCTTCGTCATCGTCCTCATCGTCCTCGTCCTCGTCATCCTTCGTCGGCGTCAGCGTCGTCGGCGTTGCTCTCGTGGCCGTCGCCAATGTTGTATTCCTGTAAGTGTAATGCTGCTGCCGGCGCTGCTGCTGCTGCGGCTGCTCTCTCAGCATCCTGCTCGTGAGCAGCACTTGCTCGTTTATACGACTTGTATCGGCTATTACAGCACAAGAGTGCATCTCTTGCGAAGAGAGCGAGCAGAAAAGAGCGCAGCAGCATCGTTTTTGTAGCCTTGTCGCCGACTGTTAAGTGAGTGTACAACAGTTAACAGTGCAGCTGTTAACTTAACATAACTTAAACATCAGCCAGTGCTGTTATTGGCCTTTGATTAATTTACAAAGTTTTTTGTTGGTAGCAAACTAATTGCATATTATTTACCACGCTATCGACATCAGCATGTTTATTGTGTCTGGCATTTAGTTCACATAGTGCAACTTATAAGCAAGTAGTTTAGGCCACGAAAGTCAGTAAGTAAAGACAGCTAACAACATTTATGGTCCGGCTGCAGCTGCATGTGAAAATATAACGTGCTGTGGTAAAAGATGCTAAGAAAAAAAAATATCTAAAAAAATAAAACTAGCGGCAGCAGCAGCAGCGTTGACGGCAACGAAGCCAGCACAAAGTCATCTTATCATTTCATGAATAATGCAGGGATTTGTTAGGGACACATGACTGGAATTTTACGCAAAAGTTGTGATGATGCTGATGCTGATGCTGCCAACCGCCAACCAGCAACCGCCAACCAGCACGCAGGCAAAGACTATGTTTGTTGCTGTTATTGTTGTTGTTGCTAGTGTTTGTTACACTATAACTGCACGCTGGTTAGATCCACCCAGCCAGCCAGTGCTGTGCTGTGCTTGGGTGTGTGGGTGCGGCAATCAACAGAAAATTGCAGATTTTAAATTCAAAGCATTTTCGTCGTAGTCGCTGTTAAGCTCACTTCGTTGCTCGTCCAACAGCTCGCCCCGCCTTTTACTGTGCGTGCATAAAGCAACTTAATTTCAACGAATAATTTCTGATGCTAAAATATGAATATTAAAACAAACGCAGCGACATGCAGCCAGTAAGCGCCTGTGCATATGCTACTACTTTTACTTCACTCTCGAAGCGGAAGTAAGTCTGCTGTAAATGGCATTTCCGGCGCGTTTTCGACACACACGTGTCTCTGCCTCAAGACTTTGCTAGCTACCTGCTTGCAGGCTCAGCTACTTATTATATTTTTATTCTTCCTCCCTTTTTTTTAAAAATATTTGCCATCTTCCACGCCAGTCACGTGACAACGCAAACTTTTCGCCATAAAAAAAAAGTGCAACAAAAAAATGTTTTGGCTTCTGCCAGCATAGTGTATGTGTGTGTGTGTGTGTGGCTGTGTGTGTGAATGGAAGTTTCGCTACAAATAAATCACATATTTTAAGAATTCATAACTTTAAGTTTGCTTTATGACTCTTGTTTATACATACGCTCTTAGCAAGTGTATTACAACGCTGCGTATGCGCAACATTTGCAATGCACATACAAAAAACTTTTCGCGGTTGCAACATTGCCGTCAATAATTAATGTCTGGCAGGACACAAGCCATTGCAACATGCAAGTTTTGCAAACAAAATTTACAAAATGAAAATGCGCACATGAAACACCAAATTTGACCAAACTTAAATTCTGTTTGAGTTGAAATTAAAATTTCGTTAACAATACGCTACTTAACAAATAAATGCCTGATATACATGATGCCAGTGATAAACGACTGAGTTTCAAAGTAACTTATGCACTGAATTGGCTGTCTCATATAGTGAAATGTGAGAGCATTTCAGGATGAGTCTGAGTGAGTGGGTATTGGCTCAATCCTTCCGCTGGCTGATGCTGATGCATGCCACAGAAGCGGCAATCAAGTTAACGTCGCTACGGCACCTTAATGAAAAACTAAATTGTCAATCAGCCATGAATTGAATGAAATGAAGTGTAAAATTACAATTTCATCCAATTTGCAATTAACTCAATGAGAAGATACCATTTTTGTTGCCCGCTTTTTTTTCATTTTCATTTTCAAATTATTCCAATGGAACGCACATGCAGCTACGGCAGTGTTGTTCGGTTGCTCGGTGTCGGTGTGTTGAGAGCTGCGCACTTTCACTCTGCACCACAACAACAACAACAGCAGCAGCAAGTAGAAAAAAGTAACAACAGCAGCAGCAGCAGCAGCTACAGCAACACTTTGCGGTTGCACAGACCGCTGACAACATGACAGGAGCAGCATGAACAGCATGAACAGGGAGCAGGAATGGGGCAAAGGAGTATAGTAATGGGAACTGCTGGCTACTGGCTCCTGGGAGTGGAGCCACAAATCGCGCTGGCAGCAGCAAAGTTGCGAAGCGGCCAAGTTTCGCTTGCACCTTGCGTTCGATTGAACATCTGCCGCTGCCTTGCCTTGCCTCGACTTGTGTCCTCTTCATTGGTATCCGCTGCAAAAGTGCAAGTTTAATTGCATTGAGCGTAACTAGTTAATGGCTGAAATTGCAAATTGAAATGGTGACAAAGCAATTGAGGTCAAAAACTCCCCGAACAGCAGCAGCAGCAGCAGCAGCAATAGTGACTGGCGAGCGCTAATTACAAACGGACATTGCTGCCAATGGGGTCACTTTGCACTCGCCTGTATACCAATACAATATTCGACATAAAAAAAATACAAATAAGAACATCAGCAACAACAGCTGCGCATAGTGTGAAATGTCAAAGTTGCAATGGCACTAAAAACATTTACAAATTGATTTTTTGTTGCGCCACTGTTGCAGTAGCAAAAATATATTTTTGCATTTGAATGGCGAACAAAACCGCAACGGGACTTGATTGCCAATTGCACTGACGCACACACACACCCATACACACGCACACACACACACACACACACATGCAACTAATAGCACATATTTGGCACAATAATATAATGTCCATAATAAAATGGCCATTTGCATGTTCATTTTTAAACCCCCGACATAAACGCAAATAAATGAATCTAAAAATTGCCACGTCACTGCTCGTTGTGGTTGTTATGGCAGTCATGCTTGTTGTTGTTGCTGCTGTTGTTGTTGTTGTTTGTGTTGCTATTGCTGCTGGGGAAATTAACATTTAACATTCGATGCTTAGTTGACCAAAACTAAAACGTATTTTAATGCATCGACAATTTTTATTTGATGCCAACGCTGCGTATACGCATTCCCACAACATTTATGCCGGATTAATGATAGGGTCAGCAGTCTTTAGCCGCAGTTTGCCAGCAGCAAAAATGGCGCTTAAAATTGCGTTATTTTTAAAGCAATTTTATCTACTGTGATTAGTATTCATTTATTTATTGATATGTAATTATAATATAGTTGAAAAATGAAATGAAATGAAAAACTTTTTAAAACGATTCTACTCACATGTCAGCATTTGAAATAAGCTGATATGATATCGTAGCTGAAAACAAAGATGACATTTACAGACAGCGCGCGGCTTATATAAAACAACTCGCAATTAAGCTGTGGATTATTAACTGACAATTAAACTCAACAGCAGTCTGAGAGCAAATTGCACAAGCATCCTGTAAAGAAGCCTCATATCAACATATTGTACAGATCGCAAAAAAAAAGAAGCAGAGCCAGAAGACAATCATTGAATGAAAACCGAATGCCATAAAAATGAAAATCAAATGATGAACATGACGAACATTTCAATCAGTCAGAGGTGTGAAAATTATTCGAGCTGCGTGCAGAGGAAACGGAAATTGTAGCGCACTGTGTGCAGTTGCAGCTCTTTATATATATACATATATATATGTGTGTATATATTGGTGTTCATTGCAGAGTGCTCAGAGTTGTTGTAAATGACACTTGATTTCGATATTTCAATCAACGATGCGCGCAGTTTGTTAAGCTTTTTGCATATTTTATGCAATTTGAACGATTGGGGCTGCCACAAAATATCTGTAGGCAGCAACCACAACAACGACAGCAACAGCAACTAAAGCAACAACAATATCATTATTAGAGACGCCCCAAAGGCGACATTAAATCATCGATTCAGCAAGTACCTGTTAAGAGTTTCAGCCGCATTTTATTTTGCGGCTTCATTTCGATTTACAGTTGGCCAAATGCCCAGCTTCAGTTCCAGAGTCCATTCCACTATCCCTATCCCTATCCCTATCCCTCTCTCTATACCTATCTCCCTCCCTCTCTCTCTCTGTTTCGATCTACCTCTGTCTGAGTGTCTCGTTGTTTGGGGTCCAGTGTTCAGTTTTTCGCCTGTGCATATATTTTGAATGCGCGCCTTTCGATCACGTGATTGAGATTTTTACATTTAAAACGTGACTGAAATATTTTGCAGCTTTGTCACTTCGATGCCTATCCAGGACACAGGACACAGGACGCAGCACCCATTTTCGCCTTTCAACTTCCAATGGAATTTATTCAATACGCCTTCAATGATGTAGCCTGCGGCCGAGCCAGTCGAGTGTGGCTGCCTTTTATTATTATTATTTGTATGTGCTGGTCTTCCATTTCTGTGTGTGCCCTCAATCCTGGACAACACTGGACTTTTAGATTCGCTCTGTGTCAGTCCTGCTCTCGCCTTTCTACTTATTTTTTCAATCAGCAACAAATAGCAAGTGTTAACTAGATTTAAATAATGCATTAGCCAGCCCTGGCTGTGAAATAACATTTTCAATACAGGCGACTAAATATTTCAGACAACCTCGTGACATTCAGCTGGCGACGATAGAGGACAATGCATTTAATTTATGCATTACATTTATATTCCATTGCTGGATATTTAAATGCACAATTAATTGGCAGCTAATTTGTGCATTAATGCTGTCGAAATGGTGGTAATTAAACCGTTTGCAAGTAGACTTATTCCAATTATAGTGCTTCACTATAAACAAGTATTTATTTTCACTTTTCTATTAATTTATAGATGGTCATTAAAGTCGCCTGAAATGTCAATGCTTTTATTTCTGCTTAAATATATATTTCTATATATTTTCGATAAATGAGTCATCAAATGCAAGTCGCCTTTAGACATTACTCATTTCATAGTTGTGTTGCGCCTTACAGCAAAAAAGAAATTCAAGAATAACTAAGAATAAGGAAAAGAGGCACAAAAAGTACATTTTCAAAGTTGGATACAACTTAAATTAAGAATAAATTCAAAGCAAAAACTATGAACAAATTGCCCATGAGCCTTAAATTTTGATCAGTCTAGGCAATGTCATCAATGGTAATTTATAGGGTCTCAAAAAATACTTTACAAACCAAAATTTAAGTTTTTTTTGCTTGCGCATGTTATTTGGACTAAAAATGAACCACACAAAAAATTTTCAAAAATATTTGTATACTAGATATGGCAGCCACAGTCAAATAAAAACAAGTGGGAAAGGATTATGGTTGCTTATATTTGTTTTGCATACTGGAGGTAACTTATGGGGCTTTTCGACGCTTCCTTCTATGCATTACACACTTCAGCACAAAATAAATAAATTATTTTCTTAGTCATAAGTAAAACAACAACTTCAGCTTCAAAAGTGAGTTTTTGTACCCAAAAAATGCCATTTGAAAACTTTAAACTGTCATAACTTTGCCAAAACTGAACCGATTTTGAAGTTCCAGGCCAATTTGTTCATGGTTTTCCTCTGTTATTCTACATTTAAGTTTCTGTAATGGTATTTTATTAATATCCATCCAATTCAATTGACGGACGTCAACTGAAATACATCATTTTCAAAATAGTTTAATGTATTTGCTTGTGTCTCGGTGTCTACGGGGCGTATGATATACAAGCAAGTCGGACTTTTGTTTGGAAAATACACAAAATTTGAAAAGCACTTGGCTCGACCAAGTGTGAAAGCTGTAAGCCAATAAATGGTACTCTCAAGTATTGAGAGCATAAAACTAGTCGGCAAATGGCTCAATAGAGCCCAGTCGCAAACTGCCGAGACTCATGTGGCAGGCAATTAATTGAAATTGGTTTTATGTGGCCAACAAGCAAGCTCCAAATAAACGGCAATTGAAACACTTGGAGTCTTTGTTTTTTTTGGATTTTTGCAAGTAATTCACACATTTCACACAAGTTGCCAAAAATTTGCACATGTAGCTCAAGTTAAACAAAAATGCAAAAAAGTAGCAGTGGAAGAAGTACAGATGCAGTTTGCAGTTTGCAAATGCTGCTGGCTGTAAATAAAATTTAATGAAATCATACTATAAACTCGTAACTTTCTGATTTACAACGGAGACGATTGCAGCGAGAGCTTGTTAGCCAAGTCTGTTTGGCTCAGTTCGTTCGAGTTTTTGGGCTGCGTAATTTCAACATTGGCAATTAAAATTTCGTATGAGTTGCTTGCAATCAGTGCGCAAGTTGCCACTGCCACTGCACAAGCTACCACACACACAACACACACGCACACGCACACACACACAACACATATATATATATATATGTATTTGGGCTAGAATCTCAGCTGGTGTCTGCATAATTTAAAGCATACATTTAGGCTGCCATCGCTCGAATGCTCAAACCGTCCTCAGCGCCTGCTGTGACAACTGTGTGATAAATGCCTGGCACACCAGCAACACCCAACACACACACACACACACACACACACACACACACACACACACTGGCACACACACCCTTACAGCAATGTTGCTGACAATTCCCAAATAATTTTCAGACTCTGCCATTGGAGCAGGTCGCCATGTTAGTTGCAATGATTGTCGTCTTGGATTTGGTTTGCAGCTCCCATTTGATTATGCCTCCATTGCCATCTCCCTCACTGCTCTGCACTTAAATGCATGTAAACTAGCAACAAATGTTTAGACAAAACTTTCTACTTGTTACTTTGCATATCTCTCGCAAAGAGTTTTCAACTTGGCTGAGGAATGTTCTTGTGCTTGTTCTTCTTCTTCTACTTCTTGTTCTTGTTCTTGCTGTTGCATTCTTGGGTATCAGTTGTGTTAGAGTAGCTTGTTTTGCAGGAAAAACAAATTTCTTTTATTGGATGAAACATGCATTGTGTATAAATAGAACATGAGAGCAAGACTAAACACTAGTTAAAGTAGATAATTAGACACTTGAGACTGAGACTGAGTCCGAGAATTACATAGATTGAGAGCTTAAGCCATGTTGGGGCACTTAGTCCTTACATGCGATAGGCACGACGCATCATCAGGTCAAAGTACATGTCGTTATCAATCGAGGCGCTGATTGCGGCATAGTAGTTGATGAACTCCTCGCGAGTAATCTGAGCGAGATATATTAAGCTGATATAGAAGAGAATTGCTTATATATGTTTATGTATATACCTTGCCATCCAGATTGCCACGCCCACCCTCGAAGTTGTGCAGGAAATCTGTTAAGATCTCATCCTCGCTCAGCTCGCCGCTTTGATATTTAGGATGCTCCTTGACCGAGTAAACAGTCTTGAGATCGGCTATGGTTATGACACCATCATCGTCTCTGTCCATTTTGTCAAAAGCCTGATCTATAATGGATATACGGGACTGCGGCATTGGAGGCTACAGAGAAAGTAATGCATTATATATAACCTTTGAATATATCTCCAGGCCAACTTACGCGCAGCTTGAGCAAAAACTCCGTCATGTTTATGGAACCGCTGGCGTCCTCATCGAAGCTAAATTCGAATGAAGATACAGTTTAAATACTAAAGACTTAATTTAGCTGACTGCTTGCTACTCACGTATTAAACATCTGCTTAATTTCATCATCTGTCACATGCAGACCAATGTCCCGAATGCCAGAGTTGAACTCCTCCTCATTCAGCGCCTTGCTGCCATCATCGTCCATGGCGCGAAAAGCTCTAAATAAGTAATTGAGCATTAAATGAGTAGTTGAATAATTTCGAGAAATGTCATTCAGAGCAGAACTCAACTCACCTGCCTATGCCCAAAATGCCTGTTGCGCCACGGCTGAAGCAGAGCAAACGCAACTTGGTAATGGGATCCTTGTCGGCGCCATCTGTCAGTTCTCTCAGCGATTTGCTAACCAAATTGGCTTCCAGCGTATACAGGTCACCGTTTGAGGGCTGTAAGCAGAGTAGACCAATCGATACTTTAAGTATTTACACTTTTAAATACTATAAATTCAAGCAGGTCAAATTTTACATAAATAAAATAAACACAAATGCAAGCAGACTTAACAAGTAAGAGTGCTCTAGTCGGGAGTGCCCGACTAGCAGATACCTTGAACCAAGTCCTTACAATCATGCATACTAATCTAAACACACACATGCTGCAGTTCAAGCAGTACAAGCAGTACAAGCAGTGCGAGCGGTTTAAGCAGTTAGCTTGATTTTTCGCTGAGCCCCACACAATGGAAAGATAAATCTTAAAAACCTTCTGTGTTTATTGTCCGATCTTATTGAAATTTTTGGGGCAAGCAATTGTCGATAATATGTGTGACCAAACCAAATTGCAAGGTCGTACCTTTAAAAATGCGTTTTTTGAACTTTTGGGAGGTTTGGGGTGTGGTATCCAAAAAGTGAAATATTTGTTACATGTGTATGCTATTCGAGATTATGCATGCCAAATTTGGGGTCTCTAGCTCTTATAACTTTGAAGTTATGTCCCAAAAACGCAAGTCTGAAATCGAAATTTATCGATAACTTTTAAACGGTACTAGTTATCGATAAAATGAAATAAACTTGATCTGTCCCGGGATTAGGAGAACTTATGTTCCAAATATGAAGTCTCTAGCTCTTGTAGTCTCTGATATCTGTGTGTTCATACAGACAGACGGACAGACAGACAGACGGACATGGCTACATCGACTCGGCTGTTGATACTGATCAAGAATACATATACTTTATATGGTCGGAGATGCTTCCTTATGCCTGTTACATACTTTTGCACAAAACCATAATACCCTTTTTACCCAATTTAATGGGTTCAGGGTATAAAAATGTGGCAAGTGCTTAGTCAAATTACTTAATAGCCACATTATGTAATCATATTTCAAATCTCTTGCAATAATCCCCCGCATATAAACAATAAGCAAATGACTAAGCTGCAACTCAACGCGCTGCTTGTGATTAAAGTGATTGTGTAAATTAAACTGAAAACAACAAGCAGAGTCAAAGTAGATAAGTGTGAAATACGAAGTAAGGGTGAAAAACTTGACGCACTCGCATGAATCATCGAACAGCCTCAGCTGATCTTGTGTAGTTCGTTGGGTTTTTAGCTCTTTGCTGCTTTCAGCGAAATTATATTCATTTGTGTAAGAGCACTTGAATGCAATTTGTTTAATTGAAGCCCAAGGTGAAGGTCGTCCGGCAAACTTTAGCCACACAAATAAACCTCACAAAAAAAAGGTAAAATGGCAAAATAGAAAAGCACAAGAAAGCAAGCAACTTACATCCATTGCAGCGAGTTGGGGTTCTGCTTCTATGGTGCTTTTCACTATTTCAAAATTTGCCTTTTACTGCGCGTTTTTCTTCTCTCAAGCGAATGGATAGCTCCAAGATACTTGTTACTTTAGCGGCTTTGAAATGCAAACTGAATACGAAACAACACAGAAAAAATAAAGCGGCGGCAATGAATAAACACAGCTAACCGCTCGTAACGAGAGAGAGAGGTAGACAGAGAGAGAGAGAGAGAGGGGGAACGAGAGTGGCATGAAATGAATGGCAAATGAAATGTGGACGGTGGGGTTCAAAACTAGTTACTTACTTACAAACATTTATAGTCATGTGGAGCAGACAGTGGGCCGACTGACTGATTCATACGCTCTGTCTCTATCTCTTTCTATCTCTCTCTATATCTCCCTCTCTTGCTCTCATTGTATGTGGCCACCTGTTCTGGCTTTTGTGCCACGCCGCACTGGAAAACATTTTATTTCAATTAAAGTTGCGGGCTTGTACTAGTCGCACACCCATTTGGTGCCCTGGTCTCTGGCAAATGTTTGCCCGAGACAAACATGTGACGCCGTTCAAGCGCCGGCAACAGCAACAGCAACAAATCCCCCAGCTGATAAATTGATGTAGATTAAAATGGAAACACCTAAAAGTATGCAATGACATCTGTCGCTGCAATGCAATGTCAAAAAAGCTGCAACAATTTGTATACACTGCCGCAGAGTATTGCGTACGATATGTGTTACACTTTATAAAAGAGGCATTCTTCTACACAACAAATATATATGCTTAGAACTAGAGTTTATCTTTTGGCTGCCACACAAAAAGAAAGAGTATTTAAAATGTGATTCGAGTGATATTTGAAAGAACTCCATTACATACGAGTTTTTCGTGTGAGTTTCATATTTGATTTTATCGCAATACTATAATAAAAAGGCGGTCATTAAAGAGATCGGACAACAGAGGTGATTAGGTTGCTGCCATATATGCTGAATAGTAATCAAATACCCTAGTATTACACGAACAGATTCTGACTAATAAGCATTATAATCCGTATAATTGCCACCGTTAGAAAACTGAAGATCGTTTTGTGAATAATTTGGAATTGTTTGCTGCTATTGTGAGTGCACTTGCACCACTTGACATTCCGCTTATTGAATTGGTATGCCTGATTAAATTTCAGAGGCCAAAGTAATTTGCCAAATTACATGCAATGCAATTCCGCCAGGCACTGTATAGTGTGCATGTGTGTGTGTAAGTGTGTGTGTGTGAAACTGCTTAATTGAATGGGCGATTGGAGCGCGCTGGCATGTCCTTTGGCCATTAAAGTGACAATGGTGCAGGTGAGCAGGTGAGAGCAGGTGAGAGCAGGTGAGTGCAGTGTCATGTTGTTGCTCTAATTACAGTTTAGAAACACAACTCGCGTGTTTTGGCAGATATCAAGCAGCTCTCGCGCTATGAGCGAAACCAAATACTAAAAAAAATATATGCACTATGATATGATAATGATCTTGAATGTGCAATATATAAACATTAAAATTAGTGTTTAACTTTGTTAATTGCGTTCACCTTGTGTCTGCGCTGCCAGCTCGTCTTGCGCAATGCCTCTAAGAACATGACTGCCCACAAATCGAAAGCACACTGAGGCACAGAGCCTTGGCCATTGGCCCTTGACTCGTATTTAGGCCAGATGGGCGAAGCAACCTGGCAACAGACTCCTCGCAACTGGCCACAACACACACAAAGCGGCCAATGACCGACTCAATATACTATTCCTGCTGCGATTGCGGTTCCACCTCCATAACTATTTAATTATAACAATCAATAAAAACGAGAGCTTTATTAAATGGTCAGCGAGTCGCGGATACACAACTTGTGAATACCCTGTACAAAGATTAGTATTACGATTGTCAAGGGATTGAGTCTCAGCCTGTTGTACTTCTAGCTGAATAAAACTATATATTTAAATTTATTTAAGATATATAGTTTCCTCTGATTTTCACTAAACTTTTCTAAATATCAAGAAACCACATAGAATTTTTGAGTATTAATGTATCTATCATTGTCAAAGAATTGAGTCTCAGTCTGTTGTACTTGAAGCTGATCAAACTAATATACAAATTTATTTTAGATATATTGTTCCTATGCTGTTCACTAAACTTTTCTGAATATCCAGAGAGCATAAAATTTTTTAGAGTATTTAAAGCATAGTACTCATTAAATATTAAATTTGAAATTTCATTGAAATGAAAACAAACAATTTGTATATGGTATGTCAGAGACACACAATATACACAAATTCATAACAGCCTTTTTTAACCCCTTGTTTGCCTATAGAGTATTTAATGAGATTTGAGCTATTTGCATATTTAGCATAACGTGTTGATTATTTTTAGATGGCCTTAAGTAGGCTAAGCATATTTGTTTTATATTTGTGACAAACATGCGCGCTTCTCATGCACATTGAGTAGACTTAAGCACAGAGGACAGAAATCAGATCAGATATGCAACTCTTCGAGCTGGCGGCTTAAAGTAAAGTCTGTAAAGTATTCAGCCAGATCCTGGTAAATTCCTGTAAATGTAAGCCTATAGTCCACCTAGGAGGCTTTCAGTCCGGCTGCCAAAGCGACATGTCCTTTCGGTTGTGTTGACATTGTCGTCGTTGTCGTTTTCGTTGTCGTCGTCGCATCAACTGAACCTGAACTCAATCAGTGAATCAATTCACAATTCGCTGATCAAAAGGAAACAATCATACGCATTTGAAGTGTCAGAAATTGCCGAAAACGGGGGGAAGGAGTGGGCTGGGGGGTGGTGGTGATGGGGGTAGAGGTCGAGGTAGTGAAATGAAGCAAAGACAGACGCAGGACAGACCAAACAGCACAGACAGAGAAACAGCAAGGAGCAGAGGACCCTTTCGTCCTTTGCTTTGCTTTGCTGCGTTGACACATGCAAAAGTCTGAATGTTGCTCGATATACGTATATGAGTGTGTGTGTGTATGTGTGTGGTGTGTGTGTGTGTGTGGATGTCTTGCATGTATTTTCTTTTTAATCAATTTATATGCAAATAAGTGAAATGCTTAACTGAATTCCGAGTTGCCTCGCAACCAATGCTACCCCAACGCCCCAAGCCCAAGCCCAATCCTTATCGTCCCTGTAGCCTTTTGGCAGTTGCTTGATTGAAAACGTTAAACGCATTGATTAACGGAAAGGACGAAAGAAAAGCCAAGTGAAGAGCGTTTAATTGAACTGCTTTTTATTAAATTCCTCTGCCAAAGGCATCTGATTGCAGAAACCACAGCAACACACAGCAAACAGCTTGCAGCTTACAGCTGACTGACTGGAATTGGTTAGAATTCGTTGGCCAAACACGTTTTAAATTAACAAATATTTGCCAACATTTGGCCAACACCTGAACAGCTGCTTGTCTAACTCGTTTAACTAATATGCCTATCAGTTAGCACACAAGACACAAAACGAAATCAAGTCAAGAGCGAAACCACTTGGCTATTTGCATTTCGGTGCGCTGCCTAATCCCCACATCCCCGATAGTCCTGCGTATCCTGCGTATCCTTCGTCACCCGGCAGCGGTGCCACTTGCGACAGCTGGCGAGGTCCTTTTGTCTGAGACGGCGCCTATGTGTAAATTGATAGAATCAACTTGATAACTTCATTTCATTAAGTAAACATTAATCACATTAACCCTTGGAGCGACTCCAGCGAATGAGCTGGGAAAATTAACCCTAAAATGGTAGACCCTTAACCGAACCGAACCGCCCACCCTTTCATAAACATAAGTATAAGTTTAATATGAAAATCTCTCACACACACACAGAGAGACACACACACAGAGAGAGACACTCACGCATAACCTTTCAACCACAAAGGCAAAAGTCATCCAAGAAAATGTCAACGAGCTAATACAAAGTCTAAATGGATTTGTGTGTGTGTGTGTGTGTGTGTGGGGCTGTGTGTGCGCTTTTGTGTGTGCGTGTGTTGGCCGGAGGTCAAGACGCATAAAAGTTATTACTTAATTTAAGTTGCCCCGCAACATGACAGACTCACAGCCCCCAAAAAAGGGAATTTATTATGTTGCAAATTTCATAAAATGCGAAATACATTTTCAAACGAAACATCTGCATATTTCAATTTTGAGCAGATTTGCATAAATTGTATATGTATTTACAGTATGTATATATATATATATCTATCTATCAGAGCGTTATTCATGAAAAGGGTTCTCGTCCTTGCTGGACTGGACTGTCAACTGGTCGGCGTTTCTCTCTCATCCTGTCTCTGATTGTGATTCTGATTAGCTCGAGTTTTTGAGTCTTGGCGGCTGCAAAATTATTAAAACTGACATGTGCCTGAATGATGAACACGTGTCAGTAACTGACCCCATGCCCATAACAACAACAGCAACAGCAATATTTGCTGCCGAATGAAACCTGAGAAATGCTGCAAATAAATCAGAAAGTTTTTTCATTAGTTCGCCGTTCGACTGATTTGGCAATTAAGTGAGCAGAGTTGTATGCAAAAAGTTGCTGCCAGTTGTATGCGCTACATATATCTGTATATCTGTATATGTCTGTGCGTTATTACACCTGCTGGGCATTGGTTGAGGTCTGCCACTTGGAGCGCAGTCGAACTTTTCAAATTAAGCGCAGATTTTGGCAAAAACTTACAGCTTTACCTTTGCCTTTACCCTTATAAAGAGTGCCCCCACTTCCGCTTCTTTGGCATACTTGCTCTATTTCGTAGTTTACTTAGTAACTAAATCACGTTTCTTATTTAAGCTTAAGAGCTCATTAACGTCAGGTTTGAGCATTATCATAAAACGAGCCAAAAAGCCAACCAGCTCCGAATGGCAGCCTCGTTTTTGGTCGCGTCTACACATTTGGCGCATTACCAGCTGTTGATACACCTGCACACACCTGTACACCTACACACACACACACACATACAGTCGTCATCAATCGCCATTGAAATTCAATCCACAAATGCGAACGAGGCGACACTCACTTACGACTTGAGTCAGAGTCAGAGTCAGAGTCGGAGTCTGAGCTCGAGTTTGATTTCGATTTTGATGTGAGTTGTGCTTTTTGGCAACGGCAATCAACACACATATCAAACGCACACATTTTCACACACACACACACACACACACACACACACACACCTACTCACACACTGCCACATCAGAGTCCATCACACGCTGCCATAAAAATGTAAAAGGGAAATAATATAAAAATAAAAAGTTTTTCGCACTTCACGTGTCAAATCCTTTTTAATGAGTTTTTCGGGAGCATCAAAAAAGTTTGCCATTTCTTGAACACTTTGCCACTGAACGTCCTCTTACACACACACACACTCGCACACACACACACACACACCACCCACTGTGGCACTGCCTTGCCTCATTTTCTTGCCTATTTTTGGGGGCTGAGTGTTACATGAACTTTTTTCATTTGCTGCTTGCGCAGGAAGCTGCACTTTGTCCTTGAAGTAGACGCTAACAAGCGCACTTAGACGTCTTCCGCTAATGTATATCACTGCAATTTAGCCATTTGGTAGTCTATATAAGAAAAACCATTACTTTAGACTTCCTTTTAGAATGTGATCTATCAGACAAGGTTTTTGGAAAGTTGAAACCTCGTTGAATACTATTTTTGTTTCTCATCAAAGTCAATTTCAAAATTCGAACAGAAAACAAATTAGAAACATGCGTTTTAATAAAATTACACTCTTAGTGGTGGAAAGAAGATTGTATCGGCTCAAATTCCATAAGATTAATCAATTTTGTCAAATCGCCAGAAAAAATCGAATTTCTTCGATAAACTAAAGAACTAAATATCATTGTTCAAATATAATGAAAAAGATTGTATGCTTTGTTACATACTATACCAATGTAAGTAACTTCTCTTACTTAATTGGCGAAATCAAGGAGTTTGTGTATTGCGGAACACAGAACGCACCCAATGGGCAGACTATTGCCGCATCTTTGGGAGAATTAGTAACTTAATTGTTTTCTCAACTGATGGCCAACTGCTCAGCGAGGCGAGATCGAATAGCAAATCATAGAGAAGCGAGAAGGCATACACACACAGACACACACGCACACACACATGCAGAGATATGTAGGATGTATATTCATAAACGATGTGGCACAATTAAAGCCATTGGCAACACGTCTGTGGGGAGCACAAAGTGTTAACCATATTGTGTTGGTGGTCGGTCTGGGGCAGGGATGGGTCTAAAGGGGGATCAAAGGCAAAGGCTGCCAGCAGCCTGTCCACGTTCGTCATGGCATCAAAATGCGTGCGTGCCTGCAGTGTCCCAACTGGTGGCTGCTAGTTGCTGGCTGCTGGCTGCTGGCTGACATCCTGACTGGCCTCGGCATCGGCATCGTCCTCGTCGTCGTCCTGGCCACACCGAGTCCGTGTCTATGCAGACCGTCACGCAGCAACGTTTGAAGTCAATTTAAAATGAGCATCCGAGCGTGCAATCATGAGATGCGCCTGCTGCTCCTGATGTTGCAGCTGCGCTACTCTCTCCTCTCCCTCTCCCTCTCCCTCTCGCACACATTGTGAAAGTTATCGTTATTGTTGTTATGGATGCTTGTGGCTTGCTTCATGATTTAACAGCTCGCCAGTTGGCTTTATGAACTAACTGCCAATTTAAACGGCTCTGGCCACATACGACTGCTCCCCACACAGAGCGCAGAGCAAAATCTAATTTCGAGTTGTTTAATTGATCTTGCCCACTAATTTGGCTGCATCAAAAGTTCCACTCTCCAGAGATGTCAATGCTGCTCACATTTGCCAATGCCTGAATGAAATGTGAACCTAATTACGACTCACACAATGAAATGGCGCTCATCCTCTCCTCTCCTCTCCTCTCCTCTCCTCTCTCTCTGCTCCACTCAATGTCATGAGCTTTTCACTGCGTCGCAACTTTTCTTTTTGGTTGCCCTGGATATCTGGAAATGCAGCTGAGGCGCTGCCACAAAACTGTCAAAATTAGCTCAAAAGCTACAGCCTGCTGAGGTAGCTGGCAAACTTCCTGCCGGCTATTGAAGTGGCCAAAACCCGCCATGCCACGCCTCCCGCACCCATTTCCCGCCCACAAGTTGTGTCGATGTCGTTGTCGTTGACTTTATCGCATCCTGCATCCCTGCATCATGCACCCTGTCGCATCCCTGGCAACCAACAACCAGCATTCAGGCACCCGCTCTTCGGGCACGCACTAAAGTTGCAACATTTTTCATTGCAACATACAATTTAATTGAATTTTAAGCAACTTTCGTTTTGGGCAACGCAAATTGTTGTTAAATTCTTCTAATAACATGATATAAAAGCACATTCGACTAAATGCCGCAGCTAAAATACTCTTTCGACACCAAGTCTGGTTTACATTTTAAATGCAGATAACTTATAAGTAATGAAGATGAGCAAAAAATTAATTTATGTTTGTTTTATGGTAATATAATCTATTTTCGGCTTATAAATGTCTTTGGCTTATATCAGCAACATATATATTTATATATTACCATTTAGAAAATGAGACTTTACTGATGAGATACATCAAAAGGTTATATACTTTATGAGAAGTCTATGTCTATAAGTCAAGTTATACTTTGCGAGTTTTTAAATTACGAAAAACAAATTGACTTTTTGTAGACGAGACAACATTGATTTTAAACTAATATTCTAGTATATCAATATAAATAAAATGTATACAAATATTTACAATTTAAAAATACATTCCAAATACGTGTAGAAATATAATGAAACATTCAACTAATATTGTTAAAGAACCAGTAGCGAAAACTAATCAAAATTAGTGAGCACTAATTGTTAGGGTATTCAAATAGTTGTACTGTGGCAACCACACAAAATAGTTGGCACTGCCATGGTTTTAGTTGCGGATAGAACAGTCAGAGGAGGGAAGGGGGGAGTAGAAGGGACCGTCATGTGCCGGACAACAGCGCTGGGACATCATTAGTCCTTTAATTGCCATAAATAACCACTGACGCCCCCTCCTCTCTCCCCTCTCCACTCCTCTAACCAGTCACTAAAACAACTACCCAGCGGGTGTTTGTCGAAGGGCACACTACAGAAAAGTTGTTAACGTTATTTTCGCAACTTTTCGCAGAGCAGCTATTCCCGCGTGCCTAATACACTGATCTATACATAGACGTACACATACACATATACATATGCATGTGTGCGTGTGCGTGTGTAGTTTACAGTTTGTGTGTCATCATGTTGAGCATATTGTCAAACGGAATGTAGCCCAGAACACAGCGCACAGGACACATGACAGAGGCACAGGACACAGGCACTTTGGCTATTGGCAATGCCTCACTCACTCACTCACTCAGCATCCCTGGCCAATTTCCATTGTCATCTGGATGCAGCTGTGCAACTGTGCCACACATGCTCCCTCGACTTCAGATGCATTTCTGTGCCTGTCTCTCTGTCTGTCTGTCTGTCTGCCACTCTCTCTCGGAAATCAGTCAGCAATGGCCCAAAGACCCAAAGCCAATACGCACTGGCCACCATTTAACTGTGCACATTCTTGCAGTCATTTTTGCGTATTATTTCGTCTATGGGCCTAGTGCATCACTCTCTCTCTTTCTCTCTCTCACCATCTCCCTCCCTCTGGACAATTAGTTGGTTGACCAAATGGCCAAAAATGCTGCACATTTTCGCTATGCTATTGCTGCACAAAATTTTGTATGTATTTTTGTGCTCTTACCATTGGACACAAAGACAAAGGGCAACAAAGCTGTTGAAGTCCGGATAGCTTTCGGATTGAACAGCGTTGATGCTTTCCTTATATGGAATATACGATTCCTGTTCATCTGTCGGATATTATGATATGTTATATGCTCGTAAGTATTTTTAATATTTATCGTTCGATTTTTAAATATATATCTTTGACTTACATTTTGAATTTTTACAAATGGAATGAATACTTTTTCTACTTATATGCACCACTATGAAAAGAAAGTATGTGAGTGCAAAGAATCGAATCTGATGTTTGTATGTGTCTTTTAGCTAAAGAGCATCGCCAGAAAGATTGACTTGATGTGAGTTCATTTCGGTATATTATTATATTATATTCTTAATTTATCACATTTGTGGGAAGCATGCTATACATAATCTCCACAATCTTATATCCATGTTTATTAACCAGAACATAAGTTAAATGTTAACTTTCAGCAGCATTGAATTGTTAATGACCTTCGCAGTCAAACGACAGCTGCCCCCAAAACAAACACTGGCCTACATGGCACGGGCACCCGGCTTGTTACACTCTCTGCATGTTTGAGTGCTGATGTTGATGTTGATGTTTGTCTATTCGATCATGGGAAAGTCCTGCAGGACCAATGCACACGGAGCGACTTAATTAACTTTTAGCCGATCGCAGCAGGCGGCAGCTGCCAATGAATGTTTGCTGCTCGCATTTGATTGGCAGCTGTCAAAGTTCAAAGTGAAAATAATGTGAATCAAACGAATTGTCAGCAATAACATTTGCACGACAACAACACAAAGTTGTACTATCTAGTTAGGGATAGAACGAAAGGGCGTATTCGATCAGACTCTACTCATTTTATATACATATATTAATCGTATGTTTTTCAACATATTTGGTATAAGGGGTTACTATTAAAACTAGTCAACACGCTTCCTCCTAGAATTTGTAAGGCTTAAACGAGATTTAAAGTAGGAGCCACAGCAATCTTTTTTAAGACTGAAAAACTTTGTTCTTTTCATTCATTCCTTTCTTCCCTTTTTTTTTGATAATGGATTATTTCTGTTTTTTAAGTAGCAAGTCAAAAATGCAGGTGCAATTTTCTATTTTTCGAGTATTTGAGTTACAGTTTAAGTGCCAAAGTATTTTCACAATTTTCAAAGTCAACGGACAGGGTATTGCTTGGTCGATTTTTACTGCTTACTGTTGTTTGTTTGCTTGTTGTTTTTTTTAAACAAAAGCTCAAATTATTAACAATCACAATAGAGATGCAGTTGCAATAAGCACAACACTGAATGCCAGTTGCAGTTGCAATTACGAATAGAGTTATTGTTGTTGTTGTTTGTTATAGGATTGGATGCGTTGGGGGTGCCAGCTGCTGCTAAGGCTGCCACGAAGAGGAGTGGGGATGGTGGGGGCAGCAGTTTCGGGGTCGGGGGCTCAAATTGTGAAAGTCTGTTTAGCCGATGTGCGATGCATTGGAGCGCATGAAATTTACGCTCAGACGCATCCACAGTGAGTGAGTGAATTTAAAACTGGCTGACTGACTGACAGTCAGACATTGTGTGTATGGAAAGTGGGCAGAGAGGGGAGTGAGGGGGGCGTGGCTGTGTACAGTTAGACAATGGGACAAGACAAGCGGCCAAAGCTGCTGCATTCAAGCAGTCAGGACATAAATGCAAATAAATACATATTGTTCGCCCGGATCTCAGCTTGAATCCTTGATACCAACTCTGTCAGGGATTTGTAGCTGTCAGGTCTAAGTCCCACTTGGAGCATTCGCTGCTGCTGCTGCTGCTGCTGCTGCAAAAATGCAAAAAGAGTGGCAAGCGCAGTCCTTTGAGTCGCTGAGTCCTGGAATCGTTGACTCGTCGAATCGTTGCTCCAATGAATGCTAATTACACGCGCATTTGCCTTGTTAATTATCAATTCAGTTTGGCTGCCGCTGGCCTCGTTGTCATCGCCATAAAATACCAGCGTTGAGCACATTAAAAATTGCTTGCCGCTTTTGAATTTCAATTGAGGCTCCTTCTGTCGCTCTCCTGAGCTTCTGCTTGTACTCACACAAATACATATATACATGTATATATGTGTGTGTATTTTTGCATAAATTAATATGCAAATCACAAACAGTTTCATTAATAAACATTGCCAGCGAATAAAATGCGCGGCTTATGCACGCCCATTAAAAAGAGGGGGTGTGGCCAAAGTCATAAATGCGCCTTGGCTTTTACACTCTTCTTCAATTTAAATGTAATTTCATTAAGCGCCATTCCTATGCATCAGTTATATGGCACTATAGCACTATATATGCAGATGTCTGCGAACAATTAGCAATTGTAGGCGAACTATGAAAGCCATTTGCCTTGAGATAGTTCATTTGCCTTTTCTGCAGGCATACAAATTGAATATAGGCAAGGTTTATGGTTTTAAATGAGCTTAAGCACTATAACTAAGACCAACTTGAAAGAACATAAAAAGCCTCAATGCAAATACAAATTTGTATTTGAGCTGCTGCTGCTGCCGCTGCTGCAGTAAGTGTTAGTGTTGCAATTATAATGAGAATCTAAAATGCATGACCAGCTTACACGCATCTAAAATTCCCAATAAAATTGCAATTTGACTCAAATGCGCTTACCGCCCTCACTCACAGCCAGTTTAAATTGATTATGGCCATGGTAGTAGTGGCTGGCTATATATGACTATTACATTTCCATCGCTCACCTCCATTGATGCGATGTTAAGCGCCTGCCATCAATGGAGAGCCACCCATATATTATCTGGGCAGCCTGAAGTGCCAGTGTGTCTGTGTGTCTGTGTCTGTATATGTGTCTGTGAAGCCTATGAATCGACCACAATAATATGCAACAATCTTTTAGCAGCATTCAGCATTCATTGGCAGTCCCAGTCCCAACAGTCTGTCTGTCTGTCTGTCTGTCACTCTATCTGCCTGTCTGTCTGTCTGCCTGTCTGTGCCAATGCAGTGAAATGAAAAATTTAATTTTCATAATACTCGAAAACAGTGCAATCCGATGCCAGACCAAACCAGACCATCCAATTTCCATCCATGACTCCAGCTACGTTGCACACTTTTGTAATGGAAATTAAAAATATTTTCTCTGGCCTCACCATATTTGTTCTGCCCTTGCCGCTTTCCCTTCTGCTGCCTTTGCCCTTCTGCTCACTGACTATGATTTCAACTGTGTTGCATTTTCATCCTTATTTTGATCGAAAAATGCAAATATGCCACAGTGTGTGTGCTAGTCGTGCAGTCTCTATGTCCCCCCTATACACAATCATACACATGAGCTTTGCGGCGGCTCTCTATTAATTGAGTATAAATATTTGTGTCCGCCGCCGTCAAGTCAGAATTTTTGGTCAACCACCTTTGAATGAGAATATATATATGTAGTTAACCAAAGTGCGAAAATGAAAACAATTGAGAATGTGTTTCCTTTTTTCACATTGGCCATTTTTTATTAAATATTTCCCTGCTAGTTGCTTTAAGTATAGCATGTATAAAAAAGTGCTAAGTCAATATAACTGAAATTCGTCTAATTAATGCAGAATCTAGTTGAAATTAACTTCGATTACCACAGCTTCCCTTTTTTTAGAAAATGTTGACAATTGCTCCTAATTAGAGCATGGAATTTATAATAAAAAGAAATATATATATATTCTATTGATTAAAATGCATGGTAAAGTGATAAATAATTGTAAATGAGTAGTGCAGAGTGTTTAACAAGCCTATAGATACCCTTTAGAATATTATTTCTGCCTTTGGGTAAATTGTGAAATAATTAATCGATAAACATACTAAAATATAATAAATATTATTATCAACGCATAAAATATGTCGTAATGCTCATAAATAACACATATTCCGTATGATGCATATGTTATTATAGAATGTGTTGTATTTTATTTGTATTTTGTATTTTGCTGCTTTGGTTCCTGTAAAACATTAATCCTGAATCTATTCATGATATATTCATCACTCACTAATCAGAGATCTGTTATTCAATCACTTAGGCCATCGATCTCTACATCTATCAATACATCAGCTCATCGATATATTAATTCGATAATTCAACAATACAGCATTCAATTTATAAATCGATTAAAGTCTCAATTCACCAAATACATCGATCGCTAAAATAAGCATCCATTTTAAAATAAAAAATAATATATATATATATTCTATTGATTAAAATTCATGGAATGTGGTAAATAATTGTAAATGAGTAGTGCAGAGTGTTTACCAAGCCTGTAGATGCCCTGTATAAACTTATCACTACTCTTAGGTATATTGTGAAATACGCATAAGTAACTAAAATATTTAATCGATATACATACTAAAGTATAATAAATATTATTATCAACGAATTTATTCATATGCTTGTCCGCATGAAATATGTCGTAATGCTCATAAATAACACATATTCCGTATGATGCATATGTTATTATAGAATGTGTTGTATTTTATTTGTATTTTTGCTGCTTTGGCTCCTGTAAATAATTACCGCGACGTGCTTTGAGCCGCGCTTTAGCTGAACGAATTAAAGGACCAAACGTTGCGTCAAATACGTGACTCTAATGCCAAATAAACATGTCCATCATCAAATTCATACTTGTATTTATACATCATATATGCCAGCACACACACACATACAAATGCATAAGTGTACGTGTGTGTGTACTCCATATAAAGCACTCAATAATTTGCTTTTTAAATTGCCTGCTGGCCATAAAGCTGCATAGCATATTGGCCCCCCCTACCCAAAAGGGGCTTGGCAGAGAGAAGCGAGTAGAGAGTGGAGAAGAAGATCTTGGCCAGGCGATTAGTTCAATTTAACTGCCTAAAAAGAAGGCAACCGAGCGGTGCCATGTCATTCATTTGTCCACGCCCGACTACTTGGGAGCCACATGTATAAATTTCTCGCCAGGACATCCACATGGAACAATGTGGCCGCTGGCTTCTGCTCCAGCTCCAGCTCTGTCTGCCCAGACTAGCTGTGCACTATCTTTGACTACATAAATCACAGACTAATAAAGCCGCAAGACTGTAGCTGCTCTGCACAGGCCACTGGAGCGCCACAGTAAAACTGAGCGCAACGTGCAAAAAAAGAAGAAAAAATAAACTAACAGAGAACAGGAAAAAAAATGGCGACATGCGACATATGAAGTTTATTAAAATGGCGAGCGGGGGTGGAGTACAAAGGGGGAGTGGTCTGGGTGGTTTGGTGTCTGTTTCCGCCCGGTCTTACGCATAGTTCAACATCATGTGGCGACCGCTGCCATAAATATTGCGACCCTCCTCCACAGAGGTATGCAAAAGGACGAGAGCCCTTGCCTAAAAATATATGTCCTGTCCACTCCGAAACAATTCTTTTTTCGGGCCTAGTCGGGCACATTTAAATTTTGATTACAGTGGCAAACATTTGGCCAAAGTTTTATGATAATTTCCATTGTTTGCTCAGTTCTTCTTGTTGTTGTTGGTATAAATTTGTGCTTCTGCTACTATGCAGTTTTGTTTTTGTTGCTTGGGTGCCTGAAAAGACTTACAATTACGGCCAATTAACATGTGTTTGTACAAGTGCAGAAATACAAATATAAATGGCACACACAAATACACACACATGCTGAGATAACAGGAAGGCGGGCAGCAATAAACAACAAATACAAAAATATATTTTATAACGCCTTTTGGGAAAAAAACAACAAAACAAAACAACAAAGAAGTACCAGCACTCTACCGTAAAGTATGCGACTTGAAAATACCTCTAGCCAAATCATTGCAGACTTACTTAGGTACAATACAAAAGTTAAGTTATTTTTGAAGAGGTTTGTTATACTCTTTTCGAAGAAAATAGTATATTAAGTTTGTCCTGAAGTTTGTAACGCATAGAAGGAAGCGTCTGAGACCCCAAAAGTTACTGCCAATATGCTTATAAAAACAAAACAAATTGATCTAGCCATGTCCGTCTGTCTGTCTGTCTGTCTGTCTGTCTGTCTGTCTGTCTGTCTGTCTGTCTGTATGTATGCAAACTAGTCCCTCAGTTTTTGAGCTATCGCGATGCAACTTTGCACAGACACTTATTATTCAAGGGACAGCACATTGGTCGGAGCCGGCCGGATCGGACCACTATATCTTATAGCTGCCATACACCTCAAAGTCGGTTTTGGCCATAAATCCGATGTTTTCAAAGCAATTGCCTTAAATTTCCTTGTACACTTGAACATCCTTATAACTCATCAATGGGTAAAATCGCAAATCGATTGAGTCATAAACAGCGAAGATATGCGTCATTAAATATTTTGAAAAAACAGGTGCATATGAGCAAACAAAGTCAAGCACAAGAAAGCTTTTGATAGTCTGAGCAAACAAAGTCAAGCGCAAGAAAGCTTTTGATAGTCTGCTCTTCAAGCAATTTTGTCAGCGATCATCAAAACGGCTTGTGGCGTAGTGGGTAAAGTTGCGAACTGGTGAGCGAGAGGTCCCGGGTTCGAAACCAGCGGCGACTGGTCATTTATTTTCATTTTTCTTATTCTTCTTTTCAAATATATAATAGCTGTAGTCAAATTCATTTATTTTCAATTTCCTAAATTGTTTCTAATTTTTTTTCATACATAAAGTAGCTTTAATAGAATAATTCAAAAGAAAAATTTAAATTCATTGGCAAAACCAATGCCACGCGAAAAAAAAATATGGATCTCAAATTCTGAATATAAGCTCTCGTATGTTCAGATTAAGTTTTATGACAATTCAATTTCCGACAGCAGCCTTGAAAGGTATAAGAGCAACAGGCACAAAATTTGGTATGGTATGTAATGTAGTTTTTCACTTTTTGGAAAACTGAAACTTGTATATTGTTCAATTCGGTAGCACTTATGAATGCTAAGGGACGCGTCCACGAGCTGCGGATAGTGAAACGTCCCTGTTTACATGAATACCTTTATATATTTTATTTTATATGTAGGGGTATATGTATGCGACATTAATATCTGCGAATTAAATAAGCAGTCACGGAAAAATAGTAAAAATTGCTTTAAGGTTCGAAAAGAGTATTTAATCTTCGGCACGCCGAAGATAATCCTTCTCCACTTGTTTTTTCTTCAATATTTCTTATCATATTCTTTTTAGAGTTTTTTCTATTTTGGAATAATCCAATTTATAATAAAAAGAAGAAGAATCTGCTTATGAATCTCTCAATCCATCTATCTATCTATATAAATAGATATCTATATATCTTTCTATATATCTATCAATACATCAACTCATCGATACATTAATCCGATAATTTCACAATACAGCATTTAATCTATAAGTCGATAAAAGTATCGATACAGCAAATGCGTATATCCCTTAAATAGGTATTAATTAATCGATATATTTATCAACACATAGAAATATCTAACTGTTTATCCCTCTATGTCCCTCTGTTCTTTAAACAAAAAATGTTTTTTGGCAATGATTAGCAAAACGATTGATATATTGATGATTGAGTGCCAAAAGTTACATATGCACATGCCTTACAATACACTGTTTACCCATTTCCTGGATACAGGGTATAAAAACGAGAGCACATGGCACAGCATCATCGGCATCATCCAGTTTTGGGCACTGCCTGCCATTCAGCTAGTCGCAATCCTTTGCACAACTCTCGACATCCTTGCTGGCATCGCCTAATGAGTGTCGGCATCAAAATTCATGACAACACCCGCCTACCAGAGACTACACCTACAACACGTACCACTCGGCTATCGTTGGTGGAGACAGAGAGAGATACAGATACAGATAGAGGGAGAAAGAGAGAGAGAGAGAGTGTCTGAGAGGGGGAGTAGGGGGCACTCAGACAGAATTTTGCTGATGAAAACGGCACAAAAATGAAATATTTAACTAAATTAACAATCTTGTTTATTTATTCAAAATTTGCATAAACAATTTGGTCGAAAGATGAAAAACCAAAAGTCTATTTCGTCCTCGCCAGCATATTTGCTTCAGTTCTTCTGCTTCTTGTTCCTGTTTTTGTTGATGTTGGCCTTGACTGAATCCAGCTGGTTAGCTGTGAGTTTTGTTGGGCGCTTGGTTTTTCCTCAACTCCTAGAGAATATGTATATATATATATATATATATATATGTATATATATATGTGTATACAGAATGAACGAGTGAGAGCAGCAAAGTTTTGTCTGTCTAACTAAGGGAATTAAGAAGGAGATTTCTGTTGACCCCGAAAATTCATATTCAAAGTTAGGGAGCACATTTTCAATCTGTATACAAATGTTATTTATGTCTTTTGCTATTGCGTTGTAGTATTTATATTTATGCACAGGTTTTTATAGCTGGAATTAGATATTATAATATTCGATGCACTGAATATTGTTCTTAACTTGCTTTTTATGCCCTGAACCCATTCAAAATGGTTAAAAAATGTACAATGAAGTTGTGCTAAAGTATGTATATTCTTGATCAGTGTCAACAGTCTAGTCGATTTAGCCATGTTCGTCTGTCTGTCTGTCTGTCTGTATGCATATATCAGACTTTTAGAGCTAGAGACCTCATATTTGGCATATAAGTTCTCGTAGTACCTGGTTAGATCGAGTTCTTCCATTTTATCGATAACTCGCCCCGTTTAAAAGTTATCGATAAATGTTTATTTCAGACCAGTGTCTTTTGGCCATAACTTGTAAGTTATAAGAGCTAAAGGCACCAAATTAGGTATGTATATTCTCAAATAGCATACACATGTAATAAATATTTCATTTTTTGAATACCAGCAACTATAAGCCAAACTTGATGGCAACTCGGCAACGTCTGCTATCTGCCCTGTGGAATTTGATTAGCGTTTCTGGGAAGCCACTAGCCAAGTTGATAAACAGCCGCAGCAGCAGCAGCACGTGAGTTGTCAATTTATCTATGCCGCACCCCACCTCTATCCCCATTCCAATCCACCCGCCCCCATATCATATTTCTCGTGCATTATGTAGCGGTTTTTAGCTGAATTATGGCCTTTGCGTGCGGCACTCGCTGGAGCATTTTTTGACAAATGCGTATAAGCTGTTTAATATTTAAATTTAATTATTTTTGCGTGCGCCGAGCTGAACTGAGCTGAAACTCCCTGCCCTACTAAATGGCTATCCATAAATTATGCTTATTAATAGATGAGAACGCTCAGCGGGATTTGCTGCAAACGTCTTGGGCTTGTGCTGGGGCTTGGGAATAGTCATATGTCATAGCTGCTGTAACTGCCACAGAATGCTGCACTAATTTATAGTTTAAAGCTAGTGCCAATTATTGGCCTTCAAATGAGTTGAGCAACGACAGCGTTGCAATTGACAAGTGACTAAGTGCTGACAGCTAACTACTTACTTATGCAAGTCTGCCAGTGTCTATGTGTGTGTGTGTGTGTGTGTGACAATGTACAAGTGCAAAATATGTCGTCACAGTTGTCACTATCGACACCCACACAGATACACTTTGCAAGCTGAACTGAGAGTTGCCGCAGTCAACCCTTTTGATGTCACTTGAATTTTAATGAAAAATTCACACATGCCACAAGCGCACAACGTGCAAGACTTGCCAACACCTCCCTTCGCCTCTCAGCATCCTGCATCCTCTCTTGTGGTGGGCGTGTCATGGGTTTGGGTTCGGGTCTGCGTCAGCGTCTGTGTTGGTTTGCGGTATTTGGGTGCGGTGGTCGTGGTCAGTCAAGCTGGACATAACGTCCGAGCATAACTAAACCCTATGCTGATGCCCAGGACGTTGACAGGCATAGTCTCAGCGGAGCCTAACACACAGCCAGACATGTCCACACACACACACACACACACTTACACACAAAGAGAAAGCCGCAATCGCACAGACAAGAGATAACCAAGGTGGTCGACCATAACGTTAACCAAGCAGCATAGACAGGCAACAATGCAGTTTGAGGCCTCTAGTTTGATCAGGTAATGAGCAGCTGTTCATTGAGCATTTATGACATATTACTACAATTTACTAACTTAACACAATGTTCATTTGTAACTCAATGAAAGCGTTTAAGAGCCTCTTTTGTGTGCAGGCAATTAAATCAGCTCATGAATTTGTTCATGTTAATTGCCCAACTTCGTTTAGTTCGCTTAGCCACAATTCGCAAGGAGATTCGCAAGCCAATGGTCATCATAATTTTTCAGTGTCTTAAGCTGAATTCTTTACACTTAGATGCAGCTTCTCAGCTTCTATATACATATAATTCTCTATTTCTCTATTTCTGTGTTTGCTCTGCTTTTCACTAAATCACACAAATGCACTCTAATATGATTAAGCACGTTTTTAGCTGCAAAATAAATCAAGTGGTGCACTGACAGCGCTTATGAAACCAGCCAACAGCTACTAGCTACTACTACTAGCTGCTAGCTACTACACCCCCAACATTGCACAAACAAACAAAAGTCCTTACACACATGCATCTTCCTGTGGCACACACACACACACAAACGAAATAAAATGTCTGTATAAACTAGTGTGTGACATCACAAACAAAAAAGTCTATACCATATAAGGTAAGGCAAGAAATTAAATCTTGATCTTGCTGGCAACTACTGAAACTGAATATACCCTTTCATATTCATAACGAATATGTATATTTTAGCTTTATGGTTATATTACTTAATTCATATTTTTAAAAATATTTAAAAAAGCAGCATTAGACACTTCGAGAGTTGATATTTGGTAAGATATTCAACTTCCAGATTTAATCAGACTACAACAGCCTTAAAGCTTGGCTTTATCTACATAAAATTGCATACCTTATCTTATAAACACCAAGAGTACACTCTTTTTACGCAAATAGCATGTTGCAGTTGCAACTTTAAGACAAGGTTACATTCTTAATTAGAGGACAGAAGAGGACTGGCAACCGCAGTCGAGCTACCAGATTCGGCATAAAGCTCTGGTAATGTCTAAAAGACAGTTGCCGGAAAGAGATTCATCCTTGCCAAGAGCCCGGCCAAGCTCTACCGATCCTAGCCAAAACCAAACTCTTACTGCAATTTTAATGACACACGTGTGTGTGGATGTGTGTGTGTGTGTGTGTGTTTTGGGTACAAAAAGTGCACGTGTCAAGGTGTTAGTGTTAGTTTATGAGCTCAACGTGAAGCTAACATATTTCAAGTCTCTGGCAAGAACAACAAAGCGCTGGGCAAAAAGAGCAGCAGCAGCAGACGAGTAAATAGGAGAAGGTGTGCCTCAAGGTAGCAGCTGAAGTGGGCGGGGGGAGGGGCGGATGTGGAAGGGGGAGTGTGTTTGTCACACATACAAACACACACTATCTCATTTTCACAGTTTTCTTTTTTGACGCTGGCAAGCGCTAAAGTTAAAAGCCAGCTGGCAGCGGGCGTCGCTGCTTCTACTGCTTCTTCTTCTTCTGCTGCTGCTGGGCGTTACCGTTACAACTGCCATACATAATGTCAGCTAAGAAGAAGACGAAGAAAAAGGCGGCAGCAGCCATAGGAGCGTATGAGTAATATAGTCGCAGACGCGCGTGCCAGCAACACAGGACACCAACAAATGTCCTGAGCTGTGTGGTTATCCCTTATACCTTTTGGTTGCCAGCTTATGCACTAAGGATAATTAAATCTAATGACTAGCAGGCAACTGTCCAATGCGTGTGCTTTAACCACCTGCCCAAATGACTGTTCGCCCATCACACAAATGTGATATCAAATCACGAACTCACCGCACATAAACGGTCAGCCGCACAAGTAGCATAAACATTTTCAAGTTATGTGTGTGTGTGTGCGTGTGTGTGTGTGTGAGTGTGAGTGCATCAGCAGACATAAACATCAAATATAAGTGGACGGGCAGAGTATGGCAAACAAACATAAGCAGACATGTATGTAAATGTAAATGTGTAATATCGAGATGGATAAGTCAAGAACAAAAGCAACAGAGTCGAGAGATGCGGGCAAACATACGAATGCTGTCATTGCAACAGTAACAACAACATCAACGTCATGTTGTGTGTGTGTGTGTGTGTGTGTGTGTGGGGGGGTGCAAAAGCATAACGAGCCGTAACCGTAACATTATCCGATTCCCAGTCCCCCAATTCCAACCCAGTCCCGGCGGAACACACATTTGCTGCAACGGAAACATCCAACATAAATGTAAGATATGCCAGGAATGCTAATCACAGACACTCACACACACACACACACACACACACACACATTCGCACACACATAGCGAGACACAGCCAATCACAAGCTGGCAGGCACTAAAACATTTGTAAATGTTGCAAAGTATCATCTTAAAGAGATTTGCAGCTTAGCGGCCACGCGATGCGTCACGCATACGTAAGCAACAACTCGACAGCAGCATTCACACCCCCACACACACACACACCACACACCACACACACTCACACACACATACACTCACATTCGCATTCACAGTCTTATTCCGCAACACACGTCTGCGAAGTGAACGAAATGGGGTCACAACGATGACGCAGACACCAGAGTCAAAGCCATTGATTTCCCACCTTTCCTTCGCGTCATCGAATAAGTAAGTAAATATCAGACTCGTTGCATTTTTTCTTTCTAGGTGGGGGTCAACAAAGTGCTCGGGGAGTGGCTCCAGCATTAATGTGCAATAAATCATTGAAAGCCTTCAGAAAGAAAAGAGCCCAAAAGGAACTTCAATTTCAGCGATTGACACAGGATGCATTGTGCTGACATGGCCTATGGGCCATACTTGTTACACAAGGACATCATTAAGGCTGCTACGGATTAATTACAAGCGCGAATCTTTTGTAACAATGCAACTGCTTAATATGAAATATATGGATGCATATGTATTACAGAATTTATTTTATAGTATTTTTTATAGCAAAAAGAATATTTAGCATCAATTTCATTTGTGTCATTCACATAACAAATATTTATTTAACAGAATTGTTTCCTGTTAAAAAAAATGCTTATACGAAGTATATGGATACATATGTATTACAGAATTCATTTTATAGTATTTTATTGGTGTCATTTGTATAACAAATATGTATTTAAATTCTTTCTTGTTGAAAAAATATCTTTTTTCCATCGAGTCTTAATACAAAAATGTCACTCAAAAATAGCTTTCGCTTTAGCTGCATATCCAAAAAGATACAGCTCATCGCTAAGTCGATCACAATCATTTATAGCACTTCTACATTCTCTCAGAGCTTTTCTTTAATTTGTTGGCCTTTGCCTTTAAGGATTGTTTGCTTTAAGGCTCGACTGTGTCAGTTCAGTGCATGCCATTGGTGACGCCCCAAAAGGCGTTTGGGCAGCCATTTTATGACTGCTGGGCATAAAAATCCTTGCAGCAAAGTAAAATAAACAAAGCGCACGCATTACGTGCCGACCCATTTTTGTCATTATGCGTGAACTAATAAAGCCATGAACCAGTCGACTGTAGCCTTCTGGCTAAAACGTGCTAAGCCAAACGGTGCGACGGGAGCCTTTGGGCCGAGAAGACGTCTTCGACAATCACTAAACCATAGGCAAACAGAGCAACAAACAAGCAGCAAACACACGCACACACACATTTACTCTTTAAGCTGTTTAAAGTGCTGCTGTGTGTGTGTGTGTGTATAGGTGTGTGTAGGTGTGTGTCGTTAGCTGACTGGTGGCTATTAGCAGTGGACTTAGAACAGCCGAACTGCTCATTATGAGCTTGCAAGAGATGATTGAAATCACCACGAGAGACGCACCAGAGACGCAGATACGAACAGTTGTTAACCCTAGCCCGGGACCCAGTGCAAGACAAAAGCCAACAAACAACTAGAGCTGAGAGCTGGAGCAACAGTAATAACAACAACAACAACAACAGCAGCACGTCGACTTTGTAGGCTGACACCGATGGCAGCGATTTACTGTGCTACACCCGGCTACAGCTTAAGGAAAGCGGATAGTTTTTCATTTAGCAGTTTAGACGGCAGGACATCCAGGCCAGTCCTGTGTGTCCTGGTCTACGACGGCGCTGCGTACATCTTCGTTTGTTGTCACTTGCTGTGGATTATAACGGATTTCCTGCGCTACAATCGTTCGCAATAAAAGCATTAAGGCGCTTTATCATTATTCACTTTGCACACGGCGTGCACCATGCGGCGTATGAGTAACGTCCTCCCCCGTCCAATTGTTGGCAGCTTACCCACGCGTCCGAGCTGCTTCTACTGCTACTACTGCTGTCCACACTCGCCGTGGGCAACACCATATAATGGCTTCCTTTTGAGCGGACGAGCCCGAGGTCTTGGCGGAATAATGTTTTGCTCGGGCATTGCGTAAAGATTATAGGAATTATAAGCAGGCGAAAGGAAAACGCTATAACTGTCAACGTCAAAGGCCATAAAAATGAATTAACTGTGAGAGTATCTCGTACTACCCTCTCCCTCTCTGCCTCTACAGCTATAAATTAGCCAGCAGCAGGCATCAGCAAATTGTGTATGCGAGTGTCGCTTTGTTTTACATGTGCAACTGACTATGAAAATCGTTGATTGTCGCTGCCAGAAAAGTTGTGCACCCGAAAACCCCAAACTGAAACTGAAAGTCACAAAATCGCAGTCGCAGGCACTGTCGCTGCTGTTGCAGTTGCACAGTTGCACAAGTTGCACACAGCAACTTTGCAAAGTGATATTAACTTTTAATGGACAAACTATACGCAAACTGTTCCTTGTTTTCTGTGTCCTTTTCTCTGATGGTCCTGCTGCTGCTGCTGCTGCAGCCGTTTTGCTTTTGTTATTTTTGTGACCCCGCCTGGCTCGGCACTAAGTGCTGGCAGAAGTGCAGCAGAATGTGTCGTGGCCGATAAAATAAACATTATCACAACTGGCAATGGTAAAAATCTTGTGCAAAAAGCATAGGCCAAAACAATGCAAGGTTAGCTCGAAGACTTTTACAATGTTTATATTGTGATATGATTGCACTTATATATATATAGAGAGATTTAATGGATTCTTATTACTACTTGCGCATCCTCAACACAAATACTCGCATTTGAACAACTCAGCTATCGAAAGTAGAGAAATTTTAGCTAATTGAGTACAATTTTGCAATTATTGAAATATATTTTCTAAAATGCTTATAAAATTGTTACACATTGTGTAAAGTATAAAGCAACTCTCGTTTTGGTCCCAATGTTTGTCCTTGTTATTGTTTTGACTCCTTGTGCAGAAACTTTGTTTTCATTTAGTATGGTCTATGCTGTTCGTATAATTTTGCGTATATTGTACATTTATTATCATTTGGCCAGCATTGAAATTTATTTATGTTACTCTTCGGGCTCGGCGAGCACGTGACGTATGCGTAATGTGGCCGAAAACTTTAACTCTTTAAGTCATTCAAATATTATACGCACTGCTCTTTGCACTCAACGCAACACAACTCAACTGAACTGAACTCAACTCAACTCAACTCATTTCCATTCACATTCAGTTGTCTCGCTTTGTTCGCGGCTTTTGTTTGGCTCGCCGCGCTGATTAGTTTTTGTACAGTTTGTTGATTTGGCCAAGTGCGAGGACAACAACAACAACAAGCCAAAAAATACAATAGCGTACAAGAACTTGTCGCACTTGTCGCTGTTGTCGCTCTTGTCTCTGTGTTGTCTGTGTTGTCGCTTATCGCGCATACATTTTAAGTTTCGACTATTGGGCATTGCCTTTGTGCTCCTGTTGTGTCCAGGCCAACTTTATGAAGTTGCCGTAAAAGTTTAAGCCATTTGCCATTGCCATTGTCTTGCCGGCGCGAATTACAACTGATACAGAGTGCAAGTGACTGCCTGACTGTAGCTTACCTTCCTTTTCCCCCCTTTTCCGTCCACCTTCCTCGTCAATTCACACTTAAGGAACTTAAGCAGCACTTCAGCGGCAGTTGTCGTGTTTCTGTTCTGTTCTGTTCAGTTCTGTTCTCAGCTTTATGCTTCTGCTTCTACTTATGCCTGCACGTTTTAATGAATGCGCCACAATTTAACGCAATGTTAACAAAGTCAATGCCATTCTTTCATTTTTTTTTCTCCACGAGTGCCTCGTTTCACCTCTTTATGTTTTAATAAAAATAAATAAAGCAAGCGACGCAAAAGCCGCAATTGAAACTATTTGCACACCACTCACGTAGAGCGTGCGCTTAAGACTCAGCAAACCGGAAGCTGGCAGCACCACATCCGGTCGAGGCGGGGACTACTATTACTGCGACACACCCACACACCCACACAACTCTCTGCGACCCTAAAAGCTCATTAACATTTTAAACAGCAACGCACAGCGACGTTGCCGCGTTGCCCGCTCAGCTTTCGCTCTCTCCTTGCCCCCGCCTCTTTTTGCCCCGGCCGGCTAAAAGGTGTTAAAACAGTCCTAAACGCACATACAGCCTTCGTCTGCTTGTGTGTGTGTGTGTGTGTGCGTTTTTGTGTGTGTTGACATGCAGCCGTTAAAGTGCTCGAGCGCACCTCAAGTGGCTTTGTTCAGTTGGCCCTTTGCAAAGTGTTTGAGCTGCCTGCTGACGTCGTCGTCCTAGCCGCCATCATTGTCGTCGTCCTTGCTGTTGTTGTTCTTGTTGCTGTCGCCAATGCCCCGCCGGGCCACCCTGCAGCTGGTGGCACACGCGCTGGCTGGCTGGCTGGCAATGCCAAGAGGTCCTGGCCCAGAATGGCACACGCTTCGCCACGCTGCAAACGAAATGCTAAATTATGGCATTTAACTGGTTAAAATCGCTTTGACTTTTTGGTAATTATCATGAACATTATTTCTTGTTTATTCACTCTAAAATTCACATTTTATTTGGCTCATGAATTTCGGCGTTTTACAGCGGGAGACGAGCGCAAGGACAAAAGCGATTGACTCGGATTATGCAGGATAAGCTTGGCTGCAAATGCTGCCAGCTGTATACTTTTAGTTTCTTTGCAATTGAATTTATATATATTTTCTTTAACTAACTAAGATTTGAATATATAGAACAATGAGATTTATTATAACAGTGAAGTTGGTCTAATATCAGAAAAATAGTAACTAAACTAATTCGAATTTAAAATTGGTAAATCCAGAGATCGATTTATCTTATATAAAAGGCTTATATTTAAATATACTAAAATGTCTTGCACCAGAAGCAGCCTGCAAATATTTAGTATATAAAGTATTTACCATGACTTAGCAGACTTTACCTTATAATAGTAACTAAAGTAATTTAAATTTAAAATTGGTAAATCTAGAGATAGATTTATATGAATTATTTTTGAGTACAATTTATATTATATTGCTTCTATTTAAATATTATTAAATGTCTTGCCTGCAATTATTTAGTATTTAAAGTATTTACCATAAATGCAATAACCCATTTCTTGGCAGATTTCACCTTATAATAAATAGACTATAAACTTATAAACTAAAGTAAATCACATTCAAAATTGGTAAATCTAGAGATAGATTTAAATTAATTATTTTAGAGTACAACTTATCGTATATTGCTTATATTTAAATATACTATAATAGCTTATTTAGTATTTAAAGTATTTACCATAAAAAAAGACAACCCATGTCTTGGCAGATATTACCTTATAATAAATAAATTATAAACTAAAGTAATTCACATTCAAAATTGGTAAATCTAGAGATAGATTTAAACTAACTATTTTTGAGTACAATTTATCTTATATTGCTTATATTTAAATATACTAAAATGACTTGCCTGCAATTGTTTAGTATTTAAAGTATTTACCATAAAAGCAATAACCCATGTCTTCACATATTTCACCTTGATAACGCTATTCTCCCCATACTCAAGTCTTAAGTCTGGTCTTCTGTGCAGCGGGCAACCTTCATAAATGTAATTATAAAAGTGGCGCAAACAACTTGCATTATGAGGTTAAAATGCGCTCAAAGGATAATATGCTTATGAACACCTACACACAAACGCGCTGGCTTGCTCACAATTTCTTATACACACACGCACACACACACACTTGCACTTACACACACTAACGCACGTAATAAGCCATTTTGTGAGCAACTTTTATCAGCATCATTAAAATTCTGACACATGTAACACGAAATCAAAACTTTGACTAAAAGTGCAAAAGGTGTTGGAGTCGCTCTCTTCCCTTTTGCAGCTGCTCCTTGCTGCTCCTGGCTGCTCTTGTTCCCTCCCGTGCCATTTGGCTTGTCTGGGAGTGTCAGTGCCAGGACGACGACGATGCCAAGCGCTGTCGTTGCCGCCGCCTTTGGCGCGACCTGACTCCTTATACTAATTTCCATATAAGTAGCGTTAACATATCATTTGCATAAATTTTGTTGACATCTTTTCAAAATCGCACGAAAATGTTTTAAGGTATTTCCGCACACACACACACACACACACACACACACGCACCGTCATTGTGCTCTGGCTGGATAAGGTTGTGAAGGTTCCTTCTGAGTACCTTGTATACTTTAATAGCGCAAGTCAAACTCCCTCTCCCTCACTCTCTCTCTTTGCCCCTCTCTCGCACCTTCCGTTGACACTCGCTTCAAAGCATTGGCAAATGATATGTGTGTGTGTGTTTGTGCGTGTGTGTTTGTAAGTTTGTTGTAGAAAGCGGAAGTTCAGAATTCCACACAAATGAAATTAAGCAAATAAAATTGCTGAAAATTGTATTTATCTGAGCGACTAATCAAATTAGTGTGTTAAATATTAATTGAATTTTGATTAACTGCAGTTACTATTGAGCTACAAATAATATGTGACATTTGTTTAATATGGCAATTCATATAGTTAACCTAACTGAGCTTTTTCGTAATTTAAGGATTTCAGTTAAAGTATTTTACTTGGAAAAAAGCAGTACAAGCGATGTTCAGATGCCAATTAAATAATAAAATGAATGGCATTGAAAGAGTGATAAAAGGTTGGATCATTGCACAGAGGAAAAAGTTCAAATATGACTGCTTAGGCTTAAAACTACTTATTTGGATTTTCTTTAAGAAAAAGTTCCAGATAAACTATTTTTTCATTGTGAAATGAAATATTATATATTACATCATTGTGAAATCTCATCAAGATAATATAATGAAAATCTAACCAAATAAACTACCAGTTTGCTTTGAGTATTGAAGTTAATTTAAAATTAACTGGACACGATCTAAAGAATATTTTAAAAATCTATCTGCTTTTTCAAGTATCCGCCAAAGATGCTGTTTCTTTGGGGATTCCTCTTGTTAACTCTTCTTCCAAAAAGTGTGAGTTTTGCCCATAGTGCATTGGCTGTAATTCCATTGAAAAGTTCGCGTGTCCTTTATTTTATTTTCATTTTTTTTCTTTTCGCTTTGTATGTAAAAAGAATTACACAACCGAACTGGCAGCAATTTGCGCACAGGCGGATTAGGGCGTGTCTGCAAAAGGGGCGTTAAGAGTGAGAGAGCGAGGGCGACAAGGCATTTAGGCAGAGATGATAAATTTGCCGAGCATACGCAGCACACACTGTCATGTGACAAGAATCAGTGTCAAATATGTTGTCATTTAATTTCGCTCTCACATTTAAACACATGGCGACGAGTGCGTTTGCGACTTCAGATTTCTAGAGATGGTAATAAGCTTTTGCAATCACTCTATCTCTTATTCACACTCTCTGCATGTATTCAAATTGCTGTTTTACGCGTTGACAAAGTTGAAATTACTTATGAATTTCACATTGAGAGCGCTCTCAACTTTTGGCCTTTTGTGTTGCATACTGAGCGCTGGTATTTCCGCCAGCGAACTTTAATTAATCAGCGCGTTAATTTTAAGCCGCACTGTGTACCGCACAACCGTAGGCATTTATCAAAGCTACATGATTATGCTCTTAATGGCCAGGTGAAGCCAGCCAACCAGCCAGTCGAGAGGGGGAGCTATAGAGAGTCAGCAGATAAGAGACAAAATACCATGGTTGACTGCCTGGCTGCCTGGCTGGCTGGTGGCTGGCTGGCTGGCTGGCTGGCATATGTGACAGAGACAACCACATGGGCGACAATGTCGGCGTAAAAGCCGCAAATATGTTCTGCTGTTGTATTTGCGTCTGTCTGCCACCAAAGTCGGCACACATTAGGGGCAGCAGTGGCAGAATGTCTATGCTTGCCACCGCCGTTGACAATGGAACTTGTCTTTTTAATTAAATGCTAAAAGAAAATGCTAAAGATAAATGAAGTTGTGCTAAATGCGTGCTGTGCGTGTCTCAGCCCCAGCCGCAAGAGGATGTGCTTGAAGAAAGACTGTGTCGCTATGTAAGTATGTTTGTAGGTGTTGCCCACATCGCTCGTGTCTGTTTGTCTGTCTGTAGCGGATTTCAATTATTTTATACCAAAGTATTCTGCTTTTGGGAGCTTCTGTGGCGCCATTTGCCATTGCCATCTTCATTCCACGCGGTCGTCTTATTGAATTATGCTTGCCGTAGTCCCTGAAGTGCCAGCACCACCACCAACTGTTAAACGAGCAGTTGGTCATAATGAATTGGCATACTTTCATTTAAGTCACAGTAGCTACTGTACTACAGTGAGCTTAGTGCAAGATATTCAAATAAATGAAATATTAAGCTGTGGTAAAAATCTCAATTGCAAAAGCACATAAAAGCACAAATCAAATTGTCAATCGAATATCTTATAAAAATACAATGAAATCGTTTGATTGCACAAAATCCCAAAAATTCCTGTTCAATAATATTTCGGCCATTTTATGGTCAAGGCTTACTGTCGCACACACACACATGTATGGGTGTGTGTACTTGTTTAATAGACGCTAGCTTACAAGTGTCATGTTTTAAGCGTGCACAAGACAACAACAACAACACTAGGCAACACTAACACTAACAACAACTGAAGTAACAATGGCTTTAGTTGGAGCTGCTGTTGTGGGCGTTGCTGCTCCGTCGCTTGCAGATCAAATTAGATGTATAAATAACAAACCGATTAAGCGATTGTGCAACTAAGCCAGGCAACTGCGTCCACAGCAATCCTTGGAGAGCCATACTCAATGCCAGTCAAAGGGAGCGGGAAGGAGATGCTGCTGGGGGGCTGCTGAAATTTGTTGTATTTTATTGCCAAGGCGGATAAGGACAACTCGGCAATTGCTGTGCGGCTCATTTGGATTATAATTGATGTCTACTCTACTGCAAGGCTTCAATTGCTTTAAGCCTGGCCAAGATAATCGCAAATCTTTGTGCGTCCACTGCCAAACAACAACAACGCAACAAACTGAAACTGTTTTTGCAATTATTCTGCGCCAATGCGCGTCTGGGGGAAACAAACAACCAGAATAAAGAACAAACTCAATTTTCAAGTTATTTAGCGCCGTTGAGCCGCCCAAATTGAGCGGCCTCCAAAATGTGTGTGTGTCTCATGACAGCTATTTCTATGCCATTTCTTATAGCTATTTACACTTGCACAGGGTATTTCAATATTTTCATTAAGTGTGTAACGCACTGAAAAGTAAATCTCCAACATATTTTTGATCAGTCAGAATATATATTCTCGAAACATTTTTCTTAAGTTACTAACAACATGTATATGCATGTTATTTTGTTAAGGTATATTCTTCGACATGCTGTTTTGCTTAGTTTTTTCGCATGTGCTCTGACGCCTGTCGTTTTTCGACAGTCGTTTTATTTGCGGCGCCCACGCGGCGTATGATGAATATCATGCGCAACGCCTAATCAACAGCAAATGAAATGGACAATTGTTCAACTGTAGGTAGCCACACATGTCGATACATCAAATCGACACTGCACACACACACACACACACACACTGTTGTTGTTGTTGTTACATGGTTGGGATTTCGACGCTCGTTTGTTGTTCATTTTGTGCTTTTGGCTTGGAAAATAAATTGAGCTGGCTGTTTGGGCCGGCAAATCCGCTCATTGCCATTGTTGGACTGTTGCTGCTTGTTGTTGTTGTTGCTGTTGTTGCTGCCACCTTGTTTGCTCTACTAGCTGCTGCTGCTATTGTTGTTGTAGTTTTTTTTGGGGGCCGCAGCTTAATAACCATTGTCCGCCCTGCCTCACGTGCTCAACGTGGGACCTATAAACTGTCATTTAAGTTGTTGTCGATGTCATTCTCATGGCTGCTGCTGCTGCTGCTGGCATGCCAGTTGTTGTTTTAGCCAAGATTTGTAGCTGCAACGAAAGGCCAAGTTGTTTCCGCAGCAAAAAGTGAAAGTAAATGTATTTATGAGTCAGAGGCAGCCAGCGGGTGCTTACCAGGACACGGGCAAGAGTACTCCAGAGTAAAATAAACAAGACGAGCGAGCGAACAGCTCTCAGTTCGTGTGTGTATATACTGCAATATATATATATATATATATGTATGTCTGTGAGCTGATGCGTAAGTAGTCTATATAAGTAGGCTTACCTGGCAAATAAATCCGAACGCAAACATTGCTTGAATATAATGCTGGGAAACGTTCCATTGTTATTTAACGAACAATATCCTTAATAGGGACACGAACCAGAGTCATGACATTTAAAAACGTTTTTTATTTGAATGCATTTTGAACGCATTAACTTTGCATTGAAATATGAAATTGGCAAAACGGTTTTTGTGTGATTTGTGCAATTTATTAAATTGCATAATACACTTTGATTTTTCAGGCGGCTGCGTTTAATTACATATATACTTACACACATAATTAGTACAAAAAGTGAATGACAAAAGGCGTAAATTAATTTGCTCTGTTGGCCATAAAAACCGGCTATGGATATTGATTGCAACACAATTCCAGCCAACCAATAAATAATATAATTAATATCAATTGCATTTAATTTAATTTTCAATAAATAATCACATGCAATAGTATGTATTATTTATCTATTGGAATCTTACTCTAAGCCGACAGCTGAATGTGATTTCTCACTCTAAAGAGCTGGCCGAAATCGATGAATGAAAACGAAATTTAATTGATGTGTCATCTACCTTTCATTTTGCAATTATCATATTTATTTTGCCAAAGAAAATATATCAGCTTGGATCCTATTGTGCTTAAATATTTACTTGGATATGAGAAATATAATCAGTTTCTGAATAAGACAGATTTATTTTACCAGATTTTGTAGTGATTTCAAAATTTGAAAATTACTATGAAATCAATTATAAATAAATAAATATACGAAGGAAGATAGTATATATAGTTTCATTTAGCAAAAATCAAGTATCGTATATCACGCTACTCTATGAAAGTCATGATTTCTGATTATAATGCACACGAACAGATATTATGATTTAACCACATGGTTTTCATTAGCGAGCCTTGGGGTCGTCTGTTTGCCAGCATAGTAAATAGTAGTAATTGATGCTGTGGTGCTTATATTATTTCATGCTAATTAAAATATGTTTAGCTACTGATGGCAAATGCAAATTTGACTTTTATGTTGATGCAGTCATCTATTCGACCCTATTATGGCTGCCAGCAGCAGTTGACCAGAAACATGAATTGCTCTCATAATTGCAGCCGCTGCACCTGTTTTTTTTATTTTTTCAACTAAACACACGAGTCGCTGGCTCCTGCCGTTAATTTGTCAGTTTAGTGCCACAGCATATATGTCAAACACACAACATGGCATTCAGGACTAGGACTGCATGTGTGGCAGCTAGTTTTGTTTATGCATCACACGCTCCGCTGCAGTCCCAACTCAAAGGACCAGCTCCCACTTCAACGCATCTGACCGTTATGGTATATCCACTTTTGGCAGCTTTTTTTCGCCAGTTCCAGAAACCAATTCACAACTGGCACAGGAATATGGTATGTACTAAGTACTTAAACAAAGACAATTTCATTTTGTTTAAGGGAAATTTAATGCATGAAAAAAGGGTTTTATCAAATTCCTATAAATCACAAGTAAAGTGTTCTTTGATTATTGCATTTTGCAGAATATACTTAAATTGCTTTTATTTTGTCAATATGACATTATTGTTTGAAATAAAATACATAAAATAATATTAAATAAAATTAAAATAATAATAAATAATAATAAATAGTAATAAGTAATAATAAAGAATAATTAATTTTAATTAATAATAATAAATTATAATGAATAAAAATAAATAATAATAAATACTTATAAATAATAACAAAATAATAATACATGATAATAAATATTAATAAATAATGATAAATAATAGTAAATATTAATACATTAGCCACTAAATACTCAAATATAATATAAATAGTACATTTCAGAATATGCTTAAATGGGATTGTAGCCTTTGTGCGAGCTGGTCACACTTACCAACAAGGATATCAAGGACGCATTTTATCAAACGTAGTTCAGTAAGATTTTGTGCAGTGTAGATATGTTTAAGGTCGTTTGTCGCCTTCTATCCATGATTAAGTTAGAGTTAAAGTTCACTAAAGACCAATGTAATTTACCATTTAAATTCTTTTAAATAAATAAACATTTATTGCATTAATTTCCAGTACATCAGTGTCTGGTCAAATGCTCCAACGTCGATGTCAGCCATGATGTACGCAGATGTCAACTGTGCTGGGCTTATTAGGCTTAAACTGGAACTGAAGGATAAATTCGACTTCTCGCCGGGTAGGCTCGGCAAACACAAACATTTGCACGCAGCTCAGGCGCGTTGTGTGTGTTTTTTACTACATGTGTACTTTTGTGATTACATGAATTTTTAAAAAGGCGCGCAATTCCGTACACACACACACACACACACACACACAGAGAGAGGGAGAGGGATGCGAAGTTAGCAGGACGCAAAGCACTGGGCTGACATGAGAACTACATTAAAATAATTTATTTTAACGCATTTTTTTGTCATAACCCGATGGGGAAAAAAACTCATTTCCTTTAATGATTTCATCTTGTACGCACGCTGTTGTCCTGGTCGGCCCAGGATGCCTGGTGCTGTTTGGTTCTCTGCTGTTCTGTTCTGCTTGTTGTCGTTGTTTTTTGGCCAAAATGAGTGCAACAGCGTGTGGCACGCACACAACGCATGGTTATTTCATTAAAATGGCCTTTTGTTGTTTGTAAATGTTGCTTATTATTAACGCTGCTTTATCGCGTCCCTTTGAATAAGTATCTGCGCGCTCTGTGTTGTAGCTGTATCTGTGTGTGTGTGTGTGTGTGTGTGTGTGTCTGTATCTGTATCTGACAACTGGTGCATTTTTATGGCTCGTGCAGTCACAAGACACAACATTTGCATTACTGGGCAGACAGCCGACTGCTGCTGCCGCTGCTGCTGCTGCTTAATAAAGACTAATTGACTTTTGCACACAAGTTGCGCTCAAGTACTGCAGCTGAGCTCCATCTCTGATTGGCAATTATAACAAACAAAGGCTCAACGCATCAGCAGACTCGATAAACGAATTAACATTTAAATTAATGCATATCAAATTGTTGTTGCTATTGTTGTTGTTGTTGTTGTTCTTATTGTTAGCCTGCTCTGCAATGTTTACACTGCATTTGTCAATCGCGCCATCAGCAAACCATCGACCCGGCTAAGGTAAGACATGTTCAACAGTATATAACATCATCTGCCACGTATCAGATGCAAATTGCAATTTATGCAAATTAGTCCGCTGACTTTGGTGTTTGCATATGTAAATAGTTGCATAGTTGCATTTGATTAGACCAGCCTGACATTGACATCTTACAATTTAGTACAAGTGACATTTGAATCAGTAAAGCCTAACGTTTATTTATTTACGTATTATTAAAGCAATCATTTCGTTTATTTTCTTCATGGCCTGATTACACATGTAATGCTAAACATTCTAGATGCTATCTAAATTTAAATAATAATTATTTGAAATTAATCACTTAACTGTTGTTTTATTAACAAGTTAACACGCCAAAGTAGAAATCAAACCGGAGCTCTGCAGCATTTATATTATTAAGCATACGACCTGTATAGACTATGTTAAAGATATGCTCGCTATTGAATCGCAATTGATTTATTTACAGCAATTTAGTGCTGCCAAGCAACCAGACAAAATAGCCACAAATTCGTTATCAAATTTTAGCGTCGGTATAATGCTCATAGTAATGCAATTTATGCACGTAAATAAGACGCATGCCCTCCTCGAGTTAATTAGACCCCGGAGTATTGACGTTACTAATGAGACTAGTTATAATCATAATAATGATAATGAAGATGATGATGAAGCTGTAGACAAGTCAAAGGTGCCGCCTGAGCTGCGATGTTCGCAACTGCCATTAATGATGATTGTGCAAGAAGTTTTCGTCCAGGCATTGCGTATACGCCATGAAGTGCGCTCGCTGGCAAATTTAGAGTACGCCAGAGGATTGGCTAATACTCAAAGCAGCCATAATTGGGTTTTACATTCTTGCTCATCATAATAATAATAATAGCAGCTTAACTGTCAGAGCTTTAAGTAATTTTTGTAATACCTCAGTATATTTTTCCACTATTAATCGCATTTTGCGGATTCAGCTTGAAACGTTAGCGACATTAATATATTAATGCAGCATTTAAAATGCATATAACAAGCAGCGCTCTTAAGTAAATTACAATATATTTTGTGTTAATTTATAAATGAAAATGTGCATTGAACGAAAGCCACTTATTGCTGCAATTTATTTAATTACAAATTTAATTCCGAAATAAAAGGGTTTTTAGGTAATGCGGCGACATCCAAAGCCAGCCATTTATTGAGTGCACCATTTAAAATGGCATACATAATGCATCAATGGCTGACAAAAAACCCCGAACTTATTATGAAAATAAAAGTGAAGAGTGAAATATATACCTGGACCTGATTGAATAACATGTAGTCCAGCTGCAGGAGTCATAAATAACATTCGAGTTTTTGAAAGTGATTGCTTGAAAATTTTATTGCTTTTTAAATATACAAACTCCATTTACGTTATCAATGAAAAACTTAACCACAAAGGGAAACAAAAATATAACAGATGGAAACTACCTCGGTCAAGTCCTGGCACAGTACCATAAATCATATGCCATTTGCATGATTGTTTGTTAATATTATTAATTGCTGTATATAAAGAACAATATGCCAGCTCCTTAAATAAATATATATCGAGAAACATTCATTGGAACAATTGCTCTTTGGTTAAATCTATTTTCCCTTTTCTTTGCTGACTATATCTTTATTTTGCTCCTTTATTTTTCTTTATTCTCTCTCTATCTTCTATTTCTCATTTTGTCTTATCTTTTTATAATATAATTCCTAATATAAATATTTTTATTTTTCTTTTCTATATTAACAAATTACAAATACTTTTTTTATTTGTTTTTTGGTTTGCAACAAATGTTGGACCAATGCTTTAATTTTTTTATTATAATCCCCAGAACTCAATGTAATTTTTTTAACTTTATATATTTAATTTAATATTTTAAACTTTATTCAAATGTTTTATATACTTTTAAATGTTTTATAATTTTATATAAAAACTTTTGTGTCGACGGTCAATAGTCGACAAGAAATAAATAAATAAATAAATAGTTATAATTATTTTAAGATATTTCAGCAGAAGCTAGCTTTAATAGCTTTAAGAACTGTTTCTCGACATTACCAACATTACAAATGTTCCAAAAATAGTTGCTGGTTGCGGCAGAGAGAGCCTTTCATGATTGTATCATTATTCTACATAATTAGTTAGCAGTCGACATTTAAAAGGGGCCACAGCTGCTGCAGCCTGCATTTAAATGCAAAATAATAATTTCAGCTCTCTCTCTCTCTGTCTCTCTCTTTCTGTCTGTCTGTGGCGGCTTTTTATTTTTCCATTTATTTTATGGCTGTCTGCCAGCGCTTGCCAACGGCAAAAACTTTCAGGCATGTTAATAGCACTCATAATTAAAAATTAAATGTTATAATTTCATGTGTGCTACCATGCGGTCTGCCCAAGCATGCAACACACAACACACACACACACACACACACACACATAACTCACCCCAATGTGGCACGCAATTCCATTCCTAAGTGTAAAGACATTGTAGACATATCTACATATGTGTTCGCAGGTCCTTGGTCCTTGATGTGAGATATGAGCTATAGCAGCGTTATGAAGAAACTTTGAATTGCAATTACTACGCCAAAGCCTCTTGTGCTCAACTGTTGTCTACAGCACAATTAACAACTGGACATGGCTTATGAGCAAAACAGCAGCAAAAAATGTTGGATTTGAGCTCTTGTTGAAGGCCAGCCAAAGCAGCATTTAGATCATGTAAGCCAGGCAATAAAAGTTTATAACTACTGTTGTAAAGCACAGCAGCAGAAAACAATAAAAAAATGCCGTCTAATTTAAATGAACTTTAGCGCGTCAGGGGCAAATAAATATATATAAGTGTATGCATATTATTAATATTGCTATATTACATGAACGTTCATGATTGGAATGTCAATTGCTCAATGCACTTAACTAAAGTGAGTGGGAATAATAAATTGATTGTCTTTCCGTGTGAAAAATGTGATATATATATATGTGTGTATGTGTACAGGTATGTGAAAGATATAAGGAGCATTTAATAAATAATCAAAGTGGAAGTGCAATGACATATTTAATACAACATTGTGTGTTTTATTTTCTGTCACGTGTTTAATGGAACGCAATTCGCAGCAATTTAAAATGTATTTTAAATTGTTGTGCTGAAGCAGTGCTTGAATAAACGTTGGTAGCAGGAGGACAGACAGGAGGACAGACAGACAGACAGACAGGAAGACAGACAGGCCACTGGGAAACCAAAAGTCAATCAGTGGAGATACAGATACAGCATCCAATTCAATATATTTGCGGGTCAAGGCGCCTATTTAATTAATTACTCGAACGAAAAGTGGCAGCAAACAGAACCAGCACAAACTATACATATATATATATATATATATATATATACATATATATACACCTATATAAAAAGCCGCGTAATTATTTTGCACTTCTGTTGCTGTTGTTCAACGTTCAACGTTCGCTGCATTTTGATGAAGTTTTTTGGTTGTTGGTCGCAGTCGCCATGTGTTGCATGTGTTGCATGTGTCGCATGTTGCCTGGTTGCATGTATTGCATAACTTACTTCAAGTTTGTTAATGCCCCTGCCAGGCCGTGTACGCAATTATCGTCAACTGATTAAATGAAATCAAAACCGAGCCCCGCACACAGCCCGGGCTTAACTTTAATGTAGGCGAAATGAATGCTTTCGCTCATCAATTCGTCGGTGTGCGAGCGAGTTTCACTCGTGTATGTCAAGTGACGTCCATTGAACCATCGATTTTTATGCTCCTGCTGCGAGCTTGGGTCATTTATCAATATGTAGATTTCTCGCCGCTGCCCGGATTTTGCGTTAAAGTTCAATGGGCCAGTCCACACACTTGTATAAACTGTGTAATTTGTACACGCACACACACACACAATTGCAGATAAATTGACTGATGTGTTGTGGGTGCCATTGGCTGTCTGTCTGTCCGTCTGTCTGTCTGTCCATTCGTCAGTCTGACTGTTTGATGTACGCGTCTGTCTGCAAAAAGTGTCGGCAGACAGCGCACTCTACATATATACACACATATATCCTATAGCATCCATTTGCTTCCTTCTTTTCCTATCGCTTTCACGCTCGCTTTCACTTGCTTTCGCCATTGGCATTTGCCATTTCTTTAAATAAAACTGCACCACAAGCGTACTTCCGCCACTGACTTCAGACAAACGCGTAATGGCATCAATTTCCGCCCGCCCAAAAATTCAAATTCAAATTCGTCCTCAAGGTGTCATGGCAATATACCCAAATACTTATTAGCTTTGGGGCAAAGTGGTTCCTATTTCACAGTCAATCGAGTGGGCCCGAGCTGAGTTCCTGAATCTGTTATCTCTGTTATATTCAGGGGCATCTTTGCCAGCCAATCGCATTTGAAGTCATCAGATATCAAAGTTCTTTTCACGCAGATATTTCTCTTTAAGAAAATATAATTTAAAGAAAATAGAAACAATATGCAAACAATATGGAAAAACATATGCATATGGATAAGCTTTGAATTAGAAAAATAATAACAAATACAATTGAAGTGTGAAGTAATAACTATAAAACAAAAAATTTACAAATGTCATCAAAAATAAAATTAAAATGTTGACACAAAAAAAAAGACCTATAAAAATAGCTTAGGATAAAAATAAATAAAACAAACGGGAAAGGCAGATTTTATACTCTTTTTGAAAGTAACTTTGAAAACATGGGATTTATGGCCACAACCGACTTCCAGTTGTATGGCAGCTACAAGATATTGAGGTCCGATCCGGCCGGTTTCGACTAATGTACTGTCTCTTTGAACAATTAGTATATGTGCAAAGTTGCATCGCGATAGATCAAAAACTGAGGGACTAGTTTGCATACATACTGACAGACAGACGGACATGGCTATATCAATTTGCCTTGTCATTCTAAGCATACTGCAGGTAACTTTTCCAACGCTTCCTTTTATGTGTTACACACTTCAGCACAAAACTAATATACTATTTTCTTCGAAAAAAATATAAAAATTACGAACTTGAAACTTAAAAACAACAAAAAAATAACCAAATTGTCTGCTTTAAAGCGAAGCAAATAGCCAATCGATGATGTAACTAATTTCGAAAGCATGCCGAGCTTGGCAAATTGCCATATTTCAGTCGCATAAATCTTGCAGGCACAAATAAATCGAAAGCAATGCAGTTGGGCCCCTTCCCCCGTTCCCACTTCCCAGTTGAAGTGGAGTTGAGCTACCCCCGGTGAGGAGTCGAGTATCAGGCTGGCAGGCTGCTTGCCATTGTAACCACTCGAAAATGTCAATGACAATGATGATGAACTGCAAAATAGAGCGCTGACAGCTGCAACGAGACACAAACTAGATAGATAGATAGATAGATGCCTGCATATAGAATATGTGGCACAAAGCAGCAAAGCAGCAACCAGCTAACAGCAATACACAGAGCGTCTCTCTCTCACACAGAATAGTCTCACACAGAGTAGTCTCACAGAGCAGTCTCACAGTGCATGCATGTGGCATAATTTCAAATATGGCGCTCCAGAAATACTTTGGACTGGTTGAATGCTTCACTGACTCGCCTGACTCGTCTGACTGGGGTTGGATGACAGTTTGATTTGTTGTCAGTTGGCATACAATTGACGTCTGATGGATGGTGTACTACATTGTTGGGACACATTTTACGAGCATGACTCTGTGCCTGTGCCAAGCACAAATTCCCATTTCAAGTGCTCTTTGCTCTAGCCTCAATGGCTATTATTTTAATTATTTCGAGACAAACTCTTATTTCATTTCGTCGGCCCATTTATGCTAAGTAGCATTGGAATTTACACTTTGAGAAATCTCTGTCTATTACAAGCTCAGCTCCACCTGCTGAAGTATCTCTGTATAGTTCAAGTTTTAAATGAGCTAATGACCTATTTACAAATAATTGATTTATGCAAAAGTTTTATTTGCTTAATCTCTTGCTTCAACTTTCCTTTACAAATATTCAAGGCATAAGAATAATATTTTATTTTTTAATCATTTCTACTTTTTCTTGGCCTCTTGGCCATTGCTGTCACCGTTCATTTTTTTCTCTTGTCGCGAGCATGCTTATTTAATAATATTTGCAGAAACTTTTTGCTACTTACACCAAAAAAGGAGAAGGAAAAAATAGTTGAAACTTATAACCAGCTTGCAACCAACAATCCCCGAGCCCCCCACGACTCGTTAGGTAATTTTGCAACAACAACAAAAAAAAAACAAAGTTGAAGTTTTGTGCATGGACGAAAGTTTGTTGTTTAAATAAAAAATGAGACAAAGTCTGCAAAAGTGACGAGTGCCAAAGGAAGCGCAGCACGAATTCGACTCAAGAGTCATGAGAGGACAAACTGCTAAAAATGCATAAATAAAACAAGCGGCAGTTTTTCCACTATTTCCACATTGTTTCCTTCCAACCTTATTGTACGTGTGCCCACGACTGCACCTGAGCCTCGGCAAACTTTGTTCGTTATGACAACTTTTCGTAGATTCCTAAACAACATGAAACTTCGTACACAACGATTCCGATTCCTCAGCAGAGTATTTGCAAAGAAAATCGCAGAGTGATACACAGGAAAAAAACGGCATGCGAATATATCGATGAAAGCTGTCATATATAATTGATAAACACTTTTATTTATAGATTCTTATCTAATGCTTACCTTTTTATAAAAAAAGCACTTACGTTGTATTCAAAGTTATTTCAAACAAGTGGGGAAGGATTATCTTCGGCATGCCGAAGATTTTATACTCTTTTCGAACCTTTATGCAATTTTCACTCTGCCAACTGCACCACCGAAATATTTAATGGCGCATATCTTTGCTTTTTATTACTCAATCGATTTGAAATTTTAGACATTGATGAGTTATAAAGATGTTCAAGTGTACTAGGAAATTTAAGGCGATAGGTTTGAAAATATCGGATATATGGCCAAAACCGACTTCCAGTTGCATGGCAGCTATAAGATATAGTGGTCTGATCCAGCTGGTTCCGACCAATGTGCTGTATAATTCAATAATAAGTGGCTGTGCAAAGTTTCATTGCGATAGCTTAAAAACTGAGGGACTAGATACCATACATACAGACAGACAGACAGACGGACATGGCTAGATCAATTAGTTTTGTCATTCTAAGCATAACTTAGCATAACTTTTGGGGGTCTCCGACGCTTTCTACTATGCATTACACACTTCAACACAAACTTAATATACTATTTTTTTCGAAAAGAGTATAAAGATATATGTTTAGTGCTTCTAAGCAACTTTTATGATATACGAACAAAATGAAACACAGCTGACTTCTATAACCAATCAACAAGGCATATTTTAAAGTCTGCCACATCAGATTAACATATTTTGCTACTAGGCTATTTAAACAATGAGAGTACACTTTAAATGAAAACAAAGAATAATGAAGGGAGGCTCTTTGACGAGATATTAGCAGACAGCATTTGCTTAGGATGAGAATGGGTGGATGGGTGGTGCCGGGCAGAGTCCGGATATTTGCCAGCTGAACTTGTCTTAGCCCCTTTCGCATGTCTAATTAGTTATGCACAAATTTTGTTGTTAACAAACTTAATTCAGTTAAATGTTTGTGTTTCGGCATGCGCGCGTTGATTATCAGTGGGTTTGTGGATCTGGTTCTGGGTTTAGGTGGTGCTGCCCCACCCCTCTTGTATTTCACACAATTTCACTTACTTTGTTGTCTGCTGTTTGAGTTTTGTACTTGCGTGTAAACATGCATGATTAAGTTGCCAGCGCCAGTGGCAGTGGCAGTGGCAGAAAGAAAGAAAGCCGAATAATTTGCATAAGCCGAGAGCCGTGCCTAATGAGACCCACCCAGAAAACATCGGGGCTAATGGATGTGTGACAACGTTCCGGCTCCGCTCGTATCTTATCGTCCTTTCACACTTTTTAACCAGCTCAGCTCAGCTGCACACTCATCTCTCAGCCTTGCCAACAACTTGGCCTGCCAACTGCTGACCCCACAATCAAGCTGCCCCCAGCCCCTTGCCCCCAGCCCCACTTTTTTGTGCACACACGTGTAAATTATGACGCGAGTCTGTTATTTTACTTTCCTGTGCGCCACAGCACATATTTCTTACGGACACACACAAACACACACACACACATGCACAAATAAAGGGCTTTTGCGGGAGCTTTGCCAAAACGAAGTAAATCTTCACTTGGCTCTGTCGACTTTTGTGCTGAAGCGCATTTTTTTCAGTTTCCTCTGCCAAAAAGTTCACAATTACCGTGATTGTGTCATGTAGGTGTGTTAGCCCAGTATGTGTGTGTGTGTGTGCGTGTGTGTGGGCATGCGAATTCCACAAGGCACACTTTGGAGTGCTCGAGTTTTATATTGTTGCTCGATTCGTGTTGCCATTTGTAAATCAAAAGAAATCTCACAAGACTTAAACAGCATATTTTTGCAATTGCTGTTGTTTAAAACTGAAATAAAGAAAAAGGCGTAAGAAAAACAATATTAAAGTATTAAAAGTATTGAAGTGCTGCTTGACACACATTGCGTATACGACAATATTTTAATTTATTAACCCTTTTTACATTCCCATTTGAGCTTTCATCTATAATTTATATTGCATTTTTGCAGAAGAAGCTTGCATAACTTAAAATTTGATAAAAATCAACTCTGGCAGCTACGTGGCAGCATCGCACTTTATCGAATTGTCATAGTAGTCGCGGAATTTGAATGGCTGTGCCAGTTGCATGCAACAATACGCTGCAGCCAGTAGCTAAGCAAATTTGCACGAAATGCCAGCAATGTGCCAAGTGCAACAATAAATGCAACAACAGCAACACAAACAACAACAACAACAACATAGCAAGTAAATCGAATAAGACGAGCGAGTGGCATGTGAATGCGGTAATAATATCGCGGCACCTGCTGTCCCAAAAAGCATATCCAGACACAATGCAGAGTATGTCATGTACATATGTATTTGAATGTCTGCATATGTGTGTGTGTGTGTGTGAGAGATAGAGATAGGGAGTTATTCTTGAGCCAAACACAGACACAAACTGTTGTTGGCAATAAGCTAGCACTCAGCACACTCCCTTCAAATGTGAACTTCACTCACAGGGAATAAATAAATAACAAGAACTGTGTTACTCTCAAAGCAACGACATTTGTATGCCCTTTCAATAACAAATGGTGCCCGAAAGCACTAAGCATAGAAAATGAGGCACTAAATAGACTATAAAGCTATTTTATACAACATTTTAAGCAAAACGCATTCTCTCTTTTTTTGTCTCTTAACTTTACAAAAAAAAAATAACAAATTTTAATTTTGTTTATTTTCTAAAATATAAATGTACATTAAATATTAATGTAAAAACAATGAACAAATTTGGCCTCGAGCTTAATCTATTTTAGTTTGATGTCCGTATATTCTTAAAATATAAATTTTGTAGAAGTATTTCTGAATACAATAATAAAAGAAATAAAAATAAAAAAAAACCAAAAAAAAGGATTTTAGGAACAGCAATATTCAGTATTACTTTCATCTCAAAATTAAATTTAACAATTGTATTCAACATATTTTTAGACAATACAAGAGGCTGAATTTATAATATTCAAACCAAGACAGTGATTAAAAAATAAGCTAATTCTCAAACTGCATAGACTAACTCTTAATTCTCCATGCAATTTTTTCTATTTATTCGCAAATTCACTGACCCAGTTATTGGTAAAGCAAAACCATTTCCAGTTGCCAGAGGCGAAATTTATGAGTTCAGTGGCCAAAACGGACATCAGCAATGGTAATGGAAACTGCAGACAAATGTAAAATAATACGTGACAATAGTTCCGACAATGGCAGCGCTGATTAGTCTGGTTAATAAATGGATCTAGTTGTGGATCAAATGAAAAGCATTTAACTTGCATACTTCGATTACTCAGCTTTTCAGTTGGCTTTAGAATTTTACAGTATTTGTAAGAAACGAAATGCAGCTGAATGTACTTTTACAGCTTAGACTTTGGCAGTTGCTTAAAATGGAGTATTTGATCTATTTTAAGTCAATTTGTAGTTAACATTAAGAAATTTATTTAACTGCCGCAAGTTAAGCAACAACTTTGAAGTAACAGTTTGTGTGAGGTTCTTGAGCAGCCTAATGAACCGTATGTCTGAGATACAGTTATACACACCGGCTGTGTGTGTATGTGTGTGTGTGTGTCTGTGTGTGTGTGATTGGGATGCTAAAGTAAATATTATTTGATGCAATCGTACAGATGTGTCGAAAAACATTTTCAGGTAGCTACTGCGGCTGAGAGAGAGCCTCAGTCTGTTTGTGTTTTTGCATAAAATATTTACAAAGTTGTTGGAAGGAAGTGTGTGTTGTGTGTGTGTGTGTGTGTTTGTGTGTGTGACAGTGGCTTTTGCTGAGTCCAATTTACCCAAATGTACAAGCAGCATTTGCAGCTTGACTGTCTGTGTGAGTTTGTGATGTTTCCCTTTTTTGCTCGTTTTTATTACTTTAAGTTTATTTAGGCAAGGCGCATGAGGCGAGAGAGAAAGCACCACATCAAAGCATCCTAGCACGTGCCACGCATGACTGGCAGTGGCAAAAAGTACAGCTGAAATGCCAACAACAACAACATCACTAACAACAACACCAACAACTAAGGCAGCTCCAATTGCAGTGTGCACAGAGTGACCACAAAACATGCGCCTGGCTAGTCTGGAAAGAGAGAGGGCTAAACAAAAAAAGCAGCAGAAAAAAAAGAAATCGAGAAATAAGGCAAGAGCAGCAAAGCAGCAACAGTAAATCAAACTGCTGCCCAGTTGGCCAGTGTACGTATGTGAATTTGTAATCTAAACTTTTGCAACTGGCCGCTCAGTCGGTGTTTTTCATCAACGGGGCAACCGGAAACGGAAATTGCTGCTGTTGGCCCGTTGACAAAAACACGACACTTGCACCTCAAGTTGCCAGGAACTTTCAACTTGATTTCGCAACTAAACAACAACATGTCCACAGACAGCAACAGCAACAGCAACACCAACAACAGCAACAGCAACAACATCACTCACTGACATTACGGCTTGGCTGCAATTGCTTACAGTTTTGTCGCTGGGCATTCAATGTGCCCATGATTGCAGTTCTCTATGTGCATGCGTGTGTCTGTGTGCGTGTGTGTGTGTGTGTGTGTGTGCGTTTGAGTGTTGTTTATTGGACCATTGATTAAGAGTGGCCCCAGCAGCTGGTGAGTTGTTACCCACCTGCCGTCACTCTGCTAACCGCTTAAGTCAATCAAAGCACAGGGCGCCAAGGCTAAAAGTTTGCGTTTCGATTTTAACCTGTAGTTTGCATTCTTTATGAGTGCTCCGATTGATTTTTTTCTACTTTTTGTTGTTTGTTGTTTGTTGTTGCATACTCTTTGAGTTGTTATACCCTGAACCCATTCAAAATGGGGTAAAAAGGGCATAGTGCAGTTGTGCAAAGGCTTGTAACAGGCATAAGGAAGGCTACACGAACATATAAAGCTTATATATTCCAGATCAGTATCAACAGCCGAGTCGATTTAGCCATGTATGTCCGTTTGTCTGTCTGTATAACACCCGAATATCAGAGACTATACAAGCTAGAGTCCAAATATTTGGCATAAAGGCTCTCGTAATGCCCAACAGATCAAGTTCATTTCATGTTATCGATAACTCGTCAAATTTAAAAGTTATCAATAAATTTAGATGTCAGAAAAGTGTTTTTTGGCCATATCTTGAAAGTTATAAGAGCTAGAGGCACAACATTTTTCCATGTATAGTCTCAAATAGCATACACATGTAACAACTATTTCACTTATTGGGTACCCTAGCCCCTTTCCCCAAAAACACTAATTTTTAAGGTATGACCTTGCGATGTGGTTTGATTCCGCATTTAATACTTAATTTTATGCTCAAAACATCTCTCAAGGAACAGAAAACAGAAACAGAAGTTGTTTAAGAGTTCAGTGAAGAAGCAGGCTCAATGCGTAAACTGCTTGCACTGCTTGCAGAGTGTTGTGAATAGTGATAAGTAACTCTGAAAGCACGTTAGACCTGAGTTCAGGGTATCTTCTGGTCCGGCGCTTCCGACCAGAGCACTTTTACTTGTTTTGTATTGTTGTTGCTGTTGTTCTAGCTTTTTTCCCCTGTTGCACACTTCACCGCAGCTGCGTATTTTTGTTTTGAATGTTTAATGCAAATTGATTTGCAGTTTTTCCAGCACTTTCTGCTGCAGCTTTAAGTTGGCATTAGAGCAGGGCTAAAAGCCCCAAAGCATAACTATCTAGCAACTTGTTACCTGATTTTATGAAGCAGCAACAGCAGCAGCAGCAGCGAGCTGAGGCGACACCGCAAGCAGACAAGAATTCTCTTGCCACACATACAGGTGCAGGTGGTGCTGGTGGTGCAGTTGCCAGTGCAGTTGCAGGCTGCACATAAAAAAGGCGCTGGCATTGCCAGTTGGCTGCACAATTTCGCTGGTAAGTTGGCGGCGGCGCACACAAAAATTTTTAACTTAAATTACTTTTCGTAATAACTTTATTTTGTAATTTACGTAAGTAGAAGTAACATTTATGCAGCTGCATAAACCTCCAGCCATGCCAAAGTAGCTTTCAAACTATGACGGCGCACGTAAAAACTTCTCAAACAGTTTAAATATCCTTGCAAATTTGCTAAGAAACGCTGAAAATGAAGCAACTCGAATATGCTGGCTACGACTTTGCATTACATTAGCCCTGGCTATCAACTTTCCTTCTTTATTCTCCTCTTTTTTTGTTGGCCAAATTTTAAAAACTACCCTGCATATGGTAATAACAAAAGTTTGCGCTTGATCTTGTGAATATTAGTAAGACAGGTGCAAAAACGCCAAACAAACTTATGTACAATTCAGATTTCTGTCTTAATGATTGCAATTATTTCTAGTTAAGTGTAAAGGTGACTAATTTTCAATATTATTAACAAAGGTATTGTTATATAAATATATTTTTTAAATTTAAGTTGACAGCCATAAAATGTATTCATTTTACATCATTTAGACATGTTGCTTATTTAATTAAATTAGGTCTCATAAAGTGTGTGAAACCATTTACCAATATTTGTTGTATTTTATTTCTAACAACAAACCAACAATGTTGGAATGCAGTTGTATGTTGTGTATTATATGCTATGGTGACTAGGGTTACTCAACCACTTGTCCTTGTGAAAATGCCATTTGCATATGCGAAAAGCACAGCCCTAAACAACAAAGCAACACACTTTACCTCAATACTCAAAGAAAAGTGCGGCATACTTTGCGGCGCTTAGCATATCATACATGTATATGATACGCATATGCAAATGTATATATATGTATGTTGTTTGCATGTTGTTCTCTGGTATGACATACAAATCATTTTGTCGAGTGGCTGAACAGCAAAGTAATGTGCGCACAAAGCAAACTTGAAATGAAGAAAAATATTTTAGGCATAGTGCCACACATGCAACATGCAACATGCAACACATCTCAAACTATTTGGCATTAGGTGTTTTTTTTTGCTGATGCTCAGCGTATTTGCATTTTAATTATTGTGTATGAAAAATTTCGTTGCAAACTAGTCGAGCAGACTGCAATCGCTTTGACAATCAATCAATAAATCAAAAGAGTTTGCACACATGGGATTTGCCAATCAGTAGTTGGGTGGTGCCTCTAGCCACCCAGATGTGGGCTCCAATTATGCTCAAGAGGGACGCCCCTTTGGGGGCGTGTCGTGCGAACAACACCAACACCAGCCAGCTAAATGGTAACAACAAAAAGCAGCATCACCAGCTGCACAGATGAGCCAAGTGAAATGTGTAAAATGCAAAAACTCATTGATGATTGAATGCAGCAGCAGCAGAAGAAGCAGCAGCAGCATCAGCAGCAGCATCAGCATCAGTGACGTCAGCGTCAAGAGCAGTTTTTTGTGCTGCTTTGTCTCAATCTCAATAACGAAATGCAAATAGGAAGAAAAAAGCGAAAGCAAACACAGGGATAGAAGAGATCGGTTATGGCACAAGCAACTCCAATAGCGCAACGAAAGATGAGCAGCGTAAAAAACTTGATAAGGTCTTCTTTTATGTCAAAGCGAAATGCGAATGCTCTGACAGAAGGCCAAAATAACTGATCTACCTATTGGCGAAGTTTGGTAAAGTATATATACTGAGAACTTACAAGCTTCTTAAAGCTAACACATTTGGGTAGTATATTATTATATAAAAAATGTAATATAAAAAGAATTACTTAAATGATAAAACTAAAAAATATTGGCAGAATATCAATAATATTTTAAATATTTAAATACCACATATAAAGCTAAAGTCATGTTAAGTTCTGGGGATATTAATGAATACAAATTGTGGCAACATTTAGTGCAAGGATTGGAAAAATCCAAAAACAAAAAAAAACCAATCAAACAAAAAAAGCAATGAAAAGAATTTATATTTATTTTTGTTAATTAAAAGGTAAAATCTATATCAAAGTATGAGTAAAGAAAAATTTACAGATATGCAAAAGAATTGCAGCATTATGAAATGATTAACATTGTTTGAACTTTCAATTTTCAAGCCTGCTGTTTCTCTATTCTAATTAATTTTTAACTTTTCTATGTGTTTCCCAAAAAACTCTATTTGTTTATTTAATGTTAAAACTAAAAATTAGATGAAATTAAATTTACAATTACAAAACTAGCAAAAAATACACAATTACAATTTTTAAAATTTAAAAAAAAATACAAATATAAATTTTTTGAAGGTTTTAAACCAATTCTTACTTACATTTTTTTCAATTTCTTAAAAATTATAAATTTGTACAATTAAATGTAAAATGTAATAGACCAATAAGCCACTATTATTTATAAGAGCACTCCCTTTGTTAGGGTATATCTAAAAATGAAATGGTTGCTGGGGCCTTTCCACATGGCAAAGAAAATGGCGTTAGCAACATCGCATAGAATTGCAAATTCAATTTCGATTCAATTGAGCATGTGTTTGCAACGGCACAGGCATATGCTTGTGTGTGCATAAGACTGTGTGTGTATGCGAGTGTGTGTGCGAGTGTGTGAATGAATGTGAATACGTCGTCTGTCTGCATCGTTGTGTATATGAGCTGTTGCACTTATTGTATGCGGCATGTGGCATGTGGCTGGGCATTGTTGCGCTATTGCCGCCTCGCTTGTTGCATTGTCACTTAAGGACTGTGTAACCGATACGATGACTCTGTCAATATGACAACTCGATTCAACTCGATTCGATTCGATGCGAGTCGGGCCAAAGATAATAGAACGTCATGTAAAGCACCAACAACAACTAACTGCATTTATAAATAACTAAACTATTGCACCCTAAACTGATGGCCATCAACAATTGAGCACAATTAATGCTCATTAAAATTCGAATTTCACACATGCAATTATTATGCAATACACACACACATATATATGTATATTTTAGAAATTTGTGGGGCAAATGTTAATTAGATTAGATTTTAGAAATTCGTATTTTCAATGAGTAGAACAATAAAATGCGTATACGTTGACAGCAAATTGCATTCAATGCAAAGCACAAATCAGCAAAATATTATTTTTAAATATGCACAGTGGAATTCTATTAAATGAATATCATTTGCATCATTTTCTGTCACAGCCAGGCAACGCACAGTGGTTTATTATGCGAAAATGTTATTAAAGACTTAAAGAAGGCGGACTAAGCTAAAACTATAAAGCGTAGATGTCTAAAGATAATTAACCAATGATGAATACGAATTCTGGATTCAATCTGTTAAATTTAATAGTTAATATAACTTTACAATCGATTAATGTAAATTTTCTATTAATTCCCAATAACATTTAACGAAAATTAACTGCAATTGATTCACAATGATTTATTTCAAGCCAATTATATGTAAATACAAAATTATTGAAATACTAATAGAAGCGAAAACAATTGTATATGATTAGCAAATGATTGGTTGCCAAATTAAAGGGAAACTGATTGGCATTCAGTAAAATCGTTCAGCCGAACGTTCATAATTCAATTTGAAAAACTTTAGTGATTTCAGCCACGGTAAAGCCTTGGGCAACCAGTTTATATGTATATATAGATATATATATAGGCCATAATATGCATAATCAAATTAAAATTTACAAAAATGCCAATGATTGCAAATTAGTTGCGGAAAATGTGTTCAAAATTGAAATATCGATTTGATGGCTCTGGCTCTGGGTCTGGATTTGAGAGAGGTATCTGTCTACCATCTGCTGAATCGAGAGTGGCTGGTTGAGGGTTTGTTGTGGGTGGAATGGATATCAATTGGTGGAAAGTTGACTCTTGACTGTGTTGACTGTTGACTGCTTAGGCAGCCGAACGGATCAAAAGTTAAACTCATGTTTGACTTTTCATTCGAAAAATTGGATTTTGCATTTTGGCCAAAAAGTTAGCTCCTAGCCCAGCCGTGCAGTCAAAGAGTCAGACGGATAAGCAGCTCAGCTCAGCTCGGCGCAGAGCCCGCTGCAGTTCAGTTTCAGCTCGGCAGCCGTACAAAAGTTTTTTAGTTTTACTCGAACAACAACTAATTTATCAAATTTCAGAGATTTACGCTGCACTTTTTGTTTGACTTGGAGTTTTCTGAGCGCAATGCCAGTCGCAGCTTAGCTAGCTGTCCGGCTGCCCACGACTGGCCCCAAAGCCCCCAAAGCCCCCGACTGCCTGTTAAATGCCAAAACAATAGCCATACAATTTTTAATTACTTATGAGAGTAATGTGCTGACCCCCCGAAAAACTACAATAACAACAACCAAAAGTCCAACTCATAGAAATGCTAAAACAAATCCACTTGTCAATTTGCTAATTGCTGTGGTTTTCGCTTTAAATGCGACCGCACTTCTAACCAAATGCCAGCACATAAAAAACCAGGCCATAAGCTTTACCAAGGCAAAAAAATAGAAACGAAACACAAACCTAATAAAAATCAAATGGTGGGTGGGCTTAGTATTCGAAGTTTGGGGAATGCCCTCTGGCCTTACTGGCACAATTGAAGCGTGTTATTAGCTCTAATTGTTATAAAGCCCTTTTAATTGGGTGTCTGATAAAGTTGCGCCAAAACAAAGCCCAAGTCGCTCTGGGTCAGAGACTGAGAGCATGTGGCGGCATTTTACCTTAATGGAAAAGGTCCTTTGCCTCAAAGGACTTTTTCTAGCTTAGGCTTAACATTTCTTTTCTCAGTTAACTTTTGCCAAAAGTATTTTTCACACGCGCCCACATTGCGTATGCGTAATGCGATGTACATCTACTGATAGGTTCGGGTTGAGGGGGTCACCACATTTGTTTGTTGAGCGCCTTTTTGTTTTAAGCATCTTGTTAACATGCTTCTTTTCAAACTGCGGTTTAATTAATTTCCAATGTGTGTGTGTTTTAAATAGGCAGGCAGCACCAAATTGTCGAACTTTAGTCCTATCCTATGCTGCCAAGTGTTATCCTGAGGATAAGTTAGGACATAAAGGAAATTGCTACACTCCAGGTAATCCTTTTGCAATTACTTACGGCTAGCTTACAGCAACGGTTAAAGAGTTGGTTTCATCTGCGGCTTAACGCACATTTACATATTCCAAGAAATCAGCTTTGTTTGGTTTTTATACTCTGATACCGAAGGTACTCATAGTATATTGGTTTTGTCGAATGTCCGTCTGTCCGTCTGTCTGTCTGGATGAACGCGCGTATTTCCGAAACGATATTAGATAGACTCTTGAAATCTTTTACGTTATGATTATAGCTATCTGCTTCAGATCAAGTTTATTCCAAGTTTATGCCACGCCCACTGGGAGGCTGGCAAATCGATAACATGTCGATACACCTCAAATCACAAATCGATTAAACGTGAATAACTCCCACAATTTTGAAGCTAGAGTAATCAAATTTGGTAGGTATATTGCTGGTGACCTCCCGAAAAAATTGGATCCTAGGTTAATCGGCCACGCCCATTATTACGCCCACCAGCCCCCCTCCAAAATTAATTTGAAATGCTTATATCTCCCGCAGTTTTAGAGCTAAAGTCACCATATTTGGAATATATATTACTGGTGACGTCCTCTACAGATTACAGAAACAAAATTTCGACCACGCCCACTCCCGCCCCCGTAATCGCGAGAATCGATATACATCAATGCACAATTCGATAACACGTGTATATTTCCCGCAATTTTGAAGCTAGAGTCCCCAAATTTGGAATTTAGACTAGGGCTGACCAGCCCAAAAGATTGCGTCCTGGATTTTCCGGCCACGCCCACTAGAACGCCCCCCAGCCACCCCGCCCCCACGAAACACGGAAGCCTATATCTCGCACAGTTTAAGAGCTAGGGCCACCAAAATTGGAGGATAGACTTATTGTCAGCCCCCCTAAATATCGGCAAAAAATTTTGGGGCCACGCCCCCTCCCGCCCCCAAAAATCGCGAAAATTTATATCTTCCACAGTTTTAGAGCTAGAGTCACCAAAATTGGAGGATAGACTTATTGTCAGCCCCCCTAAATATCGGCAAAAAATTTTGGGGCCCCGCCCCCTCCCGCCCCCAAAAATCGCGAAAATTTATATCTTCTACAGTTTCAGAGCTAGAGTCATTAAACTTGGAAGATAGAATTCTGGTCAGCCCCTCTAAATATCGGTAAAAAAAAAATTGGGGCCACGCCCCCTCCCGCCCCCAAAAATCGCGAAAATGTATATCTTCCACAGTTTTAGAGCTAGAGTCAAGAAATTTGTAAAATAGACTTCTTGTCACTCCCTCTAAAGATCGGCCAAATTTTTTGGGGCCACGCCCCTTCCCGCCCCCAAAAATCGCGAAAGCTTATATCTTCCACAGTTTTAGAGCTAGAGTGACCAAAATTGGTAGATAGACTTCTGGTCACCCCCTCTTAAGATCGACCATGCCCCTCCCGTTCCCAAAAACTTGGAATGCCGATTTCGGGTCACCCAAACACCAGCAAAAATTTTCTGTTCACTTGCTTTCAGCTGTTCTTAAAATGGTATCAGAGTATTACGCAGTCGGCTCCGCCCGACTGCAACGTTCTCACTTGTTTGTTTATACTCTTTTCGAAGAAAATAATATATTCACTTTGTGCTGAAGTTTGTAACGCATAGAAGTGAGCAAAAGTTACTGCCAGTATGCTTAGAATGACAAAACAAATTGATCTAGCCTTGTCCGTCTGTCCGTCTGTCTGTCTGTCTGTATGTATGCAAACTAGTCCCTTAGTTTTGGAGCTATCGTGATAAAACTTTTCACAGAGACCTTTTATCTAAAGGTACAGCACATTTCTCGGAGCCGGCCTGATCGGACCACTATATCTTATAGCTGCCATAGAACTGAAAGTCGGTTTTGGCCATATTTCCGAGCTTTTCAAAGCTATCGCCTCAAATTGCCTTGTACAATTGAACATCCTTAGTACTCATCAATGTTTAAAATTTCAAATCGATTGAGTTATAATAAGCAAAGATATGCGTCATTAAATATTTCGGTTCGAAAAGAGTATAAAATCTTCGGCACACCGAAGATAATCTTTATCTTGACTGCTCGACGCAAAGCAATTTATCATATAGCTATCGTTGCAAAGATAAGTCCATGATTACAAAAAATTCTCCTTTTCAGCTACATATTTAAAACAACGCCGTTTTTTATGCTACAAGCACTTGTACAACAAATTGCTATTTATGAATTTAAACATATTTGTGCTTGCATAATAATTTATAAATTTAGATATAAGCTGATATCCAAGTACTTTATTATTATGTAGAAATTTTAAAATACTTATCTGAAAGCTGTTTGCATTTGTCTACTTAAGTGGCAAGGCGCAGCGGTTTGTGTGGTCAGGCGTCTGTCTGTTTGTGGATCTAATACTTGGGGCTTGAGAAAAATGATGCACCATAAATATCGCGTCGATAATCCCATTTAAAAGCTCAAGCATTTGTTTGGATTTAGTTCGGTTTTATATATATATATAATTTTTTGCTATTAGAAGTGCTTTTGGACTGCGCTGCTCGCTGCTTGCTGCCTGCTGCCTGCTGGTTAATGGCTGTCGATTGCCTGGCTGGAAACGGATGGCAGGCCATTAGTTATGTGGGGCTGCCAAAGGGCTTCTTAATATGCGCCGTGTGCAAGGTGACAGACAGCCGACAGTTGTCTCGATAGTCGATAGTCGTCGGTCTTCGGTGTTCTGGCAAACATTTTAGCGTAATCTGCTGGCCAAATCGTTGGGCCAACGCAGGTGCAGGTGCTCCATAATCGTCATCATCATGTGGTGGTGCCTGCGTGCGCTGTGGTTTTGCGGACATGTAGTTGTCATCAATGCAAATACAACACAACAGCGCAGCACACTTGTCAGCAACGTCGTCATCCTCGCATGATTGATCAAGTGCGTGCGTGCCAGGGACAGGACAGCATCAAGGAGCAGCAGCAGGAGCAGTAGCAGTAGCTGATATAGCTGAAGCACAGCGAGTGCCATTGCCGGCCATTTTTCTGACATTTAGTTGACAGAGCAAAATTTTTGTTTGCTCGTAATGCGCCCTCGACATGGTCGGACATGGCCATCGACAGCAACATTTACATCGCTACCCACAGTATATGTGTGTGTTTGTGTGTGTGCTGGCCGTGTGAGTGCTTAAAAAGCATTTCACGCCGGGCACAGCGCGCTGAGCGCTGAGATGAGAGCACACTCAAAGCTTATTTGACATTTATCAGTGCAGCGGGGCCAAACAGCTGGATTACTTCGATTTCAATCCAGATCCCAGCCCTAGCCCCACCACCCATCCCTTATCCATGTGCGGCATTGATGGAGCTGTTTAAAGCATGCCAAACGCACTCTGCGTTCCAACGTGCGAGCGCACAAAAATTGTAATGAAAAGTGGCCGTGCCCGTGCCCGTGCCCGAGCAGCCGGAAGAGCTCAGAATATATGTGATAATCCAATTGGCAAAGCCCCCGACCGCAGCATCAGAGCATTGTCTAATGCAATTCGTGATTCAGCATAAAATGCGACGACAACAGAGGCGCCACGCCCACAATTTATTGGCTGAATACCACCTAGCCCCCGCCCCCCGCCTATCTGTCTGTCCGTCCGTCTGTCTGTCCGCCTGGCTGGCTGCCTATTTGGAGCTGGGCCCGTCGCACTATCAAACGGGCGGATAGGCCAATTGCCAATTGTCAGATACAATTTATTCTTCCCTTAGATGCTGGCCCAGCCCCAGTCCCAGCCCCAAACGCCAGCGTGCCACACTTGCCACGGCTGCCACGACTGCCACGGCTGCACTAAATGCGAATTGAAAATAAAATATTACACCGAGATTGCAGCGAAAGAGTGCGAGCAAAAAAAAAACACCAGCCCGCACACCAAAGAACCAACAATGAAATCCAGCTCGGCCCCCCTGCATAGTCCCCTCACATCCTGAGCTGGGGCTACGTTTGGAAGTGCGGAGACAAGCAAACATCCAATGCAGCAAACAGCAACACGATTACGCCGCCGGCCATGCGAGCAGTGGGGGAGCAGGCAAGGACGAAGGATGCAGGATGCAGGATGCAGGGTGGGGGGCAGCCAAACGAATCCAGCAATGCCAGCGACGCCCGCAACGGTGACGATCATCAAGCGCAAAAGGAATCGTAAAACAAAAGCGACAGATAGTTTGCAGCATGCCATAAAATCAACAACAACAACAACACCAATCGATTGTGTGAACTTTTTTGGTGGCGTTAAGTGTGGGTGGCTGGCTGGTTTGGCAGTGGTGAAAGGGTTTTGGGTGGGGATGTGGTGCAGGCGCAATGTGAAAGGTAGAGCTCCCGCTGCTCCTGTCGTCGTCCTGATAGCGAACGCAGACACACTTCTGCAGCATTGGCAACGACAGCAACGTCATCAATGGCTGCTCTGCGTTTTAGGGCAGCTGCATTAGGCTGGTCCCTAAAACTACCCACACACACATTGGCATACATATGTTCTACTTGTTTTGGTTCATTGCAGAGATTAGGTATTTTTCAGATTATCCAATACATTTTCAGATTTATCCAATTGTATATTTTCTGATAATTAAACAAAATTCCATACGGTTTTTACATAAGTATATTAGAACAACCTCAATTATGAAATGTTAAAGTCTGGCATATTGAGTTTTTTTGTATTTTCTCATACTTATTGCACATTTATCGCTTCCCGCTTATGTCTAGTTCACAAACACATTTTCAGATTATTCAAGCAATTTTCACTATTATCCAATTGTAAATTATCTGATACATAAGTATATTAGAACATAATCAACTATGAAATTTAAAAGCATTCGCTATTGCTTTTTGTAGTACCACAGAATAGAAGATTGTTGGTTTCACAAGTTCTAACAGCGTTTAAGAATGAAAAAAATATGTTTATACAATTTTAGAAATTCTAAATTAGTTTTTAATGATTTTTAGCAGTTTGAAGATTTTCTCTGATGATGATGCCAATGACTTTAAGTAAGACTGACATTAATGGATTATTTCAATCATTTAAAATTCAAATAAAACCAGCTCTTTTGAAATTTACTAATTTTAAACAATAACTTTTGAATAACTTTCGAATTTCTCTCATGACATGAACAATGTGTTTTTTTAAAACAATAGACTCTAAAACAAATTACACAATTAAATTTATATAAATTGAACGTTACTAATTAGACTATACTTTTAAATAAATTTCTCTCATCAATATTAGTACAAAATTTAATAAATATACATTTGTTATACTCTTTTCGAAGAAAATAGTATATTAAGTTTGTCCTGAAGTTTGTAACGCATAGAAGGAAGCGTCGGAGACCCCCAAAGTTACTGCCAGTATGCTTAGAATGACAATACAAATTGATCTAGCCATGTCCGTCTGTCTGTCTGTCTGTCTGTCTGTCTGTCTGTCTGTCTGTCTGTCTGTCTGTCTGTCTGTCTGTATGTATGCAAACTAGTCCCTCAGTTTTTGAGCTATCGCGATAAAACTTTGCACAGACACTTATTATTCTAGGGGACAGCACATTGGTCGGAGCCGGCCGGATCGGACCACTATATCTTATAGCTGCCATACAACTTGAAGTCGGTTTTGGCCATATATCCCATGTTTTTTAATCTATCGCAATGAAACTTTGCACTGATACTTATTATTCAAAGAGAATTCACATTGGTTGGAGCCGGTTGGATCGGATAGCTATATCTTATAGCTGCTATACAACTGGCAATGAATTAAATATTCTTAGAACAAAAAAAAATGTTACGCGACAAAACGATTTTGTACAGCTTATGAAATTTCAGTGGTGCAGTTGGCAGAGTGAAAATTGCCTATTGGTTCGAAAAGAGTATACAATCTTCGGCACGACGAAGATAATCCTTCCCCACTTGTTTTATTTCAAATAACATTATTTTTATTTATTTTTTTTTTTTTATTTTATTTACAATACACAAATATAAATAACACTATTATATTCATCAGAATTGAACGAACACAAACAATTTGGCAATAGTAAGAATTGTAGGAATGTGAAATCGTTTTCCGGCACCAGCCTAAAACAAAAAGCGATGCACTGCAGCCGCATGCATCCGAGTGCAGTGCAGCGGACTCCTCCGCTTTACTCCGCTTTGCTCTGCTCTGCTCTGGAGTGACACCTTGAGGCGCTGTTGGCAAACTGCAGAAATCACATAAACGTGAATGCCGTCGTTGCCGTTGCAGTTACTGTTACCCTTCCCGATCCCGATCCCGTTGCCGTTCCCGTTGCTATTGCATTTGCTTTTGCCCGCATTTGCACAATCACAAAAACACATAGAATAAGTGAGCGGGGGCTTTGGCGTTCGGTGGGCGTGACCAGGAGGGGGCATGGAGGGGATTGGGGGGCGCGATGGGAAATGCCGTGAAGCGTTAGACAACCCACATGCGGCAGCAGCAAATGCAACGTAAAAATGCATAAATCCATGGGATTTAAAGATTTTTTTCGGAATTTGTGATTTTTCGCATTCGTTTTTATTTTTCAGCGTTGCTTTCGCCTTCAGCTGCCTGCTGCAATTCTTTTTGTTGCTTTTGCTTTTGTTTTAGTTCACAGCGCTGTCCCATGGACACAGAGCGAGAGTGAGAGAGAGAGCGAGATGTGGGCGGGGGCGTGCGAGTGGGCGTGACTGGATTTACGCGCTGTCCTTTTACGAGTATGTGTGTGGATGTGGATGTGGATGTGAGTGGATACGAAAGCGTTTCGCATCCGCCTGTTTAACACCCGCAATCAGCAAGCGCTACAAATTTTATATGACATTTTAAGTTGTTTTGCATTGCACACACACACCCCCAAAAGCCCATGTGTGTGTGTGGCTGTGTGTGTGTGTCCTGTGAGTACTTTTGATTTGCTTTCAGCATCAAATCTGCAAAATCTGCAAATCCACGACAGCGCTTTGTGCATTTTGACTTTGGGGCACAGCATTTCGCTGCATTGTTCCAAACTATTTTTATTGCGCTTCGCTTCATATGTAATTCCCAGTCGAGTCGAGTATCAATGCGCAGCAGCAGTTTTCAGTATTCCGTTTTCCGTTTTCCGTTTTCAAGTGTACCAACGACAACAGAAAAATGTCCTTTAAATGCTTAGGAAGTGATCAGCGACTCGTATTTACTATAGACCCCAACCAGCATGAACTGGCCATGCACATAGGGCTTCAGTGAGATCTGGTCGAGAGTGTCCAGTTGCTCCGAGTGTAGACGACTCACTGCACCGATGCCCTCATTGGGCGTACCTGGTTGGACTATGGCGAAGTTGCCGCCTGGCTTGAGATAGTGTCGCGCGTGTCGGATCAATATGCACAGCTGCTCCTGATGCATCGTATCGCAGAATATGAAATCAACGCGATCGACGACTATTCGTCTGTACTTATAAGGCAACAAAGGATCATCGACGATGGCGACTATGTTGGGACGCCGCTTGGCCAGTTGGAGCAGCTCAGTGCCCGCCCAGGGGCTGGTCTCCACGGCATAGACGATGCCCGTGTCGCCCACAATGTCCGAGACATGCGACACTGAGCAGCCGGACGAGAGGCCCAAATAAAGCACCTTTGTGCCCTCAATTATGTGTATGTTATCCACACCTATGAGCAATGCGGCTGCCAGCTTGGACTGATGTGGCGACCAGTAGCGAAACTTGCTGCACTCCTCGTTGAATTCGGCCAGGAAGGTCTCCTCGCCATAGCCATAATCGCTGCTCACTGTGCAGCGTGTGACCAACTTAATTTGATAGTCCTTGCCGCTGGCTATGAAGGCGCCACTATGCTGATGCGGCACTATGGCAATCTCCGACTTGGCGCTCTGTGCACCGGCACTGGACAGACTGACACACTCACTGCTATAATCGCTGCCATCGATGCTATCCGTCTCGACACCTTCCTCCACGGTGAAATCAAACTTACTCCAACCACGCCTGCGGCACTTGAGTTTGCTTACCACTAGATTTTCCATTCTATTTATAATAATATAATAATCAGTTGATGTGCCTTAGTCGACACCAAAAATATACTAACACGATATTTGAATTTGGCATGCATAAGTGACTCAAATATCAGTGACGATTTTTGTAAGCGAAGGAATATCAAAATTACCAAAATTAAAAGTCCCATTTTAAATTATATTTAGAGTTTCTATACCCTAAACCCATTAAAAATGGGTAAAAAGGGCATATTGAAGTTGTGCAAAAGTATGTTACAAGTATGGGACAGATCAAGTTTGTTTCATTTTATCGATAGCTCAACCCGTTTAAAAGTTATCGATAAATTTAGATTTCAGACTATATCGTTTCTAAAACACTTTGGTATATGTTTATTCTTCGAAACGCTTTAAGTGTGGTCTCTAATTTTCTGTGAATTACTCAATTATATTCATTTTTCAAAAACTTAACTAATATACTTATAACTTAACTAAATTAGATAATAATATATTTTTAAAAATTCAATCATTCAAAAAACGAGTAAAACTAAACCTTAAGCATAAACTTCATTAAACAAATTATATACTTCAGTCCCTTCGCTCATTTGATATCCAAAAATATGTATATTCAAACTTTTGTGACTCTAGACAAACGAATAATAAATAAAATAAAATATGAGAATATATGTGGATCAAGACATAAAAGATGATATGATATTTTGAATGTTGAAAGCTTTTGCGCTTTGTATGCCCCTGCCAAAAATTGTGGCACCTCTTGGGCTTCTCGCAGTTACACATAGAATTTGAAATTCAGGTTTCGAATCAAAAAAGAAAACTTTTAAGGCCTGCTGTCTGCGCTGAGATGCGGAGTTTTAGCTATGTACGTGATTTAATGAGCTGTTGATTTGCCAAATGCGCGTGAGTCAATTTACAGGCGACAGAGACAGCTATAGAGAGAGAGAGAGAGGGAGAGGGAGGAGTTGGGGCAAAGGCAGTGCATATATTTACAGGCAGCAAACAGGACACCAAAGGAGGCAGCCAACTCTCATATTTGGCTTTTATGCAGCGCGTTTGTAACAATTTCGCCGGACGAGGTCCCGAAAATTATTTAACATGTAAATCAAGGCAAAGAGCCAAAAGCAGAGAATCTAACAGCGCAGTGCGCAAACTTTTTTAATTTCAAAGCAAATAGCATGGGAGGTGAAGTGTAACAGGGGGCGGAGGGTCAGCTGGCAGAGGGTGGGGGTACTTGAGTGGGGGTGGGAGTGGGGGTGGGGGGAGTCAGATCATGTGGCGCCGTCAGTTGCCGAACGCGCCTTGAATATATAGTCACGTACTTGTCAACGCCCTTTCAGCTCCAACTTTACCAACTAGAAGTAATTATGTGTATGCGCGTGTGTGTGTGTGTGTGAATGCATCGAATCCAAGTGTAACATGTATGTGTGTGTGTGTGTGCTGGCAAATATTGACGCTCAACTTTTATTTACGCGCGCTAATGCTCAAGTTTCATGCTGAAGATAAATATTAAGAATTCTAAATCGCAGCGCCTGCACTTCCCCTATATCCCATACTCCCCCCCCCAACCCACTCCCCCCTAACTCTACAGCCACTCATTTAACTGACAGTTAAAATTACGAACGCTTATCATGTACCAGAATCATATCATAGGGAATAATTTATTATGGCCGACGTTTAATGTAATTCCCGAGTAGCGAAATTGGCGCGGAGTGATATGACTATGTGTGTTTGTGTGTGTGTGTGTGTGTGTATTTGTGTGTGTTTGAGTTAGAACAAAGTGCGTTACATACAAAATGAATATGTGCTCAGACACACACACACACACTCGCACACACACATGCACATAGTTTTATTTGCTCAGCTCGTTTTATTCCAGCTGAAGCTTCCATCTCCGGGCGCTGTAAGTCTATCCATATAAGAATAAGCGAGTATATACATATATATATATACATATACATATACATATATGGTAAGTATCTATGTGTGTGTGTGAATGTGCTGGTTTATGCCCTGCGCCCTGAGGTTAATTAAGATTTTGCCATGCATTTGTTTTGGCATTGCGCGGGTGCGCAACTTCCTTGTAACTGTAAATGTAACTGTAACTGTAACTGTCTCTGTATATACATATATATCTATATCCACACATGTATCTGTATCTGTAGCTGTCTTTGGATTTGGGTCGCCGTTGCCAACATCTCGTCAAGTTGGCGAAATGAAAAAGTTTTTATTAACTAGTTGTAATCCCTAATTAAAGGAAAGTCGCTGTTTGTAATTAAATGAAAATGTGGGATTATGGACAAAAGTTATTTGGAAGATGCGTATACTTAATATGCTGTAAAATATATGAATGCCATTCACTTGATATGTCTAAAGTATTAAAGATCCATTTCAATATATATACAAAAAAAAACTTAAGATATATTTTGAATACTGCTGTGATAGTTTTTTTAATTTTTTAAAACTTAATTTAAGGTTTATTTGACTGAAATTACCTTATATTTGATTAAGGAGTGTTTTATTAATGCCAGTTCAATTTGCCTTGTTTTCAGGCCTGTACATTTTAAAAAAATTGTCATAAAACTTAATCTGAACATACGAGAGCTTATATTCAGAATTTGAGATCCATATTTTTTTTCGCGTGTCATTGGTTTTGCCAATGAATTTAAATTTTTCTTTTGAATTATTCTATTAAAGCTACTTTATGTATGAAAAAAAAAATTAGAAACAATTTAGGAAATTGAAAATAAATGAATTTGACTACAGCTATTATATATTTGAAAAGAAGAATAAGAAAAAATGAAAATAAATGACCAGTCGCCGCTGGTTTCGAACCCGGGTCCTCTCGCTCACCAGTTCGCAACTTTACCCACTACGCCACAAGCCGTTTTGATGATCGCTGACAAAATCCCTTGAAGAGCAGACTGTCAAAAGCTTTCTTGTTTTGCTTTTGTACTGCTTACACCAAGCAGTTTTAAGAATCGCTAACAAACTCGATTTATACTGAGCTTTTGTTTTTTCGCGTGGCATTGTTTTTGTTCTAAGCCATTGAAAATAAATGAATTTGACTACAGCTATTATATATTTGAAAAGAAGAATAAGAAAAAATGAAAATAAATGACCAGTCGCCGCTGGTTTCGAACCCGGGTCCTCTCGCTCACCAGTTCGCAACTTTACCCACTACGCCACAAGCCGTTTTGATGATCGCTGACAAAATTGCTTGAAGAGCCGACTGTTACAAATTTCCTTCTTTTGTTTTCCTGCAACCTGCAACTCGCGTTTGTCAGCATTTGTTTTTTCGCGTGGCATTGTTTTTGTTCTAAGCTATTGGAAGCAAATTAATTTGATTACAGTTATATATTTGGAAGGAAGAAAAAGAAAAAAGTATTAAATTAACAATCAGTCGCCGCCGAGGCTCGAACTTGAACTTGCGAAACATGCGTTCGTTAGCGCGGCTCTTTACGCCATACGCCACAAACCGTTTTGATGATCGGTGGCAAAATACCTTGAAGAGCAGACTATCAAAAGCTTTCTTGCGCTTGACTTTGTTTGCTCAGACTATCAAAAGCTTTCTTGCGCTTGACTTTAGCCCACACAACAATTTGAAACCAAAATTGAAATTATTATTAATTAAACAAAAAAAAAGAGTTCATTGAGTTAAGTGACATTTTTTGTTATAATAAAATGCAGTTTTATTTTGTGGTAAATATAAAATGCCAATTAATCGTTGATACATACAGAAAAAAGAAACAGTTTAATGAAAATTTATTATTGCTACCAACAGTTGTTTTTTTTTTTGGTTAAATAACATATTTAATTAATAATATAAATATAATTAGTTTTGGACGACCAATCACAGCCGGGCGGCATCTTTGAGGCTAACCATATCAATTAATAAACTGCTGAACATATGGAGACTAGAAGAGACTACAAACAAGCAGGCAGATTGCTGTTTCTTATAGGGCAAACAAATGTGCATACAAATACCGCACATAATTTAACAAGGTGAACTACTTACTTGGGCCAACAACAACTGCAGCAACAACAATAACAACTATAATAATAACAACCTCGTTGGCCGCAGCAGCAACAGCAGCAGCTAGCAAACATTCGACTTTATATTGTGGCTGTGGCTTTCTTTTGGCGCTCTCGCAATGTACATAAAACTTTTTCGAGGCACTACAAATGCTTAATGCACTCTCTGACATTGCCGGCTACGCTTCCAGGCTACACTGTGCTACGAGGCCGGGAACCAACCGTTGCCGAAACAACCAAATGAAACTCAAGTGCATGTAGCGCTGGCCAAGTGGCACGGCACAAAATAAAAAAAAACCAAATAAAATGGGAAACAACCAAGGCAAAACATCAGTCGGCACAGCAACAACAACAACAAATATACACAACAAAATGCAACAAAAATATAGGCAAAAACAACAATAAAATTCAAGCGGGTGGGGCCGCGTGCTCAAATTTTTAATAAACTCGCCCATTGTGGCGCTGCCCTGCCGCACTTTTGTTGCATGCCTTTGGGGCACAGCGGCAGTCCGGCACTTTACTGCTAGAGTTGGACGCATACTCTGTGCGCATTCGTGACACGACATACAGAAAAGATATGCTTGCTCTAATACATAAAACATGGCAAATCGAACAGGAAAGAAAATTATAACAAATTAACTATTGAAGAGTTTTTATAATCTGAAACCATTAGAAATGGGTTAAACGGGTGGAATGAAATCATATAAAGTACAGATATTCTTGATCAGTATCAACAGCCGACTCGATCTAGCCATATCCGCCCAACTGTCTGTCTGTATGAGCACGCGGATATCAGAGACTATAAGAGCTAGAGACCTCATATTTGGCATATAAGTTCACGTAGTCCCTGTTCAGATCAAGTTTAACCATTTTATCGATAATTAAACGCATTCAAAAGTTATCGATAAATTTCGATTTCAGAAAAGCTTTTTGGCCAAGACTTGAAAGTTTTATGAGCTAGAGGTACCGAATTTGGTTTGTATAATCTTGATTGTGTAAACAGCTCACTTTTGAGCTTGCAACTTGTTTTAAGGCCACCGTTTATTGTCAATTTATGCCCAACAAATTTCACAAAGATCGGACGATAAACACATAACTTGTTTAAGATTCAGATGGAGAGGAGCAGGAACAATGGTTAAGCTGCTTGCATTGCTTGCAGCAATGCACACTGAGAAATAATTATGAATGCATGTAATAATTAATTTTCTAATAAGTATATTTCTTGTCTGCTTTTGCTCATATTATTTGTAAAGCAGAATTTCTATAATATATTATAGTCATTCAATATATGTATTCGTTTTAAGAAAGTAGGATTTACTTCAAAGAATTGAAATGTATAATTATTATTTTGTATATCGTGTTCGCATTCGGCACGCTGCCATCGCTGAGTGCAAGTGCTTGTTGTTGGCAAGCTTATTTATTAGTATTTCGCTGGGAATGTTGCAAACGGCAACTTTAGGCCGTCTGCTTGCCAATTGCTGGCCGCGACTTTCAACTCGAAGCGCCGTCGTCTGTCGTCAGTCGTCCGTCGTCTGCATAATGAGCCGCAGCCAACAAAGTTAAGCGGCCAAAGTCGCTGGCAGTTCATAAAATCAGCGAAAAGAATGCCAAAAAAAAGGAGAACTCAATGAAAATGTGATTCTTAAGAGCAACGAGAGAGACACTCCAGATGATATTTAGGAATGTGAAAATTTTAAAGTTTATCAGAGAACTTGTGCATGTCCTGCCACTAGCCTGCAACCTTGCTGCAAATGCATTAACCCGCTGGGAAACAAAATGGCAGCCGCTCGCGAAAAGTAAGAAAAAATATAGCGCACTTATTCGGGCTGGCTGGCTGGCAAAGGCAAAACGCTTAGCAAGGATTGGGCTGGCACGTTCGACGTGTGTCCCAAAATGTGAAGCTGCCATCCTAAAAAGAATGCATTTTTAAAATACTTGCGCACATTCCCGCAAATGGCAACAAACGGTGCCAAGTTTAGCAGCTTCGCGGCGTTGGGCCCCGTAAAATGCATAAAAACACAAGAGCTCCTGCTGCTCCTTCTGCTGCTATTGTGGTTGTTGTTGCTGTTGCTGCTGCCAAAGCTATTGTTGTTGCTGCCTGACTTTTGGCATAACATTTTTAGCATATTTGTTGCAGTCACAACACGTGTCATGTGTGTGCTGTGTGTGTGTGTGCCATTAGTTCCTTTAGTCATGCACCGGCTGCAGAAAAACTCACGTGTCGCGTTTGCAGCTTGGCAAACAAATTGCCAGCAAAAGCGTACACACACTCACACACACGCACACACACGCACACACACTCAGATGAAAAAAAGACTGCAGCTACATGTAGCTTTTACCATAGAAATGCAATGCTTGTGGTTGTTATTTATTTTGCAGCTGGCATGGCATTTAGCATTGACATTCTTGGCCACATTTTAATCAATTTTTAAATACTTACAATGGACAGTACAGTCTGCACAATAAACTAAACTAAACAAGTAAGAGTGCTCTAGTCGGGAGTGCCCGACTACGAGATACCCTGAACCCAGTCCTTACAATCATTCATATTAATCTAAACACACACATGCTGCAGTACAAGCAGTACAAGCAGTGCAAGCGGTCTAAGCAGTTAGCTTGCTTTTCGCTGAGCCCCACATAATGGAAAGTTAAATCTTAAATAACTTCTGTGTTTATCGTCCGATCTTATTGAAATTTTTGGGGCAAACAATTGTCGATAATATGTGTGACCAAACCAAATTGCAAGGTCGTACCTTCAAAAATGCGTTTTTTTAACTTTTGGGGGGTTTGGGGGTGGTATCCAAAAAGTGAAAAATTTGTTCATGTGTATGCTATTCGAGATTATACATGTCAAATTAGGGGCCTCTAGCTCTTATAAACTTGTAAGTTATATCCAAAAAACGCTGGTCTGAAATCGAAATTTATCGATAACTTTTGAACGGGACGAGCTATCGATAAATTTTAATAAACTTGATCTGTCCCGGGATTAGGAGAACTTATGTTCCAAATATGAAGTCTCTAGCTCTTGTAGTCTCTGATATCTGTGTGTTCATACAGACAGACAGACGGACAGACGGACAGACGGACAGACAGACGGACATGGCTAGATCGACTCGGCTGTTGATACTGATCAATAATATATATACTTTATATGGTCGGAGATGCTTCCTTATGCCTGTTACATACTTTTGCACAACTTCATTATACCCTTTTTACCCATTTTTAATGGGTTCAGGGTATAATAAGCAAGAACATTTCAGCATTTAGGAACGTATCACACTAGCAAATAGAAATTGCAACAGGCAGTTAGACCAAAATATATTTAGCCTAAAGTCACATTTAAGATTTTATTATATAGAAACAAATGACTCATTTTTTCACATTAAATTTTATTTATTTATAGCAAAGACCATTTTTGGTTTGTCACAACACTTAATATTATAAATATTTATTCCCGCAGCGCTGTCATTCAATTACACCTACAAAATGTGAATAATTGTTTTAAAATCAAAATATTTGTATATTTTGGTTTATTACTACATAAAGCATTTTTAATCAATTGCCTCACTCACACAAAAGCTGTAAACAAAAAATGCTGCTCACACAGAATTCAAGCTATGAATACTCCGGTGGTAATCCTTTTTGGTAAAAAATGCATTTAATTGAATTATATGATTAAATATTTACGTTAAATTACACCAACCCTCAGCGAAAGAGGCTGTTTGTAAATTTTTCAAAAATAGTTGCTGTATTAATTATTTGGAAATTAACATCAGCTTAAAGGTAACCTGATGTTATCGCGGCTTTAAGCTTTATTGATTTACAACCGGAAACATTTTGATTAATTTATTTTAAACAAAGGACAATTCTGCTAGCCATCTATAATAATATGTCTTCAATTCTTTTAATTACATTTATAACTGTATTTTCTGTTTAACTGTAGCTTTGTCGATGTATCATCGATAAGAATTTATGCCGAAATCCTCTATTTCTCTAGTTAAATCAAATAGTTTATCACTGGATAGTCTCTATTTTCTTTTTGCTTGTTTTTATTTAGTTTTTCTATTTGGGTATTATTATTTCTATAAAAATCTTTTACTAGGTTTTTATTTTTAGAACGAACTTTCGGTTTGTATGTTATTTAAAAAAGTTTTGACATATTGTACTCAAATTCTAGGAGATTGTCTGCAGACCAAATTTTGTTGTTTAAAAAGTATTTCATACCTTTCCATTTATCTATAGTTATCATCGGCTCTAGGACGAAACTTTTGTCGAAAACTGTATAATTTTCAAATTTCGGACTTACTTTACTTTTTGTTCGTTTAGTAGAGTGATAAGAAAGAACTAGAGCTGAGAAAAGCTGAGAACACTTAGCTATTCATTGTTCCCTGGAGTCTGTCATAAGCAAAAGGCAAATATTTAGCTTAGTTTATTGTGGAAAATGCTAAATAATAATATATTATATTATATAAACAATAAGATATTGCACAACGTTATCGAGAAATAACCGCAAAAGCCAGTTAAAACAGCCAGAAAAAACCACAACAAAGCAATGAGATCAACTCAGCTATCAGATGGAAAAGGAGGAGGGAAAGTTGCCTTGTGCATTGCAGATACTTTCGCTCCGACTGATAAACTATATATATACATATAGCTGAGGCAGCTATAGTTGCGATTTGTAGCACACACACCTTTCTTTTGTCTGTTGAGCAGGCAGATAATAAATGAAAGTTGAAAGCGCTTGCAGCGAACTAATTCTTATTTTTGTTGTTTTGCTAGTATTTTTGATAGGCGGCTTGGCAGTTGAATATCTTTCCGAGCAGCATCAGCCGAAAAATACATTTCCGCTTGTTGCATTGCATTCTGTGTGTCTGCCTGCCTGCCTGCCTGGCTGGCTGCCTGGCTGCTGTCTGAAATGCGCCGGAAGACAGGCATGTGGCTAATAGGATTTCACCATCAGCAGCAGCAGCAGCAGCAGCAGCAGCATCAGCAGCAGCATCAACAAAAACAACCACTACAATGACAGACAAAGTCTTGGGATTTTGCAATTGCATACTTCGTTGAACAAGGCCGCTTGCCACCTATTGTTGCATGCTCTTATTATATTATGAGAATATGCAGATAGTGAAAAGGGACAAGTCAATTATCATCGGCTTTGCGTGTACTCTCCGAAATCAAATTATAAGCACCATCTGAAATGTATGTATGTCAATTAAAAGCATAAAATACTATGATTTCGATTATCGGGATTGTAAATAACATCTATGTTGTCTACTGAAAAGTTGTGATACTAACTATCAGCCAAATATGTACTAATTATTACAATTAAAAAATGAAACACAATCTATAAGCATATAAAATGTGATTTCCTCACAAGCATCAAGGACTGTAGCTCGCTATTAATAACTCTTAAATAATTTATTTTATAAATAAAAATTTAAAAAAAAGTATATAGTAAAGTATAGGTATTATAAAGGTTTTTTTGAAATAAATATACTAATTTCATTCAATGTTTTTAGTATTTAACAGAAATGCTTTTTACCACACAAGCAACAATGACTTAAGCTCGCTATTATAAGCTTTTACATGATTTATTTATAAGTTAAAATTATAAAGTATAGGATAGGCATTATAAAGGCTTTTTTAAATGAATATACTAATTTAATTTACTGCTTTTAGTATTTAATAGAAATGCTTTTTACCACACAAGCAACAAGGACTTAAGCTCGCTATTATAAGCTCTTACATGATTTATTTATAAGTAAAAATTATAAACTAAAGTATAAGTATTATAAAGGTTTTTTTAAATAACTTTTTTAATTGCATTCATTATTTTTAGTATTTAACAGAATTGCTTAACAGCATTCTGCGAGCCTAACATTCTGTTAGACAGCTTAACAGCCATGTGGAAACTCTACACTTGCTGTTATGTCAACAGTTATGTTACTCAACAGCGCTACAAAGCAACAAATGGCAGCATTTGCTCTGGCTGCCGCTCTTAGCGAGAGCACAATACAATAACAAGGCGCGCCCAAAAGCAATCGGCGCTCTCTTCACAAAACACACCCACGAGGATGCCAGAGACGAAGGCGAGCAGGACGAGCACGAAGCCAAAGCAGCGACAGTCGACTCGCAGCATCAGCAGCAGCATGAAAGAGTTGCCGTTTGGCGCTCTTTGAGCGCGAGCAGGAGAATACGAGAATACGAGTACCGCAATGGGAATCCAGGACATAGATGGGCATTACGGATGGGGACTTGGCTTGCTGGCATCGCTGCCGCAGCAGCAGCAGCAGCAGCCGCATCAAATTGGCAGCCGGCCGTGGCCGTAACCGTTGCCCCCGTCAGTTAGACGGCAACTTTTGTGACACACGGTGCGTGTGTGCGATGCGGGCGGGTGGCAGAAGAGACTCTCTGAGACAACAGCAGCGACTGCTCGTAAAGCCAACAAATGGCAAATAAATAATACACAACGATGTGTGTTTGTGTGTGAAATTATGCATTTATGCAAATAGAGGCGCAAAAAATGGAGCAGCAACAAAAACGCCGACTGTTGCACTAGACGTATAAATAAATATTCCAAGGGCCAACAAACTATGCCACGAACTCAATGTAAATTTAAGAGTTCGCCTCAGCGTGCATGTGTGTGTGTGTGTGTGTGTGTGTGTGTTGTTTGTGCAAGTCAATGAAATGTTTGTTAATTATTTAAATGTCTGTGCATTACATTGCCATTAAGTAATTAACTTAGCTTGAAGCACACCTAAACTGCTGTGTGTGTGCGTGTTTGTGTGTTTGTGTGTGGCCCACGTGTCGTATGCGTAACAACAAGTCAAGCACATATGTAAATTGATATGTGAACTGTGCTTGTTTGTGTGTACTTGGTCACCTATCAATTTGGCTGCCGTTCTATTTATTCAAGTTACATATAAACCAATTGCCTAATTGGCAGATTTAAGGATGGATTTATCAAATTAAATTGACATTTGTTTCGGACGACCGAGATTGACATAAGTCGAGAGCTGTGTGCAACTGTTTATTTGCTTGTTGTTGACTTGTTGACACACACAGGCACAAAGGACAAATAAATTACATTTGAGGACGACAATGCAAGGATTCAGTCATGCACAAGTTTAAATACAAAGTTTAGCAATTATCTCTTTGCCTATATTTGCTTGACTTTTGAAGCAATTTTTTAATGGTCTTGTCAAAGCTAACTACATAAATTCGAATTCCCTGTGTTCGTTTCTTAAAATAGATTTACTTTTATGCCAGGCAACGTTGCAAATTTAATTAGTCTAGCCACAAGACAGTCTCGTCCGGGCCGCTATGCAAATACATATTTATTTTAGTCTGTAGTAGGAAAACAAATTAACTAAAAAGCCGGCTCAAGCTGCTTGCTACTGTTATTAAAAATAAAATGCTGTGCCGCTGCTGTGAAACTTTGCCGCGGTAATTTTAATAAACGCGTCAATGAAACCAAAACAATGATGACAGCAAAGGCAACAAAGATAGCAACAACAACAACAACAACGAGTCAAAGTTGACGACAAGGCAGCGCAAAAAGAAGCCACAATTTGATTAGAGCATTAAAGGACTTTATGCCACAAAGCCCGAAGCGCCACAAGCTCCACAGGGGAACGATAGCAGACAGATGAAGGGGGATGGGGATTGGGGATTGGGAGCAGGACTGCTTTCTGCTACTGGGCCCCTGCTAGTTGGCAGTTAGACAATCGACTGAGCCGAGGCAGACAAAGTTGCCGCCTGCCGCCATTTTAGATATATTTGGACACAGCTACATTTCCTTTTTTTTAGCAAAAACTGTCAACGTTTAAATAACGCTGACAATGACAATAAACAAATGCAATGGCCGACCAAAATATAGGAAAACAAAAATAAAACTTTATTAGAGACAGACAAAAACATGCTTAAAACAAGCGACTAGCAAACACCCTGGAATGCAATGATTTTAAAAATATAGAAAAATTTTATACTCATTAAAATTGGTTGCATTTAAAATTTATATGAAAAGACTACTTTGATATACAATATAAAATATACAAAAATAAAATAGTTATATATGAATAGGCATGAGAATATTATAGAAAAATGTTCTTATAAATACTATTTGCTGTCATATTAGCTAGAAAATTAGGAAATGTTAAAAAATATATATACCTTTCAATTGTATAGTTCCAAATATAAAAGTCAAAGACAAACTTTTCAAAAGCCGGACACAAACAGGCCAAAGTACACCACAGAGTGTATTTGTATGTGTGTGTGTGTGTGTGTGTGTATGTGTGTGTAAGTAGATGTATGTGGGCGTATGCTGCTGCACTGAGCTCAATGCCGCGCTTTGACGCCAAAAAACTTTTCAAATTTAATAACTTTAAAACACTGCGGCGCAAAAAAAACCAAAAAAAAACACCCTAACTGGCTGTGTGTTTTTTTTAGCAGAGCAAAAAGGACTCGTCGCTTGTTTCAATTTGTTCGCCTGTTAATGGCACTTGTCGATATTGAAACTAAATACATAATCATGGCCCGACGTTAGTGCAAAGTAATATGTTCAAAGATTGTACGACTATATATAGAAATATGCCAGGACGAAAGTTTGTGTTTGCGGCTTAGGCAACGGCAACGATCCTTTAAGGCCACAAGGTACTATGGATTATGGTCGCTGGCTGCTGCTGCAGCTGAGCATCCACATGCTACTGGGTAAGTTGAATACGGCTTTAAAGTCGTCGCCTCGGACCGGTAATAATAATAAAAAATATTTGAAACTTTTCATTTTATTGCCTTTTGCTTTTAATCCCTTTAAGCAAGGCAACCTTTTTACGACAAAGTCGACGACGTGGGCAACTTTGCGGTTGACTTAAACACATACACATACACATGCAAAAGGGGTGAAAGAGTAGAGGACTCGGTCCAGGGTTGCTGCCCTTCAATGGCGACACCATGAAAAGTCATTTAGGCATTTCCGTTTCCGCTTTGCGCTTTTGTGCACTTGCCTTTTGTTGCTGTTATGACCCAAACTCGAAATTAGCATAGCAATAAATGTGTGTTGTTATTGTTGTAGTTGTTGTGTGTGTGTGTAAATATGGCACTGGGCGAGACCGCATAAATTTATGCAAATTTTGTGCCACTAAATTGTTTTTTAAATACACTTTCAATTATTGCCCAACCGCATTGCCGACAAATGAAACTCAAATCGCAGCTCAATAAATATCATAACAATAACAATAATTATGCCTAATGCGTCTGGATATTTTTATTAGTGCAGCAAACAAATAAACATAAAAAATTATTTTAGCCAAATAGCCATTAGTAATTGGATTTTATATTGGATTTTCAATTGCACTTGGGCAAGTGTCACTTGTTTTCTTTTGCTAGCAGCATCTTTCACTTTCCCAGTGCAATTTGTCAGCTTTTCAAACGAATACCCAAGCTGACAGCAAAGCGCAAGCAAAGCGAAACTTATGTAAAAGACGAACTGTAAAACAGCACAAGATTACAAAATGATTTAAGTCTCTTTGGCTTGACAAAGATTACATGACTTAAAGTAGTAACAAGATTTGTGTTTGATTCAAAGCTAATGAACATTATTTGGATGTTTTTAAAGCAATAAACATTTTCATTGCAGTTTTAGTATTCTTTTGCCAATGTTTTTGTTGGTATTCACAATTACTTACTTTCACAAATATTATTTGCAAAATGTTGTCTAAAAATTGACTTTTAAATAATTAAGCAGAAAATACAAAGAAATGACTTACCAATATGCAAAAGTTCACAATATTGCAATATTAAAATTGAATCAATGTGTCGGAAAAAGACTGAAAGGGAAAAATTCTAAAAATGGCAACACACACACACACACTCAAAATTTACATAGTTATTCAGCTTTAAGAAGGGCTGACAAACAGAAAGACAGCAGACTAATGGCACAGCATCTCAGGCAGTGAGAGACAGCAGTCAAGTAGAGCAGCTAGAGAATTTACATAAAGGATACATAAATGTGACAATTTCATTTTGGAGTACGCCTTAAAGTTTACCCACACACACACCACACACAACACACACACACACACACAATACGCATAAAAAGTTGCGCTATATGTTACTTTGCACTTTTCTAAAATTTATAGACGCTTTTAAAATTTACTGCCATCGAGTGAATATGGCTGGTCGAGTCCTTGCCAGGACATGGCAAGCAGAATAAATATTTGGCTACAAGTGCCTGGCAAACAGGACCAACTTGCTGACAGCTCCAGCACTCAGTCGCTTGCCTCAAGTGCCATAAAGTTTATTTAAACAAATTGCCTATTTTACAAGTGTCTTCAATTTTATTAAGTGTGCGAAAAGTAAATTATGTATGCAATTGTTTCTTTCTTTTGGAATTTGGAATTGTTGAAGTTTGCGCTTAGTCAGCGAGTATGTGTGGTTAAAGCCAATTATTATGTGGCCAAAACTGACACTAATGTGAAGCCAGTGAAGGCAGCTAGGATGAGCTTGTAGAACTAAGCCAAAGTGAAAGCCAACAGCCGCAGCCAATGTGGAAGATCAAGTTTAAACTTCGATGTTTTGCATTCCCAGCTGCTGCTGTTGTTGTTGGGCATACCAAGTGGGTCTGAAACAACAACAACAGTAACAACATCAGCTGAAGGAATCTCAGCTATCCAGCTTAACTCTAGTCGCATAGTGGCCAGACAGCGCAGCATCGTCTATTTATTTTATTTTATTATTTTCGTTTCGTTTCGTTCCGTTCGCTTTTCGTTTTGTATGCCATTTAGCTGCTCAATTTTGTGTTGTTGCTGCTGCGGCTGCCGAGATTAGCATCTTTATTTGTGTTTCGCCTGCCGCAACTTGAACTCCAGCGCAGAAAAAATGCCAAAGAAGCCCCAAAAAACAAACAAAAATGCTCGGACTGCGTGGCTCGAAGCATTGTCGCATTTATATGCAAATTATAGATGCTTGGCATTTCTTTCTTTCGGCTTTTCTTCCATGGGCCTGTGCAGATTTGTCTGCGCTGGCGTTTATCGTAAGCAGCGAATGCTTCAAGCCGGATTTAAATTGGCTAAAGCTGCTGCAGCTAGTTTTGTGTTGCCTACTTTTGAGCGCAGACAATTTGCATTATCCAGTCAAAGAGAGAGAAACTATGCTTTACAGCAAGGAAGTGCCTCTTGACTTTCTTTAGGCATTTTCACGGCTGCGTGAAACTGTCGTTGCGCCTGATGGCTTCAACATTGTAAGCCACAAGCGAACAGCTGTGCAACAATCAGACAGGCAAACAGACAAAGCAGGCGTACTTATACACAAGTAATGCCTACATACATATAGACAGGCAGACAGACGGACAGACAGACAGACAGACAGTTGACAGCAGACAACAGACAACAAGAACAACTAGCAAGTAGAGAAGCCGAATCGGCAATTTGGAGTTGATGCCGTTGTTAGGCAGCAAAAACTTTGCTCAAGTGCGTTGATTGCCGTGCAAAAAAGTTAAGTTACCTGCCTTCTATTTTTTGAGTACTTAGTTCAATACCCTAGCTGAGAGTATTCAAGCTCCTCATTTGCACTTAGTTTTAAGTTTAAATACACCTAGATCATTCGGAATACACACTTTTGAATGTTAAATGAAATTTTTTAATTTTGATTTCAAATTTCGACTGTTTTTAGCCCTTAACGCGTTTCTTTTATCATATTGAAAATGGGCTTTTTGATTAGAAAATATTTTAATATTCAGCTGACTCAAGCAATTCGGATGAGATAGTAAATCAACTAAAAAAAAAAAAAAAAAAAAAGACTTTGCTTAAAAAGTTTGTTTAGTTGAGTTCCATTTGTATTTATTTAAATTTACAAAAAATATATTTGATAATATTTTACAGTTTATTAATACTCAGATGAGTCAACCAAGTTGAATCAGCATAGCATAGAAAATAAAATAAAATATTGTATTAAGTTGAATTCCATTTAAAAAATATATTTATATAAAAAATATAAATATAAAAATATTTAATGTAAAAATAAAAATATGTGACAGGCATTTAATACTCAGCTGAGTCTTAAGCTATGTTAAGAAAGAATTTCAAAGTGAGAGCCTATATTTCATAAAGCATCAGCATATAGTCAATTAAAAGCCGCCGAGGCTCGAACTTGCGAAACCTGCGTTCGTTAGCGCGGCTCTTTACGCCTTACGCCACAAACCGTTTTGATGATCGATGACAAAATACCTTGAAGAGCAGACTATCAAAAGCTTTCTTGCGCTTGACTTTGTTTGCTCATATGCACCTGCTTTTTCAAAATATTTAATGACGCATATCTTCGCTAAAATAAGAGCCTTGTGTTTGACAAAACTACTTTAGCAAAGAGACAATCTATTGACAAGGGTATCTATGCTGTGTGAATGCTCAGAGTGAACTTGTTGTTCCTATTTACATACAAATACAGAGAAACAGGCACAGGCATATATATATTCAAGTATTTATACCTTCTTGGTTGCCGATACAGCTGTCATGCCTTTTGCCACGCAGGTGAACTTTTCCCGATGTGCCAGCCAGTGTTGTGTTTGTGTGTGTGTGTGTGTGTCTATGTGTGTGTGTGTGTGTGTGTGTTTTGAGGTTGTCATTAAGCTGCGGTTGCTGCTGCCATTTGCAAATGTGTTTGCCATTGTCGTTGTTATCTTTGTTGTTGCTGCTGCTGTTGTTGCTGTTTCATTTCACTGCTAGTCAGCAGCTTTGACATGCTTCAAAAGCGACTCGTGTCACACTCAGAGACTCAGCATGCAGCTTGCCGCTTGCCACATGCCGCATGCAACATGCAAGAGCTGCCTCCGGCAGATCCGCCTGTTTGTCTGCCAGGCACTTTTGTTTGTTTGTCTATTGAAACTTTAAACAAGTTTGCTGTTTGTTTGCTGCCATTGACATAAAGCAAAATACAAAGCACAGATTTCACAGCTCCCTCTCGCTCTACCTCGCTCTCGCTCTCTCGCTCTCAATCTGTCGTGAGATGTTTGCATCTATTTGGCTGCCGCAAGGTAATCACAAGTTGCATATATTTAAGAACTATATTCAACTATTTCACAGACTTTAGCGATAAGTTTATAGCCGCCACACCTTGGCTGTTATTTCTACTGCAAAAAAGTGCAAGAAATTAAATTGTGCTGCTGCTGCTTGTTGCTGCCGCTGTTGCCTAATGCCATTTGCAGCAACAAACATTATGCAGACAAGTTGCAAATTGTCGCCGCTCGCTTGCCTTAAATTGTTGCTTATCATGCAGCAAACCCTCTTCAACCAACCAACTGCAGCGACATGGCCAAGATTATGGAAATTGCACACAACTTTCTCGCCCAGCAACAAAGAAGAAGAAGCAGAGCTGCCAGCATTTACTGCAATAAGCAGTTGTCCCAACAACAACAAACAACAACAAAAAAGCGCAAATGCAGCTAATGATATTAACCACTTTTTTTATGCCATTTCCTTTTCGTCTGTTTGCACTTAAAAGCGTTCTGCAAATTGTAAAAACCAACGTGCGGTTTACACAGTTCTTCTTCTTGTTGTTGTTGGATTAAAACGTTTAGCAGTTGTTGTTGCCTCGTTTCTTTCCGTTTTTTCAGCCATGTCATTTAGGTGTTGAGCATTTTTACAAGTTCATTCAATTAGAAGTTGTGCGTCATTTTTCGTTCGTTCTGCTAACTGTCTGCTGTCTGTCTTTTGTCTGCTTTGCGTTTTTATGTTCATTTGCTTTGCGTTTGTTTTACATTAAATTAAAAACTTAATTTAGCGGGGCACTGCAAAATATATTAAATTTGTCGTTTTTACTATGTTTTTTTATTTGTAATATAAAATAAGTTTGTATATTTGCTCAACAACTTTTCTTGAACTAAAATTGCAAGATTTAAATTTATCGGATAAGATTTTGAATAAAATTTTTGTTCAATTTTGTAAAAATTCGTTTTATCGTGTGGCTTATATTTTTTTTCTACGAATTGATATCATATGAATTGAAATTTTTCTTTTGTAATATTAAATTTATTTCCAGTTGTATGGCAGCTATAATTTAGTGGTCCAATCCGGCCGGCTCCGACCAATGTGCTGTCTCTTTAAATAATAAGTATATGTGCAAAGTTTCATCGCGATAGCTTTAAAAACATGGGATATATGGGCAAAACCGACTTCGAGTAGTACGGCAGCTATAAGATATAGCGGTCCGATGTGACTGGTTCCGACCAATGTGCTGTCCCTTTGAATAATAAGATTCTGTGCAAAGTTTTCGGACGATAGCTCAAAAACTGAGGGACTAGTTTGCATACATACATACAGACAGACAGACAGACATGGCTAGATCAATTTGTTTTGTCGATCTATTTTCTTCGAAAAAAATATAAACATCAACTCTATATTGCTATATACAAAACAAAAAGTTACTGTCTATCAGCGTTGCTTTATTACAAATATTTATAAATATTTATTTCCCAAAGAGTAGAAGAATATTTTTCTATAAATGTAATTTTGTTACACAAGTGCAATTAGTATTTGCCGAATCATTTGCAATGCATATTTACACAATTCCAGCCAAAGCTATCATTTTTGCTATGATCATAATCTCTTTTGGGACACACACACACACACACAAACAAACACACACACACACACACAAATATAGCTAGCTTTAAAGCAAATGCAAAAAAAGCATTCGTTTCGTAATATTTTTGTGCAGCATTTCCCTGACATTTTTCATCATTTTATCTGACATTTTTATCGAACGCTTTCAGGTCGCTGGCTGCTGTTTGCTGCTCGCATTCGCTATCTCTATCTCACTCTGATTCTGACTTGTTTCTCTTTCTCTTTTTTTGGCAGCTACGCGGCGCATTCAGTGTCTACTTGTGACTGACATCAATGTGCCACAAATTGTTGATTTTCGTGATAACGTGACATTATCCTGCAGCTATGACATAAGTGGTCACACGTTAAATTCGGTTAAGTGGTACAAAAACGACAGCGAGTTTTTTAGGTAAGTACTCACAGAGCGAGAGCGAGTGTGTGTGCGTGTGTGTGTGTGTGTGTGTTTGGCCTGTGTGCTTTTATAATTTATGGTATTTATTTTGTTACTTTTGTGGGGCTGCGCAGCTGTCAAATGCATCGAAATCTGTGCCATGGCCGGGGGCGATACTCATAACCATACACAGGCAGCACCACCCTAACCACACACGCACACACGCACACACACACACACACACACGCACACACACACACACACACATTTGCCACATAAATATGTTCATTGTCAAGCGACTTTCTTGCCTAGTGAATTATTAAATAAATTAATTTGCGTTGGTTCGTTTATGCTACGGCAAATTAATTTAAATGTCCTACCATGTGAAATACTCCGTTGTGGTTGTGCGCCGCCCCCTGCCACGCCTTGTTTCACTTGTTGTTTGTGGCCCACTGTTACCAGCCATCAGTCACTTAGTTACTTCAGCCCTCACACGTAAGCGTCATTTAATATTTATGCCCCAGCTGTTAGCAGCAACAGCCGCAGCAGCAGCAGCAGCAGCAGCAGCATCAGCATCAGCATCCGCAGCAGCAACAAAGCCAAACTAATTGCCCAAATAGCTGAATATCTGTTTATGACCTGTGCCAGAACTAAGCCAAAATGCTTATTAAATGCCAATTTGGCCTCAAGTCAACCACTTCAAGTATCAAATTTGCACACAGACAGACAGACTGGCATGTGTGTCTGCATTATTAGCAGCAGCAACAAGATGCAGATTACTTTGCATTACAATCATTATCATCTGCAAGTCATATATACATATAACGCATATGTATCTATGAATGCTTCAGAGTGTTTGCACTGCAATGGGCTGCAGCGTAATGAAAAATCTCAAGTGACTGCTTCACGTTTTGCTTAATTAAAAATGAGCATAAGCAGCAAACACACACACACACACACACACATATACACATTGCACAGGATGTGAGGGATGTTAGTAGTGATGCCTTGACTGACTGCAAACTGAGAGGGGCTGTTTGCAAAGCGAAAGTTTTAATTAGACACCCAGGCACAGTACGTGAAAGTCAACTGAAGCCAATTGCAATTTTACTTGCACTTGTAATGCAACTGCAAATTAATGCAAACAAAACTTAAAGCTCGCCAGCCTTTTTTTTCTTTTCTTTTTTTTTTGTTGGAACTACGCATTAACATTGACTCAAAACTAATTATTTTCAAACTAACATAAGTACAATTTGTGTATTTTCTTCAACTTTTTGAGCAGAACATGACTGCTTTTTGTTGTCAAGTAATATGTTGCTTTTAAACAAAGATAAATATTTGTTAAATTTATATTAAGAAGTAGCTAATTAGTAAATATAAACTTAGCTCTGAAAGATTTTTTATGTATGTTTTTTTTATTTGTGGTAATTGGCTGTCATAAAAGACTGTTGTTTGATCGATTTTCTACTTATAGCCTTAAATCGAAATTTTGTTATTGAATGATTAAAGTTTTAAATTATATTGTTATTTTTAAAGCTAAGCTCAGTCAAATTTTATTACACCCCAATATATTTTTGAAGGATTTTTTATATTTTTGAGAATTTTTATAAAAACTCTTTCTGCTCATTCATCTGTTTGCACACCTAAGTCTCTTTTTACACGGTAGATTGGTTCAAGAAAAAACCTTGTAAAAAAGACCGTGTAAAAAAACATTGAACAAATTTCGCAAAAATAAAATTTATCAAATAAATTGAGGCCCAAAAAATTCAAATCATGTAAAAAAATTCTAAAAAAAAGATTTGATTTTCAAAGCGTGTTAAAGCAAACCGTGTAAAAAGAGAATTAGGAGTATATATATATATATTTATAAATGATCGACCTTGCAATCGCTCATCAATTCTTCTCTTCGCCTGACCAAGTCAGCTTAATCATTAAATGAAATAAATTAATATGTAATTAATTTGTCCCAAGTTGTTCTTCTCCAAGCCATTAAGTCCATGTAGACTGTTATCTGAAAGCATGCGCAGTGGCTGTTGGCTTTGCACAACTCAAATATGGGCGAAAACTTAATGCTGGCTAGTGGAAAATGGGCATTAAGTACAAAGCACAGACTTGTAATAGCTGCCACAAAATCCCTTGTAACGAGCCACGGCCCCAAAACCGAAAACCCAAAAGCGAGGGCCACAGAAGAGCCAGTTTATATTGCTTATCAAATTTGTTGATTTGCTGCCGCAGCAGCCGCCGCCTAAGCCGCAAATAATTCGACCGTACCCCCACTCAGGCCTCGGGCCAGCCCATCTTAGACACTGGCTAACAGCTATTAACAAGTAGCGCACAAAGCGACTTATCAACACCACAACAGCGCACAAAAGTGGGCAACATTTTCTTGGGAACTGCCTTGCCAATGGGACAGCTATTTATGCCCCTGTAAAGTCTCCCAATGGGGCATAATAAAAACAGCAGGAATGTATGTGACAAGAGACAAGAGCAAAAGAGACGAGGCACTCATATAGGGTATCTGCACGTCGAGCACTGTTGCTTCGAGCTTAGATGTTTATTTATGTGGCCGGGCCACTTTTGTTGTTGAGCGCTGAACAAGTTTTCCACTTGAACACTTTTGTTGTAGATTTTTATACACATCGATTCAATATGTATTTGAGGGATTAATGAGCAACAATCTACAATAGAAAACAAATTGAAGAAATCTCACACAGACAGACAGCGAGTCAAGTCAGATTGAGTGCATGTAAGCCACTTGTGTGCGAAATCTCCATTTCCTGGCCTGCTTTCGTTTATGGCTTGAAAGCTTTTAGCTGGGTCTATACCCATCAGCTGACCAGTAGTCCCGAAACACACAAAAACTAGCACAGTAAATGGAAGCTGGCGCAATTTGCGGCCCATTTAGTCGCAGCACTCAAAGAAAACCAATAGCCCAATAACCCTTTTTGCCAACTCAAACTCAAACTCAAACTCTGTCTATATCTCTCTCTCTCTCTCTCCCTCTCTCTCTATCTACAACAGATATGCGCCACTAATGCAGACCGTTTTCCGCAAGTTCCCGGTGCAGGGCGTGCAATTGATCGATGATGGCAACGAGTGCAATGAATCCTCGTGTCGTGTGGAGCTTAATTTATTGGGCGTCAAATCATCGGGCGTCTACAGGTGCGAAGTGTCCGGCGATGCGCCCCACTTTGAGCTAACAGCGCGCGCCGGCAACATGAGCGTCGAAGGTAAGACCATGCGGCGTATACGTAATGAAATACGGTTTCAATTGTTTGCCTTAAATTAAAGTGTATGCAAGTCGCGGCATGTGTCTGTGTCTGTGTCTGTGTGTGTGTGTGTTGGTATTTGCATGTGGGCGTGTGTGTAATGCAAATATTTTGCCGCTACCCAATGCCAATCCCCGCGGTGCTGCTGCTGCTGCTGCTGCACAGCATAAACCTAGTAAAATGTGTAATTTCCGTGATATTTTAATGGTAAACAACATGAGAAGAAAACTCGGCAAGAAACATGCACAGCCCTTTGCATATGTGCGTATGTGTGTGCATCAGTGTGTGTGTGTGGCCAAAGTGGCTGTATCGTGCAGCGTGCAGTGTGCAACGAGCAACGTGCAACGGCCGGCAACACGCACAGGATAAGCAGCCCGGCAGCAGGATGTGTTCGCGAATGAAAGAAACAACGAGCGAGCAGCGAGCAGCTAGCTGAAACTGAAGCTGAAGCAGAACGTTTTCATAAAATGTAACCAAGAGATGCATGTGATTCGTATCCCCAGCTACACACACACACACGCACACACACACATACACTTTTTGCTGCCCGACAACAAGGACGCTAAAATAGCGAACAGGAATCGCGCTTGCTTGCTTCCAGTCTGCGGGTGTACAAGAATATATATACATATATACATGTGTGTGTGTGTGTGTGCTGCTGTGCGCCTCTGTGATTTACGGCAGCACTTTATGCTTAAAAAGGATATCGCTAAAATGAAAAGCTTCGCTACCGAGTGCCTCCTGCCTGCCTGCTGTTGCCACCCATTCTCTCTCTCGCTCTGCATCAATATATGCACATGTGAATGTGTGTGTGTGTGTGTGTATCTGTATGCTCGTTTTTCTTCTTTTTATTTTCGCTTTTACTTTTGCCCACAGACACACACACACACACAGCAGGATGTTTGAGCGCGTCCTGCTTTCGGCTGCGTTCGCTGCATGTGTTTTATGATCATCTATTTTTCCGCTGATATAAAATAAATATCTTGTAGATGCGCTGCGTACATGGGCCCTTGCTGCTACTGCTACAGCTACTGCCACTGCCACTGCTGCTGATGCTGAAATATTTTTAAAAATTTATCAAAAGCAAATAGAGAAGTTGTTAAATAAACAACAACTAGAGCACAACATTGGCAACAGGGGCCAGCAGCAGCAGCAGCAGCAGCAACAAGGTGCATCATTTGCATTTTTAATGCTCGTTTTGCATCAGCTACTAAAATGTCACTAGCTCCGCTTCTATTCCCATCGCTTTCATGTGCTCATTATATATAATTCAATTTGAGTCAATAACTCTTCAGTTGAAATTTTATAGTTACATAATAATAGGCATAAGCATACATGTCTTATTTTACTGTTGATGGTTGTCAACAGACGAGTTGTCTAATTATATGAATGTGTCAAGAACTTAGGCAACTAGATGTGTCAAATTTGGTATGAATTTCCTATAGATAATATGCAGTTTTTATAAAATACTTATCAAACTGATAAGAATTGCTTTGAAATTCCATTTGTAATAATGCTCAGCATTGCATTTTTAAAATAAATAAAAAGGTACTGAAATTAAATGATAATATAATATAAAATAAATAAATAAATAGATATACAAAGTATCTCTGCACACCAAATATTTAATGATAATATACTTTAATATATAAATATAAATATATATATTTTTTGAGAATATATAAACCAAAGCATACTTTACATTACAAATGGTTTTCTTATACAAGCAATTGTTATTTCTAAAATATGTAACATTAATATAAGCATATTTTAAATTCATCAGCTTATTATGTACTTATTGATATTATATAAATATACATACATATATTTTTTGTAGAATATATAAACGCAATATAACATACATATGACATGATTTTATTATACAACCAATTGTGAATTCTAAAATATTTCAAATTAATATAAGCATATTTTAACTTCTTCAGCTTATTACTTACTTATTGGTTATATAAAAATATACATACATATATTTTTTGTAGAATATATAAACAAATAATAACTTTCTTATACAAGCAATTGTTACTACTAAAACATGTAACAATAATCTAAGCTTATTTTAGCATCCTCAGCTTATTACTTACTACTTATTGATTTCCATATTTCAAATAATTTTCATAAATTGTTTCATTTTCATAGCTCTGCCTCAGAACAATCCGCTTATTAGCAGCTTTCACTCGATGTACCGCTTCGATGACTTCGTCCAGGTCAACTGCAGCACGGACTTCTCCAGCCTCTTGACCAAGATCACCTGGTACATAAATGGTGTACGGGTAAGTCACACACACACAACCACATACATACACACACACTAACATTGCTTTGCTTTAGGCCTCCATTGTGGATCTGCAGCCGAGTGTGGAGACAACAATTGCAGCACACGATTACAACCTGAAGCGCATCGTCTCACAGCTGAACTTCTATGCCAACGATCCGCGCTTCCATCAGCTGCAGTTGCAGCAGCTGCTGCAGCAGCGACAACAGCAGCAGCAGCAGCTGCGCATCAGTACGCCACTGAGGCTGGGCCTGGAGCTGCGCTGTGTGGCAGAGATCGAGAGTTATCCGCAGCTGATGCGGGAGACCAGTTTGCAGGCGCATCTCTTTCGGGATGACATCGATCTGAAGAATCAGAAGCTGTTAAAGTCGGGTAAGTGTTGCCGTTGATGCTGACACTTAATGCCAGCGACCGCAATTACAGTCACCGCTTAAATGATGCGCATGTGGTGGCTGCTAATTAAAAATAAATGCATACACAAATACACTGATAGCGGTCGCATATTTGGACAATTTATAATACAAATAAATATAATTGCAATCTCATTCTTTCTCGCTCTCCCCCCTCTCTCTCTCTCCCTCTCTCTCTCTCAGCTGCATCGTGCGTCGCTTTGCTCAACGCTCAGCTGCTATTTGCCGCAGCGACCGCAACGGCAGCCGCCATCAGCAGCACACACTGGCTCTTCATGCCACTGACATTTCAATATGGCGGCCGGAAGTTGACCCGCTACAAAAATGGCTGCCACTGTTAGTGGGTTGGTGTCTTTTTTATTGCCTTTTTCCTTCGGTTTGTAAACATTTTTAGCTTTAAGCAACTGAAATGCACGTGAGAATTTACAATTACAACTACAACTACAAGTGATGTGTATGCACATACATCACTTGAATATATAGTTTAAGTCGCGGCAAGCTAACCTGTGTAAATAGTGTGTAACTACGAGGTATGCAATACAATTAAAATTATCATCAATAAATATGCAAGCAATGCGCCGAGTTTCACTTTCCTTATTTTTAGGTGTTTCAGAGGCATTTCTATGGATTATCAAGACTTATTTTAGCTTGTGTCTAGTAGATAATCGAAAATTCGTAAGTGGTTCAGATTTGAGTGCAGAATCATTATAGATTCCAAACCATGATCAAATCTGCCTTGGGAATAAAAATCAGATCACTTTTACCAAAGTTATGGGAGTTATAAGTGCTTGAAAGGCATTTCAATGGACTATCTCAAAATTATTATACCCTTTTCGAAGAAAATAGGTATATATATGGGCTAAAGCTTGTAATCCATAGAATGTAGCGTCGGACATCATGAAAAGTTACCTGTAGTATGCTTAGGATGAAAAAACAAAGTGATCTGTCCATTTTCTTCTGTCTGTCTGTCTGTATGTATGGAAACTAGTCCCTCAGCTTTTGAGCTATCGCAATGAAACTTTGCACGGAGACTTATTATTTAAAGGGACAGCACATTGGTTAGAACCGGCCAGATCGGGTCACTATATCTTATAGCTGCCATAGAAGTGGAAGTTGGTTTTGGCCATATATCCCATGTTTTTAAAGCTATCGCCTTCAATTTCCCTGTACACTTGAACATCATTGTAGCTCATCAATGTTTAAACTTGGAAAATCTGCAAATAACTCAGAATTAGTCGCGAACTATAATAACGCATATGCATAATCGTCAAATAGAAGCTTGTGAAATATGAATCCACAGAGTACAATATCCTTCCCCACTTGTTTTGGCTTGTGTTTGCAAGTATTTCAAAAGTCTGCAAGCATTTGTTTAATAATTTCAAGTATGCATATTTGATGTATCCTGCTCAAATACATACATGAATATTCACAGCATTCACGTTGTCTGCCCAGTCAAATCTATTTCGCTCTTTTTCATTTTTATTTCATTTTTATTTTTAAATTGAATTCAATGATTTCAATTGCAATTCCTTTTTGCATACGCAAGTTGTGGTTGCAAAAATGCGCGACTCGCAACGCTCTGGGTGTGTGTGCCGGAGCATGTGTTAATGGCCCCAATCCCATACCCAATCCCATGCCCATACCCATTCCCATTGCCATTCCGCAACCACATGCATGGAATACATGCAGCCACACCATCGAATACCGCACAGTCGACACACGCCCCCAAACACTCGGATTGCATATCAATTACAGCTCTTGACAGGCCGAGATTGATATTTGTTTGCATTTAAAGGGATTGGGCACCATTTGCGGCTTCAATTCAATATTTATTTTCATTTATTATAGCGTATATTCTGTTTTCAGTGATAGCTTTAAACTATATTCCGCAGTAGTCACAGAAGTTTCCTTCAGTGATTCTCAGAGATAGTAGTATATGTATATGTATTCTCAAACGAAGAATTTCCCGATATGAACGCATGAGAATAGTCTGAAAAAGCACTAGATGTATCTTTTCCGATACAGAAGAAGCTCTGTAGAATCGTGGATAATGAGCAAAAGTCCTAGTCCCATATAGTAGAAAACAAAATTTGGACATCATGTTTCAAAGATATTGAAACGAGTCTTCTTCGTTAGTCATTCAAGAATTTCCCGATAAATACGCAGAAGAATAGTCTGAAATATCAGTGAATGTGTCTTTCCCGATGCAGAAGAAGCTCTATAGGATGTTTGATAAAAGTCCTAGTCTGATACACTAGGAAATCAAAATTTGGTCAATTCAATATGCTTCAACTATAATCAGAGTTGAGTTCAGGTAATACCCGAACATAACAGATTCAATGGCGCAACTGATATGTTTTCATCCCCATGCGCAGCTTCCAGTGACCCTCATCCCTTATTCCTACCATTTCAGACACACTGTTACAGGTCCTTCAGCTGCAAAGCTCCTCGGCAGCAGATTATCCGCAGTCTCAACGTGTTCAACTATTGATGAGATTGCTGCCTCATGTGAAGTGAGTGAAAGGGTCTAGATGGCCATATATAAAAATGAAGGATCAAGTTAGCCCAACAACAGCAACAGCAACAGGGAATACAGTAAATAGCTGGCAAAGTAAAAAGAGACTGTTTAAGCGATAATTTATTTGTAATCTGCACCGTGAATGCAACTCAGCTGGTTGCAACAGCGGGCGGCAGTGACAGGAAACAGGACACAGGACACGCTTGCTGCTCGCTGCTGAAAGGAATTCTGCGCGTCCCGTGGGGCAATAAAAACGACTGTGGCAGCAAACTGCAGCAATGGATGGTGCAAATATTTAAAGACGCTAACATTAAGTTGCCCCGTTGGCGGTTGCCAGTTGGCAGTTGCCAGTTGCCAGTTGGCCTGCGAATTGTGTACCCAATCCTTGGGGGCTATTTGATGCAGACAATGTGGACAGCTCTGGTCTCTGGGCAGCTTAAAGGGTTTTTCAAGAGCGACTGGGCAAATAGTTTCGAGTGGCGCTTACATCACAACAAATGCCAATTACAATAGCTTTAATGTGCTGCTTCAGCCCCGGTTGGGTCAGTGGGGCGAACTGCCCCCGAAAACCGCAAGGATTAAGTAATTTCTGCCAGACATGCAGCAGCCACAATCACCAAATGAACACAAAAACTTTGCCAGCAGCAAGCAGCTAGGAGCAAGGCAAGGCAGAGAAGACCACTCTAATGCACTCGTGTGTGCAATAAATTGGCATATCCTTACAAAGCACGCACTCCTACACACACACACACACAACGAAAGAGAGAGAGAGAGAGAGAGAGAGAAGCTGCACACACACACAATGGCAATGAGTTTTGCGTGTGCCGATGCGAGCGTATTATGCACAGGATGCGCATAAGAATGAAAATCCTTTTGCACTTAATGGCAACACGGAAAAAGGCAGCAGCAGCAACAGCAGCAGCAGTAGCCTGCAGTCTGTTCGCTGTCTAGTTCCTGGGTCCGTGCTTGGGTAATATTATTTTGCGAGAATTTCTTATTTTACCGTGGCAGCTCATAAAACTTGCTGCTCTTTTGTGGACTCAATGAAGCAACCCCTTTTGCGTTCGACATCCGTTTAACCCGCTATCTCTCTCACACTCTCTCTCTCTCTATCTCTCTCTCACAAGGCCATCAATTTGCAATGACCGTCGTCCATTTGGACTAATGTCTCTGTTCTCGCTGCGCTCACTTTATGAGCGCTTTCTCACCTTTTAAATACAGCCAGCTATGCAAAAACATCCTTGACACTCAAATGCGTGCTGCAATCTTCAAAAAGAGGTCACTTTAAGCAAGAACACATGTTCGCTGATCCGTTTGGCCCGCAAGATAGATTGGCATTATTTATTCAAGCTACACGGCAACTAGCACAGCAGGACGAAAAAAGAAAAATCGTGTCCCGAAGCTGGCTGAGATTGCATACATTTCGCTTTGGCAGCACATTTTTAAGCCAGCACAGCTAATGAACCATCGACAGGCGATGTGTTCAAGTAAGTATGAAGCTGGCTACCCAAGCGACAGTCCTTGAACCAGAGCACAGCATATACGCTTTAGAATTAGACAAATTTCAAAGTATAAAATATAATATTGCATACTTTGGGGCGATTTTTAAACTTTAATGATGGCGCTTGACATTTTGTTGCCTGAATAAGCTGTGCAACTATGCTCTGAATTGCAAATGGAGCTGTGAATGTCAGCAGTCAACTGCTGCAGAACCTTGAACAGGAATAGCTATAATGCAAAGGTTACAAGTTCGAAAGGTCACGAGCTAAAGTTTGAACAACAAGACTACTTTCCGTAAAGGTAAATGTTTTGTTAGCAGCTGTTATTAGTTTTTTTCGTGTAATGTCTCTAATTATTAAAGAATGCTCTGGACAAAGTAAATAAAAATACAGAAAATAAATTAAAGAACTGATGGCGAGGAAATGCTCGTGATTGTCAGTCACCTGCCACAAGCAGCGGTGGCGATACAAAGCTGGAAAATTGAATGCGCTGCAATTGCAACAATAAGCCAAAGCAGCAGCAGAAACAGTAGCAGCAACAGCAGCAGTAGCAACAATAATGACAATTGCAATTGCTGCGAATGCGAATGCGGAGAGCAAGAAAGTGGCAAACAGAAGCCAGATGAAAGGGAAGTGGAGTACAGTAGAGAAGCATTTACTTGAATTGACTTCATCCGCTTTGTTTGTGGCAGCCGCAGCTGTTGTTGCAGTTGTTGTTGTAGTTGCTGTTGTTGTTTTGCACTAGCCGGACTGGGGCAGGCAATCAGGCGCAACGACTTCCGCAAGGACATCGCCAGCGTCGACGCCTGGCAACCGCAATTGAAATGTTTTCATTGCAACAACTAAAAACTGTCATCAGGATTTTCATTACCTGCGGCCAACTTGGCTTTCGCAACGCTTTATTAAAGATGCTGCCCAGCTGTATGTGTGTGTAAGTGTGTATCTGTGTGTGTGTGTCCGCCCCCTGCCCTATTGTAGGCTGTGCCTTAATTAAGTTTGCTGCCAGCCTTAGAGTCCCAGTTCGCTTTGCTTTGTTGCCACACTGCCGTGGAGGATTCATTTGCCGAGCCCGCAAATCCCTTTATCGGGCGTGAAAAAATGCAATTAGTGTTTGCTGCGTGCGTTTCAAGGACTTGCACTTAATTGCAAAATGCGGCAAATTAAATCATTTTCACTTAGCTCATTCCCCCCCGCCCGGCATTCAGCACTTTAAATGCCATCCAGCTAACCAACAGTTTTTGGCATGCAAAAAACCAGCAGCAACAACAACAACGAACGACTTTTCGAATGCACTTTTAATTATACTAAGAGCAACTATGCAGCTTAGCAGCACTTGCAAATGATTCAGTTCCTTCGCATTATGGACTAAGGCAGCTAACAGGCAACAGCTAACAGCTAGCAGCTATTTGCTTGACACATAAAAATTAGCATAAATGTGAGAAAGAAAGGCGAGTTGTAAAAGCAAACGCCATTAAATACATCAACTGGAAAGAAAAACTCATTTTGCGACAGCCAAAAAAGAAATGTATAAAAATCAAATTGGACACACAACAAACGATTTTCACAAGCAAACACACACACACACACACACATACACACACACCGAATGAAAATCTAACAACAACAATAACAATGTCCAGCGTCCATTCGGAGACCAAAACTTGTAATATAAGACAAACAAAAACACAACAAAAATGTTGTTCTTTAAATGGCACAAAATGTTCTGAAAGCTTATTTTTCATTTGCTGGGCACACCAAGCAAAAAAGGGCAGCATAATGTTCAAATGGGAGCAGAGGGAGCACAAAAACAAAACACAGCACACTACTATAAGAAATAACTGAAGATAGTGAAATACTAAAACACAGTGGAGCAACAACAGCAGCAGCAGCAGCAAAACGACCAGCGGCAAATAAAAATAAATAAACATGGCACATCAAATGAAAACTAAACTTTAGACAACATTTTTATGCGCTCTACGAAAAAGTTAAATATACAAACACACACACACACATGAAATGCATTGTGTGTGTGTGTGTGTGTGTGTGTAGCTATTCTGACCCCTGCCTAGCATCTGCACAGCTTTATATTTGCTTTTTGTGTTGTTAGCTGGGCTCCAATTGCCCATCCCATTGTATGCTGCCATTCCATTGCTTGATGTTTTTGCATTTTTCAGCGCATTTACTGCGCTTTTTACGACACAAATCGGAATTGTCATCCATTCGCTCAATTTGTCGTCTTGGCCGCTACCAGCAACCCCCATCCCCCAGCCCCACTTCTACCCAAGCCCCACCCAAACCAAGTCTACATGCTTCGTTGCACAAATATCGTATGAAAAATGTTGTTGTTTTTGCGTTACCAATTTACTTGCAGCCACAGCAAAAACAATATCAACATGCATGCCTGAAAATATCGAAAAGTATTGCGCACATAATGCTAGCTAGAAAATGTACGCTATTGTCAAACATATAAAGGAAGAAAGATACAAGCTTAAGTCTACTACTACATTGTTCTAAGTCTTATAAGGCAGTTTCATTCGTCAATAAAAGTGCCCGACGAGCAGATACGCTGTAACCTGCCTTGCATGCACACCAATATTATTAAAAGTACAGTGGCTCACACATTATTTCGTTCAGCCTTAATATAAAGATGCAATTTAAAAATCATACAGTTATACAGTTAACTATTAAAGTTATCAAACAAATTTATATGGAATTTTTTAAGCAGTTTAACAGGCTGTTCACGCTGGCAAAAGTGTTCACGTTTTCTATTGCCAGAAAAGTATAAAGTGAATACACATTAACACATTTAAATTCACGTTATATTATTGCTTTGTATATTCATTTGTTCTATTTGTTATATTATATAGCTTTCTCACCTTCTTAGAATGTAAAAATGTAAGACACTATATAGACACTAATCATAACCTCACACACACTGCAAGCAGTACGCTTAAGCAGTGCACTTCTTATCCAATGCAATGGCTCTGCTGCTTCTTCTATTTCACTTCTTCATTTACCCCTCTTAACCACTTTGATTGTCTGTCGAAAGCATTTACGCAATTTTGTGTCTCCTATTTCAAACGTATTATAACCATAATAATTGCTCTATTTACTAAGCTTTATATTGTGTTCAATTTAAGCGCTAACACAATAAATGTGCAAAGCTATAATTCTAATTATTATTGAGAATTTGAGGCTTTCAATAAACAAAGGGAAGCCTCTTATTAGGCAAACATTAATTTAGTTAATCAAGAAACTATTAAGTGGAAAGCAATTTTCAATGAATGCATTTAACATTATTGAGTGCATTAACATTAAGCAGTGCAGCAGCAGCCACATATATAAATTAATATGCAACGATTTTAATAAATACATACGTATATAAACAGTTAAGTGCTGCCGAAATAAATGAAAATCGCATGTTGTCTTGTAAAAGCGTTGGTAATGCGAGTATGTGAAAGTACTTATGTACAGAAATGTGTGTGTGTGTGTGCCTGTGTGTGTGTGTGTAAGTGAGGCCTGTGCGAGATTCTTAACGACATTATTAACGCGGCGCCGGCCGCCATGGCAACCCTGTGCGACAACCGTGAACCCAGTGCGGAAAAGACAACACTGGCCCAATGCAGCTGCTGCTGCTGCTGCTGGCCTCATTTTTATACCAGGAACCCATTAAAAATGGGTGATGGGGTATAATGAAGCTAGCAACAGTAAGTAACTGGCATAAGAAAGCATTTCCGATCATATAAAGTATATATACTCTTGATCAGCATCAACAGCAGATTTAATCTAGACATGTCTCTAAATCTGTCTGTCTGTCTGTATGCGAATATCAGAGACTATAAGAGCTAGAGAGCTCATATTTGGTACATAAGTTCTCGTAATCCCTGGTCAGAGCAAGATTCAACATTTTATAGATAACTCGTCCCGTTTAAAAGTTATCGATAAATTTCGATTTCACCCAAGCGATTTTTAACCATTACTTAAAAGTTATAAGAGCTAGAGGCAACAAATTTGGCATGTTTAAACTCGAATAGCATACATGTAAAAGATATTTGACTTATTATCGTCTCCCCATATCGAAAACAGTTCACAAACATCGGAAACGCAGAAACTATTTAAGATTTAGCTTTCCATAGTGTGGGGCTCAGTGAGAAGAAAGTTAACTGCGCGTAAGCATGAATTCTTGTTTACAACTGAGTTCGGGGTATCACCTAGTCGGGCACTCTCCACTAGAGCACTCTTACTTCTTGTTTAATGGCCAAAAGCCGCGACTGGTTGCCTCGAAATTATGGAGACTTTTGCCAACTCAATTAATGTAAAGTAAACAGACGACGAGGCGGCCATTTTGTAAAGTCCTTTACAAGCGATCTTCTTATGTGTGAAACTCTCTCAGAGTGTGTGTGTGTGTGTGTAAATAAATGTGCTTTTATGTATGGCAATCTGGAGAAAGACGACCAGAGACAGAAAGATACTTAGATGCTGTACGTATGGCAGACAATGCAAAATTAATTAGCTGACTTCACTTAATCGCTTGCAATTTGAGTGCAACAATGCCGAGCAGCCGAGTCAGTCTGCTTGCAGCAGAGTCCTTGCAGGCGCTGCACGCTCGCATCATTGTCCTGTCGTACGTCCTTTGCTATTGCAACTGCCATGCCGTAAAGTAATTTGCATTTCAAGCTAATGCCATTTGTATGCGCATATTCCGATTACAATTTAGTTAAATTTGTTGCCACCGCCCCCACCACCGCCAGAACTTGCTAAATTTCGTCCTTGCCCAAGCTGGCAAACTATTGACAATGAACTAATTGCTATTGTTGCCGTCTGGGGACATATTTCGACTGCAAATAAACTCGTTGCCATTGACGTTGCATAGAGAGAGAGAGAGAGGGAGCTTTGCCCAAAGCATCCTCGGGCTTCATCAGGACAGCTTTAACTGCAGTAAGCTGCTCCGTTGTTGCTATTACTATTGCTGGCACACCCGGGCGGCCACTCAAATGTCTCAAGAGCTCTGCATCCACTTCCACATCCACATCCACATCCATAGCCACATCCGCAGCCAGACGACTTTTGATGTGCTCCATTCAGCTGCTGGTGCTGACACACGCCACACTCTCCAAATCGCAAACAATTACTTTTTCAAGTGCTGCAAACGGACCTGCCCAGCACACACACACACACACACACACACATAGACACGTTACCTGTGGCAAATTGATCTATCAGCATGCCACATGCCAGATAACGAAAACCGAATGAAATGCCTCGAGCTAGCCGATATGCACAACTTGCATTATATAACTCCTTGCTACGTACACAACTGGGTACAGTAGCTACTGGGCATGTTGAGCTCCGTACAACTATCATTAGCGTTACGTATACGTATAAAAAATTATATAATTTATATGTAGAATCAATAAGGAGGAAACACCATTCACAAATTAGCCCTGAGCTTAAAAATCGGTTCAGTTTTGGCAAAGTTATGACAGTTTAAAGTCTTTAAAGGGCTACAAAATAGATTTACAAGCTAAAAATATTGTTAATTTTGGCCTGTTTTTAGGCAAACAAATGAAATATCTCAGAATCGGTTTTCAAAAGAATTTTTATACTAATTGGGACACCCACAATCAATTAGAAATATTTTTTTAAAATAAATTTTTTTCCGAAAAATAGTAAGGATACCCTAATGCTTTTTTCGGAATACAGTAAAAAAAATGAAGTCTTCAAAAATGGATAAAACTTAAATGTAGAGGAAAAACCATGCGCAAATTGGCCTGGAACTTCAAAATCGGTTCAGTTTTAGCAAAGTTATGGGAGTTTAAGCACCTTTAAAGAGCATTTCTACTATCTCAAAAAGCACTTGTTAGAAAAAGACATTGCCAACAACTAAATTTTGTTCAAAACTGTAACTCACACATTAAGTATACGTAGTACTAAGACAACCAAACAATAAACCCTAACTCATTTAAGCTATAATTTCCATAATTGCAATACAAATAAAAAGTTCAGAATACTTAAAGGCGCTTACATATATTTGAACATTTAACCATTCCGCTTATTGGCAAAACAATGTTGCAAATTGTTGCAAAATGTTGCTTGGTTTCGCAAGAACTCAGCAACTAAAACATCAATTAAACCGAGTTAAATTTTATTTCTGAGAAAATCATTAAAAAAATTGCTCGTTTGAAAAGTCGTTAATACAACTAAGTGTAACTAGTGTTGTAAAACGGCAGCTGATGAAACAGTTTTATTGACAAATAAATTATCCAACAATTAGCTACAGATTTATGCCACAATTTTTAGCTGTTCGATTATTGCACCTATAAAATACAAATACATGAGCAATTACTGTGCTGTGAGTTGTTGTTGTTGTTGTTGTTGTTGTTGTTATTGTTGCTGTTAGTGTTGCATAGAGACCAGCTAAGTTGCTCAAGTATTTATGAAGTTTGTTAACAGACTAAGAATTACAAACTTGTAAGCGCGCGCGGTACAGAAAACTTCTGAATGAGAAATTGTGTGCAAAAGCGACAGTCTCGGGTGTCGGGGTCTAGTGAAAATGAATTAAATGGCCACGCCCACACACACACAGAGGGAGACAGTGAGAGAGAGAGAGAGAGAGAGAGTGTGTGTGCTGCACAAGCCTCGTGAAAGGTGCACTAATTACGAGCAAGTCGCCGGACAAGTTTATGGCCAAGGTAAATGCAGCCGAAACTTCATAGGCCAAAGTTCAACGTGGGCCAAGTTTTTCGACCGTGTAACGCCTACTTTTTCAAGAGTGCTCTACACGTGCCTATGCATGTGTGTGTGTGTGTGTATGTCTCTTTTTATGTGGCAGTTGCAACTTTTGCTTTTACTTCTGCAGTGCCAGCAACGATTTTCAGTTTTAATTCTGCTTGCAATTTTTAGCTGCTGCCTTTCACGTGTAATATATGTTTGTTTGTGTGTATGTGTGTGTGAGTGTGTGAGTGTTTGTATGTGTGTGTCGCTGCCTTAAGTCCTGTTCATATTCATTTAAAGTTTTCATTTTCATTTTGTGTGTTTGTTGTTTTTTTTTAACCACTGTCACTTTTGATGTTTACCGCTTGTTGCATTTTTGCTCATTTTTGCTCATTTCCCCGAGTTAATCACTTTACTTCTTGGCTTAACATTTTGCCTTTATTAAAATTGCTGCCGTTGCGCAAACGAAAACCGAGTTGATCGCTGACTGCATTAAAATCTCATAAAACTACGCCAATGCAATTAATAAAGTTGCTGCCATTTTGTATTTTAAGGATGCGACATAATTGTGTAATAAATTCGTTACTTGACGTATTGTTAAATTGCTCATCATATTTGTGTTAAATTAAATAAAGTATACGACTAGTAAAAATATCGACATGTCATGCATGAAATGAAATAATATTAAATTTTTTAAAATTATTTTAAATTTTAACACATGCCTTTTAAAATATAATAAATAAATCTATGTCAATTGCTTGAAGTTAGAAATATTTGAAAGTGAGCTATCAGCAATTTTATGCTACTAGCCTTATACTTTTTATAGATTGTTGTGTTTCAAGTAAGAGTGGTCTATCCAAAAAAGTCAATTATTTTGTACATGAATATGCTATTTGCGATTATAGATATCAAATTTGGTGGCTATAGCTCTTATAACTTTCAAGTTATGGCCAAAAACCACTGGTCTCAAATTTAAATTTATCGATAACTATTGAATGGTTTCGCTATCGATAAAAAGAAACAAACTTGATTTGACCAGGCATTACGAGAACTTATATGCCAAATATGAGGACTCTAGCTCGTAAAGTCTCTGATATTCTCATACAGACAGACAGACAGACATTGCTAGATCGATTCGTCTTTTTATACAAGAATATATATACTTTATTTGTTCGGAGATATACTTTTGCAAAACTTCATTATACTCGTCTAATGGGTTCAGTTAAAAATTGCTGACATACCATCAAAGAAAATATTTCTTTTAAATCATATAACTGATATTAACGTTGCGACTTAAATTTATATATTAAATAGATGTTGCATGCATATGTTGAAAATATACATGTAAGATGCAATTTAATACTTAAGCATATATACGATATTACATAGGTAAGCTCAACGCCAAAAACAACAACAACAGCAGCAACAACAACTTCAGCGTTGCTTGTAAGAAGCACACTTGAGTGCAGCTTATTTTCTTAGGCTTGCATTATTCACGAGCATTTTCATTGATGATGCGAGGCAGCAACAGCAACAGCAACAACAACAGTAGCAGTAGCAGCTCACAGGATGCACAGGACGTTTGGGACAGGTAGCAGCTATGGAGTTACGCACTCCAAGAGAGAGAGATAGATAGTTGAAACTAGGAGTCACTTAAATAAGCTCTGAGTTAACTGCAACGAGTGTTTTGCTTAGTTACTTTTTGCCCGAGCACTTGGATAAGTGCAAGCGGCGGCTGCTTCAAATGAAAAACATATATAAATAAAAAATGATAAGCAACAATTTCCCAACTAGCAGCCAGTGTGCATAAGCTGCATGCAGCTCATGCATATCCAACTTGCATATTTTATTATTTTCTTCTATTTTTAGCCAACATGTCCAAGTTTGCGAAAAGTTTATTTACGCCCAACTCTCGTCCGAACGCCCCATTTGATTACAAGCTTTTTATTAGCTGCCCAAAAGCAATTTGAATATGTTCATGTCCAAGTCAATCCCTTTTGCCGGACCTTTTTCAACGCCTTCAAGCGCTTTTTTCTCCTGACAGTTTCTCTGCCAAGCAGACAAGGCAAGAAAACATACATAAAAAAAGATACTTGCAACCTCGAATATAATGCTGCAAGATAAGTTGATGTTATTATCTGGCTAGCATGAAGACATGCAACAATAGTTTTTGTTTCTAGTTCAAGCTGCTAAAGGATCTTAATAAATGTTTAAATCTTTTAATAAACCAAATGTCGCCAGTTGCTAGGAAGATTTAACATTTTGCTTAAAGTCAGTGCGGAAAATGTCATGTCATAATAAGAATGCGCCTTGAATGACAACTCATGCATGTAGCGAGAAAAGAAGACTACACCCGACTGCTGCATACTCTGTTTAAGATGTGATCACAATCTATATTTCAAGATTTCTTTTCAATTTCTCTATTTCTATTTCTCTATTAAATGCAATTTAAATTCGATCTAAACTTTGGAACTTTTTTAATTTAATGCAATCTAAATTAGATTATAACTTAGGAACATTATTCTACATTTTTACTAATAAAGCAACTCTGAGTCTAAGTTTAAGTTGTATATGGTCATAATCTATATTTATAGATTTCTTTTCAATTTCTTACTATTTAATCAACAGAAACGTTTCAAGCTACTTCTTCTATCTAATAGATCAAAACTTAGAAGCTATTTTGTGTACATTTTTAATAATAAAGAAACTTGACAAACTATAATAACTAAACATTTTCTCTAGTTTCACGAGCATATTTTTATCAAAATGTTATTGAATTTTAGGAATTTCACCAAATAAAAGCTCTTCAAGGTTTCTACATTAAAAATTGATAAAATAACGTATACGTAAATGTGCTCAGCTCAATAAATACTCTTGTATAACAGTTATCAGTGCAACAGTGCATAGACAGACAGACAGATATAGTGTAAAGTAAATGACTGAGTGACATAACTGTTTTTAATATGTATAAATAACTCTAGAATATAGAGTCTTTATGCGTATTTTTGTAAATTAATAAATTTGTGCTGTCATAAATATTTGTACACAATTTCATAGAAAACTTAGTCGTGTTTCCTTGCCATAGCCATATTTATAAATATATACATTTGAGAAATTCCTTTGCCAACATGGAATCATGATTCGTTTAAAATACACACAAACACACATATATAGATGTATATATATATATATAGACACAGAGCATAGATGTAACAGCCTCGATTACGCTCCCAGCGGGCTGCAGCCAGTCGAGAGGAAAGTTTTATTATCGGCTGCGTTTGAGAGGCAACAGAAGCAACGACAGCAACAACAGCAGCTCATAAAATATGTTTGCCATCACACGAACACACACACACACACACAGTGCTGTTGTTGTTGTTGCTGTTGCTTTATTCTTCATTTAACAGCTTGCCCCGCGGGAGGTGCAAGGCCACCCACTGCCACCCACCCCGTGGAGCATAGCTTTTTTTTGTACTTTTTGTGCTGCCCTTTTTTATTAGCCGCTGCTTTTGGGCTTATTATATTCTGCTCTTACACGCATTTAAACCATTTTACAGTAATTTTGCTTATAGCTAATTTAAAGCTATTGCCAGTGGCCTGTTTGCTACTTTTGCGGTTCTGTGACAGAGCGACCCCTAGGCCACGCCCCCTTTGTGCATTAGCGCTGTATCTTTCCATCTTTATCGGGGTGCAAAAAGCACATATTTTATGCCTGCTAATTGTAATAACTTTTGAATTCAAACCATAAGGCAAGCATATCTAGGGTGTGTAAGTAACACATAAATTATACAGGGTATTTCTTAGTTGAGTAACAGTCTCGAAACATTGTTGTTTTCTTTCTATGACAGCTATTGGTCCGCTGAGAGCTGAGTGCGCGCGTTTCTTAAGTAATGCTACAGTTTTTGTTTCGCACGCCGCAAAGTAGGCTACATAATTCAGCTAATTTTTTATTTATTAAACTTTTGGCATCCATTAGAAGCGGCCCGGAAAAACTTTCACTTTATAAATTGACAATTTGTTTTGTTTGCGTCATACTTTGGCGTACGGAAATTATTATCTATTTTTCATATAGCCAACTGGGGAATCGAAATCAACAGCTACCGTACATTATTAAGCAACTTGCCTAGAACATTGAGGCGACAGGCGAACATTGCTTGGAGCAGGATCTCTGTCACTTAAGGTGCGAGAAAGAATAATTTATTTGTGCGGAATTTGTTGGGAGACCGCCCAGCAATAGCAAACTGGCAACTTGTGCAGCTTAAATGCCGTGCTGGGGTTAAGCTGTCCAAGGCAGACAACAACAACAACCACAACAACAACAACAACAACGATGGCAGCTGGAGAACAATGAAAGTGACCACACACACTGGTCTGCTGTCTTCGCATGCCGTTGGAGCAACAAATTCTAATAGTGTCATTGTTATTGTTTTTGTCTTTAGTCGGACTTAACAGCAGACACACGCACACCAGCAACCCCAACTCCAAATTGAGTTGTGTGTGTGTGTGTGTGTGTGTTTGTGTATGGGAGCGTAAAAAACCGAATATAAACTTCAGGCAGCGCCAATGCGACAAAAGTCAACTGCTGCATAGGGAGCACAGCAATAGCCAGATGGACGATACACAATATCCTTTGTAAAGTTGCCCTACGCTCTGTGAAGATATTTATAGCCACACTGGCCAATGGCCACCGGCCACCAACCAGCAGCAGCTAGCAGTGTCATCATTCGCCTTGAGCTGACTTTGACTATGTTGCCGTAAGCCGTTTAAGGTTCAACACGCTTCAATGCGAACGCATGTGCCAGGTCAATTGTTGCAGCCAACGTGGCGCATGAGTGATATGCATATAGGCTGGCACATGGTTTGGTAGCTATAATAATTCTGCATTTAAAGCTCAAGCATGCTCGAATTTTGCATTTTCTATGCAAAGCAAGCCAAGATAAGACTTTCAAGTCCTTGGAATAGCATGTCAAGCATTAAAAATTGCCACAACTTTGTCAAAGCTGATCCGATGCGGCCGATTTCCACAAATGTGCTGATCCTTTTAATAATCAGTCTCTGTGCAAAGTTTCATCGCGATAGCTCAATAACTGAGGGACTAGTTTGCATACATACAGACAGACAGATAGATGAAAATGGACAGATAAGTTTGTTTTGTCATACTAAGCATACTAGAGGTAATCTCCGACGCTTCCTTCTATGAATTACAAATTTCAGCACAAACTTATTATAATATAATAGAGTATAAGCTTATAAATCAGGCTACCTCTATTAGGTGGACTCTTTGAAGAACCTAAATTGCTGCAAAGAAAACTAAAATTTACTAAAAGCTGCAAAATGTGCCCTCTTACTGTTTTATAGAGTAGATACTTAGTTCCTTGGCTTCCTTTGTAAATGTGAGTTATGTAAGACGAATCACTAGCTTCTAGGCATTTACATGGCATCTGCTAGTCGAGCATTGCCACTTGCTTACATTGCAGCAGCAGCTTCACAAATTAATCATTGCCTGCAAATCCAATTCAGATTCAGACGCCCTAATACTACAGTAACTAATCGAGTATATGTTTGTCAGTGGCTGGCACACTTACACACATACTCACACACACACTCACACACATGCCTTGTTTGGCAACTATTCCATTTTCCATTTAGATTCGGAATCTATGGCCTTGCACACTTGCACACATTACTTGCGCTGCATTTCAAGGACTTACAAATCAGCAGCACTTAGTTGTGTGCGCTCACCTTGTGCGTTGTTTACGCCACTTGCTAATGAAAATAAACGTATTTCAAGCTAATTAAACAATAAAAGCGCTGCCCTGCACCGCCTGCCCTTAAAGCAAATGGAATCAACTAAAAAATAAAAGAGTAGAGAGAGCCAGAGCGAAAGGTAAATTGAAAGGCGAGCATCCAAATGAAATTTAGCAAATAAAGACTGGGTGCAGGCAGAGAGAGAGGCAAATTTGAGGGCGGTGCGCTGATGCGGGGGCGTGGCAGCTGAATCTGTCTCTCACACGGACGCTGACAGCTGACAAGCCCGCGGGAGTCGGGAGGCGCACAAAAGTAGGCAAGGCAACAAAGGCGACTCGACGCTGTGGCACTCTGATGTTGCAATTTAATTTGTATTGTTGGCTGTTGTTGACGTCCTTGTTACTGTTGTTGTTGTCTACACAATTGCAGACGCATCAAGTTGATGATGATGATGATGAATCCACTTAAGCGCCTCGCACAGGTAGCAACTGCAGCAGCAGCAGCAGCAGCAGTCAACTAATTGAACAGTAGAGGTGTGTGTGTGTGTGTGTGTGCATGTGTGTGTAAATTATAAGCACTCAAGCAAAGTCAACACACAATTAAAGTGACAAATGCTAAGCTGCAGCTTTGGCGCGTTTCGTTTCATTCTCTTTATTTATTGGCTTTCAGCTAATTCAATTGGCATTTGAACTTATTTCAACATATGTTTCATATATGTATATATGTATACGTGTATATGTGTTTGTGTTTGTGTGTATTGATTGAAATGCATAGAAAAACAAGCGATTGCTCCACACTAATCGCGGCACATACGCTTCGATGGCGGCTCCTCGTCGGTGGGCGCAATCGATTGCAGCAGAGCGCAGCTCGTGTGGCTGCCAAAGAGGGTGAGCAGCAGAGCGACCCCATAGCCGGTGGCACGTTCGCCCTGTAATCGAAATCGAAATGCAACAATGCATGTTAGGCGGGGGCAATACAACAATAGTATAAGCGACAATTACTTACACAATTCACGGGCGTGGCCATATCAACGTGCATCCAAACGCCCGGATAGTCGAAGCCCAAATGAGCGGCCACAAAGAGGCCGGCGCAGGACGATTGCGCATTCTGGCGATCCTGCTAGCACAAAGGAGAGAATCAGATAGTTAGAAAAGAGAAAGTACAAAGCTCGTTTAAGAGATACCCTATACTATATCTTTTTATATGTGATTCTTATTCGTTTTTTTAAATATATACAATTGAGCTGATAAAATAAATAGATAAAATAGTTATATTACACATGCATATTTCAGTCTGTCATACATATCCGTTTTACAGGGTATACAAAACAAAAAATTGCCATGTTCATGCAACAAGTCTAACTCAGTTGAATCTTTCATATTAAAAAGCATCCCACTGTGCAGGACAACTACTTATTTGGACGACATATACATATATAGACATATACACATATGTACACCATAAATATATGGTTGGTTTGGTTGAGGCAATGCCGAAATTATGATATGCCCTGCAATGACAGCTACCCAGTAACGGAAACTGTCTCTCTACTAACTTGGGCGGAAATTACAACGCTTAAATGGCAGAAATAGAACGTTGCTAGGCACAGTGTGGCAAACAACATATTTGGCCTTGAATTTCGCACTTTATCATCATAATTTTTAAATTTCTTTAATCTTAGCTGAAATACCAAAAATTTTCGACAAATAAACGAACCTTCTAAAACTTAACTTGTATTTGGCAACTATCATGCTCCTGGCAAGATTTGTGTGTTTCTGTCCCACTGTGCCGAGCAGCACATATGTATGTATATAAGCGAAAGCAATAGACACGCTCATATGTACTTATAAGAGCGCATGCAGTTTGCCCAAAAAGAAGCTGCCAACAAGCAGGATTCACCAGCAGACAGGACACCCAGCGTAATAACAACAACAGCAACAACAACAGAAAATGCCTTGCAGTGAATATTGCCTGACAACCAAGAAGAAAATCACGCATACACATAAGCACTAGCATATATATATATATATATATACAGGACATATGAAAAGTCTTCCGTCTTGCAGCGGAAGTCAGAAGTCTATTGAAGCCAACGATTGGCGCCTCACATTCTTGTTTTTGTTTTTGCTATTGTTATAGATGCTTCAACTGCTTTTGACGAACAAGGAATCTTATGAAAACTGGAAAATGTTAAGCAACTCCAGCACACAAGGCTTTGGAACACAATTGTTAAATATGATTGCATTTGTCAGTTTACAGTTTGTGCCATTTGTTTTCAATTAAAATGTTGGAAGTAAATTAGAATAAACAACATTTACGAGCTTATAAAGGATACACTTATATATTCTCAATCTATTTTATAGTTAAATAATCTTTTGAAACTATTTTTCAACAGATTCAGAAATATTATTATATTTAGGCATGCTCCCATTTCCGAAACAACAAATGTTGAAAATTTTTAGTTAAAAAGTTTTAGTTTGTAAAGCTAAGTGCGACAATATAATCTTAAAACATAACAGAATAGATCACTAATAACTTTAGACATACAAAAAAGTGTATTTTTCATAATAATTTTGCCAATTACTTTTCAATCCACCAAATGTGAATTCACGACTGAATATTTTTAAAAAAAATTCATTTTTTATTGTAGTCCTTTAATGTTCCTTTCTAATCTGCGCATATTAAAACTATAGCTAAAGCTGATAAGCTGACAACACGCAATGTAAAGTGATTTTAGTCAAATGTCACAGTTTGTTCGTTAGGTGTAGGGTGTAGTGTTAGGTGTTGGGCTACATTCAGCCGTTGTTTGAGTTGGAATTGGCTCAGTCAAGCGGCTGTCTATTCGGCCAATGCGCTTTCATCAATAATGGCAAACATTTGTCAACATAATGTCATTAGCATTGATTGCATTACGCAACGCATTGATTGTGCGAACCTTTTGTAAATAGCCGAATAGCTGGCCAAATCACACACACGCACACACACACACACACAGCCACACACACACACTGCCACACACATCAAGTTAGGCAACGGGTCGACGACTAATTGCGGTTAGGTACGTGACCAAACCAAAAGCCCCCCACAGCTCACAACTCGATCCACAGCTCACAAAATCATACGCCACGTGTGCCACATGCCAGAATCGATGACCATTTTTGATTTGATGCTATCCGGCATTCCATTTACGATTAACGTGCATTTTAATTAGCAGTCAGAATTATCGCGCTACGTTGCCAACATTTACGGCCAGCACAATCATTAGAAACTAGCAGCCTATAATTGCAAGGTTGTCGCGATTCAATAAATTTAACTACAATTAACTAATGCTAATTGAAGACCACATAACACTGTTTAGCAGTATCAATTTGAATTATATTAAATACACAGAGCGAGAAGCAAAGCCATAAACAAGAAGTTGTGCGATAAACTGATCGAAAATCTAGATAGGAAGTGAACTAAGAACTAAGAAACGATTAAAAAACGCAAAGCGAAAAGCAGAAGTATCTAAAAGAGAAGCAAATGAAGAAGTAAAGTGAAAATCATATCGTATTTTTTGTTGTATGCAAAAAAAAAAGAAGAAAACCAGGAAAGAAGCAAAGCAATCAAATGGAAATTGTGTAAAAAAGACAGTACGATAAACTGATCGAAAAATGAGAAGCGAACTAAGAAACGATTAAAAAAAGGAAAGAGAGAAGCACTTGAAGAAGTAAAGTGAGAATCAAATCGTATTTTTTGTTGTATGCAAAAAAAGAGAAAGAAAACCAAGAAAGAATCAAATGGAAATTGTGTAAAAAAGACAGTGCGATAAACTGATCGAAAAACTAGATGACAAGCGAACTAAGAACTAAGAAACGATTAAAAAGCAAAGCGAAAAAAGGAAGTAGCAAAAGAGAAGCAAATTAAGAAGCATACAAAAAAAGCAATATAATTGGTGGACTACGAATTTAATTATTTTTTGCGCTCTAATCTCTTTTAAATACAAAGGTAAACGGCGAGCAGATGAAATGGGCGCTCAAACGATGTTTGCCTTGAATTAAAGGGGTATTCGCTGAATCTTGAAAGCAGCAACACTTAAGGCCAACATTATGCTTGAAGAAGATTACGTCAATGACAGGCGTGACACTTGCCAAGTGCTGCGTTCAGTTGAACTGAGCTCAGCTCGGAGATGCCTGGCGGCATCAATGTATTGGATGCCTTTGACTGGTTTCAGTATCAATTACACATTCATTCAATGGGCGTGAGACGGCGTCGCAAGGATTTGCCGGAGACAGACGGCTAAATCGATGTGCCTGGCACACTGGAAAGCGACAACCGTTTTTATTCAATTTCGCCCCGATGTCGCAGCGCTTTAAAAACTTTTCCGCCAGCGGGGCGAAAAGAGCAAAAGGAAAATATTAGAAAACAGTCAATGCTGATGCTGGGTTCATTTTCTTTTTATATTTCTTACTGCTTTCTCTTGTTTTTTTTTTTTTTTGTGTATTTTTTGCCTAAGAGACGTGCAAAAGTTGAACGGAAACCGACACATAACAAGCGGAAAGATTTGTGTTAACAAAGTCGCCGGAGTTGCCGCCCCCGTAAGTAGGCAACGGAAATTACGTGACTTACGGCCGGACTCTGGAAATCTGCATTTAAACCACTGTAGCACTAAGCTGGCGCATTATTTATAAACTGTTGGCATTATTTAATCAAGAGCAGAACAAACGCAAACACACAAACAAAAACTCATATTTGGCGCCTTGAGGTCGCTGCGTAAAAATATAAAAAAAATATATGTATAAAAAAAAAAAAAAATACACGAACATAAAAAAAACTTTTGCGCATAAAAAGTTCAATTTAATTCATTAAAAAGCGTAAAAAGTCGCCGTACAATTGAATTTAAAATGTTACCGCTTAATAAAAATACACCAACTGCGAATCGGACTAAAAGAAAATATCAACAAAGCGAAAACATTAAGCAAAAGCAAGCCGAATAATAAATACTCTCTTAGGCAACAGGTTAAACAAAAGTAATTACATTTATTTAAAGTTTTATGATAAAAAAACTTTATGTTTGTAGCATATAGAGGTATAATAATACGCTAATATACTTTAAGAGGTCGAAGGTGGCTTTTTCATTGGATTACGCATTTAATGACCAACTGCGCTCTGTTAGCGTATTAAAAACAAAGAAAGCAATTACGCATACGCCACATGAGCCGCAGCACAAAAGAGACGCCGCAACACGTTGCCCGGGCTGGCCAAGGATGGGTTTATCTAAAATTCATGCGCTGCCAGCTTTTTACGATTTAACATAAAAATCAATTACCAACAATGCTAAAATTTCACAGTCATAAAATTTGAGCAACTTCAGTCAGTGGTGTCTTTTTTGCTGTCCCAAAATTGGGAAACAATTCGAAACGTTTAAATTATTTGATTGTTTTATTTTTGATCTGGCATTTTAATGCATTTGTTCTTTATAAAACAAAAGCAATGAAAGAAGTCTTTGCTTGAAAAATACTTTATAGAAAAAATAATAATCTGGTTGGCTGAATAATTAAATATTAGAAGTTTCAATGTTTATAACTAAACGAAAAACATATTTATTTGAATTTAAAATAAATTAATTCGCAAATTTCGCTAAAAATCGATTAAAAATGTTTGGAATATTTTGTTTAAAGTCAATTAAGGTAAAATTTCAAACGTTTCTCCATACCCAATTCAATTTATTAAATGCAAACAAAAGCTGTGCATAAAGTGCTTTAATTGGCACACGTTTTCTTTTTGAAAAAACAAATATAAGCCAGGATCATGTTGGGTCAATGTGTTAACCGCAGGATAACGAAAGGGCTAATGATGGACTGACCCACAAAATCAAACCAGAACCCAAACAAATCACAAATCACAAACGGCGTCCAGTCCAACAAATTGCAGTCAGTTATTTAAAAAGCCAGACTAATGGACAATCCGCACACAAATGCTCGTCAAAATGAGCCAGCACATCGGATGGGGCTGCAAAAACCCGGAGCTGCCCTGAAACGAAACCACCACCGACCGCTAACAACACTCATAATCCGTCCATTTAGTGGGAAACTAGCGTCGAGCTGCCAAAGCACAAAAAACTCATGTAATTTAAACGCAACGCGTGAGAATTTGGCTGGTAGCACCAAAAACACACAAGACAAAAAAAACAGGTTGTAATTTGTATACTCTGGCAGTGAAAGGATATTTTGGCTTTGTAACGAAATGTATACCCTGGGTATTTTTTATATTTATAAGGGGTAAAGAGGGTATAAATAGTAACAGGCATAAGAAAGCATCTCCGACTCAGTTAAAAATATTGTGTTTAATTGACAGTCGACACAAAATATTAAATTAAAATTATAAAACATTTAAAAGTATAAATAAAATTAAAAATATGAAAGTATGAAAATTGGGAAACAATTCGAAACGTTTAAATTATTTTATTGTTTTGTTGTTTCAGTTTTGAAAAGCTTATAAAACAAAAGCACTGAATGGAGTCTTTGTTTGAAAACTACGTTGGAGAAAAATAATTTGGTTGGCTGAATAATTAAATATCAGAAGATTAAATGTTCAAGTTAAATTCTGGGGATATATTAATAATAATTCAAAATTTTCTTGCAAGAATTGGGGATAATTAAATATCAGAAGGTTTAACGTTTAAGTTGAGTTCTGGGGTTCTGGGGATATTATTCAAGAATCAAAAATTTCTTGCAATGATTGGGAAAAAAATACAAGTAGTTTGTTGATTTGGAAAAGACAAAAAATTAATTTAAAATAACTATTTAAAATTAAGAATTATATTATTATTATTAATATTATTAAGAGCGAGAGAATTTGATAAGATATTATCTTAATAAGAGCATTAAATCTTCGGCCAGGCAAAGCTGAGTTTCTTGTGCTCTTTTACTCTATTTGTGGTCTCGTTTCACCTTTTTTGCATTTATCATTGAATGCATTTTGGGTTTAAAACACTTTATCACAGGCACATTGACAAAGTGCGCGACGCCGATGTCGCATCAAATGCAGAAGAGGACGCAAACTGAGCGAACTTTGGGGCGGTGGGGATGGGGATGGGGTTGAAGGTGGGGTTAGGTGTCAGGGGACTTGTGTGTGTGTGTGTGGGGGTATGTATTTTTTTTTTGCCACTGGAGACACAAACAACGAGCGTCAAAGTGGTCGAAAAATCAAACAGCCAACAGCTAGTTGGGGCAAAGAGGCAGGTGACAGGCTGGGGAGCAGGGTAAATGGGGCCAGGCAGTCAGGCAGTCAGGCAGGCAGCCAAAGCTGCCACGCCACTTGACCTCTCTGGCACTTGGGCACCTACGCAGCCAGTCGTTGGGCAACAGCAGCAGAGGCAACAGCAGAGCAGAGAGTCGCCCATGGCGTGACAATGATGAATGACCATTGATCCGAAGCGTTTTAGACGTACAATAAGGTAACTCGATTTGGTTGCTGTTGTGGTGTAGCTTGAGGGTTCCACGCACCAAAAGCAACAGCAACAACTGTGCAACAACAACAGTAACAACAACAGTAACAGCAACAGTAACAACAGCAACATTACCCAACCCGAGCCATTACTTTTAGCAAGTGCCTTCTAGCGTAGATTGAACGCCAAAGTTTTTGATACATGTTACAGCAGCTGCATGTGTGTGTGTGTGCGTGTGTGTGTGTGCGTGTGTGTGTGTGCGTGTGTGTGTGTCCATGCAGACTGGCATAAATCACAGTAATACTAATCAATCTTTAAACCAAACATGACGTCCATCATTTTTCGCAACATTGCAGCGATACAAAAAAAAAACGAAATATCAAAATAAACATCAACTGATAAAGTTAATTAAAAAATCGCTGAAAAACCAACACAAATTTTTGCTGAGTGTATTTGCATGTTAGAGTAGCTATAAATATTGCCTGCACTGTTTGCTGCTCAAATTAGGCAAATAAAACGCATACAATAACTAGCAAGTTTTTTGGGTGCTATTTAAAATATGAATGATTATAAATGGTAGCAATTTATAAAGTTTCTCACTTGAATTACTGCAAGACTTTTAAATACTTTAAAATTGTTGTGTTTTGTTTTGCAGACTCTTTAGCAACGCATAAATAAGTATTATTGTGAAGTTGTATTTTTTGGTATTTGAAAGCTAAAGAATATTCAGCGCAGAGTAGAAAAAATGCCAAGAGCGAGCATAACAAATGCTAATGTTAAACATAACATAGAAATAAATTGCTAGTTCATATGCAATTTATTTGTCTTGACATTTAATTCCCACAAATCCAAAGAAATGTAAAGTATTAATATAACAAAGCGTTAATTTAAAAACTCTTTAACTTAATATTCAAATGTGTGAACTGATATTTTATATGTATATGTATATGTATATGTAATATTAATACTACAGTTTTATAAATTTAAATGCGAAAAAAATTTTGGACTTTATTTTTAATATATTTAAAATGTAATTTTTTAATTTTTGTAACTATATATTTCATTTTTAATTTTAATTTTATTTTTAATTTGCTATTATTTAAATTTGTATAACTTTATTTTCTAATTATTTTAATTCTTGTAATTATTTTTTGTATTTATTTTGATTTCCTATTATTTATTTTTATTATTATTTCTTATTTTAAATTTGAGTCTGCTGAATACTACACTAATTCTAAGAATTAAAGACTGCTGTCTATTACATAAACATATATATAACACATATTCTGCATATCCTTCCAAAATAGTGTAATATATTAAAAAAAAAAAAAAAAACCACTAAGGAAAGCCCTAAAGTGAAGAACTTGATAGTTGAAAGAAAGCAAACATTTAAGCGATTTTTTCTGGTCTACTGTTAGCTTTCAATCAATTGTCCAACTTTTTGCCCAATCAAAATTGTGTATTGTCAAGTGTTGGATCTTTTGTTTGTTGTTGTTGTTGTTTTTGGGTACTTACCGCCACAGAGTTTTTCATATCAGCAATGGCCGATGCGAATTCCGAGAAATGCAATTCGGGGCAGTAAATAATGGGCGCCAATAAATCGCCGGATTTGCGTCCGGCTTGCAATGCCTTTGATTCCCATGACTCCGAGTTTGTCAATATGGCGCCATGATATTTGCCTGTTGCAATACCCTGCAAGACACAACAAGAACAAAACAATTAAATATATGTGGCAAGAACTGAGAAGAAAAGCATTACGCTTTAATGGGGGCTGATAGAAAACATGCAATATTCAAGCGAGGGCTAACAAATAAAACTGTAAAGCAACTAACAACGTTAAGGTGGCAACATGCTTCACTGCATGCTGCATGATGAAGAGAAAGAGATGGGGAGAGAGTGCGAGAGAGTGAGAGAGAGAGGGAGGGGAGCAGTTGCATAGCTGTCGAGCAGCGATGCATGGTTGGCAGCCAAAAATTGCGAGCTTCCGACGCGACCAGCAATAAAAAGGTGCAAGGTTATTTAGCACAAGCAACACCACAAACAATATCAGGACGAGGACCAGGACGAGGACGAGGACAAGGAGCAAGAGGAACAGAAACAGGATCACTACCACTAGCAATACCAAGACCAGTCAAGGACTGTACAGCGCGTGTTAAACTACAGCTGGACAAATGAAAGCAACACACACACACACACTAGCACACACACACAAACAAGGACAACAACAATGGGTGTAACAAGCAGCAGCAACATGAAATGTAAAAGCACAAAAGTGTTGGCTGCTGCTTGTTGGTTGTTATAATATACCCTGTAGTATAGCTAAAGGCTGAGGTGGTTTGATATTTGTTTATTTAATGTCAACTAAAATCAGTTGACACAAAAAAATAATAAAAATTAAAAAATACACAACATAAATTTAAAATTACAAAAAAAACACTAAAAAATTATAAAAGAAAAAAATATTATATTTCATGGCGTAAATTACTTGAAAAATTGGACCAATTGATGAGAAACTTGAAAAAACCCCAATCAGACCAAAAACAGAGATATATAGAGATATACATATCATTTTTTTGTATATACACAATATAATTATGGTTTATATAAAGCGACTTTTTTTATTTTCCAACACTACCCCCAAACAATATTTCACATAGATATTTGGAAATGCGTTTTAGAAACCAGAACGCAATTTACAAAATTGTGCCACAAATTGTGTGATTAAATGGATTCATCAAGAAAAGAAATGGGTTTTCTTTGAATATTCACAGTTAAGCCAAAAGCAAATTAAAATGGCATATGTATATTCCAAGAAAAATTTGTTGTAGTATCTAGAAAATAATGATAAATATTTAAAATCAAGTAAAGAATTTTCCAGTTTAATTCTAGAAAAAAATGTTTAAATAAATATATATTCAAAAAAAAAAACATGCATACATATTTCACAGGGTATTTGCCCGACGAGATTTAATCAATTAGATTGGTTTTTGCTGTAGTTGCTCGCTGGCTTTTGTTATTGTTTTTGTTTTTGTTGGTGCAGTCGCAGTTGCGCCAATGTTGGCAATTAATATTATTGCATGTAGCAAAAGTGTTCTGCTATTTTTCTATGTAAGTGTTAGTGCAGTCGAGTGTGTGTGTGTGTGTGTGTGAGTGTGTAATGGAATTAAACACAACAAGCGTCGGAAGCAAATTCTAAACAATTTTAGTGAAAATGTATGAAAGCAAAAAGTATTCGACCAGTTTTCTAGTTGCTGGTTAACAATTTTATTTGCAGTGGTTTTTTTTTTCTTTTTGCTTCTTCATCTAGTTGGCGATGCTGCTTACCCAGGACATGAGTCGCCGAGCAAAAATTGTTGCGTGTCCTGTTCCTATCCCTGACCAGTTTCGATTTATTTCCCATCGAACCACAAATAACGCAAATTGGCATCATATTTTAAGCAAATTGCATCCAAGATTTATGGTAATTGTGCGCCATCGCAGCAATGCCTCCTCCTACTGCAATCGCAGCAACAGACACACACCCAACTGGGTGCACACACCCAGCACACACACACAGCACAACCTCCATTCCAAGCCGGCAAGAACCACAAAACGGGTTTGCTTCGTTGCCTTTATTGTTGCTGTTGTGCATACGCGACTCCTGCTGCTGCTGCCACTGATGCTGCTGCAGTTGCCGCCGAAAAACCAAATTTGCAATTTATTTTTGCCAATTAACCTCGTGACTTTTATAAAGCGTGGCATAAATTTCGCATTTAAGAACGCTGCGAAAGTGCTTTGAGCGGACAAGAGGTAAGCAATTCGTCACAAACAGCAGCAGAGACAGCAGCAGCAGCAGCAGTAGGGGAAAACGAATCAAGACGCTGTCTGGGAAATTTAAAGATAGCCACAAGATAGATAGCATGAAGAATCGCTCACTGATAATATAAATAAATGTCGGAAAAAATGACCCCTTTTGCGCATACTCATTGCAAAAGCTAATGGGCTAAATTGGGGATTGGTTTTCTCGAGTGCTTCACAAATAGTGCCCAATTGTGGCAACATTGCGCAGATAAGTTGGCAACGCCTCACCCGATAAGTTGGCAAAGCGGGCAGGCTGATTATATATTTACAAAGCAGATAAGCTGCCTTGCAACTTTTGCCAAGCAGATGCAGCAAACATGTGATAAGAATTGCATTAAACATGAGCAAATTAATATGAAGAACAAATAAATTTTAAGTTATGTATGTGGGCTCTTCTAATCGCTATTTTAAGCCATTATATAGAATTAATAAACAAATTAAAGCACTTTGAAGAAGTCCCAATAGTCATTACCATTAAAACTAACAGCTGGACAAATAGTACAATCGTAAACAGCTTTAGCTAACCGATTGCTAAACATCATGGCATAAATAGAATATTTTAAACCGGATATCTACTCACTTGAGCGCCCGTCAGCGTGGCCATATCGAGTATAATGTTCGCCTTGAGATCCTTGTTTGCAAAACAAACGCCATCGGCGAGCACCAAGCGACCCTCAGCATCCGTATTGTTGATCTCCACAGTACGGCCGGAGTACAGCGTGTGAATATCGTCGGGACTGCGCACAAAGTAAATACAATCAAGTAAATAAATGAGACACAGTTAATTGGCACATTCATTTACCGTGTGGCATTGGGGCCCACCGAGTTCTCGGCCAAGCAGAAGACAGCATGCAAGTTGTCCCTGAATCCGCACTTGACGGCCGCATAGAAGGCGCCCAGGATCGCCGCCGCTCCGCCGCAATCCCGCTTCATGCCCGGCATGGCTGTTTTGCCCTTGATGCTGAGGCCGCCGGTGTCGTAGACAATGCCCTTGCCCACCAGAGCGATGGTCTCCTGAGCGCCCTTCGGCTCGTGGGAGAGCACCACCAAGGCTGGCGGCACAGCAGCCGCCTTGCCCACACCATAGATGCCGCCAAAGCCGCGCTCCTGCAGCTCCTCGCCGCGTATGATCTGCGGCTGCAGCGACAGCTCCTTGGCAAAGTCGTTAATATTCTCAATAAAGTGATCCACGTTCATCTCGTTGCAGGGCGTGTCGACAATGCGTGCGGCAAGGCGAATGCCACGTGCCGTTTCGTGCAGGCACTTCAGTTCGTCCTTGCTGATCGGCTCCTCCTGCACACAGCCATCCTTGCCGATGACAATGAACTCCACATTGACCACCGAGCGATTGGGCTGCGCATCGCCGCCATCATTGGCATCCTTGGCTGGCGATTTCGCACCATTGCCATTGCCGCTGCCGCCCGTCTTGCGGGAGTAGAGCGGAAAGGCACGGACGACGGCACAGGCGCTGGCAAAGATGTTGTCGCGCTCGCAGACGAGCACCACACTCTCCTCGTTCACATTGAGCACATGGTTCTTGACCAGGCGCGTGATGGCGTGCGCCCGCGATCCGGTGTTGTGACGCGATGCCTTCAAGGGCAGCGCCGCCACAGTTGCCACGTCCAGGTACAGCGAACACTTGTCCGTCGGCGCCGGATGCAGGCAGGCGATGGCATTCTTGAAGGTCTCCTCGCTGACGCGCGGCTCCAGTTTGCTGGCCAGCTGGCCAAACTTCAACAGATTCAGATGACGCAGCTGGCCAATGATCAGCACCGGCTGCAACTGCGGATCGCTGCGGGTCAGCGACGCACTAAACTTGATATCGGTGGCCATCTGGAAGGCGAATAAACATTAATTGTTTTGTTGCTCGCTTGTTTTAGCGTTGCGCTACCTTAACGCCTCTAATCGTTAATTTTTTACTATTTATGATACTCCAGATTGGCACAAATAATAAACGACTTTGTACTGTAAACTTGTGCACATGACATAATTTGATTGGAATCACTGATTTGGCTCCCGTTCTAATCATTGCCATGCGCGTAGCGGCAAAAACAGTTTGTTGGGGGTTTTTCGAAAGCGATATTCAAATAATAAATATAAAATATATGTACTTGTATGAAAAACTTCAACATTCGGAAATTATAACTTCCAGATGTAGAACGTCCATGTAGTAGATCAGAAATTATAACCAACAATTCAAAAATTCCTAATGTTTCTAATTTTTTTTTTCCTTCTAGTTATTTTAAAAACTGAAAATATTTAGAATATTTTTTAATAACGTTCAGAAATAAGAACCAGTTTAAAAACTAAGATGTTCTGATTTTTAATTAAAAGAAAATACGATTTCAAATTTGGCCTATACTGTATTCAAAATTTTGATTTATTTGTTAGTTGGGGTATTTTAGTATTGCCATCTTATTGTCCACATAAATCACAACATAACCCCTTTCTATGACACCACTGGCTAAGCCATTGATAATTAGTCACAACACTACTCAAATGCTAATCTATAAATAACATACATATATATTGCATAGAATAGCGTCTCCAAATTGCCAGCGGTAATCAAACAACAATTGAAAATGCCAGCTGCCGAATATAGCACAGGCTGATAAGCCGATACGTAGGTAATAAAACGTGTGCCAGCTACGTCATCGATGCTATAGCGCAATGACATCGGCAGCGTCGCGTCACGTCGTGACCTTGTGGTCAGGCAAGCCGAAAAGATAGCACAAGACCAACAAGTGGGGGCTTTGTAAATGTCCAGATCTACTCTCGACTTTATCAGCGACAAACAGTTATTGTTATATGTATATGTACATATACATATATTTGCACAATGGATTAGATTGCGTCGCAGACTGTTTATGCAAAATGTCGTATTTATTTTTAGACATCAAATAACGCAGCTCTTTCGCTTTGTTCGCAAAAAAAAGTTCATTGTCGCCCCCGTCAACGGCATCTGCTTGCTTGCATGTGTGTGTTAGTGTGTGTGTACTTACGATTCCAGTTGGACTGCTATTGCTATAGCTTCGATGGAATAAAGTGCGTATCGCCTTGGCGGTGTGCAACAAGCGCATTAATATTAATTCCGCAGCACCGAACAAATTTCGTCAATTCTTTGCGAATTTCGTTGATGCTCTTTTGCTTGCAATTTTTGCCGGCTATCAGTATAAGTATGGCAAAGTCATCGATAAGTTTGCTATACGATAGTTTTGGAGAGAACGATATGTTGCCACTTGCAGCACGGCAGCGCAATAAGTTCAAACTTTCTGGCAGCGCCACTTCAGCTAGATAACATAAATATTATTATAATTTGTATGTCAAATAAAAGTGACGGACATTTTTAAAGTATGTATATTCATTATGTTATGTGCAGCAAGCCAACTTTATGAATTTTAACAGCTGGCATAACATATACTTAAGATTGCACATCTCTAATGCAGAATACCATCACGAGCAACAGTCTGGCAACCCTCGCGCCGATGGAAGCGTCGCACATCACCTAAAACTGGAATGTGAACGAAGCGCTTTATTTTAAAAATAATTAAAAACAGCTAACTAAAACAAAATGGATCAACAATTTGAAATACGCAAACGCCTCATGGCAATGTGCAGAAACGAAATGCGTTTGGAGCAACAGGAGCACAGCGTTGCCAAGCAGAGCAACAAATTTCACAGCATAGTGGGTAAGTTTGTTGGCATCTGCAGTCGCATTTAATATTACAATTTTGATTCCATTCCACAGCGGCAATGATGACAACAATTGAGCGGCAGCATAGTGAATCCGAAAAGCTAAATGCACTGGCTGACCAAGGCAGCGAAGATCTGGAAACACGCAGTTCATTTATGAAAGCTGTGCAGGACAAGCTGGCTGAGGAAAAGCAGCGAAATGTTGATTTGCAGGCACAGCTGGTTAATGCAAAACAAGAACGCAGCGAACTCAAGGGATGGTGAGTAATAGTCGACTTGGAAATACCCTGTAGCCAGCGTTTATATATACATACATTTGTACTTATACATGCATTTCTGTTGCCCTCCAGTAAATGGTATCTTTCTATTGAAATTAAACGATGTCTTCTACTAACTGTTGCTACCATTAGATCTATCAAAATATTAAACTGTCTTATCTACTCCCTTTTTTTGCAGCGTGCGAACTCTGAGTGATGCCACCAATACATACATCAATCCCAAGGCGTTGCCAGCACGAGTGCAGGGTGTCACTATTCAGCAGGAGGGCCGCTGGATACCCTTCGAATTTGATGCACACGATCTGAAAGGCTTGAGCACCCTGTATAAGCAAATGCAAATGGGACGGGGAAATGCCAACAAATGGCGACAGCTGCTATCAAATGAAAATACCGTGCTGCCCACTTCAAGCGACAAGGAAAAAGGCAATGTGTCGATGTCAATAATTGAGATTGATCTAACCTCGCCGCCGTCTAATAAATAATTGAAAATAATCTATTAGCTATTTATAACATTAGTTCAATGTTGAGCAATTTCCAACGAATCTCAACATTTTATTTATCTTTAAGAGCGTCTCCCAAATGAATAAAATTGGAAATATATCAGCTTATACAAAACAAATTCGAAAATTGTTCTTATTTGAACACAATTTTAACTGGATCTCGATTTAGTTTTATACACAATATATAATTGTACAATTATAGGTTTGATTCTATTATTCTTATTATATAAATGCATATTTATATTAGCTCAGAGGTCATCATATAATTAATTTTTATTAATTTGTATGAGTTTCTCAAATATAATATTTATTGTTTTAACATAACACGTAAATAGTTAATTGTTAATTTTATTCGAATATTAAATTTGTAAAACTCTTATTTTTTGGGCAACCATAAAGCCTATTTTGACCGATATAAATACACATATTATTTCTATAGGCACCGAATCGAGTTATATGGGGACTACAATTCTACATATGCATTTACCGATAATGAATCCATAATCACAATCTCAATTGCAAACTGACATCGCTCTCGGAGTTGAAAACAAAAGCTAATCATTATCAGGCAGTTGGCTATAATATAAGGCTCTGTCGGCGAATCGGAGAGATCAGTTCTGTCCCGAACTTAAACCGGAACGCGCGCAAAATGTTAACCGAGCTATTGCTTTGTATAAGTTCACTAACTTTACTATATCTATCGTACAAATATGCCATCGGTCGTCCTGCCGGCTTTCCGCCTGGTTAGTTAAGCAGCAGAATCGGAAGACGCTGGTGGTTAACAGCTAACGATCCTTTCAGGTCCGCCACGCATACCCGTCTTTGGCAGCTACCTTTTTATGCTGCTGATCAACTACAAATATCTACACAAGGCGGCTATAACGCTGAGCAGGTGGTACAAATCGGACATTATTGGCCTACATGTTGGACCCTTTCCGGTTGTCGTCGTTCACAGTGGCGAAGGTGTACGGGAGATCCTGAATAATCAGGACTTCGATGGACGACCCGGTCTTTATCTTGCCGAAATGCGTGATGCAGGCGCTTGTGTGCGAGGTATGCTTTAACTTTTATCTCTTTATCTTAGATCTGTCATATACTCTTGAAAAAAAGGGTTTTTGTTGGCAAACAAAATTTCGGTGGTTTTTCTATTCTTATTACAAATTTGTTCATTGACCCCGTTTCAATATAACATTTCTACTGCTATTGCGTTTTTTTCGGGTCTCCGATAAGCATTATCAGCTTTAAAAAAAAACTTTCGAAGTACACAAATTGAGAAAAAAGATTGCAAGTCTTTCCACTATACCCTGTACAGTGTGCATATGGGTTAAAAGGTCTGCATTGATCTCAGGATCTGTGAGAATTAAAGACTTTAAAATTGGATATATGTACTACTAGAAGAAACCGCTCTGCCGAGTAGTACCTCAAAAGTGTAAACAGCTAAATTTCCAATTTGAAAAATTTAATAACAGAAAGAAACATACTCAATACATAAATGTAGTCATAGATATAAAGAGACATCACTTTTGTCTTAGTCCGAATAGTACCTCATATCGTATACTGCACCACAACCCAACCGGCTTAAATTGCAATATTAAATAACTGTTTATATTTGAGTCGAAAATGCGCTTTTCACATGCAAATCGCCTTATCACCGCATGGGTGCTCAAGTAAGCAATTAATTACAACTTTTCAAGACAGGCTTTTCATCTGCAAGTCGTGCAAGCAACATGCAATCCAGTAATTATATATTTACAAATATATGATAACACTCAGCCTGCTTCTCGACACTAAATCGAAGTAGCATCACGAACAACTTTTACTATATCTAGTCTATTTAAATAAGTTTTGCATTCAATTAACACGTCAAAATGATTGATTGGTATTTCTTTCTATTTTAAACTATAGAAACCAATGGATAATACGGGATACTACATTTTTTTTTTAGAAAAAACATATAAATAAGAATTTGATAACAAAAGCTTTTATTGGATCTAAGCCTTCAAACAAAAACTTCAATGTACTAAATCGGAAAAAAATCTAAATTAATCTTTTTTATGGTCATATAGTAGGCTGTTTCAATTAAAAATGTTTAATTACTAGATTGCATGTCGCATGTGCATCAGTTGAAGGTGAAAATTCCGTTTTAGAAAGTTGCAATTGTAACCTTGAAACATTGGTTTTATATTGTAATTTAAATTGATTGGATTCACACATTCTATTAGTAAATCTACATGGAAATAAGCGATTTCCAGCTTCTCAAACAAGGAAGGAACAACAAGCGAGTAGTGAATCACAAAATATTTACAAATGTTCATTTAATTAGTCTCATTTTACAAATTTGTAGTAACAAGATAGTTGATTTATTGTTCCATTTATATTTATTGTTATATTTTTGTTGCTGATCGTATTTCTTAGGCATCTTCTTTCAGGAGGGCGTCCTGTGGAAGGAGCAGCGACGCTTTATTCTCCGCTATTTGCGTGATTTTGGCTTCGGGCGTCGTTTCGAGCAGTTGGAGCTGATCATCAAGGAGGAGATAACCGATATGCTCGATCTAATCCGCAAAGGACCGCGCTACGAGCACGAACATGAACTGGTCAAGCCCGGCGGCTACCGGGTGCAATTGCCGGCGTTCTTCAATCCCTTCTCGGCCAACAGTCACTTTCACATCGTTCACAACGAGCGACTGCCACGCTCCGAAATGGGCAAGTTGGTGAAGCTGGTCCAGTTGGGCATACAGTTTCAGCGCACTGCTGATGACTATGGACGGATGCTGAGCATAATACCCTGGATACGCCACATTTGGCCGGAGACTAGTGGGTATAACAAACTAAATGAGGCGAATTTGTATGTGCGGGATTACTTTGCGGAGCTGGTGGATCGTCATCTGGACAGCTACGATGAGTGCTGTGCCCGCAACTTTCTGGATCTCTATATAGCCGAGATGAAGAAGGATCATCCCGAAGAGCTCGGCTTCAATCGCGATCAGTTCATCATGGGCCTAGTCGATTTCTCATTTCCCGCTTTCACGGCCGTTGGTGTCCAGTTGTCACTACTGGTGCAGTACTTGCTGCTCTATCCAGATGTCGCCAAGCGCATTCAACGCGAGATCGACGAGGTTGTCGGCTGCGGTCGTCTGCCCACGCTAGAGGATCGCAAGAATATGCCCTTCACGGAGGCAACGATCCGTGAGAATCTGCGCATCGAGACGCTGGTGCCGTCGGATGTGCCCCACAAGGCTGTGGTCGATACGGAACTGCTGGGCTACCGCATACCCAAGGTGGGTCTATAACCACCAATAATATAACTTATAATCGTAATAACTCTATTTTGGACTTACAGAACACTGTGGTCATACCCAGTCTATATGCCTACCACATGGACAAACGCGTCTGGTCGGATCCCGAAAACTTCCGACCCGAACGTTTTCTGGATGATAGCGGTAAGCTGTGCCTCAAGTTGGACGTGTCCTTGCCCTTTGGTGCCGGCAAGCGACTGTGTGCCGGAGAGACTTTTGCCCGGAATATGCTCTTCCTTATGACCGCAGCTATGCTGCAGAATTTCGACTATACTCTAGCGCCGGGTGACAAACTGCCAGATCTCTCCAAGAATAACAATGGCTTAATTATAACACCGCCGGACTTTTGGGTACAATTGAAAGAGCGTTAGAATGCAGTTCTCACTAGGATATTATACGTGTATTACTTATTAAACCTACTAAAACAGTATTATCATGTGTATTTGTGTATCCCCTCCGCCTGTTTCAATCATCTGTTAATCATCGGACTCGGAAACGTTGTCTCCCTTGGCAATTGAGTTATCCTCTGCCATTCCAATTGCATGGTCACCTTCATCTTGCTTACGCTCAGCAATAGCTTCTAAACACGACGATATCAATCGGTTCAATTTCCTGAAGTTGGGTTCGCTCATGTCTAACAACGTCAGCCATAAATTCCATCTTTTGAGTAAAGATGGTTAATAAGTCCCCCAGCATCGGAGCAATTGTATTTTCGTTCTTTGCACACTCAAGGATGTAAGCTTCGATGCTGGAAGCTTATGATTATATATTGCGATTCTATATTTGATTCGTTTCAACTTACATTTTAGACGGATCCATGTTTATACCTTGACTACAGCTCAATATAGTCAAAGGGTAGACCGAAACAATGTGAATTTATAGCCTACTGTTCTGTTTTTACAGTGCCTACTAGATAAATGTGATTTCAAAATGTTTAAAAACTATTTATGTATGAATGCTTTTTGTTTTTTCTACATATCTGAGCTAAACTGAGCAGACATTCGATTCATGATATATTATGTAAGCTATGTATACAAACTTGATTTGAGTAAGTTACTTTTCTTGTTTTTAGCAGATTATCTGACCTATCGTTTTTATCGAAATTTTGTTGAAATCTGTTAGCTATATCATAATGATAGATGCTTAGTGTTCTTATAACTGCAATCTTAACTGTTTTACTTGATTGTTGAAACGATATCATTATTGTATATTTGTGCAAAAGAATTCAAAAACTTTAAATATAATTCCATTTCTCACACACTTGCTTAGAGTCTTAAGTTTATTAGCGTATATTTTACAATTTGTCTTAAGCCGATTGCAACTGTCTTGCAAACATTTATTTAATCTTAATTTGTAGTTATGCTTTAAGTATAGTTATTGATATAAGCGAGCAAATATCTCACCGATTATGCATTCTCATTTATTGCTTGAAACCTTATAGAATAGCTTAATATACCGTTAAGTTTATGTGCTGCCAATGCGCCAATGTTTGACACTGCATGCACCTACTTAAAACTGCAATCAATACTTAACCGGGTCACTTAGGCCCACTTAGGCAATACATGTCATCCATAGATATACTTATATGCACAGGGAGTTTCTCACAACGCTTAACATTTACAATTACAACTAGTTAATGTGCTCTTGGGTGCATTTCTCATTTTGGGATTGAGAGTGTTCCATTTTTATACCCTGAACCCATTAAAAATGGGTAAAAAGGGTATTATGGTTTTGTGCAAAAGTATGTAACAGGCATAAGGAAGCATCTCCGACCATATAAAGTATATATATTCTTGATCAGTATCAACAGCCGAGTCGATTTAGCCATGTCCGTCTGTCTGTCCGTCTGTCCGTCTGTCCGTCTGTCCGTCTGACCGTCTGTCCGTCTGTCCGTCTGTCCGTCTGTCCGTCTGTCTGTCTGTATGAACACACAGATAACAGAGACTACAAGAGCTAGAGACTTCATATTTGGAACATAAGTTCTCCTAATCCCGGGACAGATCAAGTTTATTTCATTTTATCGATAACTAATACCGTTTAAAAGTTATCGATAAATTTCGATTTCAGACTTGCGTTTTTGGGATATAACTTCAAAGTTATAAAAGATAGAGGCTCCAAACTTGGCATGTATAATCTCGAATAGCATACACATGTATAACAAATATTTCACTTTTTGGATACCACCCCCCAAACCCCCCAAAAGTTCAAAAAATGCATTTTTGAAGGTACGACCTTGCAATTTGGTTTGGTAACACATATTATGGACAATTGCTTGCCCCAAAAATTTCAATATGATCGGACAATAAACATAGAAGTTATTTAAGATTTAACTTTCCATTGTGTGGGGCTCAGCGAAAGAGCAAGCTAACTGCTTAAACCGCTTGCACTGCTTATACTGCTTATACTGCAGCATGTGTGTGCTTAGATTAGTATGAATGATTTTAAGGACTGGGTTCAGGGTATCTCGTAGTCGGGCACTCCCGACTACAGCACTCTTACTTGTTAGTAATATGCCTGCTTGATTGCCGCGCTGGTAATCAAAAAAGCGGAGCCTATCAATACGAACGTGATGATTTTTAGAGCGCTGGGCCTACCGGAAGAATCTGCAAGTGAATGGAGTTATTATCATATATACTTTAAAAACACATATATCCTTAAATCAAATAAAAACCCTTATATTATCTTTAATCCTTTAAAATTCAAATCTAGCTGAAAACTAAAAATATTTCTGATTTATTTCGAACGACAAGCCCACAAATATCTTATTTTATTTAAACAGTGCTTTTGCCAAGTTATGTTGATAGTTCCTGACAATATTTTAGACTATATAATAACAAAAATTCAATTTAGATATTTATGCTTTTCAGATATACGTTATATATTTAAGAAACCTATTGCTGATATTCCAAAAGTGGAATCCCGTATTTCAAATTATAGAATATATATCTTGTTGTTAAAAACTAATATTCCCTACCTCAAAGTATACAACAAATCAATATTAAATAAGTAACCTAGTTTTCAAAAAGACAAAAGACATAATCTTTTAAGAAAATTCACTACAAAAATATACAAAAAATCATCAACAAAAAAATAAGTAACTAGTTTTCAGATATAAACTATCTCTTATGAATCATAGCCATCTATCTGACTTACTTTTTTTGTTGGGCATTACGCGAATGCATTGCTTCTGCTCAGTGTTGGCCTGATAGCCAAATTTGCACTGACAGACGGAATTGCGGCATTCCACATTCTCTGGATCCTTTTCAACAAAACACTCGGTGGCCTTCGTGCACGACTCGCCCAACGCTGGAAAACAGATAGTATTATTTAACATATAGGTCTGCAGTAAGTGAGACAACTTACAGCGTTTCACTTCACAGATGCCGTTCTTCTCGTGCTGCTCATCTGTGCAGCTGCATTTGCCCTCCTGACTGCAGCTGGCCAGCAGCGGCTTACATTGCTCATCCTCGACGCATTCCTCTTCAAGTTCCTCGGCTGTGGATGGAAGGGCATTGTTCATTTATATTTTATATACTTAAATTTATTTGTAAAACTCAATCAATTTTACTACGTTTTCATTCTCTGATACCGAAGGTATTCATAGTACATATATTGAGTTTGTGCAAGGTCCGTCTGTCCGTTTGTATGAACGCAAGTATTTTAGACTCTATTGAAGATAGAGACTTGAAACTTGGACTATTATACTTATTGTTATATAATTCAGGTAAAGTGTTAAGATTTTTGTGACACGCCCACTGGGAGGGTGGCAAATCGATAAGAATTCGATACACCTCAAAAGTCAAATCGCTAAAACGTTAATATTTCCCACAATTTTAAAGCTGCAGTGATCAAGTTGGTAGAAATGTTCTGTTCCAACTGTATTCAACTGTTCGTACAATGGTATCAGAGAATTGAGCAGTCGGTTACGTCCGACTGCAACATTCTTGCTTGTTATAATAGAAATTGTTTGTAATTTATTACAATATTTAAATTTTCATGCGTCAACTGTTATTCTACACACCTTGCTTGAGACACTCGTCCTTGAAGTGGACATAGCCCTTGCGGCATTGGCAGGAGCGCGTCTGCTCCGAATCCTTGCCTGAAGTGCTGTTGCTGCGCTCCAGGCATGCCGCATTGTCAGCCACGCATTCCTCATCCTCTGAGCATTCGGCACCGATGCCTGATACACAGAATATATACATACGGATTCAAAGGATGATCTCGATGAGCTAACTGAATGTGAACTAACCTGCCACGCACAGATCGTTCTTTTCGAAATAGTTATCGCGACACACACAGAAGCGATTTGAGCAAATGGAATGATCCACCAGACAGCCATCGTTGGACTCACACTCGGCACCCAGGCCATCCTTGTATTCACAGAGCTGACTGATTTCGTTGTACTGAGCATACTCCTCGCAGGTGCAGCGCCTGGGTATCACTGAGTGGCAATAGGAGGCACCGAAGGGACTACATTGGCTGTTCGATGTGCATGACAAATGATACTGAATGGCTGCAGGAGTAGAGGACTATTAGTAATCATATAAGTATGCCTAGCATACCAAAGGACACTCACGTTTTCTGCAGTTGCGCAAGTCGCGTTGGTAGAAATAGTTCTTTTGGCATATACAAGTCTTGGACAACTGATCGAACTCATATTCACACTCATCGCTGCTCTCCGCTATCTCGCCCAGCTCTGCCAAAGAATAACAACAGCTTTACTAACCCGAAAGCTGCGAGGTTCTATTAGAGCTACTCACCTGCAAAGCATTTACCGTTCCTCGCATAGTATCCTTGCCTGCACAGACAGATCTTGTTCGTGCAGATCGAGTGGGGCAAGCCGGTGCAGGATTTGCCATTGTCTGTGCAGCTGCTGCCATCTGGGAATGAAATAAAAATAAGTAGTTTTAAAATCGATTTATGCCCTGAAGGGTTAGGGATCTCGCCATGTCTGTCTGTCTGTCTATACGTCTGTTGTGGCTTGTGTTTGAAAGAAAATATAAAACTCTTAATCGCCTAAAACTTTAATGCAGAATTATTATAGATGCCACATCATGATCAATGCTGCCTTGGGAATGAAAATCTGATCAGTTTTGTCAAAGTTCTAGAGTTTTAGCTGTTTGGAAGGTTTTCGAAAATATAAAAGTCTAAAGTATTTAAAACCCCAATGCAAAGTTATTAAAGATGCCAAATCGTGATCAAGACTTCCTTGGGAACGAGATTTGTATCAGTTTTGTCAAAGTTATGGGAGTTTTTGGTGAGTTTTTATGGATTTTGGATAATTTTTGATAATATTTCTAAAAGTAACACATACAGAGCTTGTATAAAATGTATCGTGAACAATCTTTTTTTCTCTTATATATTTTATATAAATTATATATCAACATGAGTTACTGCAGCAGACAGAAGGGTCATTTTGCCATTGTAAAAGTTCTGAATATGCAGAAAACTTTTGCGAATATTTGTCATAGTATTGCACCTAAAAGGACTTTAATATTAGCAGTCAGCTCATTGACAATGTACATGACCTAAAAATGTATCTATTGCTTAGCTTTGCTAAATTAGAAGGCGTGATGAGACTCTAGACATCTGCTTCACATAAGCAATCAGCCGCTGAACTTTTTGTGGTGTTTGAAACCAATTACTCACAGCTAATAGAATTGTTTTTTCTTTCTGGACATCATATCTATATAATATATACGACATTGGTATGGCTATTGTAACTCTTTGGTATATATCCTACTGTATAACTAAAACTGCTACAACCACAACTACTTACATTTCTTATCATCGATATCGTCGTCATCGCGACTGGATCCCAGCGTGGAATACGTTTTAATATCCTCATTATCATATCGAAAGATGGCGGGCAATCGGCGGCGATAGTTTTGGGTATTTGTGGAGGTGCGTCGACTGCTGGCGCTAGTCGAGGCGGTGGTTGTTGCCGTCGCCACATTGCGGAATGTGCGTCCCAGATCCTTCAGCTCGTACTTCTCGATGCTCGTCTGCACGGCTATTTCGCGGGAGCGACGAGGCGTCACCAGGACCTCACTGTCCCCGTTGGTCAGTGAGAGAGTCGCCTGGGCGGCGGCATCCTTGTGTGTGGGCGGGGCATGGACAAACGCTTTGGCATATATCTTCTTTCCCAGCACTGAGCTGGCGGGTGTGATGGTTGTGCTAATGGACTCCGGTTCCGTTGTCTCCGTATTGGGATCGACATCAGTGGTCTCGTAGTCCTCAGTGGTGGTCTCAGTGCCATTGTCCTCGGGCGTGGTTGCACTACCGGCGGTGGTGGTGCTGGTGGTGATCTCATCCACAATAGTACATTTAGATCCACGCAGGCCGCACTGGCGCCCAGTGCATCACAGTCCGCATGAACGACGCAAGCATCGTTTTTTTCTACAATTAAAATATATTAATATTTGAATGAAAATAATATAAATTGATGCACTTACCCATTGATTTGCGACGGCATATGTTTCCATATCTGTGATAATAGCCATTTGCACAGCCGCAGACGCTCTCCTGACAGCGCACGGATGCTCGATCGTAGCCAAAGTAGCAGTCAAAGTCCTGCCAATCGATAAACATACACAGAGAAAAATAATGAGGAAAATCGGTCATCAAGTTGAAGTTTTTTATATTCAAAAAGAGTTTGTCTTCGGTTTACCAATTTAATATGTCACATTATAATTTTTGATAAAATTTAAAGTTAAGGATCACGTTTGAAATAACAGCTCTACAATATTGATAAAAGCTTTTATAATTTCAAAATGACTTCGTTAAAATATTAATATTAACACACAAAACAATCTGTAGTAGTTATACCCTGAACCCATTAAAAATGGGTAAAAAGGGTATTATGGTTTTGTGCAAATGTATGTAACAGGCATAAGGAAGCATCTCCGACCATATAAAGTATATATATTATTGATCAGTATCAATAGCCGAGTCGATCTGGCCATGTCCGTCTGTCTGTCCGTCTGTCCGTCTGTCTGTCTGTATGAACACACAGATATCAGAGACTACAAGAGCTAGAGACTTCATATTTGGAACATAAGTTCTCCTAATCCCGGGACAGATCAAGTTTATTAAAATTTATCGATAGCTCGTCCCGTTCAAAAGTTATCGATAAATTTCGATTTTAGACCAGCGTTTTTTGGATATAACTTACAAGTTATAAGAGCTAGAGGCCCCTAATTTGACATGTATAATCTCGAATAGCATACACATGTAACAAATATTTCACTTTTTGGATACCACCCCCCAAACCCCCCAAAAGTTAAAAAAACCCATTTTTGAAGGTACGACCTTGCAATTTGGTTTGGTAACACATATTATCGACAATTGTTTGCCCCAAAAATTTCAATATGATCGGACAATAAACACAGAAGTTATTTAAGATTTAACTTTCCATTGTGTGGGGCTCAGCGAAAGAGCAAGCTAACTGCTTAAACCGCTGGCACTGCTTGTACTGCTTGTACTGCAGCATGTGTGTGTTTAGAGTAGTACGAATGATTGTAAGGACTGGGTTCAGGGTATCTCCTAGTCGGGCACTCCCGACTAGAGCACTCTTACTTGTTTTTATATCAATATGATACATTTTCAACTCATTTCAATTTTTATACCCTGAACCCATTAAAAATGGGTAAAAAGGGTATTATGGTTTTGTGCAAATGTATGTAACAGGCATAAGGAAGCATCTCCGACCATATAAAGTATATATATTATTGATCAGTATCAACAGCCGAGTCGATCTAGCCATGTCCGTCTGTCTGTCCGTCTGTCCGTCTGTCCGTCTGTCCGTCTGTCTGTCTGTATGAACACACAGATATCAGAGACTACAAGAGCTAGAGACTTCATATTTGGAACATAAGTTCTCCTAATCCCGGGACAGATCAAGTTTATTTCATTTGATCGATAACTCATCGCATTCAAAAGTTATCGATAAATTTTGATTTTAGACTAGCGTTTTTGGGACATAACTTCAAAGTTATAAAAGCTAGAGGCCCCAAATTTGGCATGTATAATCTTGAATAGCATACACATGTAACAAATATTTCACTTTTTGGATACCACCCCCCAAACCCCCCAAAAGTTAAAAAAACCCATTTTTGAAGGTACGACCTTGCAATTTGGTTTGGTAACACATATTATCGACAATTGTTTGCCCCAAAAATTTCAATATGATCGGACAATAAACACAGAAGTTATTTAAGATTTAACTTTCCATTGTGTGGGGCTCAGCGAAAGAGCAAGCTAACTGCTTAAACCGCTGGCACTGCTTGTACTGCTTGTACTGCAGCATGTGTGTGTTTAGAGTAGTACGAATGATTGTAAGGACTGGGTTCAGGGTATCTCCTAGTCGGGCACTCCCGACTAGAGCACTCTTACTTGTTATACCCTGAACCCATTAAAAATGGGTAAAAAGGGTATTATGGTTTTGTGCAAAAGTATGTAACAGGCATAAGGAAGCATCTCCGACCATATAAAGTATATATATTCTTGATCAGTATCAACAGCCGAGTCGATTTAGCCATGTCCGTCTGTCTGTCCGTCTGTCCGTCTGTCCGTCTGTCCGTCTGACCGTCTGTCCGTCTGTCCGTCTGTCCGTCTGTCCGTCTGTCTGTCTGTATGAACACACAGATATCAGAGACTACAAGAGCTAGAGACTTCATATTTGGAACATAAGTTCTCCTAATCCCGGGACAGATCAAGTTTATTTCATTTTATCGATAACTAATACCGTTTAAAAGTTATCGATAAATTTCGATTTCAGACTTGCGTTTTTGGGATATAACTTCAAAGTTATAAAAGATAGAGGCTCCAAACTTGGCATGTATAATCTCGAATAGCATACACATGTAACAAATATTTCACTTTTTGGATACCACCCCCCAAACCCCCCAAAAGTTCAAAAAATGCATTTTTGAAGGTACGACCTTGCAATTTGGTTTGGTAACACATATTATGGACAATTGCTTGCCCCAAAAATTTCAATATGATCGGACAATAAACATAGAAGTTATTTAAGATTTAACTTTCCATTGTGTGGGGCTCAGCGAAAGAGCAAGCTAACTGCTTAAACCGCTTGCACTGCTTATACTGCTTATACTGCAGCATGTGTGTGCTTAGATTAGTATGAATGATTTTAAGGACTGGGTTCAGGGTATCTCGTAGTCGGGCACTCCCGACTACAGCACTCTTACTTGTTTTTATATCAATATGATACATTTTCAACTCATTTCAATTTTTATACCCTGAACCCATTAAAAATGGGTAAAAAGGGTATTATGGTTTTGTGCAAATGTATGTAACAGGCATAAGGAAGCATCTCCGACCATATAAAGTATATATATTATTGATCAGTATCAACAGCCGAGTCGATCTAGCCATGTCCGTCTGTCTGTCCGTCTGTCCGTCTGTCCGTCTGTCCGTCTGTCCGTCTGTCTGTCTGTATGAACACACAGATATCAGAGACTACAAGAGCTAGAGACTTCATATTTGGAACATAAGTTCTCCTAATCCCGGGACAGATCAAGTTTATTTCATTTGATCGATAACTCATCGCATTCAAAAGTTATCGATAAATTTTGATTTTAGACTAGCGTTTTTGGGACATAACTTCAAAGTTATAAAAGCTAGAGGCCCCAAATTTGGCATGTATAATCTTGAATAGCATACACATGTAACAAATATTTCACTTTTTGGATACCACCCCCCAAACCCCCCAAAAGTTAAAAAAACCCATTTTTGAAGGTACGACCTTACAATTTGGTTTGGTAACACATATTATCGACAATTGTTTGCCCCAAAAATTTCAATATGATCGGACAATAAACACAGAAGTTATTTAAGATTTAACTTTCCATTGTGTGGGGCTCAGTGAAAAAGCAAGCTAACTGCTTAAACCGCTTGCAGTATGTGTGTGTCTGTATGTATGCACACTATGTATTACACATTATGAATGGATGTCAGAACTGGGTTCAGGGTATCTCCTAGTCGGGCACTCCCGACTAGAGCACTCTTACTTGTTGATATTAAATAAGGTCAGATTAATATATTTGTAATCGAATTGATCTAAACAAAAAATTATGGTTTTTGAAAAATCCCACCACTTGAATTATATTTTTCCCTGTGTACAAATGTAGGAGTAGCAACTATAATAAGTATTTTCATCTGTTATTCTTTGACTTCTCTATTTATATAGTAAAAAATCTGTTATGTCCCCTTTTTAACATTAACTATAAAACTTTATTAATGTTATCTTATGATTGGCTTGACCATTTTCTGTGAGTAGGACCAAAGCTTTTTATACCCTGAACCCATTAAAAATGGGTAAAAAGGGTATAATGGTTTTGTGCAAATGTATGTAACAGGCATAAGGAAGCATCTCCGACCATATAAAGTATATATATTATTGATCAGTATCAACAGCCGAGTCGATCTAGCCATGTCCGTCTGTCTGTCCGTCTGTCCGTCTGTATGAACACCGAGATATCAGAGACTACAAGAGCTAGAGACTTCATATTTGGAACATAAGTTCTCCTAATCCCGGGACAGATCAAGTTTATTAAAATTTATCGATAGCTCGTCCCGTTCAAAAGTTATCGATAAATTTCGATTTCAGACCAGCGTTTTTTGGATATAACTTACAAGTTATAAGAGCTAGAGGCCCCTAATTTGACATGTATAATCTCGAATAGCATACACATGTAACAAATATTTCACTTTTTGGATACCACCCCCCAAACCCCCCAAAAGTTAAAAAAACCCATTTTTGAAGGTACGACCTTGCAATTTGGTTTGGTAACACATATTATCGACAATTGTTTGCCCCAAAAATTTCAATATGATCGGACAATAAACACAGAAGTTATTTAAGATTTAACTTTCCATTGTGTGGGGCTCAGCGAAAGAGCAAGCTAACTGCTTAAACCGCTGGCACTGCTTGTACTGCTTGTACTGCAGCATGTGTGAGTTTAGAGTAGTACGAATGATTGTAAGGACTGGGTTCAGGGTATCTCGTAGTCGGGCACTCCCGACTAGAGCACTCTTACTTGTTTCTATTCTTATACTTAACTATATATTGTTAAATTATTTTAAATAAATGAATATATTTTGTTTTTGTCTTAGATAAGTTTAATTCGTACCGATTCGCAGGGCTCGTTGAGTCCATTCACTGGCCTACACTTGCCGCGCAGATAGATTTGGCCATCGGCGCAATCGCAGACCCCGGTTTTACAACTGGCTCCCGTTGGCATAAGATTGCATTGAACAGAGTCTTGGCATGCGTCACCAATCAGCGAGGTGGTCAAGCATTGCGTGAAGTTCTCCGAGAAGACCGTATCGAAGCTGGAGCACTCGCAGAGACTCGTGTCTGGGTCACAGCTGGAGCCATCAGCTGTGCAATCCGCGTCGCCTTCACATGGCCAAAATACGGCCAATACACCGCCGTCTCCTGAAAAGCATTTAATATACAATCAAATAAAGAACAAGTAAGAGTGCTCTAGTCGGGAGTGCCCGACTACGAGATACCCTGAACCCAGTCCTTACAATCATTCATATTAATCTAAACACACACATGCTGCAGTACAAGCAGTACAAGCAGTGCAAGCGGTCTAAGCAGTTAGCTTGCTTTTCGCTGAGCCCCACATAATGGAAAGTTAAATCTTAAATAACTTCTGTGTTTATCGTCCGATCTTATTGAAATTTTTGGGGCAAACAATTGTCAATAATATGTGTGACCAAACCAAATTGCAAGGTCGTACCTTCAAAAATGCGTTTTTTTAACTTTTGGGGGGTTTGGGGGGTGGTATCCAAAAAGTGAAAAATTTGTTCATGTGTATGCTATTCGAGATTATACATGTCAAATTAGGGGCCTCTAGCTCTTATAACTTGTAAGTTATATCCAAAAAACGCTGGTCTAAAATCGAAATTTATCGATAACTTTTGAACGGGACGAGCTATCGATAAATTTTAATAAACTTGATCTGTCCCGGGATTAGGAGAACTTATGTTCCAAATATGAAGTCTCTAGCTCTTGTAGTCTCTGATATCTGTGTGTTCATACAGACAGACAGACGGACAGACGGACAGACGGACAGACGGACAGACAGACGGACATGGCCAGATCGACTCGGCTATTGATACTGATCAATAATATATATACTTTATATGGTCGGAGATGCTTCCTTATGCCTGTTACATACATTTGCACAAACCCATAATACCCTTTTTACCCATTTTTAATGGGTTCAGGGTATAACAAGTAAGAGTGCTCTAGTCGGGAGTGCCCGACTACGAGATACCCTGAACCCAGTCCTTACAATCATTCATATTAATCTAAACACACACATGCTGCAGTACAAGCAGTACAAGCAGTGCAAGCGGTCTAAGCAGTTAGCTTGCTTTTCGCTGAGCCCCACATAATGGAAAGTTAAATCTTAAATAACTTCTGTGTTTATCGTCCGATCTTATTGAAATTTTTGGGGCAAACAATTGTCGATAATATGTGTGACCAAACCAAATTGCAAGGTCGTACCTTCAAAAATGCGTTTTTTTAACTTTTGGGGGTTTTGGGGGTGGTATCCAAAAAGTGAAAAATTTGTTCATGTGTATGCTATTCGAGATTATACATGTCAAATTAGGGGCCTCTAGCTCTTATAACTTGTAAGTTATATCCAAAAAACGCTGGTCTGAAATCGAAATTTATCGATAACTTTTGAACGGGACGAGCTATCGATAAATTTTAATAAACTTGATCTGTCCCGGGATTAGGAGAACTTATGTTCCAAATATGAAGTCTCTAGCTCTTGTAGTCTCTGATATCTGTGTGTTCATACAGACAGACAGACGGACAGACGGACAGACGGACAGACGGTCAGACGGACAGACGGACAGACGGACAGACAGACGGACATGGCTAGATCGACTCGGCTGTTGATACTGATCAATAATATATATACTTTATATGGTCGGAGATGCTTCCTTATGCCTGTTACATACTTTTGCACAACTTCATTATACCCTTTTTACCCATTTTTAATGGGTTCAGGGTATAAAAAGCTCTATACGAAATGGAATCCAATAGCGAATGCATAATCTGATAGCAAGTTTAGTGATGAAGGATATATATACAATTCGAAATAATGAAAGTAGTAGTTATATATATATAGTTCAAACCATATATTGAATACAGTTGTATCTTCTGTGGTTTGGAAACTTAAGCGGACTTTAGCTTCTTCCAAAAATTCATAAAACAAAGATCGTGGGTAATGATACGGAATAGTTCCACATCGTTTCAAAAACCTATCTCAACAAACAAGACTTTCATCTCATTTTGCAAAAATCACTAAAAATATAATATCTTAAAAACTTTTGATTGTATTGGAATGAATAAGATAAGATTTTCAATTCTTCAAGTATATAATGCTAGTCACTTTTGGGATGCTTTATCACTGTCCACAGTGATTGGTTTGTCTATTCAAACATTGACGACATCAACAATATCGACCAATTCTTGTCGGCAAAACTTTGCCGAAATTAACTTATCCGTCTACACGAAGCACAGTTTTTCGGCTTTTAATTATTTAATGACATGTAATTCAATATAATTGCAGCTTGTTTTTATACCCTGAACCCATTAAAAATGGGTAAAAAGGGTATTATGGTTTTGTGCAAATGTATGTAACAGGCATAAGGAAGCATCTCCGACCATATAAAGTATATATATTATTGATCAGTATCAATAGCCGAGTCGATCTGGCCATGTCCGTCTGTCTGTCCGTCTGTCCGTCTGTCTGTCTGTATGAACACACAGATATCAGAGACTACAAGAGCTAGAGACTTCATATTTGGAACATAAGTTCTCCTAATCCCGGGACAGATCAAGTTTATTAAAATTTATCGATAGCTCGTCCCGTTCAAAAGTTATCGATAAATTTCGATTTTAGACCAGCGTTTTTTGGATATAACTTACAAGTTATAAGAGCTAGAGGCCCCTAATTTGACATGTATAATCTCGAATAGCATACACATGTAACAAATATTTCACTTTTTGGATACCACCCCCCAAACCCCCAAACCCCCAAAAGTTAAAAAAACCCATTTTTGAAGGTACGACCTTGCAATTTGGTTTGGTAACACATATTATCGACAATTGTTTGCCCCAAAAATTTCAATATGATCGGACAATAAACACAGAAGTTATTTAAGATTTAACTTTCCATTGTGTGGGGCTCAGCGAAAGAGCAAGCTAACTGCTTAAACCGCTGGCACTGCTTGTACTGCAGCATGTGTGTGTTTAGAGTAGTACGAATGATTGTAAGGACTGGGTTCAGGGTATCTCCTAGTCGGGCACTCCCGACTAGAGCACTCTTACTTGTTTATTAATAGATTGGTATTTGAGACTGATTTTTATACCCTGAACCCATTAAAAATGGGTAAAAAGGGTATTATGGTTTTGTGCAAAAGTATGTAACAGGCATAAGGAAGCATCTCCGACCATATAAAGTATATATATTCTTGATCAGTATCAACAGCCGAGTCGATTTAGCCATGTCCGTCTGTCTGTCCGTCTGTCCGTCTGTCCGTCTGACCGTCTGTCCGTCTGTCCGTCTGTCCGTCTGTCCGTCTGTCTGTCTGTATGAACACACAGATATCAGAGACTACAAGAGCTAGAGACTTCATATTTGGAACATAAGTTCTCCTAATCCCGGGACAGATCAAGTTTATTTCATTTTATCGATAACTCATACCGTTTAAAAGTTATCGATAAATTTCGATTTCAAACTTGCGTTTTTGGGATATAACTTCAAAGTTATAAAAGATAGAGGCTCCAAACTTGGCATGTATAATCTCGAATAGCATACACATGTAACAAATATTTCACTTTTTGGATACCACCCCCCAAACCCCCCAAAAGTTCAAAAAATGCATTTTTGAAGGTACGACCTTGCAATTTGGTTTGGTAACACATATTATGGACAATTGCTTGCCCCAAAAATTTCAATGAGATCGGACAATAAACATAGAAGTTATTTAAGATTTAACTTTCCATTGTGTGGGGCTCAGCGAAAAAGCAAGCTAACTGCTTAAACCGCTTGCACTGCTTATACTGCTTATACTGCAGCATGTGTGTGCTTAGATTAGTATGAATGATTGTAAGGACTGGGTTCAGGGTATCTCGTAGTCGGGCACTCCCGACTACAGCACTCTTACTTGTTTTACTTTATTTTGGGTGTGTTTATTTATTTATTGCTACAAAGACACAATTTTCGCCCTGTATCCTAATATAGTCATCTCAAAATCGGTCTAATTTTATTTGATTATTGATATAACATAATAGTTGCATTTGATAAATATACAAAATATAATTTTATTATCATTTCGATTTCAATTACAGTAAATGTCGAAAAGTAAAACTGCAGCACTTTTTGGTTGTTGCTCTTATCAATTAGAAACCAATTAAGCCAATTGCTAGGCTAGCATGTGAGCCAGGGCCTAGTTGTTAATTAACTTATTAAAAATCCGACTTCCTGCTTTAATGCTTTGCGATATTTTGTTACGGTTTCTAGCACGCAAGCAAGCCTGCAAAAATTTATTACGTATACGCCAACAACTTCCGGCTGTTGAAAACATTTCTTTGAGGCAAAATATATGCTTAGTAGCCGAAGCTTCAATGCACTTGCTGCACTGAAAATAGTTAAATGTGAAATTGTGTATATTAACAAAAACTATATATAACTAAGTAATCTGGTAGTTCTTGAGTTTGATCACGATAAGTTTAAGCTGGTTTATATTTATCTGCAAAATGCACACAATTGCATTATAATAGCAGTAAAGAAATGACTCTAACAGGACCGACTCTATTAGCATCGATCAATACGTTAAACATTTAATGACAAAATTAAAGTCCCCCGTTTACAAGTGTATAAAAATGCGCATACAAAACAGTTTTAATCCTAACAAAACTGGCTCGTCACTTTTGGCACTTTAATTTCCATTTTCCATGGCCTGCAAAACAATTTCTCAAACCGAATGACCTTCGGCTAGGCATTTTCTTCGTCTCCTTCTTGTCGTTGTTGTTGTTGTTGTTATGGTGGTTTTTCTTCATTTCATTTTGTTTTTTTGTAAGGTGGGCGCTTGGGTCAATAGGGCAAAGCACTTGACCTTGATTGCGTTTGCATTAATTACTTTTGTGGTTTTAATATTGTGACTGACTTGCGACACTGTTATTGTAAAACTTTTGTTTGGTTTTTCTTTGCCTTTTCGTTTTTTTTTATTATTTGTATACCAATTTGGAGCTCACACTCTCATTTTTTGTTTTTTTGTTTTGCACTGAACGGCGACTTTAATTCAATTACCGGTCATTGCTCACAATAATTTGAAGGTAGGAGTTGTTTGGGTTTTCTAAATTGCTTATTTATGTGAGTGAGTATACCTTGGCGATTAAGCAGAGCGCACAGGACGACGAGTAATATTACAAGTTTCGCTTTTTCCATTATTTCTGCACACAACTCAATCTGAATTCAAACACACCGGATGAAAGCCAAATCGTTACTGAAACTGAAACAGTTTCTGGCTGTCGGTAGTAGTAGCTCCATTAAGTGCTTGATAGTGCCAATCTTATCGGAAGTACCAAAAATGAACATCGATTTGGCTTCCAAATGGGTTTAACCTATGCAATATAGGCTATATAGTCAACTGGCCAATCAGTGTTAATTATTTGTTGTTAGCATATCAAGTTTGGCTTTAAGTCAACTTTAATTGTTACCAAGGCTGCATTAATTACTAATTACTCATGCTATTTGCTAATCTCACAGCTAGCCGTGTTTTTTTTTTTTGTTGGTCTTAATCAGCAGCAAAGCGACAAGAACTTTACTTATCTGTATCTAACACCTGCCAGTGGACACCTGTTCAATTGTTTATTGAACACTGTAAAACTTTTATAATTTTTCACATACGTAGGTATATTTTGCTTAGCTATTCTGTCAATAAGTTTGTCATCGTGTATTTATTTATTTTTCAGTGTGGATTAAAAATTCCTTTCATTTTTATTTGCAGGCCTCCAATAAACTTGGTAAATTTCCTTTAATAAATAAATAACATATTTTGTTTATTATTTAATTCATTTTATTCTAAAAATTCATTTCATTTTTATTTCCAAGACTCCAAAAAATATAGTAAATTTTCTTTATAAACTACAAAATAACCAATTTTGTTTAAAAAAAAAAACGTATTTAGTTTATTATTTAATTCATTTTATTTAATCGGATTATAAGCACACGTGTATATATATAGTAAGCAGTAAAATCAAATTAATCTAGACCGCCTACACACCATGTGTAAATATATATCTGATTATGTGTAAATGTTTTGTTATTTGTTAGCCATATGATGACGAATTAAGAAAAGCCAAAATCGATATTTATAACAAAAGGTCGAGCAACTATTTTCGTTTCGAATGCAAATGATTGAATTACGGATAATAATATAAGCGTCCTTGATAATAAAATACCCATAGACTAGCATTGTTAACTATTGCTTATTATGTATTTATAATGACCATAACATTATATATACATATATGTTTGTCAACAAAAATAGCACAAAGTGTGAGTGTAAATATTATGAAGTCATAATTGTGCTGCTAATTGATTAACAGATCCTTAAACAAGTAAGAGTGCTCTAGTCGGGAGTGCCCGACTACGAGATACCCTGAACCCAGTCCTTACAATCATTCATATTAATCTAAACACACACATGCTGCAGTACAAGCAGTACAAGCAGTGCAAGCGGTCTAAGCAGTTAGCTTGCTTTTCGCTGAGCCCCACATAATGGAAAGTTAAATCTTAAATAACTTCTGTGTTTATCGTCCGATCTTATTGAAATTTTTGGGGCAAACAATTGTCGATAATATGTGTGACCAAACCAAATTGCAAGGTCGTACCTTCAAAAATGCGTTTTTTTAACTTTTGGGGGTTTGGGGGGTGGTATCCAAAAAGTGAAAAATTTGTTCATGTGTATGCTATTCGAGATTATACATGTCAAATTAGGGGCCTCTAGCTCTTATAACTTGTAAGTTATATCCAAAAAACGCTGGTCTGAAATCGAAATTTATCGATAACTTTTGAACGGGACGAGCTATCGATAAATTTTAATAAACTTGATCTGTCCCGGGATTAGGAGAACTTATGTTCCAAATATGAAGTCTCTAGCTCTTGTAGTCTCTGATATCTGTGTGTTCATACAGACAGACAGACGGACAGACGGACAGACGGACAGACGGTCAGACGGACAGACGGACAGACGGACAGACGGACAGACGGACAGACAGACGGACATGGCTAGATCGACTCGGCTGTTGATACTGATCAATAATATATATACTTTATATGGTCGGAGATGCTTCCTTATGCCTGTTACATACTTTTGCACAACTTCATTATACCCTTTTTACCCATTTTTAATGGGTTCAGGGTATAAAAAAAGATAGTGTGTGATCTATAATATATGATATTTTCAATGCATGCATAGAACTATGACTTAGTTTAGTCATTTCATTCTTGCATTCCAAATTTATATATATATATATATATAGCATATTACATAGCTACACCTCTATAATATCTAACTCAGTGGAGTCTGGCACAAAGGTTTATTGGGCCGCACCCATTTGTTGGGATATGTTTGTGTTTGTTTGTCGACTTCCTTGTTTCATTCACTAAGCCTCAAAGTCTGTTAGACCATATCTTTCTTTTTGTGTCTTTTGTTTCTTTTCAGGCACGACGTAAAATGACATTTTGTGGCTGTAAAAATGCTTTTCTACGCACGCGATGAAAGTGAAATGGCAGCGACAGGTGCAAGCAGGGAGAGTCCTGTGTTAGCTACTATATACATCCTAATTTATATTAAGCTCACACATAAGTATGTGTGTAGAATTATGAATTAAAGTGCAAGGCCACGTCCGCTAGCAACATTCATTTAACTGTTGCTGAAAATGCTCTTAAAAATAGTATTTTTTATGTGGATAATAAACGACACGGAAGTTTAACATTTGAACAGTTTATTAGGGATATATTTGACAGGTTTTTCATAAGTTTTCTTCTCAGTTAAAGTGATTGACGAACGTTTCCCAAAATTTATTATTTTTAAATTAATAAATTTGTTGGAATACAAAATTTCGATCAAATAAAACCCACAGAACTGCAAAATTTATTAATTTTTTTAAAAATTAAGTTAACTATAAAAAATGTCAATAAATTATAATATTCCAACTGTTCGCTAATAAAAACAACTTTTTTATATAAAATCTACATTTGTCCAAAATTTTATAAAATTTTTCTTAAATTCTTAAAATATGAAACATACAAAATTTTGAAAAAAAAAAATTATTCCAACTGTCCGCTAAGAAAAACAACAAGTTTTTGATATGAAATTCACGTTTCTCCAAAGTAAAACTTTGATAAAAAATATTCCAAAAAAACCTTATGTTTTATTTCATTCACATTTCTTCAAATTTCATCAAAGAAAATTTGGAAAAATTCAGTAATATTTATAATATATACTGAACAGCCTTTTGTTAATGTGCGTATTAAAGAGTGAGTTAATATGTGTGTGTGTGTGTGTTTGTTTGTTACTCGCATGTGTGCGTGTCATGCATACAAACAGACATACATATGTAGGGCAGTTATAGTATTGCTTTTGGGGGGTTTATTTTGTTGTTGTTTGTTTGTGGATATAATGAATTGGAATGCGCTGGACAGCGGCGCGCCGCGTATAATGACCTCCACGACCCTTTTTTTTCTTATTGTGACACACAATTTTATTCCACTTACGACATATTTTTATTCAATCAATATTCATTAAATTTTCCAAAAACTTGTAATTATTAACGCGACGGATGACAGCACTCAAATTTTATATACTATATATGTATATACGTGTAGCTGACGTTATGCCTTAAGCTGAAGCTTAGGACTTGGATTTATTTTAGATTATCACTTGAATTGCACCTTTGCACTTTGATAACTTCAAATCGGGCGTATTTTCTACAGAATGCAGATGAATTTTAATTGCCACTCAAAAATATCGTTGCATACTTTTGCGCGCATGCCATTAAGCTCTACGTTTTAACAGACCGCGCGGCAAGTTCGCTTAGATCCTTTCGTTTGAAGCTCGTCCGCGCGACTGTTTGCGCCTTCGCGCTTTTGCCTCAGCTGCATGCGGCACACACCTGAGCGCGACCGAAAAGAGAGAGAAAGTGCGAGAGCGTATAAGAAAAACTGGCACACGAACGGCACTCTTAGTTTCTTTTTCGAAAGTTGTTTTGTGGTAAAAAGCAACAATTTTATATGTGTGTGTATGTGTGCGTGCTTAGCTATTACAGGACTCATTGAAATAACCCATGCAGCCAGCAATTTGAAAATCACAAGTACATTACTATTATCAAAGAGCTGCAAGCGATTGCAATAACTATTTTGTTTAATTAACCCAAAACTATGCTAGAATTTAAGTATTTAAGACTTGACTCAAATTGAGCACAGAAGTCAATAACAAGTCATATTGAACAGTCGGCACATGCTCATTAATCGTACGACTATTAAAATATGTAAAGCTGAAGAACTTGGAGCAAATTTGGGTCAAGTAGCGCCTGCATATGTGTGGTCGGAACTATTTGGGTTAGTCCCTGTCCCGTGTGCAGCAAATCCAAACGAAAGAACGAGAACGAATAGACTTGTCTGTGTGTTTTGTCCACATAATCACACACGTATACGATTACTCAGTAATGCAACCCAGTGGCATGACTGGCTAATTTTTGTTGTTGCCCAGCCGAGTCAAAGTCCTGCAAGCAGTGCAAGCAGTTTATGGAAAGTGGAATCTTAAGCAATTTTTGAGTTTTTTGTTTGAAATATGTGAAATTTTAATATAAAAGCTTGTTAACATTAAATACGACAGTTTGAAGGCTTAATTAACACACGCTTCAAGCAGTTAAGCCATTGAGACTGCTTCTTCACTTCAACTTCCATACTATGGAAATTTAAAATATGTCAAATTTTAATAATAATATATTATTATTTTATTATAATAAGCATATTAACATTAAAATCGACAGTTTTAATGCATAATTAACACACGCTGCAAGCAGTGTAAGCAGTTAAACCATTATGTCTGCTTCTTTACTGAGCCTTACACTATGGAAAGTTTAATCTTAACCAATTTCTGAGTTTATTGTCCGAAATATGTCAAATTTTAATATAATAAGCATATTAACATTAAATATGACAGTTGCAAGGCTTAATTAACACCAGCTGCAAGCAGTGCAAGCACTTTAGCAATTGAGCCTGCTCTTTCACTGAGCTCCACACTATGGAAAGTTTAATCTTGACTAATTTCATAGTTAATTATCCTATATACATATGTGAAATTTTAATATAATAAGCATTTTAACATAAATACGACAGTTGCAAGGCCATATTAATATATTTTCATAGCACGTGGCAGATGCCACACGTCAAGAGCCCCATCCAAGGCCAATAAAAATATAAACAGCTAGTTTTTATATATTTTAGTTAAGTCTCTGGACGACCATCAAATTTCATAGTTTCTTTGTCTCTCTGAGTTTGTGTTGCCTCCCCACGTGTTAAATTTGTCATTTCAAATATTATTATAAGGCATACAAACTCCAAAACTGCAAAATGCCAACTCCCATGCGAGTGTTGAGCTATTTATAGGCCAAACGAACAAAGTGTTTTTGTGTTTTTGTTGTTGCTGGTTCAGCACACGCGAGCCATGTCCAATGGCTATGCAAATGCAAACACTGCAGCACCCTGGAGAGCCAATGATAGCATATGCGCTTTTCAGTGGCAACACAAAACAGAAAACAGAAAACAGAAAACAGCAACAGCAACCGCAACAAACAACAACAATGGGCCATAACAGAGCGACATATGCGTTGTATAAACAAAAAATCAATCAAAAAGTCAGTAAATATATAATACACACACAGATATGGGTATATACTTCATTATATGTGTGATTGTGTAGAGAGCAGCACATTTTTAGCCGGCTCGAAGGTGCATATGCATTCTATATGAGTGCACAATCGTTACTAACATTATAAAAAATTCAACATTCTAATCGAAATATAGTGTAACAACAACAACAACAACAACAGCAGCAAAAAAACAAGTAAAAATGTTCAAGTCGGATGTAACCGACTGTGTTATACTCTGATACTATTGTAAGAAAAGCTGGAATTTAAGCTTTTTGCTGGTGTATGGGTGAGGGCGTTAGTGTGGGCGTGTCCTAACACTAATCCACCTTTCAAGTTTGGTAACTCTAGTTCTTAAACTGTGGAGAACATTCACGCTTTATGGATGTATCGACATGTTATCGATTTGCCAGCCTCTCAGTGGGCGTGGCACAAAAATCTTAATACTTTACCTAAAGCAGATAACAACAAGTATACTAGTTCAAGTTTCAAGTCTCTATCTTCAATAGTGCCTAGGAAACTTGCGTGCATCCGGACAGACAAACATTACACAAACTCTGTATAGCATGAATACTTTCGGTATCAGAGTATAAATAATTCCAATGACCTGCAATGCAACATCTATGTCCTATTAGCGATGCAGCTAAAGAGATAACAATATACGCTGACATATAAATGCGGTCGCAACTAACACACATACACACACACATCTACACTAGTCTATAGTATATTTGTGCATGTAATGTTTGTGGTCAACAGCAAGCTAAAAGCCAATTGCATTGCCGAGTCGCCAACTCCACCCTCGTCCTTTGACCAGTTAATAGCACAAATCGTAAATCGTAAATCGTAGTGCGGGAAACGCTTTTCCGCACTTTTTCATTTTTCATGAAACCCTAATTGGCAAAACATTGAGGTGTGTGTGCAATTTAAACTTAATGAAAAACAAAATTACAAAATTAGAGAAAAACAACAACTCGGCATTATTGTTGGCTTAGTATAGATACTAATTGCCCCCGACTGCCGTATTTTTGTAAATGCCAAGAAGCTTAGCATTTAGCCGTAGTCCATTGCCCCGTCCAGCTGCCACGTAATTAAGCTCAGTCATGACTAATTATGATTGGCAAAATGCCACAGGCACATGCCGGACACACATGAGCTAACCACCTAAGCCCTATTCATTTAAATACCTGATGTAACACCTGGCTACAGGCCAACCAATCTGCCATATAAGCCGTATATCAAAGTGGGGCGAAATCCCGATTTGCATAGGACTTACAAGTATTATCTGATGGCACTTGGGCAAATGTGAGAATAAAGGATCATAAAATGTTGGCTTGGCCATTAGAAAAATGCAATTGAATTGTGTCCAACTTAAGCTTTGTTTACTATCTATCTTAAGATCATAAATGCATTTTATAAACTCACTTATTCTAATACAAAAATCTACTAACTAGTATTTACTTCGTTTTTATTTGTTAAAGCTTAAATTCAGTATTTGGAGCACCTCTTCGTAAGTTTTTCGAACAAACTTTGGATCTTAATTATATATTACTTATTAAAGAACATTTATCAGCTAATTACAAAGTAAATAATTCAATATTACTTCTTAAATACGAATATTTGTAGATTAGAAATATTCAGGCCTGTTTCAAATAGCTCAAATATTGATATTCTCAATTCAATTTAATTTTTTTTTGCATTTCAATTCTAAATTGAGCTTAAAAGTATATTCGTTTACAAGCATTAAAAATAAATAAAATATTAATAAAAATTGGCAATAAACTAAACTATGAGTTAGGCTTATGGGCAAAGGTTGAGTAAGGTTACTTACTAAGCAATCACCATATTTGAAACTAATTAAAAATACAGTCGAACTTACATAAATCGAATTTATTATAACTACTTCACTCGAATTTACTATCTATATAAATTTAAGCAAAATTTACCATAAGTCAATCTTTAAGCAGTAAATTTGTTGCTCATACTGAACTAACTAGAAGTCATTATAAGTCAAACACTTACTGTAGCTGTTGGTAGTTCAAGTTAGTGAAGTTTGACTGTATTTAGCAAAACTGCACTAAACGCATTTGCATTTTGCTGCCGCTACTAAAACTTTGGGCTCGCCAATTAGTCTGCCTTTTACGAACAACTGCAAAATAGAATTAAGAAAGCATAAACACAAAGAGAAAGAGAGGAATATAATGAGACAGAAAGAGAGATAGGGAGAGCGAGAGAGAGAGAGAGAGAGAGAGAGAACCTGCCAGCTGACCAACGTTCTGACTCCGATCTTGAGTTTTTGATTTCATCTAGCGAGTTTATTCGCTTATCTGGGATGTCTTTTGTTGTTTTTTTTCCCCACCTAGTTATACCGTTACATGTTTGCAAAGATAAGCGACGCTTTGAGCGCTCGAGCGCCTGATAAACGAGCCGAGAAAATCGTGACAATTTGCAAATTGTTTCGCATTTGACATCTGTGCCGCCCTCAGTTTGTTGGCTTAGTCAGTAGCGCGAAGTTCGTCGCTCGGTATCAAACGCTTGGAAATGGTCAACCAGTCGTGGAATGTGCCCAATCTGGACATGCGACATCCTTCCGCTCAGCCATGTCGCCTGTGGGGCTCCGTGCGTCTCACCTACACCATCTGCGCCTTCCTCACCAATGTGCTGCAGATGGGCATGCGCAATATGCTTGGACTGGTCATTCTGCGCATGGTCAAGGCGCGTCCGGAGGATCTGCTGCTGCAGACCGCGGCGCATCAGCAGCACTATAATACAACCGGACTGCATAACTGTGGTAGCGTCTCAATGCAGAATGACAGCTTTGCAGTCGGTCAGGCAAGTTTGTTGTTGTGCAAGCTATTTTCATGACAATAACTTTATGGCTGCAAATTGCAGTCGGGTGATCTGCCATGGACCCGCAACCAGGAGTTAACGTTTCCCGGCGTATTTTACTACGGCTATGTCATCACACTGCCACTGGCGGGTCACCTAACGGATCGCTTTGGCGGCAAGATGCTCTTCATCAATTCGATGACGCTGCAAGCCGTTGCCTACATGATGCTACCCCTGATGGCCCAGTATAGCTATGTCGCTGCTGTCATCGTTATAGTCCTCGCCGGCATCTTTGCGGTAAGTAACTCCGACCATATTCTTGTCCAGTCTCAAAAGCCGAGTCTATCTAGCCATAACCGCCTGTCTGTCTATCTGTCTGTATGCGGATATCAGAGACGAGAGCTAGAGAGAGATAGCTTATGTGTGGTATTTAAGTTTAAGTTTATTGCATTTGATCGATACTTCGTCCTGTTCAAATGGTATCGATAGTTTAGTATTTCAGATCAGTGTCTTTTGGCCATAACTTGCAACTTATTAGAAATAGAGGCGCCAAATTTAAAATGTATAAGCTCGAATATCATGCACATCTAACAAATACTTCACTTTTTGGATAACTTTGCATAACATTTTCCAACTGAATACTCTTGTGCATACTTTCTAGGGCTGTGGCGCCCCACCTTTGTACCAGCTGTTTGTTGTCTGGGCACATCCCACGGAACGCACCTCGATGCTATCGTTTGCCTATAGCGGCCTGATCGTGGGCTCGATCGGCATATATCCGCTGGCAAGTTACTTGAGCGACTTCGGTTGGCGTATTCCTTTCTATGTGCTGGGCAGCGTGACACTCTTGTATGGCATAAGTTGCAATTGGCTCATCTACAATAGCTTGGAACAGCATCCACGGCTGACAGATGCTGAGCGTGAGTATTTGCAGCCGGCTAAGTTTGCGCAAATGCCACAGGTGAGTGATTTGATATGGTTTGAGTTATAGTTTATTATAAATGTGTTGCTTGCAGCATTTGCGCATACCCTGGAAATCGTTATTGACCTCGATGCCTGTTTATGCATTTATGCTAACGCATGTCTTTCACAATTATGGCTTCTTAGTGCTATCTCTGGTAATGCCACGATTTATGCGAGAGGCCATGCAGTTCAATATGAAAGAGGTAAGTGGCTCAAAAGACAGCAAAACGAGAAATGAACTGAACTGAAAAAAAGTACTGCAATCAAAAACTAAGAGAATAGAACATTGAGATTGAGATTAGCTCTTAACAGTCCCTAAAATACAGTTTCATTCAGATATTACAATTAAATCTAAAAATTAGTTTATATATTTGTATTATTGTCATCTAACTCTTACCCCAACTAATCTTAAGTATAATTTTAATTTAAAATATTATCAAAATTCTAATTTTCAATATGTATTTCCACAGATTGGATTTCTCTCAACGGCACCATTCCTGGGTTCTATGCTCTCAAGCTAATATGTATTCTGAGTTGTTCCTATGTAGAAAGACGTCTATTCTCAAATCTCGGTCGTCTGCGTCGGCTTTTTTATACCATCTGTAAGTGAATTTTATATAGAAATCTTAAATTTATGCTTAGTTCTTCTCTTTTTCTTAGGCTCCAGTGCAACTATAATTTTGGTTGGCATCATCATCGTCGCGAGCTGTCAGCAAAAGACGCTTGTCTTAATCATCCTTGTTTTGGTGGGCGCAACCATGGATATGGGCTTTAGTGGCGGCTATTGGCCCACTTTATTGTATTTTGCGCCATCCTTTGCTGGCTTGATTTCCGGTCTGTCCAACTGTCTGGGACACTTGTCTGGCTTTCTGGCACCACATCTCATTACCATATTGGTGCATTCCGTAAGAATCTATGTTATTTTATATTCAATCACAAGTCAACTTTGTAAATTTCGCTTACAGGGTATAAAGTCCGAGTGGAATTGTGTCCTGCTGACGCTGATACTTTTCAATGCTCTTGCCATTATTGTATTTGGCCTGTGCAGCAGTACTACACTGCAGCCATGGGATCCTCGAAGCCAAAAGTCAACATTGGCATCGGATGCGAACAATTTTACTCAGGAAACCACAAATTAGTAATGTTCTCTCATAGTACCTAAGCCGAATCGATAATTTATTGTACATATTTAGTTAATCCGTCCAAACTTTTGTGTGTGTGCGTACATTTTTAGTTTTTTTTATCAGTTATTGTATTATACACTTACGTTGTTGTACTCTATTTTGGTCCCTATTCGTTTTGTCATTAAAAATTCAACATTATCAAAATAGGGCGAAGTGTCGAACGTGAGAGTGCAAGCCCAATGGTAAGCGCGGATCAATAATTGTTAATTATTCAATTATTTTGTTGCACATCAAATCTGATATAAAGTTAACAGGGACGTCCAAAGCCATTACGTTGATCATTAAAATTTGACAAGTGCACAACATGTCAATTTGAATGCAGGCTATTTATAAACAGGAATTTGGAAAGGGAGAGTAGTATGGTACCTATTACATATGAATAACAAAAAAATAAGCTTGGTTTGTTTGGTAATGCCTTTCAAATGTTCTCTCTTTATAAATTAAAACTAAAATTTTGAATGCCAACAAATTAATGAATTTACCAACCTATGGCTACCTTTAATTATGTTTCTCCCTTTTAAAAGGTTATCGTTTCGCGCGCTACACAATTTGCTGTGGCAAAATAATCGACTGCTTATCACACATCGCTTAACAGCTATCGATATATCACTGACATATCGTTCTCTCGAAATATCGAGAGAGAGAGAGAAATGAATATCGATGTACTTGTAGGAAAACAGCTGTACAAAATTTATCGTCTGTCAGTTTTTGTTTTATAAATCATTTTCGATTCGTTTGCTTGACGTTAATGGACGTGTAGCCGCACACAGCATTTGAATTGGTTTCGCAATATAAAAAAATTTACGTGTTTTTTATCTGGATGCAATAATAAATTGTCAGTGTCTCCCTTTATACTTTTTGCAATACAAAATTCTCAGTGGAAGATCAACAAGCGCCGAACATCTTAGACTTCAATTTGGCAGCGCTTAAATTGCAAAGTGAGTACAAACAATAATAATAAAAGCGACGGCAGTTTCCCTAACCAGTGAAATCATTAATATTATGCTGCTGTGCGTGGCAAAGAAAGGCGGAAGCATAAGGTGTGTTAGTTAGCACTTCCTGATTGTTATTGCGGGCTTTTAGTGATTTCCGCAAGCGCAAAGCTTCTTGACAAATCAATAATCGCGATGGCGATGGCGTCTCCGTAAAGTTTTCAACTAGTCCGCCATTCGGTTTGTTGTTTACAACCAGATTTTTTTTCGATTGCGACGACGCAATTACAAAAAAAGCACGAATATTAATTCTTTTTGTCGAATTTGCTTTTTCGAAACACTTGTTACCTTGAGTGCGCCGTGTTGTTTTAACTGCTTGCGCTGGGTTGAGGGAGGTTCATTCAATCGTGTATGTATACGAATAAACGAACTGATCGCTTAAAATTATACATATGTATGTACATTTGTGCATATTTATACACGCAAACATTGTATACATCTGTTTCGAGTTCACAGAGCAAATACATTTTAATTTTTCGCAATATGGCAACTGTAGCAAGAGCAGCACTCTGCAGTTGTGTGTGTGTGTGTGTGTGTGTACTGTGTGGGACAGCACGTTCGCACCTACACACACACACACACACACTCGCACTTATACAGCCAGCCATTTGTTTGGCGCTACAAAAGCAGCCAACTACGCCCATGAAATAACAACGTCCATGTCCGAGCCGATCAGTACACACACACACACACACACACACAAGTACACACACACATGCATACAAATATACATATTTGTTGTCTTATTGCGTTTTGCATAAATTCACGTAGACGTCATTGTCGAATTTGTTTTAGTTTTTCGCGTTTGTTTCTTTCGTTTTTGTTTTGTGTGTTCACGTCCCAAACAGGTGATAGCGGCAAATATAAATTGTTGATATGAAAGGGGGCAGTTTTATTAATGCCATGATACCGCTTATCAAATTATATATGTGTGTGTATAGCTCTTGTTTATAAACAATTGTCGTTCGGCCCGTACGTGTGTGCGTGCTCCTCTTTGCTTCTTTTGCTCTTGTACTTTGAGCTTAGTCATTCTGTTTTGTTAAATATTTTTGCAGCACTCACATAAACAAAAAGAGAAAATTTCTCGTTTATTGCTGCCTGTTTATATAAACAAATGAATACATGCAATTATATGGCTAAAGTCACTTTATTTTGTTATTTTTTTGATTTGTTTATCTAAATTCAATGAATTGTTAATGGTGTCAAACCGGTTTCTAAAAGAACGACGCAACTAACAGCTTCTTGCCGGCACAAAGCAAACAAACATCTGTATATATATGACACACACACACACACACACATTGAATTTGTATTTGTTATAATAACTGAAATCTTTTGCAGCATTACCATGTTGTTGAAAGTACCATCTGTTGACTGGACGGATCAAATAGTTTACGTGGTGGACGACGACGAATCCCTGTCCGATTTTGACGATGAACCAGATTTCTCTGAATATATGTGGATGGAGAATGAGGAGGAGTTTGACAAAAACGTAAGCTCAACAACAAACCATTATACAAAACAATCTCTAATAATCTATAACTACAGGAGCTGCAACGCCTGGAGGAAGAAGAAATTATGCAAGAGTGCTTTGAGGCCATGATCGAGGATGAGCTGGAGGAGCAAATAAATGAATGGGAAAAGGCCAAGTTAGTTGAACAACAAACTTACAACATATTGAAATTTAACAACTCGCTTTCTTTTATTTTAAGAACGGAAGAACAAAATACGGCTCTATCTGCGCTACCTAAAAGCCAATGTAATGTAGAGAAATCTGTACTAAATCCCATGGCTGACGAATTCGTTCCACTCAGCCATCAAATAGAATTTATAGCCTCGTAAGCCCGGCCCCAAACAGGCTGAACAATATAACCTCACGCAACCGCGTTTCAGATACGTGTATGAAACGCCACATACTAAGGAAATTTCACTATCCCTTGCAAATAGCTCCATATACATTTATACAAAAATGCTATTCACATCCCCATGTCTCACCAAATCAACAAAAAAATGCCACTAAAACAACCAAACAACAATGTCGAAAACTAAAAAAAAAAACAAAAAAACAAACAAATTTAACACAAAATTGAAGGAAACTACGCGCACATACACACACACGTTTGATATGTACATTAACGAACTCAATCGAAATGCAAACGAATACCATAAAAAAAAAATATAACCTAAATCGTCAAAAAAAATTTAAACAGAAATGTTAAAATCGAGATAAATCCGTTAGCTTGGAAATTTCGGGTTTGACAAGGACATTTTTGTTGCTATCTTGAGCCAATTAACGACGCGCCGTGCTAAAAACTAGTGAACTTTTCGTATAAGACGTACAAACATATTACTTTTTACATACGACTAACTGAATTGCAATATCTATTTAGGCCCCTATAAATATGATACATCAAATTTCCAGCATAAGCAAATGTAACAATAACAAGACTCATTTGTTTTAGAGCTCCAACCGATTATGTTATGTGACCATCACTTCGATTCATTAAAATTGTATTCAAAGACTTTAATTGTAATTAATTTAGTGCACCTGCCCACGACCTAATCTCGTTTAAGCTCATTATTGTTTTTGGCCCATATGTTTTTTTTTCCATTGAGTAATTGTTAACTTGTTGTACGTTCTGTCTATGTTACAAAAAAAAAATAGAGACTTTATCTCCTTTTGACTCGCATACAAGTGATTTGCAAGTTGTAAATAAGAAACTAAAACAAACAAAAAAAAAAATACTAAAGCTAATTGATATGTGTACTAATATAAAATATCCCTTTTTACTGCATACATATGCATATATACACATATACATATATATATGCATATGTATATCTAGTATAAATCTAATGCGCTGCAATACCAATTTTTTCGTTAAAGTTTAAGCCTAATCTAAAAAACGTTGTCCATTTGCTCTGATGCAAATGTTCGTCATACACGAATTAAATTTAATTTAACTTACTTCTGTTTTCGGATGTAGAAATAAAATGATAGTGTTTGGTTAGTTATAGATACTTAAGACAGCATTAAAAAGATCTTATTTACGTTACGTGTGATATAAAGATAAAAAAAAACCAATCAAAAAAATATATAAAACTATTTTTAAAATCCCAATAAAAAAAGAAGTATTATAGCATAAGCCTGTCTAAATTTATTTGGGAACATCTATGGAAATCAAGAAATCAACGGATAATGGAACGGAATTTTATTTTATTTTTTTAACTTAACAAAATATATGCATGATTTAAATGTTCATAACGATTTTATCAACGTATTGCGACAATAAAATTAACATTTTTCAAAAATATCAAATCCACCTCAGTTTCAGCTATTTAAAATCTGGCAACGCTTTAGGAAACCCTTGGCAACATTGATGTGAGTTGCACGATAAATATCGGAAAGCAGTCGATAAACATTCCTGATAGCAAACATGGCGTCGTCGCCAATTTCTGGTTGATTTTTTTGTTATTAACGCAAATGCAGAAAATGTTGCAACGAATCTTGTGAAATGTGAAATACACATTAAGTGCAATCAACCAGAGTGCATTGTAGCCAAGCAGTCCTCACATACATCGGCTAGGGGCCATGGCTGCGGCTGCTGCAGCAGTGCCAGCTGCAAACACAACAACAACCACGACAACAACAACACCTGCAAATGCACCTGCAATCGCATCGAGCGCCAGCGCGGCTCAGTTTCGCGAAATCCATAAAAATACGTGGTTGAAAAGATTGACGGCCGATGGCAAAAAGCTAACCGTGGGTCCCAAGGTAACCGAACGCATCAATTTAATCATTTCCGTTCACATTGAAACCAAGGCTATTTCTAGAAATCCGAGTGCAGCTGGGTGGTCTTCTGCGTGCATGACGACACCGATGCCCTGCTGGAGGGCTATGCGGAGCCGCGGCAGGCGGCCGCCCACATGCCCGAGTGGGCCGTCTCGCTGCGGGATACGCTGCACATATCACACGCCCTTATACCCAATTCGCATGAGTTCGAGTTTGTTGTTACGCTCAGCAACGAGGTGCTGCGCTTTCATGCAGTTTCATGGTAAGTGGCTCCCACTAGCTGCAGCTGGCGCTAATACATATTTGCGTTGCAGGGAGATTATGCAAGAGTGGGTGGAAACGCTGCGCTGCAAGCTGCGAGAAATGAAGATACTATCGCCGCGCGAAAACCTATACACAAAGTTACCTGAAGTGCGCGCTCCCTTGCTGCCCACACGCGATCCAACATCACCGTTGCCGGCACCGCCGCCCGTGCCAGCGGCCATGGTGCCCGGCGTGGAGCGCATAACGGCACATCAGCATCAACAGCCAGGCGCTGCTGAGCAGACGTCCCGATCGCTTCCAACTACAGCTGCACCTGCATCGACTGCAGCACCGGCAACAGTCACAGAAGCCATCGTTACGGCAACGGCGCCGCCGCCGCCGCCCACAACCGCCATGTCGAATACGTTAACACAGCACTTGCTCAATATGCTTTCCGATCCCATTAGTACGTACAGCGAACAAATTAGCGACAGTCTGCTGGAAGAGGAGCAGCAGCATCAGCAGCCGCCCACTGCAATTGTAAGCGATGCTTTAACTGATTTAAATCTGTCCGATGATGAATTTCTAACACCTATACTGCGAAATGGAGTGCGCGTTGATGTTGCCGCTGCATCGGCGCAGCGCATTTCGGCGGGTAAGTGCGCAGCAGTTTCGCCTTGGCAATCTTAATTATTATTATGAATTCTATTACAGATCAAATCTTAAATTTTGAACAAATGCTGCAATGCGAACGTCTAATACCCAGGTAAAACAGCGGCACCACAAACAATTGACATTTACAGCTGGGCAGCGAGTTCATTGTGCCACTTTTCCAAGAATTTAAGCACCCCCGTTGCCACGCGCTTGTCGCCTTTGTAGCTGGACAGAAAGAGTTGGCGCAGCAGCATCAAATAGCGCATGCCCGCTAGCGAAAGCTGCTGCAGATGATTCTCATGTTGCATTTTAAACACATTCTCGTATCGTTTGTTCACCTGCTTGCGCATCGCGTCATAAACCTTGCTGACTTCATCGCGAGAAGATTGGCTAATGTAGTGATCAATGTGGGCGCGCAGCAAATCGCCAAGCTGCTTGTCCAGCTCCTCAAACTTGGCCGTGTCTCGTTCATCGTCATAGAGCACCGCAAATAGTTTGGCAAAATATTTGGGGTGCTGATCAAACCTTGGCTTCGGCCTCATAAACACTTGCATGGACGAAGCGGCAGTATTAGCAAAAATGTTTTTAAAACGGATTATGCCCTTGACGTAAATGCTGTTGTAATCGCGCAGCGTCTCAATGTTTGCCTTCAAGATCTGGCCATGTGCCGTCAGACGCTCTTTCTCCGACTGCAACCTCTGCAGCTCACTGGCCAACGCCTCATTTTGCTCAATCACCTGCGTGATGTCATTGTCCAGGCCCACAAGCTCATTGTCCTCGCAGCTTTCCGACGATGAATAAACGCTACTATGTTCGAAGCTGCGCACACTCTCGCAGGCATCATCGTCAATGTCTGTCATCGGCCGCTGTTGGGCTATGCTCATCTGGTGCAGCGTCTTCAGATCCCGCTGGTAGCTGCGCGCATCTGTGAACGGATAGCTCAGAGCGCTCTGATCATTGACCTGCTTGTGCATCAACAGCAGCATGCAATTCCGCGCAAACTTCTCATCCGGCTTTGCGTGCTGGAAGATCTTGAGCCAGTGCGTGCATGTGGGCATTAGTTGATCGTTGTCGGGCAGCTTTTCGACCAGCCGTGCCACACTATTCACCTCCTTGACAAATAGTTCGTCCAGCTTATCGTCGGTTAGCGGAAAGTCTTCGGCCATTTTAGAAAATATATATAGATTTGTATATTTTACAGAGCGGTTTGCTATTTTTTATATATTTTTAAATGTACTATACTAGAAATTTGGTTAGACGTGTTGCTTTCTTGACATAGGCCTTTTTATACCCTGAACCCATTAAAAATGGGTAAAAAGGGTATAATGAAGTTGTGCAAAAGTATGTAACAGGCATAAGGAAGCATCTCCGACCATATAAAGTATATATATTATTGATCAGTATCAACAGTCGAGTCGATCTAGCCATGTCCGTCTGTCTGTCCGTCTGTCCGTCTGTCCGTCTGACCGTCTGTCCGTCTGTCCGTCTGTCCGTCTGTCCGTCTGTCTGTCTGTATGAACACACAGATATCAGAGACTACAAGAGGTAGAGACTTCATATTTGGAACATAAGTTCTCCTAGTCCCGGGACAGATCAAGTTTATTTCATTTTATCGATAACTCGTACCGTTTAAAAGTTATCGATAAATTTTGATTTCAGACTTGCGTTTTTGGGACATAACTTCAAAGGAAAAAAGCTAGAGGCCCCAAATTTGGCATGTATAATCTCGAATAGCATACACATGTAACAAATAATTCACTTTTGGATACACCCCCCAAACCCCCCAAAAGTTCAAAAAACGCATTTTTTGAAGGTACGACCTTGAAATTTGGTTTGGTCACACATATTATTGACAATTGTTTGCCCCAAAAATTTTAATAAGATCGGACAATAAACATAGAAGTTATTTAAGATTTAACTTTCCATTGTGTGGGGCTCAGCGAAAAGCAAGCTAACTGCTTAAACCGCTTGCACCGCGCACGTTGTACTGCAGCATGTGTGTGTTTAGATTAGTATGAATGATTGTAAGGACTGGGTTCAGGGTATCTCGTAGTCGGGCACTCCCGACTAGAGCACTCTTACTTGTTTGTTTTAAATTTTCCTAACAAGTAAATTTTAGTTGCTCAGGTTTTCATAATTCATTGATGCAGAGTGGATAAACATATAAGTTCGAATTTTGTTTTCATATTTATAACAACATAATAACGTATTTTTATTCCTTTTAGACCGCAAACTTCACGTTCCATGTCGGCAGGCGCCGCTGACAAGTCAAAGAGGCCGCAGCGCAAATCGCCACTGCCTAAAGTCCAGGCTTTAGCCACTAGCTCCACGGCCGTCGAGGAGAGCGCCGACAACAATATAACAATAATACAGGTCTCCAATACGGCCAATACTAATGCCGCAGGGCAACCGCCCGAATTGCCGCCCAAGAACAAAATAATTGCAGATATATTTCGCTTTCCCGAAATCAGCGTAAAAGCAAAGACGAAATCTCAGCAGCAGCAGCCGCAACAGCAGAAATCACAACAAAACGATTATAAAAGTAACGTACAAATAATTCCGTCCAATTCGAATACTATACAAGTGCTGAGCCAACCAAGCAGCAGCAGTAACAGCAATCCCTACACCATACCATTGAAACCAAATGCTTCCAATGCACCAACTCCAAACGCTTCCACGGCTGCCACGGCCAATGCCAACACCACAATGGTCCAGGTGCTGGCTGATGGCGAGACGATGTCCCAGCCAACGGCGACCACTGTTGCCGTCTACGGCACCTGCTATCCGACGATGAGCGGCGCAGGTGCCGCCAAACCGCTCACGCCAAAAATGAGCAAGAAGATCATACTGAGCGCCAACAGTTCGGGCATCACGAATATACGCATCAACAATGAGCAGGCGAACGATGCCAGTGTCATCAGCGGCAATGTGCACTACGAGAAGGTGTTTCTCTCCTCCAGCATACCCATCAGCAGCAGCAGCAGCAGCACCAGTAGTCCAGCAGCTGTGCGCGAGGAGCGCGCCACTAGCAGCCAGACGCAAGCCCAAAGCGTGGAGAGCACAGCGACGCCAGTGAATGGCAGTCCAGCTCTGCCACGTCGCGGCATTGCCATTGCCTCGCCCACGCCCAGCACAGTACGCGCCCGGCCCCAACTGACGCGCGGTCTCACGGAGCTCGTGATCAGCACGCGTCCTAGTCGGCGGGACTTTCACTATCTAAAGCTGCTCAACACGCCGCTCAAGTCGAAGACAGCCCAGAAAGCTGCCAGCACTAATGCCAACAATAACATTGAACAGGGCGTGGCACACACGCCCAGCAGCTCCAGCAATGCGACGACTCAAACGGGCAATCAAACAGGCAATCAGCCCACACTTAGCTCTACAGCCGACAGCATTGAGTCGCGCCGGCGCAGCTCCTCCACATCGGATGCCCAAGCGCCGCTGCAACGTGGCGCAACTGGGGCAGCTCAACCCACGCAACAACTCAACGGTCAGCGGGGCACCAACAACAATGAGTTTGTGCCGGGACGCACTGCAGCGGCGAACGCCTTTCGCATGCAATCACCGCCACAGGCAGCGGCCCAGGCGAACAGCGGCAACAAGCGACTGACGTTGCGGGAGCAGCAGGTCATGCAGCTGCGACGGGAGATTATGCATCCGGGCGGAGTGCGACTGAATCTGCGACGCAAGGATTGTGTTGGCTCCATTGCCTGGGTGGATGCCTTCGGTGGCGTGTGGTAAGTTTCATGCCCTTAAGTTTCATAACTATAACTAAAGACATTTCACACGCACTTTTAGGATTGCTGGCTGGAAGCAAAAGGAGCATCCGGTACTCTACAATGCCCTGCACATTGGCGATCAGCTGCTCTCAATTGCTGGCGTTAGCATTAGCAGCGCCGCCGAGGCAAACAAAATAATACGCAACACCAACACGCTATTTGTGAGTATTTATTCAGTGATTAAACAACAATTGAAAGTTGACTCAAGTCTGGACACACCCCTGCCTAATTCGCACTGTTTAAATGGGATTTTTGTATACCCTGTACTCATTGTTGTGCATAAAGTTGTACTTAATGGACAGAAGACTTCTCCCAAGTGTGGGTGATCGATTTTTCCTTCGTGACACGCACATTTCCGACCTCAACTTCACTACCTATTTATCTATTTATGTTCATTCTCGTCACGCGCAACATTTTTATGTTACGTTAAGTGTAGACTCTAGAGGACAAACAATAAACAATGCAAATTCGATCAGTTTTGACAAGGTTCAAGCGTTTTACAGTAATTCCGCAATGCTCAAATCGATAAATATCGATTTCCCATGCAATTGAGTGCGCGTGACATCGAATTTTAAATGTAAGCTCTATAAGCAGCTAAAAAGATTCGCTAAAGAATACAAAAACACAATTATAGAGATATTCTCTTGATTAGCAGTTTATAGTGTTCGTAGAAAAAACACATGTGCTATATAATTAACTATTTAATACTTTAAAACTGAATACAAATCGCCTATTTATCAGTTAATTGTTGTCATACTAACTACATTGTCAAATAAAAATAAAGTGAATAGGGGGTTTTTTGCAGGCGGGAATTCTCAAAGTGCTTGTTTTCTTTTCCACGTCACGCCCCTAAAGTAAATCACCAATTTCTATTTGCAGGTTGAAGTGCTGCTGCGTCGCATGCCCTTTGGTCGTGCCTATGCAATCCGACGAGATCGCGATGGACAGTGCCTGGGACTGATACGCGATGGAAATTCGTCAACCATTGTGGATGTGGTGCCCAACAGCCTGGCTGCGCGGCATGGACTGCCGCCCAAAGTAACTTGCTACCAAATTGCTGAATATTCTATATTATTAACATATGTTATCGCAAATTTCAGGCTCAGTCATGCGATGGCAGCGCTCTGACCTTTTGGATACTCACTGAAATAAATGGGCGGCCGTTGAATCTTTACTTCAAGGATTTGGAAATACGCGATCGGCTCAATTCGGTGGGCAGGGATATATCGATACTGGTGCAACCGTCGGATTTGATAACCAAATTGAAAAAGCAACTGAAATCGTTGCGCGGCTACAAGGATTATCTAGTACAGTAAAACGTCGGCTACAGCCTCACTTTAAAAGTGGTCGGCTTTAAATAAGTACATATACATACATATATATATATATATATAGGAGATATATAGCAATGTAGTAACTCGAAACTGTTATACTATGTTATACGTGTATATTTTTGTATAACACTGGGCCAGATAACCATTCCATTTTCCGCGTAAAATTGCATGTTTACTTAAGCGACCGAACAGCTATATAGTCATCTTTTATATGTAGTAATTTTATACTTAATATATATCTATATACATACATGCGAGTATAAACAGAAACAGCGTTCGAAAAAGATATATATTTTTGCAACTTTTTATATAAGTAGTAGTTTATATAAAGTACTATATAAAACTGACACTTTGAGAATATACACGACAAATTGGTTCGAAAAATTATAGAAACAAAATTATGAAAATTTACAAAAAACAAACAAACAAACAACCTAAAACGAAAATGATCACAAGTATTTAAGCTAATTTGAATAACTTTCAAATGTTTTACTCGTAAAATGAATTGAATCTACACACATATACAACACACACGCGTATTATACAAAACTGTGCAACTTAGTATCCTTATGCAATATTAGAGTGCCTCTGATTTTGTTCGATATTTGATATGTTTTTTATTTGTTTTTTACGTAAAAGACAAAAACGAAAAATAACATCTATGTAACCTTAAGATGTGATAAACTGAGTACTCAAATTTAGTCAATTTTTAAAAGGTACATTTGTAAATGCTTTTTGATTTATTTAATATATATATATATATATATATATATATACATACATATATCATTTTTATGTTAATATTTTCAATATACTTATTACATTATTAAACATACAAGTATAGCATCATTATGTAACTTCATTGCGAAATGTTCATTAAAGCAATTTCATATACATAAATCAATCACAAATCGTGTTGCGTTTGGCCTCATCAACATTCTGCTTCCAGATGCGAAAGTTATACACATTGGCATCCAAAGTGGAGTATATGAATATGGGCATCGAGTTGGTCATCACCCACATGTTGCTATCCTCATCGATCTACAAGAAATGTAAAGCCAGTCATCAATATAAGTTCATTATGTGTTATTAACTACACTGACCGTTAGATCACTCGGATAGATCATAGTTTCCGCATTGGCGGCAACGGTTCCATGGTTTGCCGCCGAGAAGGGTTTGCTGGACTTCCAGCAGCCCACGCCATTCGTTTGTATCTCGGTGTAGAAGATGACGCCAGTCCGTGGATCATACGCATGCATTGTGGACTGTTTGTTTTGGCCACGACTGCCCAGCACACGGAAATCGGTGCCATGATCGGAACGCGCCGCATTCGACTCCAGCTGCAGGACACGATTCGAGACGGCGAACTCATTGTTGCTGGCCATCGCATGGAAGTAGACATCGCGACTGCCATCGGGCAGCTGGGGTCCGAGTGTTGTGGAGAAGATGCCGTCATCCCAGCGAAACGTTTGTCCGCCAATATGCAAATCGCCGGCCAACGGATCAAAGTTGAAGTAGTTGTGGGAGAAGGACCACATGCGATCCTCCGCCAGGCTGTACACATACAGACGGCTATTGACCAGATCCGGTATGTAGGCATATGCCTGACCGCATTGCTTCTCCGATGCCACATCAATGCTCAAGCTGGCCAGACCGCGACCCGTGTCCACAATGCTCTCGGGTATGTCAAAGCGCTTGATCAGACGATCTGTGGCCAGGTCCACTATCCAAATGCTCGGCCGCCGGATTTGCTGGCGATTGTCTGCAGCAGGAGACACACTTGAGTACAGTAGACTTCCAGATATTGGAACTAGACTCACCTGGATACTCCAGCATGCCAGTGTCAATGAACCACAATCTCTGGCACGCATCCACAGTTGTGCGATAGACGGACACCAGATTCTGTGCACTCTTGTTAAACTGGTTCAACTCGAAGTTGGGATAGGCGTACAGCTTGGGACTGCTCTGAGTGCCATCACGTCTCAGATCTATAAAGTTCAAGGTCGATGGTATGCCCACACGTCTCCTTGGCATCGTGACAAAGAGGCGACCGCGAAAGTGAGTCGCGCCCATGGGCACATTGTTGTAGGGTATGTGCAAGCTGTCGCATCATCGGCGACGCCGCTGCGTGACCTGAGTCCAATGGGAGTATCACGGGAGGTAAGCACGTCACGTTTTCCCCGATCAAGTTTCTCCCGGCCATAACGACCTGGGAACACGACTGGCGCTGAATGGGGAAACATATAATGAATACTATATAAATATTTACGAAATACAACAAAATTGAGTTACTCAAATTGTATACCCATAGCAGCAAGAAATCTCTTTCTTCCTGAAATCTAACCTCTTGAACTTACGAATCAAGCTGATAAACCTTTAGACATATGTTTTGGGCTGAAGCTTTACCTGATGGATCAGGGCGGCGAGCAGGGCTACTATCTCCGCGATTATAGAAGTCCATCTGCTTCCATTTGAAGACCTCTATCATGCCATCTCCCAGCACAAAGGTCACGACCAACAGCTCTAGGCAAAGCAGGAACAGCGATCTTGACATCATTTCTCGTCTCGCGTTACGTACTTATATATGTATTTCAATCTAAAAGCCGAAATTCCGCCTATCCGTGCTCACGACTTAGCGACGACTGAGAAGAGCACTGAGCAAAAGCTACGTTTGGAGCTGTGAGTCTAACTCGGAGCAGCGCAAACAATTGATAAGAGATTTTTGAGTGCGAATTGTGCACACAAACCGGAAACCGGTTTTCTCAAATGCTGCTTAAAAAGCAGAATTTACAAGCAGAACATAAGATCGTGCCAAAATACAGCTGGATTGGATGAAGTGCAGCGGGGCACTAAGCACAATTCAATATTGATTATGGCCAATTAGTCAAGGTTCCGGTTTGAACTAAAAATCTTTGAAAACTGAGCTTTGCTTATATATACATATATATATATATTGGCTTTAACTCATAAATACTAAAAAATATATATACATTCTAAATGTATTTCACGCAAGATGCTTTCACTTTTTAAATTTGTATTTTAATTCAATGATTAAAAGATAAAACAAAAGATTTAAATACGGCTCTGCACATTAACCCAGTTATGATCACAACAGCTAAAATTGTCCAATAAGATTTCACTAGAAAATTTGTTGCATAACTTTAGGTGTTACACATTTACAGTACATATGAGGAATTTTTAATTGCCACTCAAATATCGTTGCATACTTTTGCGTTCCTGTTGAAATTAAATTTGGCAAAATGTTTAGAAAATTCGTCATCCTATATTTTCTCGAAGAATTTTTTAATTTTTTATTTTTTTTTTTTTATTTTTGCCGCGTGGACCAAAAGTGAAACTACCGCTGCTGATTTCTGTTCGCCTGGTATCTCAGTAATGCAAATGTAGATTGATTGCAAACTAATATATTATTTAATATCTAATATATAAATTAACAACTTACTGATTATCTCAGAGTGCGTGCTTATGGCCCTGGATTGAATCCATTGTCGAAACTTCCAACGCAGGCATTGCTCTTAAATGCCATCAATTAATGTCAGTAAATAAAATAAAAACGTTTTAATACTCAAGAGTTAAGATCCAAATGCACGACATGTAAACACAATTTAAACATTTAAAATTGCATACCACAATTATATATCATGATGTACTTATAATTATTGTGTGGAAACTTAAACATTTCATATTTTTATAAATTAAAATTCAAATGAATGTTTCCTAAAAAATTTGTATGTGCGCATGCATGCAATAAATGCATACGCTTATGTGCTTGCAACGTTTATTTTGCAACCAACATGTATGCATGCAACCCGCCTGTGTGGCAATACTGGTCTATCGATAGCACATTTGTGTGTATGTATATCGCCGATAGACCGCTATTTGACTGATATGGCACGATGCAACGCTGAGCCAATACAAACACACTCGCGTACATACACATACACGCACCCACACACACACACACACACACACACACACACACAGATACACTGGCAGGGCAGAAAATTGCAATTGCACCGAACGGACGACGAGCGAAACAAAAACGAAAAATCCCAAACATTTCACTTGTTAAATAAATCTATATTCATAACTGCACAGCAGTCGAATTAGGAAAGAAGCGCTTCAAGGTAATCAAATCAAATTGCAGATAGCAAGGAAACGCGCTCAACTCGCTAACGGCGCGCGCGTTTGGGAAAAAAACGCGTTGCGTTCTTTTCATTTGCTGTATGTGAGGAGACTTCTTCGACACAACATACACATACACACACATGCATACATACACACACACACATCCGCACAGACTCGCTCGCCAGCAACAGCAACGAAAACGACGGACGGACGGACGGTCGTTCGGTCGGTCGGTCGGTCGGTCGAGACGAGGCGAGTGAAAGTGTCTCCACCACGGAAGTGCATCTGTGATTTGTATAATAATGCGTCGCGCATACTCAAATTTCTGTTACGCCAATGATTAGCGCAAAGCCCTCGCTGCGTTTTTGCCTAATTGACGTAGTGGCTTAACGTTAAAAGTGTAACAACAACAAAAAAGAAATACAAGAGCCTACATAAATATTAAATTGAAATTTTAATAAAATGGCCGAACAAGTGGAAAAGGCATTGGCGTTCATCAAAGCAATGCCCATTACCACCACATTGCAGGTGACGGACGTCGACGCAGTCGCAGCGGGCTCATCAACAAGCTGCATGAATTGTTGCAGCAACAACGACAACGACGACGACGACGCGAGTCCCAGTTGCAGTGGCAGTGGCAGCGGCAGCTCCAAGCCCAAAGGCGCCAAATCCAAAGGCCGCATCGATGCGAGTGTCGTGGCGGCCGCCGAGGCGGTTGTCAACGGTGAACTGGACGCCGCCGCCTGCTATCATGTGAGCATGAAGATGTCCATCGATGCCGCCACGCCGCGCATTTGTGGCGACACCATACCGCTGAAATGTGATGCGTTGGCGGCAATGCGAGAGGCGCTCAGCGCTAACAAGCCATTGCCAGTCAATCGGCATCTGGTTGCTGGTGGCAGCGGCAGCGGCAGTGGCAGCGGCAGCAGTAGCAGCAGCAGCAACAAGGCCAGCCCACCACCGCCGTGTCAGCTGCTGGAGCGTCTGAATTTCCCCGAGGGCAACATCATAAATACGCTGCACACGATACTAGCGCTGCCACCGTTCGATCCGTATGCGCCAGCGCCCAAAACGGATGTCATCTACAAGGAAGTCGTGTCGCTCATGCAGTGGAGCCTGCGTGAGGACAACGTCATCGAAATGGAGCTGAGCGAAAAGCTGCTGCACGAGTGCCACCCCAAAAGCAAGGATCCCAACGATGAGACGCGTTCGTATTTGGTACGTTTACAGTTTGTGCATATTATCAGTTATCAATGAACTGGATTATAAACTTTAAACGCTTTGCAGATGGCCATTGAGAATATGAGATTATTTTCGGAGGATCCGAAGAACCCGCTGCGCGATGCCGACGGACAATTGCGTGCAATTACGGTGTGCTCCTTGTGACCTGAAACTGTCTTGCTGAAGCCTAATCCATTGCAGCTTTATTTTCAGAATCTTGCCTTGATATATGTGAAGCATCGCAAACAGGAGTTTTTCACATTCTGTTCCTGCAAGGACTGTCTCGAATATCGTGAAACAATTATGGCCATTATGATGGATCAATTTAAGGCTGCCCACATGGTCGTGATGCTGCTCGATGTGCTAATCAAGGCATACAGTCCCATGTTAAAGTGAGCTTTAAAGAATCCAATCGTTAACTCTTAACTATATTCATGTTTTTTTCTTGTTTAGAAATGATGCTGCCTACAACAAGTTTGAGAAGCTGCTCGAGTCCAATAAGCAAATCTATTGGATAACAAGCGGATTTCTCTACGATAAAAATGCCGAATATCTTGATTTTATTGATGATACTGCGATCTCTGATAATATGATATTAGTGCTATTCAGCGCCATGTAAGTTGCTATCTTTGTCTTATATTTATATAATAGATATTAATAATATTTTCGCTTGCCTGCAGATTGATGGCTAATAATCCCATGCTGCTGCTACAAATACTCGCCTATAATGTTGAGTGCATTGTTAAGGCATTTTCCGAGGGCATGATTGAAATTGCCCAAAATGTGCAGGAGAACGAGAAGATTTCCGCCGAAAAGATGCTCACATGTAGGTTGCACACTGTACTAGAGAAAGGAACAAATATATATAGATCTACAAAAATATTGTTTTTTTTTATAACTTAAAATACTAAGCATGTTTGATGTGACAGTTTTAAGGTCATATCATTATCATTGAATGGCCGGTCTACAATAAGAATCTGCATAAATTATAATAGTCCAGAAATTAGAAGTGCTGTTAAGAATGAAGATATTTGCTTAAATCTAGTATTTTCATATATCTTCTTTCATATATGTATCTTTCGATTATGAGTTTTTGAGATAGACTTATAGAATTCTTTACATTTTAAGTATAGACAAATAAGAAATCTAGAAAATAGAATTCATTAACGGACTTCTGTTACACAAAGAAGATCATGTATAGTATATATAGTATTAATACACCCATTTATGTTAGTTTGATAATACTTACTATATCCACTATATTTATTTGTAGACTTGCTGGACGGCTACTCCGATTTGAACTGCATTTCACAGAAGATCTCTCTGAGCCTGTTTGCTTTCGAGAACGACTTTCTGCGCAAGTTCAAGCTCTCCTGGGTGATACTGTGCCAGCGCCTCTTTCAGCAACATGTGTTCAATCCGCTGGGCGACACCATGCTCGCATGCATACTATCGCTGAAGGAGGGCGAGGGCTCCACGCAGACAACGGCGCTGATCAAGCGCTATATGCTGTTCGATGAGCATATGCACACCATTGAGCGCCGCTGGACGGACATTTGGATGGAGCTAAACAAGTTCAACTTGTCGCCCACGGAGCACGATCGTCGCATGGGCCTACTCGATGTGTATAACATATTCGACAAGGTCGTTATGGACGCCACCTCCTTTTCGCTGCCGGATATCAGTGATGATGAGTTCATCGATTTTCAGCGTATCGTAGATCGTCAGCTGGCTTGGAAGAACATCATGGCGTTCACCAAGCTCAAATGGCCAGACGGCTTCTACGATCCGCCCAACAAGCTGGTGCACGAGGACCTCTGCAAGAAGTGCAATTCAATGCTGGAACACCATAATGAGTGAGTGCTATTCCCCAGCCCCCGCCCCATTCAAAGCTTGAATGTTACTCACCCATTTCTTCACCGCATTAGGAACTGCAATTGTATAACTTGCTCCATTGCGGGTACGCCTCTGTTGCCGCGACAAGCCGGTCATTGTGCCAAGTGCACAACACTCGGCATTGTCGAGAAAGACGCCAAGCTGATGAAATCGAAAATACTGAGCACCTGCACCAGCGACGAGGCCAGACACAATGCGGCTGCTGCCAGTACCAGTGCCGCCGCCGCTGCTGCTGCGGCAGCCGCCCAGCATCGTCGCAGCGTTGAGCAGCCGGATGCTGTCACTGCCAAAGGAGAGGAGCCGAGCGGCGTGACGCTGCGTCGCCAGGAGATGGACACCGCCTGGCGCACCACATATCACATTGCATGGGCCGTCTTTCAGCATCTGACCACACGGAAACGCTATCGCTATGACAGCGTTGAGTCGCAGTTCTTTTGCGGCGAAAACTGCCGAGTGTCCGCTTGCCAGCTGGCGCGCAAGATCCTTGCCAATGAGCTGTCGCCGCCGCTGACGAAGCATCTGCTGCGCTGCTTCCAGCCGCTGTCCTTCTCGCGGGAGGAACTGCGCTCCACGCTGCCATCGCTGATGTTCTTCAATCGCAAGCTGGCGCCTAGTCCCGCCGAACTGCAGGAGCTGAAGAACCAGCACTATGTCTACAAGACCTACTGGACCTTCGTCCTGTCCATCTATGCTAATTTCTTTGTCAAGTTCAATTCGACGGCCACGGACTTCAAGCATCTGGAGCTGCTCAAGGGTGACTTGCGCCTCCGCCCGAACAGCGTCGTCGGCGACAAGGACGACGGACGCTTCGAGCAGTTTTTGGCCCAGGTCATTGGGTATGTAAACATAGCGGGTCCTCCAAATATCACAAACTATTAATTATTTTATTATTTTCACAATGCAGCTACTCGCCTTTTAAGATAACGGATGAGTAAGTCTGAAATATGCTTTAAAGTTTTAAAATGGGTAAAAAGGGTGTAACAAAATTGTGAAAATATTAAGTATAGAGAATATATTTCGATATATATATATATCGATATATATATATATCGATATATATATATATTTCGATATATTCGATATATATCTGAGTCAACTTAGGCGACTTCCGTCCCAGAAATTATAGCCAAAAAGTCGAATTTCCAAATATTTTTAACTTCTATTTGTATATTTACATATTTTAGAATCTGAAAATATTTGGAATGTTTTAGTACCATTAGAATAATGAAAAATATGGCACAAACAAAAAACTAGTTCAGATATTAGAGCCAATCTGAAACCAGTAGGCTATAATTTCCGAGTATTAAAAAAAAGAATATATGTCAAAGTAGGCTGAATTGTGAAACCATAAAACAAAGTTGCCTTAGTTTGAAAATCTCAGTGTTTCATATTTATGTGATCACATTGCCTTTTGAAACTAGTCAAACTTTTCAGAGTCGCGTGAATTGTAAAACTATAAAACAAAGTTGCCTTAGTTTGAAAATTTCATTGTTTCATATTTACGTGATCACATTGCCTTTTGAAACTAATCAAACTTTTCAGAGCACTTGACATAATAGACATTTGTTTTACTACAAAAGATATAAATTGTGTTATCTGTTTTAATTATATATTTATCACGTTGCAATTTGATCAAGTCTTAAGTGTTATTTGTTTTACTAGCTTCACTCTGGGCGACGCCAACATTGATAAAATGCAATTTGGCGTGGATCATCTGATGAAGCTGCACGACTCCCAAATGATGTAAGTAGCTCCTGCGCACAAGTTAAGCCAACAGCCAACTGATTACGTTCCATGCAGCAAACGCGGCAAGCCGGATAGCACCACTAGCTTGGCGGCCAACAAGTCCAAGGCAAACGATGCGACGCAGGCAGGAGCCGGCGGCAATGACTCGAATAACTCGAAGAAGTGCAAGGAGAAGATGCGTAAATGTGAGTAGCAACCGGTCTCGTATGTGGCATAGAGCTAACACTACTCTTTGATAGGTTGTGCGGACTACGCGGATATTGGTGAGCCGTGCAAGGAGAATCACTCGAAGAAGCGCGTCAAGAAGGAGTGCAATCATGCGCGCTTCAACGAGACGCGCGATCGCTTGCGCAAGAAACTGACGCAGATTGTCAACGATCGGAAGAGCAAGACTGGCCCGGAGACGGCTAAGCCACAGCTACCAAAGCCGCAGCCGCAGCCGGAGCCAGCGGTAGCCAAGAAGCCAGAGCCCGTGCAGACCCAGCAGCCGCCCACGCTGAAAGTGGTTGCATCGGCACAGGTGCAGGCGGCCACACGCAAAATGCCCACTGCTGCAGCGGCGGCGGCGGCTGCTGCTGCGGCGGCGGCTCTCAATGAGATTGGCGAGAACATTGAGGAGGGCGACAACAGTCTGCTGTGCCTGGACAGCCTCTGCAAGAGCATACAGATGCACACGGATGCGTCGGCGGCAGCGGCTGCGGCAATGTCTGGCGGCAGCGTTGGTAGCGCTGGCAGTGGTGGTAGTGGCAGCAGCAGTGCTGGCAGCTTGCCCGCAGATCTGAGCAGCTACAGCAAGGAGGAGATGATGCAGGACTTTGCCGAGTTTCTGGGCAGCTATACGCGTGAAGAGGACCAGCAGCGCTGGATCAATGAGACGCTCAACTTCATTGAGGGCAAGCCGCATCAGCCGCAAACGACTAATCCGAAGAAGGCGGCCAAAAAGGCAAAGCAAAAGCAGCGCAAGGAAGAGGAGAAGCGCATCAAGGAGCTGGAGGATCTGCGCAGCCAGTTTCTCGACATCTACTTCAAGGAGTTCATTGACAAATATGAAATGAAAACCCTGACGGCTGCTGGCGGCCGCAAGCGCGAAAAGAAACGCATCGCCGAACTGGAGGCGAACATCAAGAATCTGCAGCGCGCCAAGGCCAAAGTGGAGACGATCATACTGGAGCTGATCGCGACCGTTAAGCAGGCGAACAACGAATTTAGATTCTCCTATCTGCCCACCAAGGAGCAGCAGCTCGCTAAGCTCGCGCAAATCGAGGAGATCCTAAGTGGTGGCCCAGTGACAACAGCAGCCAGGCATCCATCGCCGCCACCACCGCCGCAGCAGCAGCAGCAACAGCAGCAAGCGCACTATCAGAATTTCATTAGCTCCGCCGCCTACTTTCCGCCGCACACGCCCGTCTGCTATGCGCCGCCCCAGCCGCCGCAGCCGCAGCAGCCGCAACAGTTGCCGCGCGATGTGATCGCCGCGATGGCGGCCAATGCCATAACCGCTGATCCATCGAAGCGCATTGTCACCATACGGCGCGTGCAGCTGCCGCATGCTGGTGGCGAGCAGCAGGTGACGGTAGTGGCCAAGGGCAGCTCACCGGACGAGGACAAGCTGCTCTACACCTTTGTCAACGGACACATGGTCGCTTCGGCGCAGTCGAGAAGCACAGCGCCAGTGCCAGCTGCGGTGATGCCACCAGCTGCGCCGGAGAAAAGCAACAAGGCTCGTCGCAAGGAGGCTAAACGAGCAGCGGCAGCTGCAGCAGCAGAGGCAGCTGCGGAGGCAGCAGCGGCGGCAACAGCAGCTGCAGCAGCAGCAGCAGCTGAATTGGAAGCCAGCGCAAACAGCGCTAAAAGCAAGAAGCAAACTAAGAAGGCAGCGCAGCTAGCCGCCGCTGCTTCCAGTTCCGGCTCGAGCAGCAGCTCCAAATCTCAGACGCCGCAAAGCAGCGCCGTCAACACGCGCGAGAACTCGGTGTGCAGCAACAAGCCCAAGGCGGCGACCAGCAAAAAGGCCAAGCAGGCTAACAAGAACCTGGCCGAAGCTCAGCTGGCCAAAGTGTTGGCAGTGAAGACGCAAGCCGAGCGTACGCCGGAACCGCAGCCACTTAAAAGACACAAACGCCTAAAGCCGCGCCTGGATCAGGGCCAGCTGGATAACAATCCGTTCAAGTCGCTGCATGTGCTCGACTCCTCGGACGGTGAGTGGGAAACGGGCAGCGAGTCGGAGCAGTGTGTGGAGCCACAGCCAGTGCCAGCCAAGCCAGTGGCAGCAGTTGCGCCCAAGCCAGCCAGTGTTGTCAAGCCAGTGACAGCAGTGGCGCCCATTGCCAAACAGAAGCCAGCGGCAGCAGCTGCGGCGCCGCCCAAGAAGCCCAAGAGTGAGCTCAATTCGAGATCGCAACAGCAGCAGTCGCAGCCAAGCAAATGCGCATCATCATCAACAGCAGCTGCTAATCAACGCAAGCAGACAACACAGCAGCAGCAGCAGCAGTCTCAGCAGCAGCAGCAGCTGCCGGCACAGGCCAAACCACAAGCGCAGCGCGCCTCCGAGTCGCGCAAGTCCAAGTCCATACATGCCCAGGCAGCAGCGCCGCCGCCTCCGATTGCTGCGGTGTCCAGCGGTCAGCGCGTGTCGCAGCAAACGTCGCGCGGCGGACGCGGCAGTGGACGCTCCAAGCCCACAAATGCCGGTCAGCAGTCGGTGCAGCAACAGTCGCAGCAGCAGCAGCAGCAGCCGCATGCGACTAGCAACAGCACTTGCTCCTCGAATGCGGCGGAGAGCGGCGCACCCAGCTCGAAGCGTTCGCAGCGTGGCAAGCGCGGACATCGCGGCCAGAAGACGGGTAAAAGCTACTACAACTCGCTGCAGGCGGACAGCGGCACTAATCCGAATACGAATCTGTTTGCTTTCACAGAGGATCTCTCGGGCATACCCCACAACATGGGCTATTTCAATCCCAACGAAGTTGCCATACCGCCGCCACTGCCGCCGCACGCTGGCAGCTATGCCAGCACGCTGGCCCAGCAGATGCAACATCTGCGCATCGGCAACGGTGGCTCGAGCAAGCAGCAGCAGCAGCAACAGTCGCAGCAGCAGCAGCAGTCGCCCAATTGCAGCATCATGGATCAGCTGAATCGTGGCGTTCAGGTGGAGCATCTATCACTGCCGCCGGGCATCACTCTCACCAAAGTGGATCCGGCCAAGAGCGAGCAGCTGCGCCAGAAGAGCGAGTCCATACGCAAGCTGTCGCGCCCGCTCTCCGAGCACCAGCAGCAGCATGCGCTGCACCAACAGCACCAGCAACAGCAGACGGCCCATCTCGTGGGCAACTACTATGCGGGCAATGTGGGCATGGATCCAGCCAGCAGCGTCATTATGGTCGAGGCCAATCCGCGCAGCAATCGCCACTGCCAGCTGCCAACTAACAACAGCAGCAATGTGGCCGCTGCAGCTGCCGCTGCCACTGCTAGTGGTAAATCTTCGCGTCGCCGTCGTCGCAATCGCGGCAAGTCGGGCGGTAATGGTGGCGGTGGCGGTGGCTCTGGTGGCACCTCCAATCTGAGCAACAAGCCGCATCGCTCCGGCCAGGACAGCCAACAGGCGCAGCAGTCAACGGCGCCCATTATGGAGGCCAGCGCTGGCGGCAACATCATAACGCTGCGCAATCCCATGTTCCATCAGGGCGTCAACAGTGGGCCACCCGTCGCTGCCAGCATGTTGCCCACCAATCCGAATCCCATTCCGCCAGGTATACAACACAAATAACCAAAAGCGAAGCTTATATTTAATGCCTTCTTTGCTTTACAGCTCGGGCTTTTGGCACCACTGTGCCCGTTGCCGCAGCAGCAGCAGCAGCAGCACCGATACCCATGGATCAACCGGCTGCGATTATTAAGAATGAGAACGGCATGTTCACCATACGCAATCCGGCGCTGCATCAGGCGGTGACCAATGGCCTGGCCATGGGCGGCTATCGCCAGTTTGGCAGCAATGTCAGCTACTATACGCCGCAGGAGGCGGTGGCCGAGGCGGCGCGTGCCACACAGCTGAAGCATCAGTCATCGCCGCCACCATTGGTTGTACCACACGGCGGTCCCGAGGCCACGTCAGCGGCTGCAGCGCCCGCCAATTTCTCATACTTCTCCAGTGGCTCGGCCAGTGGCGGCAGCAGCAGCAGCAGCGGCGGAGACACGCACAATAATATCAGTATTAGCTGCACAAATGTTTCGCTCGGCAGTCCGGGCCGCCTGGTGGGCGATGCGGCCGTCATTGCACGGCCCAAGCAGCCGCAGAAATGTTTGTCCGCCATTGGCAGCGAGCTGAAGCAGAAGACCAAAGACAGCCACTCGTCCGCGTCGAGCTCGAGCCAATGGTCGAGCTTTGGCCAGCCGTCGTCGGAGTTTGGTGCCGGTCCGGCGGGCTCCACGCTGCAGGAGAAGTACCAACAGTCGAGCTACTACAACGGCTTCGAGGTCTTTTCCTCGGCCGTGCCGCAAGCGGCTGGCGGCGGTGCTGGACCTGGCGGCGATTGTCACATGCATCATAATTGTGGCGATGATTCGCCGCCGCCAACCATCACCGGTTTCAATTCCTACCTTGAGGGCATACCTAACACGGGCGTCATTCGCTATGACGATGCGGCGTTCCTCAAGAATTTGATACCGGGCCAGCATCTGAACAATGAGGTGCGTTCCAGCGTGCCAATTTGGCCCAGTCAAGACAATATCTATCGAAATGATTATGTGCCAATTGAAAAAGTGTCATCTGCATATTTCTCATTCTATTCGTCTTGAATGAAGCTTGCAATATGAACAATGCGTTTTGTGTGTTTTCTGTTAATTTCAAGGCTAATTATACCCTGAACCCATTAAAAATGGGTAAAAAGGGTATTATGGTTTTGTGCAAAAGTATGTAACAGGCATAAGGAAGCATCTCCGACCATATAAAGTATATATATTCTTGATCAGTATCAACAGTCGAGTCGATTTAGCCATGTCCGTCTGTCTGTCTGTCCGTCCGTCCGTCCGTCCGTCTGTCTGTATGAACACGCGGATATCAGAGACTACAAGAGCTAGAGACTTCATATTTGGAATAAAAGTTCTCGTAATCCCGGGACAGATCAAGTTTATTAAAATTTATCGATAGCTCGTCCCGTTCAAAAGTTATCGATAAATTTCGATTTCAGACCAGCGTTTTTTGGATATAACTTACAAGTTATAAGAGCTAGAGGCCCCAAATTTGACATGTATAATCTCGAATAGCATACACATGAACAAATTTTTCACTTTTTGGATACCACCCCCCAAACCCCCAAAAGTTAAAAAAACGCATTTTTGAAGGTACGACCTTGCAATTTGGTTTGGTCACACATATTATTGACAATTATTTGCCCCAAAAATTTCAATAAGATCGGACGATAAACACAGAAGTTATTTAAGATTTAACTTTCCATTATGTGGGGCTCAGCGAAAAGCAAGCTAACTGCTTAGACCGCTTGCACTGCTTGTACTGCTTGTACTGCAGCATGTGTGTGTTTAGATTAATATGAATGATTGTAAGGACTGGGTTCAGGGTATCTCGTAGTCGGGCACTCCCGACTAGAGCACTCTTACTTGTTTTATTATAGAGACATAGTTTCAGTTGTCAACATCAATTTCGTGTAATCTGTCAATGAAATTCTAGTAACAAATAGATTAAGTTGCCTTGTAAAGTTTATTGCATTGACAACACTCAAATTTGACACTTTGACAAGCTGGGAGCAATTTGAAATTGATCTAATTGGAAATATATATTCTATTCGCTGTCAGGTCTCCATTCACAACATATCGGAGTCCAATTTCACGCGCAACAACACATCGCCATCGCCGCATCATGTGGAGATAACAACCGTGTTTGGCAATCGCACGTGCTCAACGAATGCATACGAGCAGCAGCAGCAGCAGCAACAGCAGCAGCAGTCTCAGGCCAGTGCCAGCTCCTGCAACAGCTACTGCGACAATGTGGCCACCGATTACGGCAGTGGTAAGTGCGGAACGCTTTTGGCTTTGGCTGAGAGACCTAATGTCTGATGTGCTTGCAGATTCCACCCACCTGTTTGTGCAAGGCAACATGCTGCCGCGAATAGCACAGCCGTCGGCAGCGACGCAGGATCCCTTTGGCTATGACTTTGAGCAGTCGGCCGGCTCCAAGCCGTCCAGCGTGGCCAGTGATCTGAACGAGTTCTTGCGCCGCAGTCCGCACAGCCAGCGCACCTCGCCATACAGTCCCGACGAGAACGTCGCGCTCGAGGCCTTCGTGCAGAACATGAGCGCCCTGCAGATCGCCAATGCCAACGCCGCTGCGAGCGATGCGGAGCAGTGTGCGCGTCTGAATGGAACCGCTGCCGCTGCTGCGGATGCTGCGGCCGTTGCCGATGCGACGGCGCTGGGCGGCGTTGGTGCTAATTGGTGGTAGAGACGCCATGACAACTGTTGCTCCATGGTCAACAATACACAACAAACACACACATCCTTCACATACATCCGCGCGCCAGTGACGGCCACAAAACGCAAACATTTCATTGATAAGGCGAAAAGATAAACGAAACAAAACAAAACAAAACAAAATACCAGATGAAATCATTCAAAATGGCTTAGATGTCAATTTCGGTGTTTCAGTAAATAAAAACAAAAAAAAGAATAAAAAAAAATAAAAGCAAATTCAATTAAATGGAACTCGAGTTGGCTTTATTCTTTTTCAATTTGCTGCTAAAAATAAGTAAATATTTTAAAATGAGTTACAGCTTACAAATTCAACAAATCTAATAAGCCTAGCACACAAAAAGGAAATACTTTACTGTTTTCAATTCTCAAAGATGAGCGAACCGGAGGCGTAGCTTACGCTGGAGTCCTGCATTTCCAGGCACTGGGTGCTCTGCGCGTACTTGAGAAACTTAAAGCTCATATTCTTAAAGCCCTGTTCCTGCAGGGCCTTAACGGCACCCAGCATGACGCCAATGGGATGACGTCCGCATATCGTATTATTATATTTACGTAAATACTCGGTGAACGCGGACGGGCTGAGCGTCTCAATGATGTCCATGCCCTGTTTGTCCAGCTGCTCGATGCACTTGTGTATGGGACCGCTGGAGCGATCGTAGTATGTGTAGCTAAAGCGTTCGCCCCAGTGGCAGAAATCAGAAGATATCACAAATAGATTGGTCGGATCCATAAAATACGTGGCCAATAGGCTGCCGTATTGAGCCTCCTGCTCGGGATTGAGAGAGCCCACAAGTATAGGCACAATGGTGAACTGATCTTTGAAGCTGCCATGATACCAAACAAATCAATTAATATATTACAATCTAGTGAAATGAAACAGATTAAGACGTACTCTTCCATAACTTTCGCTATGTATGGCAAATGCATCTCAATGGAGTGCTCATCCTCGTCCGTTTTCATGTCCATCCAAGTGAATTGTCCGGTCTTTTCCAGCTCAGCATTGACTGCAATTTACAAGTGTTTGAAACAGTGGCAATCGCTCTGTTGCTTGCAGTCTACGCACCTTCGGTATCAATTTTGAGATCGTATAAGGGTGTCTTGCACTTTTTCGCCACCGAAAGGGCACAGCCGCGCAGTCGGACGTGATGCGATGGACCCAATATGAAAATGCGATTACTGCAGAAATCAAGAAAGGGCACATCAGCTCAGTTGCGACATCACTGAATGTGTCTGCTTGAGATTGCACTTACACAACAACAGGGCTCACTTGGCGATAGGCAAACGCACCACAGGCACCACAATAAGCATAGCCAGCATGCCTACAATAAAAATTGCTTACAAATTGCATCTTAATCGAATCGAGAGCTCAAACTTACGGTGCAATAATGGCACGGGCAGGTCCATGCGACAGATCCGCAGCACCCAGCCAACGAGCCAATTGCCTGGAGAGTTCGGAGCCTGCAAAACAACAAAAGGTAATGGTAATGATATATGTATCACATTTGATTATTAACATTTATAAGCAGTATTAGTAGTAGCAGAAACTAAATTTGAACTTATACGTGAAAAGGAATTACTTCTTAAGACAGTAGCTAATATAAAGCTAAGATATGAAGAAAAATACTTGTCCCTAACAAAGTCGATAATAAATACAGAATTTACGGTATTTGAGGTGAGACTTAGTAGGTCCTGCGTTGCCTAGTAACAAACAAATCAACATTTTCCATTGTATACATAATTCAAATTATAGTTCTTACGCAGCTGCGATAAAAACAAACCCAACAAAAATCACATATTATATTCTGCTTAGAGTGAATAATTAAAATTTAAATTTTTTTGCAAACATGGACAAGGATAAGCAAAGCGATGAGTTGCTAAGTCGCATACGCAATGAGCTGAGTGCCATTCTGGAGGAAAAGTAAGTGCATCAAGAAAGTTTACAAGTTAATCAAATAAATGCTATGCTTATTCCAGTAATAGCAACGATCCGAAGCGCAAGATTTCCTATGAGGATCTCATGAAACCAACTCCGCTGCCCAGTTTGGAGCGCAGCAGTAGCCAAAAGAAGCCGAAGACTACAAAGATTAAAACGGGAATATATCACAATCCGCAATCGCATCGCCAAGCAGTGGGTGGTAAATCGATTACAATGAAGCCATCGAATGAGCGCCTAACAGCTGGCCAGAAGCAGTCGCGCGATGAGGACTCCTTATCGAGGAGCACATCCAGGCGCACATCGGCAACATTGATCAGAGACATGCGGCCCATTTTGGAGGACACTTTATCGGTGGAGTTCCTGGAATCTCAAAGTGGCAGGTCCATTGATGAGGAAATGCAGAAAATGCAGCTGGAATTGGGACAGAGCTATGAGCTGTTTCAAGGCATTGGTGAGAAATTTGAGGCGATCAATTTTGGCGGACTTAAGACACGCATCCGGGAGCTACATTTGAATAACACGCCCAGTGATCTGGGCAAGGTGACAGCCATCGAGCTGAAGAGGATGTTCGAGTCCAGTTTTGTGCAGAATCGCTTGGACAAGTTAACCACAAATGTGAGCGACGATTTTCGCCAGCATCCCGGCGAATTCGGTGACATACCCGAATTGAGCACCTTCTTCCAGACCTGTGCCCAACTGGAACACGGCCTGGATACGCTGAAGGCGCAGCGCAAGCGCAGCACCGATCTGGAAAAGCGCATGTGCTGGGCCACTGAGATAGCCTATGATCGCATGGAGGAAATTCGCAATTCGGTGGGCGACAAGCCGGAAACAAATTTCTAAGCATCTTGAATCAACAGCTTGCTTAGATGAAAATACTATTTTAATCTTGATTTAAAAATGTTTAAATGTCTCGAAATTTAAATTGGTCATATGCATCATTAAATTGTATATATAAATTACAATCATTATTGTTTACTTTGTGCATACATACATTAAATATGAGTCACGAATCAGAATTCCTTCTGGAGTCGAAGCGTTCTAATTTGCCAGCGTTGACAATTTACTGTTATCTATGCGATTTGCCCAATCTCCTATTATCATATTCTCTATGCACACAGGGTCAAAGACATTGAAATAAAAGAAAATATATGTATATTTAACATTACGTGAATCTGAGTACCAGCCTCCTGCGTGCGTTGCTCTCCTGGCTGACATGTTGATTGTGTTGCTATGTGCGAAAAATTAGCCCTCGAAAACGGTTTTAGATAAGCCAAATTAATTTTGTTTTCCACGCCCGCACTTGTCTTTGTGCCTTTTCTTTTTATGCAAAAGTGACGAGCACAAATACAAATGCACTGTGCATTCTTTAGTATCGGTACCAAGCATTTGAATACTTATCGTTATCGATACCCGGACAGTATCGTTTTAAACCCAGCGCAAGTCGCATCGAGCGTTGCGCGTTTCTTTTTCGGCTTTACTTTAATATTTAATTACTTTTATCAAATTAAATTTAATATTATTGTGAGTGTTATTGGAATTTGTTTCTATATTGGCAATATTATTTTGTACAATATAATTTGTATATAGTCATTGGCATTGCGTTCGAGTGTGAGTGTGCGTGGGTGCGTAAACACGGGAATGGCTACTCGACGCAAAGAAGAAGCATAAAAGAGAATATTTTGTGTGCAAGTGGATGGAAAAAGAAAATTTTTGTAATTAATAGTGCAATACGAAATAAATCGTTTCAAGTGGTGTACATAAAATATTGCCAGGTGTGTTTTTATACATCTCTAGTTCCAGAGTTAATAAACAATTGCAGGCTGTAATAGTAATACGCGGCAAATGAGTAGCATCGCGGCAGTGAGTAGCATCGCGTCATTGCTGTACTAAAACTAAAAATTGCCGTATTCGTATTCCGCCATTTTGAAAGCTGCGAGTCGAAAGTGGAATTTGGACGCGTTGCTGGTAAAAAAATGGTTGAAAAATATATAAAAAGTGCACAGAATTGATTAAAAATGCATTTAAAATGTGCAGAAAGCTAGCCGGCAAGTGCTGCTATAGAAATTGTGCGTGTGGCAATGTGTTTAGCACGTGAATTTTGTGCAATTACAAAATCGCAAAAAACGCGAGTGCTGCGGCCGCCACCGTCGCCGCTGCCGCTGCCACCACAAAGAAGAAAAATGAAAAGAGAAATATATAGAAAATGAAAAGCCAGTGCGCTGTTGCTGCAACAGTTCTATTTAATAACAAATAATATTATGTATCTATACACTTTTGTGCGGGTTTTACATGATCGCTAATCTCGTAAAATGAACAAATGTATTGCTTCTTCTTTTTGTTTTCACGCTGGTCGTGTATGCTCATGTATGTGTGTATGCTCATCTGTGTATAGCTGTGTGTGTGTGTGTGTGTGCGTGAGCGATAAACGTGTACAAGGAAAAAATTTAAACGTGCAGAATTTCGCATGAATTTTTAAAGCCGATTTACTATGCCTGTTTGTGTGTGTATTTTTAGGCGTGCTACTGAGTAAGCCAGTGTGTAAGAGGAAGCGAATGATAGAAATGAAATATTATTGTTGTTGCCCCCATACGCAAAACATAAATAAAATTGTGCAATAATATTTTCCATACAACGCGCGCGCACCAACACAGACACAATTGGTATGCATGTATGCGTGTGTGTGTGTCGAGTGACAATATACACGCAAGGTTCACTGCGCAACGCCCCTTGTGCCTTTCAAATTCGCCGCTCCCCCGCGCTGCTGTTGCTGTGTCTCATCGTTGTTGTTTTGCCGCCGCCACACTTTCGTACGTGAGTGAGCGAGCAAGAGCGACAGCTCTGCCGTCTCCTGCCTACCCCCTCCCCCTGCCTTACAGTAAGCGAATGACATATTTCAACAGCATTTATGTTGCTGTGTTTGGTAAGCATAGCGTTTGGAGTCCTTTAAAGGGTGAAAGTACAACTTGGAAAGTTCGTGCAAGTGTGCGAGCGAGACGCAGGCTTTTCAAAACTCTTTAAACAGTTAAAGCTCACACTGCGCGCTCTCTGAGCAAAAAAAGAGTGCGCATTAAAGTTAGTTCTCTGTTGCTGTTGCCCCCTTTAGTCCTATAAATAGCCGCCGCTTCATTGTACTTGCCCAGTGGCCTGCAGCGACAGCGACAGCGCCTGCATATTGATTGAAAACAAAAAAAACTTGTCCGAGCTTAGTCTGCGGATCTAGCCCCGTTACTCGCCCGCTGCTGCGAGGGTATCGATGCCAGTCCCGTTTGTTATGTGCCCGACACATGCATTGTTTTTGTTTTGCAATTTATGCATACATACATAAATAAATAAATACAAATGCGCACACACGCAAAAAAGAAAAGAGTTTATAAAACGTTCATAAATATTTTACGTGCACACACACACACACAGAGGCTGTTTTTCCCCCTCTAACGAAATTGACGCTTGCTTGTTTTTAGTTTTATTACAACATTTTTTCGCTTGTCATGTTTTTTGTCGTTTCTACGTTCTGGCGCCCCTGCCTCACCCATCTCACAGCAGACACACACACACATACATACATACACTTGTGCTCGCCTGTCTGCGCTGTGTAATCATATTTTTTTTTTGTTATTGCCACCTCCTCCCCATCATCCAATTTCTGTCTATTTCGCGTATTTGCATTGTTATGGATTTTCTTCGCTCTTTTTGCAGCTTTTTCTCTCTTTAACGATCTTGTTTTTCTTCTTCTTGTTGTTTTTGCTTTGGTGGCAAGTGGCAGACAAACAAACTCGAATTAGCTTTGTTTTTATAAATTCGCTTAACATGAAAATGCCACTTTAAAAATTTTCCTATGGCCCAGAACAATAAAGGTTTATTGTTGTGTAGAGATATCTGCTATCAATGCGCATGCAACTGCTGCACCCCTTCCGCCCACTGCATATTACAGTTATCGTGTGTGCTTATCACTTTGTGTGTTTGTTTGTTGTATTTTTTACCGCTTGTTTGTTGCTGCGCTGCCAATTTACAAATACAACAAAATGGCAAACAAAGTGCACACCTGCGACAGGAATTTCACACTTTGAAAATCGAAAACAAAAGCACCAAAATAGACGGCAGTCATTTCAGTTTTCATTCCCATGCAAGAAATATAAATATATAAATGCTAAAGTAGTCACTCGCAAATGGGGAATATATATAGTCTATTTTGTTGATTGCCCCAAATACTGAAATAAATAAATGTTTTAGATAAACAGTCAAGAACTTTCATTGTTTTGAAATCTTATAGATATTATTATGCACAAATCATTATTTTTGCCAGCGATCACTGTACGTGTATATAAATAGACACAGATATCGGGGCAAAATTTGGGTTCCTCGCTGGCTGGCTGCTTTGTATCAGCCATCGATCTGCGGCCAATTCACTGACGCGCTTCTGGTCTAAATAAAATCGTATAATTCAACGCAATACACAATTGGATTGTTGTGCCAAATGGTTTTTAGCAGCAGCTGCTGCTGCTGCTAACGGCTAAAAGCGTGCGAGCCAATATAAATTGTTGTTATTTTTATGTTTGTTGCCGCCCTGTGAGTGACTTGCAATGCTTGCAGTTGTTTTTTTTCCTCTTGTGATTTGCATCATTCTCTCGCGACACACACAGAATAGCAAAGATAAATAAAAAAAATTAAAAATAAAAAGTACTTTAACTTAAAGCCGTCAGCTTCGGCCGGCTTCAAATGCAAATTGCACGAGAGCGTAGACGGAAGCAGAAAAAGCGCGCCAAATGCGACGTCATGGAGTAACGAATCCGTTAATTCAAAGACAAAACAAGTTGCGACGAGAGAGAGAGAGAGAGAGAGAGCGCGAAACAAGCGAGCATTTAAATAAAAATTCAAGCTAAAAAAAAGAAAACTTCCATTGGCAAACGCAATCAAGTACGTGGGTACAGTACGCCTATGCTATAGTGGAACGAACAGTAAATACATATGCTTAATGTATCATATGATTTGACTCGAACGTAAAATGTATGCTCGCAACATATTAAACATTGTTACAAAATAGCTAACAAATACTAAATTATATTGGCAACATTAGGCAAACACTTTTAAAACACACGAGACGAGTGCGCCCTGTAGTAATAATAATTTTTGCGTCTTTGTCGTACGAACAAGCGCCCCGCCGCCCCCTGCCCCGCCCCCACATGACCCCCAACTCAAGCGGAAAGCACTCACAAGTCGCGCTTCTCGCTCTAACTTACGCTCTCTACCTCGCTCTTACTCGCTCTCTTTCTCTCTCTCTCTCTGACTGTTGACTGTTGCAATGGCGTCATCAGCGTCAGCGCTTTAAAAGTTTTTTGCCTGCCCCAAGAAACACACACACACACACACACACATAAACAAACACGTACTGTATTGTGTATGTGTGTGTGTGTGTGTCTTTTTGGAGTGTACAAATGCGCATGACTTGTAAATATGTACATATGTATATTTAAACGTGTTTCACACACACACACACACACACACACACACTCGCATATAGAGGACTTGTCGGCTCGAGCCAATGCCTCGATTTCGTTATTGTGGCATTAAGCCAACAAACAATTTAAGCCAACATGAGTTTTTCCTGCCTGAAAAATTGTGGCAAAAAGAAAGAAAGAAGTCAAATATACACACACACACATTGAAATTGTACTTTTGCTGCTGCTGCTGTTATCGTCGGGTTGATGATAAACCGGTTTGTTGTTGGCTTGGTTTGACTTGAGCTAATGGCAATTATAAAAAAAAGAAGAAAAAAAACAACACAAATAAAAAAACGCTACGCCATTCGTGTTCTTAGTTCAACTTTTGCTGCTGTTAGACAGCCGGCGGCTCGCATCGGATCGGCTCGGATCGGATCGGCTCGGCTCAGGTAGCAGCAGCAATAAGCAGTGAAATGTATCTGTTGGATACATTTGCTGTACACTCATCTGCGGCGCTATAGTTGTGATTTATGTACAATTGTATGTGATTTACTTTGTGTGTGTACATTTGGACATGAGCATATATATCTATATAGATATATGTGTGTGTAAATATGTATATTTATATATAGACATCAACAGGTTTTTCGCTTGGTTTTTTTTTATTTATTTTTTTATTTAACTTTCTCAATAAAAGCGTGCGAAGCAGCAACAGCAAGTTGCGTGGGCGCGTGAACACGTTGCTGCATCCTGGGGCAGACTAAAGTTGCTGCTGCTGCCGGTTTTTATACCCTGAACCCATTAAAAATGGGTAAAAGGGTATAATGAAGTTGTGCACAAGTATGTAACAGGCATAAGGAAGCATCTCCGACCATATAAAGTATATATATTATTGATCAGTATCAACAGCCGAGTCGATCTAGCCATGTCCGTCTGTCTGTCTGTATGAACACATGGATATCAGAGACTACAAAAGCTAGAGACTTCATATTTGGAACATAAGTTCTCCTAATCCCGGGACAGATCAAGTTTATTTCATTTTATCGATACCGTTTAAAAGTTATCGATAAATTTCGATTTCAGACTAGAGTTTTTGGGACATAACTTCAAAGTTAAAAGAGCTAGAGGCCCCAAATTTGGCATGTATAATCTCGAATAGCATACACATGTAACAAATATTTCAAGGTACGACCTTGCAATTTGGTTTGGTCACACATATTATTGACAATTGCTTGCCCCAGAAATTTCAATAAGATCGGACAATAAACACAGAAGTTAAGTTAAGATTTAACTTTCCATTGTGTGGGGCTCAGTGAAAAAGCAAGCTAACTGCTTAAACCGCTTGCACTGCTTGTACTGCTTGTAGTGCAGCATGTGTGTGTTTAGATTAGTACGAATGATTTTAAGGACTGGGCTCAGGGTATCTCCTAGTCGGGCACTCCCGACTAGAGCACTCTTACTTGTTTTTTTCTTTCGTTTACTTGCTAAACTGGTTTTTGGCGCGCTTTCAAATTGTATATGTGCAACTGTCTGCTTTTGGGCTTCCTTTCACTGCAAAGTCAGTTTTGCCGTCGCGTTTTTGGCTTAACTCAACTACTTAATCAGCCCAAAACTGATACAAACGGCTCTCATGAGTTCCAACGAAAATTGTTTTATAAATAAACAAAGCATTGCGCTGGGTGAACGTTCGCTGATTGGTGGCATAAATCTATATACTAAATGAAATGTACATGTCATAATTGCGTTGCCATTTAGTTTTGTTGTTAGCCATTAAGTCGAGCATCTGTGCAGTTTGCTATTTGTGCTTGACATTGCTATTAATATGATTATTGTTATTGTAGTAGTAGTAGTAGCAGCAGCTAGCAGTCAGTTCTGTTCAGTTTAAACGTGACACACGACTGCTGCTGTGGCTATTTGTGTATCTGTATCTGTATCTGTATCTGTACAATTTCATATTGTTGCGACAGACAAAAGCAGCTACGCTGGCTGCGCTTATCAATAATAATACATGAAATGTGCCGAGTATGATTAGTCGCAGTTTCTGAATGAGGCAATCGCTTAAATTCAATCATTTCGTTATCAATTTTAAATATATATGCCATAATTACATACATTTTTCTTCGGAAATCAAATTTTGCAGTTAATTTCAGTGCTTTTTTGGGTTTGCTTGGAAATGCCATACGCTATATTTATTGATTAATTGTTTTCCCAGCACAATTTTTTGCTTTCTTAAAGTAAATTCCTTATATTCATTTGTTGCCTATTTATAGCTGGGTAAATTTAAAGTGCGCACAACGACAAAAATTGTATAAATGCATACAAAGCGACCTTGCAATTGTGAATATCAGCCATGTTCGCACTTTGGCTAACTGAAACAAGTCGGTCGCAGCGTGTTCTTATCATGCAGCGTGTTGTTGTTGTTGTTGCTTGCTGGCCAGCTACAACGACGCTGTTCTGTTCTTTACGCTTTGATAAGATACGGCCAAGGAACACGTCAGCTAATCCAAAAATCAACCACAATAGAGCAATAGCTGAGCGACTGAGTGTTAGTGTTGCTGTTGCTGTTGCTTGTTACTGTACCTTGTTGTGCGTCTAATCAAAGCAAACGATGTTGATAAGCGCACTAGAACGCAGGCAGGCAGCCCATGAAACGAGGGGGCAATGCCACTCTATATCATGATGTTGTTAATATGACGATAGCAGCTGCTCAACAACAGCAACAGCAACAACAATAGTCTTTCAGATAGCGACTGCAATACACATAACACACAAATACTCAAATACATGAGACACACACTGACCCAGGCTGTTGAGGAGGCGTTAAATTTCCATGTTATTGCAACAACAACAAGAACAACAACAGAGCACCTCCCAAGCCGAGCCAGCTGGTGCACTCAGTAACTGTGATTGTGGCTCTGGAGTGTGAACCGAACGGAACGCAGCGCAATCAAATAGTATCTATCTATCGCTGACGATTGCGAAATCCAAACGAGAAACTTGTCATCGGTGAATATTGTGCTGATACTGGCGCGATTTGTTAGCGATTTGTTGGCGTTGCTGTTTTCAGTTGTTTGTACTCGTACTTTGACATCAGATTTCATGTTTTCCATTTAATTTGCCACTTGTCTGTTTCTGGCTTTACTTTTGCTACATACATTTATCTCTCTTTGTGATTGCAGGATTCTCGATTTCAATATGAAGCGCCAAAAATGATTGCAATGTGTGCATCGTCGTCTTGAAAAGGTTTTGTTTCCGTTGATTGAAATTAAAGCAACTGAAACACACACACACACACACACTGAACGCAGGAACAATTGTGGCACATAGCACTGCAAATAAGTCGAAATTGAAAGTTTTTTACGAGCGCGCAAGAACCATAAAAATACAGAAGATACAAGTGCTGCAGCAACCACCACACAAAATATAACAAAAATTCAAAATGGATAAAAATCTTATGATGCCGAAGCGTTCGCGCATTGATGTTAAAGGCAGCTTCGCCAATGGCCCACTGCAGGCGCGACCGCTGGTGGCGCTGCTGGATGGACGCGACTGTTCCATTGAGATGCCCATACTGAAGGATGTGGCTACAGTGGCATTCTGCGATGCACAGAGCACATCCGAAATACATGAGAAGGTACGACACTTTAACTGTCCTACCTATCAGTTGACATTATCTAATAATTGTATAATGCATATTCTAGGTGCTAAATGAAGCTGTTGGCGCTCTAATGTGGCACACTATCATCTTGACCAAGGAGGATCTTGAGAAATTCAAAGCTTTACGCATCATTGTGCGCATTGGCAGTGGCACAGATAACATTGATGTGAAAGCCGCCGGCGAATTGGGCATCGCCGTCTGCAATGTGCCCGGCTATGGCGTCGAGGAGGTGGCAGACACAACAATGTGCTTGATATTGAACCTATACCGACGCACCTATTGGCTGGCGAATATGGTGCGCGAGGGCAAAAAGTTTACAGGCCCCGAGCAAGTGCGGGAGGCGGCGCATGTGAGTACAGATTACTAAGATCTATCAAGAAAAACTCTATATGACTAATATATTTGAAATTTCTTTAATAGGGCTGCGCACGCATTCGTGGCGATACCTTAGGCTTAGTTGGATTGGGTCGCATTGGCAGCGCTGTGGCGTTGAGAGCAAAAGCATTTGGCTTCAATGTTATATTCTACGATCCCTACCTACCCGATGGCATTGACAAATCTCTCGGCCTCACACGCGTCTATACGCTGCAGGATCTGCTTTTTCAGTCCGACTGCGTCTCACTGCATTGCACGCTCAACGAGCACAATCATCATTTAATCAATGAATTCACAATTAAACAGGTAATGCGACATATAACACACACAAGGAAATGTTACACTTACTAATGCAATGCCAAAACACTAATTTCAGATGCGACCTGGTGCATTTCTGGTGAACACCGCCCGCGGCGGTCTGGTGGATGACGAGACTTTGGCGTTGGCACTGAAACAGGGTCGGATAAGAGCAGCCGCATTGGACGTGCACGAGAACGAACCATACAATGTATTTCAAGTAAGAGATTGTTGTAAAACGAAACATTTTACGCAATCTGAGCCGACGCCGCAACAACGCCTGGCATGTGTCATACTAAACGAATTGCTTTTGTTGACTTCCAGGGCGCACTGAAAGATGCTCCGAATCTGATTTGCACACCACACGCCGCCTTCTTCAGTGATGCATCCGCAACGGAGCTGCGCGAAATGGCAGCCACCGAAATTCGACGAGCGATTGTCGGCAATATTCCAGAAGTGCTGAGGAATTGCGTTAACAAGGAGTACTTCATGCGCACGCCGACAACCACTGCGGCCGGTGGCGTCGCAGCGGCTGTTTATCCCGAAGGTAAACTACAAATGATATCAAATCAAGAAAAGTAGTGGGAGGCTGAAACAGATGCCAGGGAGAGAGCGTTACAAACAACATAACAAAAACCAGAAACAGTAACAGAAAATCAGAAATCGTTTAAAACCACACAACATACACAGACAACACACACACACACACACACACACACGCACATTAATGCAGCAAGCGTCTACATACCTACATACTTCTATTCTTCTGATTCATTTCAAAGCACACACACACACACACACACATATAAATACATATATAATGAGAGAGGTAGTAGAGTCGCGTTGAATCAAGATTTCAAGAACGCGTGCTATAAACGTTGATATATAAGTTAAACAGTTTAAGCTATATAAATATATATATATAGATATTTAGTAGCGGCTTTGGGCCGCATCACGAACATGAATAGTGTATGTTGAGATGAGGAGGTTTAGAGCGCGACCGATGTTTGATAAAAGTATGAAATGATTACAACACATATACGTATACAAAACTCACATATATGCATAGTAAAGCTATACAAACTGCAAATGCTTAGCAAAGTAACGTTTTTCGTACTAACTCAACTCAAAGATACACATGTATGTATGGTTTTTAAAGAATTAATTGTACGCTTAGGAACAGCCACAGTTGGGTCTGAATCAGAACAGCGAATAGCTCTTGGAATTTCTTGTTTTATGTTTTGTTTTTATTTTTATGTATTCATTCATAGTTTATTTGTGGCAATTCCAAAACGAAAAATTATAATTGTTAAAACTTAAGATCTGTTTAACCCAAAAATAGATGGATTAGAAGCACAAATATATATTTATTTTAGAAATCGTTCGTCTTTCAAAATTCGTGGCCCAGACTCACAAAGTGGTCAGCGTTTGTAGTTAGTTTCAAACTGTTGAATATACAGAAGTAAATGTATGTTTACATTCAAGCCTCATAATTATTTACAGCAAAAGGTGAAAGTAAACAATTTGATGGATTGTTGTTAATTGTTCTGAGATCCTGCCTCAAACATCTATTCTAAATAACGACTTAACTCATCCGATAAACGATTGCGAATTAATGTAAAAGATTTTGTTCAAGCACATATTTATATAACGTATTATACTTTGTAATATTACTACTAACCAAGCTTAAAATGGATATATCAGTAGCTTTCAATGCCTCCCAAGATGTAGCTACGAATCGAAACATATTATTTTTAAGAATCCATCGCAAAATCGCCATAAATTACTGACTTTCTTGAAACAATTGAAATTGCAATGATCTATAAATAGAAAAACCGAATTTTGTAAAAATTATGCGATTTACTTTTGTTGCTCAATACTAGAACACTGCTCTATTATGCATAATGATCTCATCATCCGTGTTTATTTTCGCCTTGCGTAAAGATCTTTAAAATGCTGAGACCACAAAAAGAAGTAATTATTTCAAAAACGTACACACCTATACAGGCAAGAAAACGAAAAGAAGAAGAACACGGCGCGTGAAAGTAAACCACATCTATAAATAAATATACTAATAATAATAATTATAATATGAAAAAGAGAGAAAATTAAAAGTAACATTAATGCATAGTCTATGTACATTTAAAATATATAACAGAAATTATATTAAAACAAAACAAACAAAAAATATTACTATTAAAAACTTAGATTAACATTAAAGAGGAGCAGATAAGAAAAAAGCAAAAATACAAAAAAACAGCACATTATGATCAACCGAGCAGTCGGTACATTTAAGAATTGTTAGCGTGTAAAATGTAATAATATTTACATTACATAAAACAAAAACAAACAAACAAACAAAAAAAAAACAACGGCGCAAAGTATAATTTTGTAAAATTTTCGCAATTTAAGTTAACAATTAAACAATTAATGCAATTGACGCCAAGTTTTTCACAATTATTTTTTATAATTTTCGCTCAAGACCAACATCAGCAAAACAAAACATATTCCATAAATAAAAAATTCAACTTTATACGAAACGCATCAGGAGTTTTTTCATTATGTTTTCTGTTTTGTTCTTAAAGAAGATAAATCTGTTAAATTTCAAGCACAAAAAATATATACGCATAGCTACACACACAAATACGAATATACTACACACACCAAACACTCACACACACACACACACACACATCTACTGAAGCATAAAACAAGCATACCCCCAACATACATCTATAAAGAAGATCCTAAGAGTATATAGCAAGCTGCAACAAAAAATGAGCAAATAAAGTTATACAAAAAAGAAGGAAATTAATAAGCATAAGCGTAAAAGTAAAGAGACAAAAAGAATAAAATACTGTTATTTTGTAATGTATAAAAATATTTTTAATAACTGTGAAAGCTAAATAAAATTAAAAACAATTGATAAAAACAGAGCAAGTTAATTTCGAAAAACAACCAACAATACCTTTCCAGAAAAACAAAAACAAAAAAGAAAATAACGAAAACGGAAAAAAAATACAAAACATAACAAATAAAACAAATCTTTAATGAACCAATTATTGTTGCTTTTGTGTGGCGCATTATTGCAAAATTGCTTAACAAATAATTATTATTTACCCGTTTTTTTTGATAATTTCTTTCTATTTTGGGATGATGGCATCATTTGAGTGCAGAGCAGAGCAAGCGTGTAAAAATATCGTAACGTAACAAATCGATTTATAATTAGAATAACAAATTTAGTAAGACTTCCTCTCCCAATCGAAAGTCAGTAATTTATGACCGTCGGCCAGCGGGATTGTGATTGCGATTGCATATAGCATATATAGTTAATATAGACTATTTGTATTGTAACTGTAAGGAAAGCAAACATCATGCTACACTACACAAGATTTCGGCCCACAGTGGGTGGCCCATCACAATTGGAGATCGTTCGAGTTGTAGAGGCGCCTGTTCTGAACTCATTCGCATCATAAGTTCTATCTGCCTGCTGAAAGCGGCAACACTCTTTCCTATTCGCCACTAGCCACTTCTAAGACCACACGCAGCCACCACCAAATCAAGAACAACTCTATATCTGAAACTCCCTACATTAAACCACCTACTCCCTTCCTCAAAAAACCGAACCAAACCAAGTCAAAAAAAAAAGAAAAACGCAACATTATATTAACTTTACCTCTAAACAAAAATACCAATACAAAAATCGAAATACAAAACAGGATTAAATGGCGGCTATTATACAGGCGCACTGCATCATCGGGCACACAGCACCACACCGCATGATGGTCCACACAGTACAACAAATCTGGGCGGCAGCAGCAGCTCTGCCCTGGTAGCGCCACCGCCCGCCGGCACCAACTCCGTGGCAGCAGCGGCTGCGGCTGCGGCTGTGGCTGCTGCGCTCCTGCCGTCGCCGGTGCCGCCGAACGCTGCTGTGCCAGCGGTGCCACATTTGTCGCCGCAAGTCGGTGGATTGCCGCTCGGAATTGTGAGTAGCCAATCGGTAGGTACAACATGCACCAGTGTTCTCTTTTGTGTGTGCGCAAATAATGTCGTGTGTCCAAGTCGTTGTTGTCGTTGGCCAGTAACACCCCTACTGTGGTTAATCAACACTCTGTGTGTGTGTTGTGTTGTGTGTTGTGTGTATGTGTGTGGCCTAGCTTACTGTTATTGTTGTTCTTGTTGTGTTGATATTGATATTGATGTTGATGTTGTTTGCCAATTGTTGTTATTATTGGTCATTAGTTGTTGTTTGCCTAGGCTAGGGTTTACTAACATTATTATACATATATACTACTATTATGCCTATCCATTTTAAACAATACCTACATTTTTATATATATGTGCGAACGCATCCCATGTTGCCCCAAATTGTAATCGCTTTCACTTCTTGCTTTTAGCACCTGAGTGCGCCCGACCCTAATAACCATCTGTCATCGAGCATTAAATCTGAAGTGAAGGTCGAGTCAACGGAGACGCCGTAGGCTGCTGCTGCAACGTTGCTGGAGGCGGACAAACACCAACAACAACAACAACTACAACAAGAACTGGTGCGACAACGGGCAGTGACATTATGGAGCTTCATGCAGAAAGCGGCAGGATGGCAGGCAGGCAGGAAGGAAGGGAAGAGGCAGAGGTCAGATCAACTACTACTACTATACTGGATTATGCATAGTCGGACAACCCGTGATCTTACATTTGTTGTAATGCCAATTTACAAATCACATCATCCACATCATCGATTTGTTCTGTATCTGTAAATGTCTTCAAATATCTGTCCGGCTCCTGTGTGCCAGATCCATGCGCATCTGCGCCCAGCCTTTGATTTGAATTTTTCCAAGTTTCTAAGTTATAATTTAAAATACGATACATATTTGCATTACCAACCCAAAACACAACAAACAAACAAACAAACAAAAAAAGGATACCTAAAGAGAACCCCAAAACAAACAAACACACACACAAACACACAACACGCCTCAAAATTAACTACGTATGTATTTAGAATATAATTTGTAACTATTTAGAATTTTACAGTTACATTTTAAGACTTTTATTTGTATTGCAGCAAATTGTAAGAGAAAATATGTTACCTACATATAAGCGCGAAAACAAAACAAAACAAAAAACACAAAATGTTGGAAAATTTTAACTAAAAAATAGAAAACAAAAAAACAAGATTTATGGTAAACAAAAGCAACACACACACAAGAGAGACGTTTAGTGCTTAAGATACGTTTAAAGTACATAATAAAAAAACAAACGCAGTGTATTTGTGTATCTATGTTTTTTTTTCAGTGATAGAAAAATCGGATTTTTTATAGAATGATCTTTCTGCGTCAATACTTTTGAATACCTTTTTTAATTTGGAAATTTTGAATATGATTTAAGTATTGGATAATATATCATTTATTATGTTATTGAAACGTTGTGCTTAGCGTTTATTCCTTAAAATGTATGTGATTTGGGAATTCTGTGGAAAAAAAAAACACAATTACTGGGGTATGTAAACTTTTATTTGACTCAATTATACACAGAGGTTTTAGTTTTTTGTCGGGTGGTATACTATTTTAAATGCTACATAAACACCAGTTCTAAATTAGCATAAACTACGCAGCGTCAAAACAAGTTTGCTTTTGTATTTGTAGTACAATCTTTTACGATACAGTTAAATAGTTTAGTTATCGTTAATAAAGTATTTGTAGGTCGTTTTTTTTTTTCTTTTGGTTTTGAATTGTAAAATTCCTCAATATAATATGCAACATTTAACACACGGCCATTCTTCCAAATATCGAAGGTCCATCACGTTTTTCACTTAATTTTAAACGGTACTATCTAAATTTCAGAGTCTGACTACGGAATGAACAACATACATGGAGTAAGTCGAAGATAAAGTATTAGATCGTTCACGAGCACATTCACATTAAGAGCATTGCTAAAAATCATTTGTATACAATTAACATTTTGAAGTATTTCCGTATCTCTTGTTGAGCTAAATACAATCCATCAAGCCGGCCACGAAACCATGTACATGCAATTTTTGGCGCCTAACTAACTAGTCAAAATACAGGACTAATTGGGTGTGTGTGATATACAAGCAAACAATGTGCAGTGATTGAGAGCACTTATCTACAAATGAATTCCGTATGCAACACAATCGAATATATGAATTGATATAACCGTAATCGTCGTATTCACAGTTCCCAAGAATGTACATTTGTGTCGATTCTTTTCAATAATATCGTATTTGTTTTTGTTGGGTTTTGAAAACCAGGAATATGTTTGAATGTTTTCTTCTTTTTTTTTGCACACATAGATATATGTTTATGTGTTGAGTATGAACCACGGACCGTATCGAGTTTGAGTTATAGTTTAATAATAACTGTTTAATTATATTCCGAGTTTTACTTATTGCTTAGAAAATAATTAATATTTTTTTTAATTTTATTTATTGCTCAGAAAATAAAACTTGCGACAGTTCTATGTTTCAAAATCGAAGGATCAAAATTTTATTCGATAAATTTTAATTTCAGTATTTGAACTTAAAAGTATTTTTTTTTAAATTTGGTATAGTATTTTTTATAAATAAATACAACTTAATTGAAAATTTATGGAATGGTTTTTTTATGTGAAAAAAACTCAAGCCTTAAGGTTTCTTTTCTGAGCAATACATAAAACTCATCATTATTTTCTAAGAAATAAATACAACTAAGTAATCTTTATAGCTAAGTTTTTGTATAGAACTCAAAAGAAAATAAAAATTAGGACACCAAAGGATATGTTCTGTAACAGAAGTAATAACGGTCTACTCCTTAAGAGCGTGTCACTTTTTCGGTATGATTTTTTTCGGCAAAAAATCGAAAAATCATTGTTTGCGGTCTGTGGTAAAAACACGTTCTATCAAAAGCATAAAGTACTCACAATACTTATCATATGTCTACGCTCCTTTAGTTCAGCGGGTGTGTCACTTATAAACGAAAATAAAAAGTTAACAAATCAGAGAACATGGTCCACAATCAACTTAAAAGAAACGCGTCAGACGCGGCCTCATGAAGCGGAAGGCGCCGTAGCAGCCAAGACCGATGAGTCCGTACTTCAACGTATTCTTGCAGACCCGCTGACTGAGGCTGGCTGGTGGTATCTGCAGTATGGCTGGTATCGTTGCTGGGTCCACATGGCCCCACATTTTGGCAATGCCATTGGCGTGTCCAATGCCCACAACGCCAACGACGCGAACGGGACGCACCTGATGGGCACCGGGCGCTGCCTGCGGCAGAGCAGCCAATTGAAGTGAGTGACACAGATAGAGATCGCGCTCGCGGACGAATACGTCGGAGAAGGCGGGAAACTCGCCGGCCATTTCCTGCATGAGCTTCTCGAGCAGATCACGCTGCTTGCACTCCTCCACCTCCTCAATGCTGATGCTGTCCGTGAATGTTAGACGCCACACCAGCTTCATTGTCTGCCAGAGGGACAAGGCGCGCAGTGCACGATAAAGTGTGATACGTATGGGTCGATCGCCCAGATGCAAAATGCAGCCAGGCAGCTTGTGTATCTCCTCGAAGGCGCGTCGGAACTCACCGCCTGGCGCCATGCCCAGATCCTTGGCGATTTGTGCGCTCATCTGCAGCAGCAGAATAAAGAAGATGCCATTGATGTAGCCGTGTGTCTGGAGTATGCCGCGGATCTATAAGAAACAATATATTATACAAAACGGTCTGCATTTAATTGTCTTATAGTCTTGCTCATTTACCTTGGGTATGTTGATATTCTTGGCCTCCTCCAGCAGTGTTTTCTCATCAAGCTTCAGTATGTGTACACGCGATGGACATAGCTCAACCATGACCACATCTGGACGGACATTGCGAATGACCTGAATATAGAGAGAGAGAGAGAGAGAGAGTTTTAGCGTGCATTTAATTAACAAATTCCAGATTGACTTACAAAAGAGACGTCATCCTGTGACTCCTCGCTAAAGTGCGCCGTGCCCACAAGGTAGACCTTGCTGCCAAACGGCGTGTTCAACAGCGTAACTGTTGAGGGTAAATTCTGATCGAATTCCTCCAGGGAATCGTATATTACAATTTCGCGCTTCGTCTGCGGCTGATCGCTGCCCACTGTTGCCGGCTCCGCAAGCTGCAGTTGCATTTCGCTGCCACCATCCGCTGCGGCCGATGCCTCGGCTATCGAGATGTCCAGCTTTTGCTTGCTGGACTGCAGCAGGGATTCGGCTTTGCGGCGTCGCTTGTCTGTGGCATTATCGGCGATTTTGTTGGGTGACTTCTTCAGTATGTTCATCACCTTTTCGACAGCGTCATCGGGATCATCGGTTGAGAGGCGTTCGATCAGCACGACCTTCTCCAGATCCTCCTCCTTGATTGAATTCTCATTGATTTCTATAATTGACAAGTTTGGGTTATCGCTTTTGAATATTGTCTTGTTGGCCAGCTGCGACTTTGGGTCGACTTCCTCCTGCGAAGTGTTTGTGTCTGTGCTCTCCGATTGTATTAACAGCATGCTGGCATTGATCGACGCCGGATTATTCGTCTTCACCGGCACATATGTATTGAAAGCAGATGCTTCGATGCCGTTTCCATTGCCATTGCCATTGCCATTCCCATTACCGTTTCCATTGCCATTGCCGTTGAGAGAGGCGGCAAATTCATCGGCGTTTAACATTTTGTGTGCGAAATTTGTGTGGCCTGAGCTTTGATTAAAGTCGCCGTTGAGACTTTCTGCGAACATAGATAAGCATGTGTATGGATAATTAGAAAAATATAAGAGTAAGTATGGATTTATAAGTAATGTGTCTGCTGCGCGTATAAAGCACCAAGTTCTTTTAAAAACGATGATGTATATTTTTCGTCAGACTTATCAGACGTCTGCTTTATGAACTGTTGCAGTAAGTCAAAACATTTCTGCTTCATAATTAACGCATTCGATTTTTGATCTTCTTCATTCTTGGCCAGCTTCGCTTCGCTCTTGCCCACAAGCTTTGCGTGAAGACCTGTTTTCTTTTTGTTCACAATCTTCTTAAAATGGTCCTCATGTGCCCCATATGCCCGGATACAAAGTAGTTCAATTACTTCTTCCAATTCCCCACCTACTTTCACGCAATGTTCAATAAAGCTGTCATCTTCGGCAAAAGGCGCGAATATTTGAGCTAAAAACTGCTGCGGAAATGTCTGAGGAGTTTGGCAGTTGAGCGCCAGCTGCGCCGCAGCCAAGAGTTCAGTTTTCATGATCTGTTTGCTGCTGTCAATCTTTCGGCTTTCCTTGGTCAGCTTTAGCAAACTCACTGCCATGTAATCGTTGTCAATATTCAGCGCAGCTATCTGAAGTTTCAGCGTGCTCAGCTGCCGCTTGAGATTTGCCTGCTCCTGTTTCAGGTCGATATGCATCTGCTTTGCTATTAACCCGTAATTAATCGTGTCCTGGGTCTGGCCAGGTGGAGTTTCCTTTGTGTGGCGGCTGTTCATGTTTCAATGTGTGACTATTAACTTTTGTGCTCAAGCCGATGCTGACGAATTAAGCCTCAAAGCCAACTCAAAAGTAATGCAGTATCCGGATATAAACAGCGTATATTTTTTATAAAAAAAAAACTATATAAATTTGTATTAAAGGTATACAACATTGATTTTGGTTGAAATTTATCAAAACTTTTATTTTAATGTGTTGCGAAAGACGACTAACTTTTAAATGATTATAGAATTAAGTAGAACATTCTGAAATCAGAACGTCCATATGTCAGAAATCATAGCAAAAAATACAAATTTCCAATGTTTTCGATTTTTTTGTTACTTTTTAGAAAAACGAGTTTCTTAAAATGGTTTTAGTATCAAAAAGAACAGAAATTATAAAAGCTAGCATAAGTAGTTAATTTTAAAACCCCCTTGGAACCAATAGTTTCTAATTTCCAAGCGTCCACCGTATTGTTTATAGTTTTAAAACACTTGAGCTATTCGAAATCCTATCTAAAGAACTTATCTTACTCTGCAAAAAGTAAACTAAGCACAATAATTTGTATGCATATAAAAATATGACAATCTTGCAGATCTAAAGTGTTCCAAATTGAAACTTACCATTGCACGATCTGTAGTTCGTCGTGGACAGTTGATGGTCGAGGGCACTGTCATAAAATGTGCTGTCGCCTATGTAGGATTTGGCCTTTGGGTCCGGCGTACCCATTGTCGAGTCGCTTGAAGTTGATGCTGATAAATCCATCTGTGCACAATCGGTGGTCGTGGATGTATACTGTTATTATATACTATGTGTGTATGTATGTGTGCGTATATTTGTGTGCTCAGCTGCTGGATTGGAAGAATCGGTTACGGGTTGAAATTCGGTTTCAGTTTGTATTGCAGCCTTCACCCACGTATATATAGATATGTATATATATATACATATATATATATATATATATATAGTGTATGTGTTTGTTTTGTATATATATGTATATTATTTGTGTGCACGTTGGTCTGACATCAGTTTGCTGTGAGTACCGTATTCTGAGAATAACTGTAAGGTTAGTAAGAATGAATGCGAGAGATTAGCAAAGAGCTACCAAATAGATAATACCAGTCTACTATCGTGAATTTAAAATTTAAGTGATTCTGCGTACGTGTACATATTGTTGACTGTTAAAACACAGCCTAGTAACATTAACAAATCATGACGAAATCGAAACCAAAAAAATAACACAAATTTTATCCTGCTACATAGATATACGCAGTTATTCAGCATGAGCAAGCAGCTGCTACCCACATTATTTTGATTGTTTTGCTTTCGTCAGCTACTTATACAAGTATTTCATGTGTACACATATATATATATGTATATGCTATGTGTGGAACATACCTGAATATCTTAATTTGACGCTCACAGAAATTAAATTGACATTAAATTTGAGCAGCTGTGGGTATTCTCAAATGCAGAATTTGCTATTTTGTTTAACGAAAAACCCAAAAAACTAAAGAATGAAATTGTGATTGTGGCAAACTGAGCTAGAGCGTTCTCTTCTTCTTCCAAGCGTAGACCATTGCTGTCAATTATACTGAAATGGGATGTACACACTGTTTGAATGTGCATTAATTGAGTATTATTTTAAAAGTTATTCTTAATTAGATATTTACATAACTAATAGGTTATTTATGTTTTTAATAGCTTAATATGAATGCATGCTCAAAAATCTGACAGACAATGATTGCATGATGCCAGCGGCTTGACAAACAATTATTTTTTTCACTTTGACTGCATAGGACAACACTGTAAATAACAGCTGTTCTGTTCACCGCATTTGCTGGGAATTCTGTTGTTGAAAAGTTTAAATTACAACTTTGTTTTAAGCCATGGCGGATGATGGAGAAGACCAGAGCAAGGTAAAGTTTTTATTATTCTATTAATTACGAGAGAATGAATTTGTATTTGCTTAATTTGTTGCAGAGCTTCGTTATATTTGGGCGCGATGTTGCTCAGATCCCATGCTTTCGTAACAGTTTTCTTTATGGCATCAGCGGTGGAATAGGCGTCGGTCTATTGGCCTTCTTGGGCACCTCCCGCCCACACCTCTCCACACACATTGGCTTTGGTTCCTTCTTTTGTGGCACCATTGTATATTGGATGGCCTGCAGGTTAGTGGTTGGAACTTATCTAAAAAGCGGCGTTATAAAATCTATTATATTTATTGATGTACAGATATCAATGGTCATCGCGTCGTTTTGAGCAGAAACAACTTCAGGAGGCAATGCGTCGTCAGGCAATGTATGAAGGCACTAAAGTCGAGCGGGACTTGGATCTGAAGTCTGCGTAGCACTGTGCAAACATCTAGATACATGTATAGGTTGTTAAACTGTGCTAACCCTTAGATACATTAAGACGAACTGTAGTTATTTCATTTCAATTGTATAAATAATCAGCATAGTATATGTATACGCAGATATGAAACGTTTTGTTAGATTAAAGGCTTAGATGTATTGTTGTATTAACGATTGATTAGATGCATGAAACATTAACTGTAATGTGTAAGTTCAATACTCTGAACTGCACTGCTTGCTGTTTATATACTTGAGTAATTATCTGCTTTCAGTGATAAGCTAAATTTGTTACAAATCTGGATTGACTGCCTCGTTGGGTCAACAAACCAGAGGCATATATACATATAACATACATGTGTCAGTTTAAGACTTAATAAAATATGTACACAATTCACAAATGGAAATATTGTCAGCAACAGCTATATTGATACTGATCCTATGCGAGCGGTCAATTTTAACTGATCTTTTATTTGCCTAATTACTTTTAAACGAGCTACCTTGGCCTACCTGATAAGCAAATCGCCATGTGTCCGTATTCTCTGTTTACGAAGAGCAATATAATCAAGCGAACTGCCACATTTTCAAAATACTTGTTCGATCCTTCTGAGTGGCGCCGTCATTGCTCGACTTTAATCTCAAAATTGCTGCGCCTCAGCGTCAGAACGATTTCGTTACTTGCTCGAGCCGGTCGTGTTTTTGAGTGTGGGAACCGTCAGGCTACAAGCAACAATCAACTTGTTTTTGCCTCCAACACATACATATATATGTACATATAAAAATAGATAGACAAATATTGTACTGATACATATACTTACTATGTCAAAGACTGCAGCAACAACGTCTGTTTTGGTGTTTTTTGTTAATGGCAAAAAGGTAAAGTTGTCGACAGAATTGAGTGAATTTTGATTGATTTGAAATGTGTTCAAATGTTTTAAGACTTTTAATTGATTATGTAAATGAAAAAGAATAAAATTCACTTTTAACGACAATTGTTATTGTTTTCCGTTCGCCAGTTACGTCAAACGGTTGTGAATAAACGAAGTTGCTGATTCAATTGAGTAGCATTAATTCTACACATTTTAAATTGATTGCTTTTGTCGCGCTGATAACAATTGACCCACAATATTGGGTCACTATGTATTCCACGCCTTATCAAAGAACTTTTAAATTTCAATGAATTCTTCGCGTGCTATAGACCGTTAATAAAGATAAAATTTGTATAATAATAGAATCACACAAATGGGTTACGTATCCTAAGTCAAACAGCCTTGTGCAGTGCATACTTAATATACAATTTATAACTGGCTTAGATACAAATAATAAAACAATTCCCGATTGCCTTGCCACAATGTGCACATAAAACGTGATCAATGTACTTACGCATCTAATTACTCCACGTGCTGTAGTGGGAGCTAATAGCAGTCAGCATTAGATTAAAAAAAGAGCACTTCAGACTTTTTCGTCACTCGCTCAACTGATAAAGGCCATACAATGTATATGTACCTAATCTTTTTATCTGTTTGCATTTACTGCTGTCGTAAATACTGCTCACCAAGTGCATCTATGTACAACATACTAAACTGCATCCACTTGTAAACATACTTGCGCTGAATTCCAATCAACTTGGGTGTGTTGTTCTAGTCACTTGCCTGATAATAACTGATAGTACGTTACAAATGTCGAGGGTTGCAAAACAGGTTCAACCTGAAAATACACAACACAATGTTGACCCAATTGCAAAAATAAGACAGCATTTCAAAACATAAACATGATGGTAAACAAATGTTTGACCTTCAATTAAAATAGTATATAACTAAATTCCTAAAAAAAAAATGTTTACTTCTGATTTGATCATAAAATATGTTCGCGGGTGCAAAATCTATATTGGTTAATTAATAAAAAATATGTTACATAAACATAAACTAATTGTTTATCAATATGCAAGCTTCAAACTCAAATTTTTCGTCTTATTTTTAGACTTAAATAATTTATAAATATTTCGATCAGCGTCTTAACAGCTAATATTTATATATATTTAATAATTTCGCTCATCTTATTATTATTGTTTTACATTATTTTGCACTAAAGTATAATAGACTCAAATGAAGAATATTTACATTTTAAAATTTGATTTAAGTTTATTCGAAATAGTTTTCTCAGTGTATGCAAACTTGTCTATGAGTTTTAAAGTTTCAATGTTGTTTAAATTTTTAATGGAAATACAAATAAATAATACAAAATTTGCTTTGAAGATTAAAATATCTCTCACCTGTGTATTTGATGTTATTTTTTCATTAATCTATGCTGACAAGTACAACATTTTAAAAATAAACATTCAAAAACAAAAATACGTTAAACATTCTAAGTGCTTTTAAAAAAAGTACATTGAACTCTATTATCAGTGTAATTTTGTTTGGTTTCTTTTGATAAGCCGTTAATTAAATGTTTTTGTCTAAATATTTGCTTGGAACAGGTGACCGACCCGAATCCTGATCCAGAATGTACCCTGCTCACCTATCTGCGTGAGAAGCTGCGGCTGTGTGGCACAAAGCTCGGCTGCGGCGAGGGAGGATGCGGTGCGTGCACAGTGATGATCTCGCGCCTGGATCGGGGCAGCAACAGGATCAGCCACCTGGCCGTCAACGCCTGCCTGACGCCGGTGTGTGCGATGCACGGCTGTGCGGTGACCACCGTGGAGGGCATTGGCAGCACGCGAACGCGACTGCATCCGGCACAGGAGCGGCTGGCCAAGGCGCACGGATCGCAGTGTGGCTTCTGCACGCCGGGCATTGTGATGTCCATGTATGCGCTGCTGCGCAATGCGGCAATGCCATCGATGCGGGATCTGGAGGTGGCATTCCAGGGCAATCTGTGCCGCTGCACCGGCTATCGTCCCATCCTCGAGGGCTACAAGACGTTCACCAAGGAGTTCGCCTGCGGCATGGGCGACAAGTGCTGTCGCGTGAATGGCAACGGCTGTGGTGGCGGCGATGAGCCCACCACCGATGACACGCTCTTTGAGCGCAGTGAGTTCCAGCCCTTCGACGCCAGTCAGGAGCCCATCTTTCCGCCGGAACTGCAGCTGACTGCGGCCTACGACGAGGAGAGCCTGCTATTCCGCTCGGATCGGGTGGCCTGGCATCGACCCACTCAGCTGCAGGAGCTGCTGCAGCTCAAAGCTGCACATCCGGCTGCCAAGCTGATTGTGGGCAACACGGAAGTGGGCGTGGAGGTCAAGTTCAAGCATTTCCTCTACCCGGTGCTCATCAATCCCATCAAGGTGCCCGAGCTGATCGAGGTGCGTGAGTGCGAGGAGAGCGTCTACTTCGGCGCCGCCGTCAGCCTGATGGACATCGATGCATATCTGCGCCGGCGCATCGAGGAGCTGCCCGAGACGCAGACGCGCTTCTTCCAATGCACCGTGGACATGCTGCACTACTTTGCCGGCAAGCAGATACGCAACGTGGCCTGTCTGGGCGGCAACATCATGACCGGCAGCCCCATCTCCGACATGAATCCCGTGCTGACCGCCGCCTGTGCTCGCCTGGAGGTGGTCAGTCTGTCGGGTGGCAGGCGTTCGGTGAACATGGGCGCCGGCTTCTTTACCGGCTACCGGCGGAATGTCATCCAGGCGGATGAGGTGCTGCTGGGCATACACTTCCAGAAGACGACACCCGATCAGCATGTGGTGGCCTTTAAGCAGGCCCGGCGAAGGGACGATGACATTGCCATTGTGAATGCCGCCGTGAATGTGTGCTTTGAGCCGGGCACCAGTGTGGTGCAGTACATCCACATGGCATTCGGCGGCATGGCGCCCACAACGGTGCTGGCGCCGCGCACATCCGAGCTGATAGTTGGACGCTCGTGGGATCGGGCACTGGTGGAGCTTGTTGCGGAGCAGCTATGCCAGGAGCTGCCACTGGATGCTTCCGCGCCCGGTGGCATGATTGCCTATCGGCGCTCCCTAGTCGTAAGCCTCTTCTTCAAATCCTACCTGGCCATCAGCCGGAAGCTGTGCGATGCCGGCCTCATGCCACCGGATGCTGTGCCGGCGGCGGAGCGCAGTGGCGCCGACACCTTCCACACGCCCGCCCTTCGCAGCGCCCAGCTGTTCGAGCGGGTGTCCGGCGAGCAGCCCAGCCACGATCCCATTGGCAAGCCCAAGGTGCATGCCGCTGCCTTGAAACAGGCCACCGGCGAGGCCATCTACACGGACGACATTCCGCGCATGGACGGCGAGCTCTATTTGGGCTTTGTGCTGAGCACCAAGGCGCGTGCCAGGATAACCCGGCTGGATGCCAGCGAGGCACTGGCCCTGGACGGCGTGGAAGCCTTCTTCAGCGCCAAGGATCTCACAGAGCATGAGAACGAGGTGGGACCGGTGTTCCACGACGAGCACGTCTTTGCCGCCGGCGAGGTGCACTGCTATGGCCAGATCATTGGCGCCATTGCAGCCGATAGCCAGACGCTGGCCCAGCGCGCCGCTCGCTTGGTGCGCGTGGAGTACGAGGAGCGCCAGCCGGTGATTGTCACCATCGAGCAGGCCATCGAGCATGAGTCCTACTTTCCCAACTATCCGTGCTATGTGAACAAGGGCGATGTGGCGCAGGCCTTGGCCGACGCGGATCACACGTACGAGGGCAGCTGCCGCATGGGCGGCCAGGAGCACTTCTATCTGGAGACGCATGCTGCCGTCGCTGTGCCCCGCGACAGCGATGAGCTGGAGCTCTTCTGCTCCACGCAGCATCCGTCGGAGGTGCAGAAGCTGGTCTCGCATGTGGTCAACCTGCCCGCCCATCGCGTCGTCTGTCGCGCCAAGCGTCTGGGCGGCGGCTTCGGTGGCAAGGAGTCGCGCGGCATTTCGGTCGCCCTGCCCGTTGCCCTGGCTGCCTATCGGCTGCGACGACCCGTGCGCTGCATGCTGGATCGCGATGAGGACATGCTCATCACCGGCACTCGGCATCCGTTCCTCTTCAAGTACAAGGTGGGCTTCACCAAGGATGGCCTCATCACTGCCTGCGACATCGAATGCTACAACAATGCCGGCTGGTCCATGGATTTATCCTTTTCGGTAAGTATTTTATGGTTTATTTAGTTTTATTGCCAAAAAGTACAGTATTACCCAGAAATGCCTATTAAACATTGAAAACCCCCATAACTCTGTCAAAACTGACCCGATTTTCGTTCCTGAGTCAGTTTTGATCATGGTTTGACCTCAACATTACATCTGCATTCCAATTTGGAGCACTTTCATGTTTTCCATTTTCTATCAAAAACAACCCAAGAAAACTGTTCCCAACTCAATAGAAATTCCGTTTTAAGATTTAAAACTCCCATAACTCTGTCAAAACTGATTCGATTTTCGTTCCCGAGGCAGTTTTGATCATAGTTTGACCTCTGCATAAAATCTGATCGATTTTCCATCAAAAACAAGCCACGAAAACTGTTCCCAAGTAAACAGAAATTCCCTTTCAAGATTTAAAACTGCCATAACTCTGTCAAAACTGACTCGATTTTCGTTGCCGAGGCAGTTTTGATCATGGTATGAACTCTACATCAAATCTGCATTTGAATTTGGAGCACTTTCTAATTTCCTATTTTCTATCAAAACAAGAAAACTGTTCCCAACTCCATAGAAATGCCCTTTCAAGATTTATGTAAAACTCCCCGACTGAAACAATATTGATTCTTTTGCAGGTCTTGGAGCGTGCCATGTATCACTTTGAGAACTGCTATCGCATTCCAAATGTGAAAGTGGGTGGCTGGGTGTGCAAAACCAATCTGCCATCGAATACGGCCTTCCGCGGCTTTGGTGGACCACAGGGCATGTTCGCTGGCGAGCACATTATCCGGGACGTGGCACGTGTGGTTGGCCGAGATGTGCTGGACGTGATGCAGCTGAATTTCTATAAGACCGGCGACTACACACACTACAATCAGCAGCTGGAGCGGTTTCCCATCGAGCGCTGCTTCTCGGACTGCCTCAAGCAATCGCGCTACCACGAGAAGCGCCAAGAGATCGCCCGCTTCAATCGGGAGCATCGCTGGCGCAAGCGGGGCATTGCCCTGGTGCCCACCAAGTATGGCATTGCCTTTGGCGTCATGCATCTGAATCAGGCGGGCGCCCTGATCAATATCTATGGAGATGGATCTGTGCTGTTGTCGCATGGTGGCGTTGAGATTGGCCAGGGCCTGAACACGAAGATGATTCAGTGTGCGGCTCGAGCGCTGGGCATACCCATTGAGCTGATACACATCTCGGAGACGGCCACCGACAAGGTGCCGAACACGTCGCCCACGGCGGCCAGTGTGGGCTCGGATCTGAACGGCATGGCCGTGATCGATGCCTGCGAGAAGCTCAACAAGCGATTGGTGCCCATTAAGGAGGCTCTGCCTGCGGGCACCTGGAAGGAGTGGATCAACAAGGCGTATTTCGATCGGGTTAGTCTGTCGGCCACCGGTTTCTATGCCATTCCCAACATCGGCTATCATCCGGAGACGAATCCCAATGCACGCGTCTACAACTACTTCACAAACGGTGTGGGTGCGAGCGTTGTGGAGATTGACTGTCTAACGGGCGACCATCAGGTGATCAGCACGGACATTGTCATGGATATTGGCTCCAGCATCAATCCGGCCATTGACATTGGTCAGATCGAGGGAGCCTTCATGCAGGGCTATGGCTTGTTCACGCTCGAGGAGCTGATGTACTCGCCGCAGGGCATGCTCTACTCCCGCGGACCCGGCATGTACAAGCTGCCCGGATTCGCAGATATACCCGGCGAGTTCAATGTGAGCCTTCTGACCGGCGCACCCAATCCACGAGCAGTTTATTCATCAAAGGTAAGCTGGCATTAAATAACTTAATAACAAATATCTCACATACTTATTATCCTTTCAGGCCGTTGGTGAACCACCACTATTCATAGGCTGCTCAGCATTTTTCGCCATCAAGGAGGCGATTGCAGCGGCGCGCTTGGAGCAGAACTTAAGCGCGGATTATAATCTGGAGGCGCCGGCCACCTCAGCACGCATCCGCATGGCGTGTCAGGATAATTTTACGCAGCTGGTAAGTTTTTTTGTTTGAAGCAATTGTTCAATGTTAGCTAATTCGTTATGTTTTGCAGCTCAAGATGCCAGACGCGGGCAGCTATACGCCCTGGAATATAGTGCCATAAGAGCTGACAATTCCACAATGCATTTGTTTTATACAAAAAGATACCTATATATGTTTGTACAGTAGAAAAGGACTATAATTAATAAATATCAATGTGTTATGTTATGTGTAAATTCAGTTCAAATCGCGTCGCAGTTACATCTTACATCTAATGCCGCTTAAACACAATCTTCTCAACCCAATCCAGGTAATTGAATAGCTTTGTGTAGACACCGGGTGCATTGGGCGCCGCACAGAATTTTCCAAAGGATGTTATGCCTACGACGAAGGCGACGCAATTGTTTTCCGGCAGCACAGCATGCAGTGGTCCGCCGGAGTCACCCTGACACGTGTCCTTGCCGCCCGGCAAGTAGCCGGCACAGAACTGCGCATCGATGATGCCATTGGGCAAGCGACGCTCCTTGCGGTAGATTTGCTTGCAACGCTGCTGCTTTATCATGTCGAGCTCCACTTGGTGCAAGGCGTTCGACTTGGCGCCCAGGAATTCAGTGCGTCCCCAGCCAGTGGCCACCACCGACTTGATGTGCAGATCGGGTATTTGCCACAAACAGGCGGGACGCACACGATCCGACAATTGGGCGCGTTTGGTCAGCTTGAGCAGCGCTATGTCGTGGTAGTAGGAAGACGAGCGATACTTGGGATGCAGTATGATGATGAGTATCTTAATATCCTGCTGCCAGGCACTGCTAACGTTCAGCTGCTGTGCGCCCAGACGCACCATGTCTGGCGGCTTGCTGTAAAGCATATGAGTGATGTATAATCGGAACTCATTAATCCTTGCAACTCACCTACCCGATGTGGCGCAATGTGCCGCTGTGAGCACGTACAGCTCACTGACCAGCGTGCCGCCACAGCCCCATTTGATGTCGCCGTCGCTCTGCGTCCAACCCAGCGCGGTCATGTGTGGAAAGAGAGCGCGGAGCGTGGGCGTGCCACCCACTATCAGTGGCACACTCGGCACACACTGTTTGCCCGAAAAGCTGCGACCAGTGTCGCCCAGGCGTAGTCCACGCGCTGCTCTATTGTACTCCTGGCATTCTAGAACAGGCTTGGCGTTAAATAAGTGCTTAAGAAAGGTCTAGGGAACATTGTAAGGGACGTACTTGTGGCGCTGATACGCTGCGCCTCGACATGCTTGTCAGCCAGTGGGCAGCAGATGACCGGCACATTGTTGCGATGCGTGCAAATGTCGATGCGGGTGCCGTGGACGCGATATTCGCGTATAACGTGCAGGCACTGATACGCCAGGATGCAGTAGCCGCTGCGTCCGTCGAAGCTGCGCCGGCAAAAGGCACCCTCTTGCAGCGGCTGTGATTCTACAGTCCGCAGCTCATCCTCGTTGTCGAATTTTACCGAGCTGTCGGACAATTCGCTACTCTCAACTCTCTCCGCTTCTGCGGCGTCGCTGTTACCATTGCCTGCAGATGCTAACGCCTCCTGGTGCCAAGGCTCTGCAAGGGTGTACTTTGTGGTTTGGTAATTCATTATATCAAAGGCATCGAGCGCTGCTTAAAACTGAGAAGTTTGAAAGTGGTTTAAGTATTTTATGAATTTCATTTATTTACCATACAGCGCCTGCAACTGTAGCAGACAACACATCCACTGAAGCCTGACAATTGTTGACAAAATTGGCATTTCTGCATTTGTCGATGCTCTTGTTTTGTCGCTCACACATTGGTATTGCGCAAGTATAATTATTATTATTATTTAAGTTAAATTGGTTTATAAGTGTTTTTACAGTTACTCGAGTCAGCTGCACAGCAAAAGCTGAGTAAGACACACGATAGTTTTTAAATAAAAAGCACGACACGCGCCCAACTCCAACTCCAATCAGAATTAGGTGTTAGGCGTTGCCAGGCAGCACAGTTATTAAATCGATGTGGCAGCTTTGGTAATCGGCTATGCAAATTTTTAAATGGCCGGCAAGAGTAAAAAGAAACGGAATAGCAAGGATTCCACATCCAGCAATGCGGGCAGTGGCGAAGGCGATGATAAGAAAAAGAAAGATGCCGCCGGAGGCAGCAAGAAAAAGGCGGGCGTAGGCAAGTCCATTGGTTCTGACATATTCAATGATGCTGCCATGGATAATGCCTACTATGTGTGTCACAATGTGCAGGTTGGTTTGAATCTCAATTTCTTGATGTAAACTTCAATATCATATGTACATATGTATGTGCTTGCAGGATGTGCTTAAATCGCGAGGCTTTCCTTGGCCGGACGGCCAAAAGAAGAAGAAGAAGGGCAAGCGTTGAGGAAATAATTACATACATATGTACATACATACATACAATAAGCACATTACACATAGTTAGGGTATTCCGTCCTTTGATTTTGTATATATGTAATATATAAGCATTAATAAATTCAAACATAATTGTATCGAATGTTAAATCAAACATTAAAAACTGTGTTTACACATTTATTTTACTCACAAATATGGCTCAAATGCAAGATGTATAAGGGCATATTAAGTTGACCGGTGTTTCTATATTTATCAGCCGAATCAAGTCATCAACTCGATACCAAATACAATTTCTCAAAGCGCACTGAACGTAACGCCAAACGACAGCATCAACAACACTTTCTAGAACAAACGTCAGAATCTCCAAATCTCCACGAAACCAAATCTAAATTGTCGGCGTGTGAAAATGAACAAACAGAAACAAATCAAATCACTCGTTTTGTAGAATTGCCAAATAAATGCGCGAAGGCGAATCGCACAAAGACTGCAACATAAAAATCAGAGAGTCGGGCGGGCGCACGATTCAGTTTGGCGGCAGCAGCAGCAGCAATAGCAAGCGAATCAGCTACGTTTGGAAGGAACAGCTAAGCAAACATGGTCAAGGCACCGGCAATTGGCATCGATCTGGGCACCACCTTCTCCTGCGTGGGCGTCTGGCAGAACAACAAAGTGGAAATCATAGCCAATGATCAGGGCAATCGCACAACTCCCTCCTATGTGGCCTTCAACGACACGGAGCGCCTAATTGGCGATGCGGCGAAGAATCAGGTGAGTCAACTGCGCCGGTTGCACTTGACATCAGCAGCTATAATTGGCCAACTTTGGGCATACACAAAATCGGCATAATAAATATTAAAAATAGTGCACAGATGGTCGAGTGAAAACATATATATACACAAATAGTTTGAATATATGAATGAAACATTGAACTACATTCATGAATATAAATGTACATATATATAAATATTTGCATCTACATAATATATTCAAATATGCAGTAAGAACTTTTGTGCCAAATTCTCTTCCAATTGTAATTGCAGTTCAAATATTTGATGGTTTTAAAATTGTTGATATTCAGAATTCGCATGAGTGGGTGTGGCAGAAACAATTCATCAAACCAAGTGATGCGAATGTAATAAAAACAACGTTGATGAACAAGAAAATATACTCTCATAGACTTTCATATGATTTTCAATGACGCGAGTGGGCGTGGCGAAATTCTTACCTCATAAATTCTTTAAAATCAACACTGGTCACTTGGAAAGTTGCTTGTCCATATCTATCAGTACTTAGAACCATATGTTATAGTTACCGAAGGTTTTGAAATAATATTGTACACATTTTCGAAATCAAAACAAGTGGGGAAGGATTATCTTCTAAGATTTTATACTCTTTTCGAGTCTATGGATAGATTTAATCAGCTTATATTGGTTTTGCTTACTGGAGATAACTTTAAGGATTTTCGACAGATTTTTAAAATAAAAAAATTATTGATTTCGTCATGAGTATAAAAACCACAATTTTGGATTCAAAAGTTATTTTTTGGTACCCTAGAAATGCCCTTTGAAGATTTTAAAGTTTTAGACCAAATTGTTCATGGTTTTACCTCTACTTTTATTCTATATTTAAGTTTTGTTTAATTTTGAAAATTTAATTAAATTTTGAAAAGGGTATATATACCAAAAGTCATCAAAGATATTACTTTTCATATCAGAAATAGTTAAATTGATAAAAAAAACCACTATTCAGAAAAAGGAACCACCTCTGAAACCAAGAAGTTATCATTCATGGTAATAACTTTAGAGTCTGAGAACAGAGTATAAAAATAAAAGTGAATCACATGCATATATATGTATATATATATGTATATATATATGTATATACATATGCATTCATATATTTATCCAAAAATCAATGGAATTTATGGATACAACCCAACAACAGTTGGCCACTTAAAAATAGCCAAAATAGCACTTTTCGCTGACTAATTGTATATGTTTACGACCAGGTCGCGATGAACGCCAAGAATACGGTTTTCGATGCGAAACGCTTGATTGGCCGCAAGTACGATGACCCAAAGATCAAGGAGGATCTGAAGCACTGGCCCTTCAAGGTCATCAACGATGGCGGCAAGCCCAAGATCGAGGTCGAGTTCAAGGGCGAACGCAAGCGCTTCGCGCCCGAGGAGGTCAGCTCAATGGTGTTGACCAAGATGCGTGAGGTGGCCGAGGTCTATCTGGGCGCCAAGGTGAAGGATGCGGTGATAACTGTGCCCGCGTATTTCAACGACTCGCAGCGTCAGGCGACCAAGGATGCCGGCTCCATAGCCGGCCTGAATGTGCTGCGGATCATCAATGAGCCGACAGCCGCCGCCTTGGCCTACGGCCTGGACAAGAACCTGAAGGGTGAGCGTAATGTGCTGATCTTCGATTTGGGCGGCGGCACCTTCGACGTCTCCATACTGACCATCGACGAGGGCTCGCTGTTCGAGGTCAAGGCCACCGCTGGCGACACCCATCTGGGCGGCGAGGACTTCGACAATCGCCTGGTCAATCACTTTGTGGAGGAGTTCAAGCGCAAGCACAAGACCGACATAGCCAGCAATGTGCGTGCCCTGCGGCGCCTGCGGACTGCCTGTGAGCGCGCCAAGCGGACACTGTCCTCCAGCACGGAGGCCTCGCTGGAGATTGATGCCTTGCATGAGGGCATTGACTTCTATTCGAAGATATCGCGTGCCCGCTTCGAGGAGCTGAACATGGATCTGTTCCGCTCAACGTTGGATCCGGTGGAGCGTGCGCTGAGCGATGCCAAAATGGAAAAGAAGGCCATTCACGATGTGGTCCTTGTGGGCGGCTCCACGCGCATACCAAAGATACAGCGCCTGCTGCAGGACTTCTTTGGCGGCAAGCAGCTCAATCTGTCCATCAATCCGGATGAGGCGGTCGCCTATGGCGCCGCCGTGCAGGCAGCCATACTCACCGGCGTGGGCAGCTCCCAGATCCAGGATCTGCTGCTGGTGGATGTGACGCCGCTGTCGCTGGGCATCGAGACGGCCGGCGGAGTGATGACCAAGCTGGTGGAGCGGAATGCACGCATTCCGTGCAAGCAGCAGCAGACCTTCACCACGTACAGTGACAACCAGAATGCGGTGACCATTCAGGTGTACGAGGGCGAGCGGGCCATGACCAAGGACAACAATCTGCTGGGCACGTTCAATCTGACGGGCATACCGCCGGCACCGCGTGGTGTGCCCAAAATCGATGTGTCCTTTGACCTGAACGCCGATGGCATTCTGAATGTGGGTGCCAAGGACAATAGCACCGGCAAGCTGGAGAAGATCACCATCACCAATGACAAGGGGCGCCTCTCCAAGGCCGAGATCGATCGCATGCTGTCCGAGGCGGAGAAGTACAAGGACGAGGACGACCGCCAGCGTGACCGTGTGTCAGCGAAGAACAGCCTGGAGGCGTACATCTACGGCTGCAAACAGGCCGTGGAGGATGCGCCCGCCGGCACGCTGAGCGATGCGGACAAGGCCAAGGTGCAGGAGAAGTGCAGCAAGGAGGGCAGCTGGCTGGACGCCAACACGCTGGCCGACAAGGAGGAGTACGAGCACCATCTGAAGGAGTGCCAGCGCGTCTGCAGTCCCATCATGTCCAAGCTGCACGGCGGCGCCCAGGCGCCCAAAGGCAAACCGAGCGCTGGCGCTGCTGGCCCCACAGTCGAGGAGGTTGATTAATGCCCAACGAGCGCGACTCAACTGAATATGTATACACACTTTTCAAACTATGCAAATAAAACAATAAACACTTCATTATGTATACAGCTGACCACTGACTAACTGGCTGTCTGGCTCTCTGGCTGGCTGGCTGGCTGGCTAGCGGGGCTATCACCTTTCAGTCGCATTTCGATGGCAGCGGCGAGTAAACTTTTTGCGGAACAGCTCGGCTGGCGCAGCTGCAACGAGCTGTGGCATCCGCACAGCTGTCGCCGGGCGGCGCTCCACAATCTGTGGCGCTTCGTCTTGTCCAATGGCAAATATTACCTGCCCATGGCCCTGCTGCACTTGGGCAAGCATGCGCTGCCGGGCTTCACTCTGCCCGTGCTCCAGGATGCCCTGACGTACTATTTGCAGCTGATCTTGGGCGGCGTGGTCAATGGCTATCCCACAGTGGCATTCGTTTGCCTCTTTCGGTATGCCAAATGAAACTCTATCTCTGATTGTTGTTGTTATGATTATTGGTCGTGTGTACGCAGCCATCTGCTGGGAGAGTTCCGCCCGCTCACCTTGGTCTTTCTGCCCACCCTGTTCGGCGGCATCATTGGCAGCCTGCTGAGCGGGCGCGTGAAGCATCTGCACCAGACGGCCATATTTCAATCGGTGAGTATTGTACAAACAACTATACTATTTTCGAAGTTACTGCTAGTATGCTTAGAATGACAATACAAATTGATGTAGGCATGTCCGTCTGTCTGTTTGTCTGTCTGTAAGTATGCAAACTAGTCCGTCAGTTTTTGAGCTACCGCGATAAAACTTTGCACAGACACTTATTATTCCAGGGGACAGCACATTGGTCGGAGCCGGCCGGATCGGAAACTATATCTTATAGCTGCCATACAACTCGAAGTCGGTTTTGGCCATATATCCCATGTTTTTAAAGCTATCGCGATACAACTTTGCACAGATACTTATTATTCAAAGAGACATCACATTGGTTGGAGCCGGTCGATTCGGATCACTATATCTTATAGCTGCTATACAACTGGCAATAAATTAAATATTCTTAGAACAAAAAAAAAATAATGTTACGCGACAAAACGATTTTGTACAGCTTATGAAATTTCAGTGGTACAGTTGGCAGAGTGAAAATTGCCTGTAGGTTCGAAAAGAGTACAAAATCTTCGGCACGCCGAAGATAATCCTTCCCCACTTGTTTTATTTCAATTTTGAATAACAGTGGTCACTTGGAAGTTAAAGCTTCTAGAAATTTCATTCGTAATGCATTTCACCTTGAATATAAAGTAGCTTTTCTTTGATTTAAATTTGGAATATGCATAGATCAATTTTGATAGCCCTGTAAAATTTAATATTTATTTATTTATTATATTTACATAATTATCTACTTTGTTGGCATACTCAAAAAACAATTGCAGAAATTCGAAATATTCTGTGCGTATGTTTCGAAATATTCAAATTCAAATAGTATTTTGTATAAAATTGGACTTAAATCGGTTTGGATTTAGCTCTAGCTTTGAATTTCAAAATCTAATTGCTAGAAAAAAAACTTTTCTTTATAGAAATAGAGATTTTAAATTTAAAAAACTGCATGTTACAAAAACATGACTTCAAAAATTCAATATATAAAAATATAATAATACATATATTTGAAAATGGTGTGAATTTAAAAATCTAATTGCTGTAAAAAACCAATTTTTTATAGAAATAAAAACTTTATATTCAAAAAACTGCATGATACAAAATCAAGACTTCAAAAATTAAATATATTAAAATATATTATATATATATTAAACATAATACATACATTTGAAAAGGGTTTGTGTTAAAAATAAATGCTTGGAATTCAACCAATAACAGTGGGCATTAAAATGAAACTACTCGAAAAATGGATTTCGTAAATACAACTTTGTTTTCATCACAACAAACTAGATTTGAATGTTTGCTTAAACAGTCTAACACTCCACTTAGTTAATAGAGACCCTGCTGGTGCAGCGTGGCAACATCTTGACCAGAACTGTGGCTTCATCACGACATGTACAGACACTGCTCTTCATGGGCTGCAGCGCCATCATCATGCTGGGCAAGCAGCGCCTTTGGCACAGTGGTTTTTGGTTTCTGTCGCCCGAATCCTTGCCGCTAAAGGATGCCTCGAAGAGCAGACAGTTCGTGGTGCAGGGCTTGCGTAAGTATTTGCTCATCGGCCTGGCCCTGGACATCTTCAAGCTGATGATAAGCTGCCTCAAAACTGGCCACTGGCACTTGGGGCAGCTGCGTCTGCACTCGACAGCTTGGCTGGGCTGCTACGTGGGCATCTATCGGGTAAGTCACAGAATATCATCCGAGTTCAATAACCACTCGATTTACATTTTGCAGACAGCACTTTGCTATCTGGAACGTCGAAAAGAAGTCAGTGCCACGCAGCAGCAAATCTTGGCCAGCTTTCTGGGCGGCGTCAGCTTTATTTGTGATCCCAAGCTAACCATCTTGAGCTATGCGCTGCTGGAAGCGGGTCGCACGCTCTGGGGCAGAAGCAACAAGTCGGACAAGTCGAGCAGGAAGCGTTATGGCTACAGTGATCTGGTATTTCCATGGGCTCTGGCCTATTTGATACACACATATGTGTTTCAGCCAAAAAGAGTAGGCGCCTTGGCTGCCATCATCATTAACAGCACCACGGCCAATGCGTAAGTCACCACTAGCTACATCTCTGTGGAGTCTCTATTGATTGTTCCTTTCGTTTACCACAGCGGCACCCTCATTAGCAATCGCGTGCAGCAGCTGCAGTCGGCTGCATGATGCATCTGCATTACAAATTGCAACAACTGTGGATAGTTACGATTGTACACAAATATATAGACAAATTGTTGCATTTTGCAAACACACACAATTGTTTTTCATTAAAAATATTGACAATAGAGGTGGAACGGCGACAAGAGTCAAGAGCAGAAAGAGTCCCGTAAGTACTTCTAAGTCGGGAAAAACATTATATGATTATAAATATATGTACGCATTATGAATATGAATTGTTTCTGTATAAGAAAAGGTAATAAAAGAGAATGATATATGTTATAATTATTATTTCCAGACGGAAGTTCAAACTTTATCCTGTCCGTTACTTAATTTTTAAAAATATTCCCATTTACAATTCATAATCTTTTTATATTGTTTTATAAATTTGTTTTATTTCATCTGAGTCGACGGTCATTTTTGAGCTTACTAAAACCATAAACCAAATTTTATTGAATTATGTGTAAAATATAATCAACATTTTTGTTTTTTATGTCACGTCACGTATCCGTTTTTTATGCTAGCATATCTGAAACTGACAGCTCCCTGCATTGAAATTCAACATTTTGCAGCAAGTAAAGTAAGTGAAACCCTTCTTTTGATTATACCTGCGTAGCCCTGGTATACGTATATATTAGCGCCCGGGATTTCCATAATAACCTTCCGCTTGAACCCCACTACGAGTTGGTATTGCAAGCGTTTGTTGTGTGTGGAACGAGAAGTAGCTGTCCGATAGCGATATGGTCGCACCAAGTAAGATTTTCAAGGAGCCCATCAACCGTATACATTGTGCACGCCTGGTCCACAGTCTGCCGGATCAGAGCTGCACGGAGGCCTTCGTCTGGAATCTGTTTCGCAATCATTTATCCAGTGCCAAATATTATTTGCCTGTACTGTTGGTATGTGTGTTGGACAGCTGTCAAGCTTTTTTTTAACCCGAGTGTTTTATTTTGCTGCAGCTACCGTTAGTTTTCAATTGGCGCCGGCAAACCAGAAGTCGTGTTTGGGCAATAGTGAGAAACTATCTGCAAATCGCAAGCAATGCCGCTATAGTCAACGCCCTTGGATTTTATCTGGCATGCCTACTAAGACGTCTGAATGGACGTTACGTTTGGAGCTGCACTCCGTTTCTGCCCACCTATCTGGCTGCACAGCTCAGCTGGTGGCTGCCCCCAAAAGTGCAGCACTTCTATGTGACGGGCACTACGCATGCGGTGAGTTGTTTTTTAAAGCTAATAAATTCTTTCTAATTATACTGACTTTCTCCCCAGGCCATTGAGGGCCTACTGCGTCAAATGGATGCTCGTCTGGTGCACTCCCGATCCGCCCAAACTCTGGTATTCATGCTGTGCTCGCTGGTGGTGTTGCGACAGCAGCAGAAGCGTTCCTATTCCGGTTTTTGGTTCATTCGACCAGCACAGCTGCCACAGGATTACAATAAGTGGTCCTTGGCTGAGCGTGTTAAGCAAAGCCTCCTGGAATTACGCACCAACTTGGTTCTTGGTCTGGGCCTGGATGTGCTGAGTGCCATGCTGCAGAGAGATCGCAAGAAGCTGCAGTTCAAATCGACAATCTTTATGCTAAGCTATATGGGCTTATACAGAGTAAGCTCATCCGCAATTCAAACTTGTTGCATATCAAGCAACTCTCACTTTAATTTCAGCTCATACAATGCGTGCTGGCGGACAGGTTGGAATTGAAGCATATTAATTTACTTGCGGCTTTTCTGAGTGGCGGCTCCTTTGCTCTGCTCAATGGCTCACCCTTGACCTGTATGTCGCTAGCCGTGGTCATTGCCAGCCAGGTGCTGTGGCAGCAGTTTTGTGGCCTGAGTGGCAACAATAATGAGCTGTTGGCTATGCTGCAGCGCATACCCTGGTCCAAGTTGCTGATCCCTCCCAGCTTGGCCTACTTGGTGCACAGCATGCTTTTTCAGCGGCACGTGGTTAATGCTGTGGCAAAGTCATTTATCGATGCCACAAGCGATAAAAAGTAAGTTGTACATGTTTTCTCAAATTCAAACCTAACTGACTTTAAACATTTCAGCTTTACGCGTATATACGCCATAATAAAGCAACCCGTTGACGCAATACTGAGCACAGTAAATAAATTACCAATCAAGCCCTTCTTATTTTAAGCAGAATAAAAATACTTCCGCTTGTTTTATACAATTAAATACATATAACAAACAACCAAAAGCAGTTTAATATGAATTTCTTGACCAGTGCTGCCAGCTCGTCGAGAAAGCGTTGCAAACTTAAATATGTGGCGTTGCCACCTTGTGCAATGTCTTCTTTTTCTCACCTCGCAAATTTCAAAGTGTTTTAAATTAGCAAAGCTTTTAACAGAAACGTGATAACTCGATTTTATGTACATTTTACACACATATGTTTATTTTACAAGCCAAACGCTGCCGTTCCTAGCTTGTAAGATTCCTCGAGATTACGTGATCAAAATATAAAACAAAAGCATTTACTTTATTTATCGCACATTCAAGATTAAACAAAAATCTGAATACAAACAGATGCATTGGATTACATCACAAGAACTGAGAGACTTTCATTGATCGCAATTCACTCTTTGACTAGCCAAATATCAGAAGTGCAATCGCCGCCTGGGTAGCGCATCTCATGTGGCAGGCTTGGACCATAAGGTTCCTTTGCAAAGTCAACAAGGAAATTCTCATTTAGTGTCATGCCACCATTGACCTCATCGACATCAATGAGGACCACATGTCCGCCCTTGGACACCATTTCTGGATAGAACTGGGATGAAACAATAATTATTAGTTAGTTTTAATGCCTCATGTGACATATGCTTACCTGTTTATCCCATGGTGAATAGAGAGAAGAAGACACATATAAGCGTTTACCGTCTAGAGAGAGCTGCATCATCTGTGGACCTCCCTCCAAGCGACGACCCTTGATGATACGAGGTGGTGGCCTCTCCTGTTTTCATAATATTATATTTAAATGATACACATAGCTTTAAAGATGGTCTCCCACAACATACACTCAATTCTTTGTCCTCCTTAACGACAATATTGGGAAGATCACTGCATAGAGCACCTCCTAGAAACAGCTGAGAAACGAGTTTGGGCTCCTCTGGAGTGCTGATATCATATTGCCTAACGTCGCCATGACGCCAGCAGTTCACATAGAGGAATCGATCGTCCAGCGATATGATAATGTCTGAGATCATGCCACCCATCTCCGAGGCAGTGCCACTTCCAGTATCGACCAGCTTGTTCGGTATGTCAATCACTTTCTTCACATCGAACTCGTCGGAGTCCGTTCGCTTCTTGAAATAGAACACCTTGGCGTTCAAGGCACATCCGACGTATCCATCCGGCCGCTTGGGATCGTGCAGGAAACGAACCTCCAATGGTGTGACGCCATCAAATCCTAGATCAATGGTTTGGTACAAAGTTTGCGTAGACCACTTGTAAAAGTTAAGTCGGCAGCCGTACTGAGTCATATCTTTCAGATCCTCGTCCTTCCAGCCACTAAAACGATACGTATTTTGAACAAAAATCTTATAGATATGTATATGCAAACCAACCGTCGGAACTTGTTGGGTGCTCCCCACTCGGATGAAACCATAACATCAAAATGGGGCTGATACCAGAAATCATATCCGCACAGCGCCTTGCGATCTCCTTTGGTCCATGTGCCGACACAATTGAATTCCGAGTCAAACATAATAAAGTCACCCTTTGCATTGCCCTTAGCATCACCCATTACCGATATCATTACGTTGCCATTGGCCAGGCAGTGGGTTGTATGCGGAGCCGTTACGTTATGGCTCTTCAGTACATCGCCGTCGATGACCTTGACAATCTCGGGCTTACGTGGATCGGTCGCCACGTCAAGCACGTAAATAAAGTCGGAGTTCAACGCCGGCAAGATCAATCTGTTCCTCTTCGGTATACTTTTTGAGTTCTTGTCCACGTAGTAGCAGCTGGAGCAGGCATTCCAGCCGGAATGGTGCAGTTCGTTTCCTTTTTTATTCGTAAACGTACGATGAACAATCTAAAATTCAATTAGTATTATTTAATTTTCAGTCTATACTAATACTTTAACTTCTATCAGCAAGAATTCTAAGATTATTAGATTACCTGGCAATATGTGGGGCTATCCGGGTCCACATCGATTGTTGATAAATAATCACCGTGCGCCTCGTCCAAGTTCGGCTGAATCGTCACCGTGTAGAGAAGTTTCTCTCGCGGTCCACTTTTCATGGCATCCAGTGGGGTTGCATAGCCCGGTCCATGGCAACAAGCTCAAGAAGAATACCACTTATCAGCTGTGTTTATTACTTCTACTTGCATGAGTTGAGCCTTACCTTTTTCCGACATTATAAATTGCTTTTAGTACGTTGTTGTTGATCAAAGAACAGCAGTGGACTGGCGCACATACGAATAAGCATTTGCCTAAATATATAAGTTATCGGCTGGTTTTGAGCGATCACTTTATTCGGGTGTTTTCACTCTCATGCACACAAATACACACACACGCATTGCAGCACTCTCTTGAAAAAGCTCCAAGATTTACTTACGTGTATAAATCAATTGAGAGTTCGTACATATATACATACATACATGTTTTGTATGTTTTATTCTTATTTATCTTATCAGAGAGCCTTACTCAAGAGAAAATTTGTTGTTTAATGTTTAGCTGGCTTTAAAAATGATTGCATATGTACATATGTATGTACAGTTTGAACATTATAATTTTATTTGCTCACAAATACTCACAAATAATAGAGTATCATGATGACTGAATTAATAGTCAACATGTGTGATAACAGATTAAATCAAAATAAACTTTCATCTCGAATTTGCTATCACTACATGTATTTCAAATATTGTGAAATATATATATATATAAAGATTTTTTAATGACTGTAAAAGATTATAATATTTATGTATAAAATATTAATAAATCGGTAAAGAAAAAGCAAATGGGGAATTATATAATTATATTATATGTAATATATTTAAAATATATATTTTTTTGCTTTGGCTATGGAACAACATTGTAATAAGGATGATTTGAAAAATAAATAAATAATCAAAATTATAAAAACCTAGTCACGCGTGCTTTTATCACGAAATGCACCGCGTGTCACGAAAACAGCACGACTCACGCTCATCTTCAGCATACGGCAACTGCAAAAAAAAAACATGTGGCAACTCCACAGCTGTTTTCTGTTATTGTCCGCATAGGTTTGCTATTAGTTTGCCGTTACAACATGCGTTTATTATCGCAAGTACGAAAGGCATCGACACAGGCGACACGCCGGCGAGTGGTGGTTACAGGTAGCGGTGCCGTCACACCACTGGCCAACAATGTGCCCGAGTCGTGGCAGCGTTTGCTGGCGGGTGAATCCGCTGTCAGCAGGCTGGGCGAAGAGTACAAAGGATTGCCCTGCCAAGTGGCCGCTCAAATACCAAAGGAACGCCTGCAGATAGACAAATATCTGAGCAAAAGTGACATTAAACTAATGAGTCCCGCGACACAATTGGCCATCATGGCAGCGGACGAGGCGCTGGCGGCGGCAAAACTGCTGCCCAGCGAACTGAGCGCCGAGCAGCGGGAACGCTTTGGCATTTGCGTCGGCATGGGCATGTTCGATCTGTCCGAGGTCTACGGCGCATTTCAGCAGCTGCAGCGTGGCTACAATCGGGTCAGTCCCTACTTTGTGCCCCGACTGCTGCCCAACATGGCCTCCGGTCACATTAGCATGCGTCACAGACTGCAGGGACCCAATCATTGCGTATCCACGGCCTGTGCGACCGGCGCGCATGCGATTGGTGACGCAATGCGTTTCATACGCAGTGGCGATGCGGATCTGATGCTGGCCGGCAGCGGAGAGGCCTGCATCGACCCCCTGGCGATAGCTGGATTCTGTAGATTGCGCGCACTCAGCACTGCCTTCAATGATAACCCGGCTCTAGCCTCGCGACCTTTTGATAAGGCGCGTGACGGCTTTGTGATGGGTGAAGGCGCGGCTGTGCTGGTACTGGAAGAGCTGGAGCATGCGAGGGCGCGGGGAGCACCCATATTGGCTGAGGTGCTGGGCTACGGCCTGTCCGGTGATGCGCATCACATTACCTCGCCTAGTGAGGATGGCGCTGGTGCCACTTTGGCCATGCAACGTGCCATCAGGGATGCCGGCTTGACGCCCCAGGATATAAGCTATGTGAATGCGCATGCCACATCGACGCCCACCGGTGATCGCATTGAGGCGCATGCGATTGGACGCGTCTTTGGTGACCACAAATCGCATGTGTTTGTCTCCTCAACCAAAGGCGCCCATGGTCATCTGCTGGGCTCATCCGGCAACTTGGAAGCGCTGTTTGTGGTGCACGCATGCGCGGAAAACCAATTGCCGCCCTCGATTAACGTTGATCAGTTGGATGTGGATATCAATGTGGTGCAGAAGACGTGCAAGTGGTCGGAGAGTCCGGTCCGGCGTGTTGCACTGAAAAATTCCTTTGGATTTGGTGGCACAAACGCTTCGCTCTGCATTGCCAGCTACACTGGCGAATAGTAATTTGTGCTCAGATTGTAAAACAGTTATTGTTGAGTGTGAAATAAATACGTTGTTTTTTGATTACTGTTTTTTTTTTAGGAAAATTTTTAGTTTTAAAACTTTATTTGGAAAACTTTTCAGTTTCTTATCTCCGCCCTGCCCGTCGAACCGTCAGGGCTTCTAGCTTTCTGCTCTGTAAAAATGTATATGCGTATTGTATCGTGCAATGCGCAGAGTTTCGTACTGTTATATTGTATATCTGTATATATAGGTGTGTATATATTGATGTATATAGCTCTGTTTGATTTGCTTCTGTTGCTTGACCTTCGGTTTACTTTTTACTATTTGCTGCATACGATCTTATCTTTTATTTCTAAACAAACATGTTTGTTGTTGTGGTCGCTTTTCTGACATTATTTTCGTTATCTTTCCTTTTGTGTTTGTTTTTTTACTTAAACTGTTTAATTTAAAGAATTTTTTATTTTACAAAATTACTTAAACTGTAAAGTTAAAAATACATAGATTGGCTTACAATTAGAATTTCTTTATAATCAATATTTATAAATGTTGCTCATTTTTTTTGCTTTTTTTCCGTTTTGTTTTGTGTTTTCAATGCTGATCTACTTTTAGATTTTACTTGTCATTTGCCAAATGGTTCATGGTATCATTTATTATCAATACATTTTTAAATGTATGCTATGTGGTTTAGCTTTATATTTATGTATTCATAGGCGTAAATAATATGCTATATTTGTGTTTGTTTATGTGTGTGTGTGTGTCTATTATGTATCGCTTTTAAAGTAGTAATTTTCAATTTGTATATAAATTATGAAAATAATTTGTATTCGAAGTTATAAACTTTATCCCATTTACTGTACAATTTGTGGTAGTTTTCCGCTTTTAGTTACAGCGTCTAATTAATTTTTTAAATAATCTTGCACGTCACATTTATTAACAAAGTTACTTCTAAATTTTTTGTTTGTTTTGATACTTAAAGCATTAAATCAATTTTAAAATATCTTTCGTCTGTTTTTTTTTGCATTTTCAGATTTAGAGTGAAAAATATTTCAAAATTATGGAGGCCTTTGAATTTCAAATTTACGTATCTGGTTTTAAGCTAGTATGCAACAAACATTTGCTCAGGAAATTTATAACTATTCTTTTCGAACCTGAAGGCGCATTGTAGATAGTACAACAGAAGACATATTAAAATAAATTACATACACTGTGTACATACAGACATATGTATGCACATATGTATGGCAAAGAAAGCTGGACAATGCAAAAAATGTATAGTAATATTAATTATAAAATGCCTACAACACATAAACTAATATAGAATCAATGAACTTATTCCTTGAGTTTCATACATGTCCAAAAATTGCAGTAAATTGATTTTTTTCTGTACGGTATACTGAGATTAAAAATTATGAATAAATATTTGATTTGTTTCGCGTTGTGTTTACTATTGCTTTAGATCTTAACACTTATTATCTTACTATTTGTTTTTTTCTTTTAAAACACATCTATTTAAGCGCTAGTAAAGTGGTTTTCGTGTTGCTGTCAGCTGTTGGATGTTGGTTGTCTGTTCGTGAAATGGGGTACCAACGTCATATGTATAGTGATGCTGCAACTCATGCCTATACTAGATGTATCAATGTATATGTAGTATGTATGCGGGTCTGGGTGTATGTATGTATGTATGGTATGGTTTGTATGCATGCAGGGTGTATGTATGTACATGGCAAGCCACTAAGAGACAGAATCTGGGTCACTAGTTTAGCAATGCATCCATTGTATATGGAAATGGCGGATGTTGCTGTTCGAATCTGTTGGCTGAAAATGACATCAACTTTGTCGCTGCTGCTGCTGCCGTTACTGTTGTAGCTCTTGTTGTTTTTGCTAATGTATCTGACGTCGCCGGTCAGTCCAGTATAACGATTTGTGATTCAATAGGTTTGCTACTCGGCTCGGGGGCCATTGACTTGATGGGCAGTGATCGCCATGGTTTGCGCGCCGCACGACGCAGATCCACAGCAGAGAGTATTTTTCGTGTTTTTCTATGGATAAAGAAAAGGCAGTCCAGATTAGATATTGCTGCTGATAACAATCAATTATGAAAATATTCACTCACTTGTGTACGTCCGTGGCTCTAAAGTAAACATCGTCCGGTGCATCCATCCAACTGATGACTTGCTTGCGACCATTGCCGCCACGTGCCATTTGCGCAATCTTCTGCTTGCCATTGAGCTGCACAAATAATAATGATTTTCACACAGTTAATACACAAAGTCAAAAACAATGACAGTCGAACTTCTAAGTTACAATCAACTTATGAAACTTCAAGTTAGATAAGTTCGGCTGTATTAAGGTAGACCTACGTGATGTCTGGAAAGCGGCTGACCCGATGCCGCCATCATGGCGGCAAACTGCTCCGGACTGGGGCAATGCGAGGGCATGGGATCCTTGTTGGGGCGTTTGGCAGGCGGTCCACTGGGCACAATGGTCACTGCAAATGAACAATAATATTATTGACCCCGTTTGCCAGGACGTTGCTGAGCAAACTCACCTTCGGTACCATTGAGTTGCTGTTCCTCATGCGCACGCTTCCGTATCGTAGATGTTGCTTGCGCTGGAATTATGGATAGTTCTTTGTCAGCCGTCACTGGCACTGCGACTACATCGGGCGTTTTGTTGGGCACACGCTCGTACAGTAAACTGCCGTCGGGCCCTTTGGGCGGCTTGGGGAATGAGACAACAACGGGCTGTGGCATTTTATCCTTGGGCGTCAGCACCAGCCATTCGTGTGGACCGCTGCCCGGTGCACCCAAACGGTTGGCAATCTTTGTGACACTGCCGCGATCCTTGGGCTTGAGCAAAAGCATCTTTTTAATTTCCGTTTGCGACTTGCCGCTAATACGATTCGTAACTGTAATGGCATTAATCAATTAGATATTGCTTAAGATATTGCCAAAATGCCAAAAATGCCACTCACATTCCTGCTTGACCAACAGCGCATTGATGGCGTATGCGCTCTGCCGCGCCGCTTTCTTCGGCTTCACAATGCTCCGGCAGACAACGCGAGCGACACGCGTCATGGGATTCGTGTGCAAATAGAAGGCAGTGCGCGTCTTCATGATGGGCCGCGGCGAGCCCGAACTGATGGCAATGCCGTGCGCTTGCGCGTAGTGGCGCGCCAGGTGGGTCTTCAGCTTGAACTCTTTGCCGCAGTTGACAATGGAACACCTACAATTATTTTATTTTATTTTATTTTATTTATTGTCGACTACTGACAGTCGACACAAAAGAATTTATATAAAACAAGTAAGAGTGCTCTAGTCGGGACTGCCCGACTAGCAGATACCCTGAACCCAGTTCTGACATCCATTCATACTTGCCTAATAGTGTGCATACATACAAACACACCACACATTACTGCAAGCTGTGAAAACGGTTTAAGCAGTTATCTTGCTTTTTCACTGAGCCCCACACAATGGAAAGTAAAATCTTAAATAACTTCTGTGTTTATTGTCCGATCTTTTTAAAATTTGTAGGACATAACATTGGCTATAAAATGTGTGACCAAACCAAATTGCAAGGTCATACCTTCAAAAATGAGTTTTTTAATTTTTGGGGGGATTGGGGGGTGGTATCCAAAATGTGAAAAATTTGTTACATGTGTATGCTATTCGAGATTATACATGCCAAATTAGGGGCCTCTAGCTTTTATAACTTGTAAGTTATAGCCCAAAAACGCATGTCTGAAATCGAAATTTATCGATAACTTTTGAATGGGTCGAGTTATCGATAAAATGAAATAAACTTGATCTGTCCCGGCACTACGAGAACTTATATTCCAAATATGAAGTCTCTAGCTCTTGTAGTCTCTGATATCCGCGTGTTCATACAGACAGACGGACGGACGGACGGACGGACGGACGGACGGCCGGACGGACAGACAGACAGACGGACATGGCTAAATCGACTTGGCTGTTGATACTGATCAAGAATATATATACTTTATATGGTCGGAGATGCTTCCTTATGCCTGTTACATACTTTTGCACAAAACCATAATACCCTTTTTACCCATTTTTAATGGGTTCAGGGTATAATTATAAAAAATTTTTAATGTATATACAAGAATTTAAATAAATTTAAAATCGTAAATATATTAAATTAAAGAAATAAAGTTAAAATTACGTTAGGCTCTGGGGATATCAATAGCAAAATTAAATCATTGGTCCAACATTTGTTGCAAGGATTGGGAAACCCAGAAAAAACCCAATCAAACCAAAAATCAATAAAAATTTGTTTAGTAGTTAATGAGTTAGTATATATTAGAAAGTATTTTATAAAGTGAAAGATAGAAGATAGAGAGAGAATAAAGAAAAATAAAGGAGGGAAATAAAGAAAGAAAAGGGAAAATAGATTTAACTAAACACGGGCAGAGGTGTCCCGTAAATACAAAAGAATATAAGATTTTATTAGTGGGAGAGAGAGCTCAACCGAGATGACATGGAACACTTTGTTGTAGTCCTTGCAAAGAACACGAAGAGGATTGTGCAAAGCGTAATCAGTCGTAATCTTGTTGGCCTACTAGGCACAAAAAAGTTTAGGCGAGCTAACAGAAAGGAAGAGTCTATGTCGCCGTTAATTAACTTGTGTAGGAAGACAACACCAAGCGTTGTTCTACGGTTAAGTAACGACGGAAGATTAATAAGTAACAGCCTACTGGAATACGATGGCAAACGGAGATTGGGATCCCAGTTAAGTCCACGTAAGGCAAAGAGCAGAAATTGCTTCTGCACGGATTCTATACGCTCTTGGAAGTTTTGGTACTGCGGACACCAAATACATGAGCAGTATTCAAGGATAGGACGAACTAAAGAAACATATAGCAGTTTTGTGGTGAAAGGATCGTTAAATTCTTTCGACCAACGCTTAATAAAGCCAAGTACACCTCTGGCCTCATTAGTGATAGTCGACATATGCATATTAAAGTTAAGCTTGTTGTCAAAAATGACTCCAAGATCTTTAACTGTAAAGATACGTTGCAATGGAACATTGTCAATCGTATAAGTGGTTAAGTAGGGTCTAGTCCGACTAAAAGTCATGAACATACATTTTGAACAATTTAGCTGCAGTTGATTGGCCGAACACCAGCGCTGCATAGAGTTCAAATCATCTTGCAGATGAGTATGACACAAGGGATCGGTGTACGAAAAAATAAGTTTTACATCATCTGCGTACATAAGAATACGAGAGTGTGATACAATCGAAGGCAGGTCATTAATGAAAAGAGTAAACAATAAAGGTCCAAGATGACTACCTTGAGGTACACCAGAAGTAACGTGAACCATTTTCGAGGTAGTCGACCTAAGCAATACTCTTTGAGTGCGACCTTTCAAATAGGTGGCAATCCATAAAAGAAATGAGGGAGGGAATCCTAAACAATCAAGCTTATATAGCAATATATCATGGTTAACAGAGTCAAATGCTTTACTGAAGTCAGTATATATAACGTCAGTTTGCATTTTCGATAGAAATGCATCATTTACCAGGGAGGTAAATTCAAGCAAGTTGGTCGTAGTGGACCGACTCTTAATAAAACCATGTTGGGCAGGGGAAATAATCGACTTACAGAGATGTTGCAAAGTCGAAGTAAGGATTTTTTCAAATAATTTTGGGATGGCTGATAACTTTGCAATACCTCTATAATTCGAAATATCTGACTTCCCACCTTTTTTATGTAAAGGAATCACAAACGATTCCTTCCATATAGATGGGAAGACTGCAGAATCAAGGGATAGATTAAAAAGCTTTAGCAATGGTTGAATAAGCGAATTACAGCACTCCTTGAGCACACAACTAGGGATGTTGTCAGGCCCTGGAGAGAAAGAAGATTTTAGAGATTTAATAGAAGATAGAAGTGAAGTGTTAGAGATGGTTGGGGTAAATAGGTGGTTAGAAGGCGAAATTTGAAAATGATAAGACACATTAGTAGGGGTGACAGAGGAATAGGTTGACTGAAAAAATTTAGCAAATAGGTCAGAAGCAGCAGAATCATTACTAGCTTTTTCTATCCCAAGAAAAAACGAAGAAGGCAAACCAGAAGATTTGCGCTTGGAATTCACAAAGTTGTAAAATTGTTTAGGATCCTGACTAAACTGACGTTTGCAGCGAGCAAGATAATTCTCATAGCATTGAGAGTTTAGAAGAAAAAAGTTTGACTTGGCTATAGAATATTTAGACAAATCGAAATTGGACTTCTTAAATTTTTTAAAACACTTTGATTTTTGGTTTTTTAAATAAGAAAGTCTTGGCGTGAACCATGGTGGTTTCTTCAAACCAGATGTTCGAATGTATTTTGGTATACAAACGTCAAAGAGCGCATATATGTTTTCGTAGAATCTTTTAATAGCTACATCTATATCAACAGCATTGTCTAAAAAAGACCAATCAGTTGAATAAATAAGCTGATTAAGTAGGGTGTAATTCCCCTTACGAAAACAAAATATTGGCATATTTGAGGTTGGTGAAGGTAAGGCGGAAGCTTTTGAAAAGAAAAGAGCAATTTCTATAGTGGGATGGTAAGAATCTTCAGGGACAGTTACTGGAGGTGACCTAGACACAGAAGCACTGGGACAGTCGTTGATAAAAACGAGATCAAGTATTCTATTCAATTGGTTATGAATTGAATTGATCTGAAACAACGAAAGATCAAACATGCCATCAATAAAATCATGCTGAGCTGACGGAATAAGATAATTTGTGCTGCTGAAAAATGACCATATGATATTTGGCAGATTAAAATCGCCTAAAACCACAAAAAGGTCATTATCACGCACATGGGTAGAAACTTCTCTGATATAAGATATGTGTCTCATATAAACTTGAATATCAGAAGAGGGAGGGATATAAGAGCAAGTAATAAAAAGAGCCATTGATGGGAATATTACTTTATCAGCAACAATTTCTACATCAGCAGGCATAGTAAAATTAAAAAGTTCAGATTGGAGCGTGGCTTTAATGGCAATTAGAACACCACCACCTCTAGTCGGCCGGTCACGTCTATAGATATTAAAATTATTTGAAAAAATCTCGCAATCAGAAACAGTAGTGTTTAACCAAGTTTCAGAGAAAGCGATAATATGTGACTCAAAAGATGTGCTATTTGAGAATAGACTTTTAAGTTTAGACATAAGGCCTCTAACATTCTGATATTGAATGGTAGTTAAATCAAAATTCAGTTTTTTGAGGGATTGCTGGATGCTGAACTACCAGCTGGAAGTGTGACAGGTGGAGGGATGTTTCGAATTTTTGGCTTAAATTCATGAACAATCATGTGTGGTGGCCAAAATTTCGGGTCACAAATTATGTGGAAAGTATCATTTGGAACACTTATTTTGAAAGACGCTATTTCACGAGGTGAAGAAAAATTAAATTTGGTGACTAATACGCTAGCGATAGTTTTGCTAGCAATGTATGAGACTATAGAGTCTGAAGTAGTATCAGAAGCAAGCCTAGATATAAAAACTTGCTTCCTAGGGGCAATCACATTTAAAACTGGTGGTTGCGCTGAAATTGCAATATTAGAATTGTTGCTAATTCCATTTGTAATCGGGCTATGAGTTGTTCTGCGTTTCCGCCGAGAAACAACTCGCACCGATGTTGACAGATCTACAGAAGGGGGTATGATTGGATCCACTGTGGTTGGTAGTGGAGTAATTTGGAGGGATGGAGAAGGAGACAAAGAAAGTATTGGCGAAACGTCCACATTTTTTGGAGTTGCCAAAAGAGTCGGAGTACACTGGGCAGCAGAAGGCGGCACAGATACAGGCACACTTAAGAAGTGCGACTCTAGCTGGCGAGCAGGGGGGGACTCAAATTTATATTGGCTAAGCAGTTCAGCGCTTGATTCGAAATCATTCGCAAGAAGCTTAGCCACAGTTTGCAGTTTAGTAAACTGATTTCTCACGGAATTATACATGCGTGAGAAGTCAGTTTGTATGTCTATGCATACTGGGCACGACCATTTCAAGCCACCGCTGCCTTTTTTAGCAATTGCGGTGACTTTGTCACATTCGCGACCAGTAAGTCCTGCACATTTAGCATGCATAATATTATCACACAGCCAACAGAAAATAAATTGTGGCTGTGCAGCATCATCAGCCTGCTTAAAAGTGCAATTAAGTTTGCAGCACGACATATTGACTACTGGGGTCTAATAAATTACACAAATATGATACAGAAATTTGCGAGAGCGCAAAGCAAAGAGAGGCGTAGAAATTGAAGCAACCAAAAAAAAAAGCACTCAAGTTTAACTCAAAACTAGAGTCAATACACAAATAATAATGCGTGTGAAGAACAAAACAATAACAACAAGTTAGGTGAGCGCGGCGCACAAAGAGAATATGCACAGGCGAACACACGCACAAACAGATGCTTGCAAACGAAAGCACCGAAACAAGATAAGCAGACGAAAAAAAAGAACACAAACAACAAGTGCAGAACTGACGCCGCGTTAATAAATTGAATAATTGCTATTATTCTATGCACAGCTGATAAAACTTTGCACAAAAACCAAAGCGTTATCACTTGACCACAATATTGGGTAAATTTTAGATAATTAAATGCTTTAACAGCGTTAAGAAAAAATAAAAGTTGCAGAGCACAATAAAACACGTCAATTACACTCAAGCTGAGATCTCTCGGCGTAAAATGGCGTACATCTTTAAGTAGTTAAGGCCATACCTGTGCAGTTGACGATTGCTTAGATCGCTAACCTTCTCGTCCTCGTTAAGATCGACCACTGCAGTGACGCCAGGGGCAGCTAACGCTGCAACTGGAGTCGCCGCAATGGCAGCCTTTTTCTTAGCCTCCCCATCGTTGGCCTCGCCTTTATGCGCCGATTTCATACTGCCGTACTTTCGCCAATAGTCCCAACAGCTCTGGCAGAGGCGACATGGAAGGTGACCATTGCTAAAGGAATTCCACTGTGGTCAAGAGTTACACATTAGATCTAGCTAGTTATGACAGTTTTGGTGCTCGGCTCCTTACATGTGATGATTTAGTTGTCCCGCACGACTCGCATGGTTTGCCATTGTTGGACAAGTCGGCGCCGCCATTGGTGGTGCCATTATAGATGCCGCCTGGAACGCCGGCGCCGATGCTGCCCGCCTTTACGCTGGCGCCGTTGCCTTTGCCACTGTTGTTATATTGGGGTATATAGACCTGTTTGAGCTTGAGTTCCGCCTCGACGGCTTTGACGCGCTTCTGCTGCACATATCGATCGGTGGTCTTCCACATATAGTAGTATTCAATGATCTGCTTTAGCGTTTTCCATGGCAGCTGTTTAAGAAAATTCAAATAAGTAAATAAAGCGTGTGCGTAATATGTTGAGATTGCTTACAAAATCTTGTCGTATATCATTGAAGTCTTTGCCATATTTATCTAGCGCCTCCTCAAACAGATTTGCCTCCGATGCGCTCCAATCTTCGATTTCATCGCGACAGAGTACTGGCCCAGTGGAAGGAACTAGGGAGGACATGGACTCCTCAATTGAATATTCGTGCTTGTGCAGAATGTTCATGGCGTGAAACTGCAAGGAGCGAACATAAAATCGTTAGCGGCGCATTTGAATACCCGTATTAGTTGTGGTTACTCACCAGGGTGATGTCTCGACTGGCGGCCGCAGCAGACATGTGCAATGAGGGCTGCTTCACCGAACTGCTGCAATCGAGGGCCCGGGCAAAGGTGCCAATGGAGCGCGACACGACCAGAAACTGATCGATCTTGCGATCGGTCAAACTATGCTCCGGCGTCCATACCAGCGACTCTAGCTCCTCCAACTTGCGTTCGTCCGTGGCGGTATCTTTTAGCTTGGCGGGTATATCACACTGATAGCGACTGCCGACACGTATTTCGCCCTTGTCGGCAAGCAACGTTTTTTGATTCGGATCAAAGACCAAACAGTAGAAGAATGTGTCCTGCGAAACCAATGTTTGGATGAAATTAAGTAATTAGCCGAAATAATTGAATTGAGTGGTGTTCAGTGACTCTTACGAGAGTTCAACTCACGTCTTTATTGAGATAGCTTTGTAGTGACTCCGTCTCGTTGAGCAGCGTTACGGAGCACTTTCCTCGGATTTGTGTGGCGGGTATCGACTCAACTTGTCGCGATAGAAACAGTTCGCGATGTTTGATCTGGTATCGCTGTTTGCTGGTTAGCGCTTCGCTCTTCTCGCCATCGCCGCCACCGCCACCAACACCACCACCGCCACCACCACCACCACCAGTAGCCGCAGTAGCGCCGCTCGCAGCGCTGTTACTGTTGCTGTTGTTGCTGCTGCTGTTGTTATTATTATTGTTGGTATTGTTATTGGTGCTGGAATTGCCGGTGGTGGCGCCGGCGGAAGCTTGCGTCGGACTGGTGCGTTCCTCTTCGAGTGCAGCTGCAAGCAAATCAAATCCAAGTCCTCATAAGCACAAGTATTGCATAGTAAGTAGGTTACAAACGAGCACTAAGTTATCTAGGTTTAAGAGCCAATACAACCATTGCATGACCAATTTTGGTGTTCGTAACTAGACTACAACATTACAGCATACTGATACTGACCCCACAACAAGTAAATCAAAAGTATTCCACGTTTACATTTTCTCATGCACAAATCGTTGTCGAGGTCAGTAGCAAGTTTATTCTACCATATAATAGCAATCAGAATGAGAAAACATAACCATACATCAATAATAAATAAGATAAATGATATAGAGAGTTGGAAAGGAAAGTAATGTAACAAAAAAGTATGCATTTCCAAAAAAAGAAAAAAAACAAAAGAAAGGTTTTCAACTACATTTATACGATGCATGTTTATTTTTGTAAGTAGTAGATTCTTTGCCAGTTTGTACCTATTGAGGGATCGAGCACAGCTTGCGCCGCCTGCTCCTCGCCCACTGGTGTTCTAAGCCAGGTTTTCTTCAGTTTCGTTGCCAGCGGTGAGTCCTCGGCGGTTGCCACTGCAGCATCGTAATCATCATTATCGTTATCGTTATCGTTATCATCATCATCAAGTTGCGTGTTTGATTAGGAGGTGTGTGTGTGTGTGGTGTCAAGGGGAATTTTTGGGAAATGTTGATTTTTACAAAACATTCATATGCATATAATATGTACAATGTTTAATATGTGAATGTGCTTACAAGCGAGACTTAATTTAAGTTTACTTGACTAAAAAAGCTGCAAGCAAGTTGGCAGCGCGCTCCAAGTGAGGTTAAGTACGAAAAGTAATTTCACTAAAAGATGTCGCCTTTGCCCAACAAAATAAATACGAAACTTTTTGAATTTATTTTTAATACCCGCCACACAAGCCACGAAGGGATGGTAACGGGTGCTTTAGGCGGTGGCTGGGTGGTTGGGTGGCTGGGTGGCTGGTGCGGCTGCTCCTGCTGCTTCTTGAGGAGTTCCGAGCTGCGCTCAAACCAATGGGCTAACCACCCCTCCCCCGCCCACTGGGCGCTGGGTGCATTGCTGAGTTTACAAGAGCGTAGGTGTATAGCGAGTGAAAGAAGCAGCAGCAGCAGCAGCAGCAGCAGTAGTCAAGGGGGTGGGTGGGTGCGCAACTGTTTGGTAGCCATAGATAGGACACACACACACACACACACACACACACAGACAGAGTCTGGCAAGTGCGGGCGGGGGTTGCTAGAGATGGAGGTGTGTGCGTTTTGTTTGCTGCCACTGTCTGCCTTCACGAGTTTTTTTGATACCCTGTACCCCATTATAAATGGCTAAAACGGGTAGAGCAAACTTGTGCAAATGCATTTGCTGTAGAAAATTATTTTCCCATGTTTTAGTCCACATAAAAAATACTAACTTGCGCTAAATTACAAGTTTTACTTGTAGAAATATGATGATAAAATCATCAAATAAAAAAGAACCCATCCCATGTTTAACAATCGGACAACAAATGCAGAAATGACGAAACAAATTTTAAAATTATATGCCACAGCTATTTACAACTGGCTGCAGGGTATATGCTAGTCGACCACACGCGATTGGCACAGTCTTATTTGTATTTTCGGCTTCTTGTTCTTGTTTTTTTTTGGCTCGATTCGTTGTCGTGGCCAGCATTCAGCTTTCGGCATTTTGTTTGTTTCGATTCTTGACACGCTTGATAGACTATTTATGGTATAGTTGGTGCGCTAATTTTTAAAGAGTGATTAGCGCGCGGCTAGGCTGCAAAAGGCCAACGCACGCACTTCGGGAAAAAAACAGGAGCCAGCCAAGCCAAATTGGGCGGCTGCGTGCGTCGAAGGGGTTTTCGGTTAATGGGCATTTTCGCCGCCCCAGTTGCGTGTGGGCGGGGCATTGGCGGCCAAAAGAGGAGAGGGAGGCACTGTGTTGGAAAAACGCATTTTCGTTGGGTCACGTATCGAATTCGAGTGGGCCACAACCAACCAACCCCACCACCGCCGCTGGGGGCTTGTATGTATACATTTTTGGGGGGGTTGTAGGGAAGACACAGTGGCTGGCCTGTCCATAGTTGTTGGCAGGGGGTGGAGCGTGTGGTGGGCTCATCCTGTCGCTCTGTGTATGTATACATAAATGCAAAGCGCGGCTCCTTTCGGTGCTCCTGCAGTTGCCAGTACTCATGAAAATTTTCGTGCACACACACACACACATACAGCTGTAGAGAGGCACAGAGGTAGACAGCAAGTCTACCTACTGCTCCTGCTGCTGCTGCCTAGTATTCCCACATTGAGTCAACCAAAAACGGCAACAGCATTGGAGGTACAGTGCAGTTCTACACACATTATGTTTATATGCTGTTCCTGTTGTTGTTCCTGCTGTTGTTGTTGTTGCTACGGATGCTCGGATTCCGTTTACTCTTTGCTTTGACTGTATGCTTTACAGTTGTTGTCATTGCGGTTCTTGTTGCTCTTGATGTCGGCTTTTAATGCTGTTGTTGTTGCTGTTGCTGCTGCTAAGTGGGTGTGTGTGTGTGTGTGTTTGTGTGTGCTCTATATGTGTGTTGGGTGGGCCACGCTTTGACACATTGCACACTGGCATATGCTGTTGGTTGTGGCAGGGGGCAGGGGGCAGGGGGAAGTGTGGCAGGAGTAGCTTCAGTTTTGCTTTCGGAGCATGGTGTATTCCATCGTCGTCGTCGTCGTCGTCGTTGGCTGAGCTTTGGTTTTTGTGGTGAGAAATGTGCTCAGGATCTGTAGGCGGCATTTGACTTATGTATTTGAAGGCCGCGACAACGACGACGACGACGACGACTCGCAACATAACCTCACTTAGCTGACCAAATACTTATGAATATATGTATGCACATAATAGATATGTATGTACATACATATGTATGTATGTATGTGTGTGTGTTCGTTATGTAGTACTTACGTTGATGCTTATCGGCCAGCTGTACAAGTGGGTTGGGCAGATCACGACGCCGGTAGAAGCACATGACCTTCGCCTCCACATTGCCGGTTTGGTTTTTATTCAACTCCTCGATGCGGCGTATCAGGAAGGGACTATTCGGCGTTGTCTCAACGTAGACGTAGTCTGCAAAAATGCGCGTTGTATTATTGAATGCCAATTACAGGTTGAAATATGAAGTGCAGTGCAAGAATAATTATAGCCGCATCTGGCTGGCTGGCTGGCTGGCTGGCTGCCTGGCAAATCATTCATTATGAAAGAGAAATGCAAAGCGCTGCTCCAAACGAGCGCACAGGTAAAACGCATTCAAACACAGACACCAATGCTCACACACACACAAAGCAGATATTAGAGATGAGTCAAATTATGGTTACCCGTGACTGCGCTACTATTACTGATATGCCTGCTGTATTCGCAAAATGGGTTGCATTCAAAATAATTCTAGCAGCGCCTCATTACCTAAACAACAGTTTATTGTTGCTCTTGTAATAACTTGGAGTATTCAATCGCATTGCTAATGTTTTTTTTTTCTCCCCACTGAGGATTGGGTTTTAAAGTTTAAAGTTATACCGGCCTGGAAATAGGGTAAACACCCTATGTAGCTTGCCAAATAAAAATAAAAAAAAAAAAGTTTTTGGTTTTTTTGGTTAACTCTTTTTTAATAAATGTAAATTATGCATACAAGTTAAAGTTTGTATCTAAATATAACGTGCTAATTACAAAAGCAGCTAAGATACTACTTTTCACATTTAGCAGTATTAACTTTTTTGATCAAAATAAAAAATGCTTTACAACCATTTCGTGTTACCTAGGGCTTTGGATTAGCACTATTTGCTAGTCATCGTTTATCTATTTATATTTAATGTTACAGTATTGCCTCTCTGCTAGTGGACACGCCGTCTAATTACGGTACAAACAGTACACTGAAAAGTATGCGCATTGCTCAATTAAATACAAATGTGGGCATCCATCCATCCAATGAGCGAAACAACAACAACAACAGCAACAACAACAACGACCACGATATCCATGGACAGAGGCAAGAAGGGGCTGAACTCACCGAGCGGAACCTGTCGCAGAAACCGTTGCTTGGGTTTTGACCACGGCAACAGCAACAGCAACAGCAGCAGCAACGAAAGCCGATAGAAGCGAGAAAATGACACAAAAGAAAAGAAAGAAAAAAAGAGCAGCGATCAAGCGGCAACACACGGCAGGCACACACATATACATAATATAAAAGGAAAATGTATCTTTTGCATTTGGCTGATGTAAAAAAGAGATGAAAAAGAAAGTGTCACCATAGCCTGCGACGACATTTGGGCTGCTACGTAAATGTGTATATATGTATGTATATATGTATGTATATATATGTGTGTGTGTGTGTGCGTGGCTATTAAAAGTGACTAACAAAAAGCGCTGATGGAGACTAAAATTCTGAGGCAACGCGTGCACTGTGAGTGGCTAAGAAAATGCCAAAAAATGTTATAATTTACGCATGCATGCGAATTTAGTTTGTTTTATTATTTATTTTGATTGTTTTAATTAGCCATTCGCATTTGCGGTTCATTTGCATTTGCATAGAAGAAACAGAACGATGTACGTACAATGGGGCAGGTGAAGAAGAATACAATAACGTCATCGCGCAAGAAGAGCGAGCGAGCAAGCAACAGCAAAATGAGTGCGTGAAATTGGAAAAAAAAAGAAAAGGGAAACTCGTTCAAAACGTGAGATGCTGCGCCAAAAATTGCTAACTCATTAGCATAAGAAAACACGGCGAGCGCAACAACAAAGCATAAGACACGACAAAATCACGAAAAATATAACTTTCAATTACACGAGCACACACACACACACACACAAACATACACGCGACGATCGGCTTTGTCAATGCAATTTCATTTCATCAGTATCCCACAACCCTACACACACACACACCTACACACGCAAAACACACATATCAGTGCCTAATGCTTATCGGGGCAACAGAAACATGGACAAAACACTTGCTGCAGCTGCGACAATTTTGGTTGGCGTACACATAACCCCCCACACCCCTTCCGCTTATGCGGCGGCCGGTCGGTCACTCGATGTTCCATTGCCGCTTCGCTGGTGTTGAAAAATCGTCTACGTTGTTAAAACTCGCGTCGGCAAATCGACGACACAATTTCGAGGCGCTTTAAAGAACTCATTTCACATCATCATCATCATTGATAACACGCATTGAACGGTAGGCATTTGAAAGGGGGGGGGCTGTGTGTGAGCATATTTGGCAATATTTTATAATTCAATGCACTTTCATTATTTCCTTAATTTGGAGTACCACACACACACACACACATGCATAAACGCACATAAAACGGCCAGGCGAAACAGTGAGACGGCGCCGATAACGAAAGATGATAGAAAAGCGAGTATGGAAAAAAAATTTTCTCACCTCCGACTCGATACATATTTGTGGCCATTTTCACAAAACTTTCGCACCAAATTTCACATGTAAAATATTCTGCACTTGTTCAGCACTGTTTTTCAATAGTTTTGTTTCAAATTAGCGCACATTTATCAGCATAAAATTTAAGTTGTTATGATTGCATTTGCATTCACATAAGACGCGTTTTTTTCGTCGCCATCTTAGAAACAACTCTAAAAAAAATACACACACACACACACACTACGGCAGCGACGAGCAAACAGCTGTACCAGGGCTGCATTTGAGTACAGAGCTGACCACTCGTTTCAAATGTTGTGTATTTATTTGCCGAAATATATTTAAAAATGTGCGAAGACTATTAATTTCGAAAGGTGAAAGCATTTCTTTGTGTTATTTTTTGCTTACAATTCTATAAATGGATAGGTAAAATCAAAATCATATCGCTAAAGAGTTACAACTGTGTGTGTACATGCTGAAAAGCTGTCTGATACGCAACCAACTGTCAAATCCGTGACGTGGCCTGGCCAAACGATTTTTCCAATAAGACTTTGCTTGTGTTGTAATTAATTTTAAGTTCGTAAACGCACTAAAAGCGCCTTTTAAAAGATGACTACCTACGAGGAGTTCATCCAGCAGAACGAGGATCGCGACGGCGTCCGTCTGACATGGAACGTGTGGCCCTCGAGTCGCATCGATGCCAGTCGCCTGGTCGTGCCGCTTGCGTGTCTCTATCAGCCCCTTAAGGAGCGCCCCGACTTGCCACCGATACAATACGAGCCCGTGCTGTGCACGCGCAGCAATTGCCGTGCCATACTCAATCCGCTCTGCCAGGTGGACTATCGGGCCAAGCTGTGGGTCTGCAACTTTTGCTTTCAACGCAATCCCGTGAGTATATGCAAATATATTTGCCAAATGAACTTTCGACTCAGGCTGACACTTGCGCACAGTTTCCGCCACAATATGCAGCCATTTCGGAGCAGCATCAGCCTGCGGAGCTGATACCGGGCTTCAGCACCATCGAGTACACGATTACGCGGGCGCCCACAATGCCGCCGGTATTCATCTTCCTGGTGGACACCTGCATGGATGAGGAGGAGCTGGACGCACTGAAGGATTCGCTGCAGATGTCGCTGAGTCTGCTGCCGCCAAATGCGCTGGTCGGCCTGATTACATTCGGCAAGATGATCCAGGTGCACGAACTGGGCACCGATGGCTGTTCCAAGAGCTATGTGTTTCGCGGCACCAAGGATTTGACGGCCAAGCAGGTGCAGGATATGCTGGGCATTGGACGCGGCGCGGCCCCAACGCCACATCAGCAGCCAGGTCAGCCGGGTCAGATGGCACCAAATGTGCCGGGTGCCGGGCAACAACAGCATTTGCCACCCGCTCATCGCTTCTTGCAGCCGATCAGCCAGTGCGATGCTGCACTGGGTGATCTGCTGAGTGAGCTACAACGCGACCCTTGGCCGGTGCCGCAGGGCAAGCGCTATCTGCGCTCCACGGGCGCTGCTCTCTCGATTGCGGTCGGCCTGCTAGAGTGCACCTACCCGAATACGGGCGGTCGCATTATGACATTTGTTGGTGGCCCTTGCTCCCAGGGCCCCGGCCAAGTGGTCGACGATGAGCTCAAGCATCCCATTCGCTCCCATCACGACATACACAAGGACAATGCCAAGTTCATGAAGAAGGCGATCAAGCACTATGATGCACTAGCGCTGCGCGCAGCCACCAATGGCCACGGCATTGACATATACTCGTGTGCCCTCGACCAGACCGGCCTGATGGAGATGAAGCAGCTGTGCAACTCCTCCGGCGGCCACATGGTCATGGGCGATTCGTTCAATTCATCGCTGTTCAAGCAGACATTCCAGCGCGTGTTTGCGCGCGACAGTCGCAACGATTTGAAGATGGCATTCAATGCCACACTGGAGGTGAAGTGCTCGCGCGAGCTGAAAATCTCCGGCGGTATCGGCTCGTGTGTGTCGCTGAATGTGAAGAGCCCGTCGGTGTCGGATGTGGAGATCGGCATGGGCAATACGGTGCAGTGGAAGCTTTGCACTCTAAATCAAAGCTCCACTTTCGCCTACTTCTTCGAGGTGGTCAATCAGCATGCGGCGCCCATACCCCAAGGTGGTCGCGGCTGCATACAGTTCATCACACAGTACCAGCATCCAAGCGGTCAGCGGCGCATTCGCGTCACCACGCTGGCCAGAAAGTGAGTACCGCATCGACATTTGAATTCCACTAATTAATTGATGTACTTTCCATTTAGCTGGGCGGACGCCAATTCGAATGTGCAGCACATCAGTGCTGGCTTCGATCAAGAGGCCGCCGCTGTGCTCATGGCGCGCATGGTTGTCTATCGCGCCGAGACGGACGAGGGACCGGACATCCTGCGCTGGGTGGATCGCCAGCTGATTCGCTTGGTGAGCATCGGGGATTTGATTGTGGTTGCATTTTTTGAGGAACTCAAAATATTAGGAAATGGTGCATTAGATGCATATAGTCTTGATCAGTAGCTGGATATGTTTGTCTGGTCAAAATTTTGATGTTTGACTTGGGTATTCTTATAGCACCAAAAGAGTTATAGACTAACAAAGAAATTCAAAAGTTATTAGTGCAGGTAGATTTTTGTTTTAAACTTGCAAAGTGGTAAAATCCGTCCAATTTATGATAGAAATAATATATATAAATACAGATGTATTCCTTTCTAATAATCGACGTATTTGTTTTCTATTTCAGTGCCAGAAGTTTGGCGAGTACTCGAAGGATGATCCGAACAGCTTCAGGCTGTCTCAGAACTTCAGCCTGTTCCCGCAGTTCATGTATCATCTGCGCCGTTCGCAGTTCCTGCAGGTCTTCAACAATTCGCCCGACGAGACCACATTCTATCGACACATGCTGATGCGCGAGGACCTCACCCAGTCCCTGATCATGATACAGCCCATTCTATACAGCTATTCGTTCAATGGCCCGCCGGAGCCGGTGCTGCTAGACACGGCTTCGATTCAAGCGGATCGCATACTGCTGATGGACACCTTCTTCCAGATACTCATCTATCATGGCGAGACGATCGCACAGTGGCGCGCCCTCAAGTACCAGGACATGCCGGAGTATGAGAACTTCAAGCAGCTGCTGCAGGCGCCCGTCGACGATGCCCAGGAGATACTGCAGACGCGATTCCCCATGCCGCGCTACATTGACACCGAGCACGGCGGCTCGCAAGCCCGCTTCCTGCTCTCCAAGGTCAATCCCTCGCAGACGCACAACAACATGTATGCCTATGGACAGGTGGGTCAATCAGCCAAGACTTCATTTTATCGCAGCGATTTGTTAATTTGTTAATCTCTTTGAAACCTTTCGTTTTGTTTTCGTTTTACATTTCTCATTGTGTACCCCACCGTTGTTCCTCTTGTTGTTGTTATTGCCACGCGCAGCCGCCAATTGGTCAGACGACGGTAGTAAACTCTTTTTGTTCAAATATTCACTTTGGGCTTAGTTCTAAGTTGCTTTGCTTCCTCTTCTAATTCCCTCCGCTCTCTGCACTTGGTGTCGGCACATCCCTCTTGGTATTGTCACGCCCAGTTTACTAATCCTTTCTCATCTCTTTGACAGGATGGCGGTGCTCCGGTGCTCACGGATGACGTCTCGCTGCAGCTGTTCATGGAGCATCTGAAGAAGCTAGCCGTCTCCTCGACCACATAAGTGGCATGCAAAACGTGCGCCATCGAGTCAAGAACTTGCGCAAACTGGAAATTACATGCTTAGTAACATAATTTAACCATACATATATATATACATGTAGATTCCAATCGATCGCCTGAAAATACAATAAACTACATTCATCTATATATGAAACTTTTTGTGCCGACTGCTGATCATATGAACTTTCTTTATGATTTATGCCTTTTATAACATGAGAAAAACAAAGTTAAGCCAGTCATAAACCGTGTAATATCATATTTACATGATGTTTTTTATTGCAAGCAACTAAAAGAGCACAATTCAATTGATTAAGTAAATAAATAGGTAACTGGCCATTGACAAATGCAGAGTTAGAGCGGAATGAAAGCGTCCATCCATAATTCAATACAATAAACTGCAAGTAAATATACCTAGCGTAAAAGCAATCAACAAATAATATCTGCATACAACTATAGTTCATACATTACTAATACAAGTTTATGCCTCGGACTTCAATAATAATTTGACTAAACTATTTGGTTCACAGTGACTAAAACATTGTTTCTCCTCTCTCCGACCTAATTGAGAAACCGTATAGACATCTTCTGGTCGACATCGGTGCGTTCGAGCGCCTTGCAAAAGTCCTCGAACGAAATCTTGCCCTGACAGCACAGATCCGCCTCCAGAATCGTTCGCTCCGCAATGCTAACCAGCTGATCCTGACTGATGTTCGCGCCCACCATCATGTGCAGAATGGACAACAGCTCATCGCGACTAATCACACCATCATCGTCCAGATCGTACATCTTGAAGGCGAACTTCAGCTTCTCCTCGCGACTATTCAGCTTGCTCTGCTTGTTGTCCCGCAGCGGCCGGAAATGGGCCAGGACATTCATGAACTGCCGAAAGTTGACCCGATCATCGGTGCTCTCCGCGAAGAACGAGTGCACAATGCGCTCGCACAGCGGATTGATGGCCAGCTCCGGTATGCGCATCAGATCCTCGCGGGAGAGGGTTCCGCAGTCGTTGCGATCCAGCGAGGTGAAGCGCGAGTACAAGCGCTCAATTTGATTGGGTGTAACTGCGGCAAAGATAAAACGTTACGGGAAATTTTAACTTTATCAAATTAGGAGAATAAAACCACAACTGATAAGCACACTTATTATCGTCGCCTTATCACTCTCACAAATAACACGTAGTCGGACAAGCGGTAAATGCCAATTCGAAAATATCGGACGGAAACTTTGCCCTATAGGGTCGATTGGGCAGTCATTTAGTCGATGACGTCACAAATGCATTTGGAAGAGCGCAGTGCAGTGTAATGAAATGTGTGTTTGAAAATCAACAGTTATGTTCTCGTCACTCGATTGGCGGCTGTGCTCTCTCGCAGATGTGAGAGGCAACGATATTGAACAAATATTGATTTGGACAAAGCTATTATTAGTTCAGCGTTTTGCGTTCAAGTGCTAAATTGTGTTGACAATGGAAATGCTTTTAGCAACTGCGTATTTGTTTTGAAATCTTTTCTGGCATTAATAGACAGTCACTTGCACCAAGGTTACATTAATTAGTCCAGTGGTGTGTGTCGCTAAACTTGCCACTGCTGATGGCATACTTACAGCCCGTTTCATTTTGTATTTGCGCTATTTCCTCGTGTCGCAGGAAAAGCGATGATTTATTGCCCATTATGTATGGCTTTTTTTAAAAGCAACGACAGCGACACAAACACAAAATTTCCACTGAATTGAATGAAGTGTTGTGTGGCCGAATATGTTTAGTGACTAAATACCAAAAATGTAGTCTTTTGGATCGTGCAGCACTGCCAACAGTAATTTATGAATTGTGGTGGTTGACCGATTGGCGCACACCAGTGTGACCCAGCTTTAATGCGATAAATACAATTTAGCTGGCATATAAACAATTCTTTTGCAATAAACAATTGAATTCAAATGGATAAATTGAATTTAACATTAACGGCTGTGAAGAATCTGCGCTCGAATGTGCGCCAATGCTTTGAGCATTTAGCTGATGGCACCGACGGCGAGGGCATTGAAGATAGCCGCAATAAATTCGTGCACGATTTTCAAGACAGATTTGGTGCCATCAATTCTCAATTGCGGTAAGCTTTCCGCTTAAACATAAATTGACCAATATTTATTGAGTGCTCTGCATTTGTTTGTAGTGAAGTGGAGCAGCTGATAAACGGCCTACAGGTGCCGCCGACAGCCTACCATTTGGGCAACACGACATTTTTGGCCCAGGAGACGTCGCAGGATCGCCAGGCGCTGTATCCGCAGTTGGTGAACAGCTACAAGTGGATTGACAAGGTGCACGATCACAGCTTTCTCGCGTTCAACAATCTCAACCAGAATACGCTGCGTCGCTCCTACAACTACTGCTCGCAGAAGCGCCAGCGACTGCCCTTCTCATCCTTCAACAACGATCCGGAGTAAGCACGATCCTGCCTTTAAACGATTACAACTATCCTAATTATAAATTAATAGTCACATAGATAAGCTGCTGAGTGAGATCAATCATCCGCCGCACACTTCATACAAAGTATTCCGGCCGTTTGGCTCCAATGCCGTCGCAATAGTAACCATCAGCAATGTCCTGAAAGCAGCGATTGTGTTTAAGGGCGTGCTCATCGAGTGGGTGACGATCAAGGGCTTCGATGAGACTCTGGAGCACGACGATCTGTGGGCGGAGTCGCGCTACGAGGTGTTCCGCAAGGTGCAGGAGCACGCCCACTCGGCCATGCTGCACTTCTTCTCACCCACGCTGCCAGATCTGGCCGTGAAGAGCTATGTGACCTGGCTGAACAGTCACATCAAGCTGTTCCTCGAGCCGTGCAAGCGCTGCAGCAAGTATATTGCCAACGGTCTGCCGCCCACGTGGCGAGATCTGCGCACCCTAGAACCGTTCCACGAGGAATGCCGCAATAGCTAAACACAATTATATGTACTAGGTATAACATAACTAAGCATAACTTTTATACTTCATTTATTTCAAAAAACAAAAAAATTATATGTATGTATTTTGAATGCATGCGCGTGGATTTATCGAAATCGCAACGCGCGACTGAATAACTACAACGGTTTAATGCATTAATGGCCAGTTGAGGTGGCGGCTGCAACGTTGGCTCTGCCTGTGCCTGTGTGGACACCGCGCTGCACGCACAAGCGTTCAAAGTTCTTGCGCAATGTGGCGCGTAACTGCTCGCGTTGACGCTGCACCTGCTCCCGCTGGTAATGATAGGCCAGCACCACCTCTTGGGGAATGTAACAACAGTTTTCATCGTCTTTATCGTAGTCGTCCAAGTAGTCCTGCAATTGATGTAATAGTTAGTAACTGCAGCGGCTCATATGTGTTTATATATCAGGGCTGGTCAATTTGTATGTTTTAAGGATAGTTCTCGAAATCGATTTTTGCCCTAATGTATATATATTTAAGCTGTTGCTTAGTGACTCACCCACATCTGCAGCAATGAGAAATTTTGATCCAATTGCGTCTGCTGGCCATAGAGCAAACCGGACACGTAGCTGTTGCGGGCGGCAACATCGGCAACGCTCTTCTCCTCCTCGTCCTCCTCCAGCAGCAGGCCATCATGATGGTTGCACAGACCATCCGAGCATGAAACTTCGGAGCCCTCCGGCGACGATATGGCGCTGGAGATGCGCGAATTGGCATGCGATGTGGGTGGATCGCTGCCATAGCCCGAATCGCGCACATCCTGTTCGCAGGGACAGTTCGGCATAGGGGCCAGACAGTCGTTGCATTTGCCCGCCTTGGACACGTCCAGCTGCTCATCCTCACACTGTGATTTTTTCGACTTCTTGCTAGCAGGTTTTTGCTTCTTCTTTTTCGGTTGCTTCTTCGATTTCGATTTCGTTGGTTTGTTGTTTGGCGTCGGCTTGGGCTCCGCATCAGCGTCGGCGTCTGCCTCGGCACAGAGTATGACAATGCCATCATCAACGACGGGCTCTGACTCGGCGTCAGGCACAGCATCGGCATCAGCATTAAGGGCATCCTCTTCCTCCTCTTCGTCCTCCGATTCGGCAGCTTCGTTCGCATTCGTATCGTTTTCGCACAGGCGATGCAAGTTCTTTTTCTCATCCTTCTTCTTCTTCTTCTTGAGCTTCTTCTGCTCACGCTTCAGCTCCTTAGCCTTCTCGGCGCGACTGATCTCCTGGTAGAGCAGCTCCAGGTTGCTTATGCCCTGCTTCTGCTCCACACGCTCATGAAAGCTGCGGCAGAGCGCATGCACACCGACAGCGGCCAGCACTTGGCAGGCGCGCTCCTCCTCGCGCAGACTAACATAAATGCGACGCAAGCGCTCGTACATGATCATGCCGACGCACGTGAGCACCTCCTCCTGGGCGATCTCCAGTGTCTTGGCGTGCCGTTCACGAATTTTTGAGTAGCTGCCGTTCACTTCGGGCTCGGCACGCTTGATCAGTGCATCGAGGAACTCGATTTTGTTCGTGCTCACGTGTATGTGCTCATCGGGGACACACTTGCGTATGTGGGCATACAGCTGTGCCGCGTAACCCTTCTCCTTGGTGGTGACCTCGCCAATGAGTATTTTATAGGCTCGCTCGATCTGGCAAATAAAATAAAGGTTAATGGTTAGCCAGCCGGATGTGGTTATAAACGGTGCTTACCTTTGTGCGACAGCCGGCACAGAACTTGTGCTTCTTCAGATACTTGTCGAGCACCTCATGCAGTTCCTTGGTCTCAATGATGGTCACCTCGGTGCGGCAGTTGCTCTTCATCGCTGACCACACTTCGCGCCACGTTTCGGAGAAGGGCTTTGCACGGAAAGTGTCCAGCGAGTGAAGCACACAACGCGTCTTGTTGCGCAGCTTATTGTCCAGCAGATTGTTGAGCACCTCGTGATGTCGATAGAGTAGCGTGCCCAGAGCCTGTGGCGTCTTCAGTTTCTCATCCGCAATGCCCAGCGTGTAGGTTTTTATCTGCTCTCGCTGCTCGTAGCGCAGCTCCAGCGGATCGAGTGTTCGATGTCCCGACTCGGCCAGCTGATAAAACAAACGCTCGACGCGCCGGCGACAGCCCACGCACTGGACACACTGATTCAGCACGGAGATGAAGCCACTGCTGTCTATTTCGAGCGATTCCTGCCGTTCTGCCTCGGTGAGCAGATTGAATTTGCGTGAGAACTCCTCCAGTTCGCGACCCCGTATCTGTGGGCTGTCAATGACAAGTCCTTTGCTGTTCAGGTCCATTAGCATCTGTGTGTGTGCGAGCGTGTGTGTGGGTAAGGGCAAAATACAGATCAGTTAGAGCGAGTAAGAGAACAGAACACAGAGAGACAAAGAGAACGAGAGAAATGCATTTGAAACCTGTTTTTGTGTTTTTTTTGGTGTTGCCACTTCAGCAACATGGCGACCATAAGTCGGTTGCAGGGGGGGTTTTGGCAGGTGCCGCGCTGCACTGCAGCAAGCGGCGGATTACATTTACCACACAGAAAAATAAAAGCCTTAGCTGAAGTTGTATCAAGCAACCAATTACAATTTATGGGCGCAGCATACATATCTATGTATGTATGTATGTAAAGTGCTGCGTACATAGCACACACAGATGCACGCGTACGTGTTATGAAAGTTTGACAATGTGCACACAAACACAGCCACACATAAATACTGACTCAAGTATGTGGGCTGGCGGAGTGGGGGGTCATCAATTGAAAGACATTTTACTCGAGTATCTGTTTTACATTTTGGCAAATGGTCGCCTCATACTTACCATTAGCTTATCGCCTGCCACCAAAGGCAAATGCCTTCGGCCCACATAACCAGAATCATCATCATCGGTATTATAGACTTTAGTTAGTCTCGCCATGTTCTTTCGAAGACCAACGACGGCAATTTCAGGCACTTAAACGACACACTTTGTGGCAACCAAACACAGCACAATGTCTGTTGTGTATTTTGGAAAATATATTATACAAAAAATTGATGTTCTTTGCACTGTATAACAACTATAAAATGATTTTCTATGATTTCAAACACGTATGTAGGGTTCAGCAAGTCGTCCGGTCGCCATTAATAAATAGTGTTGCGTAACGAGATACATTTGATATTTTTGCAGCACAGTTCACCAATGCAACTGTGCGTTGCGGCGTTGCCACATCACAGAAATAATCAGTCAGCCTTCTTAACAAAATGAGTTTTTTTTTAGCGCGTTTTGTTGCTCAGTTTTAGTAGTGCAAGTTGCGTTTGTAATATTATAAATCTAAATACCTAACGCGTGTTTATTTTTCTTTAAACGAATCTTGCGCTTACATATTGTAACAAAATGTCGCATCACTACGTGGTGACCGCTCAAAAACCCACAGCGGTTGTCGCCTGTTTGACCGGTAATAGAATTGAGGCTGCAAAGACGGAAACATGCACATTGTGGCTAACTTCTAGTCTGCAATACGTTCAAAATTACATTTCCCTGTTTTATTTGACTATTTCGCAGGCAACTTTACATCGCCAACAGATCTAAATCTGATTATTGCCCGCAATAATCAGGTAGAAATTGATTTGGTAACGCCGGAGGGTTTGCGTCCACTCAAGGAAATCAACATCAATGGCAAAATTACGGTTATGCGCCACTTTCGTCCGCCGGACAGCAACAAGGATCTACTTTTCATATTGACGCGGCGCTTCAATGTCATGATACTTGAGGCCCGCATGGTGGGCGACGCCATCACCGTTGTCACAAAAGCCAACGGCAATGTATCCGATTCGGTGGGCATACTTTCCGAAGGTGGCTTCATAGCAGCCATTGATCCGAAGGCGCGCGTTATTGGCATGTGCCTGTACCAGGGGCTATTTACAATTATACCCTTGGATAAGGATGCCAGCGAGCTGAAGGCAACGAATTTACGGTGAGCTAAATATGGATATTATTGTATGGCACATTATTGCTAATCGTAATTACTTTCGATTTGCAGCATGGACGAGCTAACAGTATATGATGTGGAGTTTCTCCACGGTTGCCTAAATCCCACCGTGATTGTCATACATAAGGACAACGATGGTCGTCACGTGAAGTCGCACGAGATCAATTTACGCGACAAGGAATTCATGAAGATTGCCTGGAAACAGGACAATGTGGAGACAGAGGCTACCATGCTGATACCGGTGCCCTCGCCCATTGGCGGCGTTATAGTTATTGGTCGCGAGTCGATTGTCTATCACGATGGCAGCAACTATCATGCTGTCGCGCCGCTTACTTTCCGCCAGAGCACCATCAATTGCTATGCCCGGGTGGACAGCAAGGGATTGCGGTATCTGCTGGGCAATATGGATGGACAGTTGTATATGCTCTTTTTGGGCACCACCGAGACCAGCAAGGGTATTACCGTCAAGGATATCAAAGTGGAGCAGCTGGGCGAAATTTCAATACCGGAATGCATAACTTATCTGGACAATGGATTTCTGTACATTGGCAGTCGTCATGGCGACTCGCAGCTGGTCCGCCTCAGCTCGGAGGCTATTGACGGCTCTTATGTTATACCAGTGGAGAATTTCACCAATCTGGCGCCCATTCTGGACATTGCCGTGGTGGACTTGGATCGACAGGGACAGGGCCAGATTATAACCTGTTCTGGCAGCTTCAAGGATGGCTCTTTGCGCATTATACGCATCGGCATTGGCATTCAGGAGCACGCCTGCATCGATTTGCCCGGCATCAAGGGCATGTGGTCGCTCAAGGTGGGCATCGATGACGGCGTCTACGAGAATACTCTGGTCTTGGCCTTTGTTGGGCATACACGCATTCTGACGCTGTCTGGCGAGGAGGTGGAGGAAACCGATATTCCTGGCTTTGCCAGCGATTTGCAGTCGTTCCTCTGCGCCAACGTGGATTATGATCAGGTAAACATTGTAAACACATTGAATGTAACTTAAGTTAACGCAATGTCTTTCACAGCTTATTCAAGTCACTTCGGAGAGCGTGCGTTTGGTCAAGAGCGCCACCAAAGCTCTAGTTGGTGAATGGAAGCCGGAGGGTGATCGCTCAATTGGCGTTGTCTCCTGCAACACCACTCAGATTGTCGCTGCCTCGGCGCGTGAAATATTCTACATTAGCATCGAGGATGGCAGCCTTGTGGAGAAGTGCCGCAAAACGTTGCCATATGAAGTAGCCTGTCTGGACGTTACCCCACTGGATGAGAAACAGAACAAGTCGGATCTGGTAGCTGTCGGCCTGTGGACAGATATATCGGCGGTGATATTGTCGCTGCCCGACTTGGAGACGATTTATACCGAAAAACTTAGTGGCGGTATGTGTTGCAACAATAAGTATTAAAAAGCGATAACAGGCTTTTATACCAATTAATATATCTGCAAGTCATAAACTATAATCTAAATTTGCAAGTCATTTCTTGAAGCTACTAATAATAATTGTAAACTTTTTTGATACAGAGATAATACCACGCTCTATACTGATGACCACCTTTGAGGACATACACTACTTACTATGCGCTTTGGGCGACGGCTCCATGTACTATTTCATTCTGGACAAGACCAGTGGCCAGCTAACCGAGAAGAAGAAAGTGACGCTGGGCACACAGCCAACCACGTTGCGTACGTTCCGCTCGTTTTCGACAACGAATGTGTTTGCCTGCTCGGATCGTCCAACTGTCATTTACTCATCCAATCACAAGCTCGTCTTTTCCAATGTCAATTTGAAGGAGGTGAATCACATGTGCTCGCTCAATGCGCAGGCATATCCGGATAGCTTAGCGCTGGCGACCAAAAACTCCGTTATACTGGGCACCATTGATGAGATCCAGAAGCTGCACATACGCACTGTGCCGCTGGGGGAAGGACCGCGTCGCATTGCTTACCAGGAGGCCTCGCAGACCTTTGCCGTGTCCACGCTACGCATTGATGTGCACGGACGTGGCGGTACAAAGCCGGTGCGCAACAGTGCTTCTACGCAGGCTCAAAATATAACCTGCAGCTCAAATATATTGCCCAAGCCGGGTGGCGGTAACTCTACCACTGCGAATGCTGAAGTTGGCCAGGAGATTGATGTGCACAATTTGCTGGTGATCGATCAGAATACGTTTGAGGTGCTGCATTCGTATCAGTTTCTGCCGCCAGAGACAATTTCATCGTTGATGTCGGCCAAGCTGGGCGATGATCCCAATACCTACTATGTGGTGGCCACCTCGCTGGTCTTTCCCGACGAGCCGGAGCCCAAAGTGGGCCGCATCATCATTTTCCATTATCACGACAACAAGCTGACCCTAGTCGCCGAAACGAAAGTCGACGGCACCTGCTATGCGCTCGTGGAGTTCAATGGCAAAGTTCTCGCTGGCATTGGCAGCTTTGTGCGCCTGTACGAGTGGACCAACGAGAAGGAGCTGCGCATGGAGTGCAACATACAGAACATGATTGCAGCACTGTTTCTCAAGGCCAAAGGTGACTTCATTCTGGTCGGCGATCTGATGCGCTCCATCACGCTGCTGCAGCACAAGCAAATGGAGGGCATCTTTGTGGAGATTGCGCGCGACTGCGAGCCCAAGTGGATGCGTGCCGTTGAGATACTCGACGATGACACGTTCCTCGGCTGCGAAACACACGACAATCTGTTTGTATGCCAGAAGGACAGGTGAGCAAATGGCCTCAATCGCCAAATACCTAAATCTAAATCGCTTGCTTGCTTTTGCAGTGCTGCCACCACGGATGAGGAGCGTCAGTTGCTGCCGGAGTTGGCGCGCTTCCATCTGGGCGATACAATCAACGTATTTCGTCATGGTTCGCTCGTCATGCAGAATGTGGGCGAGCGTACCACGCCCATTAATGGCTGTGTACTCTATGGCACCTGCAATGGAGCCATTGGCATTGTCACCCAAATACCACAGGACTTCTACGACTTTCTGCACGGCCTGGAGGAGCGCCTGAAGAAAATCATCAAGTCGGTGGGCAAAATAGACCACACCTATTATCGTAATTACCAAATCAACACCAAGGTGGAGCCCAGCGAGGGCTTCATTGATGGCGACTTAATTGAGAGCTTCTTGGATTTGAACCGAGAGAAGATGCGCGAGGCTGTGCTCGGCCTGGAGGTGTGTAAACCTGAAATCCGTAACAATTGTATAGATAAATATATATTAATTATGTGTGTTTTGCAGTTAACGCTGAGTGGTGAACGCAAAGGTGCGGATGTGGAAGACGTCATCAAGATTGTGGAGGATTTGACACGCATGCATTGAAGCAACTAATTAAGCTGTATATAATTCATAAATATTGTATAATCCACAGTTTGTTTTGTTGCTTGTAAGCGTGATTTCGATACCATGTATCCTAACCAATACAACTCTTAATTGTCCATAACTACAACGCTCTCGAAAACCCCAATACTAACAGTTTACACTGTTTATCCGGCGTTTCGTTTAAGTTCACATTCACTTTCGTTATGTAGCAAACAGTTATGGTTTGTCGTGCTTTCAAAGTTGCGTCACGCCTAATTTCAATAAAGTGCTTACTTTTTAAATGTATTAACAAGTGTTTTTCAACAGTGTAAATAGCGAATTATCGCAAGAATATTGCTAAGCTAAACTCCTTATAGGTAATTATACTCTTTTCGAAGAAAATAGTATATTCCGTTTGTGCTGAAGTGTGTAACGCATGGAAGGAAGCGTCGGAGACCATGTTCGTCTGTCTGTCCGTCTGTCTGTCTGTATGTATGCAAACTAGTCCCTCAGTTTTTGAGCTATCGTGATCAAACTTTGCACAGACACTCATTTCTCAAGGGGACAGCATATTGGCCGGAACCGGCCAGATCGTACCACTATATCTTATAGCTGCCATACAACTGGATGTCGGTTTTGGCCATAAATCCCATGTTTTCTAAGCTATCGCGATGAAACTTTGCACAGATACTTATTATTCAAACATACATCACATTAATCGGAGCCGGCCGGATCGGACTACTATATCTTATAGCTGCCATACAACTGGAAGTCGGTTTTGGCCATAAATCCCATGTTTTCAAAGCTATCGCGATGAAACTTTGCACAGATACTTATTATTCAAACATACGTCACATTGATCGGATCCGGCCGGATTGAACTACTATATCTTATAGCTGCCATACAACTGGAAATAAATTTAATATTTCAATGGAAAATTTAAATTCATATGATATCAATTTTTACAGCTAATGAAAGTGTTGCAGTTGGCAGAGTGAAGATTGTCTAAAGGTTCGGAAAGAGTATAAAATCTTCGGCACGCCGTAGATAATGCATTCCCACTTGTTTTATAATATTTGTGGACTGGAATTTGGGCTGTAAGTAGCAAACTTGAAGATGTTATAATTGCTTATAAATATCCTAAAAACTCTTGCTGCTACTTAGAGGTTGGTTTCTAGTAGCAGTTTGAAGGCAATTTAGCTTAATATGCGCAGGCGCAGCGCTGCCTCGCAGCTTACGCACTTCCAATCAAAACACTGCGCGACCAGTGCCAGCACGTCCCACACACACACACACACACACACACATACTAACAGAAGTTTGCATGTGTGTGTGCTTAGTTTCGGAGCAGGCGAGTGCTTCAAACGTTGCTCACGTGCGACACGCAAACGTGAGCAATAGGCGTTCGGATGGAAGGGTAGCGCAGAGGGGTGGCGACTGGCGGCATTGGCGTTTCATTCATTAATACACGGACGCGCACACATACATACATACATACATACAGACGGCCACTGGAATGCTGCATGTGCTCAGCCACCACTAATTTCCAACACCCGCAGGCAAACAGTTGTTTTTACACGTACGTATATCTCGCTTGTGTCTGTGTGTGTGTGAGTTCTGTCTGCGCTTGTATGCGTGTGCGCACTCGTTGCGCCTCCAACGCGCTTAGGCAGCGCCTGCTGCCTGCGCTGCTGCTGCTGCGTCTGCTGCTTGCTGCGGCTGCTGCTTGCTGCTGCTGCTGCTTGCTGTCTCCCCCAGGTTACTGCAGCTGAGCTCTCGGTCCATTTGAGTAGTCACTCATTCGTTCGCCGCCTGCTCGCTGGTTCAGCTGCGCTCAAGCGCCCGTTGTCGCTGTCGCTGTCGCTTTCGTCTGCGGTGTCGTCGTTGTCGTTGTCGTTATCATCGTTTGTCTACTCACATCCTGGCCGCTCGTTTGTTGTGCAGTGATTTACCTAACACACACACACACGCACACACACACACACGCCTACGCTTGTATTTCGCTTAAACAATTAAAAACTATTTACAATTTGCATGTAACAAAAAAAAAAAATGTCGCCAATTGTTCAAGTGCCGTTAAAATATAAATACCCCAGTGTTGCGCTCATAAAAAAGGTTTTTTTCCCATAATTTGTGTTAACATAAAACTCGCTCGCTCCATTTGTTTAAGCATTGTAAAATCGCTAAGCTAAGCTCGAAAATGTGCTAGCAACAACGAAAACATTCTTACAAATATTGCTGCTCGGCCCGGCGATAAGTTGGAGCGCATTTTGGGATTAACGACGGCGGCCATTTTATAAAAATACCCAGCGGCAAAACGGATAGCTGCCCAAGGTGAGCTTATTTCATGCATCTGGAATGCCTGCAATTGCAAACTGCGAACATTAGGCAGCTCATTTGCATATTGATAAAGAAGAAAGAGTTTCGCTTTGCTGTATAACATTTTGCCGTCGGCATTGAACCTGAATCCGAATCCGAATCCCCGACGATGACTCAAACGTCAGTCAAAAGAACCTTCCTCCGAATGGAAACAAGTGAAATTCAATGCGAAAAGTAGTAGGCGATCGCAGGGCAGGGTAGCAGACATTTGAAAAGCATTTGTACTACTTGCTCGTAGCTCGTAACATAAAGAACCCCAAGCCATTGACATCATCAACATCGACGTTCTGGAGGGCACAAAACATGTCACAGAGTCTCGGCTCTCGGCTCTCGGCTCTGTTCTGTAATTTGATTCCCTGTGGCAGCGTTTTGCTCTTGTGCCGTAAAAGACCAAGAATCAGAAATTATTGTTTAGCAACAGTAAAAAAAAAACAAAGCCTTGTCGTACTACACCCGAAAAAACCAAAAACTCCATAAAGCGCAACGCCCGACTGCCAAATGCAAATATTAAAAACAACAACAAAACGTTTTATAATAACGAAAAGGGGAAAACAGCAAATCGAATTGCAGTCAAGACTTCAACTCCGTCTCCAACTCCGTCTCCGACTCCAACTCCGACTTCAACTCAGACGCAGCCTGCACGGACCATGTCGGTCATCAGGCTAATTTTCTACGGAAACCGTTGGCAGCCCCATAAAATCATACATATATATACATATATACGTGTGTATGTATGTATATAGCTTATTATTTATGTATATGTACATATATGTATAAGTCAACGACACTTTCTTAAGGTTGCGTTCATTCGATCTTTGCTAATATGAGCTGTATGTAATGAGCTTTATTTTATAGTGGTCAGATTGTTTAGTGCTACTCTTGAATATAAAACACTAGCGACTGATCTTTATAACTATATAAAGTTAAGTATCCGTTAAACTTCATCTTACAACTCGTTTTTCTCAGTTATCACATACTATTATGTTGATTGAATACAGTGATTATAGATAGATTATGAAAATTATATGTGTATGTAGATAGATCATGAAAAGATATATATGAAGTAAAAGCAGAAATTGTTCTTACAAATCGTCATCTAGATGAATTTAATGAAAACTTATGAATTGTAAATATTTATTTTTGGAATAAAAAACTTGTGATTTCTTACCTTGTTATCTTCTACGCTCGATTTGTATGTAATGAGCTTTATTTTATAGTGGTCAGATTGTTTGGTGTTGCTCTTGAGTATATAACACTATCGACTGATCTTTATATATAAAGTTAAGTGTTCGTTAAACTTGTCTTCATCTTTAATATCTTTTTTCTCAGCTAGAAGATAGATAGATTATGAAAATTTTATTTATATAAAGATACAAATTAAGTAAAAGCAGAAATTGTTCTTACAAATCGTGATCTAGAAGAACTTAATGAAAACTTATCAATTGTAAATATTTATTTGTGAAAAACAGAAAATTGTGATTTCTTGCTTTCTTATCTTCCACGCTTGATTTCCAAGATCTTTTCAGTTTTTGGAATAGAAAAAGCCCAAATGTTTTCTAATCCTTAAGCTTTTTACAATAAGAATTGTGCTTGATGCAAGTCGGTTGTCCAGTTGGTTGTACCCTACTTTAGGAAAACGATTCCCTTAGGTTTCAAATATACATACATCTAAACTTATGTAAATATGAGCTATGCTTTAACGAGACTTTGTATGTGTATAAATCTTTTGAAATATTGCGAGTTGTGTGTACTTAATGTTGAATATGCAAATTGTGCGTAGCTAATTTGCATTTATGACAACAACAACAAAAACAGGCAAAAATAATAACTAATAATCGGGCGAGAGCAGACGAAAAGTCCGTTCCAGTGCGCATCGCGACGACAACGACGCTTGGAAGATATGCGAGAAATTTACTATAATACTTCCAGGAAGTCACAAGGAGAGCCGAGAGCCGAGGGCCAAGCGTTAAGCGCAAACAAACATGCAACGATCGTCACAAGCTGGGCACAGATGCGTTGTCCAGCGCTATGAAGTGACCATGACGACCACTCCAAGGCGACAAGCCGACCCAACCGACCGTCCGACCGACCGACCGTCCGACCGAAGGTGTCGCGCGCCAAGCAAATTAGCGGCTGTGTCCAATTGGAAAACGAGCCACAGAGGAATCGCTCACTATATATACATATATATATATACATGTGTGTGTTGTTCCTTTGTGCATATACATGTGTGTGTCGCCTTGTCACGTGAAATCAAATCAGGCATTACAATTTTACGCTCAATCGACAGTGTAATTGAGCCGCACAGCCGTCCCAATGTCTGCCACAAATCCCAATCGGTTGTCGGAGGCAGCTCCGGAGCGTTTTTCCGGTTGTGGAAAAACATCAGCTTCCGCGTAAGCCGAGTCAAGCGGCAAGCAATGGGGCATGCAACGCAGCCGGCGCAACAATCTGGCTCAAAAACCTAAAAATATACAACTATAAAAATATATATATACACATATATATATTCTATATATTAACAGCAATTTGTTTATGACTTAATTTATGCGCTAACACGACTCCGCCGCATTGTGGCACACATTTGCAGTTGTTGTTGTTGTTGTTGTTGTTGTTGTCGTTCGTAGTCGTCCTTAGTTGGTGTCCTGTTGGGTCCATTGTTTGGATCACGTAGCATCGCAGCGATATCGAACAAGTTCGATCTGCACAAGCACAATAAAACTACAGAGAGCCGCAACTTTGTTTCCAAGTGAGCAGCGCGGCTAAGTAAAATGAAAGAGAAGGCTCCTGTCCGGTGTGTGTGTGTGTGTGTGTCTGTGTGTGTCCTTCTTTGTGTGCATCCTTCTATTCCGCTATCGGATAACAGCGCCCGCATCCACGTTTCATATTTTGCCACTGCCCCGCCGCACTTTGTATCTGAATCTCCGTTCAACAAATTTCTGCGGCGCTTAGAACTTGTAAGTTTTTTTCTCTCTCGCTTCTTTACAACAAACAAGGGTTAAACAAATTTGTGTGAAAAGTATGGGATTCTTGTGCATTATGATGTGTGTGATCGAACGTCTTCAGATAGCGATCTCTGCGCTGACATGTAGGCATGGGAAATATTATGCCTGCTTTGCTTTTGACCCCTTAAATTGTAGCTGAAATACATATCACATATAAAGAATGCTTAACGTATTATAATTATTATTCTTGCCGTTTTTTGTTATAGATTTAATTGTTTATAGACAAAAGCAAGCAAACTACACAAAAACATATCAATAAATGTTAATTGCATAATAATAAAACAAAGGATCACAACATATGTATAGAGCATACAGTATTACAATAAGGGATCTACTGAATTATTGATAATTTCGTTGTTTTGCATACACTTATCATTATAAAATACATCTAGTTGGTATAAATATTTTTATAGCTATGGTATGAAGTATAATCGGATATTAAAAAGATTCAGTTCGAAATAAAGAGGTACTTTTGTACTTAATAACATATATTTGTTTTGTATCGCATTAAAAATAATCGGATTTGAAAGACTCAACTTGAGATATGCTTTAACAAAAACATCAGACTCATAAATCGGATATAGTTTAACCGTTATCGAATGGAGCGGCGCCATGATGATTCAGTCTGCTATCATGCTGCTATGCTACAGAGTATAGTATATACATATATGTTTATATATATATATATATTACATTTTTGCACGTTGTGTGTTGATAAGCAACAATAACTTCAGCGGCAGAGAGAAGCAGCATTACAACAACAACAACACAAACAACAACATCGCCAGCTGAGCTGCAAAATTGTGCAACGCGTGCAAGAAAATATGAACGTCATAAGCGATTAGCTCATCGACACCAGCAATAACAAGTCGGAAGTGCACGACTAGGAGATACCCTGAACCCATCCTTACATATATGTGTATGATATTCGAGATTATACATGCCCAATTTGGGGCCTCTTGCTATTATAACATTCAAGTTATGGCCAAAAAACACTGGTCTGAAATTGAAATATTATCGATAACTTTGAAACGGGACGAGCTATCGATAAAATGAAACAAACTTGTACTGTCCCGGGACTACGAGAACTTATATTCCAAATATGATAAGTTTCTAGCTATTGTAGTGTTCAAACAGACAGACAGACAGACGGACATGGCTAGATCGACTCGGCTGTTGATACTGATCAATAATATATATACTTTATATGGTCGGCGATGCTTCCTTATGCCTGTTACATACTTTTGCACAAAACCATAATACCCTTTTTACCCAGTTTTAATGGGTTCAGGGTATAAAAACGACAACAAATCGGAGCCAAAACATTGTAAGACCCAAAAAAATGGGAGAGAGAGAGACAGCAAGCGAAATTCAGAGTAATAACAACAAGACTTTGCACATATCGACAACACGTGCCACACACAGGGCAATCGGGGCACAGGTGCTAAGAAACATATGTACGCGTGATCGGCCATAAGTCGGATCAATGAATGAAAACGATAGCGTGAAGTACAAAGTGTGCTTAATAACAATAACGACAGCAACAGCAACAGCAACAACAACAACAGCCAGTGCTTTCAGCATAACAATAAAAAACTTTAGTTGCTGATTCAAGCATAATTAGTAACTGTGTTTGTGTGTATGTATATCTGATGCAGGGGTCAAGCCGCAATGTCTTAAATAACTTTGAGTTTCGCCTTCTGTTCTGCATAGATCAGCGTTTGTGCGCGCCAAAAGAAAGTGGCGAAGAAAGCGCAGCAATTTCCAGTGAAATGCAAACAGCGCTTTTGTGCAAGCGGCGCACAAGTCACGGTCAGCCCAAAAGTTATCTTTCGGTTTCTGTTTATTTACTTTTGCCACATGTGACATTGTCCGCAGCGGCGGCGGCGACATTGAAAACGCTGGCAAGCCAATCAAAAGCAGAGCAGCGGCAGCAGCAGCTCAGCTCAGCTCGGCTCGGCTCGCTTAAGCTTCGCCAAGCTGGTTCGCGAAATGCAACTGTAAAAGCCGAGGCGAGAGCGGCGCGCGCAGCTCTTTAGTTTAGTTTTCGTTTAGTTTAGAACTGCGCAAATCGCAGCGAGGGTGCGCGTTGCTTCCCAGTTCGTGTGTTGTAGTGTTGTAGTGCACCCAGTGAGTGACCAGTGGCCAGCTGTCAAACTAATAACGGCAGTTCGCGCGACTTCAGCTACAGCTACAGCTTCTGTGACGACTTTAGCGAGCGATGCAGGCAGCAGCCAAAGCATTTTGCTTCTGAGATGGATCCAAAAAGTAAACAGGCCAACGCTGCAAACAAGCTGCAGCTGCTGCATTTGTCCCAGCCACTGTTTGTTTGTTTGTTTTTGTAGTGATTATACCCTGAACCCATTAATTTTTTGTAGTTGTTGTTGTTGCTGTTGTTTTTGTCTGGGCACGAGGCTGCTGCTTCTGCTGGACATGCGCCTGTTAACGTTTAAATGTTTTCATTTGCAAAGTGTATTGCGAAATTGCCACTGACAAGATTGGATTTCAATTTGAGTTTGTGTTGTTAGTGCCAAAAGAGAAGAGCAAGTAAAAAGAAGCCAAAACATAAAGTGAAATCAAAAGTAACAAATAATATGTGTATTCAGAAACGTTAGAAATTAACTCAAAAAGTAGCAATATACTACTAAGGTATGCTCAAGGACGCTCAAAATCTAAGTGTGACCTTGAATGTCATTGTAAACTGTTTTAAACTGAAAATATCGATTGTATCGAGTGTAACATTGAAACACATATTCGTTTAAACTCTTGTGTGCATATCGCTATCTAAAATAAATGTAAAAATATATATTTGCATATTATACAGTTACATTCATGCTGAAATTCATTATTATTTTTATGTGGCACATAAAAAAAAAGCAATTGAGAGACAGTCAAAAATGTCACAGTGTAATAAAAAACTTTATGATTGCTGATGTTTAAGATTTGAGTGTGTCTTTTGCGTACATATTGCAAAAAAAAAGATGAAAAATGGCGGCCCAGTAAATAGAAGGAGACATTCAAGCACATACGCATGCCAATACAAATTCACGTGGAAGTGTCAAAACTGACATTGAATTGTGAGCAGCGAACGCGGCCGGAAGAGCTTCCACACATTCACACGCCCCCAAGCACACACACACACACACATGCACACACACACACATACACTCACAAGTAGATGCCTTAAAAATCAACTTCGTCAGCAGGCGGACAATCTTTTTGCCCAAAAGGGCTGAAAGAGAAAGCTAAACACTCGAATGCCTGAAATGCTCGCTAATGGAGTGTAAAATATATACACACACACACATGCACGCAACAGAGCACACACACACACACACACACAAACACACGCACACGAGCAGCAACAAAATGAAACTCAAATAACAATTATTAAGGCGTTGCCAGACGTGCACACAACAATTATGCGCCTGTGTGTGTGGGCGGAGCGGCGGCGACGGCGGCAGACGCGATACAAACCACACACACACACAAACGCACACAAGCAGACCCGCGATATACAATACACACAGAGCGCAGGCAATTCCAGTTCCAGTTTGTCGTTCCAGGCCTCGCGCTACGCTTGTATGTGTGTGTGTGTGTGTGTGCGTTGTTTGTATGCTCGTGGGGCATTAAACACGCCGAGACAGCCAATGAGATGTTGTTGCCAGTGTGCTCGTATTTGTGTAATGCTTTGTATTCTACCGCGCTCGCTCGCACTCGTCGTTGTTGCTGTTGTCTTTCTGACAGAGGGTGGCATGTGTGTGTGCGTTTGTATTTGAAAACCAGTTTTTTTGTTGCTTCTTTTCTTGTTACAGCAGCAGCAGCGGCGCAGCAGCGGCGCAGCCGTATTGCAATGGTCGGTGAATGAACCATGCGGCGGCCCTAATATCTTTCTAATGTTACCTGGCTGAGACACCATTTTCTTTTTTTCCAACTTTTCTAGTTTGTTGTTGTTGCTGTTGCTGTTGCTGTTGCTGCAGCTTCCTGTGCTCGTTGTATTTTTGGTCTGGCTGGGATTTATGATATTCTTTTGTCTCCTACATTTTTTGCTGTACAAACTGAGATTCGTCTGGGGGCTTGAGTAAGAGACTGCATGTGTGTGTGTATATATATATATATGTGTGTGTGTGTGCGTGTTTGACTTCTTGTGACAAAATCCGCTTATTGCTGTAATTTTGCTGTTCTGCACAAAACGTAGAAGTTGTCATGGCTGAAGTAAAAAGGGGTTGCTTATACAAAAATAGTCAATATTGTTGTACAACATGAAGTTATTTTGATTGTCACTTCTACATACATGTTCTTTTTGGAACTTAACTTTACATATTTTTTAAAAATTCGCATTTTTTATTTGTCTTCTGTATTTAAGGATTTTCTGAAAGGTCGAATTTTTTTTAGTTTATCTTACAATTATGAAATGCAATAATTTTAAATGAGTTACATGTCTTATCTTCATTATAATTGAACATTTAAAAGTGGTTTAGTTTTTTTATGGTCTTTTCTTGGTAATGGAATATTGTTTTCGTCCTAAATTGTTAATAAATCACCTTAATGTGAACACTTTATTTCTTGCTCATTTCTTCCGATATTATATAAATAGGTTTTACTGAGAATTAAGTATATTTTTGATGAAGCCTGGTAATTTACAGTTTAGTTTCAGGAGTAAAGTTTCTAGAAGTCATGAGTACAATAATCTTCCCATTTATCATATACTCAGCATTCAGTTTATGTTAACAACTCTCTATGTCGCCAGACAAGACTATAAAAATCGTTCCAAATCCGTTGCCTAAGCTCAAAATATCTTAAAGTTGTCAGCACCATTTTGAAAAAACCAACTAATAGCCCAGCATTGAAAGGGCTTAAGATAGAGGGGGGCGACCAAGAATATCATCCCCATGAAAACCCCCAAGATATGTAGCACCACAATGTGGTGTCGTCTTCTATATTTAGAGCCCCGCCCCAGAAAATGTCAAGCTTGAGATTTGAAGTGGGAAAAATGTCGTAAATTTCAAGGTAAGCGAGCGATTCCCAACAAATACAAATGCAACTGTGTATTTAAAGATTGTTGAACTGAAATATAGCCATTAAAAATGGTCGCCATTTTACAGCAATTCCGAAAGCAATTCAATGACGAGTTCTTACTTTTGAAATAGTTTTCGCTTACATAAAAATGAAATTGTAGCAACAATGGAATTTAAATGTATTATATGCCAATGTGTGTGAGTTTAGTTTTTCAGTAGTTGTGTGTGTGTGTGTGTGTGTGTGTGAGGGCATGTGCAAGGTATATATACTATATATTGTAGGTATCTAATGAAACGTGATTTTCTCTTAAACGTGACTTTGTATTGATTTTTTCCAACCGTATTCTTGTTTCATTCTACGCCTGGGTTCAAGTTGCCATTGTTGTTGTTGCTGTTGTAGTTGTAGCTGTTGCTATTGTTATAGTAAGTCTTGTTGTTGCTGCTGCTGCTTTGCACATTCACTGAGGCAACGGCTGTTGCAATTCCCGATATCACAAAACGCAATAAATGCAATCAAATTTCCTGATAATCGAATTTATTTCGATGTGGCTAAAGTAAGAAAAGCAATTTACTATAATATATAATAAAAATAAAGCAAATATTAAGTTTATAGCATGTTCTGCAACGCATTATAAGGTATTTAAAATAATAGAAAACTTTTTATACTCGCTTCGAAGAAAATAGTATAATAAGTTTGTGCTGGAGTTTGTAACGCATAGAAGGAAGCGTCGGAGACCCCCAAAAGTTACTGCCAGTATGCTTAGAATGACAATACAAATTGATCTAGCCATGTCCGTCTGTCTGTCTGTCTGTCTGTATGTATGCAAACTAGTCCCTCAGTTTTTGAGCTATCGCAATAAAACTTTGCACAGACACTTATTATTCCAGGGGACAGCACATTGGTCGGAGCCGGCCGGATCGGATCACTATATCTTATAGCTGCCATACAACTCGAAGTCGGTTTTGGCCATATATCCCATGTTTTTAAAGCTGTCGCGATACAACTTTGCACAGATACTTATTATTCAAAGAGACATCACATTGGAGCCGGCCGGATCGGATCATTATATCTTATAGCTGCTATACAACTGGCCATGAATTAAATATTCTTAGAACAAAAAAAAAAGGTTACGCGACAAAACGATTTTGTACAGCTTATGAAATTTCAGTGGTGCAGTTGGCAGAGTGAAAATTGCCTATAGGTTCGAAAAGAGTATAAGATCTTCGGCACGCCGAAGATAAGCCTTCCCCACTTGCTTATATAAATATTTGCTTAATATTGATAACAACTTAACTTTGTCGAGAGGTGACTTTCATACACAAATATGCTTGCGATCTAGCTTTTAATATTAACATACCAGCCGAGAGATCATCAAAAAGGAAAACGGGTCCTCATTATGAGTTCTTAAACTGGCTTTGCATCATGGAAGATATCGTTTTATATCATAATCCCTTATACATTATGTTTTGTGATATCGGAATCTGAGTGAAAAACATAAACTTTTCTCAGCGAAAACAGAATCTTCATTGTTCTAACTTAAGCAACACAGCTTTTCATAACTATCATTATAATATTCACTTTCGGTCTGTTTCAATTCATTTCATATAGTTATTATAGGGATTTGTGACTATGGAATTATCTTTTAACATATGTATATTGATATACAAAATATGTAGTACTTCAATACAGAGTGTACTAGAGTAGGTTGTGGACTGGGACTTTTGAATATCCTGTAGATAAGCTTATAATTTTCCAAAATCATATGAAGCTTAAAAATACATAGTCACTTAACAAATTATGCTGCACAATATGAATCTAGTGGGTTTTTGTTTTTACCATTTGCTGCTCTAAAATATGTAGAGCTTTCATGTGTGTGTATCTAACAATATTTACCTCTCAATGTGTAGCATATTTACTTTAGATGTTGTTTGTCTGTCTTTTGTCTGCTCGCTCGCATTTATTTACCTGTTTCCACTCGCATATTTGTGTGCTGCTCCTACTATTCTACTATTTGTACAGTGTCCGCCATCAGCGCGATTGTTATTGTTGTTGTTATAGTTGTTGCTGTTGTTGTTATTCCTGTTGCTGCTGCCGTTTTAGAGCAAATTCAAAATCAAATTCAAATTTATAGGGAACATCACGTACGGACAACAACAACAACAATCAGACAATGCGCTACCGCGCTGTAAGTGATAATGGAGGTGTTTGGGTATTTACGCGTAGGTGAGGCCGGACATGCACTGGGAAAAAAAGCGTAGACCAGACAGCAGCAGGAGCGAGACAGAGAGAGAGACAGAGACAGAGAGAGAGAGAGAGGGAGAGGGGAATGCCTGTGTGCATAGGCCAATGCTATAAAATTATGGTTATCGATTTGACCCTTGGTTGCCGCCCGTTTGCCCTGTGTTTGACTTGTTTGATTTGCCGGCTGGTAGCTGCTAGCTGGGATACTGGAAGGGGTACGGGAAGGGGTACGGGAACGGGAACGGGACCGGGTCTGGTACTAGTCTATGGGGGCCCAGTGGCCATTTGGTTGCAAGTTTGTATTGTTGATCGATTTTACGTGATATTTTCGAGATTTTCCGTATTTGTAGCTGCTGCTGCTGCTGCTGCTTTTGTTGCTGTTGTTGCCACTGCTGCTGTCCGACTCCTGCCTCCGTGGTACACATTTCAATTGTTGCTGTTGTTGTTGTTGTTGTTGTTGGTATTTCATTTGAAAGTTTACTTTCGCATTTCGAATGCCTCAACGCGCTTTGTGTATTTGAGGGCTGCATGTTTGTTTAACAAATACAAATAAAAGACATGCATAATTATTTTCGAAAAATATTGTAATGATTATGGTGATTATGATGTTGCCCCGATTATCATTACGCTTATTGTTGTTCGCCTCTGGTCTAGCTTTTGGCAATTTTGTGTTTGGTTTTGCACTCCTCAAACATTTTCGCACACAAAACGATTTTAGTTTAGCATCAAATTTCATTATTTACTTATTTTTATAGCCATTTCATATTTGCTGGGCTCATATTTAATGTATTTAAGCTGTTTCGGTTATGGAATTCGCAATTTGCTGGCCAATAATAATAATAAATTGAAATATTATTTACTTGGATGAATGCAGAATTTTAAAAATTAAATGAATCATTTGTGATGCGAATATTTAATAATAGTAAGAATACATAAAGTTCTTGTATTTGTAAAAATAGAGTATTTATTAGAGCAATATAAAGTGAAATTAAATAATTTATTGCAAACAAGGTTCCAAATGTTGCTTTTAAATGTTTGAGTAAATAAGAAACCATATTTTACAACAAGTAACATGCAGCAAGCAGGGCAAGCAGTTAGCTTGCTTCCTCACTGAGCCCCACGATATGGAAATTTTAATCTTTAATAGCTTACTTTAATATTTTCCGATCCTTATCAAATTTCTTGGATATAAAATTGACTATAAAATGTGTGATCAAAATAATTTACAGTGTCATACCTTCAAAAATGAGTGTTTTATGCACTTTTTGGGGTATAACAGTTTGGTATCCAAAAAGTGATATGTTTTTCACATGTGTATGCTATTTGAGATACTACATACCAAATTTGGTGGCCTTATCTCTTATAACTGGTGCGAAATCAAAATTTATCGATAATCGGATGAGTTATCGATAAAATGAGACAAACTTGTTCTGACCAGGGACCACGAGAACTGATATGACAAATATGAGGTCTCTAGATTTTAAAGTCTCTGATTTCTGTGGCTAGATGGTCTCAGCTGTTGATACTGTTCAGGAATATACTTTATATGGTTGGAGATGCTTCTTCATTATACCCTTTTTAACCATTTCTAATGACTTCAGGGTATAATTAGTTTTGCGTTGGTAAAAGTTCAGATTTCTTCATAGCTGGACTGTCGGCAAATGTTTATATAAGAAATTCACTTGAAATGATTGCAAAGTCTTAGATTCCCACACCCAGGCTCTAAGAAGTCCTATCCATCAAATACAGAAGCACATTGCACAGTTATGCTAATCAATAAGCAGAGTCTTTGGCCATATTTGTAATGCCAGAAATGGCTACCAAAATGCCATAACCCAAAACTCCAACAAAAACTTGTCGCAATTAGCGGATTTGTGTTTGGGATTTGGGCAAACTTAAAGCAAATGCAAACGGTTCGCTATTGTTTTTATTGTCGCTGCTGCTGTTGTTATTGTTATGGGCGTCGTTGCTTGTTATTGCTGGCAATTAAAATGCGCACAAGCCGCCCCGAAAAAAGGACGCCCAAGTGATGTTAGTGGCCACGCCCCATGCATAAACCACTGTTTGATAATGTTAAAGTGGCGCGCAAACAAATCAAAAAGCATATTGAAATTGGGTTAATGTGCAGTCGTCCTGCAGCAGGCGGCTAAGGACATTTGCGTTTACTGTTTACTTTACGGGTTATAATCCGCAAATTAAGCGCGGCCTGAGCATTAAAATTTGCACCACCCCCCGGAGTCCTTTTTCGGTGGCTTTGCTGGCTGTTGTTTCAAGATAAAACTTCATGTGCGTTGGAAAAACACCGAAAAGAGTGCGCGACAAGTTTTTGGGCAAAGGGGGGATGAATATGGGGGTTGGGGGAGTGGGATCAAGCTGGAGGGTTGCTGGTTTGACACAGGCATGTATATATATATATGTATGTATATTCGTATGTTTGTCTTATCGTTATCGTTATGGCAATGTCATATGTTACGCACATTTAAAACGTATGTTGCATATTTTCACGTTGATACTACACACACACAGGACCTGCTGTGTGGGAATCTGTGCATATCGGCATATATATATATATATACTAGCATATACCTGACAGTTTCTCACACTGTTGTTCCTGTCTTACATGTGCTGCGTGTTTTTCCCGCTTGGTTATCAATTGGTCCATTGGAAATACCCGCTGGACGTTAGCGTGAGAATCTTTTTAGCATATTCCTGCCTGTCTGCCTGCCGGACGGACTGACGGACGGACGGACACTCGGGCTTTACCTGTGTCCTTCCGGGAGCGGGAAGAGTGCGCGCTGCCGCAACACCCACATTAGCAGCGGCCCAGCGGCCCAATGTGCCGTTAATTGCTTTATGGCTTCGACTCAGTTTCAGTTTCAGTTTATCTTCCTCTTCTTTTTTGTTTGGCAGCGTGGGAATCGCTTGTCAATCGGTTGAACGCTTTTTTCCACTGTTTACCTGTCGCTTTGGGCAACTCCTACGCATTGATGCCTTCTATCTCTCTCACTCTCCCACTTGCCGTCTCTTTCTTTTGCCCTGCATCGCATAGTTCAAGTTCAGTTGTGAATGCATATATATTTTGTTTGATTTATTTTTAAACTTTTCTTATTTGTTTTAGTTGGGTATTTGCCTTTTACAAGATTAAGGTCAAGTTATGGCTAAGAAGCGAGAAAAAGTATTGTTGTTGTTGTTGTCTTTGTTGTTAGTTTTATGCTCTTTCCCAGAAGAGTGCCGTAATTTAGTCGTAAAGCTGGCGTACTCAAGTCTTCTATTATCGTTTGGATTTGGCAAAGAAATTTGAATAGCTTCCAATTGCTTCTTTGGAAAATATCCTATTTTAGTTTCAGCTATTTTTACAAGACTATACAAACTTGTTATACGAATTTCTTAAATATAAGTAAATTCATATTTAAATAATATTTTTAAAGGCACTTTGAAAATTAGTTCTCTTACGTTTTTAATGTCTGCGTACATTTTTATTTATTTATTTTATTTTGTTTTTATATATTTTCTATATTAATTTTTAGTCTTTTTTCAAAGTTGATTTTATGTTTGCATAGTTTGGGTTTTTTTTATATTTTTACCAAAAAGGTTTTTTCCTGTTTATGAAAATTTGATTTCTTTCATAAGAATTGCTGCGTTTCGATAAATTGTAGCTGTTATATATAAGGCTCATATATAAATAATATTGATATTGATATTTTTTATTTTTTTCACATAAAGCATTAATCATTATATTGATTATCTATGCATTTATTACCATTCCCATTTGCTGCTTAAGAGACTTCAGAGTATTCAGTATGTAGTGTACTATAAAAGTTATTCTCCCAATCAATTAATGTTGTTATTGTGAATATTTAATGCACTGACTTGCTTTTTTAGCTTCCTGATTCTAAGACTTATGGGAATATGTCTTATTTCCGCTTGCGTTCATTAGGAATATGAAAAGAGTAGATTCATGTGATTCCAATTTATTGTGATACAAACTATGGTATCTATGTGTGCGCATCTACTCATATATTATGACTTATATGTATATCCAGTGCCATTTTGACCCACTTAGGGTGCATAAACTATCATTAGCTAACTGCCATGCCAGAGAGAGAGAGATACAATGGTGCTTCAGAGCCTTCCCTTTAGCGGGACGCGGCTTTCGACTCTGAAGTGAGAAGAAGCAGAACAGTGGTAGTGGCAGGAGGAACGGATATGAACGACCTCGGCGGCACTTCAGACGCGCATGTTGCCACATTTAAGTTGCGGATTAGCGGCGCTGCTCTTTGGGATTATGATCATTTAGCAAATCTGTTGCTCCTGTCCATGTACCTCGATGTGCGTAGCGCAGCGACTTTTGGACAAATGTGCCATTTGTGGGACGGCTATTAAACATATTGTCGCATAACATAAGCCAAAGTTGTTTATCATGTTGACGGGGCATATGTATATGTATATATATGTATATGTATATATTTCATTCAAGTCTAGTCAAGTCAGCTACTTGCAACTGGCGACTACGTGACCTATGTCAATAAACTTGTAATTACGTGCGAATTCTTGCATTAGCCAAGAGTCAACTGGCCAAAAAATCAGCAGGAGCCATTTCAGCCAAACTGCGCCAAAATCACGTTCCAAACTAGTTTATCAATGGAAGCAAAGTCGTCCTTTAAACTGGCCCTGACCGTAACATACATATATACATATCTAAGGGTTGTGTGGGATTGGCAAAAAGGTGTTGTACATTATGTGGCAAAGTCAAAAACTCCTGTGGTTAGTCCTGTCAACCTGTTGCACACACATACAGTGCTGTTTCCGGTTGCCATTGAGGATCAGGGCAAATTAGTAGCATTGCAAAAAGTCAATTGGTCTACAAAGACAGGTAGTTTACTGAACTGGCCAATGGCTGCTGTAGTTTCAGGTAGTTGCTCGCCGTCCAAACTGTTAAAACTGTCGGCACAGGACGAAGTGCGCTCAGTCGCAGACAGGTGATCGTCGGGAGATGAGCAAGTGCTAGGTGCCAAAAGAGATCTTACATTTTCCGTACTTTGTGTGTTGTTTTGAGAAAAAAAATGACGAATCATCGTCGTGTGCGCAAGGATTGTTATGAGAGCAGGTTGCATGGTGTGTAGGCTCAGGGCAGCTACAAAAGTGATAAACTAATTGTTAAATATTTCTCTGATTTGTGTCATTGCAGATATAGCTAAAACGTGTGCCATGAAGGAGAAAAGCAAAAATGCTGCACGCACGCGCCGTGAAAAGGAAAACACCGAGTTCTGTGAATTGGCCAAATTATTGCCATTGCCAGCGGCGATTACGTCACAGCTGGACAAGGCATCCGTCATCCGGCTGACCACATCCTATTTGAAAATGCGCCAAGTCTTTCCCGATGGTAAGTGCGCCAGTTAGACGCTAAGTATGCTCTATTAGACTCCAAACTTCTGCCCAATTAGTTCAATTAAATGTCGCTCAATTCAGTTTGCTGGTCTTTGACGTTGGCTTTTTATCCTGCCATGGCGTGTGAAGCTTTGTCAAATGATGCGGAATCCTTGACAGAGCCACGCGGCCGGCACGCTCATTACGTGGCACATATCCACGCAGGACACAGCAGGATACTGCTCTGCTGCCGTGCGCCTTTGTTAACATTCCACACCAGAAACAAAACAACACCGCACAGAGAGATTTTCAAGTTTAAAAGGCGATGTTTGCTTAAAGCATATGCTAAAGGAAAAACCACTCAACAATGCTCAGACAATAAACAACAACAAGAAGCAGCAGTCTGGAAAACACAATGGCGGCCACTGTTCTTTCCACTCAGTTAGCAGCGAGACAGAACGAGAAAGAGAGAGAGAGAGAGAGTTAAAGAGAGAGCGACGAGACGTTGACTGGAAGTGGAAGCTCAGTGGGTGGCGCTGGGTGGCACTGCCTTGTGTGTGGGTGTGTGAGATTTTATGCTGACTACGAGGGTTGCACAACAACAGGCAACCAAACCAGGGGTGGGGCTGAGTTTGCGTGTTATTGTTGTTGTTTTGTGTTCCCATTGTGCGCAGCGTTTTGTGCTTTTCACTTGTGGGCTTTATTGAAATAATTATTTTAATAATAGGCAACAAACAAGGCGCATGGAAGTGCGCGCACAATCTACCCAGGAACAAGCCAACAACAACAACAACAACATCCTGGGCTGACTTGAGTACATGAGAATGTAAGGAATCGCGCCGGAGTTGGGCGTGAGGACGTGAGGATGTGAGGTTGCTCAATGACTGGGCTGTGAATGGGCCACCTACGGCGCTGATGACTTTAATTGGGAATAATATTTAGACGTCAGCTGTGGGCAAGTAGGCAGACGGGCGGGTACTGGGCGTGTGTCCTCACTGACTCCGTTGACAGCCAGCTAAAGAGGCCATGGGAAAGTTGCCACAGTTGAAATGTGAAATGTAGTGCACTAAGCGCCCTGTCAGAAGTTGTGGATAACTAAAAATAGCTGCGAACTAAATGGGCGACTTTAAGATGGGCTTAAATGTTAGCTTTAACAATGTGTATCCTTCTAAACTCTTTTATAAGACTACTTTTCTACAAAACTTAGCGTTTTTCTTAAGGGCTATGTGTATATACATTATATCATACATCAATTATTGCAAACTTAGCTTAAAGCTCGAATTTAATGGTTCTAAATAACAATTGGAAATTTAAAATTTTGAAAAATTAAGCATCCTCTTTTCTAAATTTTTTTAATATATTCAAATTGTTTTCTTTCAAAATTTTTATTTAATATTTATAAATTTTTTTTAAGTTTGAAAATCAGAGTAGACTTTAAAATTTGCACATCTCAATAATATATTTTACTTTAATATTGTTGAAAATATATATTGGCCATATTTAAAAGCTTATTTTTAAAGTATTGCAATAATTGTAATTTAGCTGAAAGCTCGATTTTCTCCAGTTCTAAGTAACAATTGAAAATTAAAAATTTGGAAAAATTAAGCTATTTGTTTTTTATGTTTTTAGATATACTTACAATTTTTTAATTTATAAATTTTTATATTATTTGTATATTTTTTTAAAACTGAAAATCAGATTTACTACGTTTAAGACTATTTAAAATGGGAACATCTGAAAATTTTTGAATCTATATTAAGGTTATATTTAAAAGCTCATTAATATTTTATATTTATATTTGAATTGTCTTTTAAATATTCTAACATTTTATTCTTCAGTATATTTTTATTAATTAAAAAATGTATTTAATTTGCTTGCAGGACTCGGCGAAGCTTGGGGCTCCTCGCCGGCCATGCAGCGTGGCGCAACCATCAAGGAGTTGGGCTCCCATCTGCTGCAGACGCTGGATGGCTTCATCTTTGTGGTGGCACCCGATGGCAAAATCATGTACATCTCAGAGACGGCCTCGGTGCATCTGGGGCTCAGTCAGGTGGGTGTTGATTTATGCGCATAAATTGTGGACTCTAGATGCCCTTTCTGTGAGCGGTGGTCCACTTGCATCTGCAAGTCAAGGAGGCGACAGCGTCAAAAGGCGCTCGAACTGTAAATTTGCATGCGCAATTCGCATTCGGTTGCTAATTGGCACTTTGGGGCAGGAGCTGGCATTAATTTGTGGATATTCTGTGTTCTTTTTTATTGTCGACAGGTCGAGCTGACGGGCAACTCCATATTCGAGTATATACACAGCTACGATCAGGACGAGATGAATGCCATATTATCCTTGCACCCGCACATGCATCAGCATCCAGTGAGTAGCAAAAGTGCCTCTCTGTTTTCTATTTGACTAATAACAGTGTATGTTCTTGTCCAGCTCGCCCAGACGCACACGCCCATAGGTAGTCCCAATGGCGTCCAGCATCCTGCTGCATATGGCCACGATCGTGGCTCGCACACCATCGAGATCGAGAAGACCTTCTTCCTGCGCATGAAATGTGTTCTGGCCAAGCGCAATGCGGGCCTCACAACCTCCGGCTTCAAGGTGAGTTCCGGATCTTAAGCTCCTTTATGCACTGATTTGCTAATCAAGTGGGGTTGTTCTGTGCAGGTGATACACTGTTCGGGCTATTTGAAGGCGCGCATTTATCCGGACTGCGGCGATGGCCAGGGCAGTCTTGTACAGAATCTCGGCTTGGTCGCCGTCGGTCACTCGCTGCCTTCATCCGCCATCACGGAGATCAAACTGCATCAGAATATGTTCATGTTTCGGGCCAAACTAGATATGAAGCTCATCTTTTTCGATGCACGGTAAGTTATAGTCTCAAAATTTGAATAATGGTGACGAAAATCGGAGCTTACTGACTACATTTTGCAATAGAAGATTTAAAATCAATCAAAAGGTTCGGATTAGTTTCAGAAACATAAACAATAATAATAATGTTGTCCAGTTTTAGTCATTTAGTTGAATATATCTTATTAAATTTGATTACATATGTCTACTAAAACCTAATAATATCTGAAGAATATAATATTGTAGGAAATTCACTCAGCTCTTAAACAAACTTTAAGGAATTGAACACTTTTTCCCAAAAATAATTTGATTACATTCCAAAAAAAGAAATCAATTGTGAACAGATAGAAAAACCTTTTAAAACTGATCATAAACAAACCAAAAAGTGAGCTCTTTTTAAAATGAGACACACTATCTCGCTCTCTCTCTCTCCCACTCGCTCTCTCTCTTTCTGTTAGCACTGTTTGGTAGCAGGCCATAAAAAAGGCTCCGTTTCCTTTGCAGCACTAGACAAATATTTAAACAGGCCGCGACAGCAGCAGCAAAAAGAATCTATTCAAAAAGCATGCTAAAAAACAACTTGGCAACATCCCCCTAAAAGATAACAAAAAAATACATACATATATATATATATATATATAACAAAAAGAAATGAATTTAAGCAAGACGAGGGGCTCTGTGACAAAAAGGAAAACAAATCATTTCCCTCTTGAGCTTGATTTTGCTTTGTCTGTGTGTGTCTTGCTCCAAATTGTGGGTGGATTGGGGGGCAGAGATGCCTTTAAGTGCCTGCCTATAAGGGAAGGCCAGCTGCCAGCTGCCCTCCAACCAGACCACTTTGTCTGACATTATTGTCACTCAATTACCCTCATGATGTTGCCATGATGCCGTCTCTTTTCCGCCCCAAGCCCATCATCATGTGATGATGTACATACATACATACATATATAGATGGTGTAGAGCAACCCCAAAGTGTGAAACAGCCCTTTTTGTGTTGTTGTTGTTGGTGTTGTTGTTGCGTGTGTTCACTGTGCTCTGGCTGTTGTTTTTGATGCATAATTGAATTGAAGTTGACAAAAGTAAAAACCGGCCAAACACAAACACAACAGCAACTGCACCAAAGCCCCTTCATTTGTTTAAACAAAAAACAGATAGAAACAAAAATGTTATATACAAAGCGCGTAACTTGAGCTCTGTGTACATAACCTCAACTTGTTTTCAATACCCTGTAGCCATTTAAGCAAATGGCTATATTGACGATGCAGCAAATATATCACATAGCTGGAATAAAGAGTTTCTGAAATAAATCAAATAGCCGATTAGCCCGCCAAATCGATAGATTTCGATTAATTGCGCATATTTTTTTAGTATATAAAGTTAGTATTATTTCATACTAGCAAAGTTGTAACATTTTACTACCAGCTTGAGCTAAAAACACAAAATCTAGAATCTACAAAGTCACCTCAGTTCAACAGGGCATTACACAGTCGTTCACTCCCGACTCCCGCAATCGCACATGTTTTTATTGTTTTAATTTGTTTGCTTGCAGCGTATCGCAGCTAACCGGCTACGAGCCACAGGACCTCATCGAGAAGACGCTTTATCAGTACATCCATGCGGCGGACATAATGCCCATGCGCTGCTCCCATCAAATCCGTGAGTTAACAATAGCAGTAAACACTAAGCCCTGCTAACTAGCTTTCTTCCGTCCTTCCTTTCGCTTGCAGTGCTGTACAAAGGACAAGTAACCACCAAATATTATCGCTTCCTGACCAAAGGCGGCGGCTGGGTCTGGGTGCAATCCTATGCCACGCTGGTGCACAATTCGCGCTCCTCCCGCGAGGTGTTCATCGTCAGCGTCAACTATGTGCTCAGCGAGAGAGAGGTCAAAGACTTGGTGCTCAACGAGATCCAGACGGGCGTCATCAAACGCGAGCCCATCTCACCGGCGGCCCAAGCGGCGGCAGTTGCTGCCGCTGCCGCAACTGCAACGGCCGCAGCAGCTGCAGCAGCATCAGCAGCAGCCGCCGCCGCAGCAGCATCAGTTACCGTTAATGCCAGCTGCGTTGCCCCGCAGCAGCAGCAGCCTGCCTCCAGCACGCCCACGCTGAGCGTCAGTCCCAAGCTGGATCCCTACTTCGAGCCGGAGCTGCCGCTGTCCGTGCAGCCGGCGCCACCCAATGCGGCCACTCCGGTGCCCACGAACAACAACAGCGCTGCTAACAACAACAATAACAACAACAGCATCAGCGGCAGCAGCAACAACACAGCCGTGTGGCATCATCAGCATGCGCAGCTGCAGCAGCTGGGCGGCAGCATGGATCACGACAGCCTCAGCTATACGCAGCTCTTTCCGCCGGTCAACGATCTGGTTGTGAGCTCCAGTTCGAGTGCCGGCGGCGGCACTGCATCGAGCGCTGGCGGCGGCTCCAGTGCGTCGGCATCGTCTTCGGGCGTCTACTCCACGGAAATGCAATATCCGGACACGACGACGGGCACCCTGTACTACAATAACAACAATCACTACTACTACGACTACGATGCGACGGTGGATGTGGCCACGTCCATGATGCGCCCCTTCTCGGCCAACTCGAACAGCTGCTCGAGCAGCTCGGAGAGCGACCGCCAGCTGTCCACGGGCAATGCGTCCATTGTGAATGGCACGTCGCCCTCGCAGACCACCTACAGCGATCTGAGTCACAACTTTGAGCTGAGCTACTTTTCCGATAACAGTTCGCAGCAGCAGCAGCAGCAGCAACAGCAGCAACATCAGCAGCAACATCTGATGGAGCACCAGCATTTGCGACTGCAAACACAGCAGCAACAACAGCAGCAGCAACAGCAGCAGCAGCAATACCAGCAGCAACAATATGTCATGCATCCGCAGCAACAACAACAGCAGCAGCAACAACAGCAACAGCAGCAGCAGCAGCGCGTTGTCAGCGACTTTGCCGAGAGCTTTAAAAGCGTTAATGCAGCGGCGGCAGCAGCTGTTGCTGCCACGCCCCATTATACGAGCGTGATTGTTGAGCCGCAGCATTATATACCCAACGATTTTGTGCATTAGCAGCGTTGGCGCTGATTGCTGTTTCTAAAACAAGTCACAATGTGTTGCTGCAATGTTATCGATCTATCGATTTATCGCTATCGCTATCGTCAGTTTCAGTTCTCAATTTTTGTAATATGTGGCTGAGCCACGGTGCAAATCGTTTTTTGCGTTCTCAATCCATTATGCACAACTATTTATTATCAATCTATTATTATTATTATTATGATTATGATTATTATTATTCGGCTCGTTTGTTTCGCTATTTTATGGCGTGCGTTTGAAACTTGAAAAACTTGCAAAAGAATTAATCATTGTTAACAAAATGCAAATACAACAAATACAAATTATATATATATATATATATAAAAATTGTAATTCTAAGCACTAGACGTACGCTGTTCATACAAATTAACTTATGTACTTACATATATACATATATACATACATTTACATCCAAATACATCATTCGAATCGCATATTTACAACAACTATAAATACGATTATGTGTATATGTGTAAATGTGCGATAATGTAATGTAAATAAGGCTGGGTTGCGTTCTCCATTTACATAGATATCTGATATGATGATGTTCTTCATAAGTCACGTAAATAATTGTACATGTAAATTTAATTGTAAACGTAAATTTTTCTAATTTGAATAAGCAAGTTATTATGTGGGTGAACAATAAAAGCAAAAAAAAAGAAACAAAACTTTACTTTATTTAATGCAAAAATGAAACAAAAGATTTTTATTTTTGAATATTTTTACTTTGGCGCGCAAAGCTTTCAGTCGTTCACTTGGCGCTGCCAACTTGTATGCTTTTAACGAAAAGCGTTCTAAATGCAGCAGTCTGGCAGCATTGCTGTACTGACTCACAGATGGCGCCACAACTGCTCGAAGTTGGCAATGCTGCACAGAATTCAAACATAAAATTTAACGGAAGGAAATTTATAAATATTTGAAATAGTTTATTAGGTACAATGTAAAATATATTATGCATTAGCATTATTTATACATTGTCTATAGTGTAAGTAATTGTAATTTGAATTTAGCGCAGCAGTTCAGTTTGCAAATTTGCTTTGTTTTTTTTACCCCTTTTTAGATGAGTTTGTTTACTTTTCGACCATTTTGGCATTTTGGTCAACTGCAAAACAAACACTTTAGGCCTGCAAATGGCGCCCATATTCATGTCCTTGTCGGTGCTGGTGTCTGGGCTCGTGTCCTGTGCCTTTGTCCTTGTGTGAGTGCCATTGATTTATTGCCTGCCATTTTGTGTGCTGAGCAACTAGGCTTTTTTTAGAGAGAGAGAGAGAGAGAGAGATAGAGAGATTGTGTTATCTGCAGATAAAGGGCTGACCTCGTCTTTGGGCCAGGCTAATTGTCCGGGTTTTTCAATTGCCAGCTGGCGGATTTGGTCGCCTCACTCGCTTTTGCTAACTTATTTTTTGAAGCATGCGAAAAGTTTTACGCCTCGAATCGCACATAGACCGCAAATTATTTAATTGCAACTGCCCCTCCCCGCCCCCCGCAACTTTGCTCCTGTTCCTGTTCCTGCTGCTCAAGGACTTTTCCTTAATGCAATAATTTAAGTGCAACCAAACCACAACTTTCTGGCTGCCACACAGACTCGACTCGACTCGACTCGACTCGGCCCGAGAGCCAAAGCCAAAGAAGTCATATTAAAAAACAAGTGAACATAACAATAAAAAAACAACAACAACAATTAAGATCGTACGTGAACGACTGCTTAATACCCTAATGAGAAGCACTTGTAAGAGAGTGAAATAATTGTGATTATACAAATATAAATCTGAGTTGGTTTCATATACTAAAAGAGTTTCCTCTAAACTGAAACTGGAAACATCTCGTTTTTATAATATACTATAATTATCCATATTACAAATATAATTTAAAAAATGGAATCATTTGTAATGTTTCTCAAACAAAACAAAGTCTACATACAGAGAAAACAATTAAAATTAAACAATTGGAGGTGTAATCCTCTTACAGTCAAAAAAATATAAAGTAAAAACCAATACTTCCATATTTATATATTTATGAAATATAAATGTATTTGATTTAAAAAAAGCTGTATTTAAAAGCCAAATTTAATATGATTTGTAATTAAAATAGTGTGAAATTAATGACAAATTTAACTACAAATCGTATTAACTTTGGCATTTTAATAATATTTTCTTAAAACCCAATACAGAATACAAAATAAATCATATATAAAAAATATTCGATCTTACGTTTCAAAAAAAGAAAAAAATTTGTATTGTTATAGAATTTTGGGATAAATAATTTAAAAAAATGAATTAAACCAAAATAAGCAATTGTGATTTATAATGTATATATATTTTTCTGTGCACTTGCTTATATCATAATATTATTACACGGTAAATCAGTGGGTTTTTTTTTAACAGAATCCTTAAAATGTACAATTTCTAAGATAATTTAAATGTTTTAAATTTATACTAAATTTTGTTATTAAATTTAATTTATTGTAATATATTATTATTATTTTTTTTCTGTATCGACTGACTTAAGTTGACATAAAATAAAGAAATCATATGTATTCCAAGTATCAATTCACAGATGAAGGTAGCACAAAGCCAAATATACTCTACAAGCCGCACTAAAAGAGTGTAGAAATACTGAAAATACGAAAACGTAAATAAAGTAAGAAAAACAGGAATAAAACAGATGTGGGAGTTGTTTGCCAGCGCCTGCTGCATAACAGCTCCAATGTTCCACTGCTGCTGCTGCACTGTGGTGCACTTTTTGGGGGTCTTCTGGACAGCAGAGAAGAAGAAGCAACCGAAATGCACTTTAATAACGAAAGTTGCGCCATTTTGAGGAGCATTCGAGTGAACATTTCGGGGCAGGAAGAAAGGAAGAAAACCTAATTTCAGCTTAAATTGCAAGTGCAAGTGCAAAGTATTTTAATTTTAAATTCGTGCCAGAGTCTGTCTGTCTCTCTACGTGCCAGCTGTTCTGGACTTTTGGTCATTTGCAACCGGAAAACGGGGGGCAAGTGACGCATTTTAAATAAATGCAGCAGCAGCTGCCCCAAAAAGTGCGCTACTTAAATTAAATACGACCGAAAATAGCATTAGATATGGCACACATATGTGAGCGGAAAATTCAGTCTGACGAATTTCCTAGAAATATAACCAAACAGTTTTAAACATATTTAAGCTACATATAATCAAATGACATTTTGCCTAAAATCGTTATATAACATTTAAGCCTTCATTTGTCGCCATTCTAATCTATATCCAGTTTCGATTTGAAATAGCTGCTGCCTGTGTTGCAAAACGATTGTTAGCTGGTGTTTTTTTTGTGTTTTGTGTTGCACAACGTTTGTTTTGACACATCAGTTTTTGTTTTGGCAAAAACGAGCTGTCAGGCGAAAAAACTCGCTAATCGCCTGCAGCGTTTTTAGCTTGTGTTTGGGTTAATCTAAATGCGTTTTTGCAACAATTTGTTGCTCCTCGCTTGTTTGCTCGTTGCTTGTTGCTTGTTGATTTCCCACGTGCAGTGTGACAGTGGCATTTTATTGCCGCTAACGGTATATTGCTGCAAATAAATGCATATTGTGACATTGGCCAACAATTCATTGGCGAGGTTTGACAATTATTCCAGAATTGTAGCATCAATTTCGCTTCAGTAAAACATTTAAATCTAAAATGTATTCGAAGTTTATTTTGCTTAAAACACATTGCAATTTGTCTATTATCTAAATCCTATATAAAACATACGTTATTAACATTATAAAGAGCTCTATCATCCAATATTATATTCTATTTTGATTAAAACACAATGCAATTTGTATATTAGTTATAAATCCTGTATAAAACATACCCTGTTCATATAATTTTAAAGATTATATTTACCAATCTTATATTCTTTCCAATTTAGCAGATTTCTCTGAGCTTTTTTAGTTAAATCTTAATTTTTTCATATTTTCTCTATAATTCCCATTTCATTTCTGCTACTTTCTTCATTTAACTCCTTCGTCTTTCAACTATAATGTTTTTATACTGTATTTATACTTCCTCTTGGTTTCTAAGTCCAATGTATTTAAATTTTGCATTTTTTTAATTAACAAAAATGCTAATACTTTTAATTGTTTGGTTTGATTGCGTTTTTCTAGATTTTTCCCAATCCTTATTGGATCCATTTTTATTTATTAATACCCCCAAAACTATACATAACTATACCTATATGTTTTACATTTAAATATTTGAAATATTATCTATACTTTGTAGCTGTTTTATAATTTAAGTTAAATTTTCTGTGTCACTAGTCGAAAATAAATAAATAAATAAATAGATAAATAAATGAATATATAAATAAATATTACTTAGGCTTCTCTCAGCATATTTAAAATGGAATTTATATAGGACTTCTTTGTAAAGTGAAATTTATTTTCCTTCTCAAATTTCGAATTCACTAAAGATTTAAACTAGCTTTAAAGGCCAAACATGAACTATATATTGAAAAGCTTATAGAAATCTGAACATATATTTAACTGATGCATATAATTTGATATATTTAGTGCAGTATGCGCATTACAATGGCCGAGTCCAGTGCTTTTGGGCATCTCTGAGCAGACCGCAGTGGACCGACCGAGTGGAGGATGAAGCTGCTCAAGCATCATTGCGGCTCGGCACGGAAATGGGCAACGATTTAAATTTTTAATGCATACTGGCTGCTGGTTGCTGGTTGCAGGTGTGTGCAGGCGGAAGCCGAAGGAAGCAGGAAACAGGATCGTCGTCCTGGCTAAACATTTGCTGGCTGGCGCACATACAATTCAGCAGCATTTGTGGCTGCCAAATGGAAAATTTCAAGCCTATTACATAAATGTTTAAGTGGGCAAATAGTTGGCAGCAAAATTGTGCTCCATGCAGCTAAGTCACATGCTGCTCTCCTTTTAAACTCTCTCTGTGTGTGTGTGTGTGTCCAAGGCGCTGTCCAATTCCCCAGTTCATTGCACGCAGCTGTACACACATTTGACTCAAGGGAGCATAGAAATCTAACGGCTTGAAGTGCCTACAGAAATGTGCCCAGAACTAGCCCCACTTTGCCCCACTCCCCCACCACTTCTCTATATGTAATGGCCAGTGGTTCTCTGGCGAATTGGGGCCAGTTGAAAAGTGCAATTCGAAAATACATGGACGCAACACACAAAAAAAAACGAAACAACAAAAACGTGGCAAAAGGACAAGCGTAAGGAGCAGAAGGAGAAGCAGGACAGGACGCAGGAGCCGCAAACTTGCAGAAAAGACAACTCTGGTAATTTGTTCTGAGCGGCTTTTGTTTTGTGCGCCTGCTTCTTCTTCTTCTGCTTCTTCTTCTTATTCGTGTGGACGGACAGACGGATGGGAATTGACAAAGGATGACGACGGACATTCCCTGCCCTGACAACGGACAACGCTGATTGAGTGTGCGTGTGTGTGGGTGTGTGTGTGTGTGGGTGTGTGGGTGTGTGTGTGTGGGTGTGTGTGTGGGTGTGTGTGTGGGTGTGTGTGTGGGTGCCAAAAGGCGCTTAGCATCCTTTTCTTGAGCTTTCACTTTTCAATTGACCTTTTCGGACATTTTGCGCATTGCCCGAAATTTATCACTTAATAAATTGTCTTTACCCGCTGCTAGATTCAGTTTTTGTTCTATTTCTAATAGTTGTTGGAATGGCGAAAGTAGTGCAAGAATATATATATATAGTATATATATATATATATATATATATTTATAGCCAAAGTGATTTGCGGTTGGGCTAAATTAAAGCTGTCAAAATAAAAAGGGCTGCAAAAGTTGTTTCTCTTTTTTTGTGCTTCCAAATATAGTAATGTAAACTTATATAAATAAATGTGTTAAGAAGAAGAAGAAGAAACTAGAGGAATTCGAGTAATTGAATTGAAATTCGAATCGTATCGAAACAGAAATGTTTTTTTTTTTAATATATCCTTTATATAATATATATGATAAATACAAAAGACTCTTTAAATTACTGAATTATTGTTAAATAGTCGAGGAAATAGTTTTTTTTTTATTTTTAGATAATATTTCAATGCAATACTCAAAGTTTTACAACTAATGGTTAATTTTAAGACAATTACTTAAACTATTATATTTAATTATTTGATTTTGGATACTAAATGCAGCAGTTTATTTTATTTTTGATAAGAATTATACCACATCTGGATTTTTACATATTTATTATTTTATTATTATTTTGTATTTTTATTTATTTATTTTTATTTAATATTTACATATCATTGAACTTATCTCCAACTCAAACTATTTGTAATAGTAAGACTTAACAATGATTTTAGCTTACTGCTAAATTCCAAATAATGTTTATCGTTTGTTTACTCATTTTGAAACTGTTTTAAAAAACTGTTTGATTGTTGCCCAAAAGTTGCTCGCAATTTGCTTAAATCCTCAAATTATCTTTCCCTAAATTTATCTCTCGAATATTATTGCAGTTTAGAATGTTGAAACTTTTGGCTGTTAAGTCGAATTGATTTTGATGTACATAAAAAAACGCACGCAGATTTATGATGCATTAGGCAAAGATTGAACCATTTTTATTGAATACGCTTCGCATTGATCTGCATAAGAAGAAGAAGTTAAGTGTGCGTTTGGCTTTTTGCTAAATTGTAGCTGTGCCAGTCATAAAAAAGGATGCCAAAGCCCATATTAACGTTTTTCTTTACGCACTTCACTTTGAAAGTGTCTTAAAAGCCAAAACAGGCAAGCTGGCAAGCTCCTTGCTCCTGGCAAATCCTTTCGTGCAGACGTAAACGTTTTGCGCAAAATTTATGTAAAAGATTTACGCATAAAATTGCGCGTCATTGAAGTTCAACTGCGGCGATTCAGATTCAGATTCTGATTCAGATTTCTGATGCGGGAGAGCAGAGCAGACTTTGACATCATCAATATACTTCAGCCATTAAGTGTGGCAGTTGGGAGCGAACGGAGGAGGCGGGCAGGAGAAGTCTTCAACTAAACGTTGCGCATACGCCATGTGCGTCGAGTACAAAACTTAAGCGCGGCTATTACAGCAAATTGAATAATATTCGGGGCGTATGCGTATGCGTGTGTGTGTGTGTGTGTGTGTGGGCGTGACAGCAACCAACACACACACACACACACACACATATAGATATACTCTTTGCTTGTTTATGCATTTGTTTGTCTGAGTTTGAAGTGTGCACAAATACGCCACACGCTGCCAGCACTCTTTCATTCTTTCATTCTTTCTTTTGCCTTGCTTATTTTTAGCGTTTTATCAGCACACGCACAGACCTTGTCTTTTGGTTTTGGTTTTGGTTTTGGGGCGCGCTTCCATTTGCTTTGGCTTGAGACGCCAAGTCGCCTAAATCTCAGCGATATATTTTACATCATTATAGCTGCCGGCAGCGTTTTCATTCGCATTGTTGTTGCTCTTGTGCTTTATGTTGTGATGCTTTCTCGCGATTTTATGACTTTGGCAGCCAACCTACCCAGCTCAGCAGCAGCCCTATCAGGCGTTAGCTATTGAAACAGATTTCGCTGACGCTTATTTTAGCTCGCTTTTCCGCTGCCTCAAATGAAAATCATTTTTCGATATGTTATTTGACTCACATACGCATGTGCCTCTGTCTGTCTGTGTGTGTGTGTGTGTGTGTGTGTGTGTGTGTGTGTGTGGGTATTGGCTTACCTTGATTTCTCCCAGCCAAGCGACACTTTTAGCATCATTATCTGCACGGCATCGAATGCTCAAGCACTTTGAGTTATGCGCCAGGCAGACGCTCAAAAAGCATAAAAAACAAATAAATGACAGAGAAAAACGAACTCGCACACACACACAAACACACTTACACACACACACTCAAAGATACCACAAAGATACACATGCCGCGGGACAGATACATGTGTGTGTGTGTGTGTGTGTGTGTGTGTGTGTGTGTGTGTGTGTGTGTGTGTGAAGGCATATTCACACTCGCAACCATAAAAATCACACTATGCTACATGAATGCTAAGCATTTTATCTACGGAAATTAACATCAGATTCGATAAGAGATTGTTTCTTTACGAAGAGTCAAACAAAATGTGTAAAAGATTTGTATTTATGCATAAATTGATCTGGAAGGCAAGCCTAAATAGTATTTCGCATGCAAATCAGTTAAATTTGTACAGAGGCTTATGATTAATATGGACTTAGCATATATTTTGATCAAAATTTGAAGTTACCTTAGAATTTGGTTGAGTGCGTATACTTGATATTCAATATCTTTAAAATTGTTAAAATTTTGGGTTGCATTGGAATTTGGTTGAGAATGGAAACTATTGTTAAAATGTTAAATTTTTATATTGAAATTTCAGAAAGTACAAAGAAGATATAAAAGAATACTTTAATTCCACAAATGTATGTTATCAAAATAAAAGCTCATCGCTAAATTGGTATTCCACATGTTAAGTTTTGTCAAAGATATAGGAAATGGGGAGGTTATGTAAGATCTAAAGCCAATCCGAGTTGATCTCTGTGTAGCCGAAAGTTTGATTTGGGTTAGAAAAGGAAAAATTTTTGGCTAACATTTTTGTTAGTTTTGACATTAATCTTGACAACCAAACTTACCCTTCCACAATTGGTTTTAAAAATGTCTTCATAGTATGAATGTTGGTTTTTGAATTCTCTACATGCTAAAAGCTTATAACCCTTAGAAGTCTTGCAGGAAAATCCTTAGAAAGAAGAATAACTTTCGGATGCCAAAATGAAACCAGAGGAGAAACCACGACCAAAATATGACTCGTTGCAGTTTCGATAAAGCTGTGTAAAAGAAAAGTGTTAGGAGGTTGGGGGCTTTGCTCAAAGACAAAATTGTGTATATTTGTTAAATGGGATTTTGGGTATCAGCTTAAAAGTTTGCTTCGCCGCCATTGCGTGTTGTTTGTCCGTCTCAAAGAAGGCGACTCAAAGGACGTTTTTTGCAAGACGCAAGTCAAATGTTTGATATGTATGCGCTGGTTTCTTTTACTTTTGCTTTGCAGCAACAATCTCGGGAGAATCTTAATTTGGGTAAGTGCAGTGCTTACAAGCTGCAACGCGTGGACGAGAAGTTAACACATATTTCCGACACTAAACCGATGTTCGATGTTATTCGAAGTTGCTCTTGGCACATAAACTGTGTGTGTTAGGCGTGTGTGTGTGCTGGGTGTGTTGGGTGTGTGCTTAACACACCATTGAACTGTTACGCAACGACAACAACATATGTGTGTCCGGTGGTCCTGCCCCGCCCCCAACTCAACCGACAAATCCCATTTGATGTTCACTCAGCAGAAAGGCAAGGGCCAATGAAGCATGCAAAAGGTATTTCTGTTTTCCTACCCGGCTGCTCGCACACTCTGTACCGCTCGAGATGTTGGCTTTGGCTTTGGCTTTGTAACTCAAAAAATCGACAAGCAGCCTGCGAGCAAATGTGCAAACAACATGAAAAACGCTGGCGTAAACAAAAAGAAATAAAGAAAATACAACAAGTAGCAAAGACAAAGGCTGAAGGAAACTTTTCGTCATTTCATTGAGCCTTGGCATAAATTCTTGATTTTCTTATGCTTTATTTAAGTTGTTGGCGATCTTAAATGCGTCGGCGGATGCAGAAATGTTCGCGCTTCCGCCTTTTTACGGTAAATAGCAAAAGTGGGCGCCATTGGATCATGGGCAAGTCTGCCCAGAAGCTGTCGCCCATTGTACATTTAACGTTGTACATTGTACATTGTACATTGTACATTGTGCTTTGTACATTGTCCATTCGGTCATAAAATGGCTTCCGGTTATGCTTGAAGTGAGATTAACTTGTCGTTTGCAATTTCTCTTTGATTTGTTTCCTAAAAGGGGCGACGAATCCGAAGTCTGAGTCTCAGTCTGAATCTGAGTCTGGGGCTGGGGCTGAGGGCATTGAGGTTGAATTGTTTTCCTGTTTTCTGGGGGCGACTCTGCCTGTTGCTTGCCTTCGATTCCGATTCCGATTCCGATTTCGCTTTCATCTTGCACACTGCACACACACCCTGGACTAGGGGGGCGCTTTTATTCTTTTTTATGCGCCATCATTTATTTATATATTTTACTCGTTACTTGATTACCGAGTTACTCGATCAAATGAAGCAAGCCGCTTTTTAAAGCTTGTTTCGGCTAAAGGATTTAGTGCATTTTAATTCATTACACATTACTCGCTATATAAACTGGAAATAGTAGTTTATTTCAGTTGCCAACAATTACTTTTAGCTTTATTTAAACTGCAATCAAAAGTTTTTATAGAACAGAAATACTACAAAATATATATAATTTTAAAAGTTTTGTTAGCTTTTGCTCAAGTTAAGCTCAGATACAGAAGGAATGTTGAAGCTCAAGTTAGACTCTGATATAGAAGGGATACAGAATAAGCGAAATTCTAATTTAATGGACAATTTTCAAGCTTGTCATACAAAATTACGCTCAAAACCAACTAGACACGCAAAAAGACTATTTTTAACCTGTTTTCTTACAATTAAATATATTTAAAAATTTTCTAAAAAGATTTATAAGTGTTATACAGAGTATAAAAGTACAGAGTATCCAAAGTATACAAGGTTTCAAAGTTTTATGGAGGTTATTCAATCAGCAGCATACATCACAAAGGATAATAAATTTTGAACTTTTCTACAGGGTATTCAAACAGCAGCATACTTTATGCATTCTTACGCCTCACTCCATGCATTATTCAAAGTATAAAAGATCTTAAAGTTTATTTTGCAGGGTATTCAGTTAGCAGCATACTTAATGCATTCCCACGACTAACTCTACTATTGAAAGTATTCAAAGTATACAAGATCTTAAAGATTTTTTTGCAGGGTATTACATCAGCAGCATACTTCATGATTCTCACGCCACACTCCACAAAGTATCCATGTAATTGTTGTATTATTGTTATTTTTTTCTCTTCTACAACTCGTACAAATTGATTTACAACGTTTCGCTTTGGGAGAGCAGCTGTTCCAAGTGACCCCATTCGAGTTGACCAATTCGCTTGGGAAAAGAGAAAATAGACTCAGGTGTGAGTTTTATTTGTTCTGAAATTGTCTTATGCCTTTGTCGAGTACGCTGCCCAGCTGCTAAATCAGTTTTCATGCGGGTCGCTCAGTCGGTCGAACGGTCGGTCGGTCGGTCGGTCGGCTTTCCCTTTCGACTGGCAGCCAAATAAAAGTCAGGGGCCAGTGCAATTAAGGGCCAGCAATCAGAATGCAAGATGAAGGCTCCAACAAACAATTGAGAGAGACGAGAGAGCAGCAGAGCAGCCATGTTGACGAAATGGCGGCCGCAAGCTGCAAAGCCAACAAATGCGTTGCTGCCCCGTTGCATAACAGACGGCAGCCACTGTTGATGTTGTTGTTGCTGTTGGATTACACTTTTAGGTGCTGTTGGTTTTGAGTTGGCTGTTTTGTTTGCTGAAAGCGGTTGAATGCTTGCCGGCATTGCCTTGGCAACTCACAGTCCTTCCCAGAAGTATGCACCTCAACGTTTTTAGCTGACAAAATAATTGACAATCCTTGGCTGCGGTCTTTGCGACTAGTTGGTCACAAAATTCCATGTTGTTGAAACCACTAGTTGATTTAGTTTTTCTCTTATTGCAGTTTGTTCCACGAATAAATGCTCGAAAGCGCTTTGTTCAATTCAAATTAGAAAGTGGAAGCTTCTAGAAAGTAAACTTCTATAGAAGTGAGCAGGATTTTGGGTAATTTGAATAGACAGACAAATGTCATACAAAATTCTCTTTAACAACGAAGTAAACAATTATTTTAAGCAATTAAGGTGTTCTACGTAACATATTTTATTCATTGAAAGTAATTTACAATTTACTTTAAGCAATGTTTTCTAAGATATATAAATACACATTAAAACATATATATCCTGCACTATTGAAAGTTTAAATCAACAATTCTGGTTTTTATAGTGATTATAAAACTGATGCTCTGTCTCAAAGAGTTTTCTATAATTTGTACAGAATTGATAACAATTGATTCTCATTAATTCATATAAATGTTTGCTATAGTCAATAAACTTTGGCTTTACCGACTGTTATTTTAAAATATTTTTTTTACAGTGCACGCTAGGGGAGAAATCTGTATTTCAATTAATATAACAAATGATTACACAAAGCAACAATAAAACGTGAATTTAAGTGTGTTAATATGTATTCACTTTATACTTTTCTGTGCATCGATAACGTGAACCCTTTTGCTAATGTGAACTGCCTTGGTCTTAGCTTATCGAGCGTGCACTGTACTTAGCTAGGAATGTTTGCATTTCAAATTGAATTCGACATCATATTATAATAATACGGATAAGCTGAACTAATTGTTTTTAAAAATTCTAAATATATTTTTGCGTGCAGTATTAAGTTTCCTTATGTATATAATGTTATTTAACTTAAAGCAGTCACTATGAAGTATTCAACAATATTATTAGGTAAGCTACAATATATATTATATATATATATATATATATCCAGTTTTTTCACTTACTTTGCAGTTCTGCTCTTCTGCCAAGTCCAGCAAATCATCTCAAGTCTGAAGTCAACTAAAACTAAAACTGTTAAGCATGCAAATAAATATGTGCATCTAACACGTGTCAAACAAGCTCATCCTGCTGCTCCTGCCAAACTGCCGCGCACAGTGGGACGAACTCGCAAGATTGTGAGGCGCACAGCGTCGCAGCTGGTTAAACCGACAGCGCTCAATGGAACGGATAACTATTGCTGCTTCTGGGTGCATCAGGGCCATCCGGACCTATCGGATGTCTGGGAGCATCGCAAGGAATACCCATTCGATTTTCTGTTCAATGGCAAGCTGGTGAAGAACGAGCGCAACTACCACAATGCGACTTCCAGCCAGACATGAGCTGTGGCCAGGCTTAATTGAGCCTACGGCACGTAGTTTTGCTTACACATAAAATTATAATTAACTTTGTCCAACTAGTGAGAGTGTGAGTGAGAGAGAGCGAGAGGGAGAGACTAGTCTTAAAGTTGAACGCACTGAAGGCCTTTTGTGCCTAAAAGTCCTGACAGCACATAATGGATTTGACACATTATAATCAGGTTTGCATAGCGTCAATGGCCCGACAGGCGGTCGTTTGTCGTTTGTCGCTCCCAAGCCACAGGAGGTCGTCCTTGCCGCAGCTGATAGCAGGAGCTGGAGCTGATAGGCGGAGCTGGAGCGCCTTGGGCGATGCAGACATCAAACTTGGACGCTTTGCTTATTTGGTCGCTAAGTTGCTGAACGTTGTTGATGTTGCTCTCGTTATTCCAGGACTTGCTGATAGGCAGTCGAGCGAGGCTCATGTTCGGCCATTTACTTAGTTAATTAAATTCATCTTCTTCGGGGAGTTGACAGCAGCGAGCTCCAGGACACTCCAGGACACTCCACTCGACTTGCACGTCTGCTCCATTGCTGATTCCTGTTCGGCAGCAGTTTGCACAGCGTATTTGTTCATATCGTTGCTGAATATGCCTAGACTAAAGCTGTTTGCATTTAATCTGGCATTCCATTGCTCTGCAGTTGCCGATTGCATAACTTGAGCAATTTGCTGCATCGATGCTTAATGAAAATGCTGGCTAGATTTTAAATTTCCACAGCTCTTGGCACCTATCCGCAAATATAATACTGCTTCAGCATCTGCTTCGTTGGCAAAAGCTGCCAATTTGCCTTTCACTCTGAACTGCAAACTCCCTTCGAGGGACACTTCACATGTCTCTCTCCCTCCCTCTCTCCCCCTCTCTCTTCCTCTCTCTCTCCCTCTGTGTGTGTGTGTGCCTGCAAATAATTTAAAATGGAATCGAACTCAAATGCTTTGAAGTGTCAATGACCATTGCATGTTGAAGTGCTCGTTTGAAAGCTTTTGGGAGCTTTAATTTACCTAACAAGCGAATGCCAAACGAAATATGCTAAATTTGTTTTATGCTTTGGCATGTCAGGTTGATTGTCAATACTATAGTCACATATATAAATATATACACATTTAGAATCTAAATTCAAAACTTAAGGCTTAAATTGCCTAAAACTTAAATGCTGAATTTATATAGACGCCAAACTTTGATCAAAACTGCCTCTGGGACGAATATCGAATCAATTTTGACAAAGTTATGAGAGTTTTAGGTTCTTAAACAATACTTCTATTGACTATCTAGGAATTATTTTGGCTTGTGTATAGTCGAAAATCGAAATTGCTTAAAACTTAAATGCAGAGTTGTTATAGATGCCAAACCATGATCAAAACTGCCTCTGGAACGAAAATCGGATCTGTTTGGACAAAGTTATGCAAGTCTTAGGTGTTTCAAAGGCAAATAATTTGTTTCTCTCGAGATCATTTAAAAATGTAGCGAAGACACAAACCACTGAACGCAAACGCAGACAACGCAAATTTGAGCAACTATCGATAATAGCAATGAGCAGCTGCCTATCGATCGAACAGCTGTTCTGCGTTTAGTTTACGCGCGAATTCTACAAATTGGGTTTCAGTGAGTGTGCCGCAAATAAATAATTGTGTATAGTTTTTTTTAAATTTGTGTTTTAATTCTAACCGAGTGTTGTGTAGTCTTTAAAATGTCTGTGCTGCTGGCTGACATTGACGCCACATGCGCAGCGCTGGGCGTAAGCGATGGCAATCGCTACCAAGCGGAGCCCGAAGCAGCTGAGGGCTTAAAGGTAAAATGTGAAGGATAAGAAGCGCACAGTTTAACTAATATTGTATGGCTTGCAGCACTTGATATGGATACTGCGTCGCGATCTGGACAATCACGAGTATCGTCGTCACCTGGGACGCGCCAAGGTGCTGCAAACGGATCTGGTTTACATGCTGCCGGATTATGTGGAGCACGAGGAGTTGTCGGATCTGCTGATTCGCCTGCTTGTCATCTTAACCAATCCCACGCTGCTGCTCTATCGCGACGGGGCGCCAAACGACAATCATGGACGCAAGGTGTTTCTGGAACTGATTGACATACTACAGGGCTACAAAGCAGCCTTTGCCAAGGACAAAATCTGGACAGCACTCTTTGAGAAGTTAAAGCAAGCATTGGAAATTGTAAGCACTGTGATTAACATCTAGTTTAACAAACTGAAAAGTTTAAAATTATCGAAAAATGAGCTCGGACAGCGAGTCTGAGGACGGGGAGTATTTCCTAACTGATAGTAGCAGCGAGAGCAATGCACCGGAGATGAAGCGCGACTACTACGTGTGCCTGGTGTGCATGCGCACCGCCCGCCATCCCTCGGTGACCTTCTGCGGTCACGTCTTCTGCAGCAGCTGCATTGATAAGTGGATCAAGTCGCAGGGCAACATTGCCAAGTGTCCCTATTGCCAGTCGCTCGTGGGCAAAAACACGCTGATACGGGTGAATGGCATTCGGATCGGCACGGAAACTATGCCCAGTCGCTGCCGCTCGATTGCCCAGCATCGCCACCATGCTGACTTTATAGCCATCAATACCCAGATGCCGGACACCGCAATGTTCGTTGGCGGCTACACGGAGATGCCGGCGGATCTGATGCCCCGCATGAAGCCGCTGCACGAGGAGCTGCTGCGCGATCGCATCAAGCGCGCCAATCGCACCACCTTCTTCGACACAAGTTTCTGTCAGCGCATCGTTATGCTGTTCATTTGGTTCTATCTGTATTGCCTCTTGATTGGGCAACTCTAACAAATTCAACGTGTTCCGGCTGTTTGTTTTTTGTGCTCAAATGTTTTCCGAAATAGATTCACCAAATCTGGCTGCTCTGCGCAACCCGTTAATTATGGCAGTTTAATGGACGGTTGGGTCGGCAGCCAAGGCAATTATCGGCCTGGCATTTGCACAACTATTTTTGTAATCTTTACAGACCTTACGGACCTAGCGCTAAAGTATTAATGTGGCGGCGGGCAGCGCAAAACTTTTAATGGCTCTCGTGCAGCTGCCAGCAGACAAGTTGTGGAAAATGTTCTCTCGTTCTCTTTTTTTTGTTTGCCATGAATTGCCATTTGGCATTTGCGTTTTGTTTTTGGCTTTGGATTTTGTGCTCGTCTCCTTTTGTGCGCATCATAACTAATTTGAACTTCATTTACTATCTGGATCTTATCTAGAGATTTTAACTTTTAATGCCCTAGCAGAGGGTGCTTTAATTTCATCACGATAAACGACCTTTTCAAATCCCACAAGTATATATACTTTTGATTAGTATCAAGAACAGAGTCGACTCAAACATGTTCGTTTGCTTATACGCAAACTTATATCTCAGTTTTTGGGCATATAGCTGTTATAGAACATATCTGTCTATAAGAGACTTCTTGTGGCAAGAAGTTTTTTTGATTTTGAAGATATCAATATTTACTAATTTCATCACTTACGAGTGATATTCTATTCCTAAAATATTCAGTTAAACTTATCAACTTCAGATCATAGACATTATGCGGACTCCCCATATTTAATCGCACATCTGCTGCAAGTGTATTTATAATTCGACAATCGATCTGTTTTATCATTGTTTTTTTTTCAACTTTGTTAACCCTTGATAAGTTCAAAAGCAAACAAAAAGGAACAAAGCGAGTTCATTTCGATATTGCCTTTGAAGTTGCTGCAATCTTTGGACCATCGAACGTGTCAGAAATACCAAATGCCAAAAAAATTTAATATTGCAAAAATCAAATCGACGCCAGAAAGTTTTGCCAACGAAAAAAACCGCAACAAGTCGATTTAATAAACACCCACAACAACAAATGAAGCGTTAAACCAAGTGCCAGAAGGCACCTTCAAATCAAACGCGTCGCTGCTAAAGGGAAGTCTGTGGTTGCTCCTGGGCACATGCCCAAATGTTGTCACATGGCAACACAGTGGGGCATAGAAACATAGCTAGAAACCACAAGAGCAACAGCATCAGCTACAACAACAACAACAACGAGAACAACAACGACAACAAGAGCAAATTGTGGACACAATTTGTAACATTCTGTGCGGCTGAATGCCTGTAAATGAAACGTTTTCAATTGCTAAATTGTAACTGAAAGAAATGAATACAATAACCCAAAATCCTCACATTTTTGCCCAGCGGCAGGGAATTAGAAAAGAATGAGTGGAATGGAAAACGAATGCGTTTTACTTTCCAAGTCGTGTGCGGAAAATGAAATAGAAAAATCATTTGACTTGCATGACAAATGTTGGGAAAAAGCTTTTGGAGTTTGCTTTTCAAGTAACTTGATAATCGGGATTGTAACAAGAAATTAGATTGAGGCTTAGTTTACGTTTTGTAGAATTGTCAAATCGGAGTAAGCTGCATGTGGTTGGATAGTTATTGCATTCATTATCAAATGTATCTTAAATCTTACTGAACTTGTAGTAGATTTTGATGGTACCTTTTATGCTTATCATAGTTTTTACATTCGTGTATTGCAGTTGCAATTGCTATTTGTTGTGCTTTCACAATCAGCTGTCATTTAGCATGTGCAAATTTATTTTTTTAACTTTTTTTAGATTATACAAAAAAAAATAGCAAAAAAAATATCCGCAGGTCGCTTAACAACTTTTATTGGCAATTATCGGCATTGAATGGCAAAAATTTAGTAACTGCAGAAAAAAAGGATGGCGTAATCGTAGCTGCAACATGGCAACAGAAGCGCGCATCCTTGCCACACACACACACACACACACAGATAGATGTAAGCCCGCCCCTCACTCCTGCCCCCCTTTGGAACGCTGCTCTGCTGGCAGAGCGAAATAAATTCATTTAAAGCCGATTGAATCGACATTCATAACACTCCGGGGAGCAATTCCAAAGGATTTTCATGGTGCTGGCGCAGCCAGCGAAAGAGTCGCCAGAGGATTTCTTTAGATTTTCATTTTTTTAGCAAATGGTTTTGCTTTTTGTATTTCTGTATTTTTTTGCTAGGTTAAATGCTAGCGGAATTCTATGTATGGATGCTCTGCGGCTGTTGATGCCTTTCCTTGTTGTTGTCCTTGTCGTTGATAATGAATGTGTGGGTGGGTGGATTGCTTGCCTGCCGGCTGACTTTTTATGCTTTACTTCCTTATTTGCGTGGCTCCGACTTACACGCTTTGATGTATGCGCGCCTAGCAGGCAAGTGGACAGCCCAGTGGGATGGGATGGGGAGCCGTTGAGATAGCTTTTGGGTTTGCTAGCTAAAATGGGAGTGCTGTTGTTGCCGTTGCGTAGGGTAACCAAAAGCGGAAGTCATTATTAACTTTGGCCTTTGAGTAAGGCGCTGGCGCCCAGCTTTTTGTGGGGCGTGTGTCCATGTCCACAGTAGCAACTGGAGTGGGAGGCGTAGTCACAGCTGGCTTGTAGGCACAAAAGCCGCATTAGTTGTATTTATTTGTAAGCCAGCAGCAGTAACTGCTACTCGGGTTTGGCAGACCCTCATCCTCCTGCTCCTCCTGCCACCCGCACCCAGGCAAATTGATTTCAACTTGACTTTGTTGTGGCGGCATCTTCGTCTCTCTGCTGCCTGCTCATCTGGAGGCAGTCGGCTGCCTGTTTGGCTTGGCTTGGCTGGGTTTTGGTTTTGGTTTCGTTTTGGGCTTCCGTTTTACAGTCGAGCTACATAAATTTGCAATTTAATTTAATTTAATTTCATTTGATTATTTTAACTTGACTCGCGGGATTTGCTGCTTAGATTTTTACACTGGGATTTGCCGCAAGGCATTTTATTTATTTGACTTTTAATGTGCTAGCACCTTCTCTCCCACTCTCCCACAGGCCTTTGCCATACGCAGCGAGGAGCAGAATCTGCTGATTGAACGCATCCTGGTCCTGGTGCGCAATGTCCTGCAAGTGCCAGCGAATCCGGAGGCCGAGTGCCGTGCGGACAACGATGCCAGCCTGCATGATCAGGTCATTTGGGCGCTGCATCAAACGGGCATACTGGATCTGGTGCTCTTTATAGTCTCCTCGCCGGATGAGGAGCAGTTTCATCTGCACGGGCTGGAAATCATTTGTCTGCTGTTCCGCGAACAGGTCAGCTTGACTATATACTTTACTTATCATTTCGAGCACTGAGTAACTCTCTCTCTCTCTCTCTCTCAGAGCGCCGAGTCCCTGGCGGATGCTTCACTGCAGCGCAGCCTCAGCGAGAAGCAGCGGGATCAGCAGGAACTGCTCGCAGCACGTCGTCGGGAGAACGCTCGTCGTCAGGCTCGTCCGCCCGCTGGACGACATTCGCGCTTTGGCGGCACCTATGTCATACGTAATATGAAATCCGTGTCGGATCGCGACGTCATCTGCCATCAGCCGCTGCAGCGGGTGTCGGCCATTGACTTCGATCGGGAGAAGCAGACACAGAAGCGTTCGCATCGTTTTATCAAGGAGGAGGCGCAGGTGACGCGACGCAGCGCTTTTACAGTTAGGTAAGACTATATACCGTATATATATAGTGGTACATATTGGTATTGCTGATAACAATTTGTCTGCGGCAACTTCCTGCACTCTGGCGTGTATCTATTGTGGGATTGTGGGGCTGTGGATGCGGCCATTAGCATCGGAATTGTTATGGTTCCAGGCTGCCAGGCCACATTCCGGTCATTGATTTTCGATTTTACGCTGCAGCCGAAGCGAGCGAGCGAGCGCATAAAATAATATTCAATAATAAATGAAGGCATTTCCTTTTACTCGCAACCGACTCCGACTGCTACTTGCCTTATTTTATAGAATCACCCAAACGATATTGGCTGCTGGGCTCTGCTCGCTTGGCTTGCCTTTGCTCTGGTCCTGGCTCGGAGTCTGGCTCTGTCTGTGGTTGTGGTTCTGGTTCTGGCTGAGTGGGCTAAGCGAAACAAAGACGTGGCCATTCCGACCGAAGGCGCCGGTTGGGCAATGTCTTTGCCTTCGCCGTGCTCCCTAATGGCCACCAGGTGCACCTATTTTATGATTTTCTGCTAACCAACAAACTACTTAAAGGATATACGCCAACGTTGCCCAGGATACCAAAGTTACTTGGGCCTCGGCAAAATGCATTTGTCGCAATACTCTTCTTTTGACTGGATACAATAGCTAGAGTACAGCATATAAATTTAATAGGATTTTGGGTGGTTAAAAAAAACATTTATTATGAAAGTTGATTGGAAATCGCTTTTTAAATTGACATAATTATAAATGCTGGAGAGATTATAACTATATAGTAGTTTTTCTTAGATAACAATAGCTGAAAAGGTATACAATTGATTATCAAGCATGTAATTATAAAACACTTGCTTGATAACTTAAATACTATAAACTCAAAATGGAAATTAGTAAATGAAACCATTTTTGAGAGATTTGAGACTGTTAAAAAACTTCGGTAATTAAAATGTAATGCCTTATAATTGTTATTACATTATAATTACTCTAATAATTAATGTTAAATTGTATAGCAAGTAATTAATATTGTGTTCTTAATTACTATGTAATTTAATTACACTAAAATGTAATCACTCTGTAATATAATAATTATGTAATGTAATTACTTTGTAATTACTCTGTAATGAAATTACTTTGTAATTACTCTGTAATGTAATTACTTTGTAATTACTCTGTACTGTTATTATTTTGTTATGGAATTACTTTGTCATTACTCTATTATGTAATTACTCTATTATGTAATTACTTTGTAACGTAACTACTCTGTAATGAAATTACTCTGTAATTACAATGTAATTACTCTGTAGTCAAGCTTGTTTGTAAACTTAACCCATAAAATTGTTAGTGCATCACCACTTCGACTATTGTCCGATTTAGTTCGCAAGTTTTTGTTGCGATTTGTCGTCCAGCAGCCATAAAATGCGGAGCAGAGATAAAAATGCAGCAGTGGCCGTGGCAGCGTAATCTTGGTGGCGCCACTGCAACGACACCATCAGTGTAAACCTGCCGTTGCAAATGTGCAACGATTTCAAGCAATGTGGGCCAACACTTTTGCTTGTTAGTTTGCTGACTTTTGCCAGCTTTATGGCCCTGGGCCGTTTTGCAAGCCCAAATCTGTGTGCCGGAGCCATAAATTGGCCAGGCTGGGACTGTGATTAGACAGGTCGCTGGCCGAAAGCTGCCAAATCAAGCTGTCCCCCCATCCAGCCAACCAGCTATCAATAAGAGGGGCGACCGCAAAAACATTGCCAAGTTTACAGTTGGATCTGATATGCTCAAAGGAGCACGTATTTGTGCAGTCTCCCTAGCACGGCAGCAGGCAAAGTTCATCAATGTCACGTGTCGGCCCTCGACATGCAACACAGCAGCAGCAACAACAATTTGTTGCCACTCAACGTTGCAATAAGCCGCCAGGCGGCCACAATTTTTGCTATTGTTGTTGCTCTTGCTGTTTTTTCGACTTTTGGCATAAATTAATCTGTGATGGCAGCGGATGCGTTTAGCCTGCGGTTGCCAGCCATCCTGCCAGCCATCCTGGCAGCCTGAGATGCCGAGATTCGGAGAACGAATGGGTGTCTGCTGATGCAGGGGCGGCCTCTCTTTTTACTCAAATAAATTGGCTCGGGCAAATTTATTGCATAAACTGCTGCCAAATGCCGTTTGTTATATATGCACACATGCATGCATGCAATCACTTGTCTCTATATAGGACATCTACTATATATATATATGTATTGGGAGGCGCTGCCATTCAATCAATATTATTGTGGCATAATCATTTTTCATTCGCTGCCACTATATGTGTGTGTGTCCTTCTGCTTGCTTCCATTGCAGATTGTGCCTGCGCGAATATTGCATTGAGGTCCTGCGCTCCGCTTACAACACGCTGGTGCGCCAGGTGCGACGGGTGCTGGAACGCAATGCCGGCTCGTCGAGTCACGATGACTCTTATCTATTGTGGGCCATACGATTTTTCATGGAGTTCAATCGTTTGAGTGGTCTACAATTGCAGCTAGTCAGGTAAGTCAACTGCGAGAGTGTGCGAGAGTGTGTGTGTGCGAGTGTAGATTGTGTGTGTGTGTTTCTGACTTGCATTTGCCAATGTCAAATGCGACGTTTGCCAGCCAGCCAAGTATCTGTGCCGAGCTGAAATATGCGCTGTGTTTGACTAAAGCGTTCAAATTAATTGCCAATGATTTTGATAATGCCCATAACCCCAAGCGACAGAGACAGCGTATGCATCAGAGAGAGAGAGAGAGAGAGAGGGAGCAAGGAGTGTGCTAAAACCCGACCACAAAACTGACGTTGATGAACGAGATCTCGGCCCCATGGCTAATGAAAAGCTAACCAAGTGGCCAGCTCCAATCGCTGCCAGGCGTCGAGTCGAGTCGAGTCGAGTCAGCAAATATGCAAATCTTTTAGCCAGGCTCCAATGCTTGGCTTTTAATCAAATTACTTTAGCACAGTTTCTCTCCTCCACATATACACTCGAATAGAGCAAACTATGCGCAGTTTTTATTTGTTTGGGTCTAACTCAATTTCGAATTTATGTATCGGAGATGCCGACCACAAAAATATATTGCAGAACTTGTATTATATTGGGTTGAAAAATTGACAAAAGTGTGTTCAGCAATCAAATATCACTATAAATCCCTAGATAAGGCCTTTCAAAACTTCAAACTGCTATAACTTTTTGGAAATTTATTAGATTTTTGATCCTGAGGTATTTTTTCCCATGTCTTGACAGCTAGGTTGATTCTCCATTAAAATCTGAAACCATTCGGGATTTCGGGTTTTCTATTCAAATAAATGACTAGAGTTTCTAGAGCTTCCACATCCCTTTCAAAACTTCTAAATGCTATAAGTTTTTGGAGATTGGTTCAATTTCTGATCCTGAGGTATTTTTGCCCATGTCTTGACCTCTATGTTGGTTCTGCCATTAAATCTGAATCCCTTAACCATTTCGGGGTTTGTATTCAAAATAATGACTAGAGCATCCAAATCTTTAGAAAAGGACTTCGAAAATTTTAAACTTCCATAACTTTGCCAAAATTGATTCGATTTTCGATCCTAAGGTATTTTTTCCCATATATTCTGCCCTTAAATCTGAAACACCTTTAAAATGTCGAGATTTCTGTTTCAAATAATGACTTAGTAGAGCTTTGGTTTGACCTGTATATTAACTCTACATTTAAATTATAAGCACTCCCAAATGAACAACAAGAATTCACAACTGCCACACAATTTGTCAAAGCTTGTTAATAAAATTATCATCATACAGTAAATTTGGTAAATAATGTAGTATTTGCTGACAAGTTTGGCCAGAGTCAAAAAGTTCAAGAGTATACATATGTATGTGTGAGCTGCACATAAACTTTGTTCCCTTACAATTCCCTACTTGCGATTTGCACTTGTGTCCTTTCGCCACACATCCAGTTTGGAATTTGGGACATTGCATTGGCCACAGCACAATTTGTGTGTCATTTTGTGTTGGATTACTTGGGAGAGAGTCCTGACACCCCCTATATTTGATTGCATTAACTTTTGGAGAGGAAGACAACGGACACACTAGCAGAAATCAAAATCATGAGTTGACCTATGCCACTTTACAACTGCTTGGCTGTTGAACCTTCTACTGCCCCCACCCTTAGCACCACCCCCACCATAAACAGCACCCTGACTCCCCCACAAATATTGTGCAGTATTCATGGTCCACTTGTCGACTGGCAGAGTTGGAGAATCTAGAGCTGGTCACTCGCTCATTGTTGTTGCTTATTTTATTGTTATACAGCATGCTGTTAATAAAATTTTGCTGCCAACTGTTGTCTCTCTCTCTCTCTCACTCTCTCTTTCTGTCTTGGTCATTGCTTGCTGTGTGCTGTGTGGTGGGAAATTTCTTTAAAATTGTTTTGGTTGCTTTCAAATTAGTTTCTGAATGACAACAATGAAGCTTTGCAAAAATGTTGTCATTCCGTTGCTGCAAAGTTTTCTCAACCAGACCCCTAAAACCATCCAAACGCCTTCGCCTTTGCCTTTGCCCCTAAAAACCAGAGAAAATACTGCCGCACTATTCAAAGTTTCTGGCCAGTAGCTGCCACTGCTGCTGTTTTTCATTTTTCTCTTTACTTGCCGCTTTTATCATGCCTTTTTGTCGTCCTCTTCCTATATATATGTATACTATTATATACTTATTATATACTACTTTCTTGTTGGGCATACAACTTTCTGTTTATTTCCACAAATGCAATTTGCTGCTGCCCCCCGCCGCCTTCTCCCTTTCGAACTTTCTTTATCGTCTGCCATTTTCTACTGATTTTGCACTATATAAAGCATGGCATTGCGATAATGTATGACCGTCAAAGCAGGCAAAACTTCTGCTGTACGCTCGCTCACACAAAACTTCAAAACGAAGGCATGTAATAAAAAGTGAAATTGAGTTTGCAGTTTTCTTTAGGCTTTGTTGTTGGCCTTCTTTTGGGCAAGACGAATTCAAGCGAAGCATTGCCCATCAAATGATCGTGTGGCATGAACGAAACTTCTGTAAAGTTTTAGATAATAATGCATTTTATAATTTGGATAATTTATCGTGTATCTGCTTACAAAGACTAATTATTTATTGTTTATTATCAGAATTTAATAACTTTGCCTGTAACAAAAAGTTGACTAGTATAATATCTTAAAATGGTATTTAAATTGTGAGAGATAGTTGCTCTAGTTGGGAGTGCCCGACTAAGAGATACCCTGAACCCAGGCTTTACATTCATTCATACTAACTTATCAGTATACATACATACAAAAACACATTTGCTGCAAGCAGTGTAAGCTGTTTAAGCAGTTTGCTTGCTTCTTTGCTATTCGAGACTATACATACCAAATTTGGTGCCTCCAGCTCTTATAACATTTAGGTTATAGCTAAAATGCACTGGTCTGAAATATAAATTTATCGATAGCTTTTGAACGGGACGAATTATCGATAAAAGAAATAAACTTGATCTGACAGATGATTAGGAGAACTTATATTCCAAATATTAAGTCCCTAGCTCTTATAGTCTCTGATATCCACGTGACAGACGGACAGACAGAATCGGCTGTTGATACTGATTAAGAATATATGTATACTTTCTCAACTTCAGTATACCCTTTTTACCCATTTTGAATGGTTTCAGCGTATACAACTGCAAGATTTTGATACTTTACTTAAAACAATTCTATAAGCACAGAATGAGAGCAACGGAGCACCTGTTTCCTGTTTCAGCATTTGCGCATTATACATTTTTATTGATTTTATAATTTATTTATTTCAGTTGAGTTGAATTGCTGTTGTTCTTGTTGTTGTTGTTGTTGTTGCCGCTGCTGTCGCGCAAACTGTAATTAATTTGATTTTAATGCCTTTTCGAATGCTGCCTGCCTGTCGTCTTCTTCTTCCTCTGCTGCTTCTTTTTCTTCTGCTTCTGTTGCAGTTGCACAAACTTTAATGACCGTCGCGTAGCAGCAGACGTCGCGTTGCTAATTTTGCCAATTTGCAGGCAAATGCAGCCGCAGCAATTGCAACAACAACAGCAACAACAACAGCAACAGCAACAACAACAAGAGCTTGTCTCTAACCAAACAAACGTGCGGCTTGTGGCTTGCAGCAGCCCAGTGGGTGGCCCGAAAACTAGGCGGCAACTTAGGCTGCCACTCATTTGTGGCGCTACTTAAAAATTAATTTTGTTAATGAGTTTTTCACGGTGCTTCAACTATCAGCTTGCAGCTAGCAGCTTCCAGCTAGCAACAACTTGCAACTGGCAAACTGGCAAACTATTTACCTGTTTTTGCCGTTCTCTGCTCGCCACTTTAGCTTCCGTCCACTTGAGCTGGCAATTCGCAATTCGAATACCCTATACTTGCCAAAATTAAAGACTAAAGCATACACATCATATTCCAATTTGCATTTGCAGCGAATCGCTGAGCGTGCAGTGTTTCCACTGGGTTCTGACGCGCATGCAACATGACATGGACATGATTCAGTGCGACAAGAAGCAGGCGCGTCTCTGGGCCAAGCGCCTCCATGTGGCCCTCCTGGTAAGTAAATGCAACGCCACTAGCTAAGCTTAAACCCACAAAGTGTGCTCATGTGTGAGCCAGTGTGTGTGTGCGAGTGTGTGTGTGTGTGTGTGTGTGTGTGTGTGTGTGTAATGGCTTGTCGTTGTTGTTGTTGTTTGTCTTGGCACTGGAAGTGCACTTTCGGGTGCACTTTGAACGCTTGAATCATGGCTTTAAGCTTAATCCAACTCCAACTGCTGCGGCTGAGGCTGAGGCTGAGAGTCTTTGTAAGCCGTGTGTTTTGGCAGTAGAAGAAGCCTTAACGCCCCACTGTGTTGTATTAATTTTAGATAATAACGCTTCACTTAACTATATCAAAAGTTTCTCGAAGAATAATAACATTTTGAATAATAGTAGTAGAAATAACTTAGGTGTTTAAGTATACATAAGGCAGAAATTGAGTAAGTTGGTTGTTTATGAGCGTATTTATCATATTTTCATTATATATACTTATTTATGTTTTACTTAAGTAATTTATAAGAATTTTGGATAATAACGCTTGCTTAAATATATTAAAAGTTTCTCCAACAGCTATTTTCGTCTTGATACACTTATAATACTAGTAGAAGAAATAACTTAGCTGTAAAAGTATATATATGGCAGAATTGGAGTAGTTTTTTGTTGATGAGTATATCTATCATATTTTCATTATACATACTTATTTATATAACTAACTAACACATAATATAATTTATACTGCTAGAAAAGGTTGCAATTTGAAATAAATAAGATGTAAACAAACAAAAAAGTACAAGATTTTCAAAAAATGCCTTACAAAATAAATAACATATATCAAAATTCTAATACTTTATAGGATAATTTTTGTAGTTAGTCTTAATCTACTTTCACACTAAGGAAACAAATTATTTCAAAATCCATAGTATGAGTAACTTTATATCTTACTTATATTTAAGAAAATTTAGTTTTGTCAATGTTTTTTTTTGTTATATGGTTTATATTTAGACTGATGCATTGTGATATTGTGATAAACTTAATAATTACTACACTTGTTGTAATGCAAACATTTTAATGCCACATTATTTGTGCCATTTGTATATTTAGCAAATATTGAATTGCAATTTGGTAAATTCTTGTGCAAGACTTCTTTCTCAAACGTAAGATGTAAAACTTGCAGCATGATGTTGTGGCATCAAGACATATTAAATTTAGCAATTTATTATATTTGATATATGTAGTAAATATCTAATTGCAATGCATTTCGCACAAGAACGCGTGTGCCGGCTAACATTTGATATCCACACACATTAATAGTTATCAATACGCTCTATCGTTTTAATTAAAGACATTCCGTGAATTGCTGCTGAGCTTGCTGGCGCTACAGAAGCTGAAGGATGATAGCAACGCGTGTGGCCTCTTCGATATGTTATTGAACAATGTGTGCTATGTGCTGGAGTATCGGGAGACAATACTGCATTTGTTAATGAACTACAATGAGGGACACAGCACAAAGTGAGTAAACCACATAACTATCTGCTAAACTGAACTGAACGGAAGTGAACCTATTGCAAATAGCTGAGTCTGGTCTGGTCTGGTCTGGTATGCCTGACGCCTTCCTCTGCTGTGGAGCATTCATTTTGCTTGATGGTCACAAATAACAAAGGCAAACACACACACACACACAGAGGTGACTATCGCTTAATAGGATTACCCGTTCGAGCTGCTGCTAAATCCCAAAATATGTATGCAGCTTCTAGCTGGACTGCTGAGCTTATCACCAGCTAAGACCTTTCGACCCCATCGACAATCAGGCATTGTTTGTCTTGACGGCATGCCTTTGTCTTAAGTCTTGGCATGTTTGCTTGGCTATTTGCGCTGTTGTCTGTGAATGCCACTGTGTGTGCATGTGTGTGTGTGTGTGTGTGTGCAGCTCCAACAACAAATGAACTAGTTGCGCTTTGAATTTTCGGGGGTACGTCGAAAACTTTAATTGATTTCACAAGCATGAGCTGCACGCGTGCTCTGGCATTAAAATTATAGCATTTGCCAAGCTAACAGACATACAGACGAGCAGACAGACAGACAGACGAACGGGCGGGCGGGCGTACGGGGCGTATGGAATGTGGCAGCGCATGTTTGCGGATGTGGAATGCACCAGGGCTGCATTCTAATTGCGAGTAGGGTCGCGCAGGTAGGGTCGTCATTGTTGCTACCTCTAACTGATTTACATAGCTACTTACACACTTGGCATGCGGGCGCTTCTGCCTGGCTTTTACACTCATTAACAAAACAGCACTTATGTAGCAGCAGTTCGTTAAGTACTCCATCGCTGCACAGAATAACTCAAGTGTGGCTCAAACCGCAGCTACAGCTATTGCATCCCTTCTGGTCAAGGGTATATGTGGGCAACTTCAGAGCTGCAGCTCAAGGCTGAATGCGTGCTTGCACTTTCAATTGCCATTAAGTTGGCTGCGGATATGAAGCCGGTTAAAATTCTAGTTTCCGCCAGAGCGAAATCCATTTAGATAATTGCAATGCGAATTTCACTTGCATACATCTAAATGACTGTCAAACAAACTGGCGTCTGATCTACCTTGCAATAAATGACTGAAAGTGTGTTTTTGTGTCACAGACAGTTAACAGCTGCAAATAGAACTAAACATACGCAAAACATCTACCATGGGAAATCAGAAATGTTATCGAACAAAATGATAGCTTTTGATAAGCTGTTAGAAGTCTCGAGAGTACAGTCTTAAAACTATGCTTGCTCTCTCTCCTGAGACTCGGAATACTTATGTATATAATATAATATGAGCTTGCTTTCTTGCTCTTCTACTTTTATCTGCTGCATTTGACTTTTCACATTTGCTTTGTGTCGCATTCGTAAAGGTTATGCAGCTCTATAGTTTCATAGATTGACTAGACTCTACAAGACTTACTTATACAAGAGTCTTAAGCCAGTCATATATCAATTAGAGCTACATTCTGAATACGTGTATTTAGGAATAAAACGTGAAATTGAAAGTTTTGTTGAGCTTAGCCCACTGTGCACTGTACACAAATCGCTTGCAATCTATTTGGGGTTCAACTATCAGCGAGCCAGTCGTGTCAGTCAGCTAAAGAGATGGACATATGTAGGTATAGACACATATTAGGCGGATTGACATCCAGTCGGCATATTCAAAGCTAGCTCTGACTAAATTAAATTAGCGCGCAAACAGGAAATTGATGGCGTTTGACGATACAGACGAGACCAGTTTGAATGCTATGCCATGGAAATATACTCTGTATATATACTCTGTTGATGGGGTATATGCACTGAAATGAATAGTCAATCTCTTACGCTTGAAGCTGAACAAAATGTTGTTTTAAGTTTCGGAATGTTATCTGATGAGCGTACAAAAGAACAAAATGATATTTTTGAAATCAATTTGATCAAAGCGCATTTGTTCTATTGCTTAAATGGAGAAATATTATCTATATTCTGTTAAAAGGGAAGATAATGGAAAGTATATATCATTCCATTCCTGTCCATCCACTTTTTCTATTCTTCACAGCTTGAAATCCAAAGTCTCAAATTTATTAAATTTATGAAGACTGCGCAAAGGAAGACCAAGAATATATTTTCCAGCAGAGAACAGAGTATCTCTTGGTCAGTAGCTTGCTGCTGCTGCAGTGCAATTGGCACTTGCAATTGCGAGTGTCTGTCAAAAATCAGTTGGATCGATTAAACACGTATTAACTGTCAAATTATACAAACCTGTGCAGACATTGCTTTCAATGAAATCCTTGCAATTAGCGATAAAGTAAATGTGGCGCTGCCTTTTGAGCTGCAATCACAATTTCGAGCACTTGCGAGATGAGATGGAAGCCTTTCGGCGGCCGCATGAATTATTTATGAGCTGGGGCACATTTTCAACTTTGCGAGTGGGTCGCCTTGTGGTTGGGGTTGGGTGGTGCTGAGGTTGAGGTTCGGGGTTGGGTGGCTGCAATCAGCGCCCATCACTCATTGTGTGGCCAGTTGAGATTGTTGTTGTTGCTGCTGCTGTCATAATTAATAATATTTTCATTATAAACGTCTTATGGCGAGAGGAAGCGAGCGCAAAGCATTTGCCCAGAGACTAAGCGCAATTACATTTTATCATTTATTCAACATGCGCTCAAAGTTGGCCCACAAAAGGACACTCGCCCCCCACGCCAACCCAAACAGGATAAACGCCCAAGTCTTCTAATTAATTCTATGCGCTGCCTAATGTTGTTGTCATTGTTGTTGCTGCTGTTGCTGTTGTTGCTGTTGTCTTCCATTTAATCAACGTAAACGCGAATATCAAATCAAGCATGGCCAGCAAAGCAGCAGACGCAGCAAACCGCGCGCATAACAAATTAATTATAAATAATTTATTAACGATTTATCTCTGTCCCATTTGGCAAACACATGAGTTTGAGTGCCCTTTTGAGTTCTGTGGCTGCGTTTGTCGCAGTTGCTACTCGTAGTAGTAGTTGTGGCTCAAATCGATTTGTGCTGCCTCTCCCGTTGTAAAATGGTTTGTGGCATGCAATTTGTTATGCAACCGCCAGCGTGCCCCATTGCGGCATGCAGCCTCAGCGCCAAATGCTGCACCCGCATTCTACACACTGCGGTTGCTTGCCGTTGTGGTCAGCGTGGCACCCCACCCCCAGCTAGACCCCACAAGCCCCACCTGGCAGCTAAAGCACAGTTATTCAGGTGTCATCAAAAGACATGAAATGCATATTTATGAAATATTTGTGTAAGGTGTATGAAATTAATACTGTTTTGATATCAAATGTAAAATTGAATTTAGTTAGCAATTCCAAAGTTGTGTTTATAAACCAAGTCGAGTTTTATATATAGACTGTAAGTACAGCTAAACTATCAGTCATATTTATTCAACTGTTTTAGACACACTGTCATATTTCAATTTGACAATTGCTCACATTTATCAGCATTTAATCACTGTACCCCAAACCGACAGCAGTTGATATTTGTGCGCTTCACTTGCCACTTGCCACGTAGCCACTGACAACGCGTTGTTGCAACGTTGTGGTAGGCACAGAAATTTGCTGCGAATGATTTGAATTGCATTAACAGCAAGTGGGGTGGGCAGAGGGGTGGGGCACATTTGGTGGGGGTAGTTGGCTCTGATGAGCCATTCGCATTATCAGACAAGCGACCTTTTATCAACAAATTGACAGGCGCTGCGAACAAAACTGAACAATCAGCAGCTACATTTGATTGTAAGCATAGTTTCTATATTTATCTCCACAGTAATAACATTTTTGTTTAATATAGATCAGTTATATATATTAGTGGTTGCTTCTCGGCATTGAGTTGCATTTTAATTATTTACACTTGTAATTTGACTAAATATGCGATTCATTTCTACCTAAGTGGGCTTCTGTGTACAACATTTGGGCAAGTGTGTGTGTGCTGACAACCATTTTCATTACAAATGCATTTCCCTTGGCACTGGCACAGGCAGAGGCACAGTCACAGGCTCCATCCAGCAGCGTGTTGACCGCATTTTGGAAAATGCCGTCAGTTTCCAGCGGGGCCCATTTAAATTCCCAATGAATTTGCATAAATTTCCAACTCTGTAGCGTCAATCGTCGACCTTTTCGGAAATTGTACATTCGCTGGTAACACGTAAAGTTTTTCGCAAGCTTTATATACCCTGTACACATGTAAATGCAAAGGGTAGACAAGTAGATTGAAATTCCTTTGCAAATCAATATATTACATATTTAAAATTATGTATACGCACTGTACACCATTGTAAGCATGCAGTTTTTGACTGCTTCTGTTTGTCTGTAGAGTATCTTTCAGTTGATCACTGCTCACCCTTGAGTATCCTTGCTTGCTCTATTTTCCATCGATCAGCTCTGGCAATTAGAGTGCGCGCTGAAGGACCTCACACATACGCACATTCACCCACACAGACATGCCCCACACACACACACACACACACATATGCAAATATCGCAGAATCATGTTTGGGGCCGAATTTCAACAATAGCCGTGCATTCAGCGAATTTATACGATAATTTTTTCGACGTTTGGCAATTTGGCAATTTTAATACCCTGCAGGCCTTTAGAAGTTTAGTTCGATTGAGTTGCTTTACTATTTGCATGCATATGTTTTATTTATATATTGCCTTCTAGGCAAAGTGAATTGTATTAAAATTTATTTGACAGAAAATACTTTATGTTCAATGTGTCGATATAAACTAGACTATCGATAGTTTTGTTTTTTTCGCACTATATGTTTTTCCTATTAAACGCATAGCTTAAAACTTAATTTATAAATATTTTATTATATTATTTTTTTTTGCAATTTAGGTATCTAAAATATTATATACATTTATGAAAATTTACTTCAATAAGATTAAAACTTTATAAAATCGCTTCTCTCGTTTGTTAATTAATGGGCATTTTGTGGTCTATCATTTATTAGTTTCTCGTGCTCAGCCTTGTTTGCATTTTCCTTTTCTATGACGCGCGTTTTTCATTATTCAAACGGCAATCAATCATTTTAACAAATTGATGTGCACAATGACGTTGACTTTTTATTCTGTAATTTTTGGTCTCGTTGGTTTTTTTGTTGTTGTTTTTGTTTGGTCTGGTTAAAAACAATGCTGAAGTTTTGCCAGTTTCTGGCTACGCGGCAGCTGATTTTGGCAGTTTGCTGGCTGCCTCTTTTGCCATTTTACCATTTTCCCTTTTAAGGTTAATTTGCTAATTGGAGGCGTCATCGGCATCGACAGGGCCAACGGCATTAGCAAGGACAATGGCCACATCATCAGTCAACGACGTCCTTTCAATTGAGTTGGGCTAGTTAGGTCATGCTGAAAGTTAACAAAGGATAAGGGCGAGGGGCCTAAGGGGGCTTTGCATTTGCTTAGCTATTTTAATGTGCTCGATGATTCTCGATAAATTGTGAGAGCAGCTCTTCAGGCATTGCCTCTTAAAAGCTGCAGTATAAATCTAGCCAGGCATTTTAATTATATTTATTTTGCTTGAAATGCAAATAAAAGGTCTTTGGCAACATAATATCACAACTGTTATAGAACACAACTTACAAAGTTTAATAAATAAATAAAAATAAATATACACAATAATACAACAATTATCGAATACAACTTGCAATGAATAATTTATTTTGGAATTTAATCAAATGTCAAATAACAAAATCATCATACTACCAACAACATAAAACTAATAGTATTTATTATATATATAAATAAAGCCAGGTAGATAATAAAAAATAAAATAAATAAATACAATAATACAACAGTTATAGAATACAAATTACAAAGTTTAATTTATTTTGGAATTTTATCAAATACAAATGTCAAATATTAAAATCATACTAGTAACAACATAAAACTAAATGTGTTTATTATATATATAAATATAACCAGGTATTTTGTTTCATGGTTGCTTGGTAAATAAATAATAAGAAATAAAATAAATCAACACAATAATACAACAATTATCGAATACAACTTATAAAGTTTAATTTATTTCGGAATTTGATCAAATACAAATGTCGAATAACAAAATCATCATTCTAACTACATGAAACAAATATTATTTATTATATATTTATTACCCAAAACTATTTTGTTCATCCAATTTATTGTATGTTAATTGATTTATTAAATGCCAACAAAGCATTTTTAAGTTCCTAGTAAACTATTATTTTTTTTTATGAATATGCATTTGCCACATTTAATTGAATTTGCAGCTTGTGTGGTCATATATTTTTTCTTGTTCAAGCTGACAACATAAAAATATAATTTAATTACCGTATGCAATAATTTTATTTACTAACCAGCGCACTTTTTTGTATTTTTTGTATTTTTTACTCGCAGAGTCTTTCTGCGCGACGTTGTGGAAACGGCGAATGTTTTTATTAAAATGATGGAGCGCTTCTGTCAGGATGCAGTCTTTGTCCAGGACAAGCGCCGAGCGGGTGGAGGCAGGCGCAAGAGGCCAGTTCCGGCTGCCAAGTCCAAGCAGTCGATGGCTGGAAGTCAGCCAACGGAGGTGAGTGCCACGATGAAATTGAAATTGAAATTGTTAATGCTTATAAATAAATTGCTGCATTAAATGACATTATTTGGCTTCTGGCTTGGTTGGCGGGTGTTTGGCCGCCCGCTGTGTGCGCCATAAAATATTCTCTAAATTGCCAATAAAATTTAAAACAAATAGCCAAAGAGCAACGCCAGCAGCACAGCGCCTGGGTCAAAAAACAATTGTCGTCTATGCTGGCAGCGTGCAAAGATTTATAGGTTTGATCATGAAATTTAATTGACTGAAAATATGGTTAAAAATAAAGTTTGCCACCGCCGCGAAATCGCAGCTGGCGGTTTTTATTTGTTTGTTTTTGCCTGCTGCCTGCTTCGTTTTATTTATTTATTTTCTATAGAGTAGTTATATTTATTATGGCTAGTGACTGTACACATTCCAATATACATCAATCTTGATGCCTTTTATTCGAAAAGTTTTAAGGATTGCATAAACCTCAGTTCGACTTGTTTTGTTTTTTTTTACTATGAAAAATTGAATGCAGGTCTTTAAGTTAAGGTTGATCCAGATTCATATTTATTTATTTTATTTTATTTATTGTCCACTATTGACAGTCGACACAAAAAAATTATATTAAAATTAAAAACATTTAAAAGTACAAATACAATTTTAAATATTAAAGATATAAAGATGTAAGTTAAATTTACGTTAAGTTCTGGGGATATTAATAAAAAATATTTAAAATAATATTTATGTATATATAAAAATGAAGGTCTTTAAAGTCCGCTCTGATTTCTTGCTTTTATTATCATCGATAAATTCATCAGCGGATTAGAAAAGCCTGCCGAATGCAACACTAAAGAGTCAAGCTATATTTGTGTTTAACTTTCAACTTAAAAGCTGAAATGGAAAAATCATATAAAAGTATAGATAAGCATGTGCCAAAGTCTTATAAGAGAGTTAACATTTTAAATTCTGCTTCCACCACATTCTATAAATAAAGAATTTATTTTTCGCATTTTTCTACCATTCCCTTCAGACCCCTTCTTGCCTTCCCAATGAGTTCAGTCGCCCTTTTTTTTGTTTTAAAGCACTTTGGTAGCGTCGCCAAGCGTGATTTCCGGCCAATGCCAACACTTGGCTGTTGTTCTGTCCCCCTCCGATCCTGGCTGCCCCGCAGTCCTTGCTGCATTGTGCAGCTATGTGGCCGCCATTTTGTGCTTGGCGGCTGTTTGGCCGTGTGGTCCAAACGGACATGTGCTCGTGTTATTCTCTCTTTTTTTTTGTGAAAACCTTCAGCTGTGCTAATTTTTGACATATTTATTTGCACAGCCGTTGCCAGGTTTTTCCTGTGCATTGTTACGATTGTGGTGCACACACAAAACTCACACACACAACACGCACACACACACACACAATTTGAGCGTCAATTAATTTGTGAATTCGAGTATTCAGCATTTGTTAAAGTGCCAACAACAAGGCAAACGCACGAATTCGCCAATATTTAAACGCTTTTGTCTGCACAGCTTTTTATGAATATTATTCAAATATTCAGCACAACAAAAAAAAAGAACAACAATGAAATGTACAAAATAATAACAGCAAATTATGTTCGAATAAATGAATGCAAAATAAATAAATAATTCTCAATCGCTGTTTTTAAACATTTAAAGCTTATATACGAGTGTACTATATATAGAATTAAAACTGAAAATATGTCAATGGCCTTGCAATCAATAGATGGACGCACAATGAAAACATGCATTGTTAACAAGGACGATAAGGCAAATATAGCTGAGGGGGCAGATGAAAAGCAAATGACCAGGCGTAAATGAACAAAATATTCATTAATATACTCTTTATAAAGAAAATGGAATATTCATTTTGTGCAGAAGTTTGTAATGCATTGAACGAACACAAAAGTTACCTCTAGAATGGTTGGGATGACAAAAGAAATATATCTGTCTGTCTGTCTGTTTGTGTGTATGCAAACTAGTCCTTCAGTTTTTTAGTTATCGCAATGAAACTTGGCACAGGGACTTGTTATTCGAATACACAGCACATTTTTGGGAACCAGCCGGATCAGACCACTGAATCTTATATCTGCCATATAACTGGGAGTCGGTTTTGGCAATATTTCCCATGTTCTTTAAGCTATCGCAGACAATTACCTTGTATACTTAAGAATCCTTATTACTTCTCAATGTTTTAAATTTCAAAGCGATTGACTCAAGAATAACGAATTTATATTGTTAAATAAACAAATAGCATAATCATAGGCCTTAAATATAAGCTAGTGAAAAGAGTAAACAATCTTTGGAATGCCAAAGATAATCCTTTCCCACTTGTTTTTTGTTTTCAATCATTTCGCTTTTGACATTTACATTGGCATTTATTTATTTTTTTCGATTTATTTATTTGCTATAAAAAAAGTGTTTTGTGTTTGCCAGCAGCTGTTAACAAAGTTTTTTCTTGTTTTATATGTTTAATGCTTGTTATTATAGTTATAACCTTGTGTAGTTTCACTATTGTATTGATAAAGCCCTTATTAAAAGCTAATCTTACTTGATAATGCAATGATTTAGTTATAACTTTTGACTTTACATTCACAGGAGGAGCTGTCAAGCAAATGGGCTGAAATGGCAGCAGAGGTCAGCCTGCTGCTGGCCACAGATCTGCGGTTACAGGAGCATGAACGGCCCCTGCCATTTGATGCTGCTTTGGAGAAGTCCATTGAGGATCAACGGTAAGTCTTGAGAATTGCAAGTATTTATGCTTTTATATAAATATTTATGCCTTTCGTTCTACTTGCAGCGAGGACTGCATGATGCGCATAAATAAGTTGCTGCGCAACGGTAAATTGGAGCAGGCGATTGCCCTTCTGCGTGCTGCCAGGTGAGTGTCCAAGCGTGTCACCAGGAGCAGGGACAGGAGCAGGAGCAGGGACGGGAGCATTGTCCTTGCTGCTGCTTGCTTCGAATTGAGCAACAACTTGCAGCCGTAATCCTTTTGAAAATTTCCCTTTTAATAACTTGACATTGACTGTTGGCCATTCTTCGCCTCTTTGTAAAGGTACAAAAGAAAATTCGCATAATAAATTAACTCAGGTAAAAAAAAGAAGAAGAAATATAAATATGGAGGAGAGCACGAAGCAGCAGCATTCTTCTTGGTCCTGGCTACTGCATTGTTGTTTTTTCTTCTTCTTTGCTGAGCTCCTTTATTTTGTTGTATTTTTATCGCCTTTTACGTTTTCAGTTTGTACCGAGCATTTCATATTTTGTTCAGCGATTTTCAGGGCATGGAATGTCCTTGACTGCAGAGCAGCAGCTCTCTCGCTGCTGTCCTTAAATTAAATAGTTTTTACTTATTGTTAAGGCAGCGCACGCCCGCCTGCCGCACAGCAGGAAAGGGGGCGTGGCAGCCAGGTGTACTCTGTTAACTACAGATAAAGGCTGCTCAAGGAATGGAATTCAGTGTCCTGCTTGGGCTGCTGCTCATTATGCGTCCTGATGGCAATGCAATCAACTCTGTCACTGGCTTTAGCCCCCATCTGCAGCTGGGTTCAGAGCTTCAGAGCTGAATTCAAGGCGCCAGTCTCGTCTCTTCATTTAATTGCCGCCTCAATTATGTAAAGCTTCATGTTTATTGTTTGTGCTGGAAAATTACGTGAACATAAATAATTTGCCAGCTTGCGAGTCAACATTTTAACAGATGTGAGTTGTCGCAATCGAAATGCGGCTTAAATACATATATCCAAGTCATTTATTTATCAACATCATTAAAATTGTCTACCTGTCGAATCGACACGAATCGATTTCAAAGGGTTTGCGCAATTAAATTGTATACTCTGTGGCATAACATAATTGAAGACGCTGGCTTTTGTTGTGCGCCTTACATGGCGTATACGCAATGTTTGCCATTGTGCTGGCTACATTTAAATTTATGTGAATTTTAATTGTTGCCAACGAAATTGCTGCATTAAAATGTATGAAGCAGCAGTTGTTGCTGCTGCTGCTGCTGTTTGCTGCTGTTGCAGCTTAAAAAGGTCTAGACGCTTTTTGTGCTAATAAATTAAAATGCGATATGCATAGGAGCCTGAAAGTGCACCCACTTGCACCCACTTTCACCCACTTTCAACCACTCGCACTTCATCTGCCTTTTGTCTGCAACTTTTTGTGCGCCCGCTAGGCTTCTGGGTAGTTATGCTGTAAATGTTATAGTCCCACTTCGTTTTTTTTTTGCCTGTGTGTTGCCTTCGAGTAACATTTTTGGGTAAACAAAATATTGAAAATAAACTAGAGTTGCAAACTCACACACACACCGACACACACTCAAATGAGCAAACGAATGCTCTGCATACATATGTGTCTGGCCTGGCATGTAAGTGCCTGCAAGCCATTGCCCCAGGACCTCATGGGTGTGTATGTATCTGTGTGCTTGGCTTCTGAGTCCACCCAGCGTTTCTAGATACTTGCCAAGTCATACTATTATGTGCTCTTCTCTTCTTTTTTTGCTGCTGCCTTTCCATTTTAATAACAAAATGAAAAGGGCAAAAATAAAACTGAAAACGTTTTGGTTTTTGCTGGGCTTAATGGCAGCGTCGAGCGCACAGAAATGTCAGCTTGAAAAAAAAGGAAAACTTTTAAGTGAAGTAAATGCGCAAAATGTTTATTCAAACTTCATTTAAGCTGCAACTTTCAGTCGGCCACCTTCTGCCTAACTCCCCCACTTTTCATATACCCAGTTGCCTCTTAACTAAGCTTATGTTCACTAGCTGCTGTTGTTGTTGTTCTTGTTGCTTTTGTTGCTTTGGCGCTTATTTAGCACTGTTGCAACATTGAGAGCCACTACTTTGCATTTAAAGCTCTTAAGCTTGTTCGCAGAGCATGTTTAACCAATTTGTCAAAGAAATGAATGAAATCGTATATGTTCGAGCTTTAAAACTCGGCACATATTGAACATACTTGTTTAGATACACGAGTACAGGGTATACATTATTTTTAGAAATTTAAAAAAAAAACAAGCAAAAGAAGAACTTGCTGAGCTTTAAAGGTAGTCAAGCAGTTTAAACCCTGCACCTTTTTTATATCTCTGTAGAAGTTTCTTTGGTATATTTGTGGATTACGCATGCTATATTGTAATTTAGAGTATCCTTAAACTATAATATGCTACTCTATCCATATCCAATAGCTCCAGTCAGATCAGTTTGTTAACTTCAGTTTTTATTAACTCTGAAACTATTTTGTACTTCTGTCATATATTTCAGTCTTGTCACTTTGTCATCTTTTTATACCCTGAACCCATTAAAAATGGGTAAAAAGGGTATAATGGTTTTGTGCAAATGTATGTAACAGGCATAAGGAAGCATCTCCGACCATATAAAGTATATATATTATTGATCAGTATCAACAGCCGAGTCGATCTAGCCATGTCCGTCTGTCTGTCCGTCTGTATGAACACACAGATATCAGAGACTACAAGAGCTAGAGACTTCATATTTGGAACATAAGTTCTCCTAATCCCGGGACAGATCAAGTTTATTAAAATTTATCGATAGCTCGTCCCGTTCAAAAGTTATCGATAAATTTCGATTTCAGACCAGCGTTTTTTGGATATAACTTACAAGTTATAAGAGCTAGAGGCCCCTAATTTGACATGTATAATCTCGAATAGCATACACATGTAACAAATATTTCACTTTTTGGATACCACCCCCAAACCCCCCAAAAGTTAAAAAAACCCATTTTTGAAGGTACGACCTTGCAATTTGGTTTGGTAACACATATTATCGACAATTGTTTGCCCCAAAAATATGATCGGACAATAAACACAAGTTATTTAAGATTTAACTTTCCATTGTGTGGGGCTCAGCGAAAGAGCAAGCTAACTGCTTAAACCGCTTGCACTGCTTGTACTGCTTGTACTGCAGCATGTGTGTGTTTAGAGTAGTACGAATGATTGTAAGGACTGGGTTCAGGGTATCTCGTAGTCGGGCACTCCCGACTAGAGCACTCTTACTTGTTTGTTTGTTTGTTAATAAGACTAAACTGCTATTTTTAGCAGCATGAAAAGAGAAGTGCATCAGCACTGTCAAAAGTAATTATTATTATTATTCCCCAGTTGACAACTCTCACATTTTTTGCAATTTTTTATAGTACTTTGTGTGTGTCTCCAATGGTTACAGTGTTTTTTTTTGCAATGAAAGTGACTTTCAGCATTTAAGGTTCATTGAAATACAACAACTATTTATGTTTGATGTCCTGCAGCAGTTGTAATGAATAACCCATATATTCCATTTAGCTGGTGTTACGAATATAAACCGCTAATCCACTAATTAGGCCCTCGAAACCCTAAAAATGTTGTCAACAGACCAGCAGCTGTCTGCTAGTTGTAATTAGAAACTGTTTATACGCTGAATAAATATTATATTGAGTTTGTGTAATATCTGTCAGGCCGTCCGTCTGTCCGTCTGTATAAACGCTATTGAGGATAGTAACTTTAAACTTGGACTATTATACTTGAAGCTCTCTGCTTCAGATCAAGTTGGCTCCAATCGATAACATATCGATAACATATCGATAACATGTCGATAACATATCGATAACATATCGATACACCTCAAATCACAAATCGATACAACTTTAATGTTTCCCACAATTTTGAAACTAGGATCATTAAATTTGCTAGGTATATTTTCCACTCGACAAGTAGCTTACTGTTAAGCTTCTCCAAGCCACTCCCATACTGCCGCTGTTCTTACAATGGCAACAGAGTACTATGCAGTCGCTTACGCCCTATTGCAATGTGTCTGACTTGTTATTATTATGCTTGGCAATAGCTAATGAGAAACCTGCAAATGGATCGCTCGGGGTGGGAGTTAAACTATTTGTCAAATGTGAATATAGTTTTCATACGCTGTGTTTCTGTGTGTGTGTGTTTGTGTGTGTGTGTGTGTGTGTTTGTGCAGTGTGTGGCAGGTGTTAGGTCTGTCAATTTATTGGCGCTTGACAGCGGTAAGCATAAGTTGCACTATCGCCCACAAACACAACGGCAACGCGGCAACTAACCGAAATGGCCCAAAGCTGCAACTCGCTGCCTGGTTGCAACTGATATGGCCAGAGAGGCGCCACCCGATGCCAAGGATGTGTTGCCAGTCGATAAATGTGGGCAACTCTCTCGCCCTCTGTCTCTCTCTCTGTCTGTGTCGTTCGCGCTCTCTCTCTTTCTCTTTATTTGACTCTTTCATGCTGTTTCTATCTGGGTGCGAGTTGCATATTAAGCTTCTTTCAAATATTAAATTAACAGCGCCAGCAACGGCAACGTTGGCAACGCCTGCCTCTGTCTCTGCCTCTGTTGCATGCAACACACACATACACACACACACACACACATTCTCTTGCTTGCAGCTGGATTATTATTGCGCCGCACCAAAAATGAAACCCAAAGTGCAACACGCTGCGCAGCAAAACACGTGAACTGCAAGCAGTTTGTGGTATGTGTGTGTGTGTTGTGTGTGTGTTGGTTGTGCAACACGAGACATTTGAACGCAATTTTAAACGCATCAATTTAATTTTGTGAAAGCTAAAAGCTTCGCTTGTTGCATGTCCTGCGTAAGGATTTTGCAACATGACGTGGCCGCCCGTTATTGTTGCTTGTTGTTGCTTTTTGTTCTCGTTGTCGTTTTCGTTGTTGCTGTTGTTGTTGTCGTTGATGTTGGTTTAGTAGCTGTGCAGCAGTTGCTATAGACTACAGCAGCCCCCATTGGTGAAAAGTGCAAATTTAAATTTAATTTCATATCCTATTAAAATTGTATCTGAAAATGGAAACTTTATCATGTTGCTGCATATTGAGGTCAGTATGATGACCTAATTGAATGTAGCCACTTCTATGTGATTATCTTGCATATACGGCTGGCATCACTAATTAATCTAATTGAAAATATGCTGTATGAGCTACATTTTGTCTTTATTTTCAGGTGTCAAGACTAACTTTAATTTTTTTCTCTAAATATTTATGATTTTTAATATATTTAGAGTCAAACTATTTTGTACATTTAAGTTTATCTTTGCCAAAACTGAACCGATATTGATGTTCCAGGGCAATTTGTTTATGGTTGTTCCTCTTCTCTTATTCAATATTTAAATTTTTATCAATTTTGAAATATAAATTTTTGTTTGTTACTTTTTTTCGTGTACATAAATTTTTCAAAATATTAAAAGACGCATAAATTCGTTTTTTATGAATCAATCGTTTTGCAATTTGAAACATTGTCAAGTTATATGAATGTTCAAGTATGTAATTAAATTGAAGGCGATAGCTTTAAAAACATGGGATATATGGCCAAAGCCGACTTCCAGTTGTATGGCAGCTATAAGATATAGTGGTTCGATCTGGCCGGCTCTGACCAATGTGCTGTCCCTTTAAATAATAAGTCTCTTTGCAAAGTTTCATCGCGATAGCTCAAAAACTGTGGGACTAGTTTGCATACATACAGACAGACAGACGCACGAATAGATCATTTTGTTTTGTCATCCTAAGCATATTGGAACTGGTAACTTTTAAGGGTCTCCGACGTTTCCTTCTATGCATTACACACTTCAGCACAAAGCTAATATACTATTTTATATAGATAAATAACTGGATGTTTAACAAGAGATAACAGAATGAATAAGAAAGTAAAACTGTTCTTCATTTGGTTCTACCAGATGCAAGTGCTTGTTAGATTTGCCCTATATACACTAGGAGCATATTCAAAATAAAAGTCCTTTAACTGTAACCCACTCGCAGGATAAAAGCTTACCTCTTGTACTCTACTTAACCACAACTTTATCATTCCACAGGGAAGTGTGGCCGGAGGAGGATGTTTTTGGGTCGTATACCGCTGCACCCGAAGATGAATTGCTGCTGTTGCGTGAGATTTTCATGCACAACATTACAACAGGTGAGTGCAGGTGCTTGTTAATTATGGTTTATTGTTATGCATTATGGAGGGGACTCTGCTGCTGCTCTGACCGTTCTTTTAATTAAAAATGAAAATCTGCCACTTGGCATTTGCGTGTCATTTATCTTGCAATGTTCCTTTCTCCCCTTGCCCTTGCCCACTTTTTCACTTGCTGCTGGCTAATTTTAGCGCTCTATTTTGCATCTCTACTCTATAAATTTACTGGCTGAAATAAGCCAAATTATAGCGCAACTTTCAGCGATGGCGTTTTAGTCCCTTTCTCTCGCTCTCTCTCTCTCTCTCCCTCTCTGGCTGTGTTTTTATCCTTGTTGCACTGCGCCTGGTGCCTGTCTAAGTTTTTTTCTGTTTTCACTGTTTCCTTTTGGCTTTTTGCCTTTTGGCTGTCCTGCGCTTAACAAATTATCCAGCAGAAATTCTTGCGCTTCATTAAAAGTAAAAAATGGCAGCACAGGACGACTGCCCAACCTACTGTTGGGTCCTGCCTTTCTTTTCCCCAGCTCCTGCTCCTTCTGCTCCTGCACCAGCTCTATAATTCAGTAGTCAAAAGCGGCAGCCGGACAGACTTTGCTCTCTGCCAAATGAAAATATATTAAACGCGTAATTGTTTTTTCTCCCTGTCTCCCATTTTTTTTCGCGTTGGCTGCTTTCCCAAGTGCATTGGCTTGAAAAATTTGTTGTTTGCATTGTCGCTTCATTCGATTCGCAAAATTCTAGGCAACATTCACAATTTACTGGCCATTTCCTCTCTCAGCCCTTGGCATTATTTTGTTTTTGGGCTGACATGACTTTTCAATTTGCAGGCGATTTTCCCCATTCTTTTCAAACCTGTACATGTCATTCAAAGCATATATAGATGTCTACTATATGTTTGCTCGTTTTCTATATGACTTATTGCTGTCAATGCAGTTGCTCTTCTGCGCATAATTTCTGCTGCACACTTTGCAACGCAAAAGTTTTTGACAAGCGTTTTAAAACACATCCATGGCTGACAGTTTTTCTTCCATGAAATACGAGCATATATCCATACAAGGATAACGCATGGAAGGATCTCTTTTGGCGACGGTGAAGTTTCGTAACTTTTGCTACATCTTGCAGATAATCCGCATTCTTGGTTGGTTTTTTGGAGCGTAATTTATGTTTTTCGTTGTAAAGTTGTGTCGCTAAAAAAGGTAGAGTTTTCCTTCAAAAATATTTAATTTTTTGTAGTATATATTGTATCTAATAACCTCAATGCTTTTTGTGATTTAATTAAAATAAACTTTTCTGTCGTCAGTTGATATGAGGCATTCTTTATTACTTAGGACTTTTGTGAGGTTGTTCTATCTGACTGTGCTTTATATTTACATTTAATGTTTCCATTTATAACATTAAGCAAATGTGTTTTATTTGCATTTGAGGTTTGTTTTTCGTCATCGATTTATTTTTATAAAATTCAAAATTTTTTACAATTTAAAAAGTTGTTAAACCTGATAAGGACTTTTAGTTCTGCTAACTAACTTTTGATATTCAGAGCTTTTCAAATGAAATAACTTCTACAATGCCTTACATTTATATACATGTAAATATATAATATACTCACATTAACTAATTTCAATTGAAAACTCCTTTAAAGTCATTAATGATTTGCATTATTTGAAATTCACAAAAATGGTTTAGACTGCTGCTGTCTGTGCCTGCAAGCACTTCAAACAGTGTCCTGTTTGTGCGTTCAGATGAAAGCGAACACGTTTTGCTCAAAGCGATTTAATCCTTTGTGTCTGCGTCATCGTTTTAAGCGTTCAGCTCCCTAAGCCCCAGACAGGAACCCAAGCCTCTCGTTCTAACAGCGACTGACTGACCATGGGATTTGTTGGGCAGCTTAACGCCCATGGGGGGCAGGCCAATAGATTGATGGCCAGTTGACAGTACATCCGCAATAACAATGTGCAATCTACATGTGTGGATACCATCCAAAAATAAAACATAGTAAAGTCAAACAAGTGGCATTGAGCTGGCAGCTAGACTATGAAATACCCAGTATTCTACTAGTATAAGTTATCTATACAAATACTCATAAATAAATACCCAATCCACATACATCTAATATGTAAAACAGATTGAAGTGTAAACAAAACACATCTACTTATGATATATAAACACGAATATATTAAAGTTGATTTCATATAATAGTATTTGCAAATTGATATCAAGTATACCACTTGGTGTCTATGCGCTTATGCTCAAGGGTATTATATTAATACGAATATTAAATGTTCATGCTAATGCGGCGCCAGGGGAGCGTTGTTTGGTTCGTCTGTCCCCGAAGTGTCCTTTGATCAGTCTGCTGATGGGGATTTTTATTAATTACCAGCCACCACAAACTGCATGTTGCATGTGTCCTGTGGTTTTCGTTTAATTAACATTATTTTTTTGCCGTGTGTGTGTGTGTGTTTGTGTTTATTTGCAGTATTTTATTTATTTTGCATAGGTCGCAGGTTAAACAAAAATTGAATTGGCATTTAAAGTAATTTATGGCGTTTCCACAATTGGTTTACTTTTAATTTCAATTGCAATTGAATTCGATATGCGCATGTGGGTTATAGCCAAAGACAGCTGCGAAGAGCTGGGGCTGCGATGGGAATACGCTTAGTTAAATCTTAATCAAGTCGCTTTGCTGATTTCGATTTGTGGCGTGCATAATAAATGACGATGATCCTTGTGCACAGCGCCCAAGTCAAATCAGCAGCAAAAAACCAGAAAGTGCCGAGTGTTAACGGAGACAGCAGTGGGTAGAGTATGTTTACTATATATATATATATATATATATATATATATATATATATATATATATATATACGTATTCAAGCCAAGTTCTTAACTGATTTCCAGCGCAAACAAGTTGGTCTCCTTGTTGTCCTGCCAGCCAGTCAGCCTCTCTCTCCCTTCTCTCGTTTGTCTCGCATAAAAATACAAAGTTTATGTTATGAACACAAATAAAAACAAAAGCACACAACAAAACTCACCAAGAACAACAAAGTCCTCGCGCGCTGTTGTTGTTGAAAAAACGGAATAAAATACCATAAAAAGAAATAAAATATCCACGACACACACTCAGTACATTTGCAACTTGCCACTGCTTCAACTGAAAGGAAGTGCCACAGTCACAGCCAAAGCCACTTACTCGCATGTGTGAGAGAGTCATGTGTGTGTGTGTGTGTGTGTGTGTGTGTGTCAAGTAGTAGTAGTAGACAAGGACCCCATTGGACGGGTCCAGCAAGGATACTTACTCAATTAGATGACACGAATGCTGGCACTGGCTTCGCACTGATTTGCCTTTCAGTTTTCTTTCGTCCTTAATAGCTACAATTTGCTTATGCTCATTGGGTTAGCTGCCCTGAGGTCTCAATTTGTGCTCTCTTAATGAATGCGATAATGTTTTTGCATAACTTGATTTACTTGTTTTGGTATCAATGCAACATTTATTTGATTTCTATTTAATAAATTGTATTAAAACTGAATTCGATTTACGCTTTTATTTACTTATTTGCAACAATATTCGTTTTTATTATTTTAGAGTTTATTTTATTAATTTGCTCTGCTGATTTATTATTGTGCCTTCAAGCAAACATAATATATTCTATACAATTCGCCTCTTTTATGCCTATTCTATAGCTATTAAAGTTTCAGCTTTGTTTCAATTGCAATGCGCTGTCGAACATTTTTTGCTAAACTTTATGGCGAAAATGAATTGGCAACATTCTCACCTGTCAAACCTGACCAAGAGCTTTCTCCAGAGATTGTCCACAGCTGGCGGGAATAATGTTAAAAAAACATGTGAAATTTAAAGTTTAAATTGAAAAACAAAACTTGCTGCGTTTCGTGTTTCGTATGGGCGGTGTTTAAATAAAATTTGTCAAAGTGGTGCTGCTAGTGGTTTTGGGAATGGTGGGTGGAGTGTGGGGCTGGTGGCCGGGTTCGAGTTTTACCTCTAGTAAACATAAAACGATGCACACTTTGGGGACGCTGCGTCGCAACTGGGCGACAATAAAAAGCAAGCAAAACGTGGGGGCATGGGCCAAAAGTCATAACGAGTGCAAAACCATGAAATGAAATCGTTACCACCCATCCAACGTCCCCTGGCCACCTAAAAGCGTGTATTTTTTTCCTTTCATTCTTTTGCCCTGCACGCAAATGTAGCAAAGAAGCTGCCGTATATATAATGCGGATTCTCTTTTCTCATTTCGTTTTTCTTTTTCTTTTTTGTTGTACGTTGCTCTTCACGTTTGACATTTGCTTTTATGTATATATGGCTGTGTGTGTAGGTTTGTGTGTGTGTGTGTGTGTCACACATGGTTGCCTCCTCTGCCCGCTCGGCCCCGTGCAGTTGGGCTGCAGAGAAATTAAGCAATGTGTCCCAATGGAGCACTACGTTGCGTATACGTAATGCGTCGCCGCTTTTGGCGGCGCTGCCAGCGCTGCATTAAATATGAATGCAATTTAAAGTTGAGTGTGTGTGGCGAGCGCTTTTTTCCGCATCAGTATCTGCTCAGGCTCAAACAGCCACACAAATTGTTTGCATATTTATACACAAAAAAAGAGAAGAAAATTACATAAGCTTGACTGTTGCTCTGCCCCCATTTTCATTATTTTTTTTGTTCGCCGGCCCCTCCGCTAATGGAGCGCCATTTGGCTGCACTGTAGCACGGCTTCGAAATCAATTAGACAAAGTTTGTGTGCAACTACGAACACACACACACACTCACGCATAAATATGCACATATAGTGCATACATACATACACATATATTTTTTAAATTTTCCCTTTGAAATGTGCTGGCTGTAAATTGAATAAAAATTAACAGTTCAATGACTGCTCAGGCAATTATACCCCAGCTCCACTCCCCACCTAGAGGCAACTTAATTTCATTTCCATTGCTTCATGCCAATTCCACGGCACTTTGCAGTGGTGGCGGTTGTTCCTTTTAAATTTTCAATTGCTTTATGCTTATTATTTGTATATATATGTTGATCAGCATTATATTCGATTGAATGGAAACATTAGCTGTGTGCTTTTACCGATTACGACTTAATTGCGTTCATATTTAAATTGTGTTTAAATTGCTACTAATTTTCATTTTGTGTAGAGTTTTCTATTGCATTCTTTCTTTTATTATATACAAATTTAGAAAAGTCCAAATTCATTCTATTAATGATGCCTTAACTGCAACTTAACATAAATGTTAAGTCAATGCTTGTTTTTTATGTAAGTTAACATTCAAACTTTACTACTTTACTAACGACTCTTGCTTTTTGTACGCAATTTCCTTCCTTATCTCGTATCACAAAAAAAAGCATAACATAATAATAATAGTACCCCAACTCCTTCTGTTATGTTTATTGGCATTATGTGCTCTTTTTTTATCATTAACCTTTTTATTGGCAACAGTTGTTTTTCTTGACATTCTGTTGGCCTCTATTGGCCCGTAAATGTATGCGACTTCGAATGTTATTGAATAACTGCGTACGTCTTGTTGCAATATTAAATATTTCATCCCTGACCCCACACAAATATATATAAATATATATATATATTCAATACGGCAACAACTGTTGTTAAAGAACAAAAAAAGGAAAGAAGCAAACTGTCACCAAAAGGGCGAGCAGAAAACCAAATACCAATTGACTTTCATTTTGTCGGCAATTTTCACAGCGTTGTTTGTCGAGCGAAGCAATTTACACACACACACAAGCACACACACACACACACCTACACACACATATGTCGCGTTTCCTGTTGCTAAACGCAATCATCTGATTGCAGTTCAATGTGAAATAATTGGATTTGAAATAAAAATGTTGCCTGTTTTGTTTTGGCCGGCTTTCTACTATTTGACTTAACCAACAAGCGTTCTATATATGTGTGTGTTTGCTTATGTATGTGTGTGTGTGTGTTGTTATTGGCATAATTTAGTCCTGCTTTTATGCATGTTTCCTTTCTTAACTGTCGCATGCGTCACTAATTTAACGTTTATTTTTATTGATCTGATCTGATCTGATCTTCATTATTAAGGTTGATGGGCGATTATTTCTAATTTTCTGGAATCCAGGAAGTTAGCTTGACAAGGATATAGTCATAAGCATATTCAAGCACATAAAATAATAATACGAATTGGTTTAAATTGATGTGTACGAAAAATCACTTATATTGAAGTGTAATATTTTTTCCTGCCGGAATTTCTGAAAAAATAAATAAACAAAATATTATTGTCCAACACTAGATTTTTCATATTTCTCCTTTTAAACTGTACATAGACTTTTCTCTTTTTAAATCTTGTTTCAATTTACCCTCAGTAAAAACAACGCTTTTATTTTTTTATAATTAAATAATTTTCCGTTTTTATTTCGCATTTCTCTTTCTGTTTGTCATTAAAATGTTCACTTGGAGAAGTTCTCTTACAATTTTGGCCTTCTCTACAGTTGCTCTCTTTTTGTGTTTGTTTGTTTTTCTGTTTGCTATTTATACTTATAAGCTATGTCCATAATACATATAATATATATTTAATTCTTTAAACTTGTATTGATTTGATTTGATCTAGCAACTTGCCTCGGTCTTGGCCGCACTAGTGTTGGCAAACGTTTCAATTTCGAAGAGCTAGGTACTACACAATAAAGTTAATAATTAGCTTTTCGGTAAACTACTTATTTACAAATACACACAGAAATAATTGTTAGTTTTGGCAAGTGCTGTTGTATCTACTCGTTTTGGATGAACTTTGTCAATGTTTTGTTTGGTTGCCTTCAATTGTGGGCGTGGCATTTGTCTAAACTGAATAAATATATTCAAACTCTGTAAATAGAATTATTTATTAAATATTTTAGTTTATCTGCTCTATGGTAGAATCGATTCATGGTTTTTTTTTTGCTTTTGGTTTTGTTTCTTTATTTGCATATACTATGTAGAGTGTATGTTTATTTATATATATATATTTTTGTGTTTTCTTTTTATTTGTATTTGTATTTGTTTTTGTTTTTTGTTGCTACAAACTATGCATCAAATATTTGGCAATTAGTTTTTGTTATTTACTTTTTGTCGTTTCGTGTGGTTTTTAAAATGCGCAAAATTAAATGCAAATATTTGCGCTGTGTTTTTATTGTTTTTGGTTTCACTTCTTAACATGTATTAAGCACAGAGTATATATTTAAAATTTAAACATTACATTTCTTTTTTTGTATGTACAGCACAATTAAGTTTAATTATTGTTGTGTTTTTGCTCGAATGAGGATTGTTTTACATTGTTGTTGGCCATGTTCAATTATGTACCGTTATTTACGACACAGCCAATTGCCAGCACCCAAAATGGCCCAAAATGGCCGCTGGCCAGGAAAAAGCAACTTATTTTCACATAACTTGCCAAATCGCCCGCATTTATGGCCAACGAAATGTCGTCTAAAGGCCATTTAGCAGGCAAATAATTACGCCGGACTCAACGGAACTTTATTAACTGCTACAGCCGGACATTAAACTGGAACTGGGGGACGCTTCATTCAGTTTGGAATGTGACCCAAAAGTGTCAAATATCGAATTAACTCATTGCAGTTGGCCAACGGAATTTTGCGTTAGCAAGTAAAAAGTTACTAAATCTTCGCCAGATGCGCATGTCATAAGCAAGAAAACCTTCATTCAATTTGACAATGTCTCCCCTCTCTCTCACTCTCCCTCCGTCTCTCTCTCGCTCGCTCTATTGTGTGTGTGGCTGGCCATTGTAGTCCAGTTTTTCTGCTTAGCAGTGTGTAGCAAAAGGCTTCCTTTCGCCATCCTCGAGCCTGACACTTGCCCACTTGGAACTTCCTTAATTAAGATTTTGTGCGTCCATGGCACTTCTGGCCCAAATTTCGGGCTGTAGATTGTTGGTCAGCATTACTTTAATTGTTGTTAGCCCGCTTTGCTCGGCATTTCGCTTTTGTGGCCAAAAATAAATCCTTCTGAATTGCTTAAGAAGAAACGCTTGAACGCCTGTTGTTAGTAGTCTCTCCGCCCCTCTCTGCCTTATCCCTGCTCCTTATCTATCTTCCTGTTGCTGTCGTGCACGCGTCTTCTTCTTCGTCATGTTGTATTCCAATTACAAAGCCACAAAAAGTTGAAAAACTGTGCAATGACTGCGGCTTGGGTCCTTTACTTGCTTTACTGCTTGCTCCTTGCTGCCTCCTCAGTTCAGTTGCTTGTGGTTTTGCTAGATTGTTGCACAACTTTTTATCGTGTCTTAATGTAATTGTTGTGTTGTACTGCCTTCTGCTCACGCCCCCTTTGCCCACCGCCCTCGCCCCCCTCGCACACACACTTTGCTACCCTCATGAAGTTGTAGCCACATTTCTTGTAATTTGATTTGCTGGCACATTATTTTGATGTTGGCCTTAGCAGCTTTACTTGCTGGCTGTCAGAGAGTGCCCAGACATTGGCATTTTTCACATATCTTCTAAATAGTTTTACAACATCTCACATTTGCCGTGGCCGGATTAGTTGTCTGGCCATTTGGCTGGATTTACGCCATATGTCCTGTTCTGTCCGGGTCCATTTATAAAATGAGGTTAAGTGGGGGGCGTTGTTGTTCGACAAGTGCCAAATAACAGCAAATGGGCTGCTCCAGAATGAGAACGAGGGTGTCTAAACCAATTGCCAAGGGGTGTCGATACCAGCAGCAGCAAAAAAAACGAAGTAAAAATAACCTGAAGGGTTTCGCTTGGAGTGTGCTCTTGGCGTGACTCTAGCCAAAGTCGAAAATTTTAATTAGATTGCAGGCAGCTGTGAAAAAGTGGGTTAAAATCAACTGATGCAGCTGACTTTTAAAGTCGATTAAGACTGAGCGTAGTAGAGAATGCATGAAATGGAAAATCTATCGAGCATTTTACTTCAAGTGGCAGCTGAATTTGGCTTACAGTTGTTCCGCATTCGACTCTCATTTGCTAAACTGTTCAATTACTTAGTCAGAGCGGTCTTAGTTGGGATTACTATGGTTACAACTATGATTGCAGTAAACGCAGCTCGTGGCACACAAAAGTAATTAAAAGTCGTAAGTAATGTTGTTAGACTAAAAATGTGTCTATGCTAGAAAGTTGATGTATACAGAAGTATCTGAAAGCAAACCAAAGTATTTAAATGAAGAACTATGGATTAGCGAAATGAGTTTATGTATCTATAATGTTATTGAGATATATAAACTAAGAACTTTGAGTGATTTACTTAGAAGTAACTCGCAGTTTAGAAAAGAATATGTCTACCAATTATATTTTCCAAGTGAATAACTTTTTCTACTCAAAACGCACTCAAAATATGTTGAATACAGTGGTTTCCCCGTAATATGTTCATAATTAAGCTAAGCTGAAAATAACAACAAATTGAGCTGTTTTTGTTCCCAATTTGGTGCTTGTAATGCGCATTGATAGCTGAAAGCCGCCTTTGGCGGGCTTTTGTCATAAACTAAATTGTTATTTAATACTTTATCGATATATTTCATTTTTATATGCATGACTATCCGAGCACTTAATCTTGACCAGCGGACAGCCACTTACACGCATACATATACAAAGTTAACTGGCCCACACACACACCAACACACACACACACACGCACACACACAGACAACGCAAGACGCACGGCGTAAACTGACCCAAATCTGACCACGAGATGGGCATCAAATTGATGGGCTGAGAGGGATGAGGCACTGGGTTGAGGCGTTTGCCTGATGGCCCATAAAAAGTTGCAGGCGATGGCTATTTGGCTGCTTGGCTATTTGGCTGCTTGGCTGCTTGGCTATTTGGCCGCGCTGGCCGCTACACGCGGCGTATACGTAACGAAAACTTTATGACAAATTGTTGCTGCTAACCTAGACGCTAAGAGGCCTGCCACGTGTGTGGCCACCAAGAGCCATAAATCAAGCTAGACTATGTACATGTGCCCAAGCCATCATATATATATAAATATTTATGTTATATATATATATCTGTATGTATATATGAGCGTGCTTAAGTATTCTGCTGCTGCCTTTTTGCTTTATGACTCACTTTTGGGCAGCTGACAGTTGAGCTGCTTAGAACTATGAAGACTGGCTTTGGGATTTGTCGAATCCTTGCTGCTTGATTCACTGAAAGGTTGCGTATTGTCGCTGCCCGAACCCGAACACGGTTTGTCACCAGATGCCCAGCTGCCGCGAGCCGGGCGCCATCAGTTTGCTGCTCAGCGAACGCATCGTCATGGCCGATGTGGAGCCGCCCAGCTCGGTGGCAGCCACTGTGCGACTCGAGCTGGAGCTGTGGGTCAGCAGCTCCATGGGCAGACTGGGCATGACAGCAGCGGAGACATGCGTGCAGCTGGGCGCCATCTCAATGCAGTAACTGTCCTCATTGCTGGGCGAGTGCAGGCTGCTGCGACTGCTGCCCGAGGAGCCAGTCGAGCCAGAGCCAGAGCCAGAGCCCGACCCCGAGCTGTCCGCTAGGGAGGCACTGTAGAACTGCAGCTTCTGCTGCTCCCGCTGCAGCTCACGTGCCTGCAGATTGTGCAGCGGGGAGCTGTAGGGCGCCTCCCGGCGCGTGCTGTGATGCCAGGCGTGCAGGCGTGCCGGATCCGCTGGCGGCGCGCTGCTGCTGCTCGTCAGCGATCCCTGATAGTGCAGGAAGCTGTGCACATCGTCGCTGTCGTTCAGCTGGCGCTGATGCTGCTGGTGGTGCGGTCGGGGCGTCTTGCGCTGCTGCCACGGCAGCTCGCAGCGATAAACGTGCGCGAGTCCTGCGAGCAGGACAATGACCAGGACGCAGGCCAGCAGCAGCATCAGGCCGGGATGGCTGCCGGTTAGCGTCTGTTCTGGCTGCTGTCGCGTCGCCAGCAGCTGTGCCGACTTGGACGCCTCCGTTTTCAGCTCGACGTAGGCTTTGAGCTGGGCAAAGGTGCTTAGCTCTTGCTTGAACGCATTAGGGGTATTCACGCTGCTGTGCTGCTGATGCTGCTGCTGTGCGTGTGTTGTTGTCGTCGGTGTTGTTGTTATTGTAGTTGTAGTTGCTTTCACAGTTGTTGCATGCTTGGTGCTGTACGTCATCTTCTTAATGCTCAGCGAGGGCTTCTTCTTGTGCAGCTTTGTCTCGACTGTAGTCGCCTTTGTGTCGCCCTTTATTGCTTCCGCCTGTCGTCGCTTATCAGTCGCTTCCTGTCTCGGCTGCTGCTGCTGCTGGTGCTGCTGTTGTTGCTGCTGGCTGCCATCCAGCAATGTTGCCGCATCCGCCACTGTCGCCGTGCCGGGCAGCAGCAACTGCTCGGCATCCACCAGCAGATTGTCGCCCTGGTGCATCAGCAGCGGCGTGCCAATTAAATGCCGGTCCTTAATATGCAGCTGCAGCGTTGCGTGTTTATGTTGCGGCTTCGACGATAGCAGCAACGCTGTTGTTGTTGTTGTTGTTGTCGCTGCTGTTGCCGCCTGACCGGAAGTGTCACTTGGCTTTAAAACTGCTGCACTCGTTGTCTGTTTTAATAAACTCTTGGCTGCTTTATCCACATGTTTTTGCTCTTGTGCAGCAGCGTCAGAGCTTATAAGCGCCAAAATTGTTGTTGCTGCTGTTGTTGCTGCTGCTGTTGTTGTGGCGACCGCAGCAACATTGCTAATGCTTGTTGGCCTGGCCTGTAGTCTAAGCGGCGCTGCTGCTGTTGTTGTTGTTGCTGCTGTTGCTGCTGTTGTTGCTGTTGAGCTCATTGCTGTTGCCAAACTGTTTGTGCGTTTGGCAGCGCGAGTTGCTGCTGCTTCAGCTTCAGCGTGGTTCAAACTTGGCATGCTTGCGGCGGTTGCTGTTGCTGTTGCTATTGCTCCTGTTTGACTTACAATTGTTGTTGCTGTTGTTGTTGTTGTTGCAGTTGGCATGCCCGGCATTTGCTGGCTCTGCAGCTTCACTAACGAAGTTGTTTCAGCTGGCTCGAAAGTTTTTGCGGTTAGCAGCAGCGCATTGTTGTTGCCGCTTGATTGCATTGCACTTGTCTGTGTTCCTGTCGCTGTTGTTGCTGTTGTTGCTGTAGTTGGTGCCTTTGACTTTTGCACTTTTGGCATAGTTCGCTCTGTTGTTGTTGTTGCTGTTGTTGTTGCCATGCCGCAAGTGGGCGGCATTGTTTCAGCAGCCACTTCAACGTCTTCTGCACCGCATTGACCGCCAAAGCTCTCGTAAAAGTTCGGCTGCTGCACAAAGCGCCGCTTCAAGTCGATGCGACCCGTCGATTGACCCAGATCGGGACTGCGACACGGACTGGCCCATTCGGCCATGCCCAGCAGCTCGCTGCACCTGATGGGATTCTCCTCCAGCAGCAGATCACGCAGCTGGGGCAGCGTGTGCACAATCGACTGACTCACGCTCTCAATGCCCGCCGACTGCAGATTCAGGGTGAGCAGCTTGGGCAGCGGCAGCGCTGGCAAATAGAGCAAACGATTGCCAGACAAGTCCAAAGTCTTCAGATTCTTGAGACCGGCAAAGGACTGCGGCTGCAGCTCCAAAATAAGATTGTGCTGCACGAAGAGATGCTCCAGCGATGGTGGCAAACTGTTGGGCACATGCGTCAGGCTATTGTGATCGAGGAAGAGCAACTCGAGCAGCTCCAAGCGGCCCAGTGCATCATCTTCCACCTGGGTGATGCGTGAGTTAGATAGATCCAGGTACTGCAGCAGTGGATAACTGTCCAAGTCGCCGCAGTTAATTGACTGCAAGTGGAAGATGTAAATGGCGTAATTTAATAAAAATGTTTAGGATAATTTTTACTCTTTTCAAAGAAAATAGTATATTAAGTTAGTGCTGAAGTTTGTAACGCATACAAGGAAGCGTCGGAGACCCCCAAAAGTTCCTGCCAGTATGCTTAGAATGACAAAACAAGTTGATCTGGCCATGTCCGTCTGTTTGTCTGTCTGTATGTATGGGATCTAGTCCCTCAGTTTTTGAGCTATCGCGATGAAACTTTGCACAGACACTTATTATTCAACGGGACAGCACATTGGTCGGAACCAGCCGGATCGGTCCACTATATCTTATAGCTGCCATACAACTGCAAGTCGGTTTTGGCCATATATCCAATCTTTTTAAAGCAATCGCCGTAAATTTCCTTGTACACTTGAACATCCTTATAACTCATCAATGTTTAAAATTTGAAATCGATTGAGTTATAGTTAGCAAAGATATGCGTCATTAAATATTTCGGTGGTGCAGTTGACAGCGTGTAAATTGCCTAAAGATTCGAAAAGAGTATAAAATGTTCAGCACGCCGAAGATAATCCTTCTCCACTTGTTGTTAGTGATAAACATTCTTTGTAGTAGAAAAAATTTACTTGTATACCTAATGGAAACTGTTCTATGCTCTCTTAGCCTTGGTTTTATTCCGCATCCAAAAACAAACTGGTTTTTATTCGTTTGGCTATATTAATATTGGTATAAGAACGTTTTTCAATTACTATTTTCTTTGCTAAAAACTATTCTTGCACATTTGCCAAAAACCATACTCAATGTTTGTGAAAAAAATCACAATGCTTTCTTGATTATGTTTATCCCTTAATTTACTTAAAATTTCTAAGTCTACAAAATAGAAGTGTCTTTAGCTTTTTGTTTTTTGGCAAAATATCATGATTGCCATTTCAATCTTATTTTTGTTGTTTATGCTTCGCTATAAATCTGTCTGACGTTAAGCTTTAACGAACTTTTAGTAGAGTCTTGGGAAATTTGATTAGTTAGACGCGAAGTGAGTGACTTGCTGACATTGTTTAAAAATTAACTTGAATCAGCCGTTATAATTACTTCAAAGGCTGGTCGGACGTCGTTGCCCCTTTTGGTAGAGTTGCCTTTGGCACTGCTCGCTCGTCTGGGGCCAAAAAGTAAACATAGACGCGACTCATTAAATGAAACAAGCGTCAGTCAGGCAGGCAGGCAGACTGGGAGACAGGGTGTCAGGCAGTCAGGCAAACAGCCGCTGTCGCTGTTGCTGTCGATGCCCTCGGGCGTCGTTGCCACAGACTGGCGGAAGAATCGTTCGCTGTGGAAGACGATGGTTTGCCCCTAAACGCCATAATTTGCCATGAAAAGGCTGCGTGTTGACTGCCGATAAAAGGGCAGCAGGAGCAGCGAGGATGGCACAAGGAATGGCAGACAAATTAAAATGCCTGCTGCCTGGCAACAAAGAAGGAGCCAGCTCGAAAGGAGCAATTGCAACTGCTAGTCGGGGCTGTCTCAGCTGCTCCTTGCCTGCCTGCCTGCCTGCTTGGCTTAAACGCGATTATGCTTATGCCAATTATCCTTATTTTATTAATGGCCAGCGTCAAGCGTGCGCTTTTGTCTCTTCTGCTCAGCGCCGGCTTACGAGTGGCATTTTTGCACCTTTTATGGCATTTGCCATAATCGACAACAGCGAGAAAAGCGAGAAAAGCGAGAACAGCAGCAGCAGCAATTTATGAGTCGCATTTGTGTTTCTTGCCGCTTTAATCTCGCCTAATACCTAAAGCGAAGCCCTTAAACGGCTGAAACGTTTGCTTAATGCTCTCATAGTGGAGCAATTCGCTAACTCTGTAGTTTGTATGCTTTCTTTAAATCTGTTTGCGGTAATATTTGCACTTGTATTTCCTAGTCAAGTATCCTTCTACAAAGTCGCTAATCGCCCGCTTTTCTGCCTGTCAGACCGTCTGTCTGTCCGACTGTCTGTCCGACTGTCTGTCCGACTGTCCCTCATTCATGCGCCGTTGTTGTCGTGCTATTTTACTTATTTTATTTTGCATTGTTTTTCCCACCCGACATTTGTGCGAAGTGCACTTTACACGTCCATTATGCGGCTGCATTGTGATTTTAATTATGCTCTAGCACTGACTAAGTGGCTAACTAAGAGCTGTCCAAATGTTCGCTCAACGCAATAGTAGTTGGCAAAGCATTAAGCGCCGCTTACATAAAGTTAACAATTATAATGCATTTTTCTATAAAGGACCATTTTTAGAAAGCGACTGACATTCTTGTAACCACAACTGATACTGCTCCGATTTTCGAAATTATTATATTATTATATTAGATCTGCGTTTAAATCTGAATCAATTTAGAATTTTCAACTAAACACAAGCCAAAATATGGCCTAGGTAGTCCCTAGAAATGCTTTTCAAACATCTAAAGCTCCCATACCTTTGTTAAAACTGATCTGATTTTCGTTCCCAACGCAGTTTTGATTATAGTTTGCCATCTATAAAATTTGTGCAATTAAATCAAAAGCATTTTCGAACTTATGATATTTTTTTAAAACCAAGCCGACAATTCTCTTCCGCTTCTATGCCAAGTTTTATTGCAATATCTCAACAACTGAGCTTCTAGTTTACATACATATAGACAGGCAGTCAGACAGGCATGAGCCATCCTAAGCATACTAGAGGTAACTTTTGGGGTCTCCGACATTTCCTTCTATGCATTACACACTTCAAAACAAAATGAATATACTTTTCCTCGAAAAGAGTATAACAATTAATTCTAAAAATAGATTTCTAAGTATCTAAATTGCCTAAATTGTCAAAATATAATTTTTGCTCGATTTGTTTTTAGAAGATGCCTGACATATCAATCACTTCTGAAATTGTTATCGAAACTTTTAAATTTTCCTCCAAAGCATTATAATCAATATTATATATGTGTAGAAAGTTTCCTTTTCGCATTATGAATGCCTATGCCTAGAATTATGCGGCACTTAAAATTATTTAAAAGTCGGCGACAGAGTTGCCCTGCCCTCCACATCCTCCACATCCTGCTCCTGCGTGGAAGCAGGAAGTGTGCAAACGAGAGGCAACCAAAATGGCGGCGTGAGTTTAAAAATAACAAAGTGTAAATCATACGCCTGGGTGAGATTTTTGCGTGGGTTATCGTCGGCACAGAAAACAGACAAGGAGCAGGGAGAAGGGCACACAAGCGCGCAGTAGAGCCGAACCGAACTGAAACGAGGCGAACCGATCCGAACCGAGCCCAAGCGATGCGTCCCGCAAACCAGATGCTAATTAATGGCAGCAATGGGGAACACATGCAAAGCAGAGCAGAGCAGAGGGTAAAGAAAAAGTGCGTTGGCGGCGGTTGCTGTTGCGAATGTGCCGTTAATTGCCGACAAAAGCGTCAAAATTGCGGTTCATTGGCTGCACACAGACGGACGGACAGGAAGAGAGAACACACAGACGCAAACGCTAATTTATCGATTACAGCAGTGGGCTGCGTATACAGTGAAAACTCTCTTAGCGAACACATGTAATAGGCGAACAAGCTTCTTGGGCAGGCATTTTCTCTTTAAACATTTTTACTTGTTATTTTTTAAACCAATTTTTTTATACGCGCCCATTTTTCTTATGAATTTGTGAAATTATGAAAAAAACCTTTCTTAGGCGGACTCGAACCTCATTTCTAAGGCTAAGGGAGGCTTACATGTTCAAAATTTCTTTGTGGATCTCCCTTACATGACTGTGCCTATTTATCTATCTGTCTATCTATCCATCTATCTATCTATCTATCTATCTATCTATCTATCTATCTATCTATCCATATGGCTGTATATCTATCCATCTATCTGTCTGTCTGTCTGTCCATCTATTCATCTATCCATCTGTAAATCTATACATCTATCCATCTATGTATCTATCTATCCATCCATCTATCTACCGATATATTTATCGATCTGTCTATCGGCCTATCTATCGATATATATCGATATAGAACTATATATCGGTATATATACACATCTATCGATATAGATGTTTATCGATATATCAATATATCAATATATCGATATATCCACATATCGATATATCCACATATCGATATGTATCGATATATCTATCTATCGATTATCTATCCATCGATATATTTATATATTGATATATCTATCTATCTACCTCTAATAGGCAGACACCCCTCTTGACTGTCGTTGTCCGCTCAAGAGAGTTTCGACAGTATTTATATGCATATATATAGCCACTTACCTTGAGCCAGTTGTGCGACAGCTTGAGCGTGCGCACAGATTGAGCCAGTGCAGCGGGCACCTGGCAGAGACCCGTGCCGCTGGCATCCAGCTCCTTGAGACTCCAGGAGGCGACAAACTCCTGCATGGCGGCGCCCACCTGCGGATTGTGGGCAATCGACAGGCTCACCAGATCCGGTATGCCCTGGAGGGCGCGTATTGCGGAGCCGCTTAGCTGATTGTGCGACAAGTCCAGGTGCTGCAGATTGGGCAGCGCCAGAAACGTCTCGTAGTCAATGTCCGTAATGTTGTTCCAGCTGAGCAGCAGTGTTTGCAGGCTGATTAAGTTATAGAACGCCTGTCGCGACACCGTTTTGCCCAGCTGGTTGTGCGCCAAGTTGAGCTGCTTCAGCTGCGGCATGCGCTGCGCAAAGAAGCTGTCCGACAGCTGGCTCAAGCGATTACAGGACAGATCCAAAGTGATCAGTGTGGAGCTAATCGCTGGCAGGACACTCAGCGAGTTGTTGCTGGCATTCAGCTGCTGCAGTTGCGAGAAGTTGGCCAGCTGCAGGCTGCCCAGCTGATTGTTGCTCAAATCGATGCGGGTGACCAGCTCGAACTGGCCTTGATAGTTCTTTTGGCTGTCGTACGCAGTCAGGCCTTGACTCGTCAGATTCAGCCAAGTGGCTCCCGAACTTATCTCGCGCTTCTCCCGCAGCTCATGTGTCGCGCGCTTTTGTTTGTAGCGCGGCTGAACTTTGAAGTGGGTTGGCTCGTGCTCATCGCGCAGCATGCGGTGTACGCTTTGAAAGCTGAGATGTCGCCGCGTTGATAGCTGCAGCTCCTGCTGCTCGGCCGCTGCATTGGTTAAGGATAATGCGTGCACGCTGCACAGCAGCAAAGCGCAAAGCAAACTCATTGCTGGCAGATCACAGTTACGAATGGGCTTCATTTTGCGCGCCTCGTTTGTTTTACAGTTTATTTCCTTTCTTTTTTTAGGGGGCTTGCCTTTAATTTGCAGCCGAAATTTATGCGCTGTACGTGCAAACGTTTAGCGCGTTGCCTCAATTTTCGAGTATGGAACGTTTCATTCATTTGCCTTTAGGCCATTTCGTACGTTCAGCCATTCATTCGTGCACTCACGTTCCAGCCAGCTGCCCTTTTTTCTGCTGGGCCGTCACGTGCCCTTTGGTCGACCATGTGACAACTGTCAACAGTTTGACAGCAGCTTTGGCGTCCTTTGCGCCATGGCGGCGGCGGCAAACGAAAAAAGCGTTGCCTACTTTGCAGCGTCGCCTCTAAAAATTGCTGAATTTTTAATTAAATATCAACTTGGCCATCACCTTTTCAATTGTTGTGTCTTGCTGTTGTTGGCTGTTGCTGTTGCTGTTGCTTTTTAATTTGCTTTTCACAATTGTTTTACGTTTTTATCTTCGCCGCTTTTGCCTTTTCGGCTAATTGCTGCACAAATGCTGCTCAACTTTAGCAAATGTCAATTAAAAAGCGCGCATCGCTTCACCTGTATTTGCTGTTGTTGTTGTTGTTGTTGCTTTTTGTTGTTGTCTGTTTGTTGTTGTTGTTGTTTGTTGTTGCAATCAACTGTTGTCGCATTACAACGTCAATTGTTCCCTTGGCGGCGTCGTCGCGTGCTTAAAATCTGTAATGAAACGTAAAAACGAGGGGTGAAAAAAATGGTTGTAATTACGCTTGTTATTCTTATTGTTGTTGTTGTTGTTGCTCCCCGTATGCAAAGTGCAAAAGCAACGGCAGAAAAAAAGGTAAACTTCTTTATAATTTGCTCAGCACTCGCTTTGTGCATGTTTTGCTTTTGCTTTTATTTGTTTTTTTTTTTTTTGCTCGCGCTGCTGTTTTTTTTTATAATTTCAGCGCTTGAGCTTTACGACTTGAAAGCGCTTTGGCACTTTGCCTTAAGTGTTATTTTTATGTTGATTGCAGCTAATGAAATTATAATTTCAACACGCTTAACAGCCGGGCCATAACTCGAGGAGGCTGTGGCGAGTCAAAGGGGGCGCCAATAACCGAGCATGCAACATGGGCCACCTTTAGCTGACCGCATGCCACTAAGCCTGGGCTAAACGCCCGACATATGTGGCTTGTATTTGTGTGTGTGTGTGTGTGTGTGTGTGTGTGCGCTATAAATCATTTAACTGGGTCATTTCATTTCCGGTGCAGACAAGCGACAGGAAAGCCACTGTGCATAACCGACAACTGTCAACGGACAACCCTCGGGCGCCCTAAAACGACGCAAATTTGATTTACTCCTTCTTGCCGTAATGATGCCCAAATGTATGCTAGCATCGTATTCTTTTTTTGAGCACCAATCCCCCGAAAATTAATTTGTCAATGTCTACTTAAAGTCGAAATTGCCCAAGTGTGCTTGCTTACAGTAGGCATATTAGTTCTAGCAGGGAGTTTGGCACTTGTGTGTGTGTTGTCCTTAATTAAAATGCCGAAAAGTATGCAATAGACATCTGTGATGTGCAAATATATATATGTATTTTAGTATGTATTTAATATAGTATATAGTATACAATCAAACACTCTTTTTAACTACTTCTTATCTTTCAAATCGATAAGGTCAATATAGGAATAATTTTTAGTTTTGGTACTCCTCTCTCTCCATCTCTGATATACATATATATGTTTCTTTTTATGAGCAGCAAATGTCTTATATATAATCAAACGCTCTGCTAGTTAGCAAGTTCTTGTAAGATTGGAACTACTTCCTTCTTTTATCTCACAAAATGAAACTGATATTTGGAGGCATAGTTTTGAATCTTTGTTAGTTTAGTTTTTAGCAATTATTTCAGATATTATTGTTGTTGGTATGGTTTTGCTTTTTTGGTTCAGGTCTTATTCTACAAATTTAATAGCTATTGAACAAAGAAACTCAAAACTTTCACAGGGTATCTGAAAGTCCTGGTCCGTGGATTACTTGCTTTTAAGCATTTCCTGCTTGATATATGTAGGTTGTTTATTTCGAATTGTCAAATGCATAAATGTTGTTGTTTCTACAACCAGCACACACACACACACACACACACTCACATCTACTATGTATGAGTAAACAAATTTATAGGCATCGCTGGTTCACATTAAGTTTATTGACAAATGTTATCAAGAAGCTGGCATTTCATTTCACTTGTCGTTTGCTGACGCAACAGTAAAATGTGGGCCATAAGTTTAGCGCCAGAGTCGACTCGAACCCTACTACTACAGCCCCCTCTCTAGACAGACAGACAGACAGACAGATAGATGATGTACACAAGTCAGTTGACATGGAAGTCGATTTAAAAAACCAACAACAAATATGTAACAGCAATATCAGGAACAACATGGCCAAGGACAGCTGTCTGTCTCTGTCTGTCTGTCTCTCTGTCTGTCTGTCAACGCAAACCCCTCAAATATCAACACAGTGAGGGGTGCTGCTTGCTTTTTGGTTTATATATTTTTGTTGGTTTTTTTTTCGAGGGGTTCCTGCGTTTGTCAGTTTATATAATGCCAGCTTGAAAATAATTTGCGAATTGCTATGCCATATTTTTTGTGCCACCCACTCGCCTCTCTCTCTCTCTCTCTCTCTCTCTTGTCTGTATTTTATGATTGAGCATTAGCGAGGGGGAGAGAGAGAAGGAGACGGGTTGGGGCTGAGCCACCCTCGACAAATATTTGAATATTTATGTGGAAAGTTGGTAAAGTATACTTTGTGCTTGCCGCATTTCACTCAGTTAATCAAATGTACAGGACAAAGCAAATACTCGCTGCTCTGATGCAGCACTTTTAAAGTGCATCCTTTTGTGCCATGCAAATAGACCAGGAAATGCCAATGTATATGCCAGAGCAGCATTGGATTAGATGAGGACGTTGCTCCTGCTCCTGCTGTTGCTTTTGCTATTCCTGCTGCAGCTGCAGCTTAATAAAGCGTTGCTTTGATAAAATCCAGCACATTGTGCACTGTCTTCAAATTGGATTCTGCAGGCAGCTGCCATACGTCAACGATTTATTTTATAGGAATTTAGCTGGCATTGCGACTCGAACCCAAAACCCAAAACCCGAACCCGAACCCAAACCCGAACCCAAACCCGACCCTCGACATGGCTTTATCAGAGCGCAGCTTGTGCAACAAAATGCAAATGGCATTTGACAGCAAGGACAACGCTGTCGCCCAATGCATTCCTCATTGAGTGCCTCCTGGCACTTCCTTCACATACTTTTGCACAGTTTCTTGCTTCAGTTGCGCGCTCAATTGCGCAACAAAATACAAAATTGTATCTTTGGACCCCTGCCACTGCCGTTTGCATTATGCAGTGTTCAAAGTCCTGTGTGTGTGTGTGTGTTGTGTGTGTATGTGTGTGTGCCTCACGTAAAAATGCAGTGACTGCTGCTGTTTTTTACTCTGTTAGTTTAGTCAGTTCGAGCGACAGGTTTTGTTTAAGTACGACTCATACCCTGTAACAGAAAAGCGTATGATCTAATGTATAACGGACTACAAATATATCAGATCTGCATCATGAATCCAGCCTATATACCTCCACAAATGTCTGCTGACTATTATGAAAGGACTCTTTACTCAAACTGCATTGCTTTGCCTTAACTCTTTAAACCGATATGCCTGCTCCTTCTTTAGTCTAGGGTATCTGCAGGCTATTGCCATTGCTTTCTTTTGCGGCATTCCTCCTCGGAGCTAGTGTTTTAATAAACTTCCGTTTGGCGCAGGTTTTATTGAGCCTGCCTGCCGCCCAGTGCCTCTGACATGCAGTCAGTTTAAAGCTGGCATCTCGGGGTCCTGCAGCATCTGTGTCAATGTCAACATTGGCAGGACGTGCGAGCTGCTTTCTCACTATTTGTGGCCCTGAAACTCTGGCTGGAAATCTTTAAGCAAAATGTCCAACACTTTGCAAACAATTTGCCGGAATGCCTTTCGGATTGTGTCAACCATCGATGGGCGGTTATTTTCCTTCTACTTCTACTTTTTTTTTAGCTCTGCGCATAAAAGTTTTCAAATTAAACTTTTTTTTGTCGACTGTCAAGTAAACGGGCGGGCAATTTGTTAGCCATATCGATATCTAAAGGCGATTACACAAAAGTCCCATATGTGAGTGTCAAATGTGTTGAACTGTTGGATTTTGCAATAGTTCCTAATGATTTATCATAAGCACAAATTTTACTTTCACTTTAACTCTAGATGCCTTTAAAATATTGTTAAAGCTTTAAAACATAAGTTAAAATATTGTATCATTTCATTTTCTGTCTTATCTTGCATTAATTCTGTAATTTTACGTACGTAGCAGAATAATCTAAAGTTATTTCACTACTTTGTTGCATTTATATACAAAATGTACACATTATATGCATTTAACAAACGTTAAAGCTATCCTTAACTCTAAGGACTCTAAAGGCAGCCACAAATTCTCGTTAGTGCCATCATATTTCTAGCTTTACCTGGCATAGTTATCTCATTTATTAAACACATATTTACCTTGCGTAGTCAACTTGCCAAAAACTAAGCAGAGAGAGAGAGGGAGAGACAGAGTGAGAGAGAGAGAGAGAGAGAGAGTGCTATTTTGGTAACTTTTGCTTATGACTTATGCTCCGAACTTGAGAGGTCGCCATGTTGTTGTCTTTATTAATGCCCTGTGGCTAAAGGCGCTGCCACGCCCCCTCAAATCCCACGCCTCAGACAGACAGAAAAACACACACACATAAGTAAAATTCGTAATAAACTTGGGCTTCCTTATTTCGCTGCTTTCTCTTCTTCCTCTTGTGCCTTTTATTGTTTTATTTGTGTGTAGATTTTCATGTTTGATTTTTTTCTTGTTGGTTCGCTTCTGCTTTTATTTGTTAAATTGTGTAGTGAAAAATTGCTCAAGGCTCCGAAATAGAGCCGTGTGTGTGTATGTTTGCTTGACTGTTTTGTTGGGGTTTTTGGTTTGGTTTTTTCTAGTTCGGTTGCCCAATTTCGGTTGCTCCCGGCGGTCTTGTTGCTCCTTGGCTGGCTGCTCAACCGGGGTCCTGGCATGCAAAAAGATATTTTAATAAAAAATGTTGACTGTCTGTCGCTGCGTCATTTTTATTGTTTTATGCTCAGCTCTGAGCTCTCAGTTCTAACCCCTTCGCTTAGTTCTGGCAGAGCTTTTATGAAATTGGAAAAGTTTTTCAATAATGCTGCATAATTTGCTGTTGTTGTTGTTGTTGTTGGCTCAATCTATGCATTAGCCTATATTAATTTCTTGACTGTACCGCACACACATTATTGAGCCGGGATCTGTTTTTGGGTGGCTTCAAGCCACAGCACAAATTGCATTTCGGTTAATGATTCTGACAGCTTGACCTGAGAAGTTGCTTTGGTTGCTGCGGCCGATGTGCTCAACTAGTGCCTGTTATGGTCCATCTCATATATGGGGCTGTCCACCACATAAAGTGGCACAATGATTTTCTAATAATTTGCCAAATTGCCTTTGCCTGACCATTAAATCTGAGATACGTGTCTGCTACAGAGATATGGGTCTGTGGGTGTCAGACTGGCTGCCTGGGCCTCTGTGCCATGCTGGACAAGCTGATTGCCAGATTATATATATACACACACACGCACACACACACACACACACACAGATGTGCCGCATATGACAAACGGCAGAACAACTAGCATTATGTGCTCCAAATTGTCAGTGTCAGTTGCGTTCATAGAACAACTTGAAACCTTAGACCGGTCCGACCAGTCTGTGTCCTGTGTCCAGTGTCCTGTTACTGAGCCCTGGCAAGTGTTTGGGTTGCCAAGCAGTTAAAGTTGTCAATGGCTCGCTTTAAGTTAACGCTTCGCTGCACTCAGCCAAATATCGTGGGCCAACAAATCTGGGACTAGCGCAAAATCAATAAGTCGCCGCCTGCTGAGCTTTTTCAAGTGGATTCGCATTGCAAGCGATTCATTCTAAACCAAAAATATTGAGAAGAAAAACCTCAAAAAGTGTGTGTGTGTTTGTGTGTGTGTGTGTTTGTGTGTAGCTGTGTGTGTTTTTATGTCATCGACTTGGCTGCCCTGTTGCTGTGGGCCATTGTTTTCGGTTTGTGTGCCTTGCACCAGAAAACAATGAAAAACGTTTGAGCAAAATAAGAGAAGCGGTCCATGTTCGAGAATAACTTCTCTATCAAATACCTCTTAAATATAGTTTTTGTATATTTTTTGCATACATTTTACAAAATTGTGTACATAATCATGTTCAAGACTAACTTCTCTATCAAATAAACAGATTTTTTTTTATATATTTTTCATATATTGTATAAAATGGTGTAGATAATCATGTTTAAGATTAACTTCTCTATAAAATACGTCTTAAACATATTTTCAATATATACATCATACAAAATTGTGTATTTCTTAGCTGTGGACTTTTGCTTTCTACTCTTTTATGTTTATAAGCATACACTTAACATATCTTTTGTTATGTTTAAATAAAGAAAGAAACTAGTTTATAGGATTGCCATTGATTTCAATCATTGATATGCCAAGATATATGTATATCAATAAAAATCTAGATCAACTCATATAACTGATAAGCAAACTTCGTAGAATTGCTTATAAATGTATATACCCCTCGCACTGTTTGGTATAGGGTATAACTAGATTTTTGTGTCGCTCGTACCTGCACTTACCACCACTGCATATCTAGGTTGCTATTTTGATGCTGGTTGTCAACAGCGCAGCGCTTTGTTTGCCACTTGTGCCATTTTAGCCTTTTCCTATAAGTTTTCCCATGGCTGCTATGAGCAACTTTTGGCATTTAATCTTCATATCTAGCGGTCGCTTGCTGATATGACTGTCTTGCTATCGATCTAGGGAGCAACTTCTGTTAGCCTGCTGACAATTAGCGCATCTGTTGCGGCATTCAATTGCTGCTGTACATTTACATTTATCAGGCAGGCAGGCACTTGTCAGTAATACGCGCCATTTACATTAACGCACATTATGCCTCCATTTTTCAAGTATCAAATTATTGCCAAACAGCGGAAGGGGATCGCAGCAAGGAGCAAGGAAGAAATACAAGAACAGGCAGCTGCCTTGGGGGCAGACAACAAACTTTAAATATTTACGACATCATTTCATGGCCCACAAGCGACGCTGCTGAACCCTTAAAATTGCCTGCTGACTGCCTTCTGCCTGACTCCTTACTCCTGACTCCTCCCTCCTGCCTGCTTTCCGTTGCTTTCCTCAGCAAGGAGCAGCTTCAATGATAATTTCCGCCCCACCCTGGCAGAAAAAAAAAATATTACACGCATAACTGTCGTATTTTTTTGTTGCTGCTGCTTCTGGCTTTGTCTTCGAGCCTGAAAACAAAAATTAGGCCATTAAGGCATTTACCAAATACGCCGTGTCCTCAACTGGCCCTCGCACTCGAACCTGGCTCGCTGTTTTGGGCGTCTTTTTGTTGAAATTGAAATTAATGTGGCGGAAATCACAAGTTCAGCACGCAAAGTTTGGCGGCGAAGGGTTCGCTTGAAGCATTAGCCCCATGATATATGTTGGTAATTTCTGCTTTTGTGTGAGCTCTGCCTACTCCACTGATGATTGCCCTGGCAATTAGCCTGTAACACAAATGTAACCCCTCAAACTCATGCTGAAGTGCCTCTTATGATTGAAGAGCTTTGGCAAATATAACAATTGTAAATGTGCAGTACAGAGATACATATAAATGTGTATGTTGTTTTGGTCAAACTATGGGCAAACAAAAGATACAAAGCACAAGGGATTTTTAGATTATAATAGTTGAAATATATTTAAAGAGCAAGTAAAAAAAACCTCAAAAGTAAAAATTTGGTCTTTCATTAAGTAAATTGAAACTTATGAAATTTTTCCTATGAAATATTTAATTAAAGCGAATTAGAAAAAAATTAAAATACATGATGTTCTTTCAAATTATTAAATAACGCATATCTTTGGTATTTATAACTCAATTGAAATTATAAGCATTGTTGATTTATAAGGATGTTCATGTGTACAAGGAAATGAAAGGCGATTGCTTTGAAAATATGTATGGCAGCTATAAGATATGGTGGGCCGATCCGGCTGGTTCCGACCAATGTGCTGTACATTTTAATAATAAGTGTCTATGCAAAATTTCATCGCGATACCTCAAAAACTGAGGGACTAGTTTGCATACATACAGACAGACAGACAGACAGACAGACAGACAGACAGACAGACAGACAGACAGACAGACGGACATGGCCAGATCCATTTGCCTTTTCATTCTAAGCATACTGGGCGTAACTTTAGGGGATCTCCGAAGTTTCCTTCTATGCATTAAATTTTTTCTTCGAAAAGAGTATAAACATTTTTCATATTGTCCAAATAAGAATATGTGAATATATACATCGTATAATATATATTAATATTCGTGCTAGTTCGTTTGCCTGTTTTGCATATTTTTAAATGCTTTGGGCCAAGCCAACTTATTGCGCAATTTTTCATATTTTAATGGGAAAACATTTTGCTGGCGTCCAAGTTTTTAATTTGTTGTGCCACTTGCCAGGACTCGCCCACACAGCTGCCGCTGCTCCAATAGCTCCTCCTGTCCCCCCTATATGCGTTGCACTGCTGTTCTTTATTTTGCGGGCTTATTGTTTGGCCGTTCTTTGGCTCGGCTTTCATTATATAAGCCATAACCATTTGGCCGAGAGGCGCAAAAGTGTCGAAAGTGCAGGCAGGCGTGCGTCATTTATGTGTGTGGGGGCGTGGCAAATAACTTTTGTGCCCCAAACGGAAGAAGCCAGAAAAAGAAAGTAAAAGCAAGCGAGCGAAACTTATGCAAGGATCGTGTTAAGTATTTCAAGCTGCGTATATTGATATACTATATATATATAGTGACCCGAAGAGTTTGGCATTTAATTTCGATGTATAAATAATAAGTGCTTGTCTAAGCAGCTGCTGGTTATGATGTGCCAGCCAAAGTGCAAAACTGGAAGTGGCCCAAGAAGCGCTTTTGACCTGCATAAATAAGCAGGCAAAAGGATGCGAAAGCGAAACTGCTGACAAAACTTATAAATCCCAGATATCCTGACCTTAATGCTACGTTGAATACTAAATGATGATGCCGCTGGTACTTTGCCAAGTGCACGTGTTTGTCTCTGTGTGTGTGTGTGTGCTTAGAACTATAGGTGTGTGGTTGTGCGTGCGTGTGTGTGTGAAAGCGTGAAAATAAACATAAAGTGCGTCAAGGCAAGTTGCAAGTTGGCTGCCAGCAAAAAAAAATAAAAAAATCGATGTCAAAATGATGCTTGGTTAGCTGTAAACTAGCACCTAGTCTACACACACACACACACACATAGAGATATAGATATACTCACACACACACACAACTCCAGCAGCATAGGTGCCCTGTGGGTGTCGCTTTCGTGCTGGCTGGTTAACTATGCGTATACGCAACACAGCTGAGTGGCTGCTGAATATTTTCAAGGATAACTTGACAAATAAACAAATAGTGGCGCATATAGATACGCATATATATATATATATATATATATATGCATATATTTCGTTAGTCTAAGTGTGCGGGAGACCAAAAACTTTGTTTAGTGCTATGCGTCGCTTGAGCGCTTATTGTTTGCCACTTTCAAGGATATTGGCATTTTGTTAGCTTTTTTATATATAAACGTATATACATATACATATATTCGTTTTTCAGTTAAACCCTGAAATAGGATACGTCAGAGACGCCCACACAGCGCTTTCAGCTGCTTTGCATATTTTCACTATTTCTCTCATTTTGCTGTGGGGGTCGCCCAGCTACGTGACTTTGCGTTTAAAGGGCATCCAAAGCTAGAGCCAGCCAGACTGCTGCTGCTATATAAATAAATTATCAATTTATGCTTTATCAAAGCAAATTTCTGACAAGTGGCATTTGGACAGATATGTAAAGCTTGAGGCGAGTAATTTAAGACGATTGACAATTATTTTCGTAGCAAGCTGACAGCAAACAGCAAAATCGAATAGTTTGTTCATTTGGCAGCTCAAGTTACAAATCAAGGATCAAATTTATATTGAGGGGAAAAAAAAAACAAAACTGACTGTTAATTATATAAGTTCAAGGTATTTTCGTGTGAAGTTTATGTGATTGCTTAATCTTTGATTGGATTTTTCAAATTTAATAATTTAAGAATGCCAATACGATTTTCTATGCGTATACGTAATTTTTAAGTTAAGGCTGATCTTTTAAATCGCTAACATCGATTCTATATATGTGAACACAAATGAAATATATTATAATATCATTTCTTAAATGATACTTTTAATGGTTCTATATTCCATAAAAAGTATCATATAATAAATTATATTATAATACCGATATATTATAATGGAATTTATTAAATGATTCATTTTATTCTTCTATATTCCAAAAAGTATCATATAATAAGTGATATTATAATATATCGTTTACAACTATATTTTCAGCTTGACTTTAACTTACATCAAATATATTTGTAATTGTAAAAGAGAATGTAAACTTTCATTTATAAGCTTGTAGACAGGAATGTGTGTTTTATCTGCAGCAGCCGCATTGCAGCTGTCTTTTCCGGCCCATTAGCTTAGTATATAATGTACAACCGTACATATATATATAAATGTATATATACTAATACATATGCGTATATGCAGCATATGTGCATTTTGTGGTGTGTTTTTGCCGCAAGCGCCGCAAATAGGAATCGCTGCCGTCATTTTTATGACATTTCCGATGAATACCAAATGCTTAATTAAATGGCGTTGTGTGGGGTTGTTGTTGCTGTTGCTGCTGCTGCTGCTGCTATTGTTGTTGTTGTTGTTGTCGAGCTGACTGAGGCAAGAAGCTGCCTGCCGCATCCTTGCCACTTCCTACACCCCAGTTTTGCCCCTGCCTGTTGTCCTCATGTGATGACACGCATAATTTATTCAATTTTCGTAGCTGTGTGTGTGTGTTTGTGTGTGTTTGTGTGTGTTTGTGTGTGTGTTGCATGTGTGTGTGTTTGTGTGTGCGCGTCGGCATGTGCCGGCTTCAGTTTCCTGCTGCTGCTTTTGCTGCTGCGTCTCTGAGTTCAGGTTTTTCGCATCTCTAATGCTTAAATTACACATTCAAATACACGCTGGCACGCACACATGCACACACACGCACACACACACGCACACACATTCGCCGCAGTCATGTGCGACATTTGGTTTGGGGAGGTCCTTTTGCCTACGTTTTGTTTCCCACTTGCGCAAATAATGATCCCCAGACACATTCCATGCCATTTCTTTCCTCTTTTTGTTGCTGCTCTTGTTACGTATTTACGGCAAAGATTATGTGCAATGCCTCGTTGCCATTGTCTCCATTGGGGGGAAGTACACTGGCACTGGCAGCGTCTCTCTGCCCTGAAGGTGGCAGCATCAGGAGCAGCAGCAGGAGCAGAAGCATCAGCTCATAGTGCGGTCGCTTTGTCTGCAACAAATCACTTTGTTGGCGCAACACTTTAATGTCAGGGATTAGGCATTAACGTGAGATTTGCCAGCGTGCGACGACCTGCTTGCTTTTATTCTACGCCATTTGCATTGTACCTAGTCGCACACACACACACACACACACCTGTATACACACATATACATATACAGATGTTTGTGGCTGCCATTTACAATTATTTTAGGTCTGCGAGTTCTAATTTTATACTTTTTTGTGGCCCACAAATGTTACCCTACTTTCACACATTTGGCTAAACTGCAATACTTTTAGCAAGAGTGAAATGTATGGATGTAAAATGTAAAAAAAAATGTTAAAAAACTTTTGAGAATCTGCAAGTGAAGATCTCAAATAGACTCGACTATTTCTAAATAAATCTAACTCTTAGCATGTGTATATCCAATAAAATAATTTGCTTCCAAATATTGTTGGTAAATATAGTAAAAGGAGCAAAGTCGAACTAAATTTCTCTTTTAAATGTAGAAATAAAATCGAAAATCAATCTTTTACATCAAATTTCTAAATATATATTGCAAATAGACAAAGGTCTAGAAAGCTCGAACCATTTTAAAATATTATTTAACTAAATGGCAATACTTTTAGTAAGAGTAAAACGTTTGTAAGTAAAATGAAAACAAATATGTTCGAAAAACTCTTAAGAACCTGCAAGTAAAGATCTCAAATAGACTTCACTATTTCCAAATAAATCTATCTCTAAGTATATGTATATCCAGTTAAACAAACATTTTGTAGTAAAAGTTCAAATATAAATTTCAAATATTGTTGGTAAATATAGTAACACGGGCAAAGTCTAACTGAATTTCTCTTTTAGATATATTTCTAAATAAATCTAACTCTTAGTAAATGTGTATTCATTTAAGTAAACATTTTGTAGTGTTATTACAAATAAAACTATCAAATATTGTTGGCAAATATAGTAACAGGAGCAACGTCTAACTAAATTTCTCTTTTACATGTAGAAACAAAATGGAAAATCAATCTTTTACATCAAATTGCTAAATATATTGCAAACAGACAAAGTTATAGACAGCTCGTACAATTTGAAAATGTTATTGAACCAGTTGTTTGAGTTGAACAAAGTCTCTTACAATTATTGCAAATTTTTTAAGTACATTTGCAATATGCCAACATGTTGTATGAGCAATTTATGCTTTGTAGGCAGAACAAATGTGCTGGGCTCTGCAATATTTTTATCAAATACGCAATTGTTTTGAAAGAACAGCAACAACAACAATAGTCAGTGCCTGCCCAATTTGCCCATTTGCATTTGAAGTGCTTTTAAAAATGTTCGAGAACGGCTGCCAAAAACCAGCGATCAAAATCGTTGTAATTTTTTTTTTTTTGCCATTTTTTACTGGCACGTTGTGCAGCAAATTGCGTACGCAAATTGTCTGCTTAAACGGAGCGACCCGCTCTTCTCCAACCAGTCTGTCTATTTCGCGCCTGGCAATCGTAAATCAGCGCAGATTATTGTTGCTGCTACTGCTGCCGAGATTCCCCCCAAACCATTTGCATTTGTATCTTTGCGCCCCGAACGCGTTTTTCAATTTGAAGCAGCTTAAAGCGATGTCGCTTCGCTCGCTCCTGCAGCTCCGGCTTGCTTGCTTCTTCATAAATATGCAAATTGCAGGAGAGTAGCTGCGGTTGCCTGCCTGCCAGCCGACTGCCCTGAAGTTGCACTCGCCTTCTACTGTTTCACTCCCCTGTGCTTTGAAGCCGCCACGCGAAGCAGCATGAAAAAAAGGAGATTTGATTATATGCTGCCGCTGCTCAACTAGCTGCCGCTTATCCTTACACACCTTCCTCCCCTCTCACATCTACTTATCCTTATAGGTAGCAGCTAACGATTTTGATTGTTATGCACATATAACTCGATGCTCTCGGATTGCAGCATTGCCCCACCAACGAGCCGTAAACAATGCTGCTTAAGTGGGCCAGGACCCCCAACTAGAGGGCCTGTTACTCTGCCTTTGTTGTGTTTGCGTATTGGGGGTGCTTTTGGGTGTGCTTCTGCTGCCGCATTACGCATACGCCGTGTTGCGGTCGCCTTGCCTTGAGAGGCACTTGCCCAGCTACCTGGCATGTTTAATTGAGCCCAGATACAAGACGCTCAAATACCAGCTACAAGGTGTGTGTGTGTGTGTGTATATATATGTGTGTTTGTGTGCATTTGAGTGTGGTTTATCTGCTCATCTAGCGGCACTTTTGCCGTCATGTAATTAGAGATATAGTAGCTGCATTAATTGACTTGAACTTAATAACTTTTCGCGAGAGATAAGACTCCAATTAGCGTTGCCCTATCAGCTGTCACTATATTATATTTTATATGTTTGCTCATAAACAAGTAAATTCCCCCAAAGAATTTTCATCATTTAATTTTCATATATATACATAAAAGTATTTTTCCATCTCGAAAGCAGCTTTGCATTCGGCTTTTGTTTATGTGCGCTTGCATTTCATATGGCATCGCACAAACAAAACAAAAATCAATAAAATCAAATTGAAAATCATAAACTGCCCGAGAGCCAGACACACAATAACAATAACAATGACAACAACAACAGCAGCAACAACAGCAACAACAATATTCAAATGCATTTCGCATGTTTTTCTGCAGCAGCTGCACAAACGTTTTTAAGATACTCGCCCGCCTCCCAAAACTATGGCAGAAGTCTCCATGGGTCAGTCGAAAAGTAGTCTTCCATTATATACATAATGTATTCATTAGATTTGCTTTGCGACAGTCCTATCACAATAGGATAGAATGATCGGATTTGATTTAAACTTAAAGCAAAAATATTATAAGCATACAACTTGTGTTTTTTCAGTTTTTACTTTGGCTTAAACAACTTGAGCAACAAAATAGGAAAAATCTGGTTTTTATTGATCGAATATATGCTTTGTTTCAATATATATATTTTATGCATTCTATATTTTGCATTACAGCATTTTAAAACGCACTTGTTCTGAACAAGAAATACCTCCTAGAAGCTTATATTTCTATTCTTAGTTCTAACTAAATATAAATTATTGCAAAAGTGCACTTGAGGTTAGCTCGCTCCTTACTTATTGCTCAACCCTCGTTATTCACATTTCAAAAACTCAGGGTTTCTAATTAAATTATCCTGCAAGCAGGCTTCTCAAAGTTTTCAATGCCTACAGCAGCTGCCAGTTTCCATTTCAGTTGCTGTTTATACAATTGCCAACTTTGTTATGTTTTAGTTTTCTACACGTTCTCTCTCTTTCTCACTCTCTCTCTCTTTCTGTCCCTCTCTCTTTTGGTGTGTGGCTGTCTGTCACTTATAGCGCTCTAATTAATCAAATTGCACACTTGATAGCCTGTGGCCTCTTAATTGTTCTAAATAAACGTTCTTATATTATTGGGAATTATTTCATTAGTTTTATTGACAAGTGCCAAATATTTTATTGCAACTCAAGTTATTTATAATAATACGTTTATTCTCTTTACTTGTTTGCCAACTTTTTCAACTTTAGCACATTGTCTTAATTGCATTTTCCAGTTTCCTAATTCTCTTTTATTTTGTCTTGAATTTAATAACTCAATTTTATTCAATCAACTCGACGGATTTCAATTTTAAAATATTCGTTAGTATTTAAATGTGTTTGCTGTGTGTAAATATGAAATTCTGCATTTAAAAAAAGGTAAAAACCATTTTGGTTTATCAAAGACAAATATGAAATATATAATTTAAAAACACTTGATACAACTTTTCTAATTTAGGCATAAAGTTTGCGAACGCATTTTAATTATACTTTTTTTTATCATATTTGTTCTTGATGAAAACTCGAAATAATCTTGCAATTAGGGCTGAACAAAAAATAAATACAAAAAACAGCAGCAGCAGCAGCAAAAATATGCATGAATTAGCGCGATTTACATGAAAATTTCATAAATATGTAAGCGACGTGGACAGCTAGTCTATAAGCTTGTGGGTGGTGGGGGAAGTGGGGCAAGTGGTGCAAGTGGGGCTGGCAAACAGAAGCAACAAATTCCAGGTAGGAGTAATCAAAGCAAAAATTACCTAATTAACATAATCCACAGTGGCCAAATGAGGCGACGTTTGTACTTGATGTCCTTGCTGGGGGGCGGTGGCTGTTGCGGGGGGCATGGTCAGCCAGTAGTCGCAGTAGCAAAGACAGAGCAGAGCAGTTTTGCGTCCGGTCCTGTGGCCGTTGATTAGCGTTGCCTTTGGGCACGTCCTCGCCGCGTCCCTGATGTCAAAGCGGCTTTGCGCTCGGCGCCTGCAAATCCTTGGTGATAAGTTGTCCTGGCTGTGGGTCCGGCTTGATGCTTGCAACTCGGGCAGGCTGATTAATATGCAGACGTTTAAAGTTCGTTTTTGGTTTTTGTTTTGTTCTGCTTTCGGTTTCGTTTGTTTTCTTTTCGCGTCTTTGGTTTATGTTCTTTTTGCACTGGTTGTTTTAAATTTTAAACACTGAAAGCAAATGCAAGTTTCAGTTGAAGTTCACGTTCACGTTCAGATTTTCAGCTGAGCTGCTTTACGTTAACTGTGTTGTGTGTCCTGTTTGCCTTTTGTGTGTGTGTGTGTGTGAGTGTTGCTGACGTGCAGCGGAAATGAGCAGGTTTTTGTGCTGCCTGTCGCTTTAATACACACACACACACACACATGTGCAGCTAACTAGAAATATGAATTGTGACTGGCAAGCTTCTAAAATGGAGGCTAAAAAAGCAAAGAAAAACACGGGAAAAAAACGAACAGCCCACAAAAGTATGCAACATAAATATGAATGACTAAACGAAAATAGCGCCAGCTGGGTCCACAGCATCCTGCGTGCGGGGGCAATAACAACAAAAGTCACAGCTTGCTAGTTGTTGCCAACATTTGACGCCTGGATGTCTGCCAAAAAGTTTGACGTCTGCTGCCAGCCACGCAACAATAATGACAACAACAACAAGTCACAGCTAAGTCAAGCAGCACAGCAACAAGGATCATAACAATACACACACACACATGTACACACAGTTAGAGGTGTCCGGCTTATGGCCATTTACATTTTTGGCCAGCCAAACTGCCTTTGTGGGCCAGCTAATTGTATTGTTGTGTTTTTGTTTAGATAGACGGCTTCACTCTTCGGTGGTCGGTCAAGTCACTTTGTTAGTTCACAACACGCGTGTCCTTGCGTTCGTATGTTCAGCACTAGACTGAGCTTAGCATGCGAGCAGGACATGCTTTTAAGCAAGCTAGCACTCGTTATTCGAATTTCGAAATCAAGCTCAGCGCAGGCGCAGTGCTCGCGCTCTTTTACTCTCTCTCTGTCTCTCTCACAGGCTCTCTTTTTTGCTCTTTGCGCTGCTCGCTGCGCTGCCTGCGTTTTGTTATTATTTTGCTAGTCGTTGTCATCACCTGTTTGCATTTGCCGAGTCCTTGAAACTGTTTGCTCGCACGCATGTGGTGCGCCAGGATTATGTCCTGCCCCACAGCTGCTTAAGTAGCGGCTCAGCTTCGTGTGTTTGGCGTAGACAATCAGCACAGCTCGCCTCCTCCCCTGTTTGGCTGGCATTGACTTTGCTGTTTGTGGCAGTCGCTCCACATTGTATAATGATGTTTCATGTGGAAGCAGCAACGATGCGTGTTAAACTTCAAATTAATTGCTGCCGAAAAATAGTTATTACTGGCGGTGTGGGCAGCAGGATGCAGTGGCTGCTGTGACAGTCTGCTGCAGACCGCAAACCCAACAAGCAGCACGTATGCCAGAGAGACAAGAGACCAGAGACAAGGTCAGGCTAGGTGTGTGTGTGTGTGTGAGCACAAAAGTCATTAAGTGTGGCCAGGCAAGTGCAGAGCGCACACAAAAGCTAAGCAACAGCAAAAACAACAATGACAACAACTGGCTGCAGCCAAATTGACGCCGTAACGAGGTTCATGTTTAATGGCCGTGTTGTTCGCCGGTTCCTGGCTTGCTAGTTCCTGGGCTAGGTCCTTGGCGACAAAAGCTGCCCAAAAAGGACATGCACTAATATCGCCGTGTCCTCCAGTCTGCCAGTCCCACAGTCCCGCCGTCCTGCAGTCCTTTAGTCGTCGTGTTCGTTGTCACCATATCTCTCTGCCCTTGCGTTTGTCTGTGTCTGCGTCGGGAGTGCAGCTTGAACCTGACACAGAAAATTGTATTTTAATGATGGGGCATAGCGGCAGTGTAGCAGCAGTGACTGCTCTGCCCCACCTCAAACCCCATCCCCTCAATCCCCTGCCCACATTCAAGACGTTAATAAAGCGACACACGGCTGCAGTTTGCCTTCGCACAATGCAACTGCATAATGAAGTTGTAACTTGCAGCAGCGCACAGCTTTTTGGGCGCTTTGTTGCCATTTTCAGTTTGGAACAGCAGCAGCTGCAGCAGCTGCATGTAGTTGGAACACGCAGCACCTGTGCGTAAGGTTCTAACTCCTAGCTCCCAACTCCTGGCTGCCTTTGTCAGTTGGCATGCAAATTGTTGTGTTGCATTGTGGCAGTGTTTAGCTTTCACTGCCCTTTTCGCTCGACTCCAATCCCTTGTTGTGCATCCCTTGACCTGAGCCAACTCGCAGTTCCCAGTTCCCGGCTCCCGGTTCCCGCTTCCATGCCTGTGCTGTGCGCTCTTGACTAGCACTGGTTTTGATACTCTATTGCCGAATGCGAAAGAGAGACTATATGGCTGATGGTTTGTTACATAAAAGTCTAACAATTTAAAAATATATTTAATATAGCTCGCATGAAACTTAAACTTAAATCATCTGCTAATATTTTGGTATCTAAACATATTTCTTGACAAAAAAAAAAAGTTGTTCCCTATTCCTTAATATAACCAAATATATATATATATGCATATAATTTGCAAAAATATTTCCCAGAAAAAAGTAATAAACTTCAAATAATATTAAAGGACTATTTATATTTAGCTTGAATACCAAAAAGTAGGCTACATTTTTCGTTCACAAGAATTTCCAACAGCTTTTACATTATCAACAGAGTATCGCGCAGTCTTTAGCTTGCAGCTGCAACATCCTGCTTGTTATCAAGTGCAACAGTGTGCGTGAGTGTTACTGTATGTGTCTATGTGTCTGTCTATGTGTGTGTGTGTGTGCGTTAGTGTCGGCTGTAGTTGAAGTGCTCTTGTTAGTGCATTGCAGCAGTCGTAATTATTGTTAATGGCCATTTGCCAAGCGCTTGTTGTTTCTGACTTAAATCAGTACAAATTCATTTGAGGTGGAGCCACTCAATGATGATTTACTTTTTAAGTGGCGCATTCAGAGGGCACCCTTTATATTATAGGAATACACACTCACAATTATCCAATGCGGGGAATAGTTTGAGATACCCAGCAGTCTTCAATAAATTTCAAATGGCAAAAACCAATATCTTTTAGAGTCGATAAATTCCTCTGCAACTCTCTGTAATACCCATTACTTACCACTCATTGGTTTACTGGGTATCAAAGGTAAACGTTTAGTGTAAAAATTAATTACATTTTGATTTCTGTTGCAGTCGAAGCCGCAGAAGAAGAAGAGCCAAACAAGGATGCGCATGAGGATGAGGAGGACGATGAGGAGGAATTTGGCGAGCAAGGCAAGTATTGAGATCTGTGTGAATATTGGCAAACTTAAACGAACTCTCTTAAATAGATAATGGACTAACGGAGAAAACGTTCAAATTTGATGATTTCGCTCGCAGGTAAAGTGGTCCTTACAAATATCCTTTTTTTTCGTCCTAGGGCTATTTGAGTCTAATGTTTTTTTGGCCACAGTCTATGACTGTTATTTGAAAAGTTCTATGTGAACGCTTTGCATTGATGGTCGTGTTGAAAATTGTAATTGTAATTGTAAATTTTAATTGAAAGGCAAGCTCAAGGCGCTAAGCGAACCAAGTGCGAGTCCTGCTCCTGGCTACTAATTAAGGATTAGCGTCAGAAATTACTTGTGCCAAAAGTTTTATGGACGCCCAGAACTTGATGCCGCACACAGCTGCTGAATGGGTCTGAAGGGGGCGGGGAGGGGTTGTGTGGTTGGCAAGGACGCACTTCTAAATGGCCACAACAATAACAACAACAAGAACAACAATTATATTATAAAATGGCGTCAAGTTTTGCGTTTGCGTTTGTGGCTTGTATTTAAATTTGCGCTGCTGCTATTTTGGTTTGCTGTTTGGCCAAAGTTGTTGCTGCGGATAAACGTTTAAATCATAATTAGTTAAATTTTGCATAATTTAATTGGAGTTTGCGAGCATAATTGTGTCGAAAGCACTGATACTGATACTGGTACTAAGCTCCGTCTAGCATTTCCTTTTTGAATTAATTGCCAAACCTCTCCCACTCCACTCCAGATTGCTGCATCCGAAAATTGTGCATGCCTGCACCCTGGTGCTGATCGACTGGACACGCATACCGACGAAGGCGCTGAAAGCGGCTGTTACCATACTGCATCGCATTGCCTATGGCTGCTCCTGCCCCGGCATGCTCTATCAGGTGAGTCTGGGTCTGGGCCTAGGGTCCCTCCTAATGCGACAGCCAAATGATGTTGGTTGCCTGTTTAGCTTTGGTCCTGCTGTTTTTAATTCTGTTTTCACCGGGACCTGTGTCCGGGTTGGCGTCGAGCGCACATAAATCAAAGTCAAATGCAAAAAAGTACCCAGCTACAGAGTACAGACTCCCGATTCCAGACTCCAGTCTCTCACTGAGGCGCCCATTTTTTCGCTGCTTTCATTTTTATGGTAATTTGTACAAATTAAGCGAACCTTTTTTCTATTTGTGCCAACCACAAACGATATTTACTGCGCGTTCTTTATATTTTTCAACGAGTTGTGCCACAACACCACCAGCTACTCCCGCTCCTACTCCCGTTCCCACTCCCGCTCCAGTTGCTTGTTTGTCCCATTTTTAGCCCTTCTGCTGTCAGCTGGAATTTGAACTTTTTAAGCCTTTTACTCGCTGCCTTGAGCCGCAGCATTGCTTGGGTTTTACTTTTTAACTGCTGCTGCCAACTGCGGCATTCAAATATGCCTGTTTGTGTTGCCTGTCAAAGTCAGGGTATATATAGCAACTTGGCTAACATACAAGACTTGCTGACTAGCTGAGGGAGCTGTATTATTTTATTCATGGAATATCTATTCTATATGTATAATCTTATTTTTTAACTGAACATTCTTTTAAATAGTTGAATTCTTTCATGGAGACTTACTGCAACGAAAGTAGCATTTCGTTATGTGCTTTGTTTTATTTCATTTGAATTTTATATTTTATTCTTGTGCAATTTTTCGTGTGAAATTTTTCCGGCACAGGATAACAAATGCAGAAATGCAGAAAATATAACAGAAAAATGTATTTAAATTGCCAATAAGTTTGCTCTTTTTGTGAAGTGAAAAGTAATTTGTAAAACTGGATTAAGTTGCCACTAAAGGTATCAGAAAACTTGTTAAATAAAATACAAAAATTTTTATGAACAAAAAAAAATAATTGGGAGACTATTATTATTTCCCAAGAATTTTTTTGTGGATAGTGTTGGAATAGTAAAGATATTCTAAAATATTTATTTATTTTTGTCGTCTTCATGCTATTGTTAAAATTTTTATAAAGTTACCAAGCTAATTTTGTATTAGTGCACGAACTCATTACAAATTCTTATTCACAATTATTTATTTATTTTTAGAGCATCTAAAGCTGTGTCGGTTTTTGCTCTCCTAAGTAACGCTCACATTTTGATAGATTTATTTTATGGGGCTCTTTTGTGCGCTGTGTTTGCCGCTGCTTTTCACGGCTGGCAATTAAACTTTTCTTTTGAGCAGAGTTCATAAATCACATTCAACGCCAGGCGGCGGCAAATGCTCTCCCGAATGCGCCCCCAACTCCCAATCCCTCATTATATAACTTTGTTCGCTGATGCGGCTTAAGCTGTATTTTGTAAGCTATATGCCATGTACAAGCCCTGATCACTAAAGTAACCAAGAAATGGCATATTATCTAGACCAAAATGGCGGCAGACATGTGTGGCATGGAATGGAGTGGTAGACTCGGCGTATGCGTTATATATGCGATACTGTGTAGTGTAGAGTGTAGACCAAACATGGCCAGACAGCTGCATATCGTTGCCATCTAAGCCGGCTCAGTGTCTGCTGCAGTGGGAGACAGACGGCCGCAGCTTCTCATGTCCAGCTTCCATCAAAAGAAAGCGAGTTTGGGAGCTGGGAAGTGGGAAGTGGGATGTGGGATGTGGGCAGTGGTGATGAGGTTTTAGCCTGTAGCTAGGAAAACAAAAGTAGCATCATATGCAAAGTCAAAACCACTAATGGGTCTGCGCAATCATAGGATAAATTAAATTCCAAATACGAAGGACAGCCGGCAGCAGCGACAGCAACAACAGCAACAAGGACCAACAACGATACACACAAAACAGACACACAGGACACAGGACACAGTTGTGCGAGGGACGAAGGGACGCAGCATTTATAAAGTTTTGCCGACTGCAAATGATATCTTTCTTTGGCAGCAGCCACAGGCGAACCACAGGCGGCAACCGCAGGCTGGCCCCCAAATCCCCAAACCCCCAATCCACCCAGTGGAAACACTCGACTTGCGGCTAGCTGTGTCTTTGTCGTCACTTTTCATTTGAATATGAAGTGGCGTTGTCTTTTACTTGTGTACATCTACCCAAACCCAACTCCATACCCATCTCGCATCTCCATTCACAGGCCAAGCTGTTTCGCATCTTTCAACAAGTCCTGGCCGTGGAACGTGATGCCCATCAGGAGGAGCTGCGCCGCCTGGGCATCTATGTGCTGCGCAAATTTGTCGAAGTGGCACCAACTAATCCAAAAATCTATGCAGAGTTATTATTTTACAAAGGCATTCGGGAGGCCAACGAGCTGGAGACGGGCTATTGTGATGCCTACGAAGCGTGAGTATGACACCACAATACATCCCGCCAGCGGTGGGGCAACAGGGTGGTGCAGTGTTGTGCTTGTGTGGGTCTCTGTCACTTTGGGGTTAAAGGGCCATCAGCACAATGGGCACATGATTGACTGAGCCGTTGGCTGCCCTGTCTGCGCCTGTCGTTTAGTTGCCGACTAGTTTTTCGGGTGGGTGTGGCACCACCAGTTGATAAATGATGATGCGAGTCCAGTCTGAGGAACTTCTATTCATTTGTTCTTATTGTTGTTGTTTTGCAGCGGCACCAAAGGCGCCTGGAGCGAGGAACAGGAGGTGGAGCTGCGTTTCCTATTCGAGGAGAATCAACGGAATCCCGAAACCGATAAGGGTAACTATGACAAATACTACTCGGCCACTGCCGACGCTGCCTCTGGCTGTAAATTAAAACCCAATTTGCGCTAAATGAATGAAAGCAATCAAGGCAAGAGTGAGCAAAAAAAAAAGAATAGAAAGAAGCTATGAGAGGTTTTTTCGGCTTGCTGAAGTTTAAATGCTCTTTATATAGTTTTCTGATATTATTTCTTGCTCATATAACTCCATTTTCAATAGATTGCAATTGGTTGATGATTGGATGATTAGAAATATAAAAGACTCTTATATGATATGTTATCCGATGTTCCTAAGATTCCATCCAGGAAGAAACAACTAAATTTTATATAGATATAGCTTTATATTTGGTTAATGTGGTAGTTCTTTTCATCCAAAAGAACTTAATAGCTTCTCAGTCAATGCGTCACACATTTCCTTACAAATTTAAGCTACCCTCTCTCCAAGTGTATACCAAATAGAAACACAACAGAGACGCAACAGCTTCAATCAAATTGTGTATGTGTGTTTGTTTGTACCCTTTCAGATGTGATTGATTGGATTCTGGACAATTTGGTAGACAAGACACGCACACGACGAGCCCTGCTGAAAAAACTCAAGGAGATGGAACTGCTGTTCAAGGCACCGACGAAGCGCTCCACTAAAGCAGCCCTGGGTGGCAAGAATCTCTGGCAGCCGGAGGAGGATGAGCAGCTAAGCAGCTTATACGATCAGTATCGCTTGGAAGCAGGTGGGTCGCGATAACGTGATACATACTTTCAGCACTAATTGCCATGGCATGGCCTCCCATTCCCAGATTGCCTGGAGCGCATTGTGCGGGACTTTGAGGAGCGTCGCAACAAGCAGCAGATCATCAAGCGAATGCTGCAGATTCACTTGATAGCCGACAAGTCGGAGATACTGCCGGCCAAGGTGGGTCGGGGCAAGCGCAAGCCCAGCAAACCCAATAGCGACGAGGATGAGCAAGAGGATTACATGGAGGAGCCGACATTCGGTGCCAAGTCCAAGCAGAAGCCCAAATCCAAGCCCAGCCAGCGAGTGCGTACGCCTCTAGATGTGGGCACTGTGCGTGCTCTAATCGCCCAGGTGGATGCCGATATGTATCAGGCGGCCTGGGACTGGCTAAAGGAGTGCCTGGACGATGCCAGCGAGGATGTGGAGGAGGCGGCTGGAGATGATGATGATGGTGTGCCGCTGCTGCCGCTGCTCGATATACAAAAGGATGCCATGGAGCTGAGCGATTTTCAGAAGGTGCTCCTGGCACTGGGCTTGCAGCCGCCCATTGTGGGCATGGAGAACTACTGGCGCATTCCCGGCTATCTCAATGCAGCCGATCTAAAGCTGCGCGCCAAAATTGTGGCCGGCGAGCAGGTGGAACTGGAACAGGAACAGGACAATGACAGTGACGAGCAGTCGAAGCCAGCCGAGTCGGAAGAGGAGGAGGAGGAGGACTATCTGGAGAAGTGCAGTAGGCAGCGCCAGCAGGCTGCCGCCGAGAATATAACGATGCAGCAGCAGCGCAAGCTGGACAGCCTAATGTACAGCAAAAGTGACGAGGAGGCAGAGCAGCGAGCACCGCTGGCCAAAGCCAAGGGGAAGCGTCAGCGCAAAACGAAAGCCAAGCGGCAGCAAATGGACTCGGAGGATGAGGACTCGGATGTGGATGAAATAGCGCGCAAATTGGCACGCAAGAAACGACAGCCCGATGTGACCAGTGAGGAAGAGGAGGTGGATGAGGAAAAGGAGGCGAAGTCAGCTGCAGACACAAGTAAACGGGCAAATGCACAGACGGATGATTTATTTGAGCAATTGAAAGCTAAACGCGCCACTAAAATCAAATTGAGGGATATGCTTGTGAGTGAGTCAACCAAAGCAGCAGCTGATGATGAGCAGGACGAGCAGGACGATGATGCACTCAACTTCAACTCGGAGGACTATCGGGCAAGGCTGCTGGAGCTCGAGGAGGAGGAGGAGCAGCAGGCAGCAACGGAGCATGATAAAGAGAATGCCACATTGCAGGCGAATAACACAATCAAGTCTGGCTTGCAGCGTCGCACACGTCGTGCTAATGTAATTGACTCGGATAGCGACAACGATGATGCGGATGCTGCTGCTGCTGCTGCTGCTGCTGCTGGCGCCATGCCTGCTTACAAGACAAACAAACGCCCGCGCAGCGACAATGAGTCGGATGCCCAACGGGATGAGCCCGACACCAACGACCAGGATGACGACGACGACGACGAGGATATCAATTTTCTGGCACGCAAAAAGCCAGCAGGCGGCGGCAGCACTGAGCCGGCCAAGCGACGTCGTCTGGCTATCATCGATGACGACGACGAAGATGATTTTTAGTATTTAATTAGTTTAGAGTCTGGATTTTGCTACTAAAAAAAATAAATGTCACTTTGTAATTTGCATAACGTTGTCAACTAATTGAAATTGTTTTCCAATTAACCATTAACTTATTTTGTTATACTCTGATTGCTGATGGCTCATAGCTTTAGTTATGCGAAAGTTATCTACTTGAATTTTATTTAGATACAGATTAACAAAGAGAGAGAGGACGCACTTAAATTGAATTCGTTTTAAGTATTTGCCATTTTAAATCATTCAATAATTGAAAAAAGTATTATGACTAATGCACACATATACCATGACAATGCCTCGATCCATAGAGTTCCTAAGATCCCTTGGGCTAGCGAAGAAATAGGCAAAAGCAGCTCCAGATACGTAAGAAGGCTCCACCAACATACGAACAACCTAGCCATTGCCTGCTGAATAGCAACACCATAAGAAGGCTGTACAGAGTGCATCCGCTGGACCTCCCCCGGGATTGAAATTCTAAACCCACTCGACTTCCATCACTAGCCCCAGCCTGCACCACCCTCAGAACTTCTAGAGCAGCATAAACAAAAACAAACCTTAGCTACAACTATTCATTATGCAATGCAATAATTATTCTGTCAAATGAAATCAGAACATTTAATACACAATTTGTCAAAAAAAATAAATAAAAAATAAATAAATAATTGAAAACGATTTACTTTGATGAAATTTGCATTTCACTCTCTTTTGTCATATTTCTTTGTTTGTTTTGAGTTACCGAAATCTGAATATCCACAGTCCATTACATTGTCAGAGATTGCATTACACAAAAGCCCACACTTTTCACTCTACACAATAATAGAATCAAATATTACCAAAAACTGTATGGAAACAGTACTATTTAATAAACAAAGCACGTTCTGATCTGACATGTGCCAAAAATTTCTTTGCAAAGCTTTACAATAGGCTGGGCTTCGTTCGGGTAATTATATTGGGCTGCATCATATGTGCAATTTCAGTTGGGACCACACTCGGGCGGGCACCTGCCACCAGGTAACAAAAGTCCATCAACTGGCATTACCTATTCCTCTCTCTCTCTCTCTCTCTGTCTCTGTCTCTGTCACTGTCTCTCTGCCTCACTTTCACTGCTGTTGTGCTGTAAGATTGTGCAATTTGTGCTAGTCCATTGTCAAGGAAGTCACATCACAGGGTGATCATAGGCTGTCCATTCTGTAGCGTCGCTTGTGTGGGTGCGTATGTGTGTCTGCTAATTTGGTGGCTTTTGTTAATGCCACTGGCATTGTTGTAGTTGTAGTTGTTGCTATTGTTCTTGCTGCACTGCCAGCTGCCAGTTGCCAGTTGGCATTGCAGTTGCCATTGCAGTTGCATTGCGTTACAGCAATTGCTGGCTGGCTACATTCGAGTCTCGCACAAAGCCGAGCAGCTGAGCATTTAAAATTTCACCTCTGTCCTGGTCTCTGCATGCACACAGAGAGACATGATTGTCCTGCATTGTACTCGCACTTAAATCCATTGCAGTGCACCTAGTTGTTGGGGTGACGCACTCTAAATAGGTTCCATTCTCAGCTTGCATCTGCTGCAAGCTAAAAGGAACATATTTGTGGCACTGACATCTCAGTTTATCAGCACAACTGTCGCAATTCTGTAAGTCGACATTTTTCATCGTTTTTTAAAAACAATATTGTGAGAATTGTTTTGTAAATGTTAAGAAACAGACAATTAATGTTAACAAATGTTTTTTTTTTATATTTTTAAATTTGTATTAATGGATGCCATAAAAAAGTATTCTTTGGTTTGCGAAGAATTTTGAAGAACATGTAATTAGTGCTGTAGTAATGTAACTAGTAACAGTCATTGCCTCGTGAAAAGGTGAATGATTTAAACTTTTAAAGTTAGTTATAAAGTACTTTTTAAGTAGATGGTCCATGCTCGGGCGCCACATTGTAAAACAGATTTTTTGATATTCACTTGAAAATGAATAAATGTTTTAAAAGAATAATATGCATTTTGTGCAACACTCCTCCTTTCAAGACTTGCGACCTTTTTGTGCACTAGCACTTACGTTGACAGGGCCAATGCGGCGTATGCGTAATGAAATGCATATCTTGTTAAGCAGCTGCATAAATTTGCGCATGTATAATGCTGTTACAAACTCATCTATGGCCCTGCATAAATCAGAGGCCAGACAACATCACCTGTAGCCGCCGTCAGCTGTCAACTTGCTTATCGCCGTCGCCGTCGCCGTCGCCATCGCTGGCTTAAACACTTTATTTATTTTGATGCGAAATTAAAAAAGGCTGCACACAGAGGCAGGCTGGGTGGCTGGTTGTCCTGGGTGAACTGGGGCCAACAGCCACTTTATTAATTTCAAGATGGCGCGCACTCAATTTAAAAAGCAGCTCATAATTTATTTCATTAATTTAATCAACGTCAACGCACATGTCAACTGCATGTGTCCTCAAAAATGAGAGAATGAGCGTGTGTGTGTGTGTGTGTGTGTGTGTGTGTGGGTGTGTGTATGCCACACCTTTTTATCTGGCTGCCTATCTAAGGCGCTTGTTGCAAAAAGTAGCAACGGCGCCAGGCAACAAAAACAAGTTTATGTTTAAAATCGCTTAATACATCGTAAATTATGTTGAACTTTGCTGCTGCTGCTGAATGTGAGTGGGGGTGGGTGGGTGGCAGGTAGAGTGGTGCTGGGGTGGGGCTTGAATTTGTTTAAAAGGATCTGAAGTTGACAACAGCGACTGCTTCAGAGTGATTATCAAGTCTTGCGTTATTTTTTTGCTGTAAGCCCAGCGAGTTCATTAAGCACACCAATGTTGTGTGGGTGTGTGTGTGTGTGTGTGTGTGCTCCTTTGTGCGTATGCTTGTGTGTGTGTTCGTGCATGTCAGTTGTGTTTGTGTGTGCACAGCATAAACAGTAACTGCTTTCATTAGGCCAACAACAACAGCAACAGCAACAATAAGAAGCAGGGGGCTGAAAGAGTTATTGCCATGCTTTTCACACGCTCTTTAACGGCGCGTTGAGAGCGCAGTTCCATCATTAGAACAAAAGCCGGCAGATAGCACTGGCAAACAGCGAAAGGATTAACCTAATCTCAGGACTATAAAAGCGACTTTATGCCAACAAACAACACACACACACACACACACACACGCGACACACACACTTAACCAATGAGATACACAGTGAAATGTGCAGAAAAAATATGTGATTTTTCATCATAAAGAACGAGGAGGACAACGACGATGATGCTGATGATGAGTAGAAAGTGGAAAGCAGAAAGGGAGCTGAGTAGGATAATCGTATATGCAGACGATGGCGCTATTTGATGAGTTTGTCTTTGTCTCCATTTACACTGTGTGTGTGAGTGTGTGTGCCTGTGTGTGTGAGTGTTTTTGTATGCCAGCGGCACATGTTTTTCTTACAATCACACAATGTCTATACAACAGAAGAGAACAGAACTTTTTACAAGCAGCCACCCAGCGAAAGCACAGCTCAAATTGTAGCAGATTTGGGCAAAGACAAAAAGCGCCTTTGACGTGTGAAAAGCAATGGCCAGGAGAGAAGCGACAAGCGAGAAGCGAGCGACTGTGCAGCAAAAAAAAACACTTGGGATACAAAATATAACAAACAGAAAAAGAAAGAAACTTTACTGATTTGGTGGTGTTAGGAAAACAGTTCATTTTTGTCGCCCTTTGTGAAAAATGGAAATGAAAACACAACAGTTCATCTTTGAAGTGCTAAAAGCCGAGATCCGTGTAGATACAAGTTTAGCAAAACATTTGTCATATGGCGCAGTCAGAAACAGATTGCTTCAAACTTAATTAAAACTTCAGAAAGAATTTATGCACTCAAATCGAATCAAGTTCAAACATTGTCGAAATCTAGAAAAGAGAATAGAATTCCTAGTGCAGGAAAGGTTTCAGGAAATTAGTACTGAACTTACTTGCTTTGGTAAATGACCCGTTTCCATTTACGACTCTTGAATCCACAACCTATTCCCATTAGCATCTTTCTTTCTGTCTGATTTAGCAACCCAAAAAAACTATACTTTTTTCACACGCATTTTTCAAACTTGTCTACAGTTTATAATTGTTAGAATTGAAAAAAAGTGTGTCCTGCATATGAGTCCTGTCCGGCAATGACAAAGTTGCAATTTGCTTTTGTGTAACGCTCAATAGACCTAACTCCATTTTCTTTGAAGCAGCTTACGCAACATTTTGTGGACATTTTTCGTTTAAGCCCTGATGAGGGTTCTTTGGGCCATCACAAGCCGACTAATTGGTATTGTTGTTGTTTATGCTCCCTGCTTCTGCCTCAGCTGACAGGACATGGAGCTCATTGTTTGCCTGGCTTATGCGAATGCTAAGTTTAATGCCAGCTTGTATAGGATCTAAGCCTTAGCCAGTAATAATTAGCCAAAATGGCTGCCAACTTTTGCTGTTGCAACTTTCGTAGGCGTTTTGCATGCGCCACATAAATTTCCCATATGATTTAGCATAGTGGCATCTTTTGATTTCGCGCCAGATATTTTACATTTAGCAAGTCATAAATAAATGCGCCCTCTCAGCGCCCACTGACTTAACCAATTAAAGAATGAATTATAAGCCCGAACAAATCGCCAAGTTGCCAGAGAGAACCAGAGAACTGAGAACAGTGAACAGAGGGCAACTAAGCCATAAATTTGTGCTTGCCAAAAGGCTGCTTTTGTGCTGAATTTATTGGAGGCAAAAATGTGGTTTCTAATGCCGAATGTGGCTAAAAGGGAGCTGAGCACAGTTCGCATGATTTGCGTCTGAGAAAGTTTTGTCTTTGTGCGGCTTTTGGCACCAGGCAACAAAATAGCTGCCACTTGATGGGGCAAGTTTAAGAAGAAGAAAGCTGCTGCAAAAATTAATGTTAATTCTATGGTTTTTAGCTTGCAAAGTAAAGTTTAAGTATGCAGTTAAAATAAGTTAAGTTTACTTTAACTCTTCAAGCTTTTAACATAACTAAATGCAGCACAAAAAGGATAATTACTAACAAGAAATTAGCTAACTTTGAATCATCGAATATCTAATACACTTTACATAATGAATGTAGGGATTGTAATGAAATATTATTAACGGTTAGGAAAACGTCTTAAATTATAATATTTGTATATCTTAAGATTGGTTTAGTTTGATTGTGATACAGTTATAACTATGCTCCTTAATTTTACTCTATTCGCTCTCTATCTTCTATCTCTCTTTTTGGCTCTTCATTTTAAAGTATAATTCCTAATATCATATACTAACATTAAATAAACATTTTTTTCTTTTCTATATTAACAAATAACTAATAGTTTTGTTATTGCTTTTTAATTTGATTGGGTTATTTCTGGGTTTGCCCCAATCCTTGCAACAAATGTTTTAATTTTTGTATTAATATCTCCAGAACTTAACGTAATTTTAACTTTACATCTTTAATTTAATATTCCAAATTTTATTTAAATGTCTTATATACTTTTAAATGTTTTACAGTCGACAAAAAAATAAATAAATATAATGCGTTGTGTCTAACAATATGTATCTTTTAGGAGTGTCCTGGACATGGACTTATCAGTCAATAGTGCTCGCTGAAAGGGTATTTGAAGAATGGATAGCTCAAGCAGCAAAAGTTAACACAGATCCAGTGAAGGGGCCAGCCGTAAATAACTACGGCAAATTGCAACTGTAAATATGTACTTTAATGCAGCAGCAGGTGGTGTGAGTGGTGTGGGTGGTGCGGGTGGTGCTGCTGCTGTTGTTGGGCTGGGCGTCCATTATTTATACACGGCCAATTTTCACGCGCTTTTCCCAACGGCTACGAAAAAAGCTGCATGCAAAATTCAAGCCTCAGTGATTTTTATTTATGTTCGCACAATTGAAGGGGGCAGAAAGGGGGGGGCGTGGCAAAAGCTGTCCGGCCGTAGAGGAGTCCGGCGAGCGGCGACTGGCAGTCGGCGCATTAACAGATCCACGGCTATAAACTGAAATTACAGTGTCTGCATTTTATTTGCCTGTTTGCTGGCTTATTTATTAAATTGATGGCAAATTCGGCAGTTGCTATTTGCGCAGATTGAATATGGGATAGAGGAGGAGGGACTCAGGTGTGTGCCACAGACAACCATTGTCCAAAGTCCAAAAGGAAAATATATAAGAATACAACTAGAAGTACTCAGGCTAAGGATAGTCAACGACTCTATCAAATTGCATGTGTAGAAAGTTGACAGACAGACGAAAATTGCCCTATTCTTCTGCTAATTTATCATTTGCAACTCAAAACGAAAGAGTCGCTATAAGAATTTAAATATATTTCACTTCTTCTTTTCCTCATATGTCTAGGGAAAGGCTTTTGCTACTATCTTATAGATAGACTTGGCTGACGTTACGCGAAACCAGCTAAAAGAATTGCATTCCTATCTACTACATATCCAAAGCATTCATAATGCCTTACAGTTTCACAAGCAAGTCAAACCAGAGTCGATTTTATTGCTTACAGGGTATCCAAAAAAGCAACAGCAAACGAGCATTGGCATTTTCAGTATATAAATCAGTTTCATTTCGGTTACATTCGAAGGGCCATCTGATAAGTTATATAGCACCTGTTTGGCATGCAAAGCGTTGAGCATTAAGCACTAAACAAATGTCGAAATTTTGGCAAGGGCGCTCGCGCCCATAAGTATGCAGCGTTTATTCGCATTCACCTTACGGCTGGGCCAAAAAATATGTCTGCCATTTTGTTTGCCATTTTTAATGTGTTTTATTTTGGGTGCGTGTGATTTTTTTCCGTTGTTGTTCGGGGTGTTACGTGGCCGCTGCTGGCATTTCTTCTTTTTTGATTTGTTTCTGCTTTTTTCTGTACTTTTATTGTTTGCAGTGTGTGCGTGAGTTTACGCTTTATATCCTTTTGCTACGTGGCAGTAGGTTTGCTTTTATAATCTACAGCAAAGCCCAAACTGAAGAGCGAAGCTCTGTGGTAAATTTGCAAAATGCGTGCACAGACTAACAGCAGACACACACACACACACACACACACACACTCACACGCACACATTCAGCTTGAGTTTTTTGTATGTTGCCGAAAAAATGTTCTACGGATATTCTTGTATCATCCAAGCGTTTACTGTTACAGGTTTCTTTTTTTTGGTTGCTGGTCGTAATGAAAAATGTAGAAAAAATGCATTGCCATTCGGTTGGGCCTGGATATGTCATGTGAATCGTTCCAAGTTTATACCGATGTTCAAAAATCAATTAAAAATTCAAAATCACTCGGTAGTTCACTAAAATCCGGCCATTGTGCATTCAAATCCTCTTACTACACGGCCGGACAGCTAGCAAAATACCAGAAAAATTCATTATAGTCCTTCGGATATGTGAATTGGTGAGTGTTATGACAAAGCGCTGCAAATAGTAAAATATCTGCGACCTCAGGCTTCAACTATTTGAGATACTCTTTAGGCTTATCTTCTTGGATTTGTTTTCTTTTGATACACTTTACAGCGAGCAATATGAGAATACAGTTACATCTTTTATTTAATATACAATTTTTTAAATTTTGCCTGTTAAAACGTTGTCCCTTAAAATGATGTAGAAAATGGTTTCTGAAGGTGTTGGCAGTAGGAGCAGCAGCGAGCAGGCGAGTCGCCAGAAAACGAGATTAAAAACCTTTCAGCGTCAGAAATTCAATTCAAATTCGACACACAAAAGTATGCAAGGAATTGAAGGCGTTTTTCGTAGTTGTTGTTGCTGTCTGTCTGTCTGTCTGTCTGTCGACTGTCGCTTTGTCGTGGCAGCAAAATGACAAATCGAAACGAACTGAACTGACTGCAGGGCCCCACATATGCTTCGAGTGGGCAAACATGAGTAAATACCACTTAGAAGTCAAGCAGCAAGCACTAACATTCAGCCAAAGACGTGCCACTCAGACAGCGGCCGGGGCAGATCGTTGAACGGCTTACAGCAACTTTGAATATAACTCATACGCCTCGTGGTACACACGCCCCCAACTGCCTAGGCCCAGCCGCACGCATTGTACTCCTTTTTTTTCGCATTTTCCAGCCATGGCAGCGTCGAATTTCAACTTTTTAAGTATTATTACATTCCTTAACCCTTCTCAAACCGAATTTGTCTGCGTAGTTTTGTATTTTGTGTATATTTCTGTTTTTTTTCTTTTTCGTTGAATTTTAACCTATTATTATTGACTTTTTGGCGACGAGTCGTTGGCATCTCATGTGGCATCCTGTTGCGGCACTCTCAAGTGCACGTGCCACCGTCTGCCGTCTAGTCGAGGCGAGGCGAGGCGCCCCTATTGTTGGCATGCCTCCAGATGAAGCAATTGATGCAATAAAAGCCACTGCAAAAAACTTCATCTGTCCTGTCCGCAGCAATCCTTTTGCCTGTCGCTTTACTTACTATTTCGATTTTAAGTGGTAAGTCACGCCCCCACGCCCACGCCCACGCCCACATTTAGCATTCATAAGTATTTGCACATTAGATTATTGCATGCCTAAGCATGCACTTGAAATGCGTTTCCGACTGCCTGGGTCCTGCCTGCCAGGACATCAGGACTTCATCCTGTCTCTGGCTGAGTGCACTTTGCAACTCGAGAACTGCACAAATGTTTGCTACTGTTGCGCTTGTTGTTGCTGCTGTTTTTGATAACGGAAACATCAAATAAATATTATTTTCCATCTTCACATATTTGCCATTTCAATTCGTATTTACTTCTCGGCTTAGTTTTCCTCTCCTGCTTATTTATGTATTTTTGTTAGAGTATTAACCTTTTGCGCAAACTTGTTGACTGCTCTAAGTGTGTGTATTTGATTGCGCAACTAGAAGTCAAGTGTTAATCATTAGGAATGGAGGCTTCTGCTCTAATCATAATTGCTGTGTGCCATAATCTGTGCAAAGCCCACTAATAATATGTATTCTAAGATAAATAGGTACTTATGCACACACACACACACACACACACACACGTGTGACCATTATAGCTAGTGCAGACTGTAGTGGACTATTGTTGGGGGTTTGTGTTAAAGCACAGCTGCTATCTGTTTCAAAGTGAGCTTAATTGGGATTATTGCTTTATGTTGCATATGTTCGCATTTTAAATAAGCCACATAATTCAACAACAACAACAATAAAATACACAAAGCTCACATTATTAGTCATATTTGTTATTATGTGCATGGAAAATAAGCTGCTTAGTTTGCAGCACTTTAAAGCACTCTCAACATAATGGCTATTTTTAGGAATTTCAATTCAATGGAATATAGTTTAAGCTACATTTAGGCTTAATTATATGTATAAGGCACAAAAGGCTTTTATAGCTTATACAGCATTGTTTTGAATTCTATGCCCAGAACTTGGTCACAAAGTTCCCAAAGTCTTCTGCAACCTTATCTTAAAGAATGCCATGCAAAATTTGAATTTGAAAATGTTCACATGTGTGGGGCGAAAGGTTCTTGGCAAAATTGTTGTCATACACATAATGCGAAATACATAAATATTTGGAAAGAACAAAGGACTAAGTAAAACCGTAACATGAACAACTTGTAAAGAATGGCTGAAAGAAGACAACGAATTTGCAAAAATAAATAAATATGATGCGGCTGCTAAAGTGCAAGCGCTAGTAAATGCTCGAATAACACATACCCTAGGCGGGATTTCAAATCAAAAAGGGATTTTGTCTAATATAAAAGTAAATTTTCATTAAATCAATAATGTTTAGTTGTTATTAGTGAAACTTATTTTTAATTATTTATTTATTTATTGATTGTCGATTATAGTCGACAGAAAAGAGTTTATATATAATTATAAAACATTTAAAAGTATGTAAAACACTTACATAAAATTTAAAATATTAAATTAAAGATACAAAGTTTAAATTACCTTAAATTACGTCAAGAAAATATAAAAAAATATTATTACTTAATATTACTTGTATGTCTTCTAACACTGTTTCTTATATAAATATTAACAAAAGCCACACAAAACCAAAATGCTATCAAAACATATTTAATTTTCCTTAAATAAAAAGTGTTAGTAAGTTGATCAAAATTAACAAAACAAAAGTTAAAATATTATCAAAAATAGCAAACGAGTTGTGAAATATAATAAAATCTAGTGAAATTAAAAGGATCAGCATATGTTTGCTAAATTCTTCTATTGGCATTTGTGAATTTAATTTAACATATTATTCACTGCATGCGCATCTAAATTGAAAAATAGCTGAAATATGTGCTTTTATAGGGTAAAGGACCATCTATTCATATACCTATGGAATTTTCAAAAATGTGTGTGTGTGTGTGTGTGTGTGTTGTTTTCTAGTTTTTGTTGTTGGCTTAGCTGATGAAAAACGCATTTTGTGGGCACACAGACATAATGGCACATTGTCTCTCCCTGTGTGTGTGTGTGTGTGTGTGTGTGTGTGTCTGCCCCTATAATATTTCAAGTACAAGTGCGCTGTTGAACTTCAGCCAAAAAATATACATACTAAATGTGTTGTGTGTGTTGTAGTATTGTTGTTGATGTGATAAACGCGTCTAGAATTATAATTAAAGCAGATCTATGAATGCCTGCCAGCACACATGTGTGTGTGGTGTGTATGCGTGTGTGTGTGTGTGTGTGTGTGTGCCTGCCTGAGTGTTTTTCACAACACACACACAGCGAGCGACTTTTTCGCATTTTACGTGCTTTCATTAAAAATGAAAACATTGCCTTGAAGTCGCTGCTTTCCTTGCTTCCCTGACTTCATTGCTAAGCGTCGCCAATTCTAAGCAGACTATAAATGTTGGCTACACACACACGCACACACACACACACACACACACACACGTACGAGTCAACATCCCTGTGTTTGACATGTTTCAGCTTTTCGGTTGAGCGAGAGGCGAAAGTTGCCATTGCCATTGCCATTGCTATTGCCACTGTAATCTTGGTAATAACCACAAAAATTATTACGCTTGTTCTTGTTCTTCTTGTTGTTGCTGTTGCTGTTGCTGCTGCTGCTCATTGTTGTTATTGTTGTAAGTGCCAATATTGTCATTAGAGTGGCTTGTTACGCAAAAAGCCGCAGCAACGCGTTGCCGACAACAAAATGCGGCAACATCTTGCGGCATTTTTCGCTTTTTCGTCGTCTTTTGTTTTCGTGTGCGACACGTTTACTTGGCTTCTCTCTCTCTCCTCCCTCTCCGCCCTCTCTTTCTTTACCTCTCCACATTGCCCCCTCTGCCTGTGCTCTAACTAACTGCATCATTATTTTCGTCTTTACTTTGTTCATTAAACGAACATGAAATGTTAATTTAATAAAGCCAAATTCGCTCCGCTTTTCTCCGACTCCCCGCTCTGCTTCTTGCCCCTGCGGCAATTCTAATTGAGCCAAGTTAAAAGCAAAGCCAGTCACAGACTTTGATCTTTTCCGTCTGACCAATGTCATTTCGAATGTTACGGCGCAATTTAGCCAGGCTACTTATTGAGGTATTAAGGTAATGTTACAAATATTTAAATATAAGCTTTTGCGACGGGCAAAGCTCAAGAATTTACAATAATTTTTCAACTTTATGTAGCTTTTGCTTATTACAGAATATAAATTTGGCTGCTTACTCTGTATGTAACTTTTAATAAAATCATAGCTGTCGCTTTCAGCTCCTTCTTTAAGCTGCATTATCACTGTCTCCTTTTTATTTTATTTACTTCAACTGACCACCAACCATGATGGAATAATAATACAAGGTTGAGTATCGTGCTCTGTCTGTCAATTTTCTCTATGTCACTTTTTTCGTTATTTATAAGTTTGAGCTGTCAGCAGGGTGAATGGTTCTTTTATGCAATACTCAAATAAAACGCATTCTTGTTTATACCAAATATAAATATCGGCCACCTTGTATTATTGCATCATGCCACCCACTTTGACGCGCAGCTCTTCATACACAGCATGCTCTTCTTCTTTCAATCATGAACTGCGCTCTCGCTTAAAGCTCTCACTGCTAATCGGCTCATCTTCTTTTGCCTTTGATCCGTTCTTCAATGCACCTGCTCACTCTTACTCTACTTGGCTTGCCTGCTCAGTCACTCTGCTCTGTTCTCTCACACGCATTAACTTAACTGTAAATGCATGACACTCTCAGCACTCTTTCAAAAGCAAACACAAACAACAAGCTCGCTCACACGTGAATGAGATTAGTCAATGCAGTTGTTGTTGCTGATCTAGAATAGAGGGCAAGCGGAAGAATACAATAACAAAGAAATTTTTGGCTAATTTTAGTTGTCATTTCTAATTTCAGTGTGGGCACATGAAAATGGTACACTGTGCAAAAAATAATGAATGAATTTCGTTTCTGCAAGCTGGTTCAAAGGCTGCAAAAGCTACTTTATGACTTCTGACATATGCTTCTATATATTTATTGCCAAAAATTCATTAGTAATATGCATGTAATAAGAAAGATTAGAGCCTATATCAAGCCACAATATAAAACACTATAAAGGGCTTACAAACATATATGTAAGCATGGACACCACATACACATGTTGGTTTAAACCGTTATTTCCTGCGAGTCGACTAAAATTGCATAATCACGCACCGCAGCACTGTGGTGCTCAAAGTGGTCGTTAAGCTTTCAACGGTAGTTGAAACCGCCTTCACACACGTAAACTTTTGCCACACACGTGGCCCAAATCCAACAGCAACAACAACAACAACAACAACAACAACAACAACTATAACGTCAACAGCAGCAGCAACAAAGTTCGACTGTTGCCAAGCTTAACTGTTGGCACTTTTATTAGCATAAATATTTGTCAAATTTAGCAGCAGCGGCAGCAGCCGCAACAACAATAACATTCATGCGAAAAGTTTTAAGCGTTTTCATTGGAAATGATTTAACAAAAATGCGCATTCTCAATGGCAACATCCCTCATTCGTATTCCCCCCTCCTTTGGATTCGCTTTCGCATTCACATTCGCTTTCAGCAATTGTCTCCCCTCCCCCCTTCCGAAACCTCCCCCACGTAATGTGTTTCATTAAATCGAACTCAGCCCACAACTTTTTCGGCTGCTTTTGCTCCTTTGTCAGCTCCGGTTGCCCTTGCCGCTTGTCGAGGTTAAATTGGAGAAATGTGTTCTAATTAGCCACACACGGGCTTCTCAACAGTCAACACACTCAGCCCCCCTCCCCCACCCCTTCCATTTTCCCGCCCCTGCGCTGTGGAAACTTTGCGCTGCCGAAAACTTGTTGTTAAAGTCGCATTAGCCGGTTAAAGGTACACGAGTACATGGCTAATGAGCTTCGGAGAAGCGCTGCTGGCAAAAGCCAACAGCAAGTTAAATTTATTGTTTGCTTGGCCAAAATAAGCTAGCAAAAGGTTGACGGGGCTAATTTCAAAGCGAAAGAATAAAAAGGGTTTGTCCTGGAAAAAAAATGGAGCCTGCTCATAACTAGAAACTATGTTAGTGCCAAAGTTGCCAGCACTTGTACAGTGAAAACTAGCTGCGGTGGACAGCAACAGTCTGCTTAAGAGGGTTGTGCGCCTATTAGAGGTGACTTGATTTCAAATTTTAGTTTTATTAAGTTGAGATTTAGAGATATTTCATACAATCCAAAAGCAAACATTTTGTTCCTGTCCGTTGAGGAGAGGTAAAATTGTTCCGATAAATAAGTCTAAGTGATGGTCGAATAGAAAATTTCCGCCAAGTGACTTGATTTCTAATATTTGTTTTGTTAAGCTATGATTGAGAGATATTTCTCACAATCCATAGGTAAAATTATGTTCCTGTCCGTACAAGAGAGGTAAAACAGTTCCGATAAATAGTTATACATTATGGTTGATGTCCGCCTAGTGACTTGATTTCTAATATTTGTTTTATAAAGTTGAGATTTAGAGATATTTCATACAATCCATAAGCAAAAATTATGTTGCTGTCCGTTGAAGAGAGGTAAAATAGTTCCGATAAATAGGTATAAATTCTGATCGAATGGAAAATATCCGCCTAGTGACTTGATTTCTAATATTTGTTATATTAAGTTAAGATTTAGAGATATTTCATACAATCCATAAGCAAAAACTATGTTCCTGTCCGTTGAAAATGAAAATGACCGACTAATGTCTTGATTTGTAATTTTTGTTATATTAAATAAAGATTAAAAGATATTTCTCACAATCCATAAGCAAATTTATGTTCCTGTCCGTACAAGAGAGGTAAAACAGTTCCGCTAAATAGTTATAAATTATGGTCGACTAGAAAATATCCGCCTATTAGAGGTGTCACTTAAGTTAGCTCTCACTGCAGCTGTCTGAGTGCTGTGCTCTTGAGTGCTAAAAGCCACCCCTAAGTTTGAACTTCGCTTTGGCTGTTATCCTTGTCTTGCTGCCCCTAAAGCGAAAAGTGAGCAACAAAATGTTGGTAGTTAAATTTGCTGCGGACTATTTGGCTTGACTATTGATGTGCGCGCATTAAAAAACAATTTTTATGCACAGCAGTTGGAAACAGCAACATTCAGTGGACAATCCTCCCCCAGCAGACTTGGACGTGGACATGGACAGTTCCGGCAGCAGGACAACAATGAAGCCTTAAGTGGACTTTTATTGACTTTTAGTCAAAACGAATTTTCGACAATTTATCGAACACAGTTCGCCGCGTGTTCATTATGCAAAGGCAATCATGATGATGATGATGCTGACGATGATAATGATAATGATATTGTTGCTGATGAGTCTAGCACGTCCGTTGTTTGGGCGGGGGGCGTGTCACGACTGTCATTCGCCTAGCTCATCAATTTCGCATTTGTTTTCAATGTCCGCCGCTGTTCATTCAACTGTTGATGCATTTAAATTGTATTCGAGTCAGCGAAACTGCTTTTGTCATTATTCAGTTGTATATATACAATATACCCAAATTCAAGTGCTGCAAAGCCTTTCAAGTTAACTTCCTAACGCGCTTATATTTAATGAGCTGCTTGAATCAATCAAGTCTTAGTTTTTATATAATTTTCCTTTTACACTCAAAGATCGCTTGAGCAAGAATCTGGCGTAGCTATTTGCATATATTTTGCACTTGTCAGATCTGTGGACAAGTGCAGCAATTAAGCGTCGTAAAATGTTTGCCAACTGAGTGATAGACAGACTGTCAGACCGAAAGGGAAGTCCGGACGGGGCAGACAGGATTAAAAGCGGGTGGTTGCCTGTTTGCCTTCGCCATTCAGCTCGTAAACAATAACAAATCAAATTGGCGGCAGACAGGAACAGTCGAGGCGGATGCTAAGTGTGAAGCAGACAAGTGCAGCATAACAAGCAGCAACCACAGCAGCAGCAGCAGCAACTTGCAGCAGCTGCAGCCACAACAGCAACATCAACAACAGCAACAACAACAACAATAACAACAGCCAAAGAGACTTCACCTCCGTTTGAGCATACAAATTTAATGGCATTTGGTTTATTGTATCCGTGTTACGATAACAGTCAAATATTGAAAACCTATGTAAATAAACTTCTACTACTTATAGTGTCAGTTTGACTTTAAGCAGATATGTTGCACATTTTGTTAAAGGTTTTCGAAATGTATTCAATTAGTTGTTCAGCAAATGAGCCAACTTATCTCCTATATAGTATATAAGATATTTATTTATTTATTTATTGTCGACTATTGACAGTCGACACAAAATAATTGATATAAAATAATAAGACATTTAAAAGTATACAACACATTTGAATAAAATTTAAAATATTAAATTAAAGATATAAAGTTAAAATTACGTTGAGCTCTGATGATATTAATAAAAACAAGTGGGAAAGGATTATCTTCGGCGATTATTATCTGCGGCTTTACGCAATTTTCACCAACTGCAGCACCGAAATGTTTAATGACGCATATCTTTGCTTTTTATGACTCAATTGATTTGAAATTTTAAACATTGATGAGTTATAAGCATGTTCAAGTGTGCAAGGAAATTTAAGGCGATAGCTTCGAAAAGATCGGATATATGGTCAAAACCGACTTTCAGTTGTCTGGCAGCCATAAGATATAGTGGTCCAATCCGGCTGGTTCCCAACAATGTGCTGTTCCTTTAAATAATAAGTCTCTGTGCAAAGTTTGATCACGATAGCTCAAAAACTGAGAGATTAGTTTGCATACATACATACAGACAGACGGACATTATTAGTAATTCGTTAAAATAGAAAAGAAAAAACTATTTATTTAGAGTTAGTATATAATATTAGGAATTATTTTATAAAAATAAGAGTTAAATAAAGAAAGAGAAGATAGAGAGAATATTTGCAAGCACTTCAAATTGCGTCAAGTTTTTGTCATTATATTATCTTTCAACTATAGTTGCAACAGCATAATGTACTCTTACTCAAGTTGAGTTAATATGAGCAGCATTCTGAGTTTGTTGCTGTTATAAATATGAGATACTGCTGGCACGGAATGCATGACAACACTTTATTGCAGCTGCCAGACAAGGAGGGGCGGAAAGTCAAAGCAGCTGACATGCAGCGCCAGCCAGCCAGCGAGTCCTTTTTAGGATCCTCTTAGCCGCACACACAAACAACTTTGGCTGGCAGCTACTCGACTGCCTACTTTTTGCTGTTGCACAGAAGACTTATGCACTGCCACGCCCAGTGCCCTTTTTGTATGCTTGTCGGCAGCTGAAATTGCCAATGTCTGCACAAAAATTCCTCTCTCTGCTCTATATGCGCAGGTTATTAATTTTTAATACGCCCCGTTGGCCCGATAATGTATTTGTGCTTTATTGAGCCGAATGCAGGGCTTAAGTACAGTCGGATTTCCGGTCATGTTGCAATCTAAAGCTAGTGCACAGAGCCAATGCAGAGCCTCCACTTTGCTGGAAATCTATTTGTATTGCTTGTTTGTTTGACCTTTGACACTGGTTTGTTTTCGCCTGAATGAAAGCATTCAAAGTGCTATTCAAGCGAATTTGTTTGCCAGCGCTTTCAGCCTTTTGCCCACACATCTTTCAGTTCGTCCCTGAACTTTCAGCTAGTGAAATGTCAAGGCTGTCAGTGCCTGGGCGTCAGTTTTCATTTAGCACAGCGCCTGATTGAGTCCTGAGGTCCTGCAAAATGTTTCCACTGCATTGAACTATTTATAGCTGAGCTGGCGCCGACTTCGATGAGCGTCTGCGAATATAATTGAATAATGAAATGCGTCATTCGCTGGCCCGAAATGCATATGAAGGAGTCACAGAACCCTCTTCGCTTTGTGGCCTGCTAATAATCAGAATGGACGCTGCAGCGCTGGCGTCACAAAACTTTGCCAATGGACATAATGTGACTTTGTCATCATCATCTTGTTGTTATTGTTGTTCTTGTGTCGTTCATGCAGGCGCGCAAAAAGAAAAGCAAAGAAACTTAGGCAACATAACAACAATAACAAAAAAAAAACTTGTGCAAAGTCCATTAAATACATAAACCTGCCACGAAATGTTCATGGAAAGCGCATAAAGAAACTTTGTGAATGTGCCCCGCGTCCTTTTGCTGGCGCGACAAAGTCAATGGAAAATAGCAAATGCTGAAACTATTTATGCGCGCCATATGTGACCCAACACACACACACACACACACACGCACACACATTTGCAGCCCTGGGCGTAATAACTTGATTTGCTAACAATGCGGGTGAATTGGCTGGGGCCAAACTGTGTGTGTGGAAGATGAGCCGCAGATGCAGCAGAAAAGGGCACGCCCCGCATTCAAGTCAGCAAAACTGCGCAACAACAACAACAATGGACAACGGCACAAAAAGGACGCGGGCTTGATTGTCCAGTCAGCGTCAGTATCTGGCTTATTTATGACTTCCTTTGCCAAAAAAAAAAAAATGATGCAAAAAAAACAATTTCTTATTTTGCCAATATAGCAGAATTTGATGCACATAAAATATAGCAAATGCATAAAATTTGGGCGTTGGCTGCCACGCCCATTACAATGAATAAAATGAAAATATCTGTAGATAAAGTGAGGGCTGAATTGAGGAATTTTAACTATATTGTCAAGTTGGCAACGCTTAGCTTATGCTAGCCTTAAATATTTAATAAGCATAAAATCAAAGCTAAAACTACAATAAAAAGGCATACATGTTTTTTGTATTTCAGCTATATTAATAAATAAATTTAAATCGCAAAAACAATAAGCAAACATCAATATTTATATTTAAACTTATTAAAAGCAAATAAACAACGATTTTAGTCGCAGTAAATACTTTTATAGAGTACATTGAAATGTTTAGCAAAAACACTTTGCTCATAACATTTCATACTTTCGGTATTTTATCAAAGTATAAAAAAAAGCATTAAAAATGCATAAAGAAATGTAAATAAAACTCGAGCATTTGCCAACAGCCATTAAAATGCTATCGAAATTTAATATCTGGCTCGAAGGCTCTTGCTTCATGGCATAAATTAGCAAAGTCATTGAACCTGTTGACAATTAAATAGCTCAAGTCTTTTGATGACCAGCCATTAGAAGCTGGTTATTAGAGTGTCAGTAAATAAACAGTTGTTCTGCCTTTTGAGTCAATTTAAATGCAGATTTAAAGGCAGCTGTAGTTGATATGTATAAAAATAAGCATTAAAGTTCTGGAATTAGAAGCATGTAAGCAACAATCTTGATATTATGTCAAGTGAACTGAAAATATCCCAAAACTAGCTCGAAATCAAGTATTTTGGACTTAACAATACCGTACTTGAAATGAGTATTTGGTACTTCAATCAAGTGGTTTCGGGACACTGTGCAAAACTTGAGGAAACTAAAAAATTTTTCCCTAATGCGACTAACTCCTTAGTTTGACCTTTATAAACAATTTAAAATATTTATAAAAATCATGACATATTAATATTACATATAACTTGCCGAGACATAAATTTATTATATTTATTTCGAGCAAATAACTCTACATTTTAATAAGCGATCATAAATTCCCATGCCGGAGCAATTAAAATTTGCATAAATTTCAAATAAATATGTTTTTTTCGCCGGCACGCCTAAAAACTAAACGAGCACTCGAAATTGTACAGCCAACATGTGAAACATGACAGTCGAGCAGACGAGAAAGACAGATGAACACCTAAACCGAATGGGAAATGAAATATTACGCATACGCCATGTGACACTGCGATGCAATGACATTTGAAGTGCGCACTGGCATAAAAATAGCTTAGTTTCTGTGCATGCAAGCAAATAATTATGACAAACACAAAAGATCAGATAAGATATATGAATACTATTAGATATTCTGTTTTAATATATTGGTATATTTGTACGAATTTGAGAAAGTGTGTTTAAGTGTGTTTTCTTGCAGCAGCCGACAGATTTAAATCCCTATAAATATACTCGAATATGAACTGTTTATTTTGGAATGTAGCTTAGATAATGGCTTGCCCTTTGGGGTTGTAGGTTTGGCTTGCGCCAATATGTTTGTTTAGGCACTGAGCGACTGACACATTAGAGCTCTTATCCCTTTGCGCATAATTTGCGACTTAATCTGCTGTGATTTATTCATAGACTCTGTTTTTGCGCCATTAGTTTTGCATTTATTTGTTGAGTCTGTCTGTCTGTCGGGGGATTAGCTAGCGCCCACTTGCTGATCTGTCTGTCTGTCTGTCCGGGCCTGGAGCCCAATTAATATTCATTCATAATTACAACACGAGTCGCGTTTCGTTTCGTTGCGTTTCGCAAGTCGACAATTTTGCATTCAAACGAGTTGGCAATCTATTTGAGGCAGCGAGAGAGCAGCTGCCATGGTTAAATGTAATGCATTTCATATTCATAATGGACATCTTTTTCTTAGCTATATGCATTCTAGTTTATGTGAAGGAGCTGTGATCTAGGCAACGTAAAGCACAACAATAAATTTATTCAACACATGCCAGGGCAGCGTCAAGCAAAAAAAAGCACTTTTTAAGACTTTTACCCAGAGTATGTGTGTGTGTGTGTGTGTGTGTGTATGTGTGTGTGGCACATGATTTATGTTTAGGTCTTATATTACACTTGCCGTGCACTTGCTGATATTGCACTCTTTAATGCTGATGACTACTGCCTGCTTACTCAAACTATAAATATAAATATAAATATATATGAGTATGCGAATATATATATGAGTCTATAGTATATATAGATTTTGACTGGGGGCCCTATCATATTAGACCATTGGGACATAAACAAAGCGACATCTCTCGCTGCTGAAACGAGTGTCAATAATGTGCTGGCACACAAATGCTTTGTTTTGATAACACAACTAATTAGCATGCGAGTTAATTATTTTGAATTTAAATGTTCCGAGTGCGCTGGCCAATTTGTTATTGTTAGCTATAGTGTATATATGTGTGTCTGTCTGTGTGTGTATAATGGAGTATGTATTGATTAGATGTGCTGTGCAAATAACCAAACAATACATAAATTAAAAGTGCTATCCAGTCACGTACAATTGTATTTATGCATATTGCAAAGAGCAATCTAACTGTAAAACACATTAACTACATTTTGCTCAGTCAGAGATAAATTGAAAAATAATTTTACATATTACAAATGCAGCTGATAGCAACCGAAAGCAAATGTTAATAATCAAGAGATGAAAATCGAAATTCGAAAATAGTTTACTTACAGATCGTAATGTTACAATTACAATTATTTTGGCTTGCAACATTATTTCTTAAAACTTAATTTAAGCTCAAGTAACTTTTCCAAGACTGATCCGATTTGGAAGCTTGAGATCAATTTGCTTATGACTTTTAATCTTAATTTATTCAACATAACAAATTTATTCACTAATAAACATTTTTTTTTCGATTATTTCCAAAAAAAAAAAATATATAATAAAATTGCGAATTTATACTTTTGATATGTCTCTAATAGCCAAAATTAATTAGAATTGTAGCTTGTAAATGCTTTTTGTGTCTTTAAACTCACCTAACTTCCCCAAAACTGCGCCTGAGGCAAAATAATAATTTCTTCATGGTTTTTCCTCTTAATTAACTCTACACTTAAGTTTAATTTACTTTTTTTCAAATAAATCTTCCCTTAATCATTTTACAAATATGTTGACTTGTGCTTATCATGATAAAAGCACATTGCTTGTATATTCTTTTACTTACAACCAGCTAGTTTTCATAGATAAGAGATAGAAGAGTTAGTTATGCTCGAGCTGCCGTTTCACTTAAGCTGTCAACACTCTGGTGAATACCCTGTCCCTGTGCCGAGTACACAAGCAGCCTTTATGCACGTTTGCACCCACACGGACATTAGTGCCTATCCGCACCTTAAATACCCAAATCAAAAATAAATGGTAAACACTGAACTGTCCAGTGAAGTCAACCCCAAAGACCGCACACTGCCCCCCAAACCCAAAAGCCCAAACCAATAACGAGAAATGCTGATGATATGATATTTAGAATATTTTCTATTTTCTTGGTTAGAGATATTGCTGTGTGTGTGTGTGTGTGTGTGGGTGTTATGTGTGCTCGGCATTGTTGTGCTTTATGTGCGTTAGTAGAGACGTGCTGAAAAATTCCTGCAGAGGCTAGCAAATATTTATTTAATGCTTTCGATAGATGGTCACCAATAGCTTGTGACATGCAAAGGACCATCGATAATGCTTTACTTATTTGCACTAGGGCGGCAGACAACACTGTTGCTTAGTTAATTTCTGGCCATACCTACTGCTTTGTTTGCCAGCACGTCTGCTGACTAAGCCCTGGAACAGCTCCAGAAATGCCGGCAAACAACGGCGCTCCATTTGCAGACAGTCTAACGCCCTGTCCATAGTGGGTGTGGCGACCATTGTGTGTGTGTGTGTGTGTGTCTAGTTTTAAGTGCTGCACACAAATAAATCACATTGTGGCGCAGTTTTTTTCGTTCAGTCTCGCAGCCGCACCCACAGGTAATGTCTGCGCCTAAGAGTATGCAATAAAATATTTTCAGCAGACATTTCAAGTGGCTGCCCGCTGCAAGTTGAAGCTGGTGACCAAATGGCCAAATGGCCAGCAAAGTTGAAGACAAGAAGACGTTCATATTTTATTGCCCTGCGGGCATCATTAGCATTAACAAGCTGTACGCTCGTCAATACGCCCAACTACAGCAATATATTAATGTGCAGGTTAAAGCAGCACAGTCATGTGTGCTTGTGTGTGCATGTGTGTGTGTGGGGTGTGTGTGTGTTTGTTTGATTACAAAACTCATAAAGTCGCCATGAAATTCAAACAATGCGCTACGTGCAACGAATGCCAACAGCCAAACAGCCAACAACAGCAAGGACATCAGGGACACTGGAAAGCCGAAGACCCTTCGACCCCAAACGCACACACACACACACACACACACACAGAGGACCCGTGCATAAACAACATTTTCGTCTAACCCAGCGAGAGAGAGAGTCCTTTTTACCCCGTTGTGAGACGACGTGTGAAGGTATCGCTCTTTATTACATTTTCATTATTGCAATCCCATTTGCTTAGCAACTGGGTGCCAACATCAAAGGACCTGCGCAGATAATCCTGATATATACAACAAGCGCAGATCTGCGAAAAGTAACAAGTTACAAAAAATGAATAAAAATGGAAAAGCACTAAGCAAATCAAATCAGCTTGGGCAACAATAAAGTTGGCTAACTTTAAAAGTATTTCGAGTCTAAAATAAATAAGCGATAAAAAGACGCACAAAACGATTTGTCAAAAGTGGTTTTTCACTTGTGGATTATGAATACTTTGCTTAAATTTAGCTGACAGCACAAAATTATTACACAATGATTAATATTTATTTGCGCTGGCCCAAGCAGGAGTGGGAGGAGCCTGAATCTGAGTCGCAGTCGGACTCGGAGTCCATGTCCAAGTCCAAGTCCAAGTCCTTTTTCACACAGTCACATCGAGTGACAACGTGCTGAATGTTTTTACTGCTTACAGTACCCTGTAATAATGCCAATTGTTTGCTAGGGTATAAGAGAACAAGCATATATTATATATACTTAAAATTACCCATCCATGTGTTGTTATTTGACTAAATTATGATTGTACAGGTTCTACACTTAATAAAATGAAATAATGTAAATATAAATAAATTATATATACATATTATCATTAGCATTCACAACTCGATTCTTTTGTTGCTAGAAAACTATCTGAAAGACTATGGAAATGAATACATTTTACTAAATGGTTATTCGTTTTTAAGGCAGCGACTATCTTTTTGGTTTTAAGAGATATAACTTGAGTGTTTGATTTACATACTTTCCTGAGTTTTCTGACTTTGATTTCTTAATTTATATAAAATTGCTGAAAATATAAAAGCTCAATTTCTCACATTTAGTTTATACTCTCGACTCGAGCACAGAGTATCTCACAGTCGTGCCTTATATATTTCCTCATTTTTTCTGCTCAAAAGGCATTTAATTTAGATTTATGTGCCGCACGGCATTCTGACAGGATGGTAGCCAGTACAAAACATAAACACAGCTTCTTTGCGCCAAGCGACTCAAATTATGATATCGCCCGGGCAAAGAAAGCAGCTCAGCTCAAGGACCCAAACAGAGTGGAGCTATAAGCTTTGGCCAGAGCGTTTGCTCTGCTCGGCTGCTTGTTTGCTCGACCACTGATAAGTTATCGAACAATAAAATAGCCTTAGGCAGTCGGAGCTGACAGTTGCCAGGACGAGGAATGGGAGACTGGGGGCATAAGTCGACACAAGGCAAATAAGGATATGCGCAAATAAAATAGCAATAAATCAAAACCACTGACGATCTGACGATGTGGCTGGCCCCAGCGATTAAGGCCTCATAGTTGTGATTTCTGATTTCAGATGCTGTCGTTGATGCTGCTGCTGCTGCTTCTAATCGTGTTTCATTCTCTATAAATAAATGGACTTTGGGGTCGAAAGTGATTTTGATTGCTATTTGCTTGGCCCAAGCTGCTGTCGCTCTGAATACTCCAAGGTTATTTTCAATTTATGCGCAGTGGTTCTTGTTGTTCTTGTCGATAATTTATGCCAATTGTCAGCCCAGCTGCATGCGTGACAGCCAAAAATCAATGCAGCAGGAAGTGCCAGCCGCGCAATAAGGAAACTTCATTATAAATTACCCAGCTGACAGTTGCTGGCGATTAAGCGGGAGGAGAAGCTGAAGTGAAAAGCTTTCACCCACACACCGGAGATTGATTCAATCTGCTTAAGCGACCAGAAGAAAACTCAAAGACGAAGACGAGGAAAGCAGCCAGTCCCAGAGCCCCATCCCTCATCCCTCAGCTCAACTTCTCTGCCGCTGGCCATTAAAAATGATTGTTGTGTTAAAAATGTTGTATAATTGTGCGGAAGTTGTGACGTTGAAGCGAAAGCTACACTCGATTTTCCATATGGATTGAGCATATTACAGCGGACATGAGCTGAGCATATATATATATATATTTATATTTATGGTATGCAAAGTTACCATCGTTAGGCTAAGAGGCTTATGCAAACTATTTGCAAGGATACAAGAACTCAACTGCAGCTGCCTGCTGGGATTGCAATGAGATGCAATTATTTTTCTAAAATACCGAAGAGGTGCACATATAATCCAGTAATCCTATTAGCCTCGTTATGCCTCAATATCATTAGCTATTGCCAGTGTACAGTCTATGGCAGGTACACACTTATTTCAGCACAGCATATGCTGAAGGACACCGATCGACAATTAAGGCTGCCGTCCACGTTTTATGGCGCCACTTTAAAATATATTAAAAAATGTATGAAATGTGCACCAACAGGCGCTGTTGGCTGCTTTATTGGCACCAGCACCAGTAGCAGGACCAGCCTGGACATTAGTCTTTGGTTTTGGCAATGTAGCCGGCCATTGAGGACAGCGGGCAACCGACAGGACCCAGTCGCAGCGAGCATTATGTTCCAGCTTGCACATGATATGGCGTCATTAAATACACATTACCATGCAACACGGCAGCAGCAACAGGAAGGGGGGGCTGGGGGCAACGATAAAGGCAACGGGCAGCACCGAAACACAATAACAGCAATAATAAGCAGCAACAGTCGGTGAGTCAAGCAAGCGAGTGGCTATTAAACAGCGACGGGGAAGATACGCACACTGAAAAAAATATATATCTATTAAATGGTATATTCATTTTGTGTGTAGTGCATAGCAGGAAGTGTCGGAGACCTCCAAAGTTACCTCCAGTGTGCTAAGAATGACAAAACTAATGATCTGGCCATGTCTGTCTGTCTTTCTGTCTGTATGTATGCAAACTAGTCCTTCAGTTTTTGAGCTATGCCAATGAAACTTTGCACAGAGGCCTATTATTTAAAGGAACAGCACATTGGTAGGAACCGGCCAGATCGGACAACTATATCTTATAGCTGCCATACAACTGGAAGTCGATTTTGGCCATATATCCCATGCTTTATTGGCTTTGCCACTTGTTGTTTTAAGTTTTGACGCGAATAAAAGAAGCAAAATGTATAATGTAGGTACTTTTTATATTAAATGTACAAATATATGTACAATAATAAAAATACAAAGCTGATAAGTTGCTTGGGAGTTTGATTTGACCGCTAATATCAGTTTGATATCCGAGGGGATTTGCATGAAAAAATTGCTGATTGAAAACCAACCACAAATGAACAATCTAAGCTCAAATTGAACTTGATATGTTTTTATACTCTGATACCGAAGGTACTCATAGTATATTGGTTTTGTCGAATGTCCGTCAGGCCGTCCGTCTGTCCGTCTGTCCGTCCGTCCGTCTGTCTGTCTGGATGAACGCGCGTATTTCCGAAACGATATTAGATAGACTCTTGAAATCTTTTGCGTTATGATTATAGCTATCTGCTTCAGATCAAGTTTATTCCAAATTTATGCCACGCCCACTGGGAGGCTGGCAAATCGATAACATGTCGATACACCTCAAATCACAAATCGATTAAACGTGAATAACTCCCACAATTTTGAAGCTAGAGTAATCAAATTTGGTAGGTATATTGCTGGTGACCTCCCGAAAAAATTGGATCCTAGGTTAATCGGCCACGCCCATTATTACGCCCACCAGCCCCCCTCCAAAATCAATTTGAAATGCTTATATCTCCCGCAGTTTTAGAGCTAAAGTCACCATATTTGGAATATATATTACTGGTGACGTCCTCTACAGATTACAGAAACAAAATTTCGACCACGCCCACTCCCGCCCCCGTAATCGCGAAAATCGATATACATGAATGCACAATTCGATAACACGTGTATATTTCCCGCAATTTTGAAGCTAGAGTCCCCAAATTTGGAATTTAGACTAGGGCTGACCAGCCCAAAAGATTGCGTCCTGGATTTTCCGGCCACGCCCACTAGAACGCCCCCCAGCCACCCCGCCCCCACGAAACACGGAAGCCTATATCTCGCACAGTTTAAGAGCTAGGGCCACCAAAATTGGAGGATAGACTTATTGTCAGCCCCCCTAAAGATCGGCAAAAAATTTTGGGGCCCCGCCCCCTCCCGCCCCCAAAAATCGCGAAAATGTATATCTTCCACAGTTTTAGAGCTAGAGTCACCAAAATTGGAGGATAGACTTATTGTCAGCCCCCCTAAAGATCGGCAAAAAATTTTGGGGCCCCGCCCCCTCCCGCCCCCAAAAATCGCGAAAATGTATATCTTCCACAGTTTCAGAGCTAGAGTCATTAAACTTGGAAGATAGAATTCTGGTCAGCCCCTCTAAATATCGGTAAAAAAATTTGGGGCCACGCCCCCTCCCGCCCCCAAAAATCGCGAAAATGTATATCTTCCACAGTTTTAGAGCTAGAGTCAAGAAATTTGTAAAATAGACTTCTTGTCACTCCCTCTAAAGATCGGCCAAATTTTTTGGGGCCACGCCCCTTCCCGCCCCCAAAAATCGCGAAAGCTTATATCTTCCACAGTTTTAGAGCTAGAGTCACCAAAATTGGTAGATAGACTTCTGGTCACCCCCTCTTAAGATCGACCAAAAATTTTCTGTTCACTTGCTTTCAGCTGTTCTTAAAATGGTATCAGAGTATTACGCAGTCGGCTCCGCCCGACTGCAACGTTCTCACTTGTTTTTTCTCGGTGCACTCACACACATACGCACACACGCACACACAGACTGACAACAGTTTCAAACATAACAAATTACGGCATTTCGACAGGCAGCCAAATGGAGCTCCATGTACCGTTGTGAAATTGATGCCCGATGCCCGATTCGTGATGCCGCCATTCGATGGCCTCGTGCATGGGAACGCTTCGGTGTTCGCTGTTCGGTGTTCAGTTTCAATTGTGCTCGTAAACGTGGCTCCAAATTGGCTCGCAGCAAATAATTCATATAAAACACTTTCTCACCACGCCGCCTTGCCATTAGCATCACGCTGTTGGGAAACCCCATCGCATCCCATTCCACTCCGGCCAGGCCACAGCATTCCATACCTGGCTCTCGGTTACGCCCCATATAACCCCGCGATTGCATTTACAGCAAATTATTTATGGCTGCGGCAGACACGAACAGGAAGCGAATATGCGCTGCCAACTTCACGTCTATCAATATTTTATGAAACGCTGTCTGCAGGACGACCAGCGACGCGTCTCTCCCGCAGCCGCAAAACAAGCACGAGAACGAGAACGAGCACAGGGACTAGGACTAGGGTATCGGTATCTGCTTACTTCACCCCCCTTGTAGTCCTGCTCTGTTCCTGTTCCTCACTGCGTCTCTCTGGCTGCCTGGCTGCCTGGCTGCCTGTCGATATCCGGTTAGATGAGTATCTAAATTGCCTTTACTGTTGATGAATTAGCGCCGGCTGCCGGTTCCTTCTCGATGTGGATGAGACTGAGCTAGCAGTGAGTGCCTCTGCCTCTGCCTCTGCCTGTGCCTGTTAGATAAGTGCCATCAATGCCCAGTCAAATGCTGTCAGACTCATAAAAGAAATTTCAATTTGCTGTGAATGATTATATATATGTATATATATATGGAGAAAGAGTAGGCTGCAAACTTGCTGTGATGCCAGGATCCTGAAACTCTGCAGTTTGAGTTAGTATTTAGAGGAGTAGCAAAGCTGTGAATAGAATTGATTTATATAAAAGACTATATATATACCATTGACAAAATAAATATAAATAAATAACTGCAGCTGAACGAAAGACTTTTGAAACATCACAAAGTCGAAGTAGTGAACAATTTGCATGGTTTCCCTAAATTCCCCTAGTATTATTTCGAATAAAAGTAGAGGCAAAACCATTAACAAATTGGCCTGGAGTTTCAAAATCTGTTCAGTTTTGGAAAAGTTATGACAGTTTAAAGTCTTCAAAGGGAATTTTTAGGGAATCAACAATCACATTTGAAGAAAAAATTGGTGTAATATTCTTGACGAAGAAAATAATTCATTCATAATCCATTTTGTGCTGAAGTGTGTAGTGCATAGATGGAAGCGTCAACAATCCCCAAAAGTTACCTTCAGAATGCAAACCAAATACAAGCTAGTAAAATCTATCCATTGACTCGAAAAGTGTCAAAGATAATCTTTCCACAATGTTTTTTTTGTCAACATTTAATAAATACATAAGTAGAAAAGTCTCCACGACAAAAGAGGCAGTTGAATTTACACATTTATTTATAAGCTTCGAATTTTCAGTCTTTTAGAATATATTTATAAAAATATTTGAGATAAATTTTAAGTGATTTCCATAAAAGATGATATCCCTAAAGGAGATCGTAGCTATTTTACTATTACTAGCAGCGGTAATTGGAATTACCAAATTGCAACTGGCACTCATAAGATTCCTTTTGTCTTAAGCATCATTCTTGACAGCTGATTTGCATACTGAATGCGGCGCTCTTTGGCAGGATAATGCCCACCACCTCGAGCTATGTACAGTTGACTCAACAATGCGTCAGTTCCGGCACCGCCTACATTTGCATCCTGCACGCACTGAGCACCTGGCTGTATCACTCGAACTACTCGGCGCCCAGGCAGCATATGCGTTATGTGGTGGGTAAACACACAATTTGAATTCGAATTCCATTTGCAATCAATCTGAATCAATCTGAACCAACCCAGCTGCTGGCCGTGCTGCTGATCATGATCGTGTGCAACTCCATAGCGCTGGCCATGCTGGTCAAGCTGGTCTTCAACGCCAAGGTCAATGACACCATCAAAATAGACGATCTGTTCACATCCTTCGAATTGACATGCAAGAAAGTGACAATTGCTCTCATCGTCCTGACGCTGCTGCTGCTCATCGCTGTCTTCGTAATTGTCTGTATGAATGCAATCAATAAGCGCAAGCCACAAGCTGCCCGCTTCACTCAAAGTGCTCAGTAGCAAACTGCAGCCATGAATCAATATTATTAAAACATTTGGCTTTTGTGTCGCCAGCGCGGCAATAATATAAATATTTATACTCCACATGCACAGCTCCCACAGCAGGTGAGATAAAAGTATAAGAAAAATACTCGTTGCAGCAGGTGAAAAGTCAGTTGACTCAGCTTACAAGTCTGCAAGTCGCCCTGATGTCTGTGCCCCAGATGATACTCCTGGAGCACATATGATTGTCTACGTGTGTGTCTGTCTTGCATATTGTGTTTCGTGTTTTATGTTTTGCATAATGAAACAGGCAGACAGTGCAATTTTGCCAGCTAGACAAACAAGGTTAAGGCACAGAGCAGCATCTTAAAGGCGGCCCTGAAACTTGGCAAGCAGAAAAAGGCAAGTTGGCTTAAATAGGCGTTGGCAAATGGCAAAGGAGTAAGGGTAGTCGCCATCAAAAGTGACATTTGGCAGCATCAGGGCTTACAGTGAAATTTCCAGTTAAGTTATTGCCGCGCCGTTGGCAACAACAACACAGTCTGGCAAACTCACTCGCAAGTAATTTCAAATTTAATTGCGAGTAATTTAGAACGGCGAAATGTTTGCGTGCGTTTAATTAACTGAAAAATAAAAAAAGGCGCCCAAAGCAGTGAACGAGAAATGGGCAACAGCAACAACAGCAACAACAATAAGAATCGGCTGCAAAATGTTTAATGTTAAATGCCAACTAATTAAATTTCGGGCATGCCATGACAGTCGATTCGGATCTGGAATCGGAATGGCAAACGGAGAGCCAAGGACTCATGGAATTTATTGTTGCATTTAATGACCAGTCCATGCGGTTGTCCTTGTTATTGTTATTGTTGTTGTTGCTGATTCTGATTCCGTTTTCACTGCTTTTGTGCTCAACACTTTTATTGCGTATACGCTGTGTATTACGAGTCAACTGCTATTTGTATGCAAATAACGAGCGTCTACAACAATCAACCGATCCACAACCACAAACCAACCACTGTGTGTGTCTGTGGTGCCAGTGCCACAGCCATCAAACGCCAAATGAAGCCAATAAAAACTAGTACCAAGCCACTAGCCAATCCGTAGTTGGAAGTTGCAAGTTGTCAGCTGCCACCTGGTCGCTTGATATGTGGCAGACTCGTGTGTCATCAGCACTGATAATCTTTTGAATAATGCTGCACACATTAACATATGATTATAATTATAAAATAAATGACATATATACACATATCAAATGCAATTAAACATAAACCTAAATGAACACAAGCATAAAATAATTGAAGTCAAATAATATTAAAATTGGTGTGCTTGATAATAAATACAATTTTTGCATATTTATTGAAAAAGCTGTTATGTTTATTATAATATAAATTAGTTGTTATTAAAATACTAGTGAATTATAAGCTGTTTGTTTTTTATATACAAGACTTTCATTAATCTGAATTAACATTTTAGTATTGAAAATAAATAGTCAGACATGTCGCAAACACTTTAAATTATTGAATCGAATTGAATTCGCAGAAAAATGCGCTTGAACAATGTTTTTAATGCTTAACTTGACTTGCTGTGGAAATTGGTAATTTTATTTATTTTAATGATGCAAAACGAGCACGATAAATGGGTCAATTGTGTAAATCGCCATGGATCGTTGAAGCTATCGATTCGACAGTGCCATTCGATGTGCACTCAATTCAGACAAGGACAATGCACACACACACACACACACACGCATGCATACGCACACACACATGCATACATATTGCATTTCAGCTACAAAAGGTCAAATTCAGCGGAGTGACGAGAATGCAAAATGAATCTGTGGCATTTGCCACTGCACTGGTTCATTGTACGCATAAATTATGCCGCCATATGTCGGAGAGTGTCAGTCCGATTTTGCTTCAGATTTTTGCGCAGTTTTTGGCGGACTCCGCCGGCGACTGTCAAGTGGCAGCGTGTAGGATGCAATTTATGAGCCGGAGCGTCGGAAACTGTGAAACAGGCAGCAGCCAGCAGCCAGCAGCCAGAATGCAGAATGCAGAATGCAGTAACAGCCCGCGTCTAATTGCCGCTGGCATTATGCCAAATGTCGGGCATTAATATGAAGCCTGCTGGCAAAGTTTTTGCAGTTGAGTTTAGTGCAACATGTTGCAGGCAATCAATCAAGCACTGGCAGACGCTTTTCATTTAGATGCAGCGCATGAGCATAGTCAATATTTAGCAATTGTGGTTGACTTTTTAGCAATATTGTTTAGCACATATACTTTGGGGTATTCATTATGCCTAGCAGCGCAGTAACTTTGGATATGAGAAAGAAATTTGTGTGCACAGCTTCAACTGTCATTTTGGAATACCTTTTGGCTACTTGGTTTCTTATTGCTGTTATTATTGTGATTTGTTTCAATGCTTAATCCCTGATCACCAATTCGGCTTTAGACGCGGTCATGGTACTATTGAGCAGTGCCATAGGCTTGTGGACAAAATCTTAGAAGCTCAAGAAAACAAGCAGTATTGTACCACAGTCTTTCTTGATGTAAAACAGGCTTTTGACAAAGTATGGCACACTGGTTTACTTTATAAACTAAAAAAGAATCTCCCAGCCCCCCACTTCCTGTTTTTAAAATCATACCTCTTCAGCAGAAGATTCTATGTCAGATGTGGAGATGAAGAGTCAGAGTTGACGGAAATAAGGGCAGGCGTCCCCCAAGGCAGCGTGTTGGGACCAATACTTTACACCATATATACTGCTGATATGCCAGTTATTAATGATCACAGACTCACAGTTGCTACATACGCAGATGACACTGCATTCATATCAGTGTCTAAAAGCCCCTCTAAGGCATCAACCATAATTCAAAAGCAGCTTGATTCTTTTGCAGTGTGGCTGACCAGGTGGAACATTGTGGTTAACGCAGAGAAATCCTCCCACACTACGTTTACAAAAAGAAGAGGAAACTGCCCGGCAGTCACCCTTTACAACGCAGCTATTCCGTACTGTGAGACAGTAAAGTACCTTGGTTTAACCCTGGATAGGCGACTCACTTGGCGACCCCACATCCTATTAAAAAAACAGCAGCTCAACATAAAGTTACGCCAAATGTACTGGCTTATTGGTCGCCATTCCAAACTTAAAACTATAAATAAGGTACTACTATATAAGGCCATTCTTAAACCTGTATGGACCTACTGCATCCAGCTGTGGGGAACGGCTTCCGCTTCCAATATAAAAATTATTCAAGGCTTCCAAAGCAAGACCCTTAGGATAGCGGCTCAAGCTCACTTTTTAACTACCAACAAAGAGCTACACAGGGAGCTCAAGATTCCTTGGGTGGTGGATGAAATAAAGCGATTCAGCCAAAAATATATAGAAAGGTTGTCAGACCACACGAATAACCAGGCCATAAATCTGCTGGACAACACCCAAACAACAAGACGTCTTAAGCGATTCCACCCTCTAGACCTTCCTTTCAGAGACCCAGGCTAATTTTTATCCATACCATCACATACAGTCTCATAAAATAGTTTAATGTCAAGGAACACCAGAACATTTAATGATTGTCTTTATAGACAGATTTTAAATAAAAATAACAACAAAAAACAAGTGAGAACGTTGCAGTCGGGCGGAGCCGACTGCGTAATACTCTGATACCATTTTAAGAACAGCTGAAAGCAAGTGAACAGAAAATTTTTGCTGGTGTTTGGGTGACCTGAAATCGGCATTCCAAGCCAAGTTTTTGGGAACGGGAGGGGCATGGTCGATCTTAAGAGGGGGTGACCAGAAGTCTATCTACCAATTTTGGTGACTCTAGCTCTAAAACTGTGGAAGATATAAGCTTTCGCGATTTTTGGGGGCGGGGAGGGGGCGTGGCCCCAAAAAATTTGGCCGATCTTTAGAGGGAGTGACAAGAAGTCTATCTTACAAATTTCTTGACTCTAGCTCTAAAACTGTGGAAGATATACATTTTCGCGATTTTTGGGGGCGGGAGGGGGCGTGGCCCCAAATTTTTTTTACCGATATTTAGAGGGGCTGACCAGAATTCTATCTTCCAAGTTTAATGACTCTAGCTCTGAAACTGCGGAAGATATAAATTTTCGCGATTTTTGGGGGCGGGAGGGGTGGGGCCCCAAAATTTTTTGCCGATCCTTAGGGGGGCTGACAATAAGTCTATCCTCCAATTTTGGTGACTCTAGCTCTGAAACTGTGGAAGATATAAATTTTCGCGATTTTTGGGGGCGGGAGGGGGCGGGGCCCCAAAATTTTTTTTGCCGATCTTTAGGGGGGCTGACAATAAGTCTATCCTCCAATTTTGGTGACTCTAGCTCTAAAACTGTGGAAGATATACATTTTCGCGATTTTTGGGGGCGGGCGGGGGCGTGGCCCCAACATTTTTTGTCCGATCTTTAGAGGACTTGGCCAGAAGTCTACCCTCAAAGTTTGGTGGCCCTAGCTCTTAAACTGTGCGAGATATAGGCTTCCATGTTTCGTGGGGGCGGGGTGGCTGGGGGCGTTCTAGTGGGCGTGGCCGGAAAATCCAGGACGCAATCTTTTGGGCTGGTCAGCCCTAGTCTAAATTCCAAATTTGGGGACTCTAGCTTCAAAATTGCGGGAAATATACACGTGTTATCGAATTGTGCATTCATGTATATCGATTTTCGCGATTACGGGGGCGGGAGTGGGCGTGGTCGAAATTTTGTTTCTGTAATCTGTAGAGGACGTCACCAGTAATATATATTCCAAATATGGTGGCTTTAGCTCTAAAACTGCGGGAGATATAAGCATTTCAAATTAATTTTGGTAGGGGGGGCTGGTGGGCGTAATAATGGGCGTGGCCGATTAACCTAGGATCCAATTTTTTCGGGAGGTCACCAGCAATATACCTACCAAATTTGATTACTCTAGCTTCAAAATTGTGGGAGTTATTCACGTTTAATCGATTTGTGATTTGAGGTGTATCGACATGTTATCGATTTGCCAGCCTCCCAGTGGGCGTGGCATAAATTTGGAATAAACTTGATCTGAAGCAGATAGCTATAATCATAACGCAAAAGATTTCAAGAGTCTATCTAATATCGTTTCGAAATACGCGCGTTCATCCAGACAGACAGACGGACAGACGGACAGACGGACGGCCTGACGGACATTCGACAAAACCAATATACTATGAGTACCTTCGGTATCAGAGTATAAAAATGTTAAAAGCTTAAAAGACTCCATAGTGGAATGAATACCGATGAAACAATGGGAGAAATTGCACTTATTGAAGGTGTTCAGTCTGCAATGATCTATTGGCAAATTTTCATGGCTTTTACATTAGTAGATGGTTTATAGGTTTATACATATCATATTTCATACCCAATGGAATATACAATCAAGTGCTGAAATAACATTTCATATGTGCATTCTTTGCATTGAACCCATTAAAAATGGGTAAAAAGGGTATTATGGTTTTGTGCAAAAGTATGTAACAGGCATAAGGAAGCATCTCCGACCATATAAAGTATATATATTCTTGATCAGTATCAACAGTCGAGTCGATTTAGCCATGTCCGTCTGTCTGTCTGTCCGTCCGTCCGTCCGTCCGTCCGTCCGTCCGTCTGTCTGTATGAACACGCGGATATCAGAGACTACAAGAGCTAGAGACTTCATATTTGGAACATAAGTTCTCCTAATCCCGGGACAGATCAAGTTTATTTCATTTTATCGATAACTCGTACCGTTTAAAAGTTATCGATAAATTTCGATTTCAGACCAGCGTTTTTGGGCTATAACTTCAAAGTTATAAAAGCTAGAGGCCAAATTTGGCATGCATAATCTCGAATAACATACACATGTAACAAATATTTCACTTTTTGGATACCACCCCACCCCCAAACCCCCAAAAAGTTCAAAAAACCCATTTTTTAAGGTACGACCTTGCAATTTGGTTTGGTCACACATATTATTGACAATTGTTTGCCCCAAAAATTTCAATAAGATCGGACAATAAACATAGAAGTTATTTAAGATTTAACTTTCCATTGCGTGGGGCTCAGCGAAAGAGCAAGCTAACTGCTTAAACCGCTGGCACTGCTTGTACTGCTTGTACTGCAGCATGTGTGAGTTTAGAGTAGTACGAATGATTGTAAGGACTGGGTTCAGGGTATCTCGTAGTCGGGCACTCCCGACTAGAGCACTCTTACTTGTTAGTACTTCTGACACATGAATATAGCAAAATCCGAAAAAGCAGAATTCTTTTAAGTGTTTCTTGTCTAAAAGTTACCTTAGCCTTTGTAGTCAGGAATCTGGATTCGTGAAACTTGGCTACGACATATGAGTACAAGCAGAATGGTTGAGCAAATTTCATTTTGATACATTTTCAACTTTGATATATACTACAACCATATAAAATTCTCACATGTGGCAAGTAATCGAAACAAATTCCTAGCATGATGCAAAACGATGAACAGGATCACTCAGAAGATGATGCCATTGTCGGCTTCCTTCGTGCCACATTCGAAGCCGTAGCGAATCTAGAAAATGATGTTGCAGGAGATAGAAGTAAGTGCAGTAAACCCAAAAGTCCTTAAGCCCTCTAATTATTAGTTGCCCAAGCAGCTGTCTGCATTGGGGGTTCGCCAAGGCGAAGCGGCAGCCCAGTCTGTGTCTGTGGGCCACCGCCGAATAGGCATCTGACTCCGTTTGTGTGCAACTTGTGCTCGGACTATGTGCGTGGCGGAGTCATCACGATTTGCGGCCACTTGTTCTGCTGGACTTGCTTGTGGCCGGCGCTGCACGATAAAGAGTTGACTCGCTGTCCCTGCTGTCGGCGTCGCCTCATCCTGCACGAGGACATCATTCCGTTGCAGGGCGAGGGACCCAACGACGACTCTGGCGATCAGTGCGTGGTCGCCCAGCCGGGCAATGTGACACGCCCCTCTGGCGTCTACCCTGGCCAACCATCGCTTTCCGATGTCGTTCGATCTGCACATTTTCGATGGCTTATACTATTCGGGTCGCGAGAGGAATACGATGGTCGTCCTTTGGCGTTTGAATGATGAATATGAGAACGAAATGCTTGGCTTGAAGTACTTGCAGTGGTTTCAAATGGGCTGCGCAGCGCTTATGATTTATCTTTGGTTGTACATAAGCTCAATCTCTTAATGTCTTTAGGATCTTTGGATGATATTTAATAAATGGTTGTGTGTAAACTTTTAAATGCTGTCGGATTTGCTGCTATTGTTTTCGCCTTGTTCTCTACCGAAATCAAAGTTCATGCAGGAAGCAACAACAAAGTTTGACCAGCTGCAGCCATAAATTATGCGAGCAGTGGGGGTTATACAAACTTTTTAAGGAACTTTGCTCGAAAGTCAGCCTGGAATTTCAGTTTAGTTGCACAGATTTAAAAAAAAACACGTGGGGAAGGATTATCTTCGGCGTGCCGAAGATTTTATACTCTTTTCGAACCTTTAGGTAATTTTCACTCTGCCAACTACACCACTGAAATAATTAATGTTGCATATCTTTGCTAATTATAGCTCAAATGATTTGAAATTTTATACATAAGGATGTTCAAGTGTGCAAAGAAATTTAGGGTATTAGCTTTAAAAAGATCGGATATATGGCCAAAACCGACTTCGAGTTGTGTGGCAGCTATACGATATACAAGTGCGATCTGGCTGGTTCCGACTAATGTGCTGTACATTTGAATAATAAGTCTCTGTGCAAAGTTTCATGGCGATAGCTCAAAAACTGAGGGACTAGATCCCATACATACAGACAGACAGACAGAAGGTCATGGCTAGATAAATTTGTTTTGTCATTCTAAGCTACTGGAGGTAACTTTTGGCGGTCTCCTACGCTTCCTTCTATGCGTTATAAACTTCAGCACAATCTTAATATACTATTTTCTGCGAAAAGAGTATAACTATGCAAGCAGCATTACGAATACAGCGAATATAAATCGAAATTCAGTGCTTTCTACTAATTGACAGATAAAATCGCACTTATTTCGATTGACCAATTCGCTGACGAGGTGTGTAAGTAGTCGATTATCCAATCGATTGGTATTTGCAGCTAGCAATCAATATGCGGCTGTTCCGCCCATCCAGTGCATCATTTAAATCTGAAGTCTGCTGCTTGCGCTCCCAGTGCGATGTTTATCATTAATTAAAAAGAATGCTATGAAATCCCTTTTGCGGCCTGGGACAAAGTCAGTCAACAGGGCTACGTGGAGGCTCAAGGATGCTGCATCGTGCGCCATTGTTGCAGCTTAAATGGTATTCACAGCCACCATATACGCATATAAGGGCAGAATGCATTAAAAATGAGGAAATGGCTTTACTTCACGTAAACAAGAGCGTAGCCAACTGATTGACGACTTTTCAATTCCATTAAATTTAAGGGAACTTAAGCTCATGGCCCAATGGACTGAACTCATGAAAAACAGGCTTATAACTTTGCTTTAACTTCGATATACGGGCTGAGTATACTTTATCATTAGAATATATTTATACAACCTAGCTGATGGTTTGAAATTTGAACTCTTATTCCAATTACCAATCTATCAAGTAGTTCTTTTCGTCTCAAGCTAGTAATTTTTTGATTTCCTATCACAATCATTTAGCATTTACTTCAAATTTAAGCAGACTTCAGGGCAACTGAATTTTCCTTAACATTATTATACTCTGATACCGAAGGTACTCATTATACTCTGATACCGAAGGTACTCATAGTATATTGGTTTTGTCGAATGTCCGTCAGGCCGTCCGTCTGTCCGTCTGGCCGTCTGTCCGTCTGTCTGTCTGGATGAACGCACGTATTTCCGAAACGATATTAGATAGACTCTTGAAACCTTTTGCGTTATGATTATAGCTATCTGCTTCAGGTCAAGTTTATTCCAAATTTATGCCACGCCCACTGGGAGGCTGGCAAATCGATAACATGTCGATACACCTCAAATCACAAATCGATTAAACGTGAATAACTCCCACAATTTTGAAGCTAGAGTAATCAAATTTGGTAGGTATATTGCTGGTGACCTCCCGAAAAAATTGGATCCTAGGTTAATCGGCCACGCCCATTATTACGCCCACCAGCCCCCCCTCCAAAATTAATTTGAAATGCCTATATCTCCCGCAGTTTTAGAGCTAAAGCCACCATATTTGGAATATATATTATTGGTAACGTCCTCTACAGATTACAGAAACATAATTTCGACCACGCCCACTCCCGCCCCCGTAATCGCGAAAATCGATATACATGAATGCACAATTCGATAACACGTGTATATTTCCCGCAATTTTGAAGCTAGAGTCCCCAAATTTGGAATTTAGACTAGGGCTGACCAGCCCAAAAGATTGCGTCCTGGATTTTCCGGCCACGCCCACTAGAACGCCCCCCAGCCACCCCGCCCCCACGAAACATGGAAGCCTATATCTCGCACAGTTTAAGAGCTAGGGCCACCAAACTTGGAGGGTAGACTTCTGGCCAAGTCCTCTAAACATCGGACAAAAAATGTTGGGGCCACGCCCCCGCCCGCCCCCAAAACTCGCGAAAATTTATATCTTCCACAGTTTCAGAGCTAGAGTCATTAAACTTGGAAGATAGAATTCTGGTCAGCCCCTCTAAATATCAGTAAAAAAAAATTTGGGGCCACGCCCCCTCCCGCCCCCAAAAATCGCGAAAATGTATATCTTCCACAGTTTTAGAGCTAGAGTCAAGAAATTTGTAGGATAGACTTCTTGTCACTCCCTCTAAAGATCGGCCAAATTTTTTGGGGCCACGCCCCAAGAAGATAGATAGACTTCTGGTCAGCCCCTCTAAATATCGGTAAAAACAAATTTGGGGCCACGCCCCCTGTTCTGTTTTCTGTTCACTTGCTTTCAGCTGTTCTTAAAATGGTATCAGAGTATTACGCAGTCGGCTCCGCCCGACTGCAACGTTCTCACTTGTTATACATATGTTTATAGTCTGAAATTTTAGCTCCTATTCTTATTACCAATCTTTCGAGTAGTTCTGTTTGTTGCAAGCTAGTAATTTTTGATTTCCTACCATTTACTTCAAATTGAAGCAGACTTTGTAAATTGTAAGCAGCAATTAAGCGAATTCAGCGCTGAGAGACAGCAGCAGCAGCAGAACTGCAGCAGCGACAACGTCATTAAAATCTTCCGCCGGCTGCACAACAAAGCGCAGGCAAATTGCTTGCCAGGAGTGGAGGAGCTGAGGTCCACTTAGTGAGTATGTGAGCAAATGTGTTCGTATGGCACTTTTTAAGTCCAAAATTACGTGAGCTTTGACAGATGTTTGCCTAATTTATGCTGTTTGACAACATGGCGTATACATAATTACCGTTAACATTTGGGCTACAGATTGCTTCGATGCCTGCGTTTGCTGATAGGGTCGAGAGAAGACAGGTAGAGAGAGGAGGGTACTCACTACAAAACTATCATTCGCCATCTTGCCACATGCTGCATGCTGCAAGCGATTCGGGTTGCTGCAGCATATTCAGTCTTGCCAGCAGCTGCAGTAATTTTCATTTTAATTATAGTATCTGTCGCCATTTGTAAATAGCGACGGGCAGACCGAATAATGCCGAATAAAGGACCCCAGCCAGTGCCGTCGGTGCAATTGTAAATGTGGCCTTTATGCATTACATAATTACAGTTGTGTTTGCTTTGCGGCAACGGGCAGCAGCCACCCAGGGGCGCTTGTCTCTGGCCCCTCTAATGATGAGCCATTGTCTGTGTTAGTTGGGCAAGCGACAGGAGCAACCTGAAGCAGGGGACACAAGTGTAATTGGACTGATAGAAAACTAGCAGTGAGTGTGGGCTGTAAGCTAGGAGAGGAAATAGTTTTATTGTCAGGTATGTCTGCAATTCAAATTGGCAGTTATAATGCATCAGATTAAATAATCATTTCAATTGTCTGCAAAAATAAATGTAATTATTCACTTAAGGTGTACTTTAAGCAGAAAACTTGTACAAAACTATGAACAACACTTTACTATATGTTACTTTTACACTGTACTACCAACAGGCATTTTTAATTGCTTTCCAATGTCACAATTTCTGTCAGCTTTTAAACAAACTGCCTAAACCTAGTTTTGTTAAGCTCTTTAGACTTTTATTTTGTAATAGACAACAAATTGGCATTTGCTTAGCCAGTCAGCGCTTAAAGCAGCTGCATCCTTGCCCTTATCCTTGTGCCCTGTCCCAAGTCCCATGTCCTGTGTCCTGTGTCGCTTTGTTCTGCACTGTCACATTTGTGCAAATGGCATGCACTATGCACGCTTCCGTTTCCGGTTTTTGGGCATTTGCAGGCGTTGCAATTGTCGCTTGTTGCTGTTGCTGCTGCTGCTGTTGCACTGTGTGGGTGTTATAGTCTGGTGCACATGGCGTATACGTTATGCATAACTAATGGCTGCTCCAGTATATTATTTAATTTATCAAGCATGAATTATTTATGTATACTATGTGTCGATATGCGATTGTGTGTGTGTGTGTGAAACAAAGTGCCCAATGAAACTTGAGCTCTGAGCTACAGAGTTGCTGTCCAATTTATATTCGAAATCAAATTTATTGTCCTTTGAGTTGTCGTTGCTGTTGCTGCTACTACTACTGCTATTTGGCAATGATAAATGGTATCATTCGGTTAGATACGATCGAGTTATATCGACTTGTTGAAGGCTGGCGCAGTGCAATTTCAATTAAATTGCGTTATGCAGGTGTTAAGTGCTTTAATTTAGATTTACTTTGCCTGATGAGTTTGCACATGAAAATGTGCTAGGGCATAAAACAAATGTGGCTAACGAGCAGCCGCAAGAGTCTATAAACTTTCAGCTTGATAATTGCTATGGCAAAAGGCGAACCAGCAAAAGTTGTGACTCGAAATGGCAAAAAACGAGCCAGCAGGAGCCTGCGGAGTGCAATAGATTGTGTCGACACAATGCACGTCTGAGCAAGAAAATACAAAAGAACTGTGCCACAATGCATACCACACTCTAACACACACACACACACACACATATGCATATGTACACCCATACTCATGGCTAACGAGTTGCGGCTGAGTATATCATTGCGAACAGGCAACCTGGGCACACTCTCAGTTCTCAGTTCGCAGCTCTCAAGTTACAGGCAACAGTTCAGGGCACAGCACAGCACAGAGCTGACACCTTAGCGTGGCTAGCAAGCTCACTTAAGGCCATATTGTGTATAGATAACGTGTCTATTCAGACGAAAACTGATATGACGACAAAAACAGATGCAAATGCATAAGCCAGCAGCAGCAGCATCATGCCGACGATGACGATGACAATGACGTCGACTCACATTATTATAAGCACTAGTTGAGTAACAAGTTGGCTCAAATGCGGAAGCTAACAAGAAAAAGTGAAAAAAAACAAACACGATAAAAAAACTACTGTTGCACACTTTTGTGCGGCAAGAGAGACAGAACAGAACAGAACAGAACAGGATAGGACAGGATAGGGCAGGACAGGATAGCAGCCAGGGCAGCACGAAGCATGGTGGAAGTCAGTGCAACTTGACGCTTATCACCGCAAAAGTTTTTGCCACTTCGTAGACTTTGGCCGGCGATGACAGCTCCTAAACTTTGCACTCAGCCCGAATTGCATGGCAGCTTTAAGAAGTGGCCCTAAATTCATAAATTCGTGTGTGATTTGGCCCAAAAGGATCTGCTGGCGATAGCTGCCAATGTTACTAATTACAAGGCCAGGAGTCAAGCAGGCCAACGGGACAACATAGCGTATGCGTGATGGGTCAGCCCGACGGGGCCAATGTACAACTTAAAGCGCTGCAATTAGCTGCCACTCAACGCTGCGCATTATCCAATTAAAAGCGATGCACAGAGAGGGAGGAGGTTGGATGGCAGCCCGCATTCGCAAACGCAGACAACCAACTTGATATGGCCGTTGGCCATGGCCAAAAGTCATTTGGGCCCTTTGCAGCATGCAACTCCAGACTCCAGACGTAACACAGGGCCAGGCCAGTGAGTCAGACAGATATCCGGGGGCGCCCAAACAATCGAACAACAAAGCCAAAATGGTACTTAAGAGCACATGTAACTTATATACCTATTGGAAGGGATGTTCGCTCATAAATACCCTATATAATAATATATATATTTGAATACTCAATTATTTTTACCTACCTACTAACAATTTATTTATATTACTGATAATCTAACTAGATAATATAAAAATATAAAAGAAATCCTATCAATTTCCGAATGTTTCTAAAATACTCATCATCAAAAATATAACAAGAAAATAAAGAAATGTGAATTAGAGATATAGCAGAAATAGAGAACTAGTAGTGCGCAGGATATTTGCCTAATCAAATACCTTAAACTTATCTCTAATTCAATGATTTTATATGTATACATACATATACATTTGTTTTTGCAGTGATTTAGCAAAAAGTTTTCTCAATTTTAAATTTTTCAGAATATTTAAAAAATAAATCAAGAAAATAAACAAATGTGAAATCAAACGCCTTAAATTGATTTGTAATTCATATGTTATACATACATTTGTGTTTGCTGTGATTTAGCAAAGTTTTCTCAAATTTTCGCTCGATTTTCACACCTTACTTAGCCGCAAGTTCACTTGACCTTTGGCCTTTAATGGCCAACGAGTTGCTCACAAATTTGGTAGGTCAACTTTTTGGACTGTTGCTGTCATTTCAATCATGCAGCCAATGTCTGGGCCATTGTCTCGCTCTTGCTCTTGCTCTCGCTCGGGCAACTCCCCTGGGCGTCTATGAGAGCTATTTAACTTTTAATCCATCTGAACGGTCCTTATTCGCGTTGAGTGCCGAACGCAATGAGTGAAAAATGTTTTCAGAATGGGGGAGAAAAAAAACGCAGTGTAATGCGAAAATGGTAGATGGGACAGGGAAATGCGGACAGACAGTCGCCTCTTTGTCTGTGTGTCTATCTGGCTGTCTGTCAAGTCCCATCGATGCCTGAAAGCATTTCATTATATTTTACATTTCGCATTTTGTGTTCCCGTGGGGCAAAAGAAATAAAGCAACAGTGGGATTCGTGGAAAATGTTTGTATGCATTTGTTATTGCTGTTGTCTAAAAGCATTATAAATCTGCGCACAATTGTGTAAATATCTTGACAGGCGTTGCCGTTTTCTGAGTAAATTGTATAATAATTTATTTTAATTGGCAAAAGCCAAACGCAGCCATAAAATAAACAAACGGCTCAAAGTCACTTCTCTCTCTGTCTGTCTGGAATGAGACATCAAATTACGCAGCCCTGATGCGGTTTTCATTAGTCTAATTGTAAGTGTAGGATGGGCGGGCGGAGAGGGGGACTCGTGTGCTCCATGGCGGAGTCGTTAGCTGAATGCCCGGACCCTCAGTGATTAGCCTTACCTTTTGGCCAGAGCAACACAAAAGCCCACACGAAACGATGCGTGACAGTGTTAAATTGTAAGTCATCCGGCCCGAACGCATGTGTGTGTGTGTGTGTGTGTGTGTACTTTGTGTGTTTGTGTGTGTATCTGTGTGTGTGGCTTTTAATTAGAGGCAACTAAAGGGATTCCACCCTTCACAGCAAGTGCACACACATTAACATATGACGAGCAGCTAAAATGGCAGATGGTTGCGGCTCGAGGCAATGATACTAATGTTTGTTTAAGCCAACTAACAAACTTGGCCAAATTAGCCGAAACTGAGGTAGGGCCGAAAGGTAGAAGGTAGAAGGCTTTGACTTGTTACTGTGCCACTTTCAACTGGCATTTTCAGCTTGTACGCCCAGCAAATCAAGACAGTTTCCAGCGGACAAACAAACTAACAACCAAAGCTGGCCAAGAACTTTGTTTATGTGTGTGCGAGTGTGTGTGTGTGTGTGTTTGTACACAGCAGGACCCTTTAGTTGTATTTTATAGATGAACTGCGCTGCAAAGTACATTAACTAAGTTTGTTGTTTAGAATACGCTACAGCTACTCAATGAACTTTCAACCTGAGCTTGAAGTAGCAAAACTTGGCTACAAGCAAACAATGTTTATGTAAAGCTTACTTTCAGTATTGACCCATTGAACTTCTTAACATTAATGACGAAGTTCGTTCTTGAAAAGTTGTGGCTACTGCATGAGAAAAACAGATTGCACAACTTGAAAAAGCCAGGGAAAATACATAAAAGCAAAGTGTTTGTATAAAAATATTCCTCATACTCATATAGAGTGTAAAAAACAATTTGTTTCACAATATTCATATTTTATTTTAATTCATGCATTTATTTATGATTTTTTTTCACAGTAAGCAGCTTATACGCTGTTTTTGCAATACTCGGCATATTTATGCTGCATAACACTCATACGCCCTGTGGAGCGCGTAAAGTGCCGCGCAAGCCCTTCACATTAAAGTCCAATAAAATCAATTAAATTTTCAACAGGCAGATAGCAGCTATACTGCTAACTAGATGTGTGTTGAACATATGCACCCCGTTGTGTCACGCCCTTGTTTTCAGCATTTCCATAATTTTATGCACCCCTCAAAACTAGCCAGCATAGCAAAGGGGGCGAAATGTTTTCAGATGCCCAATCTATCGTTCTCTACCGCTCCTACTACTCCTTACAGAAGGTTTTTATATGTTTCTTAATTTTGTGGAGCTGTCGGAGTGAGTCAGCATTGTGTATCCTGGCACTAATTTGCACTGAATGTTGAATAGATCGAAAGCTGGCTAATAACTAAATGGAAATATGATTTTAAATTGCATTCCAAGTATATAGGCCATATATTTATAATTAAATATTTAACAATAATAATGATATATGCATATTTGCTACTTTAAGCAGCTGCGTTCGTCTTGGCGCCATAATTTATAGAAGTTGCCATTAAAAATTACAAACGTTGACAGCAGCACGTTTCGCTGTTGTTGTTGTTGTACGTGTGTGTGTGTGTGTGTATTATTTATTTAGTCGTATAACGGCAATGTGTTGGCTCCGTATTTATTTTGTCATACGTGCGCAACACAACAAATATTTACAATTATTTATCATATATATCAAGAGCAACATTTGAACACAGCCTCAAATTGTTGTTTGAGTTTCGTTATTCGCACGCACAAATTTCGTTTGTGAAAATCGGTAAATGTAAAAATGCAAATAAATCTGTACGAAATCTGTGAAGCTGTACGTATTTTGTTTGCAATTCAGCTCAGTATCTAGATTATTTGATGCTGTATAAATACATTTGCATTTGCGAGTACATTTGCCAAAGACGAGTTCAGATGAAAACACATGCCAAATTGATTGCTTTACGGCTCATTTTGTTCGCTGCTCGTTAAAAAATTTATTTCACTTTAGCTTCAGCTATATAAATAATGATAAGAAGGAAGCAGAATTTCCATGCGAGTGCGAATATGTCATAGGGAAGTTCTTTTGCTATCTAATGTATATTTAGTGCTGCCTTTTTACCGCTGCCCTCTGATAGGTGCGATTGGAGGTGTGTTTTAAACAGACACAATTCTTATTATTTGCTTTTTTATAAAATGTTATTCTAAATCAGTTTAATTTGTTTCTGAATTTTAGGGAATTTATATTCTTTTGTTTATACATTTTTTTTTAATTACTTATATATCTATTATATATTATATTATATATATTATTACTATATAATATATTTTTTACAGAGTTTATATTTTTACAGAGCTTATGTTGCAAGGCGTTTGATATGAAACCACGTTTTATACGCCTTTTAAATCCCCTTTTTCCAGAATTGTTGACTTTTTATACCCTGATCCCATTAAAAATTAGTTAAAAGGGTATAATGAAGCTGTACAAGACATGTAACACACATAGGGAAACGTCTCCTATCATATAAAGTGTATGTATTCTAGAACACTTCATCAGCCCAGTCGATCTAGCCATGTCCGTCTGTCTGTCCGTCCGTCCGCCACGCGGATATCAGAGACTATAAGAGCTAGAGACTTTATATTTGGAATATAAGCTCTTGAAGTCCCGGGACAGATCAAGTTTATTCATTTTATCGATAGCTCATCCCGCTCAAAAGTTATCGATAAATTTCGATTAGCTTTTTTTTGTGCATACAACTTGCAGTATGTGTGCTTGTATGTTTATACACTGATAAGTAAGTATGAAGGCATGTTGGGACTGGGTTTAGTGGGGCACTCCCAACCAGAGCACTCTTACTTGTTATTTATAAAAATTATCTAGCATTCGTATTGAGTTTTATTTGCTCGCACCGTTGGATATAAAACCAACATTTTCACGCCTTTTTAGATCCGCTCCCCTCCAAACTGGCCTAGTTAGCCTGATGCATCTAATTCCTTTTGGTGCTAGGTGTTTGCCACTCAGTGGGGGGCTTGGGCTTTGGTGTCCAGCAATCAGGCATTGCGTGCGCTGTGCCATTAATTGCAACGTGGTAAACACTTTTTTGTGGCCCAACACAAACACACCTTTCAAATACACTTTGTAGTTGAATTTCAATTGCTAAACACACACGCACATACGCACAGTTGCCCCCTAATGCCCCAATGCAGGCGCAACAAATTAGTTCACGTGTTCTTTTTGTGCGGTTGCGCCCCGAAAAAAGAAAAAAGTAAATGTGTGCTATGCGCGTTAGAACACGCCCCAAATGCGACCCTCAACGATGGGTTTTTCCGGGTTGGGTGGATTGGTTGGTTGGATTTTTGCTGGTGCCATCGCATGCGTTGCTTGCAGAAATGATTTAATGGCCATAATGTTAGTTGAATGGTTAATTCACTTACGTTTATGGCCAGCAACAGCCTCATCCTCAGCCCTCAGACGGACTCCAACTCGGAGCTGGCCTCTCCAGGGAGCTATCGTGGCAACATATGTCTGACAAGGGCAATGCTGCACTGAGGTTGCGATGCGGTTCGCATGTGTAATTATTGTTTAGATTTTATTCGTAGTACGTTTGGTGTATGTTGTAGTCTGCTTTAATGTGTTTATAACGTATGAGTAATGGGGCTCCTTTGTGGCTACTCGACTGCTGCTGGTGTTGGCTGATTTGAGGCTCTTGTGTGTTTTAATTAGATGTGAAAGCCTCGGCCGGCTGCTCGAGACGAATGTCATCAATCTCCAGAGGCATCTGCTGCTGCTGCTGCTGCTTGGCCACGCCCCCTAGCAGTTCATTTATTATGCGGACTGCTCCTGGACCCGCCTTACACTATCTTTTCTCGCAGTTCTCAATTCGAAAGTTCACGCATGTGTGCCGTGGCAGTAAAAACTTTTTCATTAGTGTGAAGCATTAGGGCCAAAAAGCCATCAAGTAGCTGCTGCCAGCAACAAGCATGGGCGGCACTTCTCTCAGGGTCACAGCTGGCTGTACCAGGAACCCCTAACTCCTGGCTCCTGTCTCCTGTCTCCTGTCTCCCGTAGGAGCCGAAGCTCTTGTAAAAGAATACATTTTAAAGTCGCCCAAAAACAGAAACAGCCAGTGACAATTGACAGGGTGTAGGAACACACACACACGTGTCTCCTCGTCCTGTAAATGTTGATGTAGTAAACGCGCCCTGAATGACAAACCATATACACATATAAATACTTTATAGGGCGTTACGTGAGTCGAAAGAAAAGCTGCAGGCAAAATCTCTGAGTACATGGAATATTTGAGATGTGTTCATTTGATTGCCACACATTTGCTTATTAAGATATTATAGAATCTTACAAATATTAAAAACGATATATTTGCAAATGCTGTTTAGGTTTTAGTAAGAAATTTATGCATATATATAGTAATACTATAATTGGGTCTATTATTATATTACTGCAACTCCAACATTTACTCATTAAAATATTGTAGAAGTTTACACATATTAAAAACGATATATTACTGTTTAATACTATTATAAGTTTAACTAACTTTATTTCTGCGTCTTTGCAATAATAATATACATTTATAGTAATTTTATAATTGTGTCTACTATTCTATTGTTTCCAACTTCAGCGATTAAGCAATTGACACAGCTTTGCGCTCAAATTAATATATATATATCCATATATGCATATATTACGCATATATATGCATATATAATATTGTCAACATATTGTCTGCCCAAATAAGGCTTTTATTGCCACAATTTACATGCGGCACTCGCTTTTCTTTTATTGAATTTTAAGCAGATGCCGTTGAAAGTGACAACAATTGCTGTGCGGGGGTGTGCGTGTGTGTGTGTATGTATATGTGTGTGTGTGTGCTTTGTTGTGCGGCAGCTGCACGAAATGATTGCAATATAAAATTTCTGCGCAGCAAATTGAGAAATAATGCAAATATTAAAAGCAATAAAGTTGCTCTTAGCAGCCAAAATGAACATACTGCAAAATATGTATATATGTATATATATATATATATATATATGTGTGCGCTGTTTTGCACTTATATTCTAAATTGACAAGTCCATCAATGGCGACAATTTAAAACATCAGCATTTGCCGGAAGTGAATGCGGATGGGCACAATTAGCATATGGACTGCAAGGGGGATCGTTAAAGGGGAGAGTGGGGGCTCTTTGCATCCGTTTCTGGCGCCGTTTCAAATTAATTACGCCAATGCACATGCAAAAACAACAACAACAAGAACAATAAGGACATGAAGAATGGCAGGCACACTTGCGTCATTTTACCAATTGTGCAAACACACACAGTGGCATCACACACACACACACACACACACACACACACACACACACACCAACACACACACTTGCATACACACACACTTGCTCGTAATGAGGACCACAAAAGTTTTGGTTTGTCTGGGGCTGAATTGTTGCTTGTTGTTGCAGCAATGGCAACTTCCGCTGCAGACTTGCGGCTGCAAAATCACATCAGCAACAACAGCAGCAACAATAACAACAGCAACAACAACTAAACAAACAAAACTTGTGCATTCGCAAGGACTTAAGTTGCTCAAGTGAAATTCTATTATTTACTGCTTAACAAGTTTCGAATTGCACTCAATATGCATTTAAAGTCCTGGCCCAAGGACAATCTGCTAGCAGGCAAACAGAAACAAATTATAATGATAATACATCATTAACGCCAACACAATCTTTGCCTATATATATATATATATATTAAGTCATATTCACACACAAATTGCTATTCAAAGCCGATGTCAAACTACAACAATGACATATTCCAAAGTCTAAGGCAGGTTTGTTAATAAATTAATTATCAGCATATGCTGTTGTTGTTGTTCCTGTTGTTGGGTTTGACTAGAACAATAAGCACAAGTTAATAGCTTAAGCCAAATATTCGTACATCCAGTTGACTCAACTGCGAATGTTAACAAAGCAAATGTGTCCTGTACATCAATTGTTTATTTCTGGCTAGAGTTTTAGTCAAGTTCAGAACCTTTTCATGTTCTCGCTTTAATTGTGTTTTCTTGTACAAGTCAAAAGTGTGAGAAGTCGAGAAAACAGCCGTTGAGAGCTAAATGTTGTAGTTTTAGAATATAATTGTGGGTATGCTTCTAAATGATTGACGGCCAAAGTTTGGTTTAGAGTTAAAGTTTGAGAATATCAGAAATTACTAAACTAGTAAACTGAATCGGAAATTTGTGTGGAAATTGTTCTAAATGATCAAAACATAATAAATAAACATATGCACCTGAGCAACGAAAGCTTAAATAAAAAATTTGTTGGCAAATTAACCAAACTTAATACCAAAATTTGCGGGAATTGCTCTAAATTATCAAAAACTGTCCATCAATAGCTTAAATAAAATATTTTTTGGGAAATTAACAAACGAGCAAGAAATCTGAATCACTGAAGTATTCATCATCTGTGTAATCTTTAGCTGAAATGTCCCATACTTAAAAGACGTCTATGTTATAGTTATCATTTGCTTACTAGTCTAGTCGTCAACTAACTGCCCGGAATGGCACATTCATAAATCGTATCGTCCAAAGTCCCAAACCCGTTGATTAACGCACGACAAATGTGTTTACGTGCTGCGATTGTTGATGATGGATTTGGAATGGAACGGACACAATCGAGTAGAAGGGCGAAATTCTGAATCACTAGCTAACACAACTGACTATTCTACAGATACAGTATCTAGTTTTGCGGTTGGGCTCTGATTAGACACAATAATAGTGTTGATTGCTCAGCTGATTGGCCCACACTTCCTGTGCGGTCCCAAACGATGTAAATTTGATGAATTTCAAATATACACATGCATATATGTATGTATGTACGTTGTGAGTCAGGTGGCTCCCAGCCCCAACCCCCCTTTTAGATTGTCATTGCCAAGGGTAGCTTATGGCCTATTGTGCAATTTTCTGGGTCATGAAGTTGACTTTTTAAATTTACTGCTCGCTTTTGCAAGTTGGGTTTTATGTTTGGTTTGGCTCAACGATACGATATCGAAGCGAAAATGCCAAGTGTACATTTGCATTTTTATATGATTTAGGGCAGGCCCAGGACTCAAATATATGTGCCGCATTTTTCAAAGCAGACCATTTCAAGATTTATGCGAAATTTGAGCGGCAAAGATTTTATCGGTCAGCTTGCTTTCAATTTATTTCTGCGATGTGGTTTCCTCTAAGCCTGTGGGAACTCTTTGATACTGACAACCCACTTGGAAATACCTAAAGACTTAAGTTGTAATATATAGTTATCCATATATTTTGTTTCTGTCCGCTTAGCATGTTTTAAAGATCAAAAAGTGGAAAATTCTTGAGTCAAGTAACAATTCTTATAATATTCCCGGAAGAAAAATAATAACTGATACATTTACTCTCTCTGCTGATATTTTAGAGCTCTAACTTCAGACATTGATTGAACTTATACCTGATTTTTGTTTTCTCACACAATTCGGTAGTTTATAATATAAGCTGTATATTATAGGCCATCATAAAGATACGCCCATAAAGCGACGAACTTTGACTCCGTTTTTAGCTACTTATCTTATTTTCACACTAACCATAAAAAAGCTGTCATGAATTCAACGAATTGTTATTTCATTAAATAAAAGCGTACGCGAAAGTAAAATATACAAACAAATTTATATTGCTGCAATAAACAAAAATAATACCAAGATCAAGTAGACTTATAGTTTATGAGATATAACACTCTTTTGTTATTATAATGCGCAAATTTGGCAATTTATGAGCTTTTTATTTGGTTTTTGTTATCAGCGGTGCAAACTTTCTACTATATGCAATGAAAAGGTTTAGTTAAACACGATACGCAGCTGAAATAACATTTTCGGGTAGTAAGTTAGCCAATTACTGAGAAGTGTTTAAGAATATTGCTAAAACGGGATACGTTAGCCAAAAAGCAACGCTTTAAAGTTCCGCAACTCTTGATATTTCGTTTTGTATTTCACTTGTGGGTGGTGCAGGGAGTGGGGGTGGGGCAGCTCTCGGGTTTTTCGCAATTTTCAGCGTTTTTTTTCAGCTGCCCTTCGCTTTCCATTTCACGGCCAAGAGGACTCGACCATGCAAAACTCCGGCACTAGCTGCATACGGTGCCCAAGCCACCAATAATACTCGCAAAATGATTTTTCGGTTTGATTTCGCTGTAAGCCAGCTACCCCCTGTATACCCTGTACTCCCCTATGCCCCCCGTACTCCCCTGGATCAGTCGTGTGCTGGGCATTCATGATTTTTCATTTCATTTTCGCTTATTGCTTACTGTTTTCGTTTTGTTGCTGGCTTTCCTATTTCTAATTTTGTGTGTGAGGATTTCTCTTTCACAACAATATAGTTTTGCGGCTGTGTGTGTGCGTATGTGTGTGTGTGTGTGGCATGGGTGGGTAGTGTGGTTAGTCTGGGTGTGTGATATCTTTGCATGTAAAATAAAAGCTTTGCTGAAATTGAAAAACTTTTTCAATATATACTTTTTCTTCAATTGCGCATCTGCACATTCATATGTAAGCGTATATAGATCTTTATTGTTTCATTTCAATGCTTTTTATGCGAAGAACTGCATATGTAAATTGATTGGCTCGGTCGTAGCTTTTATGATTTCCCAGAGCCAGAGCCAGAGCAGCTTCTCTTCACTGACCTCAAAGGACTATCATGGCAGTAACCTGACACGCTAGCCTTAAGGCATTCAATTCCAACGAAATATATATATTAGGAGCATGTGGACTCGGTTTTCAATATGCAAATATCAATTTGTATTGGAGAATGTGGGTAGACTTGCCTAATTAATTATTTAGGACTTTGACTACTCCAAATTAGTTGTAAGAATGGTTTTGTGCTAAAAATTATGTTATGTTGTAAGATAAATCTTTTTTTTTACAATTTTATATAATATATTTGTATTCAATGCTTATTACTATTGGAAGCGTTAACAATCATGTAAAAGACATTTATTTATTTTATGATTTGAATTTCCAATGCTACTATCGTATTCATTTAAATGACTTCACTAGTTCCAAACAACAATTGCAAATAAAAGGTTTTATTTCCATTAAAATGTATATTATAAATTTATTACCATTTTTTTGAGAGTTTCAGGATAAGAGGAGAGAAATGATTACTTTGAGACAGAGAAAATCCTGTTTCTTTCTTTTTTTTGCATATGCTAGGATTGTATAGATTGAGATCCCAGCACAATAGATCCAATAAAAATACTTGTATATTCTATATTTTTATACATTCATTGCTCTTGGTTTGGTAACACATATTATCGACAATTACTTGCCCCAAAAATTTCAATAAGATCGGACAATAAACACAGAAGTTATTTAAGATTTAACTTTCCATTGTGTGGGGCTCAGCGAAAGAGCAAGCTAACTGCTTAAACCGCTTGCACTGCTTGTACTGCAGCATGTGTGTGTTTAGAGTAGTACGAATGATTGTAAGGACTGGGTTCAGGGTATCTCCTAGTCGGGCACTCCCGACTAGAGCACTCTTACTTGTTTTTGTATTTTTTTCTCTCTGTATATATTTATAGTTAATATTTATATTTATAATTAAAATTTTAATTGCAAATCATATCCCAGCACATATAAGTTTATCTAGAGATGACTTTTGAGATTCTTGCGCGACAACTGAGCATAGATGGTGCCATGGGGCTTATCCACCGGAATGTAGACCTCGTTGTTCTCCCCTGGCACCAGTTGCTGGAAGGGCTTTGTATCGAAGTTGAAGTAGTGCTTGTTGGGCATGGTCATTGAGACGACAGAGACCTGTGGCACCACGTCCAGCACCTGCTTCTCACTCAGGTAGAGTGTGTGCTGCACTGAGGGCGACGAGATGCCCACACTTGGATCACCAGCAAAGCAGTGCAGCACAATGTCCCGCACAGTCTCCCAGACGTGTCCAAAGTCAACTGAGTCCGTATCCGAGTACTCCCAGGCGCACTCCACAACAGTGCTGAAGATGCGATCATGCTGATCCGACAGTGTGCGATATTCATCGTCCACAAAGTTGACAAACGATGATTGGGTAGTCTTTAATACTCGCAGTCCCTTAATGCCACTGATAACCGTACACTTGGGATCTGTAAATATGCATATAGATTAACAACTGTATTTGAAACTTATTACCTTAGGTTTACTCACCATTTCGCCTCATGATGACATCGCAGTAATGCACCGCAGTGGGCGTAAAGATGAAGGCGTGATTGTGCAGCTGATTAATGCCCCCAGTAGTATCATCCGTGTCCTTGAACTCCTGGTGGGCCATGCGCTGCCAAGGATACGTCTCCACATGCACATGCGCCTCCTCCACATGCACATATTTGTTCAGGAAGTGCTCGGCTAGTATGAGACCAAAGTTCTCGGGACTCTGGATGCCGTGCTTCTTGGCCAGCAGATAGACGGTGTTCTTCTGCGAATCGGTGGCCACCACATCCGAGTTGTTGCCCTGCAGGTAGTCCTTGTTGCTGTAGAGCTTGAGGTGTGTGCCCACCTCTAGCTCCTGAATGTAGTGCACTGGGCCCTTGCGATTCACATGCATCACCTTCACTGCATCCTTGCCGTATCCTTTGTTGGTTATCTCATAGAGGTTGGCTTGCCTCTGATCCACCCCAGAAGTGGGCACTTTCAGGCTGCTGAGCTGTCGTAGTGGAGTTGCGAACATACTGATTCCAATGCTAGTCACTGAGTATTCACAAAAATGCGAAATTGCGCTTTTATACTGCAACTGATTGCCAAAATAAGTCGCAGAAACACAGAAGCAAGTTTAGACAATATCTATGTAATCTGTCTCTCTAGCGAAGAATATAGATAACACCTATTCTTGTTATTCTTGCATATTACTGATTATAAGTAGACCCTGCAAGCTAAATAGCCCAGAAAACAAAAGCAAGAGATGACACATTTCCCAGTAACTTGAATCATAATCATAATCACTGGCCATATCTTGTTGTCATCTGAAATACTATTGCTTAGAATCGCAAAATTGTGTAATTACAAGTAAGAAATCATTCATTGTGTTTTTTCTTATCTGGCTAAGAGTGATAAGCTGCATTTACATACATTAAGTGGCATTTATATCACTCTCTGCTTATTTAACATTTACTAAAGACAATAACACAAATACAATATTTAAGTACGTATCTTGTATTTTTGCTACAGCTAATTGAAATTTTTAAGGAAGGTACTTTGGTGAAATGTTTATAGTATAATCTCGGTGTTTCGGACACCCGCTAATACTAATACCTAACTACTAATACGGATACCTAACTACTCTGTGTTTCAGACTCGAAATTGCTTCAGATTTAAATGCATATATAATATAGAACTGAAACCATGATCAAAACTGTGTCGGGAACAAAAATCCAATCAGTTTTGGGAAAGTTATGCGAGTTTCATGTTTTCAAAGGTGATTTCTAGGGTACCAAAAATAGCTTAACAAGCTAAAATTTTTGTTATTTTCGGCTGATCTTACACTCAAAAATGAACATCCTCAGAATCGACTTTCATATGGAATTTTTTACTAACTATAACACTCTCGATTAAAAATATATTTTCCCATTTATATTTTTTGAAACAAAATTTTTTTCTGAAAACAGTAAGGGGGAGCACATTCTTTTTTTTTCCGCGGAAAAGTACAATATATAAAACAAAATGATGAAACTTAAATGAAGAATAAAAGTAGAGGACAAACCATGAATAAATTGGCCTGGAACTTCAAAATCGGTTCTGTTTTGGCAAAGTAATAACCGTTTTAGTTGCTTGAAAGCCATTTCTATGGACTATTTAGGAATAATTTTCTGCAAGTGCTTAGTCGAAAATTCGAATTTGCTTACAAGTTTAATGCAGAATTATTATAGATGCCAAACCATGATCAAAACTGCCTGGATAACGATAATCGGATATGTTTTGACAAAGTAATGGGAGTTTTAAATCTTGGAAGGGCAATTCTTCGTATCTTCAGTAGTATAATCTTTTCGGCTCCTTATACTCTTTTTACCTCTGATCATTTAAATATGCAACATTGTTGTTTTGAATGCTTAAAAGTATGCAATGCTCCTGGATTTAATTTATTTAGTTAACTAACAGACTTTGATTCTTCTTGAGCCGCATGTTTTTGATTTTAAGAAGTAATTTTCACAATATTCCACCTCCACTGTACATATGTAAGCCTTTTTTGTGGTAATGGCAGTTAAGGATATTTCCGTTGGCTAACGACGAAAAAGGATCTTTTTTAAGCGCCACATAAAAATGACATTTGCTAGAGGCTGTAGCCAAATTACGCACTGGCATACCAAGCTAAACAATACAAATTAAGTGCATTTATACTAACCTAAGAAATGACTCGCTCAGATGATAAAGTGATTAAATTGCAATTTATAATAGCAGTAGCTAATTAAATAAGTATGTTCATCTCTTATGATTCAGAGATTTTAAATTTTGGCAGCTACTGCAAAATGTATAAGATTTAACTGTATGCTCCAAAATACTCTTGATGCGCTTAAAACGCGGCATAATAAGAAAAATGAAAGGGATTGAAGTTAATGTTAATGCGCTGATATTCATAAGCCCGGTTAATGCGGGCCAACAGTTTTACGGCCCTTTTGTCTTTGGGACATTCAGCGAGCTGCCAATTCGAGGCACATTTGAGGCTGCTTAATTACACAGAGCAATTTAATTTTATTTTTCTTTCTGAGCCGCAGCGGAAAAGCGCGCTCACGCATAAGCGCAAATATTGCATCTGCACACAGTGACAGCTGCAGCAAATTGACATTTGTATTAAGAGAAAAGTTGCCCATTTGCCATTTGCCATTACCCATTTTCCACTCCACATTGCAGATTGCGAGTGTTATTATGCCCATTGCCATTCCCGTTCGCATTCGCATTCTGATTCGCATTGTGCAACTGCTTCTTGGCGTGACAGTAAACGACACTTTGTCTGGCACAGTGAGCGTCATAATTTAATGTATGGCGGACGGCGAATGTATAAATAAAAGTTGTCCTGCCAAGAAGTGGAAGCTGGCAGTTAATTTCACGCTGCCAGCCTGCGTGACTGCTCAAGATGATGAAGTGCAGTCGGCTTGGACTCTACACACACAAGACTACATACAGTCATACACAAGTGTATGTGGTATGAATTAACAATACAAGCGAATAGCTTACAACAACATAGAATATGTGTGCCCATTACATTTACATGACACAGGCCGCATTGCTTCTTACCCCGATATACCAGTTGACAGCAATGTGCGCCTATCTTAATTTCGTGTCACACATGAAATTGACACTCATTGTGTGTGCCTGTGTGTGTGTGTGTGTGTGTGTGTGTGTGTGTGTTGTCAGAATTTATAGCCATTTATGAGCATGTAAGAGTGTAATAGGTCTGCCACAACGGGGACAGCTAACACGCAGATAAACTGCACAATTACAAACAACAAAAGCGAGAAAACAAAACTGGAACAACAACAAAAGAAAAACCAAGCTTGGCCAAAAAGTACTTAGATAAGGTGCGGGTCTAATCTCAGCTTTGATTGCCCTTCCATAAACATGCTATTGTGAAAGAGAAACTGGCCATCACGTATACGCACTGCGCTTGTGACCTTGAGCTAGCTGCTGGCATAGGTGTATTCGGCACAGGTATTCACAGTATTCATCATGCCTCAAGCATTCAGGCAGAACATGCATTCAGCCATGGCACAGGATATAAAGCCCATTAGCTCTAGCTACGCAGTTCGCAGTTCGAGTGCTGCCCATTATTGTTATCGTGTATCGTGTACACATCCGCATTAATTGTTCCTGGCGCACAACTTCATCATCAAGTTGGCCCCGGCTTTGTGCTTCTTATCAGTTTGGCTTGCTCATTAGCTCTCTGGCTTTTCGAACATTCAGCGAGTATTCAGCAGACGCCCTGGTAGCCCACTCTCTCTCTCTTTCTCACTCTCTCTCCCTCTCTTTCGCACATGCGCAATGCGCTCTTGCTCTCTTAATGCTTAACATTTAGTTAAGTTTACACGATGAAGTTCCAGATAATACATCTAATTCTCTTTTTACACGGTCTGAAAATACAGTTTTTTTTTTAAATTTTTTACATGATTTGAATCTTCAATTTTTTGACAAATTTTAGTTTTGCGATATTTCTTCAATGTATTTTTTTAAACGGTTTTTTCTACACGGTTTTTTCTGGAACGAATCAACCGGGTAAAAAGAGAATATTGTGTACAGCTAAAACCTTTCAATACAGCCATGATTTAAAAGCGTTTTCTTTTTTATATATATATATCATCATCTTGCTGTTTTATTTGATTTGAACACAATAGTACAACTAATTTGATGTTAGACGCCGATTAATGAAGTATTTTGTTTTGACATACAAACATTTGATACAAATATTCGGTAGTTGCTGGATTCAATTGATTGAATGAGAGTTGTCAATAGTAATACAAAAATATAAATAATTTTAAAAATATGTAAGTATATAAATCCAAAAAGTAATTATGCATAATTAAATGCTAAAATTTATGTTACAACATATGGCAATTTGTTGATGGGAATGTTTAAATAAGTGTAGGAGCCTATTATTTGCTATAGTACAGTAAACTAGAGTTGAGTTAGTCTGCATTTTGTTTTGAAACTCAGAATCGTAGATGGTTCTAATGACACTACATAGTAGTTATTACTGGGCGGTGAGCTAATACATTCTGCGGCATTTGGGTGGGGCTGGGTGGTGCACTCTCAGGTTTCGCTGTTCTAGCCGCGCCAAGTCAAAATGCTCCAGCCACGACTCGGCTTCTGGGTGCTGGCTGCCTCCGCTGCATCAACTACTGCTGCCACCTGCTGCTGCTGCTGCTGCTGCTGCTCATTGGGTGTGGGCTCTATGTAGGTGCGTAGTATGGTATGCTTCTGTACGGACTTCTCAAACTCCGCAGTGCTAGGCCGATACGCCTCGAGTTTGTTGTGCTTATACTGCCCGGACTGGCGCTGCTGATTGTTCTCCGTTGTGTAGGCCTGGCTGCCGCCACGCGACTTAGTGCCAAAGGAGCTGCTGCTGCTGCCGCCGGACGTCGGTGGCGATGGCGCTGCCTGCTGGGTGAATTGGTTGGTGTTGGGGGAAGAGGGGGGAGAGTAGGCAAATTGGGTGTGGGGATTATTGTGATTTCTGTTGCTGTTGCTGTTGCTCTTTAGGTTTGGTAATAGGCTCTTGTTAATGTTGTTAGTCGGCTTGTTGTTGTTGTTATTATTGTTTTGGTTGTTCTGCTTGCTGTTGTAGCTGTACTCATACGTTTCAATTGTATTGCTGCCGTAGACGCTGTTCGAGACCGCCGGAGCTGCGCCGGGTGCAGCGCACAGACCCTGATAGCGCGATGAGGGCTTCATGCCATAGGTGGAACACGCGGGCTTGCCCACCTCGTAGGGATTGTAGCCGACGACGTTGCCACTAGAAGAGAACAAATCAGTTAGAGCTTGCTGGGTTTGTTGGCATCAGGCATTTGGACTTACCCAGGTCCATAGTTGCACACGTAGAGCTTGTTGTACTTGATGTTGTCCTTGTACTCGGCAAAGCCGCAGCCCACCAGGCTGGTCTCGCCCCAGACGAGCTGCGAGTAGTGACCCGTCTTGGGCGACCAGGCATCGCCAAAGGAATACTTTTGCACCTCATTGAACCAGTTCTGAATGCGCGATGGAAAGTCGCCATCGTCTGCCTCAAGTGGTGCAGTGCTCCAGATTACGGCCAGATTTTGGCCCATGGTAAAGCGATCTGTTAGTTGAAATAAGGATACATGTGAGTAAAAAGTGATCTGCAGAGTATAACTCTGTATACAATACTACATGGCGTATGAGTAATATAAGGCATGCTGGTTAGTATTAGTGTTTTATAGCGTTTCATGCGAGATCACCAGATGGGGATGGGGTGGGGAGTACTTTACCATAGTCTTTCGATTGATAACATGCAAACCAGTAACCCGAGCTGTCGTATTGTGCTTTTTTAAGTGGGGCAACTTCACCGAATGGCTTTGGGTGCAAAAGGGCTACTTACTTATTGTGCGATGCGGATCGTGCCGGAACTGGCAGTTGTCGGCCCATTGCTGGGCCCGGGCCGCCAGCTCGTCATCCCAGACGATTTCGCGCATGTTCTCGGCACCCGGCTGGCCCGGATAGCGTCCGGTGGCGACTAGCTGCCGGAGGCGATTGTGTTCCTGCAAGATGATTGATCTCTCCTCGCCGCTGATGCCCGATGCTGAAATGATTAGGTCGAAATTAGCATAAAATATATTAGAATATGTAGATGAGTTTCGAGACTGGAGATTTGAGTTGGGGACATGCTATCATTTCTATTTTTGGCGCTTGTATCCAAAATATTAACTTTTTTATTATGCGTGTGTGTTTTTTTTTTGTGGGTTTTGTATCGACATGGCTTAATGATGCTTTCTGCTGGCACTTGAAACTCTCATGGAAGCCGGTTTTGCTTTTTTCTTTCTTCTTCTTTTGTTTTTTTGCTGAAATTTCATTCAAGTCTCGCTGAGGTTTTAGGCGACTTTTAACGGGCCATTAAAATTAACATTTGCTGTGTTTTATTTCTGTAGTTTATATAAGTGCGTTAATGGGCATATAGATCCGTTAAATTATATAATGTATAGGCCAAATTGGGAATTAGTATTTAAGCACATTTACTTGACTTTTTATTTGTGTTTGCTGCAAAGAGAACCTGTTTTTGCTTTTTGAATTAGAACAGCCGAATACAAGTTGAAAGAAATCAATAAACATTTAAAATAAAAGCGGCGCGTGCTGCTCAAAGGCGTCAATTAAAAATCCAACATTTGTCCATTAGCCAATTTTTTTCTTCTCGTGTTTTTGCTTGTTTTTAATTATTTGTGCTGTTGAGAGTTCTGCTTTTCGGCGCCTGACACCTGACTCATGATATATTGGTGTGAAGTGTGTCAGCAGCAACAACAACAGCAACAACAGCAATTGGCAGACAAATTGGCTTGGAACAACACGTCGGCTAAGCGATTTGAAGTGTATCAAGTTTTCAGGTTGAATCTTTCAGTTATAATCCCGAAAACTTAATGCCAAGCATGTGAGGCAGTAAATGAAATTGCCGCCGGGTGTTAATTAGGCCGGTGTACGTGAGCTTCATAAATATCTGTACATATATGAAGGCAGGGAAAACCAAAGGGCCCAAGTCCTTGGACTGGGCGTGGCAGACTGATGCTGCCGCATTTCATTTAAATAATTACGAGCGCTTAATAATTTTTAATAATTATAATAATAGCTGAAGCGATGGGCGCTGATTGCGCTGCAAAGACGTGAGAGCATTCAAGACCGGAGTGATCAGTGATCAGCTTCCTATAGTCCTCTCCTGACTGCGGCCCTGGCATCAGCAGCGGCTGCAGCAGCGGTCAAGTGCAGCAACGTGCCTCAGACAACTTGACGCGGCCAATAAACAATAAGCAACAACAAAAGCGGAGTAAATAAATTTACAGCTACGCTTTGCTGGCGTTCGCACAAATATGGGTCTAGATGTCAATAGAGCTGCCCAAATTGCCCAGTCGCTGCTGCTGCTGCGGCTGCTTCTGCTTTTGCTTCTACTTTAGCTGCTGGAAGTTTAGTGAGTGTGTGTTGTTTTGTCAAGGTTAGTGCGGTGACTAAAAATAGCAGTGAGCGAGAGCGGCTTTTGCAGAACCCGTTGAGCTTCAAACCCAACCGCAGCTGTCAAATTAAAGACGTGTTAGTCTTATGCTATATACCTATACACACATATGTATAAATAGCGTATATTTACATAAATATCAGTTTGCAGCATTGAGGCGAACCGGTAGGCAAATCAACGCACTGCCCCCGACTGTAAGGCTATAAGACTGTGTGTCTGTCTGTCTATCTGTCTGTCTGTCTGTTAAGTCAATATGCATCAATCACTATGCCTGAGTGCATCGGGGCGCTATGCAAATTTTGTGAACTACCTTCTCTGACAAATTGCACATAAAGCTGTCGATCAGTTTCCGCAAACAAGCTGCGGCCCCACTTTACATATGCTTTTTAGCCGGTGCAATAAAATATGATCAAGACTGCGCTGAACATAATGTTGACAACGCAACGTCAACAGCTTCCAATAACTTTAGCCGCCGCCGCCGCCAACGAAAACGAAAGACTTAAGCAACAAACGTGAATGGGCCGGCGAGACGAGACAAGCGACAAGCGACAACTTGAGACGCCTTGGCTGGCGGCTCTCTGGGGCAGACAGACAGAGTGCAGCCAGCAAATGCCAACAATATGTTAACAAGTGCTTAACTGCAGTTGCTGCCAGGCGTTGACTTCACCTTGAACAACGAACGAGAGGGCTGCAACGAGAAGTTGCCAGGCTCCAGTTGCCCAACAAAAAAGCAGCACTTGGCCAGCAAAAACAAAAACAGCAAAACTAAAGAGCCTCTGACGCATTTAGCTCGAGTTAATTCGCATAGTTATGCTTTATGTTGGCCGCAACATGTTTTGTTTCATTTATCATTTACTGATTATCACCCCAGCTACCCTGTTGTTCGTCGTTCGTTGTTCGAGCAGTTCGACTTGTTGCCTGCGCATCTACATATTTAATTACATTATTAGCACGGCAAGCTTTTGATTGATGCCGCAGCAAAACGTTTTGGCCGCAGACTCGGCTCAAAACTGGCTGGCTATCATTTGTCAAGTGTTGCGGCTGCGACAGCCAACTGTAAATTCTAAATTCTCTCTATTATGATTGAAATCGATTTGGAGTTCGACTACAGCTTGTATTTGTCGTGATGGCATTCTAAGTGAGAAGCTTGGCGTGAGAGCAAACATTAATCAAAAACGCACACGCGCACTATAAAACTCTTTGTTTTATTACTAACACAAAACAACACCCAACTGGAATTCGGTTGTTGTTAACAACAAAAGACGGCGCCTGCGTGTGCAGAACACAAAGCATTCGACAAATTGTTAAGCAAGCGTTTTGGCCATTTCGTTGATCCACTTAGCGAAAAACACAAACGCCTCAATAGCTGGCCATAAAATTAAATGTTTTTATAATCTTTCAAGTGTTCTTTCCAGCAGGTGTCGGTTCTGTGACGCCTTCTAATTAGATGACTTTCAATTATTGTATTCGAGTCTCAGACATACGACGATTACCTTCACGGCTTGATCAGTTCAATGCGCTCTTTCAGATTCACTTTTGCACAGTTTCATAATTGTTATACATTCTGTTCATAAATAATTGCAAATAATTATACGCCTGGCAACATTTTAATGAAATGAAATGAAATATTTCATATATTTATGTGGAACGTTCGGATTTCTCGAGTTGATTGGCCTTTAAACAACGCGAAGCTTATCGTTTGCTAATATACATTCAGAGCGGTATATTTATGTAGTTTTCGTTATATTTTTTTTAGCATTATATAAACTTGAAACTTGAACCGGTTTCATTAGTTTGTTGCTTCCCCTAAACAATTAATTATTCGATTTATGTAATGAGCGGTTGTGAAGTCATTTGAAATGTCAAGTTGCCAGGCAGGCTCACTTTTTTCCAGTGAGTCGACCAAGTTCTCGAGCACACCTCGCACATTTGAGCATTTGAGCATTTTGGTGTGGCTTTCGCTAAACGCTAACTAAACAAAACATTGTGTACGCAAATATTTACTCAAATTCTATTGACGAGCAGCTCATAAACACTTTTTGCACCATTCATTCATAAAACAAATGACAAAAACGTGCCTGAAACAACAAAATACAAATATAAAATGCTTTAAAGGCATTTAATACAAAATACGAAAATAAAATAAAATGCTTTTGTACTTCTCAATCTATTTATGCATGCCACATAAGCAATTTCTATTTTATTCGGATTTTTAATGCCCCAAATCAGGCTTATAGCATACAAATCGGATTCAAACGACTCACAAATTAGGGTGGGTCATTGTTTGTACTTTATTATTATTATTATTATTGTTGTCTACCTACCGATTAGCTTTCCATGGCAGGCAAATGCCACTCCACAGGAGATCAGCACAAGGGCCAGCGGAAGTAACGCACTTTGCTGCATCATCATTTTGATTTGTTAGATTTTGGTTAGATTTGCTTAAACGATTCACTTGTTAAGCGCTGAATTGCACTTAGTTAAACACTTTTTGACTTCTTAATCAAATATATAAGCTTTTCATAAACGACAGCCTTATATTCAATGCATACACTTTAGATTTAAATTCAATTTAACAATTTTCAATTTGGTTTGCCGCGCTTGATGCGAATCACAAATGAGGGGCGAAAGGCTTTTCAAAAAATATGTCCAAAACCGAAAAGAAGCGACACGAAATTTGCCGACGACTCCAACTCCACTCTCGTGCGTGTAGCTAGACTTGAAGGCGTCGTCTGTTTGATTGGACGCTGGTCGACGCTTACGTTTATATACCAGCAGCGACTCCGACTGCGACTGCGACTGCGACTGCCACTGTCAGCGACAGCAGCAGCAGCAGAGGCAGAGGCAGCAACATCAGCAGCGGCAGAGGCAGAGGCAGCGACAGCAGCAGAGGCAGCAGCGACAGATAACAGAAGAAGCTGCCGATCAACCTGTCGCCGGCTCTCAGGTGAGAGCGAACAGATGCGCGGACTGCGCAGCCAGCTAGCTATCAGCTGCTGCTTTTTGAATGTTAAGCAAATGAAGAAGACTTGTAACATTGCGAACATCAAAGGATACCTAATTTAAAATATACAAATTATTTAAATATTATTTTCGATCAGTTTCTTATTATACACATTTTAATTCAAAAATAGTATACACATTTTAGTTTGAAATCTATTTTTGTTTTATTTCAAATATTTAAAAGCTTCACCATTCTGTTAACATAAAATGTTACTTGTCAATGCTGCAAGGGTTTTGGCAGCTATCATTTGCTGCTTTTTGAATATAAACTAAATGTAGAAGACTTGTAATATCAAGTTGTAAATATGAATGGATGCCTAATTCTAAAATCTTAAAAATATTTAAATACAATTTTCGTTTATTTTCTTATATACAATTTAGTTTAAAATCTGAAAAGAAGCTAAAATGTTAACATCTTCGGCATTCTGTTAACACAAATGTTGCTGGATAATGCTGTAAGGGCTTTGGCAGCCATCAGTTGCTGCCTTCTAAATGTTAACCAACACAGAAATCTTAGCGTGATATAAATATCAAAGGTAACGTAATTAAATACCTAAAAAAGCTTTGAAACTGAAGGCTCTTTAATACAATTTTCTTTAATTCTGTTATAGCTTAAAATCTATTGTTCTTTTCGCTGCAAAGTTAAAAGAAATCTTCAACATTCTGTTAGCATAAAATGTTGCTGGACAATGCTGCAAGGGTTTTGGCAGCTATCAGTTGCTGCTCTTTAAATGCAAAACAAATGTAGAAGACTTCACATATGAAAGGATATCTAGTTAAATACCTAAATACTATTTGTAGCTGAAAGTTTTTAAATAAAATGTTCGTTCATTTTCTTATACGCATTTTAGTTTAAAATCTATCTGAAAGTTAAAGGCATCAACATTCTGTTAGCATAAAATGTTGCTGGACAATGTTGCTAGGGTTTTAGCAGGGCTTAATTTTAAACATTTAATAACCAAATGCAATAGAACATATTTTTTTAAAATATTAAATCAATTTAATGAATACCTTATTCGGCACATGAAAATAATCAACATTTGAGTTACAATTAAAATTTAAAAATACTTTATATGTAAAAAATTAATTTGCCGATTAAATTCATTAGAATTAATTGATCAAATTTAAAATATTTAAGAAACAAATGCAATCAAATATAAAAGGTTAAGAAACATACATTTTTTTAATACTTTATTAATTCAATAAGAATTGTCAACTAAAATTAACTAAAGCCATACAAATATAAAACGCTAAGGAACATATTTTTTTCTTAAAAATATAATAAATTTAATGAATTTACAAGATGTTCGAAATGTTGGCTGCTTTTTGCATATGTTGCTGCCAGCCCGAAAATGATTGTGTTCTTTAATAATTGCCGGCAAAGACATTGATTGAACTTTATGTTGATCAGGCTGCAGCTGGCTGGTTTGGGGCAACAATCACTTGTTTGCTGCATGCCTGCACAAAGGGGCGTGGCACGTTTTGGGGCAGCACTGAGATAAGTTAAAGGGGCAGCGCATGGCCTGCGGCCAGGAGCTTCGATCATTTCGCGTATCATTAAAAGCCAATAAAAACACCCAATTAAATATCGAAAAGCCCAAAAGCGAAGCACACAAAAATACAAAACATGAACGCGCCAGAACAAATCCCAATTGAGCCTTTCACCAGGCAGCAGCAGCAGCAGCAGCAACAGCAACTGCAACTGCGATAAAGTGAGTATGGGGGCAAGAGATATAGTGAGTTGTAGTTGTATATAGTAGGACATGGGTACGTACAAGCCGATACTCGTAAAATTGGACCAGGTTCGCGTTTCCGCTTTGCTTATTTTTCGCACTGGCGATCGGACAATCGGGCGACACGGCTTCTTGCCAAAATAATTACGCGTACAAAGCCATTAACAAGTACAAACGATTGCGCCGGCTTATATAGCCAGAGCCAGAGCGCGATCTTGGCCAACTGGCAACTGGCAACTGGCAAACTGCCAACTGGTTTGAGTCCTTACAACACGAATGCCACACATGTTGTTTGGATTGTGATCAGCGCTGCTCAGCAGAGAGACAGAGAGACAGAGAGAGAGAGAGAGAGAGAGAGAGAGGGAGGGAGGAGACAGACGGCTGGGTTGACGTCTCAGCTGCACTCCTGATTTATTTTATTTCACAAAAGCTACATAAATATTAAAAAAATTATGCTGCACAAAAATATGAAATAAACATACGTTTGTATATACGCTGCCGTTTCATCTTTGTTTTTGGTTTTTTGTTTTGCTTGTTTTCGGCTTTTGTTTTTGCAACTTGTTGTGCCTGTTGTTGCTCGAATGCTAGTTTACATTTCCTACTTAGCCATCCACTTCATTACGTTTTATTTGCGCTTAAACAATACACATTCACACACACGCATGCAGCTTAAATTTAAACAAACATTATCGACCTTCGTTGCCGGCGCCTGTCCGTTCTGAAACTAGCCATCATTGGATTCGGGGTGTTTGCATTTGTATCTGTAGCCCCTCAGCTCTATGTGCTTAGTGCGTACGCATGTTAAGCAAGCAAAAATATAAATTTAAAAAAAGATGCCAGCAGCTCATTTAACTCAGCATCTGGCTGTTATCGCTGCTGTTGTTGTTTTGTTATTTTGTTCTGCTTTATGAGTCAATTTAATGTCTTTGTTGCTGCTACGCGTGCTGTTTCATTTTGTATTCCGTTGCCACCCACCAGCACTCGACACTCGACACTCAACACTCACCATTCGACACTCAGCACTCACTCATTCATTTATTCGTTTGTTCGTTTTAGCTGATACATGTGTCTAAAATAACGGAAGCAACGCCATACATAATAAAACAATATTGAAAACAATAAACTTGCTTACACCGCAATCCTGTCAATATTCATTTATAATCGTCATATTACTAGGAAATCGTCTGCAGCATCTGAAAAGTGACTCATACAAAACACTTTCTGCAAAGCAATTATGAATGCGTATACGTACTGTAGTCCCGCTAATTAAACTGACTCAGTTAACATGAAAAGTGGCCTAGTTGAGATTCAAGTAGTTCATTAGTTCCACACTTATCTGTAAGGTCAACAATGTTGCATAGTCAACACAACATTTCCATTTGATGTTACAATAACTGAACAAGGTCGTTTGCTGATAATTTCTCTAATCGGACAATTTGCTAGTTGAAAAAGTATTTGCACACTTTTGTTTATCTGTGACATCGGTTTGCGGAACTATATATATATACGTACGTATGATATTGTCATTTATCAACAATTGCATTGACCGGGTTGTGGGTGCTGAGCGGCAGGAGGAGGAGCTACCAATGCAAGTAGCCACATCAGTGTCAGTCAAAAACGATGGCGCATCCTTGTCGCCTGCTTCACTTCCGGCGCCCCATCAATCTTACAGCAATTGTGCGAACTGCCCCACCCACCTAAGCTGTCCGGTTTCGTTTCAGAGATGCGCAGCAACAAGAATAGAATTTTTTAAATAAATGCAATGGAAGCGTCGATGGCTTATATTAAGGATATAAAGACATAAGAGGCAATCACAAAATAATTGCATAAATAAATAAATAAAATTCCAAAGCAAAGTTTTCACTGTTGATAGTCCCATTAGCTAGCAATATACTTCAAATAATACAATTTTATTTAAATTACTTCTAAAGTGTACTGTAAAACCTATTTGTACTTACATAAGAATAATTTAAAAATCAGGAAATAAACTGTACACAAACTATGTACAATTATGTATAGAAACTAATCACATAATCACTGTAATATTCCGAAGAAAGAAAAACAACTGTAAGTCACGGTTAACATTTATAAATGAAATGTAAATGCGGCTCATCTCCATTTGATGCGATGACAAAACACTTCCATAACATTTCAATCTTTGCACTTGACGGCAGCAGCGATGCCAACGACTGTTATTAAATATTATTAATTACAATTGAGACTCGTCGCTGGACGCTGATGAAGCAACAACAATTTGACAGCAACATAATTAATATGTCAAATATATATACACATATATATTGTTATTATCGTTTTATAGAGAACATGCGCGTGAGAGTTGCCCATTAAGCAATTGTTGCAGCTCAATTTGAAACCCAATACCATTTAGAATTCAATTCAAAATCGGTCTATATATAGAGCAGCGGCACATATATTGAATAACAATGTGGCTGCTATAAGTAGTTCAGCCAGTGCAATAAAATTTAAGATTGCCGAGAGAAACAGAAACAGCGACTGAAACGAATGAATGAAATGGCCATAAACAGCAAATATTAGTTACCATTTGCGAAACGTTTCGATTCTTATGCTAAATGAATTCATATGCTGATCAATCTGCGCATGATATATGCACACACACGCACACACACACGCACACACTAGTTAGCATATTGATTTCAGATGTTGTTGTGCTTTTTTTGAACTTGTGCCGGCACAGAAACTCAAACTGAAACAGCAACAGAAATCGAGAGGAGCTTGTACATCGTCCATCGACACATGCGCAAATACACACCTTCATTAATTCGCTTTTTGGTAGCCAGTGATTTTCATTAAAAAGCCGTCAGCGTACAATAAATTTTGAGCCGTTTTTTTCTTCTTTTTTTTGTATATCTGCTCATGCTGTGATTTCGGTTTGCTTTCGGCGCTTTTTATACCATACATGTATTGTATGTAGCAGTAGTTGGCTTCATTATGGCCGAGTTCGCTGTATGTATTTATTTAGCGCTGCGACAGGCGACAGAACATAATTCCAACGCTCTTTATCGATCGATTGAATATATGCATACATATATATATGCCATATGTTTTGCGAATATTGATTTATGTGGCATTTGTTTGGATTGGGTTTTGGCTGCATGTTTGCCTCGCTATCTATATCAGCGAATTTGAGCAGACACACAGCTTAATCAAAGCGCAAAGTTGCTACGCACAATTTATCAACTGCTGTCAGCCGGAAAACATAAACAAACATAACATTATAACATCTTTGGAAGACTACAATACACAAATTAACAAACTATTATTACCAACTGACTAACTAACGGTTCCAACTTAGCCACTGCTGGTGGTCTTCGGCTTCTATTGATAGTCGACACGCTTGGGAGTCGCTTGCCTTGAGTCGGATTTGCTCAAACTTGGCACCGGGAACTTGGCACTTGGAACTCGGAACTGGGAGCTGCCTGCTGCCACTGTGTGTTCCATTTAATATCATAATACAACATACTTTAGCTGAAATATATGTATATGCTTTTTATCTACGTGTATTATCTAGCCGATTGTGTGTGAGATTAGACAGACTACTGTTTGCATATGAGAGGTCACACTTGGGTTAAGCTCTGCGGAAGCACTCCGATCTCATTTAATTGATGTGAAAACGTAATTTAGCAAGGGGAGAATGAAGACAGCTATGACGAAACTTAAAGACGCTACTTCTTACATTTTCTCTAGATTAACAACAATATTTTTAGACAGCATCTCAAACTTTCAACTGTTGAAATATATAATATTACGCTACTTCTCTCAATTTCTCTTGATTAAAAACAAAATCATTATCTAGCATTATTTCCAGCATTATCTCCAACTTTCAACTGTTGAAAAGTAATATCATTATATAAAAATCTATAATTAGTTTAAATGATCTTGGCATTCCCGATCGGGAAATCTTCAGAAATGTCTTATTCAGCTTGTGACAAGCCCAATTCCAAAGTTCGCTTATTAATAGCTGGGAACTGATTCAAATAGAACCACAAGATGTCGCCGAAACCAGTTTTATTCTATTGTTCACAGATTCGCTTCTGATTATACATACTGTTAATTACGATATGGTAACTGCCCAGGAACAATACAATTTGGACCATAGACTACATATAACTAATTACGCATAACATCATCTTTTCATTGAGCCTCGTCCCTAAATGATTCGATGCTACCCAAAAGTCTGACAACAGGCACAAATCTCACTGGGACTATGGTTTCACATTGTGTTTCAGCCGGTTAACTGCATCGATGGCCAGCAGCATCCCAACTAGACTGAAGCCCGCCATATAGCAGGTGTACTTCCATTTGTCGTCCGAGTCGCGAAAGGAGAATGGCACCCGAATCACCTCTCCATCATCGCCTTTCGGGTGTCCTGCCGGATTGCCGTTGAGCGCCCTGATTACCAGCGGCTTCCTGTGCAGAATGGTGGAGCCACCGAAGCTGGGCACATCGTGACCGAACTGCTTGTAGCGCATCGATGCCTGGTACTTGGTCCAGGCCTTGTGCACATTCTTGTTCGTATAGCTGACGTCCATGGGCTGCACCATGCGGAAGCGGGTGTTCAGGCGGTTGTTGTAGTGATCCCGCGAGGCACGCTTGTAGAGGATCTTGTAGGCCTCGCACACCTTGACGAACTCATCGGAGTCGCGGGTGCCGAGGTTGCCATCGGGATGGTACTTCTTCGATAGCTCAATGAAGGCGCGCTTGATCTCCGATCCGCTGGAGTTAATCGGCACCTTCAGCACATCGTAGTAGCTGCGATCGCCGACCAGCATCGGGTAGCCAAATCTCGATTGGAAGCTGGCCATGTGACGGCAAGCGGATGGACAGATGGTCCTCTTCTGAATGCCTCTGATCATTTTGAAGAATTTTTAGTTAACCGAAACGTTATAAAACAAACAATTTTATATATTTGACTTTCGTAATATTTTGATAAACCATTAAAACTGACAAGCTTAGCCGATATTGTGCTACAAAATGTATAAACAATGAAAAAACAAGCCCGCAAACTTGTCAACTAGCTCACAGGCTACCCAATTGAAATACTAAGTGGCAACCAGAACACAAGATTAAATATGATATATATTTAAGTATATTGTTAGTGACTCAATGGAATTACTCTGCTGCTTTTCTCACCTACTTAACTACAGCTTCAGGTTCAGGGCCATCAAACGCTTTTTGTCCACACACACGCGACCCTGGCCACAATGTGTAACAACATGGCCAAGCTTGAGTTGTTGGCCCAATACACATTTATCGGATGCATAACCTTAAGCCACTGGCCAACGAACTTGGCAATGAATCAGTGCGTATTTGGCCATATTGGCTGAACCACCTTTAGACACACAGCCTATTTACGCCAATATTGACCCAGAAATCCAGCGAGTGGGAGGCCAAACTGAGGCTCTACGTCATTTCGCACGAGCCGAGTAGTGAAGTGAGTGAGATAAACAATTCCATTGAACTCACAGACAACATTCATTCGCATGAGCAATTGCTTTCTTAGTAGGTGGGCAAATATTATTTACAATAATGATTATCAATAGCTTTTATTCGTTTCGGGCCCAAAAGCGTTGACAATTTCATGCGAATTTCAATGCCTGCAAAATATTTGCACAGCTAGTTAGTTTGGGTTTTGCCTCCAACGAATCAATTATAAAATTGTCAAATTACTCATTAGACTTACATATAGCTGTTCATTCACAAAAAAAAACACAAATCAAGCATCAAATTAGTATGAACATAAATGAAATCGCAAATAAAGATGTTTTATTGTTCATTAGAAAAGACGTAACTTTAGCATTTTGATTCAGTATCAGTATCTTGCCTGCTAATTGGCAAGAGTTGAGTGCTGCTTTTATTCTCTGTAGCGTGGCACATTTGTGACACTTGGCACCACTGTGCGGCAGCGGCCATAAAACATCGACTTGGGCATATTCAATATGTTAATTGATACTAAAAACTTCAAAAAACGCCAATGAACACAAAGTTGGCATTTAAAAATTGAACAATCTCCACAGGCGAAAACTGAAACCCAAATATAATATACCCAAGACAGACCCAGACCCAGTTCCAGGTTAACAAAACGAGAGTCGGGCCATGGCGAAAGCCCTGGCTAAAATGCAAAACAAGAAGAGAAGCAACAATAATTGGAAACAGGTTCTATTGTAGAACTAGCTGGCAAGCTTTTAATATAATACCAATCCGGAGATATACGATCTACGACAAACTGGTGACTGGTGACTGGGAACTGGTGACTGCTTGTCTCCGGCGAACTCTGCCTCATTTGTCTAAGTAAATATTAGATGATATTCAGCTTCAGTTTGGTTTCTATTTATTTTTATATTTATACTGTTTTTTTCTCTTCTGTTTTGTTCTTTTGTCTTTCTTATTTTGATTTTAGCTAAAAGTATTCTGCAACGCTGCTGTCTGTCATTAGATTTGTATGCTGGGTCAATGAACAAGAGGCTATAGCTATGACTGTATTGTATGGTTTATCGATTCGATTTGCTTGGTCTTTAAGCAGCTGAGATTATTCATGTGTCAAGTTGAAGGCTGGCTTATTGTGCAAACCTTTCGCGTGTAAACAGATTCAGTCAGGCTCTTTGATCGACCAGATTATCATCTTTTAGATTGTCTGCGGTACAATTAAAATTGTGTACGCAAAAACCGGCTAGAAACGGAAATTGCGAATTTACTAACAAAACTATAAAATACACAAGAAATTCTTTTAAAGAGTATTTGTATTTGCTTTAATATCGAAAATATATATTAGTGAGCTACATAGTTTTTATATATATGGTAGTTAGGTATGAAATTTAGTTTGTTGTTGTTGTTTTGAGGGTGTCCAGCACGCTGCTCTCAACTTAATCAGCCTTCAGTCGCATTGCGAAGCCCATACTTAAATTCTTAGACATATCTATCCAGACCTTATAAGCTCTATATAGCTCAGCTGCTTATTATTATTATCTCTCTCTCTCTCTCTCTGTCTCTCTCTCTCTCTCTCTCTCCCTCTGTCAACCTTTCAAAGGTACCATGTTTTGCATCTCAGACTCCAGCTGCTCCTTTACCTATACTCAAGTTCAGACTTTTTGTGTTGCTTAGTTGTTTTTGTTGTTGGAAGTGATGTTGTTGTTTTCTTGGAAGTATCTCAATAGGGTGCTTATAAATGATGGGTTTTATTTAATTAGTTCGGCATGATTTATCCGCTGATTAGCCAGGTTCTTAGATACACAAACGCTGAGGCGGCCAACTGCGTCAGTTGCTGCGCAAATGCTGCAAAAGAAGAAGAAATAGAAGATAAAGAACATCAACTTTATTAGATATGCCAGTGCGAAAGCTTAGCTCTTTTATGTGATGAAATAAAACGACGACTGCAACGCCAAAAGTAATTTACATTTACATTTTAATGCTGGGCGGCAGCTCTTAATGAAAATGCATCCATTTAAGTAACCTAAAGCCTGCCCAGATTTAACGAGTATGACGACTAACGAAATGGCAAACTGTAAAAGGTAAATTGACAAATGTCCTTTCTGGCTGGCTTGCAAAAGCACCTTAAACAGGTAAACTGAGAGAGTGGGCTTTAATTTAAAAGTGAGCTGATTAATTGGGGTTTACGGACTGCATACGGAAGCTAATTGCACATAAATTTATGTGCATATTTAATGATATATTCAACGCTTGGCAAATGCGCATAAGTCGGCCATAAATAAGCGATTTTATTTGGTCTTTATCATTATAGTTTTTATTGAGTCCATGTAAAATCGCAGTGCAGCGTAATTACCAACCCATAAAGTTGTTATTGTTGTTGTTGTCGTTTAATAGTTTCCTGAAATGAAAAGACTAATGAATAGTACGAATAGCATTCATCAATTCATCCATCGAATAAGAATAAAAATGGCACTCAATTGTTTTTTGTTTAATACATGATACATAAGTTTTATTTGACTTATATTCATCTTGTTTCGATATACAATATATTCGTATAATATAATTTCACTTAGATTTTGTTCATTTTGTTCTTGTTGTTGTTGTTTTTGTTTTTGTTTTTAAATTTAGTTTTAATTGTTTACAGTTTTTGGTAGATCTTTTTTCTTTTCTTGAATTATAGCAAATCGTATTTAATTTAGCAATTGTTTATGATTGGTTTATCTCTTTGTATTTTCCTTTCGATTTTACTATTTCACTTTTGTTATTTAGCAGAATTTGTTTTTTGTTTTTTTTTAGATTACATATAGTATAATTTATATATATATATATATAAATATTCAGTAAAATGATCCCTACTTTTTGTATGCTCATGACATAATTTTCTATATGTATTCTTATGTATCTTGTGTATACAGTGTTTACATTTTTATTTTAATTTATTTTTTCCTTTCTTACTTTCTGTTTCTGTTTTTGTTTATACCTTAAAACATTAATTATGCTTTTTGTGTGGGTTGTATGCGTGCCTGTATATAAGTATGTCCTTTCTATACCCAATAAATTTAAAGTAATTTCTGCGACAATAATAATTATAATTTCATCATTTGACTATAGACACATACATAAACAAATGCATTTCCATAACGTTCTTAATATACACATACAATTGGTTTTGGTGAACACTAAAAAGCGCCTCACAGAAGATACTCAATTACAATTACAATCAACTAAATTGGAGCTGCCATATATAATAACTGTATCTTTATGTATGTATATAATTTCTCTTATATTTCATTCATTGATTTCATCTATAATTTATATTTATTGGTTTTTGTTTGATGGTGACGTTTGTTCGTTAGTGTAGATATTCTTAGTTATTATAACAATTATTATGGTGAGCTGTTGACTTTAGAGAAATCGGGTTCTTATGTAAGGGTTTGTTTATTATTCATTGCAGAAGATTTGAATATACTACAACAAAAGTAAATTTCATTTTAATAATGTGAATCGTTTGTTAGGTAAACTAGAACTCAAGAGCAGACTCTAAAATAGGATTTTGTATTGTATATGAAATCATATAATAAAATGCTTGGCATGATCAAAAGCTACAGTTGGTTTTTTAGTAGTGAATGTTGACACAACATTGCTATTATTTTATATATATTATTTAAATTTAGATTCTTTTACATTTTTTTTATATTTTTATTTTTGTTTGGCTTTTATTACCACTAACAAGTAAGAACACATATTTAACCACAATTTGTTTTATTTTTAGCATTCGACTCAACAGTTTTACACAACGTCAAATGTTACAGATTACAGTTACAGATTACAGTTACAGATTACAGTTACAGTTATATATTTGAGTTTGTTGTGTCTCTAATCGGCTGCTTAATTTTTACAAATTGCCTACTTAAAAAGTTATAAATCAGAGCCTTACATTTGCAGCTAAGTGTTATTATAATTATTATTATTATTATAATTAATTCATTTTTTCGTTAATTTTTTTGTTTGTTTTGAATTCAGTAATTCACAATTTATAGTTATAATTATATTTAAACTAAATAAACAATAGGCCATATATTGATATGTATTTGATGTTTACACTTTAAAAAAAATCGTGCTCAAACTTTATCAAACATGCTTTTACATTCGTTAAGTAATTGTTGTATTTTGTGTGTGTGTTTCTTTTTGTTTTTTGTTTTTGTTATCATTGTTCTTAGATTGATCTTAGTATTTTCTGGTATATAATATATACTCGTGTTATGCTATATGGGAGTTATATGTAGTATTGTTCTGCTATAAGTTTTTCGGTATGTTTAATCTTCAAATGCATTCCTGTGCTTGGCTTTTAACATTGTGTGTGTATTTGTGTGTGTTTATTTACTTTTGTTTTGCTCTTATTACTTTTTTTGTCTTTTGAGTATATCTGCATTGATCGCAATCAACGTTTAACATTCATTGTACACTTGTCTACCGTCTAGAACTGTGTTTTTTATTATCAGATGTCGTAGCTGATATAATTAGTAACGTTTCCTTAATACAACAAACAAAAAATTCGAACTTTCGTAATTGTATTTGCATTTGCATTTGCATTTGTATTTGTATTTGCAAAGGAAAACCTAAAACCATTAACAACCTAAAAAACGTTGATTATATTTGCATTTCTTTAAGATTTTTTCCTATAGACGTTTAACTAAGACAAGTTGGATTTCGTTTCGGATGGGGAAGAGTTGTGTTAGGGGGTGTTTGGGGGGTGTTTTCAGGGGGTGTACGCGAGTAAATAGTTTCTATGCAGTGTCCTGGAGTTTTGTATGTAAACAGCATAAGTATATCAATTATTTGCATAATTATCATAAGTATGTTTAGTATATCTATTAGCACTATTATGTATGTATGTATACTATATATAAATTCTTTTACAAATAGCAGACTACAATATCAAAAGCACACTGTGGATATTTCGAGTGCTCTTCACTATTAACTTCATATATATCATTAGACGCTTGGAAGAACCGCAACCGAAAATCAGAATTTCAAATCATATCAATTGTTTTATTAGTTTACCAAATTACTGTAGATGCGATTACAAGTTGTGAGATGTGTGTGGGAGTGCATGTGTGTGTGAGTGAGTGTATGTGTGTGTGTGTCTTTATGTATGTATATAAAAATTTAGATCTATAAGCATAACACTTGGAATTTGTCTCTCGTTCGTTATCTCTTTTGCTTCTAAGGCGAAATATTATATTGTCAATTCTTTGGCTTGAGCCGAAAACCATGCAAAATGACAAAATATACTTCTCAGAGGAAGGGGTGGAGTTAGGGGGCGGGGCAGGGCAGATGTTCAATGAAAATGTTCATACAAATCAGAACAGAAAAACATGCTAAAAACCACATTTAAATATTAAAATCTTTACTAATTGGTTTTTGGTTTTCTCTTTATGGTTGAAAAGGCAAAAGGCGTAATTCCTTAATCGTACATACACATATACCTAAAATCCTAATTGATGAATGGACTCGAATCGAATACTGCTCACATCGCCGAACTCTTCGTAATGGAGGTCTACTTTGATCTCGGCTAAAGATGTTTGCAGTATTCGCTGAGCCGCAGAAAGTAAGAAGTATGAGCTGGGAGTGCGATTAACACAACATCCACGTACAAAGGACTTTCCCAAAGGACTTTCTAGAGAACTCAGTAGAATCAAAGATTGTGCAGTTATGCTGAAAATATGGTTGAGGAAGTGTGGGGCATAATTTCAGGGTTAAGGATTAAGAGGGGACCTTCTTGATTCGTTTAAAGCTAATTTTTTTGTTGGAGTTAACAAGTTAGTTTTGTATTTTATTCAACTCTTGCCATACGCAGTAAAAAAATGTTTATGTTTTTAGTTATACGTTTTTTGTTTTCTTTTAAATATTTTTTTAATGCAGTTATCTTCAATACGGCTTGCCTTGCATGGTATAAAAATATAAATGTTCACATATACTTAAAAATCGTTAAGTTATTATATTTGTCATCAAAACGTTTTTAAAAAGTAATTGAATCGATTGATAATTTGTCAAATAAGGTATGAATTCATATTACTTTTTTTGTTTGCAATTAATTAGTTATGTTAAATACGATCTTGTAATCATAGATTCTTGTAGGGCAATGTTGAATTACTTAACTAACTTTGGTTTTCTTCTTTTTTTGTTGTTCTTGTTGTGTTTTCCAATACTTTTCATCATGGTTTAGTTTTAGTTCATAAGTGAGCTTTACTATCGTTGCTTGTCTTTGGTGTTCTAGTAGTAGTTGTGTGTGTTTTTTTCAGAAGATAACAGAATAGTTTTGCATGCTTAAACTAAATGTGAGTCCAGCGTTTTGGCAGGTTGGTACGACAAGAGCCTTAGCACCTACATACATATATATATATATATCTATATATATATACACACATATTGTATGTATGTATATGAGAAGCCTTGTGGCAGCTGCTCTCGAATTTATTTATTGTGCCAGCGTGTGTGTCCTTTGTTAATCCAACCTTATATAGTTATGTATGTATATATATAGTGTCCTAAGTAATTAATTGTTTATAATTCTTGTTAAATTTCACATTGAATTGTCCCTAGTTGCTACAGTTGAAAGCGAACATCGCTCAAATAGGCTTGACCACATTACATATATATATATATTTTATTTACTTACAACTAAAAACAATATAATATTCAATTATAGTTGCTTTCATTTATTTTTTTCCTCTTTAGATTTTTAATTAGATACAATTATATGTAAGAAACAGTTACTGCTCTTTGTTTTTGGTTTTTTTCTGGTTTTTCTTTTATTAATTGTTCGTCTGTTTCTTTATAAGTCCAATACTTTTATTTTACTTATTAGCTGTGTGTGTGTGTGTATGTGTGTTTATAATAATGAGTGTATCATTACAATAATTGTTAATAATAAAAATAACTTAGTTTATATCAGTGTTGCTTACGATATTTAATTTTCGGAAATGTTTTCGCCTCTCAATAGTTGTTAATACATATACGAGTACTGATATGCCCTTAAAATTTATGATTCTTTCTAGTCCGATCCATACGTACAGTGAACTATGTAAGTATATGGATGTATGTATAGTAGGTATTTTTACTTGTTACTTGTTACTTTTACTGTTGCTCTGCTTTGACAATTACTTGATTATTATTATAATTATTATTATTTGTATTTTTATATTTATTTGGAATATTTATTTATAGATATAGGCATACCAAACTTCAATATACAGCACATTTGTTTTTTTTTTGTATTTCTGGTTCGAATTTTGCTATGTGTATAAAACTTTTAGTTATTCTTATTTTCTTTTTTGTTTCTCATTGTGTTTTGGTTTTGGTTTTTTGTCACTAAGCCAATTTGTAAAACGTTTAGTACAAATGCAATAATACATGTACATACATATATGTATACTATATATATATAGATGTATTACATTTATTGTATATATATGTTTATATAATATATACTGATATGTTTAGCCATTTAAATGTTTCATTAGGTTCTCTACAAACTTCATTTTGTGACCGATATTACAAGTTACAAGTTCTCTTGGGCTGCTTGTTTAAAAAAGTTGCAAATTTATCTTTTCGGCTGTGCTCAATAAAACTCTCACAAATACAAATTTTTTGTCGTCTTAATTTTTCCATCCAAATTTCGCTTTGTTTGTCATAAGAACATTTTTGGTGTACCCAAATCAAAAACACAAACACAAATTAAACTGCCAAATAATCATCGAACATCGAACATCCCAACATAAATGTGAAACCAATGCAAATCTGACCAAGTTTCATCGACGGGGTTCTTCAAATCAAAAAAAAAACACTATATACTCCATATATATATATATATATATATATATTCCAATATTGGATGGGGTTGCTTAGGCCTGGGCATAGACTTGGACCCATGCCAGCTGGCCAAAAACGATTTGTCGTCTGAGCGCGAGTCTTTAAATTTCGAATGCCTTGCTGGCTGGCATGACACAAAAAAACATGCAATTTATCAAAATCGTTATCGCTTGATTGATTTCGGTATTTTCTGAGTATTTCATTTCGGCCCCATTTTGGGTGTTTGGCCAATTTAATTGATACAAATTAAGCAATTTGCGGCGTGCTACAAAAAGTGTCATGGTCTGTGTGTGGCTGTATCTGTATGTGTGTGTATCTATGTAAATAAAACAAGTACTCTAGGTACTCAGGGCGCAAAACCCTCTCCTTGATATGTGTGTGTGTGTGTTTTGGGCAAGCCGCGTGCAAAGTATCTTCCCGTTTTGCTCCCTTTTGCAATTGGGGTTAACCTAACAACTACAACAATGCATTATTTGCATGCAACTCTAAATTCATTTACAAATGTTCAGCTGTGGCCAAGATACAAAAGCATGGCTCAAATTCTAAAACTTCAATAGCTGGCGCAATTCTCTCTCTCCCTCTCTCTCCCTCTCTCTCTCTCTCTCTCTCTCTACATACATCCTTTCTTTTTGACAATTTCACTTTGACATTCTAAATATTATAATATACGTGTGCTGGGCTGTGTGTGTGTATCTCTGTGTGTGTGTTGTGCCTTATCCATGTGCTGTGCTTACACTCCAGACATTTCTTTTAGAAAACTCCTTTGATCCTTAGCAGGGCGCACATGTAGAGCATCAGTCCGAGTCCTAGCAGCTGCACTCGAGGCGATATGGAAGCACTGCCCGAATCACCATTGCAGCCTGAACCTTGAAAGAAGCGAGAGAAACTTGTGGTGAATAAGCGAGTTGAGGCAGTCATATGATATAGATATAGGGGATATGGTTTGATTGAATGAATTGAATTGAATATATGTGGCGGTATTGTTGCCATATTGGTAAGCCAACTTGGCCCGTTTTGCATGCTAGTCCTTGAGGCCTGCGACTACTTGAAAGCAAAATCATAAACACTACTCCTCATCATCATCATGTTGCCTGCGTTCAAAAAGATTTTAGCACTATTTTGTAAATATGAATAATCTGAAAGACCAATGGAAAATCATAAAAAATAAATACATACATATTATAAGCATTTGAATTTTGGTGCGGTTTTTGGTGCATTGAAATCGAGAAACTTAAACGAACGAAATTTCACGCGAACTTACCTTAACTAAAAATCCTAGCAATTTGTCTGGTTGTGCGTTATGTTTATTTTTATTTACGCAAACGCTTCATTATACAAAATACATATAAATTTATGATAGTATAACCGATTTGCGTGCTAATTCGATTTTGAAACTCGTTAGAAGAGCCAAACTGCCAACCGATCGAATTTCAGTTTGCACAAAAGAACCCAGCTTGCCCTCCACATACAAACAGCGACAACTTGTTGACCAACTTGCCAACTCGGCTAACTGCCCATATATAAAGATAACAAACTTGTTTGCTACTTTCTGTCCTATCTTTTTGCATGCAAAGCTAAAACTTAAGCCGGCCGGCATCTGTCGCTCATTGAGATACACTTACAGACTGTTTGTTTAAAAGTGCATGTGCATGTTTTTTTGTTTATAAAATAAAAATATGCTTATATATCTACTTTTAAACCAAGCAAATCAAATCAATTTCAAAATCAGTTTCATCTTCACAACTTCAGGCCATAAATCTCAAATATGGCTGAATGCCAAATAAGTATATATATATATATATATATATACATTTGTATCTTTGAACACCTCCAACAATAACTGGCCGCAGGGCAAGCTTGTCGCGTGCATTTAACGCTGGCTAATTTGAATTTAAAAGGCTGACCAAATCGTAGATTATATGCGCAGATAATCAAGAAATAAATTGGCACAAGCGAGCGACAAATACCAAATACAAATACAAACAAAAGAGCTACAAAGTGAACATTTGAAACACGTGTCGCTAAGAGCTAAAAACAAATACCAAAAAAAAGAACAAGTAAGAGTGCTCTAGTCGGGAGTGCCCGACTACGAGATACCCTGAACCCAGTCCTTACAATCATTCATATTAATCTAAACACACACATGCTGCAGTACAAGCAGTGCAAGCGGTGCAAGCAGTTAGCTTGCTTTTCGCTGAGCCCCACATAATGGAAAGTTAAATCTTAAATAACTTCTGTGTTTATCGTCCGATCTTATTGAAATTTTTGGGGCAAACAATTGTCGATAATATGTGTGACCAAACCAAATTGCAAGGTCGTACCTTCAAAAATGCGTTTTTTTAACTTTTGGGGGGTTTGGGGGGTGGTATCCAAAAAGTGAAAAATTTGTTCATGTGTATGCTATTCGAGATTATACATGTCAAATTAGGGGCCTCTAGCTCTTATAACTTGTAAGTTATATCCAAAAAACGCTGGTCTAAAATCGAAATTTATCGATAACTTTTGAACGGGACGAGCTATCGATAAATTTTAATAAACTTGATCTGTCCCGGGATTAGGAGAACTTATGTTCCAAATATGAAGTCTCTAGCTCTTGTAGTCTCTGATATCTGTGTGTTCATACAGACAGACAGACGGACAGACGGACAGACGGACAGACGGACAGACGGTCAGACGGACAGACGGACAGACGGACAGACAGACGGACATGGCTAGATCGACTCGGCTGTTGATACTGATCAATAATATATATACTTTATATGGTCGGAGATGCTTCCTTATGCCTGTTACATACTTTTGCACAACTTCATTATACCCTTTTTACCCATTTTTAATGGGTTCAGGGTATAAAACGAAACCGCAGCGCAGCGCAGCAAATCAAAGAGAAAAGGCCAACGCCATAATAGCAAAAAAGATACAAAGATACATTCGTATTCGTATGGCAACAGGCGCGTTTTGGGTATCGAATAACGCGATGGGCTCGATGGGCAGCAGCAGGGTATCTGGCGACGGGTATACTCTGTCTGCGGTCGTTCACGCGTGCGCGTAAATTATGACATATGATAATCGGGAATCGAGAATCGAGAATCGAGAATCGACAATGGGCTATTGGCAAAACGGCAACTTGATCTGTGTGTTGTCGCATTGACACTTGATAATGATAAACTGATTGTGTGCGGTGCCAGGCAGTCTGGTCTGGTCTGGTCTCGAGTCGTCGCTTTCTCAGGACGAGTTCTCGTCTTAATGGATTAGCGCACAAATAGCGCTGACATTTTTCGGTGAAATTTTAAACGCTCATTATGGGCAAATGAGGCGCGTGTTGCCAAAACGCTCCGCGGCTATAAAATGCAAATTAATTAATTAGGCAAAGAACCGGTCAACCAGCCAGCCAGAGCCACATGACGCAGTAAGAGTGAGTGTTGCTTTTACTTTGCCTTTGCCGCTCAGTTATAGATTTGCTTTTGTAGCCCTTGCCCAGCCCAACTGAGCCACATTTGCATACTCGATCGATGGCTCGATTGGTTGCTTTTATGTAAAATCGAACAAGCGCACAAGAAAAGACTACAAGCATAACTCAAATGAGAAACACACACACAAACGAAATTAGCATATATTAAATTTTATTAATTTGTGAAACACTAATTCTCTTTTGTATCACAGCCAGCAGACTAGACCCAACCAGACCAGACATCTTGGCGCGTTGTCTTCCAAAACCAAACGCTTCGATCTTAGACTCATCTTTCACCCGACACCCAACGACTTTTTCAATGCTGCCTCTTAAAAACTTTTACAATCCATTCACGCCCACCTTTACTAATGCAAATCTTATTGTTGCTGCTGTATCTGTATCTGTATCTGTATATGTTTAGTATATGCTTTATATACTTATATATGCTGGCTGCCTGTTGATTTATCATTGTCAGAGAGGGCTTATATGCATATGCATATGCTGTGGCCGTATTACTTATTTAAATTTCATTTCTCGGTCACTCGTCCGAACATTGTCAGTTAGTCAACGCTGGCAGATCACGTCTGGAGACTGAGACTGAGACTGCGACTCGAAACTGAAACTCATTTCACTGATTGATGAGCACATTTTAAAATGCTGGCATGTCCATAAATAAAATTGCCAACGTTGCTACGCATAAATGCAATAAATTATAAACCAAAAACTATAAAATACATTTCACCGAAATAAAATGCTAAGATGACTCACAATCTCCACTAATTGCCAAAGATAAAACCAACTCTCATTCTATACTCGAACATGAGTAACGTAACTGTAAGTCCGTGGGATTCTCAATAAATCTTTAAGCGTTAATGTTCTGCATTTAACTGGCGAATTGTCATGCTAATTGACACGCGTTGCCCGACCCATAAACAGTCAAGTATTTAAGATATAAAAGATAAGAATTTGTACTGAACCGAAACGCTGATACTCTTGAAATACGCTTGAAAGGATTATAAGCAACACTTAACAAAAAATGAATGTAGTAGGGTCACACTTTTTTCAGACTTTCACATTTCAATGAACTTTAAAATACAGATTTCATATTCGATATCCAAATATCATGTCATTACAATCGAAGTATATTTGTACTATAACTACTACTCTATACCTTAAAACCTACATTTGAATCAACAAATTGAATGCTTTACAAAAGATTCTCTCGTTTTAATCATATTATAAAAAGTTTCAGCTGCTCAAAATAAAGCATGTGCAGATTAGCGACAATTATAGTCGCAGATAAAGTTGTTAGATAATGTATTTCACTTAAGAAATGCCATATTTACTATGCACTTTGCAGTGTATATGGAAAGAAGCAAGTGCCGAGATTGAGCTACTGAGATATGAGCTATTGAGGTGTGGCACAGAAAGGCACAAAGACAGACGGACAGACAGATAGACAACTGGAGGCGTGTGGCGTATACACAATAACCATAAAGTGTATGTTAATTGTATTCATATTGAGAAGGAAACAAAAGTAGAATGTCAGCAGACCTAGAACAGCTGAAATAAATGTTTCAATGTTTGGCATATATGTATTTATTGCTCACCTGCCCAACTTCTGACTTTAGGCAAATAATCGTTCCAGAAGGAGCAACGAGCGGCCAGTGGGCCACGTGCCAGTTTCTCAATCTTGTCGTCCGTGCTGAAAATATAATACACGGGATCCTCCTTCGAAAAGTTGGGCCACTCCTCGCCATCTTGTGCGGGATTGCTGCAAGTGAGGTAAAAGCTCGCGTTATATTTTGTTTATAGCAAGTTGGTTGTGTTATTTGCTGAAAGCTCTGCGAAAGCTCTGCGCTGGACTTACCCCGTCTTGGCGAACTCAATAACGGAATTGAGCATACGCTTGCCCAACTCGCGCTCCACAGGTCGATATTGCAGAGATGTGTTCAGCGGCTGGCCAAAGAAGTACTCAATCTCATCGCCGTGCAGTACGCCCATCCACTCGCCCCACAGCGATGTGCTGGTGCGCTATAAACAAAGAGAAAGAGCGAGGTGTTAGAGAGAGTGAAAGAGAGAGGGAGCGGGAGGGGAGAGAGGCGCATTTGGCTGTCCGCCAGGACGCTACGATTGTCGTAAACTTAGCCAGAAATTATGCAGATAAACATCCACCCTTTTTATTTATTTATTTGATTTCGCTCGCGCGCTCTGTAAATTGTAAATATTGTCGCAGCATGTGGCGCCAAAATGGAAAAAGCAAAGCCAAGCAAATGAATAAATAACAACAGTTTGGCTGGCTTAAGCACTTCGCATATAGCTTGCATACTATACACATCACAAATTACGCATACGCAGTGGCTACAGCTAGATAGATAGCTGGTGTCAGTGTATTGCCGGATTTGTCGTGTGCCTGTCACATAATTTCTTAATTAACCACAACAGCTAGATAGCTGCTGCAGCAACAGCCAAAACCAGCAGCTAACCACAGCAATTTGGTCAACAGCAACGGCCACAGTTAGACAACTCAAGTGCCACAGTGGGTCAACAGTGCACAAAGTTAAGTCAAATATAGACAGCTCAGGAAATTATCAGAGCATTCAAATGCAAACTGTATTTTCTAAAACATATATATATATATAATTCAGTTTGATTACTGTCTAATTTTAACTATTGCTTTTAAGTATTAGGTATCCTTTCAGTTCATCCTAAGAGAGAAAGCAAATCAAAGTTTCTCCAAGCTAAACTACAAGATTATTTACTAAATTTTTGCTTTAAATTTACCAAATAAACTCTTGGCAAGGTTTGACTGATTCACAAGTAGCTGCCAGCTCAAAAGCTTATTTTGCTGGCCTTAAATGCGAAGTTGCCCACTGTAAGGGCTGCGAAGTGCTGTCCACTTAACCAATTTAGCAGTTGAAAGCAACTGGCAAGCAATTGGCCAAGTCACTTAATGAATTGCAGCCAGGATATGCCAGGGATAATGCTGTTTTCGTGGCGTTTTCTCTGCTGCCAAGTTGTTGAAAATTTATGCGCCATTGCTTTTACCTTCACTGCTCGAAAACGAGGCTACATATACACTCGCAGAGAGAGAGAGAGAGAGAGAGAGAGAGGGAGTGAGAGAGAGACAGTCATACTTTGCCCTTAGGCGCAAATAATGAGGAATTGTGCAAGTATAAAAGTAAAGTTGTTGTTGTTGTCTTGTTTTTTGATTAAAGCACAAAACTCGGACCTGAACTCGGACTCGAACTCGCACTCGTACTCGGCCTCAGCAGTGGCAACAGGACACGGAATTGGCAATTGCCGCGCCTCGAGTGGAGTATCAAAACTTATTTAAGTGCGAAGCACGTTGCACGCTGCTGCAGCAGCAGTCGGAGCAGCAGCAACAAGAGCAGCTGCTGCTGTCAAGGGGTGTCGCAGCAGCAGCAGCAGCTACCATGGAAACAGACAATCTGGCAGCCACTTTAGCAGCTGCCTCGCTGTCGACCCCATTTTGTGATGCTCGGGCGCGTGGCCAAAGGTCGCTATGGCCACCGCCTTTGGTGTTGCCTTTGCCTCTGCCTCTGCCTCTGCCTTTGCCTTAGCGACTCCTGCTCATTTATGGGCGAAATGAGTTACGAGCCTTGTTGCAGCAACTTGAAGGCTGTAATTAAAACTAATTTCATTTGGCAGCCCAGTTGCTGGCTACCTGCTGCCTCCTTAGTGCCTTACTTGATTATGAACAGGTGATTTGATACGAACAATGCAAGCAGCAAGGCAGGGCAGCTAGCTAGCCCCACTTTTCACACGCAACAACAACTCATCAGAATTAACTGACTGGACAAGCATAAAGAATGCAGGGTCTTGATTAGCATACGCCTCAAGACGGCCCCCACCCGCACACCATGAGGCGTATGCGTAATATTGATTTTTCCAAACTGCAATTTGTGGTGGCCACGACACGAGATTGAGTTTATTGTGATATATCAATACAACGACTCAATATCGTCTGTCATTTGTAATTACCTATTAACATTTACGCATTGTCGCTGCCACAAAATCGATGCGGGGGCATGAAGAAGGGGGTGGCGCTAGGCGTATACTTAATACTTGATACTGCCGCATTCCCTATTTGTTAATCATTAGGCCTGCAGCAGCCGCAGTCCTTCAGGCAAATAGCTGACTCAAATTATGCCCCACACGTTCAGGCCGTACAGGCCGTGACCTCGTAAATTGAAGTTTCATTAGGCAATGTGCCCCAGCTCCACCAGCCACCAGCCCCCCAGCCCCCAGCCCCACCCCCAAGCCACGCGCAGCCGGACTCAACTCCGTTCGTGCCCCTGTAACGACAGCTTTAGCTGTGTGTCCGTGTCCGTGTCTGTGTCTGTGTTTGTGTCTGGGTCCCGGGCACAGGTCCAGGGCCCAAGCCCAGGCGCCGGACAGTAGGCAGTGCGTGTAGTTTAATTGGCGCTGTCCTTGTGCGTGTGCGTGTGTGTGTGAGTGTGTCTTGCACGTTTATGGGTGTGTATTGGACGAAACTTTTTGTTACAATAATTATGGCGGCCAAGGTTGCCAGGCCATAGAGTCGGAATTGTTGTTTGTCAAGTCATGACTACTTGGCTATAGGTGTCAAAAGCGTTATCATATTGAGATCTACATGTAGATCTAGACTTGTTCCATTTCTCACAAGTAATTTAGTTTCAATAAGAAACTTTCTTGGAGGCAACAACAACTATGTGATAGTTAAAAGTGGGGGAGACATCTGCTCAATCGTTGTAAAGCAAGCAAAGCTAAAAAAACATAGGATATATGGCAAAACCGACCTAGAGTTGTATGGCAGCTATAAGATATAGTGGTCCGATCTGGCCGATTCCGACCAATGTGCTGTCCCTTTGAATAATAAGTATCTGTGCAAAGTTTCATCGCGATAGCTCAAAAACTGAGGGACTAGTTTGCGTACATACAGACAGACAGACAGGCAAACATGGCTAGATCAAATTGTTTTGTCATCCTAAGAATACTGGAGGTAACTTATGGGGATTTCCGATGATTTCTTCTATGCATTACAAACTTCACCACAAAGTTAATATGCTATTTTTGAAAATTTTCTTCGAAAAGAGTATAAAGATACAGTATCTGAGTCTGCTATATATCTTTTAAAATATATCATCATAGTATAGACGTAGTATATTTAGTTTATCATGAATACGTAAGTATTTCAGCTATCTGCTTAAGAATTCACAAATCGCCCTTATTTATGCATTGCGAATGGGAATACAAAAATTAAAATCCAATTAAAAATCCCCATTCGACTTGCTGCTTGCCTTCTACTATATAGTAACTATGAGATAGCGACCATTCGTCAAAACATAAATAATGCAGACAGTCATCATGACATTCTGTACTTCTGATGTTGTCGTTGTTGTTGTTCTTGTTGTCGTCGTTGTTGTTGTTGTTGGAGGTAACCCCTTAGGCTCGGCACGCCATTAGCCTTGTGTGCAATTTTAATGACAAACAAATTGCACCTCGTTGCTTTTACTTTCACTTGCAGCTTTCCTCTTTTTTTTCGCTCTCACTGTGTGTGTGTGTGTGTGTGCGTGTGTGTGTGTATTCGCTTTTACGCCAGTGGCGCCCCATTTGACCGCATTTCGATTGGACGCACGCGCTCCAACGCCATCTTACGTGTCAAAGACTATGAAATATTTAATGATTTGTGGGCAGTGGACATGTCGCAGTGTGGCTACCAGGAGTAAGCTCCTCCTCTGCCTCTCCCAACCCACTGATGGCTGCCTGATGGCCCATTACTCACGTGTGTAAAGTAGTAGTAATGCACGGAGGCGCCTCGCTCCGCCAGCGCCTGTGCATAATCATTGGTGGGGCAGGTGAAGAAGTGATCGCCCACAGCGCGTCCAATTTGCTGCTGATTTTGATAGCCCGGATTTCCCTCCCAGCTGGTGTACTGCAAATTTTAAAGAAATATACAAAATGCAATATTTAAACAGTTATGGTAATAGATCAAAAGTTGTATATAATATATATAACAAATGTGCGAGATTGGGCGAAGAATTCTCTTTTCGTTTTGATCAGCCTTAAAATCTAAACGGTATATATATAGTATATATACATATTTTAAAATATATTTGATTATTTTTAGGTATGACTTATTCAGCGCGTGAATATTATGAAAAATACCAACATGGCTTGCAATTTATTATAATTCCCAAATGGTTTAAGCTTTAACCTGTGAGTCGATAGCAAATTCGACTGTGTTCTTTAAATAGTTACGCGGACAACTTTTGTTTGTTTATACCTAGTTGCTTGCTGTGCATTAATAACTAAATAGTCAACAAGTTAAAACTTGTTTAAATTGTTGTACATACAAATACAAATATGTATATTCGAACAGTCAATAGCTTGAGAGATGAATGTCCAAATTGTTTAAAACTAAGTTTTAATTGAAATAAAGTGAATTAGTAATAAGTTTGAGTTAAACTAATACACTTAATATACTATGTAATAATATTATAATATATAATATTAGTATATATTAATACACTATATATACAATACTTTCTAAAGAGCTTGCAAACACTTTAACATTCCTCCGACCTTAATCCATTACCTAACTTCAAGAGTTGACTTCTGTAATTAACTCAGCTGCTGTCTTATCAGCGTTTTCGCTATTGACTTAACACGAGTCGCGGCTTAAATGCAATTTCCCCCGCGCAGTGCAAATAAAATGAATAAATTTGCGAAATGCAATTTTATCAAATTGACGTCACATTTAACTCGTAACTCGTTTAAGCTGCTCCCGTTGGCTGCTGAGGTTGATGGCTCTTCATGTGGGGTCGATGTGGTTGCACACAGCACACTTTTTGTGGTTGCTCTAGACGGCGGTGGTTGGTTGCATCCACTGCGACTGCAGCTGACAGCCAGCGACAATGGAAGCGAACGTCAAAGCCTAACTGCTGACGCACTTTGGCCCAATTGGCTGGGGCAGGTGGGGCAGGTGTGTCAGTTGCAGGCTGCAGCGGTTTTAGTCACTGATAGAATAGCTTACCTGGAATATGACGGCCTCGCGTTCCGCCTGCGTTGCCTTGCCAAATATGTTGTTCATAATCTCCAGATACTTGTCACGTGGCAGCGCTGTGGCATCGTCCTTATCAAAGTAATCGATGAAATCGTACAGCAGGAAATAAGTGCCTGCAAGACAGAGAGAGAGAGAGAGAGAGACAATGTGAGTTGAGCAGGAGTTTGGCTTTAAACGTTTAAACGTGGCTGCTAATGTTGGCAGGTCGAAAACACAATGACTATTACAAGAGATGCCTAGGGCACAAATAACGAGCCGTGCCAAGGACACGAAACGCTGCATTAACCTCAGCAACAACAATGCGAGTTTGAAGAGGCATGCAAAGGGGTGAAATAGAATAAACAAAATCAACCACAACAACAACGACGACAGCAACAACGACAACAACGACAACGACAACGACAACGACAACAACAACAACAACAACGTTGCCAACAAGGACGAGAACAAAGCGTCTTGTTGCCTTTTATTAACTTAATTTTTATGGCACTTGTTGTTGTCGGCGCTTGTTTTGCGTTTGCTGTTGTTGCTGCTGTTGTTGCTGTTGCTGCTGTTGCTGCCATTGTCTCCTGCACACTTCAAATGCGAACACACTAACGAGCCATAATTGCTGCCTATGAGGCAACGACAACAGCAACAACAACAATAGCACAGCTGCCAATAGCTATGTGTGCGTGTGTGTGTGTGAGTGTGTGTGTGTGTCTGTATGTGTGTGTGTGTGTTTGTACAGCGTATATGGCAGAGAAATGTGTGTCATATGCCCCATGCCACATGTGCCACATGTTCCCCCCGGTTAAAAACGTTTGTCTGCCACCAATTTGTTGATGTTTGATTTAATTTTGTTCAAGCCGCAAAAATTATGAAAAAGCATGCGCTTCGCTTACTCACACATAGACATATTCTATATGCACATATATACTATATACTGTTATTTAATTTGATTTTAATCGAATAACGTTTGTGCAAATTCGTCCCCTAAGTGTGGGCAATTATAAATGTCTCACATTTAAGATTGTCCAAGGGCATTCTAAGTAACTATATTTATATATTCAATTCTTTATACAGCTTGCAGGGCATTTACATTTATTTTGTTGATACTTTAAAGAGTTTTTGGTGGTTGATCTGATGGTTGAAATAGGAATTTATGTAAAACTAGATTAAGTTGCGCTAGAGGTAGCAGAAAACTTGTTATATAAAATATACAAATTTTCAAAACCAAAAAAAGTACAAGGGGGAAAGGATTATCTCTTTTCGAACCTTTAGACAATTTTCACTCTGCCAACTGCAGCACTTTCATTAGCTGTGAAAATTTATATCCTATTTTTTTTGTGTTAATATATTTATTAAGTGTAGAACCTGTACATCAACTGTACTTTTACAACACATTTTTGGTAAATTTTATTAAAGCCGAACATCATACATAGTATGATGATTTTAGATGAAGGAGAAGGTCCTAGTGGCGTCCAATTGTTTTGGCAAAACCTTGTCGCTTAAGTCGCCTTAAAGGACGGGCAGGGAGTAGACCTCTAGTTAAATATTAAATTTACTTCCAGTTGTATGGCAGCTATAAGATATAGGGGTCCGATCCGGCCGGCTCCGATCATTGTGATGTATGTTTCAATAATAAGTATCTGTGCAAAGTTTCATCGCGATAGCTTTGAAAACATGGGATTTTTGGTGGAAACCGACTTACAGTTGTATGGCAGCTATCAAATATAGTGGTCCGATACGGCCGGCTCCGACCAATGTGCTTACCCTTTAAATAATAAGTCTCTGTGCAAAGTTTGATCACGATAGCTCAAAAACTGAGGGACTAGTTTGCATACATACAGACAGAGAGACAGACGGACATGGGTAGATCAATTTATTTTGTCATTCTAAGCATACTGGCAGTAACTTTTGGGAGTCTCCGACGCTTCCTTCTATGCGTTACAAACTTCAGCACAAACTTAATATACTATTTACAAATAATAATAAATAAAATTTCGTCAGGGTATATTCAATTTGTTAGGTTTTTAACCCATTCGTCCCATCGTCTAAGCTTAAAGCGACATAATGTCACTATTAATGCAAGTTATCTCTGCAATTGACGAGTCTCGAAGAGAAAGTGCTCGAGTTTTGGACACTAAACTGTTATTCTACGCTACGCACTGTGTGTGGGAAGTGTTGTTTGTTGTATTTGGCTTATGCTGTTGGCCAAGTTAACAGCCAGCAGCAGCTTTCAAATTTCAAGCCGACTGCAGAGCCCACAAACACAGCTAAGATGTTTTCATGTGCGCGGCGCATTGTAATCTATTGTGTTGTTTCAAATGCTGGATGACCTTGAACTCACACACACACAAACACACACGAGCCACGTACCCATACAGGCACACAGGAAAACAGTTATATGCGGCCCATAGCCATAGTTGTGGTCGTCTTGCGAGCACGCACACCTTGGCTAGAAACAGCAGCAGCAGCAGCGCCTCTGCCAGTAATATGCAGCAAAAACAGAAACAATAACACAGCAAACGGAGAGGGATAGAGCGAGAGAGGGAGAGCGACAGTGAGAGAGAGAGAGAGTGGGGCAGATAAAGAGAGCGGCAGCAGCAGCAGGAGCTGCAAGCAATGAGTGAAAGTGAGCAGAAAAGCGCACGTGTCTGTAGCGCCACAGAAGCAGCCGCAGCCAGTGCCCCGAGCCTCTGTCAGACCACTGCTTATATGTCTATGTATGTGTGTGTGTATGCATACGTGTGTGAGTGCGCGTGTCTGTGTGTGTGTGTCTGTGTATGTGATTCGGTGCCTGCCGCCTGGAAATGACGAAGCAGCAAAGGCAATGGCAACAAGAAAAATGAAAGCGAAGCAAACCAAAGAAAAAGCACACAAGGCGCACACGAATCTGTTATACGGAAAACAAAACCAACACACACATAAACACACACACACACACACACACACACACACACACACAGCTACAGCTGCCGTAGCCAAAACGCACAGTTCGCCAAATATAAAGAAAGCAACTGAGCGCAGGAGCAAGCGAGACGAACGGAAACTTTTTAAGTAGCGCGCGGCATTGCACGAATAAAGCGAACAATGCACACAAAGCAATAGCATTACCGTTAGCACACAGCACGACGAGAAGAAGACAACACAAACGCAAACACAAACGCAAATGCGATAAACGATAAACGATGGGAAACACAGCAGCCGCCGCCGCCGCTGGCCAAAGCGGTCAAAACAGAGAAAGGAAAGCGGGCAAATAAAATGTGTTGCATACTTTTCGGCGCAAGCCACAATTCAAAACTCAATCGAATGAATTTCAGTTGCAGTGTGTTTAGTATTTGTAAGGGTAATAATAGATTAAAAGAAGCAGTTGGACATAAAACTATATTACAATACTTTTGCCTGATTTATTTGCTTGGTGGGCAGAAAAAGGTAGAAAAAAGTTTCAGTGTGAAAATGCTAATTATAATTTTGATGCTAAGTCTGTTTTGACTAATTCTATTTTCAAATTCATTGTTATGTCTTTCACCCTATTATCTAGGTACATATGTATATTTTTTGTTGAAACATTGAATCATTATAGTATAAGATATTAAGAATAGGAACAATACACTATATATATAAAAAACAAGTAAGAGTGCTCTAGTCGGGAGTGCCCGACTACGAGATACCCTGAACCCAGTCCTTACAATCATTCGTACTACTCTAAACTCACACATGCTGCAGTACAAGCAGTACAAGCAGTGCAAGCGGTTTAAGCAGTCAGCTTGCTTTTCGCTGAACCCCACACAATGGAAAGTTAAATCTTAAATAACTTCTATGTTTATTGTCCGATCTTATTGAAATTTTTGGGGCAAACAATTGTCAATAATATGTGTGACCAAACCAAATTGCAAGGTCGTACCTTCAAAAATGCGTTTTTTGAACTTTTGGGGGGTTTGGGGGTGGTATCCAAAAACTGAAAAATTTGTTACATGTGTATGCTATTCGAGATTATACATGCCAAATTTGGGGCCTCTAGCTTTTTTAACTTTGAAGTTATGTCCCAAAAACGCAAGTCTGAAATTGAAATTTATCGATAACTTTTAAACGGTACCAGTTATCGATAAAATTAAATAAACTTGATCTGTCCCGGGATTAGGAGAACTTATGTTCCAAATATGAAGTCTCTAGCTCTTGTAGTCTCTGATATCTGTGTGTTCATACAGACAGACAGACGGACAGACGGACAGACAGACGGACATGGCTAGATCGACTCGGCTGTTGATACTGATCAATAATATATATACTTTATATGGTCGGAGATGCTTCCTTATGCCTGTTACATACTTTTGCACAACTTCATTATACCCTTTTTACCCATTTTTAATGGGTTCAGGGTATAAAAAATGGTTATGTCTTGGGATATTTCATAGTGAAGTTTAATAGCTGAAGAAGCTTTTTAGATTTAATTAATAAATAGCTCGTGCTGCTTGAAACTGTTTTGAAATTACCTTTAGATTTTTATTTGATTTACATTTTGTCTAACTCTTTACACTAATCAAATTAAACGTAGCTTAATAAAAAAATTATGCTGAATTCAAAACTAAATTTGATTTTATTAGGTTAACTCAGCAGAAGTTGAATAAGTCTTCAACTTAATTTGAGTCTTACCAGCAATACTCTTTAGATTGCTACCCTTCCCAAACTGTCTGTGCTCCCAGCTAGGCAGCAGCTATTACAATTATCCCCCAAAGCCCCTCAGCTGCAGCATCACGTGCACTGGCCATCATTTAGTGGGTGCAACATGCTGTACCAGCTAGTGGTATATTTAAATAATTTATGCTGCCGCCCCGCACAGCTGAGCTGAGCTGAGCTCCCATTGCTGCCGCCTGACATTGCCCCGAATTGACGTGCCCCCTTGGGGCATGCCGCACACTTTGCGTGCACACGAGTCTGGCAACTTTTTTGGCCCACCATGAGTGGTGTCATGCGTATGGCTGCGAGTTCCAGTTCCAGTTGGTGTTGGCTTCTGGCTGCTGGCAGCTGCTGCTTTAAAAGGAAGCTTCAAAGTGCATTTCTTTGAGGCGGCAAAGACAAAGGCAAAAAGGCAGCATCAAAGCATTGCGCAGCTAGCAATGCGGAGTGCATTGTCAGTGAGTAAATTTGAAAGGATTCGTAGGAGGCGCCGTCTCATCGGAGAGGTCTAATAAAACGACAGCAGTGAAAGGTTTTTTGCTGCCAGCAGAAAGCAAGGCAAAAAGAGGAATAATCATGCTCTACTACAAAGAGTAATAAAATCACAAATGGATGCAACGAATGTGGCCAGAGGAGGAGCAGAAGGAGGAGGAGGTTCAAACTTGTCGCTAGCATAGCAGAAAAGAACGAAAAAACCATGAACATAATGGCAATCGCTGGCAGCTAGTACATTTTGCAAAATTTGGCACACTGCTGACGTCAGCAGCAGAGACGATGCCAAGAATAAAACTGCAACAATGGCAAGGACTGCTGCAGCAGAGTGCGATGCAAAACGATGCTAGCACTGAGCACTGAGCGGTCTATTGTTAGCCAAAAGAGACAAGCCAAGGGATTAGGGAGGATATGCGGGAGGCTAAGCGAAGCAAAAAACACTGGACAGCAGCTCGAGTTAAGTTTGATAAAGTTGATGTCCGCGCTGTGAATACAATGAAAAACTAAGCGACATTAAACTAGACAGGCATCTTGTTAGAGCAATTTCTCTCAGCTGCGCTTGAAAGCGAAAATATTGCCCAGAAGAGCAAACATTTTTCAATTATTCTCAAAAGTTTTTCGTCGAACACTGTAGTTAATAAAGTTTAGGGAGTTTTTGGCTGCAACAAATAGTTAAAGAAGTATTTGAGTCTTGTGACCCCAAAGATAAGTTCATTGCATCTTCTAAGCAATGAAGCAAAATGCGTTTTACAATTTAGCTCAACAAATAATTTGTAAATCTAAATTGAACCAAGAAGTAGGCTATGAAAAATTTTAAGACAGACTCGGATACTATTTGAAGCCATAAGATATTACAATTCAAGCTTGACATTGAGATCAAAATGAGTCAATATGTATGTAGCTCTATATAATGTGTATATATCAAGTGCTATAGACTCACCCTCATCTCTGACATTGCCCATGAGTATATCGTAATCCTTTAGATCGGCAGTCTTCATCAGTGTCATGGGATCCGCGGGCAAGAAGGCGCCATCAATAGTCGGCGCCGATGGGAAGCTGAGTATGCCCGAGTAGGAGTTCCACTGCTGCACCGATATGGTCTTGGCATCCACAGCGCGCATGCAGGTCATCACATGCGAGGGATTGGTCTGGCCAATGAGGAACACAGATCAGAATAAAGTTTAAGCTCGATGACTCACTAAACTCACCTTTAGCATGGACGCATTGCAGTTGCAGTCGTTGATCAGCGACTTGCCGATCTCCACCGCCTTAGCGGATGTCATGTGACTCCAGGGCGCATTCATGGTGCCCGACTGCATCATTCCCCGCTTGACCACGCCCTTCGTCACCGGGGACATGAGCTGCGCATTCACCGAACTGGAACCCGCCGACTCGCCAAAGAGCGTCATCCACTCGGGATTGCCGCCGAAGGCGTGCGCGTTATCCTTGATCCAGCGTATGGCCAGGGCCTGATCCCACAGGCCCACGTTGCCCGGCGCCTCCTCGGCAAACTCCGGCGGCATCTCCGGCGACAAGTGCAGGAAGCCAAAGGCGCCAACGCGATACTGGAAGGAGGCAACGATCACATTGCCCACGGCGGACATAATGTCCGCATTGTAAATGTCCAGAGTGGCCGAGCCGGTCATGAAGCCGCCGCCATAGATCCATATCAGTATGGGCAGCCCATTGGTCGTATTCTGCGGATTGCCATTGTGTATCAGATGCTCTGTGTCCGCCTGCTTGTTGCCCGCGTGCTGCGGGAATGGAGAGAACTTGAGTTAGGTTGGGAGTCCTGTTTAGGGATACATACCTCAGCTCCGTTGGTGCCTCGTCCATGACGCAGACGCGCCTTAGCCGGCGCCCAGACATTTATGTACAGGCAGTCCTCGGACACATTGGTATTGGGATTCCAGATCTCCTCGCCGGAGAAGCCCGGAAAGTATTCATAGCTGTGAAGCGGGAATAGGAATAGAAGAAACAAACATCGGGTCAGTTGGGCATGTTCTTCTACTTTCACATGCGAATTCTAGAGAGGTCCTGCCTCTGACCCCGGCTCCTCATCCTGGTCTCCAACTAGCTTTGTGGGTCGTGCCAATTACGACAAAGTAACCAACTGTGTTATTTATTTTTATTTGGTCTCCTCTGATTTGCCTGTTTTACTTTCACTGTGCCATTTTTCGAGGGCACACACAAGCCCATAAACCTACCTACACACACACACACACACACACAACTACATACACAGTGTACATGTGACTCTGTCCACATAGTTCGTTTGCCCTATAAATGTTGAATCCCTCGAATCGATATATAGTACAAACAAACAAAAACATATAGAACTGGTCGGCTACGCATTGGATGTGAGTGTGTGTGTGTGTGTGTGTGTGTTTGAGTGTGATTCAATATATTCATATCCGTTTGGCTCGCTTGCCGTGGGTGTGTTTGGTTTCGTGTCAATTGAAATTAACTTTGCCACTTCGCATAAAAGTAATTTATAACAAACCGGAAAAGGCGATTCTCCACTGTCTCGATTTCGCTCTCTATCTCTATATCTATCTCTATATTTGTCTAATTTCCGTTATGCCACACACTCATTGATGTCTTTGTATGCTTCCGTGTGTGTGTGACTGTGTGTGTGTGGCAAATGAGAACATTTTCACAATGCTATGCGAGTGAATGAATACAGACACCTAGTGTATATGTTTGTGGCAACGAACTGAATTTGAGGTGTAGCTAATTGATTTATGCTGATTTAGGCAAAGCTAACGACTCTATACACATATACTCCATTAGCTTCTAGAATATTTAAATTCGAAAGGAATATAGTATGTCGGCAAAGTTTTCCTTCTACTTTCACGCTGCTTGCCTAAACATTCCGATTATATCGACCAAACGAAGTGGAACATTTTGGGAACGGGCTCAAAAGTGTTGGCAGAATGGAGCTACTGTTTATATAGATGTATATAGCACATCTAATGCGATTTAATTTAGCATTGCATTGACTCCTTTTCTGGGCCTATTAACTGTAATCAAAAGCTAAGCCTAAATACACCTAATTCTCTTTATACATGACAGATTGGTTCCAGAAAAAACCGGATAAAAAGAAACCGTTTAAAAAAAGTGAGGAAGGATTATCTTCGGCATACCGAAGGTTTTATACTCTATTTGAGTCTGTGGATAGATTTTAATTGTGATTGTTCTTCGGAATCTTGAAACTCAATAGATTTTAATTGTGATTTTAATTAATTTTAATTTTTGAGTCTAAAATCAGGCAAAAAATAACAAAAATTTTAGCTTGTAAAATTATTCTTTTCCCTTTTAAAACTTCAAAATCATATAACTTTGCCAAATCGGTTCAGTGATTTGAAGTTCAAGACCATTTTGATCATGGTTTCTTCACAACATTTTTTTTACATTTGAGTTTTATAGATTTTAGAAAATTTCATATTTTTGACTTTTTTCTTCAAAATTTTTATACTCTGATACCGAAGGTACTCATAGTATATTGGTTTTGTCGAATGTCCGTCAGGCCGTCCGTCTGTCCGTCTGTCCGTCTGTCCGTCTGTCCGTCCGTCCGTCTGTCTGTCTGGATGAACGCGCGTATTTCCGAAACGATATTAGATAGACTCTTGAAATCTTTTGCGTTATGATTATAGCTATCTGCTTCAGATCAAGTTTATTCCAAATTTATGCCACGCCCACTGGGAGGCTGGCAAATCGATAACATGTCGATACACCTCAAATCACAAATCGATTAAACGTGAATAACTCCCACAATTTTGAAGCTAGAGTAATCAAATTTGGTAGGTATATTGCTGGTGACCTCCCGAAAAAATTGGATCCTAGGTTAATCGGCCACGCCCATTATTACGCCCACCAGCCCCCCCTCCAAAATTAATTTGAAATGCTTATATCTCCCGCAGTTTTAGAGCTAAAGTCACCATATTTGGAATATATATTACTGGTGACGTCCTCTACAGATTACAGAAACAAAATTTTGACCACGCCCACTCCCGCCCCCGTAATCGCGAAAATCGATATACATCAATGCACAATTCGATAACACGTGTATATTTCCCGCAATTTTGAAGCTAGAGTCCCCAAATTTGGAATTTAGACTAGGGCTGACCAGCCCAAAAGATTGCGTCCTGGATTTTCCGGCCACGCCCACTAGAACGCCCCCAGCCACCCCGCCCCCACGAAACACGGAAGCCTATATCTCGCACAGTTTAAGAGCTAGGGCCACCAAAATTGGAGGATAGACTTATTGTCAGCCCCCCTAAATATCGGCAAAAAATTTTGGGGCCCCGCCCCCTCCCGCCCCCAAAAATCGCGAAAATTTATATCTTCCACAGTTTTAGAGCTAGAGTCACCAAAATTGGAGGATAGACTTATTGTCAGCCCCCCTAAAGATCAGCAAAAAATTTTGGGGCCCCGCCCCCTCCCGCCCCCAAAAATCGCGAAAATTTATATCTTCCACAGTTTCAGAGCTAGAGTCATTAAACTTGGAAGATAGAATTCTGGTCAGCCCCTCTAAATATCGGTAAAAAAAATTTGGGGCCACGCCCCCTCCCGCCCCCAAAAATCGCGAAAATGTATATATTCCACAGTTTTAGAGCTAGAGTCAAGAAATTTGTAAAATAGACTTCTTGTCACTCCCTCTAAAGATCGGCCAAATTTTTTGGGGCCACGCCCCTTCCCGCCCCCAAAAATCGCGAAAGCTTATATCTTCCACAGTTTTAGAGCTAGAGTCACCAAAATTGGTAGATAGACTTCTGGTCACCCCCTCTTAAGATCGACCAAAAATTTTCTGTTCACTTGCTTTCAGCTGTTCTTAAAATGGTATCAGAGTATTACGCAGTCGGCTCCGCCCGACTGCAACGTTCTCACTTGTTGAAAATAAAATTTGTCAAAAAAATGTTATCTAAAAAACAAATGTTTTTTCAAACCGTGTAAAAAGAGAATTAGGTGTGTGTCCCAAATATACGTTTAATCGGATGCTCCTTTTGAGCTTTTCAATTATATATTATACGCAGCTACTTAAATATATAACTAAAATAAACTTATTATATGCTGAAATCTCCTTAATTATGTGTATGATTTTAAATGGGTCTTATCTGCTAGCATATTTTTAACAAAATATTGAAATTGCAGTTCCTTACTTATACTTATACTTACTTATATAATATTCAATAGTTGACACAATTTATACTCAATATCGAACACTTTTCTATAGATATCTATATCAGCTTTCTCCTTCTCATTTACTATGTGCTAAACTAAATGTAAAGAATGTAAAGATCAGATTCAAAAATTGCACTACCATATACAAGATATATCACTTATTAGAATTCGTCTCCTCTTCTCTTCTCTTCTTTTCTCAATTTATCCTAGATTGATAACACTTTTTGATAGTTACACAAATGTAATCTGTTCTAGTCTTATTTAAAGCAAAAGCAAATAGTATTCTCTATAGAATGTGTATCTTCAGCAAACTACTTGCAGCTGATCAACTAAAGAACTTACTCAACTTTACCTTATATATGCTCATTAATTTTAAATGTTGTTTTACTTGAAGCTATGCAAATATTTAAGCGAGTACTTCACAAAATGTATAGATTTTCCGCATGGAAACTGTGCAAACAACTGCGATATTATATACATATAGGGCATATATAGATTTGTATATGCTAGCGCCTCTTGGCTTCCAGTTGGCCGGCATGTTGCATGCGTAATGAGGCATGGATGCATGTGGCATGAGGCATGAGGCATGAGGCATGCATGCAATTCGCGATGACGTCACTAGCAACAGTTAGGTCAACAGCAGAACGGCAACCGGGGCCGGTCTGAATCGAATTCTAGGTCAACTACATCTGTGCAAAACTGCAAACTGAAAACTGAAAACGGAAAACTGCAGAGCGCACAAAAAGCGCACACTCGAATGAAATGAGAAAGTAAATAAACTTACCGCTCCTGGACGCAGGTGGCGGAGAGCCGGGTGGCATCGAGAACGCCGTGCCAGGGCTCCGCCGGCACCGGCTTGCGGAAGCGCAAGTCGTCGATGGGCGCCTTGGCATAGGGTATGCCCGTGTACACGTGCACCTCGCGGCCCTGCACCGTAACGGAACGGCCGCGCACCGGCCCGGAGGTTGTCTGCACCACCAGGCGATCGATGACGCCGCAGACGCCGCACAGATGCAGCGACAGCACGAACAGCGCTGCCAGCAGCGATTGCAGGCTCAGCCGAGAGACCATCTCGCGGATGCGAATGCAGATGCGGATGCGAATGCAGATGCGGATGCGAATGCGGTTGCGAATGCGGTTTGCAAATGTGATTCCAAATGCGAGTGCTGGCTAACGAGATTTGCGTGTCCTAGTTAGGCTGACGTCACTGCCTGGCTGGATTTGGGTGCTTTTTGTTGGAATTGGGTTTTGCAATTGGTTGGCTTTTGTGTGTGTTTTCGTTTCGTTCCTCTTTCGGCTCGGCTCGGCCTGCGCACCACTGGCGCTCCTCCCCCCGCTGCAGCCTACCGCAAATAGTTGTCGCACTCGTTCTTCTTCTTCTTCTGCTTCTTCTTGCCGCCGCCCCTTATGCTTATTATCCGGTTGTAGTTGTTGTTGCTGCCGCTAGTGCTGCTGCTGCTGCTGTTGTTGCCACTTTAAGCTGCCGTGTGGACTCTGCACTACACATGCTTCCAACACTCCAACAACTAGCTGCCTGCCTGTCTGTCTGTCTGTCTGTCTGTCTGCGTGTGCTTTGACTTTTGGGCTTTTGTTTCAGTTGCTCCGCTCCGTCGTTTTGCAGTGTGTTCGTTTGTGCAGCTGTTGCACTTTTGTTGCGCTTCTCCTACGGCGGCCCACTCTATTGTTTGAACTGCAAATAGAAAAGGCATTAAGTTATTTGTCTAAGTTGCCTCCGCACAGTTTGCCGCAGCTGCCAAGCTTAATTCATGGTTTTTCTGCCGTTGCTGCTGCTGTTGCTGCCGCTGCTGCCACAAGTGCATGTTGACTTGTGTCGCTTGCCCCCGTTTGTATGCTACAATATTTAGGTGTGTTTGCGTTTTTATGTGGGTGCAACTGTATGCGTGTGTGTGGTGTGTGTGTGTGTGTGTGTATTTACCACTCGAGCAAAGATGCAATAGCGAAAAGCAAAGAAAATTGGTGGCTGCCACATGCTCGCTCTGAGTTCGCATTCAAAGTTTTGAGTGCCACCAGCCCACATATACATATGTATATATATATATATATATATATATATATGGGCTTAGGTTCATATCGGGGCCACTCACAGTTGCACTCGAGTGCTTTGTATCGTTTTCTAAGGCTGCTGTTTCTCCAAATCCTTTGCAACAACATCGTTAAAGATACATACAACATACAACATATATATTCTCTGATATAAGTATTTTACCCTTAGAGTCCACTTGACTTGTCAATTATAGCATAAATATCCAGCTGTACTCATTTCTAGCAACTTGAGTCTAGCTCCACACGAATTCGAAGGCAGTAAGCTCGAGAGACAGCTACTTTAACTACTGACTCCTTCAGTGCACTCCGCTCCCAGCTAACGAGTATAATTGTCTAGGAAGCTGCATTTAGCAATTCGCATTTCGCATTTCGCATTTAGCATTCGTGGCGCCCAAGCATTAGGTCTGTAAGTAAGTAGTTCGCCTGCTCTCGTGCTATATATTTACTCTCGCATATTGGCTGCCCATGCCTTGTCCTTGAGGACACGACTGCCACTCGCTTGCATGCTGGCAGCCCATTAGGCCTCACAGCCAAGCGGTACATGGGCTATAATAACTCCACTTGCCCCTGGCACGTCCACCACTGTCTGCTACTTCCTGGCGCCGTGCTCCTTCCTTTTTATTATTCTGCAGCACAATTACAATGTGATTAAGACGAGAAGTTCCTGCTGCTACTGCTACTACCTACTGCATTTCCATTAAATTGACTTGGAATGGAATTTTTCAACTACCATCTGCAAAATCTGCAAGTTGTATGCTTTTTTACTGTTCTTAAGGGTTTTATAATTGCAGCACGTTATGTGAAAAGAAAAGGCAAATGTAAGGGAATAAGTTTACTGACGACATAGTTTAGTTTATTTTATTATTATTATTTAGTTTATATAAGTTATAAGAGTCGAATTCCTGTCTGACTATATATTTGCTAGTTGCCTAATTGTCCGAATCGATTAGTTATCACTTAAGTGCCAGCTTTCTGTTATCTATTGTGGCAACTTAATCTTGTTTTACATGCTCATCTATTAAAATTTGAAAAAATCAGAAGAATAGCGAATACATCGCCCATAAGTATGCAACGGTTTTTAGAGTTCGTCTCGCCGAATAGCAAACAGTTTATTCTCTACTTGCAGTTGCACTTCTTCGTGCCTTGCCCTGTGAGTAGTTTAAAACTTTGCTGGCGACAGTCTTCCCCTGAGCTCATTTCCAATCCAGGCAAACTCGCATCCCGAGTTTCTTTCTTCTGCTGTTTGCCACTTGCAAGAGGGAAGGCGATTGTTGCCACTGCCACTGCCACAACCACAGAAACAGCCACTGCCTCTGCTGTTGGCCTACAGATAAGACGCAGCGTCTAAGCGAATATTTTCTTAATTTGTTGCGGTTGCAGCAGTTTTTCTGCGTCGTTTGCTGTTTCCACTTGCCAGCTTCACTAAAACTTTTTCATAAAAATGCGCATTTTTATGTGAAAGACAGCAAGCAAGCGACATGATGAGGCTGAGAGGGGGAAATGATGTTAGGGGTGGAAATAGGGGTTGATATAGTACGCAGCGTCAGCTGGAAATTAAGTTCATTTATTTTATTTAATTTTTATGGCGCATACAATTTATGCTGTCGGTTTTCAGCTGCAGCAGCAGAAATATAATCAGAAAATCTAAGGCAGGAATTATTATTATATATAAGATCGTATATAGCCGCAATGCTCTCGGGCCCAAGGAGACGCCACAAATCTCAGCATAGTAATGATATCAGAGCGAAAAAGAGACAACACAAAGTGAAAAGGGGAGGGAAGTGAGGTTTAATTCATGCCGCACAAATTTTAATGGCATTCAAATTAAATTATAATTTTCAAAGTTTGCAGCAGAGCTTTGAGTGTGGATGTGGTATGGGTTGTTGTTGGGGTCAGGGGTTAGGGGTTAGGGGTTACCATAACGATACGATGATGACGATGATGACAAGGACGCTGCTGCACAGGTGAAATGTATGTGTGTGTGTGTGTGTGTGGGGGTAGGAGGTTGGGGGTTGGGGGTTTGGGGTTCAGTCAGTCAGTCAGTTAGCAGCAGCAGCAGCAGCGGCAAAGGTCAACTGTAGTATAAGGGTTGGGCTCCACGGCGCTATTTGTTTGTTTTGTTTGCGTTCGCTTTCAGAATTTTTGCGAGTTTCGCCTGCTTAAAAGATACACAACAGCCAAAACGAACTCTGAAAGTCAAAGGGTAAACGAGGCAACGAAAACAATTGGGGGGGCTAGCAGTATAAGGTATAGGGTATAGGGTATAGGGGGCTTGTTTGTGTTTTCGTTTACTGAAATTCATGTTGCGCCTGTTTTCCCAGCTGGTGTATAAGTCCATAGTTTTAATTGATGAGTTGAAGAGGGTTATACAGCAGCGGGTGGCAACTGCCGACTGGCCTCACTTTATTGACAAATTGGCTCAGGTAGGAGAGACTGAGCGACAGAGAGACCAGGAGACAGCTGCCTGTTATGCTGTTCCAACTTTAATTGTTCTTAAAGTAATTGCACAACAATTTGCTTCAGCACACACACATTTCTTTTGCTTATCTTCTGTCGTCGGCTCATTTGCTTTTAAGTGATTTGTTGTGTTAGCCTGGCTAACAGGTTTTTGTGTAGCGTTTCCCCTATGCCAAATGCTGTCAGTTCAAAACAGATTTTGGCTTTCAACTGCCAGCTGGTGTCGGTGTCATCGGCTTTTCAAAACTTACAGCTGACTGTCTTCGAGCAGCGGTTATGCAGTTGACCTTTTGGCTTGACTTGGCCTGGCCTGGCCTGGCCTGACTTGGCTGCCATTAGCCAAATGTCTGGCGCCAGGCGAACTATAAAATAAATACGCGGGCGTGGCACAAATCGAAACGAGCAACACGAAACAAATGTTTCTACTCGTTTTGCTGAATGCCTCATAAAAGCAACGCAAAAGCAAAATACAGAAATGAAAACAAAAGAATGGCAGGAACTTTGGATTTGGCATTTCGAAGATAATATACCCTGGTTTAGCGAAATTTTAATGGTATATAATGAGAAGGAACCATTCTAAGGATCAACAGAGCAAGAGCTGTAATCTACGATTATGCAAAACAGATGAAACTATCTGCCTTTAAAAATTATTATACATACACCTAATTATCTTTTTACGCGGTAGATTGGTTGCAGAAAAAATCGTGTGAAAAAAACCGAGCAAAAAAAGACATTGAACAAATTTCCCAAAAATAAAATTTGTCAAAAAAAGACCAAAAGATTCCAATCATGTCAAAAAATTATTAAAATATTTTCTTTTTAAAAATGACCGTAAAAAAAGAGAGTTATTGTACTATTGAATCGTAAGCCTTAAGGTAAAATATTAAGAAATATCTTAAATATTGCACACTAATCAAACTCTTGTTTTCTGTTAGCTGAGCTTTTGACATTTAAGCAAACTCAATTTTCAAAAGGAATCTAACAAGTAAACCACAAATTTCAGCTGCATAAATCAGACTCAGTTTGCGAATTTCATAGAATTTCATAGAAGTATCAACCAAGCGAGTTCATTTAAGCTGCTCTATGGCATTATTATTACCTACAATTGTCTATATATAGTCATTAAAACATATCTAGATATAAAGTGATGAGCTTAATTGAGATCCAACTGAGTTACGAGCACTATATACATATATATATACATATGTATACATTTAGCGTTCGGTGTTTTATTTTGCAGGATGCGGAATATGACACAACACAGCAGGCCAAGCCGCCAAGGAAAGAGAAGTGGGGCGGTGGGTTGGTGGGGCAGCTGATGGAATTTAGTGGCGCTTCGCTTTTACGGCTCGACACCGCGTGTGGCAAGCTGTGGACGCCAGGTCGGAGCGGGGGCGTGGGAGATGTGACCCATCATTAAACAAGTGCCGCGTGGCTACGTCCGGCCACGACTTTAGTGGCACGGCGCCGCCACAGACCGCCAGCACCACCGACACCACCGCCAGCACCACCATCGACACCACCGACACCGCCGGCGCCGCTGGCGCTCGTTAACGCTGAGACGCTCAATTTAGTGCGACCTACGAGTGCTGCGAGTGTATTCAGCTTTATGTATATACGCTTGCTTTCGGCTCATTTGAGCTGCGAACTGACCTTGATGATATCACCTCTCTCCAAGACACATGCGAATCTCGAGCTGTGCCAAAACACACACACACAGCTAGCTATGTGTGTGTGTGTGTGTGTGCTTGGCTGGCTCGGGTCTCGGGTTACTCATGGGTGTCCTGGTGCCTGCTGCACTTAAAGCCAGCGTCGAGGACGCTGCCAGTGAAAATCAATAATCAAATAAATGTGAACAAGTCAACCAACAGCAGCCGCCACTTTTTTGTCGACTCGCAGAACGAGTTTGTCTACCCAATTTTCGTATGAGTGGGGGTGGGGGCGATATTTGTGGTTGGCTTCTCCAGCATTGATGTAGCTGGCTTCACACGGACTCCGAGCACGTTTGTCAGCGACACACGACCCTAAAACGTGCGCCAAACTCTCGACTCGCATTAATGATGATCTTATTTTCCTTATTTATTTATTTATTTATTTATTTACTATTTTTTGTGGCATTCGAGTGCATCAAATGCATTTGGATGTGAAAGTGCAATGAAAGGGCAAATGAAAAGTGATTAAGCCTAACGTTAATATCACATTTTAAAGCAATAATTCACTTGTGAGAATACAAATGAAAACAGGAATGTTTTAAAGTACGAGTCATCGTATAAGTTCTCAATACTTATCAGTAGATGTTTTTTCTTTTCAAAGTTTAGTTGATGGTTTGTTTAGATTGCTTTAGCGTATTATATTTAAACCATGTTATTTGTAAAGCTAATACGAAGAATTTTCAAAATCGTTATTTCAATTTTAATATTCCTTACCTAAGGCAACAAAATTATCTTTTTACTATCAATGCTGACCAATTCTTCAAATTAATTTCATATTGGTTGAATCATTTGCTTTAAAATATTAGAAATCTAAGTTTATCATAGAAATCGCTTAATCTTAGTGATTTTACTTCCGTGATCATTTGAGTAAAATTTAAACAACTATTTTATATGCATAAATGCAATGCTTTAAAGATAGGATTATAAAATATTCTCACAGCTTTAAAATGAAGCATTTGATACTTTTTATTTACACAAACATCGTATATGCTATTAAAGTTTATGCTTTTTTTCGGTCAAACAAAGAGTTTTGCATTTAAGAGCAAACATACAAATATATATATATATATTTAAATATTCAGCATATAAATACAACCTACAATTTGTCATTGAAAAATCTTATTTTTACCTCTCGTATTTTTGTTGCAACAAATGTTAATTTAAAGAAACTACGAAAAAGTTAAGTATACGTTAGATTGACCAAAGCGAAGAGTCTTGTTTTTTTTGTAGTTCTTTTATGTGGCTCCGCCCAGCAGGTTGATTATTAAGTGTTCTTCCTCCTTCTGCCTGTGATTCTGATTGTGATTCTCTAAAATGTCAAATGTGAGCTGTGCGCTGCTTTCACATAAAATGACGCAAGAAATGAAAGCAACTGAAAGCCTTTGGGCGCTTCTGTCCAAAGGCCACACAATGTCAAAGCATGACCCAAGTCGTGACGTCACACGCCCTGTATAAATATAACACACAAACACAAAAGCGAAATCAGAGGGAAATCAAATCAGTAATGTGAAAGCATGGAAGCTGTGGCCTTTCCAGCCCATAAAACCAACACAATGAGCTGGCAGCAGAGTATCGGATCTATCTTGTTACGTGTGCGACTAATTACTATAGAGACATCAGGTTCAGTTTCAGTATCAGCATCAGCATATCAAGCATACGCCACGTGACCCATCAATTTGCGCTATTTGCCTTGAATGGTTGTGCATAATGATGCATAATGCACTATGCGATATCACGCATCAATAGTTTTCAGCAGAGCAGCAGCATCAAGAGCAACAACTGCTGATTATGATGATGATGATGATGATGCCGTAATGTTGATATAATTAAGTTTATAACAGCGTAGGAGTTTTAATTGGCTTGCATATTACGATAATCAGTGCGTTAAGGGACGCACTCGAATAAGGGAGATTCCAGCTCGTCTGCTCGCTGATTCGTGTGCATTTGCCTGAGCTATTCAATTGAATTCTGCAGCACAGTACAGCACAGCACAGCACAGCACGGATAATGGCCTTAAAAAAGGCAAAAAGGCAGCTCGTGGGCATTTAAATGGAAATTTAATTGGCATATGCTGTAATTATATTTTTGATTTGCAACAATAGTTACAATTATGTCTCTATTATTTACATTTATTTTCCGCATGTCAATTAGTTAAGTTTCGTGTAATTACGCCACAAAATCAACAGTGAAAAAATGGAAATATGCCGCTTCATGAATTTAATTAATTTGCATACACCTTTCACATGGAAATATTATTATGAATAATCTCTCGTAATTTGTAAGCTGCACATATGTAGGTAGACTCAGCTGCTCTTTAAACACAGCTTAATGCCATAACAACCAAAGGAAATAAACGGAAAAGAACAACAAACGGATTTGCGAAAGAAAGAAAAGCCAAGAGCCAAATCGCGCATACGCCGCGTATTCCCACAGACGCAACACAACTTCAGGTTACTCCTTTTGACTGGGACATGCGGCAGCCGGTACTTGCTTTTATTTTACCCTTGGCTACTTTTTATGCCCAGGCAGATATTTTATTCCCAGCACACCAGCACGACCCATCCTTATATGCACAAGTGTATGTGCATATATGTATATATAAGTAAGTGATTATCTGTATGTAAAGCAGTGCCCAGGACTCGGAATGTGTGTGTACTCGTAACTACAGTGGTGAGCATTTCAATAGTGCCGGCATACATCGTTTGAATTTAATAAGTATATTCGTAGACGAAATTAAAGCAAATACATTTATTTCGAATTTTCTACCAGGCATAAAAGTTATTTTATAATAAATACTGAATTGATTTAGGTAAAAAGTATGTTAAGAAATAAAATACGTAAAATTGCATTGCTTTAAGCAAATTTATGAAATGCCTGCTAGCATATAGAGTTTTGTCTCGCAGCATAGAAAATGCAGCTGAATTTCAATGGAGAAACCAATAAAACCTAATGAGCCTGCAGTAGACAACAAATCGTGTTATTATCGCCAGGCAATGGCCTCTGGGCACAAAAAACAAACTGAGTAATAATAAAAGTAGCTGCAAGGAGAGCTAGGAGACAGGGATATGCGCACATATAAAGGGAGAGAAACAGCAATTGTCTGTTTGTTTCTTTTTGCCGGGCACCTTTTAGTTCTGCGTCGATGAATTGCCGTTGTTGTTGTTGTTATTGTTCTTGTCGTTGTTGGGCTGTCGTCGTCGTTGTCTGCCGTCATTGTTGTCCTTAAGACAATGATGGCAAACGCCACTCCAATACCCCCCAAGGACATGCAATAAAATTGCGTTTTAATGCTACGCAAACTGCCGAACGATCCGCTTTTTATACCCTGAACCCATTAAAAATGGGTAAAAAGGGTATTATGGGTTTGTGCAAATGTATGTAACAGGCATAAGGAAGCATCTCCGACCATATAAAGTATATATATTATTGATCAGTATCAATAGCCGAGTCGATCTGGCCATGTCCGTCTGTCTGTCCGTCTGTCCGTCTGTCCGTCTGTCTGTCTGTATGAACACACAGATATCAGAGACTACAAGAGCTAGAGACTTCATATTTGGAACATAAGTTCTCCTAATCCCGGGACAGATCAAGTTTATTAAAATTTATCGATAGCTCGTCCCGCTCAAAAGTTATCGATAAATTTCGATTTTAGACCAGCGTTTTTTGGATATAACTTACAAGTTATAAGAGCTAGAGGCCCCTAATTTGACATGTATAATCTCGAATAGCATACACATGAACAAATTTTTCACTTTTTGGATACCACCCCCCAAACCCCCAAAAGTTAAAAAAACGCATTTTTGAAGGTACGACCTTGCAATTTGGTTTGGTCACACATATTATTGACAATTGTTTGCCCCAAAAATTTCAATAAGATCGGACGATAAACACAGAAGTTATTTAAGATTTAACTTTCCATTATGTGGGGCTCAGCGAAAAGCAAGCTAACTGCTTAGACCGCTTGCACTGCTTGTACTGCTTGTACTGCAGCATGTGTGTGTTTAGATTAATATGAATGATTGTAAGGACTGGGTTCAGGGTATCTCGTAGTCGGGCACTCCCGACTAGAGCACTCTTACTTGTTTTTGTTTTGTCTTTGCCTCGCTAGCCTTGCTAAAGGATTTCTCAGCACATTCCAAGCAAAAGCAACTCAGCTTGAAATATCATAGTCGCACAGAGTAATAATAGAGTAGCGAGTAAAAGTTCTCTTTAATATTGTATGATATAGCTGGTTGTGTTAAATTTGTGTTGATTTCTTGGTTCGCCTGTTCGTTTGTCCTTCTCATTGTTTAATGACATTTTATTTGCATATTTTTATGTGCTGCTGCTGCTGCTGCCAAATATGAATTTTATGTGTTGCTCGATGTCGGAAAGCGCCAAGCAGCCAGGACAAATCTTATACCACACACTCAACACACACAAGTGCTGCTTGCTCCTTGCTGCTTGCCCCAATGGGAATCCTTGGCGAGCAACGAAAGAAAGAAGCAGAAAAATTATAATAATATTCGAGCCAGCGAAATCCCGTTGAGTGGAGCAAGTGCAAAATATTTTTCCTACCGAACAAAAAGAAAAGAAAATGAAAAACTGAGAGAGAAAGAAAAAAAAAAGGAGAAAAGCAAACAAACATAAAAGTGCAAAACAATTCTCAAGTGTTTCACGCTTTAAGCTTTGTGCCTTTGTGTTCTTTATTTTGTGTGATTTGTGCTTTACTTTACTTTACTTTCTTTCTTTGTGCTGCGCTCGCCATTGAATAAAATAATAAAAAGAAATGGACTGAGAGAGAGAGAGAGAGAAAGAAGCGAGGCGAAGTAGGTTCGTGTGAGAATTTCGGCATTTGCTTATTTGAGCTCCCACGCTTTAGTTCTCCATTGTAAGTTAATCTTTTCGAATTGATTCAATTAAATAGCCCAACATGCAGTTCGAGTGCATGCGGACATTAGGGTTGATAACGACACGCTCACTATATATACACAGATATATACAGATCAACACCAATAACTGGCACATACGCAGGGCAAACTGCCGCTTAATTTGTGCAAATGATTTGTCTGATTTGTCCGCACGCATTTCTAAAGCTCTCTGTGTGTGTGTTTCCATCTGACGCTGATTGCGATGGCGATGGCGATTGCGATTGGGATTCAGATTCAGATTCAGATTGCATAGGATGGATGTGCAACAAATGGTTATTGTGTGCGAATAAACGCTGCATTGTCCCATTTGCTGCATGGCAATGCAGTTGTGAAGTTCTCCCGGCCTGATGAACCGATGTGGATGCTGATGCTGATGCTAAGCGGAAGTTGTCTGCAATCCAATTCCAGAAGTGAATAACAATGATTCAAGCTCACATGCAGATGGGGCTATATGCACAGGTCCATCTACAGAAAAGCTACTGTCTACAGTAACTACAACTCTATATCATATCAAATTTAAATATGAATAGTATTAATCACTTTAACTAAGAAGCTGAAAACCGATTCCAGAAGTGAATAGCCATGATTCAAGCTCAAATGGTGCTGTTTGTATAAGTCCATCTAAAGAATATATACTGTCTATAGTATCTACTAAGATGATATCTCTATATCATCTCAAATTTAAATATGAATAGTATTAATTACTTTAACTAAGAAGCTGAAAACCAATTCCAGAAGTGAACAACAATGTTTCAAGCTCACTATTTGTACAGGTCCATCTACAGAATAACTACTGTATACAGTATCGACATCTCTATATATCATCTCAAATTTGTATATGAATAATATTAATAACTTAAACTAAGAAACTGAAATCAAATTCTAGAAGTGAATAAAGTGATAAAATGCATATGGGTCCATCTAAAGAATATATACTGTCTATAGTATCTACTACTAAAGACCTAAGATGATCTATCTATATAATCTCATAATAACTTTAACTAAGAATCTGAAATTTGTATTTGATAATCTTTTGAAATAATATCTCTTTGCTTTCCACCTTGTTGTTAAGTTTTTGTTTATTTATTCAAATTTCTATGTTTTCTAATACTTGCGAATAAATTCAAGATTTAATTGAAGCTGAAATTTGTACTTGATAATCTTTTTAAAAAAGATGTCTTCTCTTTCCCCCCTATTTTTAAGTTTTGACTTACAAATTCTAATTTCCTATGTGTACTGATATTTGCGAATAAATTCAAGAATTTGATTCAATTATATTAATAGCTTTAACTAAGACGCTGAAATTTGTATGTGATAAACTTTTTAAAAAAGCTGTCTTCTCTTTTCCCTTTGTTTTTTAAAATTTGCTTCACAAATTCCAATTTCAAATGTGCTCTGATATTTGCGAATAAATTCAACAATTTCATTTAACAATCATATAATAAATCAAATATGGAATATAAAAGCACAGTCAATCAGCTTTTGTGATTAATGCAGCTAGACCGAAATTCAAATATATCTGCTGGTCGAAATAATTAAAAACGAGACAACAATTTTATATATATATTTGTATTGCTCGTTCAGCTTTTTTACCCCGTGACATGTTTGTTTGAAAACAAAGCACGGGAATCCATTTAGGAAAATCCAACATTATTTTTGTTGTCAGCGTGTCCACATAAATCCATATAAATCTCAATCTAAAATGCAGTCTCCACACACAAACACACAGAGAGAAAACCTGGTATCAACAAATCGAGCGACCACATGATGGGCATTGCGTTTCGGCAGCTGTTTGCATCTGCGAGTGGAGTGTCCATAGAATATAAATAGGCACCCCCCGATTGCCCCCCCTACCAAAAAACAGAAAAAAACAGAATGGAACAAAGCTGAATTAGACACGCAATCGCATGCGACTCGGCAACTAATCAGCCGCGTTCAGTAATCAGCGAGATCAACATCAACATCATGATGATATGATGTGATGTGATGTGTTCTGTTGTGTTGTGTTCTGATATGATATGATGGCAATGATGCTACCGCTAGTTGTGTTGTTTTGGGTTAAGTGTGATAAATCGACAGCAAAATGTGTGCGAGCGTTTTTCCGCACAGCAACTAAACAAATTTGCAGCCTAACCTAACGAAATAACAGTAAAGCAGCAAAAGGTAAGCGCAGCCAAACAGATGATGAAGAAGAAGAAGAAAACGGCAGCAGAAGAAGAAGAGCAGCGAAAAAAAACATGTAATTCAACTGAATAAAAAGTGTCTTTTCATCAGAATTTTAAATGTTGCGCTCTGTCAATGTGTGTGTGTTTGTGTGTGTGTGTGTGTGTGTGTGTGTGAGTACAGGGGTGAATTTGTAGGACACTTTCGCTTTATGTGTGCGTATGTGCGTGTGTGTTTGTGTGTGTGTTTGTGTGTGTGCGTGCGTGCTGCAAATTGGTAAAGACTTTACGGATCAAGGAACTCATCAGAAATCGTTAAATGCAAAAATCGGCATCATAATAATGATGGGCTTTCACAACTGGCCACAACAACAACAGAGAGAGAGAGAGAGAGAGTCCACTTGTTATAGGCAGCAGCATCCAGTTGATAACTGTCCATTTACATCTGCTCCTTCAAAGGATTTACTTACCTTGAGCTTTGTGCGTTGCTTACTAACTCACAACTGCAGGTGTTTGTTTTTTTACATGTCACTGTTTTGAGTAATTTTTTGCTTTTTATTATATTTGTTTTAATTTGGTTGCTGCAAGAATTTGGAATTTACACTGCAGCTACTTTTGGTTATTATACTATTGGAATGCCATCAAGATGCCAACTCCAACTCACACAGATACACAAACTGCTGCTCTCTATGTGAGTGTGTGTGTGTGTGTGTGTGTGGATTTGTGTGTGTTTAAATGAAAACACTTATTGTAGCATTTACTTGTGTACTGTTTTTTTTTATTATTAGGGTTTTTTGTTTTTGCGCACTGAATTCTGCCGTCGATTCGCCGCTGAGATGCAGTTGCTCGCAGAGCTTCTGTTCATTACACGACGATGTCTCTAGCTAAACTAAACTCTAGTGAAAAACCATCGCAATGCGTACTTTAAACTGTGCTACACAACATTCGGACTACGTACGACCTGCGCTCGTGTTTTTTCACTCACTCTCACGCTCTCTCTCGCTCTCTTTGTCATTTGGCTCGGTTTTCGTCTCTCTTTTCCAGCTGAAGCAGCGAGCCCTGCACAGTGTGCTCAAATCGTTATTCCTTGACCAAAATCTCGTCATATAATTTTAAACAAAAACTTTGTATTCCGGTAGAATATATACGAATTTTAAGAACAATTTTGTTCGATTAAAATAATATATAAAATATAAATTAAAATATAATAAACACTACAATAAAAAATAAAATCCAACATTTTTTACTATTTTTGAAAGTTTAAAAATGTAAGAAATTCAAAAAATAGCTTTTTTATGCTTTATGTTTTCAGACTTCTGCAAAATTAATAATAAATGAAAATTTATTAATTAATAAAGACTACAAATTCAACTACAATACAAAAGATATTCTACATTTATAGAAATTTGTAAAAATTTCATTATGTAGGAAAATGTAAAAAAGCTTTTTGATGCTGATATAATTATAATATTAGCTGGGAAAAAGCTATTGAGACTTGAGCGCAATGAATAATAAAATTAAATTAAGTACGGAACAAAATCAAAATGTTATGGATCAAATAAAAATGCACGAAAGATAAATAGATTAGATTTAGATATAATGAGCGATGAACCACTGTGCCGCGAGTGACTGACTGGTCATAATCATCGTTCATGCTTGTTAGGAGCGTCGGGAGCGTTTCTATGGCACTTGGTCTCGTGCCCGCATAACTGTTATACGGCAAGTCGGTAAGCTGTTTCCGTCTCCGTCTCATCGCATCGCTACTCCTTTCTGTATGATGGCCAAGAAGCTTTTTTTCGCATGCTCTCTTATTGTGTTTGTTGTTTGTTTTTGTTGGCAACTTTTGGCAGCCGTCGCCGCTGCTGCTGCTGCTGCTCTTTGCCCCTCAAATTTTGCGGCTTTTGCCGCTGTTGTTGTTCCTATTGCTCTCTCTCTCTCTCCCTCTCTCTCTGTCCCTCTCTATCTCTCTGTCTCTGTGTCTGCTGTGCGCCTAACAAAATTTCATTATCTCTAGTGGCCGTTTGTTTATTTATTTGTCAAGCATTTTACGTTCGACGGAGTGGAGGAAGAATGGGTGCAGAGGAAGTTTAGTCGCTGATGTGCCCCATACCAATTGATTTCTTTTTGTTATAGCTTGAGCAAATGTTGTCAAAGCTTTATCGCCAATACACACACACACACACACACATCGTCACAAACTATTTAGTGGCATACATACACACATATGTTTTTATATACCTACTGATATCCATGCCCTGATATCTTAACTATGATTCTAGTTTGGCCAAATGTCGTGTGTATTGCTACCACTGTACGGCCCCCAAAAATCGATCACACGTTGTCCGGTTTTCTTACAAACACACTCAAACATAAGTAACTAACACACACACACACACACACACAGCGTTTCAAACATTTCTTTTATAAACACAATCAGCAGCATTTGCAGCTGTTTTCTGCCGATGGTTTCTGATACACAATTGGTAACTTCGATTATCAGCTGTTGTGGTTTTGAATCGTAATAATAATAATAATAATTCGAGCGCTAGTAAGACGTGTGTGTATTAAATAACCGATAGCCACTGCAGTTGTTATACATTTCTATAGCTGAGCATTTTCACTGCCCAGCTCCATCTAGTATCGAATCAACAAACCGTTAGCTAAATCCTTACAAAATGCCGCACACAACAAGAGACGAGGACGACGACTCACGACAGAATGACGAACAGCGGAATCGCCGAGCACGACGGAAGCGGCGCCAGTAACGGTCCAAAACAACAGCTGCAAATCCGCGGAATGAGCAAACAAAAAAAGAAACAACTAATTTCAAAAATCGCTCGGGCACAAACACACACACAAAAAGAATTATTATGAAAACATGGGGCAGACACGAAAAGCTTTCGCCTTCAGCTGTGTGCAAGAGCTTGCACCTATACACACACACATACACACACACACAGGTATACACATGTGGTGTATAACAGTTCCTGTGCTTTCAGCTGACGAGTGCTTTCAGTGCACCTGAAAGCTTCTCACGTAAACTTTGAGCTTTGTGCTTGCTGAATTCAAATGAATTCCATTTTAGAAAACTAAAATGTACAGCTACAGTTTTTGCTATTTTAATCTTAAATGTATATAGTATCATAAGGTTTAAGCATACATATGTTTAAAATCTCAATATATGCATACATGTATTAATGAATTATCACATATAAGTGCATATTCTACCTGAAAGCGTCCTACAGCTCTTAAGTAATCATTTTTTATGTATTTCTTTGAATGAAAGTTCCTTGGGATAGAAATAGATGTTGTTATATGTAGATAGAACAACAGAACTCAAAAGCTTTCATTTGAAATCTTGCCTAGGAAATTATCAGAATTACTTTCAACTATCATTTATAAATTTAGACTTAGAACTTTTAAATGTTTGCATAGCTTATAAATATATGTATGTATATCAACGTTTATCACGCTTTATCTAATTTGCTATCAAATCCACTGTCGATCTGCTGCATTCAAAAGCTAACTTAAGCTACATTCATTTGCGTGTAGCATACTTTGAGGCTGACGCAAGCTTTTTTGGTATATGTAAAAGAGCCGGCAACCTTGTTTGCACTCGCTTATAACTTGTTGCGCCAGTTTTGTTTAGTTGTCGCTTACATCTCGTCCCACTCGAACGTCGCCCCGCCTGCAACCAAGCTGCAACCAGCAAACTGCAACTAGAAAACCCGTCTAAAGGTGCGTCTTCTGTTTTTATTTACGTTGCTGTTGTTGTTATTCCGCATTACTTGGCGTAGGAGTGCTTCAAATGTATTTATAAGCACTATCATTGTTATTTTTAGTGACAAACTGAATAAGCGTGTATTACTAGCAAATTTAAACATTTAAATATCAGTTCTGGATGCCTGAATGAAACAATAGACTATAAATGCCAAAGCGCATTACTAAACATTCCATTTTGTATATTCTTGAGTGAAAATCATAGCCAAATTTACAATGAAAATCAAATGCTTGAGTGCTAACAACACCTGCTGGCTAAACAATATCAGATGCGTCAGGGGCAGGCCATAAACTTCGCCTTGTTTTTCCAAATTAACAACAATTTAATTAACATTTGATTATGTGCGTCGAATTTTGTATACTCTATATAAACTACTGATTAGCAACTGTCTTGCAAACTGTGCTTTACCACTGATAAAACAGCATGATTCATAAAGTAAATATTTGTTAAAGTGTAGAAAGAAATTAAGAGTTAATGTGAGAAGTGTGTGTCACAAACATGACAGCAATTTTACATCAGCATATTACTCTTACTGTATTACCTCGGCTTACATATGTACATACATGTATGTATATGTATGTATGTATATCGTCATATCTATTTACGTCGGCCTTAGACAGAAACAACACCAAATTGGTCGTTTCAATGTTTGTCACGCATTCTCAAAGCCAAATTCTGTAGCAAAAGTGAAATTTAAATGCGACGCATTTCGAATGCAGTCAATTTCTTTGCTTGGGCCTAGTTACTTGCTGGAATGCAGCTTTTTAGAACTGTTGACACGCTTAAAACTGAATGGTTCGCTTTCATTTCTTATCACGCAGCTAAGGTCGAAGTAAACAAACAGTTCGTTTGATTAAAATGGGCAATCCAATCTGGTTCATCTTCTGGCTGCTGGTCTTCTGGTTCATCTCCTTGGTGGTCGCCTTCTTCTGCTCCTTCATCTACATCATACTCTACACACTGGTCGTGTGCATACCCGGACTATCGGTAAGTGGACTGGGCTGGGATACATACACATATTAAGACCGATGACATCATTATTATTTAGTTGCCGAGTGCGGGTCGCTTATCACGACTTGTAGATTTCGGAACAATTACTCATATATATGTATTTGCACACAAACACAAGCACATCAAACAGCACTAAGCCAACTAGTCTTATGATAAAAGCATAAAAAGTAGTGTATAAATAGCCTAACTAGCCTAATCATGACTTTTCTTTCCCCCAAAACAGGGCGTTTGCGAAATTCTGCTGCAGGGCGTACAATTCCCGCATTACTGCGCCAAGGCCATGATGGACTGCAAGTCTCCATTCTAGAGATGTACATTCTACTAACATAGTTCTAAGTGCAGTAACTATAACTATAAATGTTCAACTAATTCGACTTATATTTTTGCTATTATAAATTGTAATTATTTTAAATTTGTAAATGGTCGTTTGCCTCATCAATCCATCGAACCGATAACGACCGCAAGGCCGACAACAGTCCCATTTACAACTGAGCTAGCTGGTGAATGAATGGAGCCTAATACTAGAAATCAGCAAATACGTAATCTCGTGCTTATGATAAGAGTATGATTTGAACTGATTACATTGTCTAAGTCGGCGCAGCTTTCACTTGGTGGTCGAGGCAACCGCTTCGTTCTGCTGACTGCTGCCTGGCACGTCGTTGAACGCTGCTGCTGCTCCCCCTGCTGCTGCGCCGGCATCTGCAGGAGTAGCTGGCGCCGTGGCCAGCGCCTGCCGCTCGTTGATGGCGCGCAGTTCCAGCTCACCGATCAGTTGCATCACGCGGATTTTGCCCTCGGTGGCCAGCTTGGGCGGCAGTCCCCGGACAGTGGCGCAAATGCTGTCGAAGAAGAAGTCGAGCGAGTCCCGTGGCACGGACTCCAGTGTGGACAGTTGCTGCAGCTGATAACCCTGCAGTTGTCTGCCGGCAATGTACGGCGACTGCCACTGCAGCTGCTGCTGGCGCTGCACGGGCGTGTAGCAGCCTGAGGAGAGGGGCGTTATGGTCGCCTTCGAGGTGATGGCATGCGTTGCCGCCGGGCTCGAAGTGTTGGGCGTTGTGGCCGCCTTGTTCAGCGGTCCCGTCACCTTTTTAATGATGATGCGGCAAGGCGGTTGCTGTGGCACTGTGGCCGCCGGCGGGCAGTGTGAGGATGACTGGCCGACTGGCGTGAGCAATGCCTGGGAAAATTCACTAATAGTCATTTGCACAGGCCTGTTGGAGTATTGTGAGTCTGTGTACGAGACGCGTCGCTTTGCATTCGGCTCATAGTCGTCATCCAGCTCAGTTTTGACAGTGGCATTTGGCGCCGCATCTGCTTCGTCCTCATCATTTTCATCATCCTCATCGTCATCGTCTGCTTCACCGTTAGCCTCCTTATCGACGGCATCGTCATCCTCCATTTCCACCGCCTCCACCTTGCACAGGCCGGCAGCGGAAAAGTTTAGCGGCGACAGGCTGTCATCGTCTTCATCGTTAAGTTCCCACTTTACCCTGACCCTCGAGCTGTTCAGCGTATCGGACACTGACTTGCGCTGTGCATTCTCCGAATGTTTGATGCTGCCCTCGTGCTTGCCCAGATCGGAGAGTTTGGCGCTCAGCCGGCACTCGCAAATGGCGCAGAACACAAAATGCGGATCCGTTTCGTCCAGTATGATCCACGGATATCTCGATAGATATTCGGGCTTCGTTTTCGGCCTCGGGTACTTCAGCAGCTCGCACGGCCGACGAGGTCTGTACTCCGAGCGCAGCGCATCGCTATTTAGAATTTGAGTATTCTTATTGACTGTTAGTCAAACTTAATTGAATCAGTTACTCACAGTTTTTCCTGGGTTAGTTGTAAATTAAAATTAGACATTTGGTGCTGCTTACGAAAAATATAAACAATGTCTGGCTAGTGTGACCGTCGCAGCGTAATCCAAAAATACCAATATGAAAAATACAAAAAATACTAGCAGCAACAGTTTTGTGACGCATGAAAAATATAGTGCTTTCTTTTTCGGTTATGGAAGCCAAGTATTAAATCCACTTCTTCAGTACCGAGCGGATTATATAGCTAAATATTCTATTCATATTTGTACTTTCTAAATTTAATCATTTTTGGAAAATAACTTTATTAATTTGTTCCCTCAAAACACAATACATAATATATTTTATAAACTTGAAATTTATTTTTGAATCAATTCGGCTAGAATTTTTGAGAGTCGTGTTTTCATTCTTTTTTACGTGAAATTTCCACAACATATGGATATTTTTCGGATGGACTACTCTCGACAACAACTGAGGAGCTGTTGCCGTTTTCGGTGTCACTTTCCTTAGGCATATTCTCATTTCCTTTATTTTGCTCTGTTTCACTTTCATTAGGTTTTTTAGTAGCTAATTTCTCATTGCTGCTGTCGTACACCATTTCAATAACGTATGGATAACTGCCATTGGATTTAATAGCTGGGATCTCTACTCCGCTTTCATACGCTGGAATTTCTTTATCGCTTTTGGATTTAATAGCTGGGATCTCTGTTTCGCTTTCATGAACTGGAATCTGTGTATCGCTTTTGGACTTAAAAGCTTTGGTGTCTGTTTGGCTTTTGGATTTAATAGATGGGATCTCAGTTTCACTTTTGCAATTGCAGGAAGTTCCAGCTTCGTCGCAGTTATAAAGGCTATAAAATAAATTATGGGATTTTAGGCGCACCTCAAATGTAAAATCATAAACATACCAATTTTCTTCAGGGTTCGGCGTTTCCGAATCCTCAGGGGAAGGCTCCTTGGCATCGACTTTATCCATGTCACAGGCCCCAACGACTTAACTTAAACCTATTTAAAACGTTATATTCTAAGACGAAATGTTCAACTATTTAGGCTGCTTGTGTATTTTAGTTTTTCCATCTTACCTGTTCGTCTCTTTGTTCCTCGATTATCCGCGTTGTTTTGAGGAGCGGCCGGATCGTACCGATTAGAGGCACCGCCGGAACGGTACGACTGCCCGGGAATATTACGGGACTTACGCAGCATATGCTCACGTGACTGAGATCTCAAACGATCATGCTGATCGTTCGCGCTGTTCTTTCTTGGGGCCGAGGGTTTGTTGTCAGAGCTACGTCGGTTCTTTTGTCTGGCTTCGTCGGGTATGCCTGGTATGCGCCTCAATCTGTGGTCGTCCATCGTATATCGATGCTCAGTCGCAGTTCCAGGTCGATACAGTCGATACTCGTTGGCAATCATCCTTCGAAACAGGTGGTTGTCCATATCCCCAGAACGGCGCGTGTGTCTAAAGTCGTCAGCTTGATACGGCCGACGCTGTGGCCGCACAGTGGCAACTGAGCCGTGGTGGCCTATTGGGGTAACGGCCCCCGATTGACTGATCTTCCTTTGCTTTGCCGGATCCTTCCTGGCATCAGATACATTCGCTTGATGGCTTGTGTAATCTGCTGAGATCGTTGCTATAATATGCAGCACAGAAACTATTATAATTTGCCACTAACCTCTCAGCTGATCGTACTTTTCGTTGTTCGTGAATGGTGGAAAGAGGGCGGATGTGCGTGCATCTCGAGATGAGTTGGGATTACCATCGTACCCATAGCTGGAGCTCGACGAACCTGCTGAATTTTGAGTCATATTGCTGGGTCCATAGCTAGGTCCATAGCCAGCGCCATGAGCAATTCTATTGCCATGGTTGCCCGTTCCCGAAATACTTTCGCCCAGTTCGGGAAACCAATTATCACACTATAACGTACGGATGTGAATATTGTTTCGTTCCAGCTATGAAAATGTTAGCTTACCATGTAGAAGATGGCAAACGCTATAAGGCAAGCTATCAAAAGGACGGCGGTGAATTTTGTGAACTGCAGCAGGACGAAAAGCAGTATGGCTACTACAACCTCAATATGGTGCACGCCAACCAATTCCAGGGCCTGGCGTAGCTCCACAATTTTTACCGCTTGCAGGAAGGTAATAACGGCGCCTATCGCGTCGGAGCTAAACTGACTAATCGCATCCATTCTGTAGGTGATTAAGCGCAGGAAACTATTTTATAGCTACGTGTTGCTGGGATGAAAACATTTTTCACAAATTCAGCTGATTGAAATTTTGAGCACTTTTCAAATTGACAGTTGCCATAAAACCATCAAAATACCAACTAAGCAAGACATGAAAAGATACTAGATCAGAAAAACAACTGGTTCATGTTTCATCGTGCGATTGTAGAAATGTATCGATAGATTTGCAGCAACGCGGAAGTATTTGAACTATTATCGTTTAGTACATTGGATGTAAAGCAGAACAAATAAATTAAACTGGTCAATTTAAACCTAGTTTTATTTATGTTTCGCATTTGTCGTTTTGCAAAAAAATTAAGAGCATTTCCCAAAGAACTGATCGCCGCAGGTATATGTTGGTATATTCTGTTGAGAAAACTGGTATATTTTTAAGACTTGGGCACGCTTATTCGCAGATGCTTAACAGATGTTTTGTCAAAAGTAATTGAAAGATAACAAAGGTCTATAAATTAAGAATAAGACTTAAATGCTACGTCGCACAATGGCCGAATTTGACACTAAAGCCGGACTACAACTCGTATTGAAGCGCATCGAGGCAGTGCTGCTTAATCGCCCCAAGGTAACTTTCAATTGCACTATCGTCTTATAAATTGTAACACAATTGTGGACTCTAAACTCGTTATCAGGAAATCAAGACAGCCAAGCCCCTGCTGGTAGCTGTTAGCAAGACAAAGCCGGCCGAGAGCATCATTGAGGCCTACAATGCGGGCCAGCGGCACTTTGGGGAGAACTATGTGCAGGAGCTGGTTGAGAAGAGTCAGCATCCGGATATCCTAGCCCAGTGCCCCGATATCAAATGGCATTTGATTGGCCATCTACAGGGCAACAAAATCAACAAGGTGCGTCGACAGCTACTCTTCAAAACCCCTTTCTCATGTCTGTGACTGCTTTGTTATACTAGGTACTGCAACTGCCCAATCTGCACATGATCCAGACTGTTGACAGCGAAAAGCTGGCAAACAAGCTTGATGCCGCCTGGTCGAAGCGGCAGCCGACGCCGACTGAGCCCCTACGGATACTCGTGCAAATCAACACCAGCGGCGAAGATGGTAATTGCCTGAGACGAGCCGCAGACCCTTGCATTAACCGAATGATGTTTCTTCCGTACAGTGAAGAGCGGCGTTGAGGCGAGCGATGCACCCACACTCTATCAATATATCCGCAGCAATCTGAAGCATGTGCAGCCTGTTGGCATTATGACCATTGGCGCCTATGGCTTCGACTATAGCAACGGGCCCAATCCGGACTTTGTGTCACTGATGGCGGTGCATGAGGCCATTTGCCTGGCCAACGATCTGCCAGCCGAGTCGGTGCAGGTCTCGATGGGAATGTCCAACGACTATGACAGAGCGGTACGTAGAATGCTGGCACTGACTGCTGGTTGGCTCTACTCATGTTGTTTTGCTTACAGATCGAAATGGGCAGCTCTATAGTGCGCGTTGGCACAGCTATTTTTGGACATCGCGCCGCAAAAGCATAGATAGGCCCAAGGCAGTCGCAATTGGCGGTGCGCTGAGGCGGGCGAATCGTTAGAGGAATGTGTACATAGCGCTCTCGCTGTGGGATGTTTGCTCTATGTGGATTTGTTGCTTCCCAATGACGTCCATGCCGAGCTGGCTGAGAATTGTTATTGGAAAAGCGACCGTGTGCACAAAAAAACAAATGAAATTCTTCCAAGTTCGTTTATGTATCATATATAGATATATGTATAAATATGAGAGCATCTTGTACATACTCTTATGTGTGTTATAAAAATGTAAGCATAGCAAATGTAGGTAGGCTTGTATATTTAGAAAATCATCAGATAAACAAATGCTATGCGTAGGCTGTGGTTTTCTTTTCACATTTGTGATTTGTCATATTATTATATATTAATATTGTTATTGTCATATTCCAACATGAAATGTATCAATTTATTGTTTGTTTGAGAAAACTGCTGTTTCGACTGTTGGATTTATGGGTAGCTGCCTGGCGTCAGAGGTGTCAAATTTGCCTTGAGAAATAGAATACTTGATCATCGTGGATTTCATTATTATATTTGGCATTCTTGCACTTTTCTGCATTATTTTTAATTTGGCACACAAGTAAAGCACTCAGCCTGCAATTGTGGGCATTTTTACTTATTTTTTTGGCTGGCAGCCAATGCGCCGCCTGGTTACATGCCAAATCTGAAAGCGCTTTGAAATTTCGATAAGAAACCTCTTACAAAATAGCGAAAAGTTCAATTTCAATTATGTATGCGTGATGATTTATCAGTTCATTTTTCACAGACAACACTTAAAAGTCATGACAAACACACACAAATATAGTTATTAAAGGTTAAGATTAGAATTTCAGAAATTCCGTGTGCTTATGAATTCAATATGCATATTGAAACTGAACACTAGTCGCATCAGCTTTCATAGTTTAGTTTACACCAGAACAAACAGTATTTATGTTTTCGTTTTGCTAATGTTAATAATTTAACTATAATTCATTTATAATTATCCCAAAGAAATATTACAAATATGTGTGTAAATATAAGACACTCATATTTAAATGCAGAACTGTTATAGATGCCAACTCATGATCAGAACTGTGTCGGGATCGAAAATCGGATCAGTTTTGACAAAGATATGGCAGTTTTCGGTGTTTGAAAGGCGTTTCTATTGTTTGTTGTTTTTAATAGAAAGTCTAAATATGATATTTAATATGTACTATATATTTTTGATAATTGATATTATATTAAATTTGGCAATATAGCTAAAATGCAATTTGTATAATGTAAAGAAAATAATAATATAAATGAACTTCTCATGCTATATTAAGTATGCGACGTGTGTACATTATACAAATTTAGTTGAAGGTCTCTGAACTATAGTATACATCATATTTCAAGCACACGAGAACCTTAAGTAGTTTCAGCCCTCGAAGTATTATGTTTATATGCATTAGAATATGGAATTACATCGATTTCTAAGCACACCTAAGAAACTTTCCATAATCATAAGAAGAACATTAAAATATCAAACACTTAACAGCTGGAAATGCATTTTCATTCATATCACTCGATTCCGTTAAATATAGAATCTAAATTACATATTTATGCATGCTAAGTTCATTTAACTTTATCAAAAGTAAAATAATCCATATTTTGTATTGTTATGCAATGCTTATGGAAAATTCAGATATGTATGTGTATATGAAGAACAAAGATGAATATATGAAAATCGGATCTCTTTGTTATGTATACAACACGAAATCTGTAGATGCTCTATAAGCTTTGGAATTCTTTTCTCTCTTTATATTGCACAATATGCAAAACATTTTTAAAACAGAAAATGCCAGTCGTTGAAAATAGGCAAGGTAAAAGGCGAACATGTTCGTCGTGTATATAGCCTATGCTGTATATGTATGTATACCATATGGTACATAGTACATATTGAATAGACCACAGATACACATTTGTATATACATATATATGACCAAGAGAAATGTAGGTGATCTCAGAGCAAGAGGACACCTTCGCACAGGCCTCAAGAGCAAAGATGAATAATACAAAACAAGATTTGAATACTATGAGACTGAAACATGTATATGGCACAACAACACAAGAATATTTTCATATCACACCAAAATAAATTTCAACATTTAACAAACCTAAATACATACGTACATATATTTCTATCTATACGCATTTCTTGAGGCGTGAGAAGCGTACAAGAACAACAACCATAGCGGCACTCATTTGCTCAGGCCGTTAAAATTAGATTTTGATTAGAGGAGCACACGATGAGTAAACATTTCAAGCGACCGAGCTGCCTGGCCAATGCTTTGGCAGCCCCACCGCCCCCAAGCCCCACCTTCCCCCTGGGCGGACCTAGCCTTGCAGATACTAAAAAAGGCAGCACGAATATTGCAGATACAGATACAGCGAAAGCGAAACGAACGGCCGCGAGCCGAGCCGAAGGCAGCCGAACGGCGAATGCTGGGGTTCGGGTATGTGGAAAGCGCATGAAGAAGAAACGGCCAAAAAGATGTTAAAACATCATTGTCTTGGCGATAAAATCAGCCATTGATTCAGTGTGCTCTGACCGCTCGACTCGATTAGACAACACATCAAAGTTCAGCACCATGGTAAGGAGCCTCGGGATATAGTACACCCATCATCCATGGATGCATGCATATATGCAGCAAGGACTCGCGTTCTACATTTGTGCAGTGAATTTAGTTGCAATCTCAAGTTGCTCAATCGAAACGGAAACTCAATTGAAATATTGAATTATTGACAGTAAAGTAAAGATTTAAAGATCAAGTGATTCGTGCTGACCTCAATGACTCACCCGTATGTGGATTATTGTGCCAGTTGTATATGGATATACATAATGAGGCTCAAAATTGTATCTCAACCGAAACTATTTTTGTACCGCTAGTAGTTTTGTGAAAAGTTTTCTTTCTTACGCGTGAAATTCTATAAATGGATCGGTCGAAACGCATCGCGAATGTAATATGATAGCTAGAGCGAGACGGAGTCTGTCTAGTATACATATAGCCGCTTACGTAATACGCGTCGAGTATTTTTAGCTATCCAACGTATTGGAAAATATTTTCGAAATAATTAAGCAATCGAATTCACTGCGCAATGGTACTGAGTACTGAATATTAAAAGAGAAAATAAAAAAAGGATATTGGATGTTTGAATCGAATACTAATCCATGCATAACTTTATCCTATTTATCCACTAGGCGGATGAGAAGAAGAAGGTTAAGAAGAAGAAGACCAAGGAAGAGGGTGGTACTTCCGAAACCGCTTCGGAGGCAGTGTCTGAGGCAGCAACTCCCGCACCTGTTGCCACACCTGCCCCAGCTTCTGCTACTGGATCGAAGAGAGCGTCAGGTGGCTCTCGTGGCTCCAAGAAGTCGAAGCGCGCCGGCTCCTCCGTATTCTCTGTCTTCTCCCAGAAGCAGATTGCAGAATTCAAGGAAGTAAGTTATCCAATGAGCAACCGCACCCGAAAACGTTCCTGTGCCCATGCCCATGCCCAAGTCGTAACCCTTGCCTTTGCCATGTCGCACCCACGAGCCTAGCGCACAATTCACATGTCACAGAACCAAATCACCAACCACCTCTCTGTCTCTTTCTCTCTCTCTCTCTCTCTTTCTAAATGTGCGCGCGTCAATCAGGCCTTCCAACTAATGGATGCCGACAAGGACGGTATTATTGGCAAGAACGATTTGCGCGCCGCCTTCGACTCCGTTGGCAAGATCGCCAACGACAAGGAGTTGGATGCTATGCTCAGCGAAGCGTCCGGTCCAATTAACTTCACCCAATTGCTGACCTTGTTCGCCAACCGTATGGCAGCCGCTGGTGCCAACGATGAAGACGAAGTTGTTATTGCTGCATTCAAAACATTCGATGCCGATGGTCTCATCGATGGTGATAAATTCCGCGAAATGCTCATGGGCTTCGGTGAGAAGTTCACCATGAAGGAGGTTGATGATGCCTTCGATCAGATGGTCATTGATGACAAGAACCAAATCGATACCGCATCCCTGATTGAAATGCTCACCGGCAAGGGTGAAGAGGAGGAAGAGGAAGCCGCCTAAGCAGCAGCCGTACCCGTACACATCCTAACTCTAACTCAGCATCCATATTACAACCACAAACTTTTAAAATCGTCAAAAAAAATAATAAACGTAATTAAAAGAAACGCTCGTTTTACATATGTAAATTTAAATATTTATATAATCTCTTTTTGTTAACCTACAAAACAACAACAACAACAACAACAACAAACAACACCAAATAATACTCTTAACTTCTTCAACAAACAAACAAACGTCCAACTTGGTACTGAACACCATTATTAACATGTACCAAATTACACGATTCATTTTAGGGATACTTTAAATCCAAATGTCAAAGCGCCATCTTGACAGCTAGTTTTCTAGTTGATTTACTATTAAATTTTACACGTAAAATTTATAAATAACTGAAATCTATTTTATTTAAAAACACTAAAAAAAGAAAGAAAAAAACAACAAAACAAAGAAATTTCATGTTTATTTTAATTGCTGTTCGTTGAAGAAACCACAGAGAAGAAGAAGAAGAAGAAGAACGAAAGAAAGATGAGCAGGCACTGTGGTTGCACCACAGTCGCATCCAGTGGGTAGCTAATTATATATTATTATCTATATCTATATATATAACGAAATAGATAGACTCATCCTTGGCCCACATCTGTTAGTTATTTATTTCGCAGGTTAAGGAGAGAGAGACATACAATTAGTTGAATGAATGTCGTTAGAGTACTTTTATCTGAGAGCCAAATGTTATTTATACATATACCTGTCGCAATATACTACATACTCTTATGCATATCTCTATCGTTCGTTAAACAATTTCAAATATACATTTAATAATTTAATAAAATATATAAAGTTATTGAGAGTTAGCCTACAACAAGAAAAAAGTTCATTCACTCAAATTGTTTTATGCGAATTTACATAACTTAACCAACTCACAAGCTTTCTGCTTTTGAACTACTTACTATCAAAAAAGTGTTTCTAGTTTATGCGTTCAAAAAGTATCGAAAAGTTATTAAAAATGCAAAGTTGATTTATTTTTAAAGAGTTCACGTTTATGTTTTCTAACAACGGAGGTGGCGTTCCGCCCATCCACATAGATCTTAAATGTATACCTATGTCTATGTCTATGCATACATATATATAGTAAACCATGTCAGGGTTTACTTAATGGGCGTACTCGGGCTTTTCAATTCGGTACAATACACGTGTTCAATGCTTATAGCGACTATCGTTATATGCACACTGTGTGTTTTTTTGAGAGCAGAGTATCTCCCCGCGAGGACAGAAGCAACTGCAATGAGCCTTCAACGCATTGCCGGCTGCATCAGTACCAGAGAAGTGGAAACAAGAACCAAGAGCAGATATATAGGCAAAAGAAACAGTAAGAGATAGAAATATATCTAGTAGTTTTGACATAAACCAATACACAAGAATCACTAGTACTTAGGCTTATTTCAAGAAGCAGTAGCATCACTTTACACTACTTATGTACTACTATAACTAAAACCAAAACCAAAACAATACCAATTCAATTCAATATGCAACAAGTTGTTAAATGCGAGATCTTTACTTCAGTATAAATTAAGTTATATGGCAAGAAGAAAATAATTAAAAAAAAAAATATATAATTTTTTTAACCCGGTCAGAAATATTACAAAAAAAAAGATTAAAAGAAAAAGAGAACTGTTTTTATATAACAATTATGATGATGATAATGATGATGATGATGTCGATGACTTTCATGGAATAAATCAAAAGCGAGTCGTCTAAGAAAACCAATTCTGCACTACTGTTGTTTCATTTTGGGCTGGTATAAGAGTGGTATAAGCGCAGTATAAGAGCAATGCCAGAGCCGGTTGCTCAGCTCAGCTGAGCGTGGCAAACAAGACCTGTAAACAAAGCCGAACTCAACACACTTGGCCAAAACGATCGTCTGTTTGGGACCAGTTTTCAGTTGTCTTTCGACGTGTTACGTTTATTATTTTCCCATTGAGCGCACGCATGCGCTGAACATTATGAAAGTGCTCAACGCAACTGTAAATACAACTATTTGGTAATTGCTTTAAGGCTTAAAGTGCTTTAAGAATTCAGCAGAAAGCAGTATCCGTTCTGAAGAACATGCGTCATGGCACTCACCTGGAAGGCGCTTTCAATCAGCTGCTATGCGTCATCTTGGCCCTGGGAATTGCAGCACAAAGCGGCGGTAAGTGCAAGTACCACTCAACACATACATATATAATACGTATACAGCCAAGTTAATGCGGAAAAGACTTGTTCAAATGCAACCTTCGATTCCCACTCTCATTGTATGCAAATGCAGCAGAAAAGCAGTTCACTTTGCTTTCAGTGTATGCTGCTCGTAGGCGAAAATGAAAGTAAATCTGCAATCGAAATTGCCAGCAGACTCTTTGAGTCATCTTTACTTACTCTGTTACCAATTTGATAGTGGCTTTATTGGTTTTGTGCAATGACCCCAAAGTTGTTGTAATTGCATATTGCGCATCAGCTGAAGTGTTTCAATTATTTTATCACAGGTTTTGAGCCTGTTTTAGTAATCACTTTATTCATTAACTTTTTCCTTTATAGATCTAGCTTAAAATATATAGTATACTCCTTCAGGGGAAACTTTTTTTGTCATGGTGGTCCCAGCCGCAATTTTAACAGTATTAGATATTCACTAAATGAAGTATGTTAGATTTCTGATGACTTTTTGAGAGGTGTAATAAATTATCCTTTCCTTTTTCTACAATGAACGAACTCCACATATTTTCACACTGGGAAAAGAGTATTGCGCAGTCGGTACATAACCGACTGCTACTGGTATAACTTGTTTTTAGCCAATTTTGCTTTGTTCGTCTGCTTCGTAAACAGCTGCGGCACAGCATCTGATAGCGTACATCTCGCAACATGGGCTCCATGGCGAAATCACGTTTCGACAGAGTGGCCCCGAGTCGGTGGAGATTCAGTCGAATCTGGAGGCAACGCTGCAGTATCCGGACCAGGTGTGGAGCTGGGAGGTGCGACGCTTTCCCGTGGACTACACCAACATCCAGCCCGAGGAGCGTTGCGAACTGGAGCGACTGGGCGCCCAGGTGCTGAGCTTCGACGAGGCCTTGGAGTACCTGGTGCTGCCGGGCAATGAGACTACGACTTGGCAGCACAAGATGCAGCTGATTGGTGACCGTGGCATCTGGGGCAAGTCTCTGGTGCTCACCGAGATCAACTCGAATGTGCGCATCTGTGCCACGATCACCACGGTGCAGAGTTCCGTGGAGCACATGGCCGAGGCGCGCTTTAATACGCCCATTGCCGGTTCCGTTTACTTCCGCTGGCTGGCGTCGGCAGATGGCGCCAGTGGCGACACGCTCATCTACTCGGACCTGTACCACATACAGGAGCAGCCGCCTGCACCGGAGCAGGAGGACAATCGTCAGTATACGCAGCACCACTGGAAGATCTTTGTGACGGACATCTTCAAGCACGATCATCATCGCAGCGAGGACAATTGCAACTTCCTGCAGCTGGTCTTCGATCCGCAGGGCAGCGGGCCGGGCAAAGGTATAGGAGACCTGGACGCGCGTCTGGGCAGGATTGGTGTGGCCAAGAACGCGCTGCGTATGGCTCAGCGTAGCGTCTTCCGCGATGCTAAGCTGGCGCTGCTTCCCTCCGATCTGACCATACCGCATCGCACACTATACCTGGTACTCTACGACAACCAGCATCCGGACAACTACTTGGCGTGCACCAAGATCAGACACGTGCAAACCTTGACCTACAAGTAAGACTCCCACTCATTCCAAAGGGCACACAGTTTTATCACTTCAACTCCTTGCAGAACCTTCATCAACTCCGGCGGCGTTAGGGGCGAGGTCACCTTTACACAGCGCTCCAAGTTCGATCCCACGTTCCTCAACTTCACGCTCTCCACGCCCCACTCCCAGCACGTGAGCCGCAAGTTCGCCGAGGACGTCGCTGCCTTCCGCATCCACAGTCTGCCGCCAACGCCGCAACGCATCGGACAGCCGGACTACTGCCTGACCACGGGTGAGCTGCTCAATCCCCGCGAGCTGCAGCAGGAGCATGTGCCGCCGCCAGGTTATGGCACCCAGGAGCAGTACGCGCTGGGCGATCTCAGTGGCAAGCTGCAGGGTCGCAACAAGCAGTACTGGCACCAGTACGTCCTGCCTGGCACTAGCTCCGAGCTGAGCGGCCTCTACTGGGACCTCTTTCTGCCGCTGCAGGGTCGCCACAGCATCAACCATCGCAGTCTAGTCATTTACACCTACAATCGCTCGGATGTCCACAACATTACCCAGAACATTTGGGGCTGTTCCACGTTGAACCAGTACCTACGCAATGGGGTCTCTCAGCAGCCCATGTTTACGGCGCAGGTTAGAGAAACTTGAACTTTGGTTTGTGTTCCTTAGTATTGAATGTTTGATCTTCTACCCTTCAGGTACTCTTTCGATACCCAATAGTTGGACGGGTCATCCTTCGCCAGGCGGCCGAGCAGCCCTGGCAGGATACCACGGTGCTCTTCGAGTATCTGATACAGGCGGATGGATCCACGCAGAACAGCAGCTACGAGCATCGCTGGGCCATTCACAACAATCCGCCGGGCAAGGATTTCTACGATTGGCAGCAGCGCTGCCTTTCAGCTGGTGCTGTCTATAACCCCTTCAAGGTTGAGTGGGGAAATCGCAGCATCGATGAATACTGCCAGCCACAGCTGCCAGCAATGTGTCGCCTGGGAGCACTGGACGCGCGCCTGGGAAGGCTGACCATAGCTGGCAGGAAGCGCATTGCCAGGGAGCTAAGTCGACGCATGTTCAGCGATGGGAATCTGCCGCTATCCGGCAGCCACAGTATTCTGGGCAAGTCCCTGGTCATCTACGATGATAAGGGACCCAAGGCAAGAGGCGAGCGACTGGCGTGCTCCAGTGTGATTGGTCACTACCGTCGCAAGGTGGTGGCCAAGGATTGGTATGCCAACGGGGATCCGCTCACAGTCGGTGGCAAGATGGAAATCACACAGCAATCGGAGTATGACATCAGCAATGTGGAGGTGCAGCTGAAGGGACTGCAGGACAACGGGGGCTACCACATACACATGGTAAGGATTCACGTTTAACGGATCACTTTTAGCTAATCAGGCTATGCTTATTTGCAGACACCCGTTGAGGCCAATCTGGCGTTTCCCTGCGAGGCCTCCACGCTCTACGGCCACTGGAATCCTTACGATGTCAATCCGAAGTCCTCGCCACCGCCCAAGCAGGGCACCAGCGATCAGTATGAGATGGGTGACTTGAGCGGCAAGTTCGGACGCCTCAATGGACTCACACAGTACGAGGATGCCTACAACGACACCTATTTGCCGCTCTTCGGCTACAACAGCATCATTGGACGCTCTGTGGTCATTCACAAGCAGCAGAAGAACGCTCGCTGGGCCTGCAGGTGAATTGAGCAAGAGTGCTTGAGTCAAGATCAGGATATACCTTGAACGCATTCATTCACTTTTACTTATCCACAATCACTTGTTGAGCAATCACTTATAAATATCTTTAAATATGTATCTTCAAGTACCCTGGAGCGTGGCTATAGTCCAAATGAAGCCCGTGAGCTACGTGCGATCGCCTCGTTTCACCATCCCACTGGCTACGCCTATGGTTACGTCAAGATGACGCAGCTGATCCACACCGATGGCAGTCAGTCGGAGACGGTGATTGAGGTGAAGCTACGACATCCCGGCAAGAACGATCGCAACTCGACGCGCAACCACAACTGGCAGATCTTTGTCAATCCGATTGGTGTCGATGCTGCCGTCAAGCCCACAGCAACCCGCTGCGTGGCGGGTGGTTACGTCTGGAATCCCTACTACACGCAGCTGGCAGATCCCTTAAATGTAGGTAGAGTGGAGCTAACAGTTATTTATAGTTTACTGATTGATGTTCTTGGGTTTAGTTGGACCTCTATGAGCAGGAGTGTGGACCGGACAATCCGCTGCGTTGCTATGTGGGTGATGTGGGTGCCAGATTGGGCACAATAGATCTGGGTGGTGAGCGTGTGGTGCTCACCGATTCCAACTTTCCGCTGGAGGCGCCTGTTGGTGCCATTGGGCGCTCGATTGTCATCTTCGGGCCGGACAACTCCCACGAACGTTTCGCTTGCGCCAATATCGAGCCGGATCACAATGTCATCAAGTACATCAATCTGCAAAAGCCGCCGCGTTTCGTAGTGTAGGTTTACTGCTTAATATATATTATGTATATATTAAACTAAGAGCCTTTCACGTCATAGCGCCCAATTTCTGGAGGAGCTGCGTTCGGTGATGGGCATCCCGGAGTGGATGCTGGATGTGGATGCGCGCAAAACGAAGGAGTTGCACGGCGGCGCCTGCATTCAGATGATCATACACTTCAAGGGTCCACTGGCGCATCGCCTGGAGCTGGATATGTCGCGTCTCATTGCGGCTGGTCGCCTGGACGCACCCAGTCTCTTTGTGCCCGGCTATGTGAACCAGAAGCGCAAGCCGACCATCTCCTACCGCACCTGCGGCGTCAGGGATCGTAATGAGAAGCGTCAGTATGAGTTTAGTTTGGATTAGGGTTGTTTCTTTAATCAGTCTCTTTCCCACAGGCACCAAAACCTTCAAAGGCACCTTCTCGTCTAGTTTAGCATCAACCCAGCCAAAGTTATACGTATTAGCTGTGACAGTCCTCAGTTTAGTTTGTAGCGCACTTTTGTAAATATCGCAAATAAATATATACAGGAGACGGCAATAAAGTATCCTATATGTACTGTGTATAAATATAGAACGACACAGTATGTGATTGAGTTTATACAAAAAATCAAAATAAAAACATTGCAGCTGGAATGTGACGACTGGGGAAATACTCTGTACACCATGTGTTGACAGTTTTATTTATATGTATATTGGACATCTTTGAAGATACAAAAGTTTTCGAGTTGATTTCATAAGAGCGGATAAATGTATATGTATCGATTCTTTTAGGGAGTGGTAAGTCCTAACTTGTCCTAAATTTCTGAAATTTAGAGGTCAAACCATGACCAAAATCGACTAGGAATCAAAAATCTGATGTATGACAACATTTTGTTGCTCAAAATCATAAAAGAGCGTGAATTTAATTGCCAAAAATGTTCCTCTCTTGCCACGCTGGTGTTACCCCCCAAGATGCCATAAAGATGCCAAAATATATGCTCAATATTGTGGATCTGAATCAAACAAATGTTATTTATAGCCTCACAAGACTAATAGGATGCCATAGTCGAGTATATCAGCGAATCTTGAACATAAAATCAAGACTTTAGCAACAATTTGTATGTGTTATAGTTGACTCGCTGCCGAACACCCTGTAAACAGCAATTCACCTTTAGTCTATAAATACAAATCCAAAACCCACCACCAGCAACATCTTTCAGTTGGTAGCAAGCAGCCGAACTGCGCCTGCGCCTCAGTCGCTTTAGTCGCAGCATAGTTCCATTGATTTTTCCGTTTACACATTTAGCACAGCAGTTTCGCGTGCAGAGCAGAGTCAAAGGTGTTGGCGTTGTTCTAAGGAAAGAACACACAAATAATGCAGTTAATTACTGTCGGGGTATTTATAAGTCTGGTGCTCGGATGCAGCGCTGCCATAAGTGGGCCGTATCTGTTTTGGGGTCACGACAAAGTCTTCAACTTGCAACCCCAAGCATTAGTCGATACCAGTAGCAGGGAGCAGCCGCTGACGCAACTCTTCAAGGATGTCAAGGCGATTGTAATTTTCGTACGCAACGCCACTAGTCGACTGGAGGGCACCAAGTATCCCAAGTTCCAGAATCTGGTCAAGAACAACGCCTGGACATATTTGCCGCAGCGCCAACTTGCCGCAGAGCCCTACAGCTACAACGCTAACATTGAGGTATGTATCTGTATGTATGTATATTTAGTAGCCTCAACTAAACCACCCTTGCATTTGCGCAGGTCATCAACCTAACAGGCCAGAGCGAGGAGGATGACGCTGAGCTGCTGTCTGGCTACAACGATGCTCTGACCATCTACGGCCAGGGTGAAGTGCTGGGCATCCTAGCCAGCCGCGAGGAGGAGGCTCACTATCTGTCCAAGCGCGAGGCCAAGGACGAGATCAAGGAGGAGGGCACCACCACACAGTCTACGCCCGTTGAGACCGAGGAGACGCACGTCTACATAGCCGAGGGCAACAAGGCGGTTCTCGCTCTGAACGGTCCGCCCGAGCTGCGACTGGGCAACGAGACGCTGCTGCTGGAGGAGCACAACAAGCTCATCACCTTCGACGATCAGCGCGCCAAGGGCTATGGTCGCCTGAGCATAACCTTCATGTACAACAGTGAGAAATGCACGCTGCGCTTCAAGTTCTCGCTGCTACGCGGCACCTGGCATCTGAGGAACGTGGAGGTGGAGTATCGGGACTACAAGGCTGTGCTGCCGGCACGGGGCAATGAGTACACGCTGCCAACGGCACCGCTGGGCTTCTCCTTCCGCTGCTCCTCGGAGAAGCTGCTCTTCACCAGTCCCAACCGCAATGAGACGCAGATGAGTCTGCTGTTAGCCGATTATCAGGTGCAGCCCTGGCTGAATGGACGCAAGAAGTTCGGTGATGTGTACGACTGCGTTGGCTTCGTCTCGGCACCCATCCTCGCTGGCCTGCTCGTATCGGCCTTTCTGCTGTTCATCCTTGGACTGGGCATCACTGCCCTGATGAGCATCCACACGCCCACTCGCTTCGAGAGCTCGCGCAACAAGCAGCTGACCTTCACCGTGCAGGAGTAGAGCGTCCTTCTGCCCGAGCAAGCAGTGCCGCCTACTGCTTACTGCTTACCGCAAGATGTTCGTCCTGATCACCTTTATGCCCGTTAATCCTCTGGCCCTGCTCACGTTGGCCATCGAGTTGTTTCTCATACAATTACTCTTTGTGCTCATCGTACTATATGTTTATGTGCTATGGTACTACTAGCGTTATGCACAGTCGATCCAAATAAATATATATGAATATCACTGAGACAGCGTATTATTACGTGTGATTCTTGGAAAGGCGATGCAATCGTAGTTTCTAAACTGTAAGAGTTTTAGTGGGAAATAAACAAATAAACAAACAATATACTAAAAGTTTGTCATTTCTGCGTATGAAAAATACTAGATATGCCTATCGATATATCGAGCATAAACGATATTTGCTGTTTGGCGCTTATATACAAAATAAATAACATTGGGATTTTCAGCAAACAAATTTGGATTTCATCAGATATATTAGTTAAGCAAACACTATTAGAAAAACAATAATTAAAAAAATGCAATGCAATAATTAAAAAATGCAAATTAAAAACTCGAAAATTTTAGTTCTTAAAGATCATAATTTTATTTTAAATCTTATTATTATTATTGTAGATTTTATAAATTAATGCCAAAGCCACTTAACCAGCAAATAAATTAATGATAAGCACACTGTACGTCTAATTGTAGTTCTCGCTATAATCAAACTTAAGTTCGGGCGTCGGCGAATCGTCCTTGCTGGCCATGCCACGAAAAAACCAGTTGGGCCTCGAGGAGCAATGATGAGTGTGGCAGTGGCCCTGGTGATGATGGTGTTCCGGTGCTGCCCTCCATAGAAAACCAGTAGTGTGGATATGGTGGTGGTGATGATGATGATGTTGTCTCCACCAGGGTCCCGTGGGCTTGTCCTCGTGACAGTGATCACTCATCGGCACACTTTGGGTTTGAGCGTTATTGGAACAAAACATTTTTGGATATTTGAATAAATGTATTGAAGAAACTGTAGCGTTTTGTTTGGTTCTGATATGAACTATTCAGCGATAGAACTCGTACTGAAGCACAAACAAGCAAAACGGCCTTTAAATACGCAGCAATTGATTGTCTGATAGCATTTGCCGAGTTCTGATGTAATTTGTTGCTGCTCTGTGTATACGCTTATTTCAGCTAATATAACTACATATGTGATAAGGTTGACTGACCAACGGCATTTTAAGAGACAAGTATTAAGCCTTAATATTATAAAATATTTGTTAGTATATTATATGCTTTTTTAGTTAAGAGACAAATATTTAAAATTATAAAATATTTTTTAGTATATTATATGCTTTTATAAGTTAAGAGACAGTTATTTAAAATTATAAAATATTTTTTAGTTTATGTATATATATTGTATATATATATATGATCTTTTAACTTAAGTGTCTTTTGACATTATTAGAATATTTATCGTAATTTTATATAGTGTATATAGCTCATATGTGACAGGGTAGTTAAGCAGCGTTGATTACAAGATTAGCGTATTTGTTAGGTATTTTGGTTTTGATATCTGTAAATAGCTGGCACACTAACTAAGATTTCCTTTGTTTGGCTGCAAATGAACGCGGCCCATTGAGAGATTGTGAAATTCGTAAATGTTCGCTAATGAAAAAGTGAAATGCGTTGCGCTCGATAAAAGAATTTCGAATCTGGCTGCCAAAAAAGGATGGCTTCGATGCTTGCGTTGCGTTGCGGCCAGTCTGGCTGGAAATTCTGGTTATCTGGTTATCAGTTTTCTTTGACTTTTATTTTTACGCTGCTGTTGGCTCTAAGCAACTTACTTTCATTGGCAACTGTGCAATGTGCGCAATTAAAGCCGCCATACAAACTGTTGCCCACACTTTGCTCCCCAGTTGCAGATGCAGATGGCTCTCATCTACGTGGAGCACATACTGGCCCCAAATATACGTTGATTTATGCATCATTAAGTCACGCCAATTGCTCGTTTGAGGCGCGAGTTTGTTTTTGTTTTTGCTCAGTCGGTCCCGGGCCGGTTTTTGGTTTAGTTTCTACGACTGACGGACGACACTCGCCGCTGGCTTTGGGCCACCCGATTTTGTTGTTTCTTTTGTCAGCTTAGCATTCCAGATTTTCCAAGAGAAGACAGACCGCCAGCTGCGTTCGAGATGCGTTTGCCACAAAACACAATCCTATTGGCTTCTTATTGGCTGTTATTGCTGTGGCAAGTGAGAATGTTTTAGTGCCGCGTTGGCCAAAGTGGGTCGCCTTCGATTGCGTTCACTTTTCCAGCTTACTTTTACTGTCAACTGAGCGTGCGGCCCAATTGCGGCAGTTCAGTGACATAAACAACAACAACAACAACAGCATCAGCATCAGCAGCAGCAGCATCCACAAGAGAAAAGAGGCAGCAGCAGCAGCAAAAGCAAAAGTTGCACCTGATTCTGTAATAAGAATCGCGAATTTGCTGCAGATGGATGCTGCTGGTGTCTGAAAGCCGCTTTTCGACTGGGCGACTGGGCAAATGTTTTGTGAAAGTTGTTGTTGCCTCCCAAGGAGCCAACATTGGCCACATATCAGCCAGATGATGACGATGATGATGATGCCTGTCGAGTGGCGATTGGCAATAGGATAGCAATGCATTTTCTCCATCAATCGAAATGGTACTTCGGAGTCGGTCGATTTGTGTGTACTATTTGCAAGCTCATTTTGTCCCTCATTTGAAGCCAGCTGCTGCATATTATATAAGAATTAATCTATATGTGTGTCTACTGGAAATACAATAATATTGTGCAACAAGTGCATTTGCTGTGAGTGGTTAATAATGCAGCATGAAATTGCATTGTGATTACGCAGTATCCGACGATGCTGCGGAAGCAGACACATCGTGAGATACTCACAACAGATAACTCAACAGCAGATCGTATAGTCTAGATTATAATTAAAAACAAACTTTAATCAATTCAGAGGGCATGCAACAAGGCAGCGTGCAACAGCGGAAATGTATTTTGTATTGCCACTCGCTGATGTTTATCTAGCAGATTTGTGGCGCCCCGGAGTGTAGGTAAATCCAAATAAAGAGATCAGTGGACTTAACCCAGTTGGGAATTCATAAATAAATAAAACGTTAAGCTCTAATTGTATGCTATGAGTTATAATTTATGGCATGTGTTAATTCTTCAGTAATTCTCAATTAATTGTAGTCGTTTTTAATGATTTTTTAATATTTTAAAAAAGTATGATGATAGTATGATGTTTGTTTTTCAGTTTGATTATTGAAATAGTAGGTATAGCTTTGGAAAGATCAACATGTGAGCGTAATAAGAGTAGTGAGAGTAAGCTATAAGCAAATACAACTTGTATTGAAATGAATGATATGCAAATTGGTTTTGTTTTTCAATAATGATATCTGTATTTAGCCGCGACTAAACAATTTATTGATATCGTTGTGAAATTCGTAAATGTTTGCTAATCGCTATGTATTTCGTTCATGAATACTTCAAACGAATCATTTAACTATTAGCTTATGACTCTTGTGGTTATTGTTAGACCTACTTACACAAATGGGTCTCTGTGCCTATTTTCTATAGGTAATTAGTTATTATAATGCTTATTCTTAGTAATATTGCGCAGCTCTAATGTTTTCTTGCACTTTGTTCAACATTTTATTGCATTATCATTCCCATGTGAGCGATCTCGAAAAGCTTATGAAGACACGTTGCAATTATTTGTAATAATTACTTTGCTCAATATTTGTGTGTAAAATTTGATGATTATTGCAAAAGTTTTCCGAGAAAGAGAAATCGCCAATTGGCGATGTCCCCCTTGGGGAAAATGCAACCAAATCAAACCAAATAGCAGCAGCAACAACAAATGCCACGCGTATGGGCTTATAGAAATGTCGATGTCGATGTTGATGCCACTAACTAACTAAGTCATATGGTTGCATGTGTGTGTGGCAAGCTGTTGTTGTTGCCGCTCTGACGCGCTGGTGAAATGTGCGCAGGCGCAGTTGAAATACAATTTGAAGAGGCTGTAAAAAAACGTAAACACGCAAGTTGACAATTTTATGCGTTTAGTAAATCGAAAAAAGCGCTAATTACTTGATTTGGTAAGCGGTTTGAGAAATGCGAAGACAAGCGCCAAAACAAAACACTAGCTAAAAGAAAACTGCGAAATTAAATAAATATTGAATGTGCACAGTTGCTCTGCTTTAAAGCCAAGTTGCTAAACAATTTCACATAAATATTTGCACTACTTGTTTTTTTCAGTTAGTGAAATGCGTTGGCGAAAAAGTGAAATGCGTATTAGAAAGGAAAAAGGAAGCGCGCTGGGAAACTTGATATACTAAAATTAAAGAGCAACCTTGACTCGATAATGTCTTTATTATGTGGTGTATGAATGGGGACTAGTTGTAAGTATGCCCCACTGTGCTGGCTGCTCCACTGATTGTGCTTATTTGTGTATGTGGCAAAACTTAACGCCCTGTTAAGCCGACTAAACATAAATCGGCAACCCTGGCGCAAATAAACACCAGCCGAGTTTGGCTATCATTGGTCTGGTTTAATTGTTTGTGTTTGTTTGTGCTGCGTCTTTCAATTGCGTACGATTAACGCGTAAATAACACGTGAAAATGTTGCAATTTTCCAGCAAGGTTGCCGCACTTGATGTAGTTTTCCATATCCATCCAGCAGAGCGCCAACTGAGGCCAACGCGCTGGCAATGAGCGTTAATCAGTTGATGCAAATCTGCTCTCGTTGATGGGAGTTTACCACTTACTTTTGTTTCGGCATTTCCATATGCAAAGCGACTGCCCCCTTTTCCCCTCTTTTGACTGCTTGCTGCTCCAAGCTGTCTGTGACGTGTTTCTTTACTCAAATGAAGTTGGCTGGCAAAGGCAATTAAGACTAATTGGGTGGCTGGAACTGGAAGTGCAGCCCACCACTGTGGTGCTTGCTTTGCACATAGCCTTAATGAAAGGTTTGCCGCAGTTGCATCATAACTAGAAAATTGTCTACTTTGCAGTGCTTTAGCTCATGTGTAATCCCGAATCTCTGTTTAAACAATTAATAAATTACGTGCAATTATGATTTGCTTATGATTATGGCCAACATCAGTAGCAAAAACTCCGCGCACGCTAACCCAAATACCTGAGGCTAAAACGCTTTTGCTTCGGCTTCGGCTTCATCTTTGTCTTCCTCTGCGGCTTTGGCAGCCTTTCCGACTACAGCCCCATCATCCAATCTCATAGCATCGCATCGCATAGCATTTAAGATTAAATTAACCATCGGCAAATGGCAAAATCAAGCAGCTGCAAATCGTTTGCACTTTGTGCACATTTCGCAAAAGTGAAAAAAAACAGCACAGCAAGAGTCGAGGAAATAAATAATTATAGCTTTAATATACCCTGTGGCTAGCTGCATAATTTAGCTAAAATATTGAAAAACATTTATTTTTTAATTAATTGCATGTAATTGGCGGATTTAATTAAAACCCGATGTGTTTCCACACACTTTTTCATATTTCAGAGTAAGTATTGTTGAGTAAGTTTTTTTTTTAATTTAAGAGTTCATGTATTTAGTAGCGTCGTTTGTGTTTTAAAATGTAGAGTAGAAAATAATTTGAAAAACCATAAATAGTAAAACACCAGGATAATAAGTGCAAATATGTTCATATTTCAGATTAAGTATTGTTGAGTTAGCTATATTGTTATATTTAAGATTCGTTTGTGTTTAAAAATATATGAGAGTAGATAATAGTTTGCCAAACAATAGATAGTAAAATACTATGACAATAAGTGCAAAAATTAAATTTTTATATAGAATAAAACTGTTGCAAAAAGCTAACTTAATTTAAAAGTTTATTATAGCTACATTTTTTAACATTTTTATATAATTATTTTAAATATTCGAAAATATTCTATAAATGTGAGCTTATCGATAAGTTCAGGCATGCTCAATATGCCTCTTTAGTTCCTTAACTGTACGGTATACAAAACAAACAAACAACTGCCATTAGTAGCTGATAGTTGGCTGTATTTTGGGCGCGCTCAATTCAAATCGGCCGCCAGCCGAACGAACAGCAACAACATCTGCGCGATGCCTGCGTCCACATAAACAACAACAACACACACAGTAATAAGCTGCGCGACTGCGCAGTTGTCGCTCTCTCTTTGCATCGCTCTCTCCCTCTCTCTGTCGCTCTCTCTCTGTCGCTAGCCTTGCACGTTACCTGTTGCCACTTTTTCGGTCATGACATTCGTTCAGTCTGCATTTGACTTTCGGTTCGTTCGGTTGACTACGCTGCGCTCTTTTCTCATTCGTATTGCGCATGCGCAGATCGTTAAGTGAAAGATTCGCCGCTGACAGTGGTTGTTTTTGTGAGAGTGCGGGTGCAACAGCTGAACGGTAAATCGTGAGAGCGGCGCGCGCTGACAAGAATTTTGCTTTGGCATTTGCCACAAATGTTCGAAAAGTTAATGAAGTGCAAAAATGTTTGTTGTCGCTGTTGTTGTTGTTGGTGTCGTCAAATTGCCGCTGCTGCAGTTGGCCTAAACACGCCGCAGCAGGCGTAGCGAACACTTTGATTTGCGGTTGCAATTGCAATTGTAGTTGCAGTTGCAGTTGCATTCAGCACCGCCTGACCCTGGCCTCTGGGCTGTCAAGTGAAAACAGTGTGCAGAGGAAAAACCGCAAGCCGCATTGGCTGTGAAAATCTAGCTAGCTAGCGGATTAGTCTCGCAGCCGCCAGAACGAGGATCGCAGCATCGCAGCGAAATGTAAGTCTTGTTAAATCCAAAATGTTCGAGGAATGCGCAAATTTCACTTTAATCTTGTTGGGCTTGGTCAGCAGCAGCCAATTGACAATCGGGGCTTGTGTTAATTTATGCGGCCAGAGATTGTTTCCCATAGCCAGCTCGATTAGCTCTGAGGGCGCGCCCAATTAGCGGCCCAACTTGGGCTGCTCATAAAAAAAGATGAAGAAGAGGCCGTAGAAGAAGTGGCAGATGAGCTTACTGCCTGCCTGTCTATTCTAATTGAATGAAATTAACCCACTTTTGGACGTTGTAAAAAAAAGTTTGTATAAAATTGTAGCGGTCTTTGTCTTATTTTCATAGTAATTGCCTCGGGGCCAAGCAAGAAAAACTGAATATGAATAAAGATTGTTTGGCAGCAGGCAACAAACACCAAACACGCCAGCTGCCAAATTTTAATGAGCTGTAACCCAGTCTAGCTAGTAAATAGGTAGAACATTGCCTCCAGCTACCAGTCTACCTCTATCTCTGTATCTATCTATCTATCTATCTATCGTTATGTCTGCCTTAATGTTCGTTCCTGTTTTGTGTAACACCTCCAGCTACATCAACTGTCTTTGTCTAAAGCTTTACACCGAAATCAATCATAGAAGTTAGTTAAATACTCGACTGCTTTACAATGCATCAGAATGGGCACAATCTTATATGGCCAACTTCAACAGTTAGACCCGGCTTTTGTGGTCACATTTGGAGCGCGGCTTTTGTTAACACAACATTTTCTTTTGCTATGCTAAATTTGTGCGTTGTATTACAACAATAAATCTGCGTTGGTCTCGCATTGTCTCCAATCACTTTTGGGGTCAACTTGATGAAGTTCGCCTTAATTAATGACTTAGCGGTAGTCCCCTTTTAATTTGGTATCTATTTGTTATTAATTTTGCATAGAGACAAAATGACAAAATGTGTAAAGTTGTTTTCTTTATATCAGTAACCGAGTCGAGCTATCAGTTTTAAAAGTTATCTTTATAAAACATGCAGTTTATCTTTATGCTGGGATGATGAGATACTATTTCATATTGGATCATATTTCATATTTGACGAGCTTCTTATGCTTTGAAACATTTTCTCAAGTTATTACCAATATTAAATACTGTGTTTAAAGGTACTTTGTTTGTTACAGACTATTCTAAGCATTTAAGAAAAAAACTTAGTGGTACTACTATATCATATTTATGTTTAATCATGTCGTATTACTAGTCTATAATCTAGTTTGCAGTCTAAAAATGATCATTCAAACAATAAGTTATAGAAAAGATTCTTAATATATTGTAAAACTGCTATACATAGAGTATCATCATCAACTCAATGAGATCTCTTCTTCCATGTTAGTCTAGTGTTTTCCATTTTTAGGCAGCTCCCTCTTTAATTGCCACAGGTGCCTGCCTATCGCAGATTCTGAGCTTTAATAGTCCGAACACGTGAGCGTCAATTGCCACTATAGAGGCTTCAGTTCCAGCTCGTTATGGTCGTCATTTGAAATCAGAAGTCGCTCGATTGCATGCAAGCGCCTTGGGTTGGGGCAATTAGAAGTTTGTTGGCCTGCGAAACTCTCTTAGAAAGGCAGCAACAACATAAACACAAACACAAACAACAACAAAAAATAATAAAAATATAACAAAAACATAACAAATTGTTGTAATCACACTCGTAAAAAAAAGAGTTATGTTTGTCTTTTGCTTGAACAACAAATCATTTCACATTTCCACAGGGGCTTCAGCTCTGAGTTTGACTCTGACTCTGGCCTGTCTGTTTGGCCGGGTTCATTAAACCGAGTTAGAAACATGGACCGCAGAAGTCTCCAGTTTGGCTTCCGTTCTCAGCTTTTGGCTCTGTCACCAGCTCCATGTGGCTAACCCAGGCTTACATCACAGGCCTCCCCTCAACCCATCCGAGCTCAGCTCAGCCAGGCGCGTCGTAATCTCAGGTGTCATAGTCTTGACTTTTTGTGTGGCTTTTCTCTCTTTGCCATCTTTCAATTTGTCGCCCATTGTGGCATAATTGTATTGTAATCACGACGCCCTTTCTTTGCGCCCATCTATCCCAGCGGTTTTGCTGTGCGTGTTTAACTGGAAATCTGTTTGCTTTGTGCCCGCTCATGTCATGTCTTGCCCCTGTTGGCCCTGTTTGTCCGTCGTTCTGGCCACGAGGAAGTCATCTGCATGAGCTAAGCAAAAACACACTTACAGTGTGTATCTTATATCTTTGGGATTTGTCGGACCACATGTTTGCGCGAAAGAGAGAGCAAATCCTGTGCAGCGTTTTGGCAACACGTTGCATGCCACATTGCTGAACGGTTCCCACAGCTGCAGCTGCCTGACAATTAATTAGCATCGACACTCAACTTTAATATTTCTATAAATATGAACGCAGATATTAACTAGCCCATAAAATTCTGTTCTCACAGTAGTCACACACCTTCTGAGTGTAACGGAAAACGCGGCTATTGCCAAAGCGCATTTAGAACGAAACCAAAGCGCACAAAAACAACAAGTAGAGGCGTCTAACTGGCTTGGAACGAGTACTGCACAAGCTCTGAACTCTTTTGGGTGGGTCACTTCCACCTTTACCACCAGCGCTGCGCTTGGCTGCTTTTCATATGCTATCTACCATATGCTATATGCTGCTTGTTGTCTCTCAGCTAGCCACAACAATTGTTGCCAAACATAAAATGCTTAATTCTTGGGAACACAAACATTTTACCTGCTCTCTAAAAGGGGGAGACTCCAAGTAAAGAGAGTCTTTGGTTCAGCTTCAGCGCATTGGCGTTTTGGTATTCCATGTAAATATGCTCGTTGCATTCCCAAACTAACAGGTGGAAAATGTTGAAAAGATTTAACAAGAACTGCTAAATGATGAGACTTTCTTTTAAGTACATTGCAGCATTGTTTTTTTAACGGATCTAATGGCGTGTCTATTCGATATGGTCATGTTGATTTCTGTTTAGGACTTAAAAATGTGTGAAAAGCTATATTATGATGAAAGTTGTAATTCTGACTGATATATTCATAGATTATGCATTATTATATACCATCTTTAATATGTTAATCAAACGAAGTTAAGAGGGTAATTTTGTAGCTGGGTTTATTGAAATATGATATAATATGAGTATCAGGCTTTCAAGATGCATAATATTAAATATTAATAATATTTTAATAGAGTAAATAACACTTTTTTAGCCATTGTTGAATAAAGTGATATATTTAGTAACTGTTTTTTGGAACAGATAAATATAAATGCAGAAAAACATTTTTTTTTAATAAAAAAACCTACATTGAGAGTCTTTTGAAGTAGCAGCTAAAGTTTTCCACAGCAAAGTTGCAAATATTATAACTAATAAACTTTTTGTAATAGTATTTTAATTGTTTATTACTGTTTGCCCAACGCAAAGATAAAACTAGTTCATAGTTAATATTTAATTGCAATATTTGCAACCACTTGTCATATTTAATTTCTTTGATTTATCTACAAGTAGCGGGTTAATAGTTAAGATACCTATATAATAGGTCGTTAAATGCATTACTTAGCATAATTAATTGCACTATTCGAAAATTGTTTATATCAAGGAAAGTGTGCAACTCCTTTGGTGACTTTTCAATGTTTCATTGTTTGCTAGTGTGTTGTTTTCCTAGTTGTAATTTCCGCAGTGGAAAAACTCCCACAACTATACCGTTGCTGTTGTCTCTTAGCAATCGCAGCCGCTGCTAGATATCATATACATATATATATATATGGGCATACTTCCTGAACAATTGTACACACACTCTTAAGTTATGATAAATTATGTGGCCCGCCCAGCGGTGAAAGTGCCAATTGTCTTGCCTAAGCGAATTCTTACCCAGACAGATTTCCTACTTATGAGCAATGTTTTTATTCATTTGCAGCGCCTGCAGTAGAAGAAACTACGCATATAGATACTCTCGATCTGAGATAGTCACCCACGCATCGCCCATTGTCGCCATGGAGCCAAAGTTGTTGTAAGCGCCTCCGCTCATTCGACGCAGTTGCTCTCTCATCGCATTCGCATCAGCATTCGCATTCGCATTGCATTCGCATTCGCATCAGCATTTGTATTTAAGAAGCATTCGACCATTCCATATTAACCCATTGTTGCCACCAAGCCACCATTAAGTACAGCGCCTGTAATCAGACCCCTCGTAATCGGACTCCTCGACAGAAAACAGCTGCTGCTGAAGAACCACCAGGACGCCATATACCAATCGCAGTCACAGTCGCAGTTCGATTGCCAATCCATGGCGGACAGTCGGGAACGCATACGCGGACCCTCGCGCGATGGCCGTGAGTTCCTGACCAGTCCCCGCCAGGTGCTGCGCCGGCTCATGCTGCTCTCGGAGGGGCGACAGTATCGGGAGGCGGCTGGCGTGGTGGGTCGTCTGGGTCCCTCGGTGCTGCACTCGGTGATTGCGGAGCTGCCCATCGATCTGCTGCTGGAGCATCTGCCGCACAGCGCCTATCTGCTGGAGTCCTTCTACACAAGGTAAGTCTGATAATTAAAACCACAAGCTTATGTGTTACGATGCTCTTAGATAAGGAGTCGTGTATGTTACAATATGTTATGGATCAAGGTTCTCGTTGTATGTGTGTGAGAGTGTGATACAGATACAGTTACAGTTGCAGCTACAAACGCCGCCAACGCGTGTGTGTGTGTGTGTGTGTGTGTATGTAAAACACGACGTAGCGGCGACAGAGTGTTAAGTGTTGTTGCTTTTGTTGATCCAGCTGTTTTTAGTGTCCATACTTCAGGAAGTCCCATTCGCGATTATCCAGCGGGCACACCTGACGCGTCTTCAGCCAACGGGAAATGCAATGGAAGTGAAAGGCGTGGTTGCAGACGCCCCAGGCCACGGTGCACTCCTCGCTGGTGAACGAGACCTGATTCGCCTGGCACTCGATGCACAAGTCCATTATGTGATTGCGGCAAATGGCGCAACTGTCCACGAAGTGAACCCTGCCTCTGTTGCGCCTGCTTGAAGGAACCTCGAATTCTTCTTCATCGACTTCCATTTTATCCATTTTTTAAAATAATTGCTTATTGAGTTTGCTGAAGTAATTCCGAAACAACTACAAATGTCTAAAAAGAATCGATACATGGAATTTTGTCCCCTACACGACGCAATGTATATCGATATACATATATGTATAAACTTCAACATACAAAAAATTGAAAAATATACAGAGACACAGAAAAGTATTGGCACAGCAAGCATTACTGACTTTTTGAACTTTTTAAAGTAATACTTATGTGCACTAAAAAACGGACTTTTTTAGTTATTAAAATAAAATAAATTAAAAGTTGTTAATTTTTAAAAACCCAAATTTGTATTTTGTAGTAAATTAGTCATGTTATATGGATTAAATGCGTTAGATTCATATATTCTTACATAAGCGTCGCACCAAAGCAGCAAAGTCAGAAATGCTTGCTGTGCCAATACTGCTGTGTGTCACTGTACATATATATATTGATCCGTTCATTCAAGTTTGCTTGAGTGATTTTCCAACTGTTCCTCGATTTGTGCTTGCAGGCTGACAACCCTGAACAGCACTCCCAAGCCGGATGTGCCCAGCGAGACGGTTGTGTGGCAGCTAGTGCGTCTGTTTGCCAATCCGCACGAGTCGGGGCTGCGGCAGCGCTGCTCCAAGCTACTCCAAGCACTGGCCCAGTATGAGCCCAGTCTGCGACAGAGCCTGCGGGAGCGAAGACGCTGCTTGGACAATGCTGTGCAGGGATTGGGCGTGCATGGACTGACGACAGATGGCACCGCCGGTCAGCTGATATCGCTGCATGTGGCACTGAAGACGGAGCTGCAGCGGCATGTGGAGACGTACAAGATGGCCATACACAAGCTGGAGGAGCTGAGCATGGTGACGGTCAATCAGGATCCGGCACACTCCTCCCACCAGCGTCTACTGGCCATCAACTACGGCGACATTCAGCAGCGACTGATCGACAACAAGACGCTGCTGACCATGCTGGACAAGCCGGCGCTGAAGCAGCTGCACACCCTGGTCGAGAATCTGAGCACGCGCGTCGAAAACGACAAGGATGTGCTCTCCTGTGTGGGCCAAGTGAAGCGCCTGGACGCACAGGCTCACGTCGAGAAGCGTCCCGCCGCCGGCCTCCTCATGAACTTCTCGCGCGGCTGCGAGGTCGTGCTCCACATGATGGGCCCAGAGAGTGTGCCCCCCAGCCCAGTGGCAGTGGCCAAAGCGACCGTCACGGGCAGCCCCGGCGGCAGCAGCTGCAGCGATGGCTATCACTCGGACGACTCGGCCAGCGAGGATGGCAGGTAAGCAGCAGCGTCAATAGCCCAGATCTCGGCTGTGTGGCACTTGACATGGTTCGCTTTGTGCTGTCACCCACACACGCAACATTTACTCTCACTCTATGTATTTATCTATTGGCATCTGTTGCCTACGCTCCACAGCGAAATGGTGTCACACTATCGAAATCTGTACGTCGAGAACCGAGCGGATGCCCTGGAGGCGTTGGACAGCATGCCGCAGCTGAAGCATGTGCACAGTTTAAAGGCCAAGATACTCTTCTCCATGATTGTGGTAAGTCGATGAGTAAACCAAATTGTAATGTAGCCAAAAAAGAATGAGTGGAACACCTACTCAAAGCATATTTTTCTTTTATGGTAACAATTGATGAGTGAAAGAATTGGGTCTTGAGTAGATTATGCAACGTTTTTGAATAAATAGGGCTTGTCTAAATTATTGTTTCTTAGAAACCGCAGCAAATATAGAATATATTGAGGAATCATTTAACATAATTCAGAAAAGAATGAAAGAAATATTTTCGCTTAATTTTTTAAATATTTCTTTAAATGGGGTTTGAATATAAAATTTTGATTTCAGTTTGAAGCTTCTATTTTCCATTAGTAGATTTATTTACATATCTAATAAGTATCCAGATCATATGGGCAACGAAAATAGTTTATTGATATGGAATTCCCAAAAGAAAAACCTTAACGGGCCGCTTTCAAATTGGATCTTCTAATTTGGTCAAAATGTATCAATTTAGTTTCTTTCATCGTAAAATTATCAATGATAAACTCGATTTGCTTGAAATTAGCAAGTAATATTTATTTATATGATAAAAGAGTTGTTTATTGAGACCTTAAACTGTGATAATATTTATAGCTGCAAAGTATTTGCTTTATGAAATGATTCCATGAAGTATATAGTCTTCAACGTGTTATATTTTTCATTGTGGCTTAACTCTAAATTAAAATGCAAAACGATCAAAGTGAATGATAATACACATTAATTATGACGTTAGACGTTGGCATCGAGACGGAGATACAAATGCAGATTGTATCTGTATCTGGCAGGCATCAAATTGTTATTGCAAAATATCAATTTGCATCGCATCGATGGCAACTGGCAACTGGCAGCTGGGAGCTGGCGTGGCATCTGATCGAGTTTGTGGCACTGATTAAGCGTTATAGAAGAAAGTAAAGCGGCCCCGGGGGCAGGCAGCCTGGCCAAGCAGATGCTGAGAAATTACGTTGGCGATCGGGTGCTGCTGGTTTTTAGAGTTCGCTATCTAAACTTGTAGATAAATAACTTTCGATCTCCAGCGATAGACAAGTGCCTATTGGCTTGTGGCCGTGTGAAAGATGAATGACACCGGCAATTGGCCGGATCAGCTGGTCGGCGTTTGGGTTTGGGTTTGTGGCCGTCGCCGTCGCCGTCGCCGTGGGCAGCTATTGAACCACTGAAAATGATTGGCATATTTGAGACCTTCTTTCTCGTTTCTCTTCTTTCGCTTGTTTACTTTGCGCAGCTTTCTTTTCGCCTGTGCCACGGCATGCGGGAGCGCAAGGTGCTGGAGGTGCGCCGCGTGCTCAACTGCACCTTGGACAGCAGCTGCGAGACCAGCCTCGCCCTGGATCGCTCCGTGAGAAATCATCTGCACGAGACGACCGACAGCTTTCCGCTGGGCGAGATCGAGCGTTCTGTATTCAATCAGGTGCTCTCCACGCTGCACGAGTACCCCTGCCTGGAATCCTGTCCCCCGCTGACGCACTTCGTCAGCGCCTGTGTGCGACTCGCTTGGCGCATGATCAACCAGAAGGCGCCCTACTATCTGGACACCGATTACAATCTGGGTAAGCGCTATTTGTTTACTTTTCGAGATTCTGATTTCAAAGCTTTCTCATTTGTAAAAATCAATCAAAAATAATTGTAGTATTATATTTATCACTCGATGTTATTAGCTTAAGAAATATTTTAGAAATATAAAAACCCTAAGTGTTATATTTAAAGGCTAATACGAATCTTCATAATAACATTTCTATATTGTGATTAACATTTATAAATTACAACCGTATGATATATTATTAGATTTTATATTAACTAACTGGCTTTATTATCCATCTCTTTATTCCTTAGGTTTTCTGCGCCCCGAGAAACACGAGCGTCATCCACAGTCGGATCGGCGCTCGGACCTGATCAAGGCCTTCCTCTGGCCCGCCCTGATGCAGAACAATCAGTGCGCCTTCAAGGCCGTTGTGGCCACCTAGACACAGACCGCTTGCCTGCTACCATATACACCTAATATTTAGTTACGCAATTTGTACATACTTTATCTGACTCAATAAACAATACTCCAAACTAGGCGCAACTGATGGGCTTTAAGAGCACACTCTGGCTGCGCTCCTTGTTGGTGCAGAGCAGCGCATGCTCCGCGTAGAACTCGATGATGGCGTAGGGCGAGGCGAAGAAGCGCTCGTGCGGCTTCAGCTGGCCAATGGCGTAGCGCTGCCGTCCGTCGATTTGGCGCACAAACAGATGATAGAACTGCCGATCCGCGCAGATGCTGACAATGTACTTGATGCACACATCGGTGGCCTTGAAGGGTCGCACCAGACAGGCGCCGTTCTCCCGCTCGGCGAGCATGCGTTCCGCCATGGCGCGATTCACGGTGAAGTAGTACGGCTCCGTCTCGATCTGTCGCTGATCGATTTCCTCATAGTTGGCATCGGCATCGTCTGCTCGTGGTATGAGGTATGAGTTAAGACTTGAGTCTGTTTGTGTTTGTGCTATTGGAGAGCACGCTCAGAACTCACCCACAATGACGTAATCGTGTTGTGCTCGCTGCGGATCGTCATCAACGATCGATTCGCAAACCCGTTTGCCGGCATCGCTGTCGCCGTCACCGTCACCCTCGCTGGCCTGGCGCCTATAACCGCCGCAGCAGCCACAGCAGCTCTGCCACTGTCCAAAGCAGGAACAGTTGCTCTCCGTCAGGCTGTTGTAGAAGCGCGCAAACAGATTCTGCAAGACTGTCCAGTAGACACGTGCGCACCAGCACATGCTTCTTCTTTGTTTTGCTCCAAAACCCAATCGCAGCTTAGCCTTGAAGCACGTAGTTCTCTTCTGGTTCTAATCCGCAAGCGTTGCGCCACATCTTTCACCAGCGAGCGACTCTGAAGACTGATCAGACTGAGTGCCTGGGCGCTGAGCCGGCGGCGCGTCTGAACGGCTGACACAGTGCCTATTAATTAAAATGTGCTTAATGCGCAGCTCAGTTGTCGCACATGTGTGTGTGTGCGTGTGTATAAAATGACCATATGTAAATATCATATAGATATGATATACCAACAGCGATATTATTATACCCTATACCCCTGCGAATTGCTAAAAGGTGTTTCTTATCGCTGTGCAAATCTATTGGGAAAATAAGGAAAAAGTGGAGCTGTCAAGAAGATTACAGTTTCGATGACTAGAATAATATCTTATCTTAAGGCCTTACTAGCAAATGCGGTATTATTTACCTAACACTTGTATTTGTACCTATGTATAACCTAATATTTATAAGAAAAAGAGTAATACAAATTATAAGTCGCTTTAAATCTGAAGAACACTAAGCTCAGACTATATTTATAGCTAAATATTCAAATGCGTTCATTCTTCTTGAACCCTATTGCATTATCATATTTCTATAGTTTCTGGCAGGGTATCTTATAGTCGATAACTCTTCACTATATAATTGCTACTCGTTCTATGTGAGGAACAAATGCAGCTATGCTTGTCGTTGTTGCTATTTTTATAGCCCTTGCCGATGGTAACTTGATATCAAGACTGTCACAGTCTTTGTCAGCGCAGCCAAGTGCAGATCAAGTCACTTACTTAGTGCAGCCCGTTCCCACATTTGTAAACAATTTGTCCGCTTGCAATGTGTTCCCCCAACGAAAGCAGGCACCCTACCCAACCCCAATTCATTTGCCACAGTGGGTAAGTTTAGTTACTCATCGCTTTTGGCAGTTTGGCATTCATTGAATGTTGTGCGCTTCTACAATTACGCGATCTTAGGGGATCTTATTACTACAGGATATACATAGCTGCACATAGCGTAGACATGCCGGAGCCAAGTGGCTGCCATGTGGTGCAGTGGGGCCCAATTATAAGCTAGTAAAGTCAAAACATTGACACTGACTTTCACACTTACATAAGTTACAGTTATGCCAGGAACACGCTTCTCAGCGATAAATCAATGTAAATAATAAAAAATACACTCCTCTTCCATTACTAATTAATTTCAACTAATAATGAATTATTAATCTACTACTTTGTTGTGAAAAACAGAAAATGACCTTGCCCACATACAATTTTGTTGTTTATTTTGATCGAACATCTTGTTCAAGTTTATATGCAAGCATGTTTCTTGTTTAACGGTTAAATTATGAAAATGATAAGTATAAGAGTGGAGCAAATACAACTTGAACTTAACGAAGGCAGAAACACTACTAGTTGACTCGGATACCCAACCCTTAGCTTAGACACACACCTTGAACGAAACTTTCAGAAACTTAGCGAAAAGCTGAACCAGCTACATAATTGCTTTTGATTGCTTATGTTCAGCGGGCGCGCAATCAATAGGAATTTGAAATTGCCGTTAGCTGATTGTACGGCATATTGCAATGTTCAATTGAGCCGTGAAAACGGCCGCCAATTCTGGGTGTGCAAGCCGTTAAGCCGGCAATAAATATGAATAGGGCAAACGCCGAAACAAAGCCAGAGGTCGCGATTGTATGTGAGTGCGTATAAGTGCGAGTATAAGTCAGTAAGTGAGTATAAGCAAGAGAACATCGCAACTTTGCACGCGCGTCACGTGCGTCAAATGTCAATAAAACGATATTTCTATATGTATAGATATATAGCAATAATAACAATGCGATATAATATGATCGCGGACAGTAGCAACTGCGTCGCTGCCAATTAATATGCGGCCAACAATTTTGATTGAACTGCTAACAAGCTGCCGCCGATGTCAACGTCAGCGTCGACGTCGACGTCAGCGTCGATAGCAGCAGCGCTCATAAAGCAACAAAGTCGCACAAATTGATTTTGGCCATATGCAGAGGCGTTTGATTGAGCTGTGAGCCGCGTGCGCTGCTGCGTGGCCAGCCCAGGGTCTATGCTATTGCCCAGCAATGTCAGTCAAGGTGGCGCCGCAGTTCAACTCGATCTGCGGCAGCGGCTGCGGCACTCTCCCGTTGGATGTGTTGGATGTGCTGAGGGGTTGCCCATTAATATCAATGAGTCGCAGGCTGTCGATGCTGATTGAGAGTGTCGACAGTTTATTTATTCACGCATCGATGTCAAAGAACTGTGACGAAATATGCGCGTTTATATCTCAATTATATGTGATATTTTCGGAAGACCCTGAGCATGTTGAAGAGATTTACGATTTACAACTAGGGCCAGAAATAAACGGCGCGGTCAATACGGCGTATGCTTAATATGAGTAGGCACAAAGCTCCGCGGGCGTTTTATGCGCCACTAAAATGCGACTACAATAAACATTCACATACACAGATTTGTTCCTGCCTGCCTTTTATGCCCGAGGCAAGCGTGAACTTCAAATGGCAGCAGCAGTTCGATGTTGCTTGGGCAGCCATAGAATTGACGCTCAGAACTCACCACACACACAAACACAAACACATCTAAACAGTGCAATATTCAACATGCGAAAGCATCAAAGGGGCTGAGGCAACCGTTCTGGGTCTGGGGCTTGTGGGGGCTTCTCGCCTGCCGAATCCAGTCGAGTCCGCATCGGGTCGCAACGAAACGCCGCTGCGCAACAGTCGCAACAGTCAGAACAGTCGCAAGTCGCAACCGCAGTCGCTGGCGCTGGCACAGCCGTAGGCAACGCCGCTATCGCATTTGCTATCCGGCAGCCGCGTCGCGTCGCCTCGTATCCCAGCGAATTGTTTGCGCATTTTGCCATCGAGCGTTGGGCAGCGCGGATGATACTCGCAGCAGGCGCGAATGTGCCAACTAAATCCAACAAAAAATTAATAAAATAAATAAATAAAAGAATATATATTGGCCAAACTCAAACAGCGGGCGCCATAAAACCTAATAAATAAATTCAAATTCAAATCAAATGCGAATAATACGAAATTCACAATTGTTTGTCAATGAAACGCTCAACTCAAGTTGGCCGAAAAGTTTTCCATCAAGTTTATGGCCGGACTAACCGAAAAGTGTCAATTAAATTAGCGCGCCATTATTATTGAGCGCGATTCCAGATTCCGCCAGGCGCAACAGGTACCTCGCAGTGCTCATACCCAATTCCCACTAATTGGGAATTAAAGTGAAATTTAAAACCAGTAGAGATACCAGCTACCAAATCTGTGAATGAGTGGTCGAAAGTGTAGTGATTTTTTGTTGTGTAGCTGAAAGAAGTTTAATTTTATTTAAATTAATAAGAAAAGTGCGTCTACTCCAGGAAACATCAAAAGCGTGCATACAAATTGGGTAAATTGATATTATTCCATTGCTTTGGTCTGCTCAATTTATCAGCATTCTAATTGCTAAGTGTTTTTTCCAAGAATCTCTCAAGGATGTTCAGTCAGTTCCAACTGGTTGTTACCATCATTAGTTACCAAAATGTATTAATATTTTACTGAATGGCTCTGGCAACTTAGAAAATTTAATTCATATAAAGACTTAATAATTTGTTTGGCCTCTTGACCACAAAAAATCGATAAATTTAATGGTTCTCCATTTAGTATGCTAAACAGGGGTGTTAATATTTGAATACATGGAACATATGAGATGCCCAAAACAGTGAGAAAATCAATAAAATTCAGACATGTTGGCAGTTGTACAAATTATATTATTCTATTATTCTCAACTTATGCTATATGTATACATTTGTAAATATATTTCTAATATAAATATTTATATTAGTTTGCATCATACGCTGACCTGTTGCTTGCTATGTGTGCTTATTTTTGTTGACTGCCCTTTTCTTAGTTTATTTTTGATAAATTAACTATGTTGCCTGCTAATTGCCGCTTCCGTCCGGTCGAGCGGGCACTCAACTCGAGCGTTCTTTGTTTTTGTTTGCATTAATACAAGAGCAATTCATATGTCATCAAATCAACCTGAATAAACTGAGCAGTTAAGGCACACATCGATGCAACTGCCAAACGAAATTCACCTGTTGCCCGACCGAGCCAAGGCCAAGTGGCAACAGCTGCGCTGCGCTGCACTCTGCACAACGTTTATTGCTCATACGCCCCACGTGCAGCAGAGTCGCTATCCGAAATGAGAAAAAAAAACGAAAACAAATTGAGACGCTGTCTTGGGATAGAAAATTGCCGCCCGCTGTTTATGAATTATGGCAAACTGTTCGCATTTCTCGAAACAAATCGAGCATTGCACTGCCAGGGCGAATCATCTTGAAAGCGGCAGACATTCACTTTATCTATCCATATATCTGCGTGTATCCAACAGATGCGCTCGCTGCCTGCCCTCTAACCGCAATTCGCATGCCTTTTTCACATTGCACACTCTGGTCGCATGGCCGAGCGGGTGTAGAGGGGTGTGTGTAGATGACAGTTGCAGTCGTCTTTTGTTGATTGCGCCTTTGTGTATAAATTAATTAAATTAAAAGTTTCCGGTTAAGCCCCCGAATGCCCGAACGCAGGCATAACTGCACAAATACATCAAATGCATTTGTATATGTCAGGTAAAGTAGCCAAACTACTCAGCAAATACAATCATAAATGCAGATGCAAATGCAGTTACAATCTTTGGGTTTCGTTAAAGGGCAAAGCACTTTTAATGACCTTGCAGCTGTCAAATATACATTTTCAGCAGTTTAGAGTACATATAGTACATATATTAGGATATATGATTATATATATGATTAGGCATCCGAACTCGATATATACTCATACTATAAAATATGAATACAACAAACTTATAATTATCATTGCCAAAATAGTTTCTTTCTTCGCCTTGTATACAAGTGAGTTTTGCACAGCTTATCGAATAAGTATGCTAAATATAAATGAACTTGTGGGTGACTCTCTGAATATGTTGATTTATTTATATCTGCGGCTTTTCGCAACACATTTTCAGCTCACTGATTGCGTTGTTTTCGATGTAAATATACAATTTACTTATTATTAATTTGTTGACTGAGATTTAATGTGTGTCTAAAAATATACAAAGGGTGCATTTAAAATTAGACTAGCTAACTCATTTAAGTATATTTAAATTTAATAAGAATGTCGCATTATATTTAACTGCCTTGGTAACAGTAGAAATCAATTTATGATATATTCTTTTTGCACATTCGTGCGCTGTGTTTAAAATACGTTTTATTTTAAGCCCATTTCAAATGCCAAAAGGCTTATAATGCTCATTTGATTTTGCCAGAGCAACGTGTGCAACGGTGCGAATGCGCAACATATCACAAGTGCCAAAGATACACACAGTCTACGCGTATCTGTCAGATACATGCACAAAGTATCTACACGTAGAGCTACTTTGACATAGACGCCACCCACTTTGCACCCCGCCTGTTTATAGTTATGCAAAAACATATTTGGTAAGGCAATTGCCAAATGCGAGAGAGATTTGAATTTGTGATTTGTTTGCGACTACTTTGTGAGTTGTTGCCAAAAAGCCAAACAAGCGCAGCAGTAAACAGCCAGAGCAGTGGACAAATCTGATTTGTGCGCGATTATTTGAATTAAAAGTATGGCACGAATGCGTAAACAGACGAGTCGCGACGATTTTAGCATGTTCGCCATTGGCAAACATAAGGAAATCGAAATATTGAAAGCAAGCAGCCAAGTTTTGGCCACTCCAATTAACATTCAATTAGAAAGTAAACACTACGCTAATTAAAACTGCAAACTGACTAGCTCGGCAATAACTCATCGAGTGTCTGCAAGTGTCGCAGATTTATCTGCCACGCCCACATAAGCCCAAATTAGAAGCAGAAACCGAAACTGCCGCTACTGCTGCCTGCTGCCTGCTGCCTGCATGCAATTAATGTGCAGTTGACCTTCACGTTAACTAAAGACCCAGTGTCAATATTTTGACAGGCCGCTCACTCGACCCAAGGGATAAGTGAAACAGGGAGAGATGAGGAGCGCTGCTCGACCGGTCACTGCCTGTTGTTGTGTATGATGGATATGCCAGCGACGCGTCACAAATCCCAATGGATCAAATTGTGCTGTCTCTTTCTCTTTCTCTGTCGCTGTCACGTTTGTTGTTGTTGGCAAACACGTCGCGTGGGCGTTGTCCACCTAATGTTGACATCACTTGGTCATTTAATGACACCCTTTTATGGCTACTTTAACAGCGCCTGCAATTCAGTTCATATGTGCTAGTATATACAACGAGTCGCAACGCGAAGCTGTCAAAAGCCACCAGGACATACGCGTAGGCATACATACTCACAGCACTGTGACTGTGACCTTTGCACTGCTCTTAAGAAAGCCGGCAGCATAAGTTATAAAACTCAAGTTAAAATTCATTTTATTTTACGGCCATCAGCAGAGGGGAAAAAACCTTAAAGAGCACTTTAAGGTGTTAGATTTATATTTACTTATTTATTAGAGCATTTCTTTTGATTTTTATTGTGTGTGTCAAATAGAATATATATTGATGGCAATGCTTTCAAAATATTGTATATATCTATATAGGTATAGTCGCTTTTAAGCCAATTACATTTGACCTGCGGCCTGTTTGCGTATTTATGGCAGCAGCTGCTGTTTCTAAGGTCGCAATTCCCTCTTGGCACGCGCAGCTGCATTAAATTTGCATTGATCACAATTTGAATTGGAGCTGCCCAGCACATGCAACCCACCACGCCCACACACACACACAGACCGCCCACCAGCCGTTTTTTTTTCTTATCGTCATAACTTTCCATTTGTCTGAGCCTGTTATAAACTTTCATAACATGCAGCAATCGTCGCCTGGCCGTTGCAGCCAACAGACCTGGATTAGTTCCTGCGACAAACTAAGTGTGTCTGTGTGTGCGTGTGTGTGTGTGAGTGTGCGTGTGCATGCTTGACTGGCAGCTAAAGTGGATTACTTTATATGGCAAATTGCGTCTGCAGTTCACATGCAAAGTCCTTATTAAAATATTACAAAAACAAACGTAGAAAGCTATTGGGCAATATACATATATATAACTCAGCAGCTCGTCATCAGGCACAATTCTATAGCTGTTTTTGGCAACTATGCGCTGTGCACCGCCGCCCCACCGCTGCCCCACCACTGCCCCACCGCTGCACGTGTTATGGTTGCGAATTCAATGTGCTGTGTAGCGAATTTGACATTAAGCAAGTTCAGTGCACACGATGCACATTAATTTGATCAGAGATAATTGCTGCCACACAGTCAATCAGTCAATCAGTCAAGCTGTCCATCAGTCAATCAGTCACATGATCATTCGGCCAGTTAGCCAGTTGGGTGGTTGCGTCTGCTGGCTTAATTAACGACTGGCTCAGCACCTTTCATAACAAATGTGTGTGCGTATGTGTGAAATTGAGTTATGCTTGAATTATTGATTGCCAGAAGGAAGCCAATACAGTCAGCACTCAAAATAGCCAACACACACACACACACGCAGACATGTGTTAATTTACACTCTTGGCACTCAATATTGTATTTATTTATTTATATAATTAAAGCCACTTGCTTCTAATGGATGATTCATAAATTGTTTACAAGCACCTCTGCCAAATTCAGCAACCCCACTCTGTTATGGTACGTGTTTGAGCTGTGCTGTTGCTGACTAGATCCAGCTCCAGCTCCAGCTGGCCGCCATGGCGTACCTGAACAGCTGCACGTCGTCTCGGGGCAATCCTGGGCTCGAACGACACTGCTGCCAAATCAGTCAAATGCAAAATGGACAAAAACAATTTAATGAAATGCCATTTTAATAAGCATTTTTATGGACTATGGAAACAGCATTTGTGATTCGTGTTGTTTGCTGCCATTTTGGATGTGCTGTTATAAAAATAGATATAGCAATCGTATGGGAAAGGCAGATCGTTTAAATGCAAATGCCGCACAATTTGTGGCGAGTTGCAGACATTAAAATGTATTTAATGGCGCTTTGTGCGTCTGATAAAGCACAGCTCCGGTGGCCCCAGATCCACGCCCAGATTAGAACCACAACCACAACCCGCTCACCTCTCACAGCAGGCAGCACGCAGCTTGCATTAATTTGCAGTGTGCAGCTGTGTTAAGCTGGTGGTGGTGCTGGTGGTGTTGGTGGCCCAAGCGACTCTATGCGAATCACATCCGCCGGAAATGAGCAACTTCTGCTGCCGGCGAACTTATTAAATTTCAACTAAGTGCGCCACTTGTTGGAATGTTACTTTTTTAAGTACGGCCCATAAGCTAAGCGCCAAAGGATGCCACTCTCACTCAGCCACCCACAATGGCCAGCAGGTCACGTAGCTGGGACGCCCTTAATGAACAACATCGCCAGCCCACACATCATTAGCTGTCACACAGGGACCCCAGTTCCAAGTTGCCAGTTCCGGGTTCAGTTTCGGCTCCAGTTACAGCAATTGGCGAAGGCCGCTTTTGGGCATTGTAATTAAATTTAACTGCCAGCTAGAAGCTGACTGCGACAGCATTGACTTATGACTGCTCTGCACTGACAGCAGCCAGTGTTGACAAACATTTCAATAGCCTTACATGAACTGACAAGGATTACACGCATGAAACCATAAGCCCACTATGATTTGTTATTTTCAATTGTTGATTGAGTTTGCAGAGAAGTAAATTGAATTCAAACGTCAAAGGAACATTTGTAATAAAGAGATAGATTTTAAATACAGAAGTTGGAACTTCAATTCCTTACAGCATTGTGCTTTACTTTAAATTTTTGATAAAATATTTACTTATAGCAATAATAAGTAATAAGTAAAACATATTTTGCATCAGCTTTAAAAATACAGCTATTGTCAGTCTTAAGACATTCTTGAAGATAATTTGTTTGTAAGTAAATGAGTTTGAATGGATGGAAAAAACTCACAGTTTATAAATCGTCTGAGAACAAATTGTTATAGCAAGCCGCTACATTGGTTTTTAACCTTCCAAATGATGCCTTGTGTTAGTTCATAAGTAGCATCGTATTTCTCTAAGCATTAGGTGTCCTGTTTACTGTTGGCTTTTGAGTTGTCTATGCTAGCAGCGCATTTACGCATTTCGCCAGCCTTGTAAAGTAATAGATGTCAGGCTAAAAAAGCGCTGAATTCACACCGACTGACAGGACATACGCATAAGCTAACGTGTCGACAGAAGGATAACATGAGCTTTGACTGTAGCTTTGGCTTTAGTAGCTGTGGCATTCGCCAACGCATTTTCACGTGTGTGTGTGGACACTCACGAGGGCAAATGCTGCTGCTGCGCAAATGGCCAAGCGAAGCCCCAGGGAGGGGCAGTGAGCTAGGAACAACTGGGAACTGGCAACTGGGAACTGGCAACTGTAACGAGATGCGTGTCATTGCGCCAAAATCAACAAAAATGCAAACGATGTGTGTGCTGTCAACGTAGTGTGTGTATCTCTGTGTGTGTGTGTGTGTGTATCTGTGTGTGTCTGCTTTTTGGACGTGGGTGGGAATGTGTGAATTGAGCTCAATGCTCCGCCGCAACGGCACCTTGCTTCTCACTTCCCAGTTGCCGTTGGCCTGTTTGCCATTTTGACCATGTGTTGTTAGGGGGCCAGCTGAAGCGGCAGTCGATGTCAATGAAAGGGCAATCGGCTGTAGCATTGGACACACAGGACGATATACATATATATGGGGCATGAGGACTGGAGGCGCTTGTAAAACAAGCAAACATCAATAGAATCTTTATTGGTTTTATAAATATTTGTTTGGTGTTTTCTTCTTCTACTTTTTATGTGGCAGTCGCGTTAGCTGTTTATCCCTTTAAATTTGGCCGGACTCAACCAACCCCCACTCAAGCAAAACCAAAAACAAAATGCGCCCAAGCAGCGCTGCTTATGCAAAGTTACGAGTTTCAGTGCGATGTCCTTGACAGCGGACTTTTGCAGCAGCCTTAAAGCCAATCGCTGTCGCCAGCTGGGAGTGAGGACAGCTATGATGGATTTACCCTGTGACTTTTTGACTCTCTTCAAGCGTAAGCCAAATTCAATCACAGATCCCTTTTAATATGCCGCTAACTTTCGCCCCCTTACAATTGCACAAAGAGTGACGTCCTTCGAGCATTGAAAGTAGTTGAAGCATGGAATATTACTCATACGCAACCCCGTACAGTCCTTGATGGGTGGGGGTGCTGCTTGTACGCAATATTGCCAAAAATTGTGAAATATTCGTTGCCGCATGTGGGCAGTCGAGTCGAGTAGCTTTGCGGCGCACAGTTTGATTGATTTGAATACCCACTAAGAACTAATCAATTCACTGGGCAGACAGACAGATAGACAAGCCGACAGGACACAGTATTACGCATCTGAATTGCAAATTGGGCAGCCTCCCAAGTCAATCAACTTGGGGGCAGTGCAAAAATGGAAAATAGCATAGGAAATAAGTTGCGCCCGATAACAAATTCATAACATTTAATTACGTGCAATTTACTTATATGTTTACACCACAGCCGATAAGAGTTTGTTGTTGTTACTGTTACTGTTGCTGTCCCTGTTGCTTTGTCGCTCTATTAATCGTCCAAGCGAACGATTGATACATCTGAACGCTCGATAGCAAAAGCACCTGTCTGTAACAAGGGTAGGGGGTTGGGGGGGGGGATGGGGTACAGTTGACAGCTGGCAGCTAGCCTTTGCAATTGCCAAAATCATAATGGCCACATGTTGGCTCCAGCTTGTCCGCGGGTTACTCACTGCTCTTTGCACTGTTGCGCATATTTATCTAGTGCCAGTGCAGACAGCTCGCTTATTTGCCAACAGCTCTGCCGAATGACATGGGAAGCGAGTCACATGGCAAACTGACTGCCTGTGTGTAAGGCTTGACTTGAATGATGGGACTGTCCCTAAACAAATGGGAACGTGTCATGATATCTCTGCTCCAGGCGACAACAACAGCAACCTGCTACTTGTGTTGCAGTTGCAGCTTCGCACGTGTTGCACACATGCAAATAGTAGTTGTGGTAATGCGCTATACCGATATTGATAATGCAATGCATGTAGTTGTGATTCAGCGACTGAAATACGCCCATGATTTACTAGTCTTTGACTTTTGTCATGTCAGCCATTGAGCCATTTATTGTTGATTTGGCAGAACATCGATGTGTACGTGTATTACTACAGCTAGTTCATTCATGATAAACGTATACGCATGTAAATAGACATAATGACATAGCTAAATTATGTATTTGACTTCCGCAATGCATACACGATTATTGATTTATATGAACATACATAATATATATAGAATACCTTATGTATTTTTAGCTGTCAAGTAATATCGTCGAGCTGAGAATAACAATTATAATATATTATCATTGTAAGTTTAAAAACAAGGTTTAATTTCAGTTAGACATACTAAAAGTATGTGTATTATGCTCCATTCTGAGTTTAAAAACTTAAATTTTAAAACAAATTTACATAAGACGTACCAAAGAAAATAATATTTTATTTCATTGCAAACAAAATAAGTATATTTTCAATACTACACAAGTCTTTAAGGATTAACCAAAGAGAAATGCAACTCAAAGTCGAATAGCTATAGCAAAATAATATCTTGGCTGCTGTTTCTTAGACATTTCTCTTATCAATACTGGCAATGTCCTTTGCCAGCTCTCGTAATGTAAATGTGCAGCTGCACAGATCGAATTCCAATGTTGGTTTCTTCAGCGTCATTTTCTAGTAATTAAACGGGAATAAACGTTGTCGACGGATGACTGCGCACAAAAGGGGCAAGTGCAAAGTAAAGGTCTGCTCGACTGAAATATACCCAGTATTACGATTGTAGACATCAAATATACTCACAATAGGAAAATTTGAATAGTTTTACGAAGAACGTTTTGATATAGACATCAAATATACATACTTACAATAGGAAAATTCGAATACTTTCATAATACTTTCGTTTGTTTCAGTAATGAAAGTCCATTTAAATGCCCGATGTATATCGCAAGTAGTTAACTAACTTTAATATAGATATCAAAATAATATTGAAAGCATGTAAAACTGCTTACTTATTTTACTGAGTATACTTCATCATTTGAATTGCACCTCCACTTACCTTAGGTCTCAGTTATACGGCTTGCACATAAAGTAACGAAGATAAATGGTCTGAGATAGGCAACTAATCACAGAGTTGGCAGTGCAAGTGATAAATGTAAATTCGCAGTAATACGAGAGCAACTTTAAAGTTTTTGGTTGATATTGTTATCAATCGGAGCTATGTTTATTTTTACGGCATATTGCGTCTCTGCTTGACATAAGTATCTACACACTTATAAGTAAATATGTATTTCAAGATCCAGCGATTATCGTGTGACCTTTTCGGTCTTGCATAAATGCCGACTTATCGCTGCAACTGAGTCATGGGCAGAAATAAGCCGGGCAGCTGAGTTCTTGGAGTAGCGCACTCACTATCGCTGCTGCCGACTCTGTGACTCACTTGAAGTGCTGCAGTGTAGGTCAATGGGGCGTAGGGTGGCTGGCTGTAGTTGCACAGACACACCCCGAAAACGCAGCAAGCGGGCAGGCGAGCGGAAGGCATTAAGATAAATGCAGTCTGTTGGGAACAATTTTTTGAGCGTTTGCCAAAAAGATAGCGATGACAAAATAATAGAAGGGAGCTTCCATCCATCGAGCGTCCTTGGTCGTGCTAACAAGTGTTAAGAGCCACTTTGTGCTGATTTTGACAGCGTTTGCACTTGAAATTCAAATATCTTACCGAATGGGTGGGGCTGCTCAGCTGAGTAGCATGTGCCAGTTATGGTTCGACAATCTCTCGCCATCTTATTTTATAACTATGAAAAACGAGCAAAAACTTGCTGGAAGTGTTGCCAGTGGCTGGGTGCATTGGGGCGTATGAGTTATGCGCGTTATACATACGCACTGTGGGCCGCAAGATACATGAAACAGCAGCAGCAGCAGTGGGAGGAATCGCCTTGAACTAATACAAGGTCCACTGGGAAGCACAAGAAATGGAAATTGATTTGCGACTCACGTATTGCAATCACATGTAGCTCTTGTGTGTCCTAGGCGACAATTTTAATTATGCTTGTCAGCCGAAGCGTTTGCTATGGCATATCAAATGACTTTCAAACAAATCATAGCATAGCATAGCATAGCTGACTGGCAATTAATGCGATGCGGGTGCACTGAACTGAATCTTCTTGAAATTTCTTGCACGCAATTTATGAAAGTGTAAATAAGGCTCAAGGCATTTAGTCTATTAGACGGAATTAATTAAATCAATACCAGAGAGAGGTTAACAATTGGCCATTTGCTGATTGTTTGGGCACTGCGAACCCCAAATGCCAAATGGCATTTTACAATTGAACTAAATCGACGACTCCCTGTGCCCTATACCGAATTCCCCGGCTGCCAGCCGCCTGTTGCCTTTTGCCCGTAGCCCATTTGAAATGAATTAATTAGGCGAAAGCCAATTACGCAAAACGACATCTTGCGCAAAATGTTGGCCAACGGCACGCAACCGACCAACCGACCAACCGACCAACCAGCCCTGTGGGAGCTGTCTGGAGTGCTGGGTCGATTTGGCAGCCAGGACCAAAAATAAATTCGAACAAGCGAACGCCAGTCGTTTATGACATGTCCAATGCCCTAAGAGTCGCGTTAATTTGACAAGCCCTTCACATAGTGGCTGCGCCACTTAAAGTGTCGCTTCGCCTTCTGATGATGAAGTGCGTCAGTGGAGCGGCGAGTCAGTTACCACAGTTTTCACTTAACTGCAACTGCTACTGGCACACGTGTGCGCTAATAGAGTCGCCAAGGACATGTCAGTTGTATGTGGCCAATTAAATGGAAAACGTTTTCATGCCGTGCAGAAATTCGTTGTCAGCTGGTTGATTGATGCCACAGGAAACAAAGTGGCAAGCAGCAAGCAACTTACGTGCATCTTGCAGCATTGCATTGCTCAAAAGGACTTCCTGCTGCTTGCACTTTCAGACCAAAAGTAGCGGTAAACAAGCAATATCCTGGCACGTCAAAGGCAGGCTGGAAAAGCAAACGCTTGACTGCACACGAAACAGATACAATACCAGAGATACTAAATACACAACAACAGGGTTATAGATAGCAATAGCAATAGGCAATAGCTACAATGTTGTGCTATATTTGTAGTTGTCCGGAGTTGTGGCCTTATCGACTTTGAGCTGAGCCCCGAGCGTATTTTTGGCAAATATTTATCAATTTATTGCACTAAAAAATTGCTACAATTACTCACGACCATGTGCGAGTGTGTGTGTGTGTGTGTGTGTGTGTGCGTGTGTAAACGTGCCGAACGATGATTAATTTTCTTTCTCTGTCTCTTGTTGTTTTCCCTTTTGTTTTTCACAGCTACATCAAATGGCTCGTGTGTGAGCAGCAAAAAGAGGACAGCGGACAGCGGACAAGGCGGACAACGTATAAGGAGCGTCGGGGGACACACACACACAGGGCGAACATGGCGTATACGCAACGTGCAACTGCAACTTGTGCCATTTCTGTTTGTATGCCGACCAATTCGCCTCAATTAGGACCTTCACGCTCTAAAGCACAACATAATTGAGTCCGTTTGCGATTGTCCAGCACAATTAATTAGCTAATTCGCTGACTGTAGCCGTAACCCACAAACCTCTGCCGCAAGCACTACAAACATGTCCGAGTTTCGGTTCTTCTCGTACAGCGACTATGCCTACACCACAAATAACGCACAGAACTTCATCAATCTTCCAATCACACCGTACAATGCCGCCGCCAATACCAAAACGGAGGAGCTGGACACCGAGCTGAACATTCCATATACCGTCTTTGAGGTGCTGGTCGCCATCGTCAGCATCATTGGCAACCTGATGGTCATCATTGTGTTCCAGCGCGAGCGCAAGCTGCGGCGTCGCACCAACTACTACATCGTCTCCTTGGCCATGGCCGACTTCTTGGTGGGATCGCTGGGCGTGCCGTTTGCCATCCTGGCCTCGGTGGGCTACCCGAAGAATCTGCACGCCTGCCTCTTCACCGTCTCGCTGCTGGTGGTGCTCTGCACCATATCCATATTCTGCCTGGTCGCCGTCTCCGTGGATCGCTACTGGGCCATCCTCTACCCGATGGCCTATTCCCGCAATGTGCGCACCCGCACTGCAATTGGTAAGTGAATGCGGGGGAAAAGCAGTAGTAGTAGCTGATGCTTCCATATTGTCAAACTTTGCTGGGGCTTTGTTGTGGTCCATTGTCCATTGCTTTGTTGCAACAAGTGTCGTCCTTTCATTAGAGCATCCTTGATAATAGCCAACAAATCAGCACATTGCATATTGTTCTGCCTGCCTGTTTTCAGTTGTTTGAGTTGCAGCTTTGTGGCAAGCCACAAATATCTCAGAACAAAAGATAGAAAATACGAGCAGAAAATGCTGCAATTCATTCGAAAAATGCCTTTGTTTTTTCGTGTTGGAGAGTAATTTATAGACAGCTATTAAAGTGAGTATGTTCAGCTAAATCGCTTTACCATTTATCTATCATTTTCTTCATTCTCTCTGCACACCATTTTGTGCTTGCAGTTTTATTGAATTTCTACCTCGACTACGTGCAGGACATGTACTTTGGTATATATATGTTTTAATGGGATCATTTAAGATAACAGTATGATTTCGAATAGAAAAATGTAGTTCACATCTTGCCATCCAAAGAAGGATGCTATTCTTTCGTTCTCCATAGAAATGTTCTTCCAATAACTTCAAACTCCCGACACCTTTTATCAAGAGATAAAAGGAAACAGATGTAATAATGTAAACATGCCAAGTTTATGATTAAATTAAGAAAAAGTCGAGCTTATGCAATGAATAAATGCAAAATCGTAGATTTGAGTTTATATACTTTACATGTATTCTAATAATATTTAAGAAACAAGTAAAGGCCAAGTAAAATAAATACTTTTAAAACCTGTACTTTGACATAAGAGAAAACGAGTTAATTGTGTAAATAACATAACAGCCTGTCAGCATGGACTAGCAAATATATGTTATTTTTGGGATAGATGGCGTGTGCGTCATTTGGCTGAGTGCATGTGGTGCAATGTACTGTCAAAGCTGCCAAAGCCAAACAATATCCCAGCCAGGAGTCATACTCGTAGTCAGAGCCGTAGACGGATACAGAGACAGAGACAGAGTGCTACAAGTGCAGCACAAATGTAATTCTCATTAGCATTTCACCATTGGCCGTTGACAGTTGAGTCATTTAGCAGTGATGACGTCAGCATGTCAAGGACTCTATGAGCATCGCCTGTGTGGGGCTTCGGCTTCGGCTTCAGCTTCAGCTTCAGCTTGGCTAGTCTTGTCTTGTCTCTTGCTTATGCTAATCCATTGCATTCCTTTTGCAGTCATTATATCCGTGTGCTGGGTGGCCGGCGCCATTGTGGGATTTCTGCCCCTCTTTGGCTGGCATGCGGATGTGCCGCACGATCAAGCGTGCCTCTTCGTCGTGGTGATGGACTACAACTATCTGGTGTTCCTCTACTTTGCCACCATCATCACGCCGGCGCTGCTCATGCTGGCCTTCTACACGCACATCTATCGTGTTATCATCAAACAGGTGGGTGCATACTACAACATTTTGGGTCACAATCGACCCCATGTGAGTTGATAAGAGTTGAGTTCTAAACTATCTCGTGGTTTCGCTAGGTGCGCCAGATCGTGACTATGAATCCTGCCTCGGATCTGAGTCGACGCTCCTCCACCGCTCCCATGCAGGTAACGACACCAGGTCGTGCCGGCCACACGGGCACCATGCTGCGTGTCTTGGGCGCTGCTCGGAAGCGGGATGTGAAGGCCACGCAGAATCTGTCGATTATAGTGCTGTTCTTCATGATCTGCTGGATACCGCTGTACACGATTAACTGCATCAAGGCCTTCTGCCCGGACTGCTATGTGCATCCGAAGCTGACGCTCTTCTGCATCATACTGTCGCACCTGAACTCGGCGGTCAATCCCGTACTCTATGCCTATCACCTCAAGGACTTTCGTTCGGCGCTGAAGAACCTGATGCTGAAGATGATGGGCATCGATGTGGACCAGCAGGCGGAGGCCATTCACCGCTTCTCCGTGGCCAGCCAGCACCGGCTGCACTCGATGGATTCCACAATGCGCACCACCCAACCGCGCATGTATGTGGGTGAGTGTGAGTGCGCGTCGTCCTCTTTAAGCACCTGCAAACGGTTTGCTAATGAACTCTCTTTGCTCCTCCACAGACTCGCCCATTTGGCTGCGCCAGCAGCAGGAGGCGCTCAAGAACTCGCAGCTGCTGCCCAAGTGCGGCGTCCTCAGCCCTTGCGTGAACAGCATCAATCAGACCGTCTCCGCCGCCGTCGCCGTCTCCACGGACATTGAGCGCGACATGTGGAACATTATGGAGGCCAGCAGCGGTGCGGAGCTGGGCGAGACCAGCTACGAGTTTCCCAGTGTCAAGCAGGAGAGCGATCACGACAGCAGCGTCTCCGTCTCAGCGCCGGCAACAGCGCAGCCAGCAGCGCAGCAGCAGCGCTGCGACAGCGTCTACTCGTATGACAACCACAACTACTCCACCGGTCCCGAGGATGGCAGCAGTCTGCCCGAGGATCCCGAGTACGAGGATGTATTCGTGCCGCCTAGCAGCAACACCAATCACCAGGGCGTGGATCCTGTGGAGCTGCGGCGCTCCTTGGCCTGCGTGATGCGCGAGAAGCTGCGCTCCGACGATACCGACTACTACAGCCAGCAGCGCGTGCCCCAGGACACCACGAGCGTCGAGTTCAAGCCGCCCTGCTCCACGCGCACATCCCCCAGCAACGGCTCGCTGCCGGCGCAGCTGCGCTCCAAGCTGCTCGCCGGCAACTCGAGCAGCGATCACTGCCTGCCCCTGCCCAGCACAGCTACCTCCGCCGGCGGCGCCGTCTATGTCATTGGGGGCGCCGGCAATCCGCTGTCCCCAGGCCACAAGCCCAAGTACCGCAAGTCAACGGCGCTGACGCGAAACTCGCGCAAGAAGAGCCGCTCCTGCTCCAGCACCAACGATCCGAAGCTGGCCAGTCCTGGTCCAGTCCAGGTGGAGGCAGCCTGCCCAGATGCCCAGGCCAATCACAATCTCAGCATTAGGCATTCGGAGCAGCCGGCACAAAGCCGCGAGCACTTCTTCAGTCCCCTCAAATCGGTGGGCAGCTTCATGCAGCATTCCAATCTCTTTAATCTCTTCCAGCCGCACCCAGCGACGGCAACAGTCTCCACAGCGGTAACTATTGCAGCTGCCACTGCGCCTGCGTCAGCGCCTGGATTGGCGCCCAATTCCCGACTGACCGTGGGGCCGTTGACCTCCACGTCGGCCTCGTCCTCGTCGTCACTAGTCGCTGCCAGCGGCGAGAGTTGACCAAGAGTCGATGCTCCTCAGGCGACGAGCAAACTCTAGGCATGAAATACTCGCAAGTCAAAGCTTTTAGTTTAAGGTCGGGCTCTCAAGTAGCAATCATTTAAGATCCAACAGATTACACAGTTCCCGTCGATTTAGTGAATTATGCGCATTTATTTTCGATGTAATTATCTTAATGTATTGGTTAATTGTTTGAGCTAATGTTAAATGTTAAGCTTAAAGTCAATTTAGGTAAATTACCATATTGTGCATACTCGTATTTTTCTGCATGTGTACTCTATAGTGCATATGTGGCATTGCTTAGAAATATTGATGTTATATAAACCATATATGCATGTGTGTATACTTGGAGCGTCTGTGAAAATGAAAAATATATGTGTAAATTAAATGTATAGTTGAAGATCAAATAAAATATATAAATAAAATACCAACATGAATAACTTTGGCATTTTTTAAGACATATCGCTTGGAGTGCTTGGAAATATCGCCAGCAACAGCTGTGGCATTCCAATAAGCTTACGAAAGCTTTGCGCCATCATGTGTCTTTGCTAAATGCAATGCTTCGACTTATATAAGAATGACTAAATGAATAATATCATGAAAAATAATGTTAGATCTTAGTTTATTGCATAGACAAATCGCATGGAAGTCTTGGAAACATGAACTGGAATAGCTGTGGCATTCCAATAAGCTAGCAAATTGACGCAAACTTTACAGAGTGTGTGTCTTGGCTATATGAAATGTCTTCTACTTATATAAGAGCTGCTCAGAGCAAGCGTCGCATTTTACATATGAATTTCGAATTTTAAAACGATTTAAGAATAACAAAAAAGGATCTAAATTTTAGGTTTACACAATGTTTTTGATGTGCAGAAAGCAGTGTTACACTTTATGCCGACACCAGCCCACACAATTAATCAAAGCGAGAGCAATTGAAGATAAGGCCCCAAAAGGCGCGAGCTTAGCCAAGAACCAAACCAGCATGGACAAGAACCCAACTCCGATAGACTTAACGCTGGACGCAATGAAGAGCGTTGTGTCGCAAGCTCTGTTGGGCAAATTCACAGCTGTTTTTCCAAAGCTTTTTAAGTGCCAGTGGAAGACATATGAAGGTCAGAAGAAGGTTAGTCAGTACATCATTTGCTTACATTCGAGGTGGGTGTGTGCCAGCCGCACAAATAAAAGCAAAAGTGAAGCATTCATTTTTTCGGCGATTTATCAATCAAAATTGTGCTTTTACCTAACAAAATTTTCAAGTATTATCAGCCAAGTCCAGACAATAGCATAACTGTTTCTCTTTCTGCTATCCGGCGTGCAGGTCTTTGCGAATTTCAACACAGACTCCAACATGGCCAGCCGTAGATTTTGCGTAGGTGGAAACTGGAAGATGAACGGCGACCAGAAGAACATTGCCGACATCTGCAAGGTGCTCAGCGATGCCCCACTCGATGCCAACACCGAGGTGGTCATCGGCTGCCCGGCCATCTATCTGATGTACGCCCGCAATCTGTTGCCCAGCAGCATCGGCGTTGCCGGCCAGAACGCCTACAAGGTGGCCAAGGGCGCCTTCACTGGCGAGATCTCGCCAGCCATGCTCAAGGATATCGGCGCCGAATGGGTCATCTTGGGCCACTCGGAGCGTCGCGCCATCTTCAACGAGACGGACGAGCTGATTGCTGAGAAGGCCGAGCATGCTCTGGCCGAGGGCCTCAAGGTCATTGCCTGCATTGGCGAGACGCTAGAGGAGCGCGAGGCGGGCAAGACGAACGAGGTGGTGGCTCGCCAGATGTGCGCCTATGCCAAGAAGATCAAGGACTGGACCAACGTAGTTGTCGCCTACGAGCCCGTCTGGGCCATTGGCACCGGCAAGACAGCCACGCCCGATCAGGTGAGTTATATCTATCCGCCCTTGCCGAGGAATATATATTTGAATGAGCCATTCGCTTTGCAGGCCCAAGAAGTGCACGCTTTCCTCAGGAAGTGGCTGGTCGACAACATCTCTAAGGATGTGTCCGACAAACTGCGCATTCAGTATGGTGGCTCCGTGACCGCCGCCAATGCTAAGGATCTGGCCAAGAAGCCCGACATCGATGGCTTCCTCGTCGGAGGCGCCTCGCTGAAACCGGAGTTCATCGACATCATCAATGCCCGCAAGTAAACACGACTAGGAGCAATCTTGCCTGGTGCACAAGCAGCTCGGAAACTGCCAACCAAAAAAAAGAAAAATACAAACTTGTTAACCTGATAAGAAAACTTATTGCATTATGGATAATGGCAGTCAATCGCAAAAACCGATTGCGCTGGATAGTAGCAGTAATTGAATGTAATTCAAAATTCCTTGTTCTCAAAAGTGGCTGTTTTACAACTGATTATTCATAATTTATTCACCATTTTGGCATTCATAAGACATTTCGAGTTGCTACCATTGGATTATTTGAATTACACTCAAATTTTAAAAATTGGACGCTTAGACCTCAAAATAAATGTTATAAAAATACATATCTACAAATGAGCTTTTACTTTTTATAGATTAGTAAATTAGTGATATGGCTTAACCTACATATATATTGCATGTATGTAGTGCAAAAACAACATACAGATAAGTTTACGTTTTCTGTTTGTCGTACTCTGAACTTTGATTGCGCTTGTTTTGATATGATGTCGTCAATTATCATAATTTTGTTCAAGTATCAAGCTCTGCATTATATTATTAGAAGTTCCAGAAATCATTGCACATAGAAAACAAATCAAACAAATGCGGAAGGATTATCTTGTGCGTGCCGAAGATTTTACAGAAGATTTTATCTATGGATAGATTTCACTAGCTTATATTTGTTTTGCATACTGGAGGTAACTGTTGGGGATTTTCGACGCTTTCTTCGACGCACTACACACTTATGCACGAAATGAATAAATAAATTTCTTCATCAAGAGTATTATAACAATTTTGGCTTCAAAAGTGATTTTTGGTACTTTAGTAAATTAGTTCTTAGCCCTTTGAAGACTTTCAACCGATTTTGAAACACCTGAGCAATTTGTTCATGGTTCTTTCTCAACTTTTATTATACATTGAAGTTTTGTCAATTTGTAAAAATTCTATATTTTTTCATTTTATAACTTGAAAAAAAAAAATTTCTAAAAATAGAATTGCCATATTTTATTTTTAATCGTTAGCCCTTTTCAGAGTTTTGGCAAGTCTGACAACTCGATCTGAGCACTCTGACTTGTTTCTGATAACTTAGCAACCCCCATTTCAGTGTATTTCCTTTTCAGTACAAGAACACTTTTAATTACTAAGTAAAAATTTTACATGAATTAAATTTTTCAAATATTTTACAAAATTGTAAGGACATTGCTAAATTGCGAAACTAGTGTTAACCGGCTACCCAATCAGAATCTTAACAATTGACAATACATTTAGCTAACACGTAATTCCACTATGCAGCCCCTCAAGCAGAACTATGCGTTCGATATCATTGTGGTGAAGTCAAGCCTACAGCCACGCGATGGAACTGAGTCTCCGCACACCTACAGCGTTCGGTTATTCAACGACTTCATAAAGCTGCCCAGCGATCGCCTGTTCGTTAGCAATTTTCCTTGTACGCCTTTGGGCGACTTCGTGGCCAGTCCGTGTGAGCTCGTCGGCTCACTGAGTACCAAGGGCATCTGCGTGACCATATACGAGAATGAGAAGATCCTTGGATGCGGCAACTGCAGGTTGTCTTCGTGGCTGCTGAGCAAGCTAGCGGATCCCACAATGAAAGTCAACGAGCTGGTCAAGATCAAGATGGTGGAAAATAAAAGGACCGTGGCTGATCTTGAGCTTAATATCAAGTTCAGCTCTGTTGATCCGGATCTAGAGTAAGTAGATCCAAATCTGACAATACGTTTTTAAATCAGCGTAATTTGTAATTGGCTTGCATTTATGAGTTTGTTGAACAAATAAAATTAAACAAGTCCGGCCCTTTTCGCATATGCATACTTATGTTTATCCATATTGCTTGTCCAACGTTTCAACACCATGTTAAAAACGTACGCCTGTCACGTGCGTAGCCACGAAAACCATGATTATGATTTGCATTTGTCGATTTCAGCACCCGTTTATTGCCATTTGGCTGCTATGATGTATGTCGGCCACTGGACAAGTCCGTCAATCCGCGTGACGTCATCTTCACCCTGGGTCGCTCCAACAGATGTGGCACAGCATCCTGCATCACCGATGAGCGCCTCATGTCGCATGCCGGAGCACCCTTTAGCTGCATACACAAGAAGAGCAATCCGACTGGTGGGGAATGTGGCTGCGTGGTTCGAGGCGTAAAGCCACCGCCCGAGCTGGATACCGCCAAGGAGCGGGAGCGCAAGCTGTTGAAGAGGCTGCTGCTCGATCTGAATGTGGACAAGGTGCATGTGCCCACGCCGCCGTCTGGACACGAGCATTCGCGCTCGCGGCAGTGCAAATGCCCCAGAGGCATATCGACCAGTGAGAGCAACTCGTTTTACTCCAGCGAGTGCTGGCGGGACGCGGAAGATGAGCCGGACGAGATGCCGATAGCGAAATTCGACGTGAATCTAACGCCGCAACAGATCCAGGAGGTGGAGGAGGCGCGTCGACATGCACTGGGCGTGTGTCCAGTGATCAAGCCGCCCACGCTGAGTGCCGACAAGTATACGCCACCGCTGCTCTGTCCCGTATGCCGTGCGAACATCACGTGGCTGCCCAAGGTGGCCGCCTGTCCCTACTGCGGCTACAAGCGCATTGAGCTGGAGAAGCCCAGCGAGGAGCCGTTTGACGAGACGGCAACCGCGGCGGAGTTGCTGCGCAATCACTTCCTGAACAACCAGCTGAATAGCGAGCGTAAGAACTCGGTTTGTGCCATCGCCAAGTCGTCATCTTCATCGCGTCCTAAGCTCTCCAAGGATTGCTGCTGCAAAAAGGGACGCGTGTGCACGCGCTGTCGCATTCAGGAGCTCTGCGACCAGATGTTCAGCATGAGCAGCGCCACAAAGCTGAAGTCCAAGCCGGAGACGCAGTCGCAGCAGCAGCAACAGCAGCAGCAGCAACAGCAGCAGCAGCCGCAACAGCAGCAACGGGCTAAGGACGTGAAGAAGACGGCGTCGACGGCTACGCAGCACCGCATTGACCTGGTCAAGATCTTCACCGAAATGCGCAACGCTCACAGCGAAAGGAAGTCCGCCAGGGAGCTGAGCGAAATGATCATTAAGGATTGCGACGAAGAGTGCCACAAGGCCGCAAAGAAGGGCAAATCGAAGCGTGGACGCCGAAGGGCTTCCTGTATGCTCAAGAATGCGCTCAAGGACCTGGAGCAAAACTATCCAAAACTGAAGCAGCCCCGAGCTCTGAAAACCAAAACCAAGCGACGCATTAAATCCAAGCGGTAAGTCGCTGCATCATCTCGAACAGCCATTTCAATTCAATTCCAATTTCATTCATCACCTTTAGCTACACGTTCCTGGCGCGCAAGGACATTGTTCGGCCGCCAACAACGCATCAGAGCTGCGCACGTGGCAGCGACCGGGTGCCCTGCCACATGGGTTGGCTGTGGACCGAGGGCGAAATGGCACGCCACAGATGCTGGAAGCCCGGCGCGATCAAGAAGCCCATACGCGAGCTAATGGCCTATTTCTTGAGGGACTATCCGGCGGACAAGATGGTCACGTCACGCCTTCACTACCGCCGACGCCAAATGGGCCAGGCGCCCGTGGAAGAGGAGCCCCTCATTCAGCACCCAACGCTGCACATAACCAAGAAGCACGACGAGTACGTCATCACGCTGAGGCCGCTCAAGGATGCCAAGACGCTGGCCGTGGCCGCCAATCCGTATGCGAACATGAAGCCGGTGGTCTTTCGCATCAGCAAGGATCCGATTGCCACGGGCAAGCGCAACATCAAGCTGAGCCTGCAGGAGAAGGGCTATCCGGTGTGCAGCTGCAAGCAGCCGGTCTCCAGGTGCTTCTGTCGTAGCCGCATCGATCAGCAGATCGTCGAGCACGAGGTGAAGGTGCTGAGCAAGGAGCACGGTTGGGCGGACATCAGCGACAGCTTCGTCTACTCCGATCTCAGCGATAGCGACAGCGAGAACGAACTCGAATTCGGAGTCACGCCGCCGGCGGGTGTCATCAAGCCCGAGCGCTGCCGGAAGCCCGATCGGGTCAACTGCGAGACGCAGTACAATGAGAATGACTGGGCCATGCCCACCATGTATCCGCATCCGCCCAGCGCCCTCACTCAATACGGCGGCTGTGTGATGGGTGAGCGCAGGAAACGCTTCCCCTGGATCCTCGGCAAGGGCTTTGTTCATCGGGAGCCAAAACCAGCCAAGAAGATCAATCATCCCAAAAAGGAAAAGAAGCCAAAGAACCGACTCCGAGGTGGCTTCGATGGCGCTGCTGATTTCCAGAATGACTACGCTCAGTATGCAGAGATGCATGCCACCAAACGTGACTGGCACAAATCCAACGTGGAGCAGCCTCACGAATTTCATGATTCGACCAATGGGCCACTGCGCATTCATTAAAAATAATGAAAATTTAAAAAATTTTAGTGAATTTGACAATTGTGTATAGTTGCTTTCTTCAGAAGATATGACGTAAATAAATGATCAGTGTTTTGAATTTAACAATTAATTTTAATTTAACTGGTATAATGGCAGAGTTGTGCTTTCTCCATATTAATATTAATAAGCTGGAAAGTCAACGAGGAAATAACTACATTAAATTACATGCACAGCAATTTTCACTTATCTGATTTTCGCATCCATATTAATTTTTTTGAAGCATTCAACAATTTAGCGTCTTGTTAGCGACTCGTTTCTTTAGCATATACACTAAACAACTATTTGGCTATAGTAAAAAGCAATTTTACTGTTGAAGAACTAAATATTAAAACATTTTTCTATAGAGTTAACAGTAATACTAGGGATTAGTTCGTAAAAAAAAATAAAACCTTAAAAAACCTATGAATAAATAAACATTTATCAAAGCATGCCTGGATGGTTCCATTGTTAGACCCTTCCATTTGGCATTTTGTATCATTCTCTATTGAAATTTCAACGCGTTGGCTTCCAGGCTCAGGCGAATTAAAATTTGTAGCATTTTGAAATTATTATTGTGTATTTTGCCTTGAAATTAACCGTGCAGATAGGGAAATAACATTTTGTAACTATTTCAAGTATATTGACGGACATTAATCGAACACTTCGCCATGGCCAAGGCACCGTGCTGTTGGGCATCCAATGAGATGGACAGAGACAAGGAGAACTACATACGTTGCTCGACCAGAGCGAAGCCACAGAAACCAGAGGATGACAAGGACAAGGATAAGGTGAATAAAAAGGGTAAGAAACGCGACAAGGATATGTGCTGCTCGGCGGCATTTCGATTGCAGCAGGTCAAGGATGCGGAAAAGGATCTGAATGAAGAGATTGACGTGCAATGTGCGCCGAAGGGCAAGAAGCAAAAGGGCAAGAAGACGAAGCCCGACAAGGATCACTTTCGTTGCTTCACAGCGAACATGATCTGCGAGAAGATCGATATGCCCGGTCGCGACTTTGAGTGCCCGGAACAGCTGAAGATCACCGCCAGCATCTGCAAGGGCTGCAAACCGGTCATGTGTCACAATCGCATCAATGTCAACTGCATGCCATGCGAGCCGAGTGCTCGCTTCTCCATGCTGGCCGAGTGCCTGGACAAGGAACTGACCGAGGGCATCAGTCTATCCGTTACCTACCTAAAGCGAGAGATCGGTAGGTCGTTTTCCCTCTTGCGATTAGTTAACTATTACACTTGCTGATACCATCAACCAGGTCGTGGCTGCTACGTCTTGCCTGACTCAGTCATTAATCGGATGATCAACACGTTCGACGAGGTCGTCCACCGCGCCCAAGTGGAGCTGACCTGCAAGGGCTGCACCGTGGGCATGGTTTGGGTGCGGCTCTCGATCCAAATGCAGTGTCAGAACATCGACGAGTAAGTAAGCTCCGCGGCCGGAGCCTGGGGCCAACTAATGCGCTAGCAATAGCGCCTGAATTTCAATAGAGTAATGGACACGGAAATGGACCTTTGCAGCTGCGAGAACGACAAAGGCAAAGCAAACGACTGCGCTGGCGACCGGCTGATGGGGGGCAACGAGCAAAGCTTTAGCACTTCCTCCGATCCGTGCCGGGGCTTCGTTTTTTATGAGGATAAGTCCGACGATGACTCCTGCTACTGCGAAGCCTTTGGCGACAAGAAACCGAGAGACAAAGGCCGCTCCGAGGTAGGTTGATGCATTTATTTCAGGTAACAAGCTGACGGTTCGAGCGTCTGTTTACAGCCGGATAAACTCATTGACTCGGCTGGACCCTACTCCATCTACTGCTGTGAGGAAGAGGATAACAGCTGTATAAAGGTAGGCGCCTCACCTCCGCCGGCCGGGCAGTTCACCTTTGGGGCAAGATCGCACTTTGGCGATGGCAACACGAATCGCATGTGTCCGCAGACCTCGGCGCCGCAGCTGAAGCAGATGGGCATGAAGCGGGGACGCGAGTGTCCCATGTGCAAGGAGGATGTATCCTGGCTGCCGCAGATCTCAGCTTGTCCGTACTGCGGCTACAAGCCGCTGCCCATGTTCGAGGAGAAGGACTACGATGAGAAGGCCACCGCTCAGGATATTCTCGTCGACTTCTTCGAGCACCTTGGCAGCGAGTCGAAAAGCCTGGACTTGGGCTCTGCGAGCGGCTGGTCCAAGACCTGTGCGAACCAGACATCCGAAAGCAAGCCAGAGGAAGCGTTCGAGGCAATCGTGCAGGACTACAGGACCCTCAAGAAAAGCATCAAGAAGTGCCGTAGTGCCGCCCAGCCCTGCCCGAGTACATCCAAGCAGATACCCAAGAAGCCGTCTGCAGATCTGTTCACCATCTTCACGGAGCTGAAGAAGCTCTGTGGCGGCGCTGGCGACGATGCGGACAAGAAGGCAAAGATTAAGGAGATCTGCGACGAAGCCTGCAAACTGGCAAGGGCCGCTAAAAAACGACAACGCTTAGGCAAATCTGCATCGACTGATCCCTGCTGCGAGCCCAAGCGGCGCAAGAAGCCCAAGAAGATCCGCAAGTCGCAGGTCAAGTCGCGGGTCTACGAGCCCATGGAGCCGCTCAGCTATACGCGACAAGGACACGCCCACTGTCGCGATGACGAGCGCAAGGTGCCCGCCCACATGGGCTGGCTGTGGACGCAGAATCCGCTAGCCCAGCGTCCGGGCTGGCGTCCTGGCGCCATACGCCGCTCCATACGCGTCCTCATGGGCTACTTCCTCAAGGACTTTCCCGTGGACAGCATACCCATCTCCAAGTACATGTCGTACCACAAGCAGAAGCCAGCGCCGGAACCCGAAGAGGCCGAGAGAGCCGAGGATCTGGTGCAGGTGCCGACGCTGCACATTGAGAAGAAGAACGACGAGTACATAATCACGCTGCGTCCGCTCAAGGATCCGGAGACGTTGAAACGGGCCGCCAATCCGTACGCCAACATGAAGCCGGTGCAGTTTCGCATCGTGAAGAATCCGCTGCTGAAGCAGGTGCGCGAAATGAAGCGATGCCTCAAGAACATGGGCTTCAGCAAGTGCACCTGCCACAGGCCCGTGATGAGGTGCTACTGCCGCAGCTTCGTCGACAAGAAGCTGCTGGTCGACGAGGTGCAGCGGCAGTGCCGCAAGCGCCACATGAGCAACTGCGAGAACGAGCTCGTCCTCTCCGACACCACGGACAGCGAGGCGGAGTTTGATTTTGGCGTCACCCCACCGGCGGGCCTCATGAAACCGGAACGCCTCAAGACGACGCACGTGACGCACACGGAGACGCAGTACAATGAGAACGACTGGGCCATGCCCACCATGTATCCGCATCCGCCCAACGCCCACGTCCAGTACGGCGGCTGCGTTATGGGCGAGCGCAAGGGCCGATTCTCGTGGATCTTTGGCAAGGGCAATGTGCACGAGGTGCCAAAGCCGCCCAGGATGCGCAATCCGCCCAAGAAGAAGCCAAAGCGAGCATTCCCCGGCGCTCCTCTGCCTGAGGTGAAAGTACCAGCCACCTTTGTTTGATTATGAGGATCGACTGCAGCGTCTGAACTGAGCCGCTCATCCGACTGCCCAGCAGTGCCAACAGAAACAGCAACAAATAGAAAACGATTCGATTTGTTGGCAGTGAAAGCGAAAGGTTCATCACGTAGTCAATCAGAATTTCCCTTTAGAAACTTTTACGTTTTAAGTAACATTTAGAAAATATTATTCGATTTTGAGCAAACAAATTAAAGACGAAGTTAACGTTTTATAACTGGTTGCGGAATTTATTTGATTTCATATGTAGAGAAGCAAGCAGAATATGTTTAAGGCGCCTTTTAAAACAAGCCTTATTTAAATAGTTTGATCAGTTAGGATGGGATTGAAGAGGATCGAATTGAAATTTCAGTCATTCCTTAAAGAGTTCCTAGCATTCAGTGGTTTGCTTTTCCTGTAATTCTTTGGAGCAAACCTGTACTTGATTAAACAGCAATTAGAGAACTCCACATTCAGTTCAGAAACCATTTTTTCACTAACGTGTCTCTAAACCTTCACCCAAAATTTAGTAGGCAATAATGTAGTAGGCTAAATAATTTCAATATTACATTACAGTTGACCTTGCCCAAAGAGCTATGTAAATTTGAAATAAATAGATCTTCCCTCGAGTTGTCAGCTTGTCTATTGCTCAACTGCCACAAATGTTCATATGTATATCGAAAATTGTTTGTTTATCTAACCTTTGTGGCGCGATGATATAACATAAAATAATGACAACTGCTAAGTGCGTACACTTTGTGGCACATACACATAACGTTTTTCCAAGCAATAAACAAATAATTTTGCTTTTCGTTGCGCTCTGTTGATGCCACAAACGATCTATCCAGATTCGTGATATGGCAAGTATTTCCACGTACATATTTGCTTAGCTTTTAAGCCATCAGCTAAGCAAACAACTACTATTGCTCTTTCTGCATTTGCATGCCATACATAATCCCGTTGATCCAATGCCCCAAACATCCCTCAGTCTTATCCCATTTTTGCGCTTTAGTTTTAATGAACTTTTCGCATCGTATCTTGATCGCAGACGCAAGAGGCATGAAATTCACATGGCACTTACATGCCATTACAAACTACTTGTGCTGTGCTGTGCTGTGTGGGTAAGGGTCCTACAAAGAGCTATCCGACTGCCAGCTTGGCGCTCAGTGGCAAACGAAGCGCACAGCGAGCAGCACGTGGCAGCTCCCAAAATGCGGCACACTTTCTTCGCCTACAAGCTGGGTCTGTTGAGTGTCTTCTTCTTCTTGGCGCTGTGCAGTGATGAAAGCGCCGTCGGCAGCTCCAGTCCCAACTATGGCGACTATTACCCGGGTAATGCCAGTGCCAAGCTGCTGCGTTTCCACGACTTTGAGCCGCGGGCCAAAGTCGACAGCGAGCAGAGCCACTTTCCCGGTGGGCGTGAGGGGCGTGGCTTTCATTTCAGCGCCAGCGGCGAGGATGTCAGCGTGGAGATGGAGTTCATAGTGCCGTTCTTCCGCGTGCCCGTCAAGCGCAGCATGAAACTGGCCCGCGACGCTGTCCAGGGCTTACTCAATCTGCGCACAGGAGCGCTGCTCAATACGGCCGTAGTTGTGGCCGCTGGCGCCATCATTGCGGCCGTTGTGCGTCTGGTGCTGGCGCCCATGGTCTTCACCTCCTCCTATGGCTATAGAGCCAAGCAGTTCGATGAGGCGCCAACGAGCAGCAATAGCATCAGTCGAGGCAGTGAGTAGCAAGTGTTCCATTATCTGCAGTCAGCTCTAATCATTTGCTTCATCCAGTGCGCAGTCTGACGCAGGTGCTGGAGACGCAGCTGGACGAGCACAGCATTGATGTCTCCGTCTGCGCCCAGCGCGCCATCTGTCACTACTTGCAGCACAATGCGGCACAGCTGCAGCCCAGCCAGAGCACACCAAGTGTCATCGATGTCCTGGCCAAGTGAGTGAGCTGCTAGCTTGATCCTTAAGCCTTTCTCATTGCTTTCGTTTCTGTAGCTCTCGCTGGCTAGACTCCCTGCTGAATGGCACCGCCGTCTTTGGCGCCATTGATGTGGCACGCAGCAGTCGCAACTGTGGACACATCTATCGCAGCTGCAGCTGGCCGCAGCTCCAGGGCAACAGCATGTTGCACAGGTCATGGACAAATATCTTACAGTATTTTAACGGACAGATGTTCGCTTAATTGTTTAGTTGTTAATTATTTATTTGTTGTTCCTTGTAAGTCCTAATAATATATGCATGAAATAAATATTTTTAAAAATAAAATCAATTGCCAAATTTATGTTAAATTTTCTTTATATTTTATTAGCTTTTATTCGGCAATAGATTTTCTATTGGTTCAAAAGTCTTATTCAGCTATAGATGTGGAAGTTGTAATTTTGAAAGTATTAATTTGTGATCTCTACAAGACAAAACAAGCTTTACTAAGAACGGATTTAAGTTCACAAATTAAAAATATTATAATTTTTTGATAAATGTTCTTTGAAGAAAATATTTAGAATAAAAACCCTCCAATCAAACATAATTTTAATACCATTTAATTTAGTGTTTTATAAGTCTTCAAAGGGTATTACTATAAGTTAAGGCAGCTTACAATTCTAACATTAAATTTAATATAAAAATTCTTTAAGAAAAAATAATGCAGTTACTTTCAAGCTAAATCAGTCTAGAGAAAAAGACAATACAAAATTGTGTTGCTTATGGCAATCTTTATAGTTTAATTGGAATCTCGAAAGAATTTATTAAAAATATAAAAACGTATAGTATAGTATAGTAAATCTGAAGTATTTTCTTTGTATGTTTATCAATACTCCAACGCAGCTACATTTTATTACCTTGACGGAAATGCAGAGCCAATTTGTAATTTTCGCAATTTTCGCTAGCTTGTCTGCAAGTTTACTTAGTCCAAAACTTGACAGTTATTTCCTCAAACAAAACGCTTTCGCACCTCAGCCCAGTTGTGGCTTATGTCACGCATGCGCAACATCCAAACAGAAAACAAAAACAAAGCTGCATTTTGTGCGGCAAGCGAAATTGGAGCAGCAAGGCGGCAAATTATCGCAGTCAGAGTCAGAGGCAACGAAGCGAAGGCGAGTGGCAATTTTGGATGGCGACACGTAACTAGCACAAAAGTAGCAAACGTATTTGGGCTTAAATCTGTGGCAGCCACTCAAGACAACAGACCTCAAAGGCGGAAGTATGCAGCTCGGCTTGTATTTGACTATAGCGCTGCTCATCCTGGCCAGCTGCAGCGGGATTTGGGCGGCTAGCGAGGAGCAGTTGCAAAGTGAGTCCAGCACCACAAGTGCTGCTAGACAGAAGCAGCAGCAGAAGAGCGCTCAAGGATTTCGCCTGGTGTCCTTCGATACTGTTGATAAGGACATTGCCCTGGGCCTGAACTATCTGATGCCATTTGTGGAGGTGCCAGTCAAGCGCAAACGCAATGCACCACCCAGGGTAGGTGAAGGATCTTGTGTACACCATAAGGAGCTATACAATTTTGGCTACCTGTGAGGATATAACTATCTGATTCAGCTTTCCATTTGTTCCTGCAGCCACTGCTCGTTGTGAATTCCGCAGCCATGATCAGTTGCGGCCTAGTTGCTGCTGGCGGCTTATTCGTGGGTCATTTGATACGCAGCCTGGGTCTGCAGACCATTGTGCCGGATTCGAAGTCGGAGGACTCCGGCAAACACACAGCGCGTAGCCTGCTCGATGAGGAGCAGAACTTCCTGCAGCTATTCGACAACTTTAAGCTAGTTTATCGCAACACAAGCGGCGATCGAGTGGGTAAGTTCATCCACTCTAATTATATGCACGCTAATCAGCACCACTCCCACTCAGAGACTGGACTGCCCAGTCTGATGAGCACCATGGATCGCACATTTCTGGAGAACGACATCAATCTGCCCGTTTGCCTGCTCAAGACCATTTGCACGCTGACCCACAAAGCTGGCGACAAAGTGCGCAGCGGACAGGCCTCAGATCTGGAGTTGCTGCTCGATGGCGCCACCAGCTGGTCCTGGCTACTCTCCTGGCTGGAGCAGTCCGTGCTGCGAGATGCCATCGAAGCGGGTCGCATTGCCTCACCACACTACTGCACTGCTAAGTATCCACGCTGCAAGTGGACAGCGCCAGATGAACGATTCTACGATCTGCTATACAATAATGTGCAGTTTAAGTGAGATTGAACAGAGTTAAGATAAGTAATTCTGATAAGCATATTTATAATATATTTTCAAAAACATTTTAAATAAGATCATTTCTTAATATACTAGCTAAATAAAACATATTTTAAATATATTTATAATAAATTGTATCATGTTCTTATATATCATACAGAAGTAAAGAATATTTAAATGTAAAAAAACATAAATATTAGAGCTAGCAAGAGATGAATCAACTTTTTAGAGGCTTTGGTCAACTCTGCATGTCTTTAAGGTTAGCTGTGGAATGACAAAAATATACTTTGCTGAAAAAGATTGAAGATTCTATACGTTCTTATACAAAACTTAACAATCCAAATGAGTCATTTACGTGACACTGAAATCAGCTGTTAAAAAAACTTTAATAGTCTCCAAATAAAAAATCACACTTTTCACGGCATCATGAAACGAATTTTAAATTTATTGATGAATATTATTATTAAAAAAACATACATGTGAAAGAACATTAAGCAAAATCAAGTTTAGACAGCAAATACATATTAATAAAGAATAACTAACTAAAGAGACGATTCTTTCTGAATAATGCGTCTTCAAGTATTTAAATCTAGTTTACACAAAAACGTAGCAAGACCAGATGATAAACAAAAATTAAAAGACGTCAAATATATTAAACTAAAGACAATTTGTTGCAAGTATTTCAAAAAACAAAACAGTTAAGAAAAATGCAAAATAATTCAATTGACAAACCAAAATTTTCTTCTTAACCTAATAACTCATATTATTTAAAAGTTAAATTACTGTATATCATCAGCTTAACACTAAGTTAGTTTAATAAGATTTTCTTAATTTTTCAATTTGTTGTAGAACATTTTCAATTAAACAGGTTTTTTTTTTGTTTTTTCACAGCTTTTCCGCTTGAATGTTGTTCGGCTTTCAACCGCCACCAAAAGAATTTTACTTGAGCCTTGAAGCAAAAACTATGAAAATTTTTTGTTGTTTTTCTTTCTTTTTGTTTTATGTTTAAAAAATTTGCTTATTTCTAGACAATTTTTTTTCGATTTTTCTCAACTTTCTTGTTACATGTAGAAACATTAAGACTAAATTACATACATGTATATTCATCTGTTCTAGGCAGTTAAAGTTGCTACAAAGCTATTCAAAATATGTTTAGCCATTCCTGTTTTTGTGTCAGTGTGTGTGTGTGTGAGTGTGAGTGGGTGTGTGAGTGTGTGTGTGTTGTTGTTTTGTGGGGCGTGGATGTTCTTTCTTCAAAAATCAATTTTTGGTTATGCTTTGATTCTACTCAAGTTATCTACGTTTTACTGCCTAGCTCAACTTGCTGCTGTAAATGCCAAAGAAAAACAAAATCCAAACAATGCCTACTTCAAAAATGCAGTTGCCCCCCGTCTCGAGAATGCTCTTAGGGCATCTCCAGGCAGCCGAGCACCGCATCCAGTTGATTGCTGCTGTACTCGAAGACGCCCTCGCTCATGTTGTAGTCATCGTTGCACAGGTCCATCCAGGAGGGTGTGCGCAGCAGCGGATTGCTGCTGTCCATGTACGATATGGAGGACTTGCGACTGGTTGCATTGCTGCCTATTAGGTCGCAAGGCTCCTCGACATCCTCCTCCAACGGTGGCGGTGCTGGCGGCACAGAGCTCACCTCACATGGCACATTGGCTGCCTCGCTCTGTGCGATGGTCGCCAGGCGACGCAGCGACTTCTGAGTCTCGACCATGCTGTTGTCATCGATGCCGCTGTCACTGGAGGCATCTGTGTCGCAGGCGGTCAGAGCCGGCGGCACCGAATCCTCCAAGGAGCCCACCGAGCTGGCATCGCCATCACAGCCCTGGAAGACCGGAGAGAGCTGCAGACTGCTGCCGCTGATCAGCGGATTGTGGCGATAGTTGCGCAGCACTGAAGCAGTTGCTGTGTGACAGTGAAGGGGCAGCGAGTACTTGGGGGCGTGGCCCAAGACAAGAGTGGGCGGCACGGCCGGCTCCAGAGAGTTGTCGTCAATAATCATGGGCTCGACAGCGATGTCAGTGATGTTGCCCTATTATGTTTAAAAGTAGAACAAGCAAAAGAAACAAACAAATTAGTTAAAGCTATCAATAATGCTTATTAATAGAATTCAACGTGATTATAAGTTTATCGATTTTATATATCGATAGTAGGAAAATAGTTGATATAGCTGAGAAGCCAACACTATAAAAACACATTCATAGTTGAACATTCGATAAATTTATAATCACGATAAATCAAGCAGAAGCAGCTGGTAGATCTAGACAATCAGCATCACACACTATTTATCGGTGTTATCGATTATATGGCAAGCTTTTATAGAGGTTTTTATTGCCTACAATTTGAACTGGAGTACTTTTATAGTTGTAAATGGATCGATTTCGGGTGCTTACAACTAATATTTGACTAAATTTAAACTTAATTGAAAATACATGATAATCTTTTAAAATATAAATAAATAATTATATAGCTTATATTTAAGTACAATATTTTCCACTTAATGTAACTTAAATTAAACAATAAAAAGCTTTAATTACTACACAAATAGTCTACATTAACTGGCCAACAAGCAGCTCATTAGGAAGCCAGCTAAATACCTCATTCATATTCAGAGCGAAAAGCGAGCGATTAGCAGATCCGACAAGAATCACGAGTTACATGCGACAGTCCACTTGGAAATCCAGTGAGCATTAAGAGTACACAATTCAGGTCTAAGCCACAAATATTTAAAGTCAAGAGACAGCAGCCAGCCCCCAGGGACAAAAGGATATGGGGGGGGGGGGCGAAGCGGGCACTTGAGTCCATCAAGAAGTCGAGCGCAGAAGGAGGTCGCGCTATAAATCATATTTTAATGATGGCCCAGCCGGAATTCGTTACAGCGACTCACTGTAATAGAATACGACAATGGGGGTGATGGAACAACGGAGTATGATAATGCTATATTTTGGTTACAAAAGCACACACACACACTCTCTCACACACACAAAGGCAGACGGAAATCAAGCACATATCAATCTCCTGGCGAAGGGCAGACAAACATTACCAATAATGAGAACAACGATTGCCAGAAATTACAGCAAAAGAGTGCTGCTGCAGCTTAAGCTTAAGAACATAATGTTGAAAGTTCGAGTGCAGTGAACCAAGTTATTTGCTATTTGCAGTGCTTTCACAGCGCTAATTGCAGCGCAGTTGGCCATCAATAAGCAAGGCGGCGCTAACAAAAGCGAAAGTGCTGTAAATTGATCGATGTGCAAATATGGGACAAGACAAAGGGCCAAATCTGTGGCAGGGAGTGGCAGCTGTCAGCACAGCACAAGCGAATGCCACATCAGCAAAGCGAGAGAGAGAAAAAATTAACAGCTGCCTGACAAGCAGCATGCAGCAGCAGAGCATAGACATAGCTACATAGATACACAGATACAGCTACAGCTACAGCTACAGATACACACACATTTATCCAGTTGACATTCTGTAGCGAACAAACAAAAAATGTGCTAGGCACGCGCCTGCAGCCCACAGGGCGTATACGTAATGTGTGTGTCGGTGCCCCAAGGCCCAACTTTCGATATGCCATAATAAATGCCAAGCGTATTGTAATAGGTTTACTGTATGATATATTGTGTGGCGTGCGCCTATATATATTCGGGCTAACATTCATAAGCATCAGCATTGCATAAGCATTGAAATTGGCATCCCCATCGACCTAATATGCCACAATAATAAATTATTAAAGGCAAGGAACGGCGCGCACAGGTTTTAAGGCAAACAAGAGCATTACAATAATTGTTTAGTTATCCTTGGGGAACAGTGCAGCAACAGTGCCCAAAAATAAATATGAATGCTTGGCAGATATCCTGTCTGAAGAGATACTTTCGTATTTATTACGAACTGTAAGGCGCTTTCAATTACTTTATGTCAGCTAATAAAGTTGGGTGGAAAATATATAATTAAACATAAGAAATAAAGTGGAACTAGCTAGCAAACTGTATGTGTCTAGTTTAATTAATTGTCTTACTAATATGGGATTATATTGAAAGTTTTGGTTGATTTAAAGAGAGATAAGCAAAAAAACAACTACACCTAATTCTCTTTTTACACGGCAGATTGGTTCCAGAAAAAATCGTGTAAAAAAAACATTGAACAAATTTCGAAAAAATAAAAATTGTCAAAAAAATACAGCTTAAAAGTTTTTAATCATGTACAAAAAATTTTAAAAAAAGAAACTGTGTAAAAATAGAATTATGTGTAATTTTATATACCTAAATTCGCACAAAGTTCGAGTCCTGGAGTTCAGTGCGTGAGTATGAAACTAGACTTTTGATATCGATCAAGAAAACATATAAACATCACCTGCTTCACCTGCACAACTCTATTATAACCTTGTGTTTTTAATGACTACAGGGTATAGGATATATATTTGTGCTGAGCTTTGCTGCTCTTTAAAGCGAAATTTAATTGGTTTTCGTTTTCATTCGGGTCGTTTTTTTATTATTATCAACGCCCCCAGTTCATTGACATTACGTGCCCAAATGAAATGAGTCACTTGGGCGCCTCTTTAAATGCACAGCAGAGCGCAAAGTAATTAAAGCCAAAAACTTTTCTCGCTAGGCGCCCAAAATGATGGGCCACAACTCAAGGCGAAAGTTCCAGCCAGCCTGCTGTCTTTCGAGGGGAAAGTGAAGGGGAATTGAGGAGTGGGTGTTTCATTTGCTGTTTAAATTGGTGCTCAGCTTGCGTTTGACTTTTGCCACTCAGGTTGCACGTTGCGTAATTTGTGTGACAGGCTCCAAGGAATACGCAGCACTTATCCACGATGACGACGAGGCAGAAATTGGAAATTGATTTTCTTTAGCGGCAGTTTTTCAATTTTATGTGCTGCTACGCACGGAAGGATTACCACATGTATATCCTACAGACAGGTCGAACAAAATCAATAAGCAGCTGAGCTACTGAGAGGAAATCGAAAGTGAGTACAATGCGACGTATACTTAATAACCAAAAATTCGACAACTTCCACACAAATTATAAAGATTTAAAAGTAGGACTCTCAAGTACACACTCACACCAATACATACGCATGTAATCTCTCTCTCTATGTGTGTGCTTAGCATACTTAAGTGCGCTGCTTGTGGCCCAAAAGCTAACGCCCCAAAAGCGAGCAAATAAATGGCCAGAACAAGAACAAGTTGTGCGATGGGTTTTGATAAGGGCACACACAGCTGAGGTTGGGCAACTTGATTAGGCAGCAAATGCCAGCCAGGCATCATTTATACCAATCACAGATTTTTATAAATGGCCCAGTTGGGCGTGGTGGCGCAGAGATAGAAGTTGGCAGATTAATCAAGTTTCGGCTCCTACAAATACAATAATATTTATGCACATAAATCTACCGAAAATCGAAGCCAATGATGCGAAACTTTCCAAAGCCCAAATGAAAACACAATATCATATTTTGTTTTGTTTTGTCGTTTTCTGTTAGCTGATTTTTAGTGTTTTTTGCTCATTTGCTGGCGTTTTGTTGTTGTTGTAGTTTTTATTTTTGCTAAAATATTTATTAAAAGTTTATTAAAATACTTTCATATATCATATACATATATCGTATTGTTGTTGACGTTTTTAGTTGCTAGAGTTTGGTTTGAGGACACACACATACACATACATATGCACATGTATATGCCTATAATATAATATATAATATATAATATTGCATACTTTTGCGGCATTTAAATACTAAGTTTTTGTTTTCATTTTTGTTTTCGTTTTTTGCATACTTATATTCCATTATAGTATTGGAGTCGAATTCAAGGCTAGTTAAATTTATGCTATGCTTTCTTCCTTTTTTGTGTGTAAAATTTGACTTAGTTGGAGGTATTTTCCGGTTAGTTTTCACATAAGACAAAAATAATAAAAACCCAAATTGTGTGGCGGTTTTTTTATGTCTATTTTTCGTTTTTATTAGTCTTTTGCACATGCTAAGCTGCTTATCAGACGGACAAGGCCAGAGCAAACAAAAATAAAAACTGCTGCCCTTTTGAGTTTTGTGTTGCCTTGGCAAATAAAAACTAATGCCGCATGAAAATTGCCGCACATTTGCCTACGTGAAGCGTCGACACTTTGACAAATGAGCTGCTTCATAATGAGGAGAGAGCAGGAAGCGATTGGGGGGCAGCTTATTAAGGGAGGTTGGCCCAAAAGGTTATGCCTAGTATAGCAAATATGTTGCTGCTGTTTAATGAAACTGTTGCACGACGATTCTCGTTATTTTGTTAGTTTGCACATAATTAATCAGTGCAACGGGTCGTATGAGCAACATTTGTTGATGTACCCCAAAATATACTCAAAATTGAGCTACGCGCATTTGCAAGTATATATTGTAGCATAATAAAACTGACTTTCATGCGGTGGGCCATTAATCAAAATCTGAGCAAAATGCCAAACGTGGCCCAAAATCAATTGCAGCGGACATGGACGTAGGGGAGAAATGTGCTTTGTCAGGCTGGCGCGACTTGAGTTATGATGAGTCAACAAATTGGCCAACACGGATATGTAGCGAGCATGTTGTAACATGTCTGTTATTATTTTGTATGTAGTTTGTATATATATGTGTGTGTATATATAAGTATATTGTGTATATATTGTTGTATACATTTATATTCAATTTGCTAGCCAAAAAATTGCAGCTAATTTTCGTTATTGGGGAGGTTCTCTCAAAAATTTAGCTAAAATGTACTTTCAAATTTGACATTGATTTGATTTGATTCGAGATTTAGTTTTGTATAGGTAGTTAATGTTCTATATGACTGAAGCACTCTGAGGTATTTCTGCTGTTTATTCGCTACGGGCTGACATACATACATATATACTTTTTCGTATGCATGTAGTTTCATAATAATAATGCTATAAAAATTACACAACATTTAGTTTAAATTTTACTTTACTTGCGCTAGATTTTAGTTTAGTTTAGTTTTTTTAAGTTTGCTATGCTTGAGTTTTTGTTTTTCATTTCAATTATTTTATGTTGGTTTTACTATAAATGCGAGTCACATACAACAAGATTTGGGAGGTAGTAAAAAACGTTTTGTATTTTTGTATTTTGTTACGGTTATTCTTTGTTTTTTAAATGGTCGCACAACATTCACTAAGGTGTTTTACTTTTCATTTGTAGATTTTAGTTAAATAATTCGATTTGGAATAGTTAGCATATGTACGTTTTTTTGCCATTTTTATATAGGTATGTATATGTATGTATGAATGTATGTATATGTTTATACACGAGGTATATAATTGTGGTATATGAGCGCATGTGATCGCTCACACACACATGTATGTACTTATGCATGTACTGAGGTATATGTGGTATATTTGTTGTAATTGTATGTACTTTCTGTTCGATTCTCGATCTCCGCGCTCAATCGCTTCAAGTTTGTACTCGCTTGAGTTGCACTCGCTCGAACTGCACTCGCTACAAGTTGCACTCGCTCGAGTACAACCTGAACGAATTTCACTCGCTCAAGTTGCACTCGTTACAAGTTTAACTCGTTACAAGTTTCACTCGCTGCAAGTTTCACTCGTTACAAGTTTCACTCGCTCGAGTTGAACCTACACGAATATCACTCGCTCAAGCTTCACTCGTTACAAGTTGCACTCGTTACAAGTTGCACTCGCTACAAGATTAACTCGTTACAAGTTTAACTCGCTCAATCTGCACTCGTTACAAGTTTCACTCGCTGGAGTTGCACTCGATCCAAGATGAACTCGCTGCAAGTTGCACTCGTTACAAGTTCAACTCGCTCGCACTGCACTCGTTGCAAGCGGCACTCGTTCGAGTTGCACTCCGTTTCGATAAAGCTATATCGGTACTACTACATCCGTTCCATTTCGTTCCCCTTGCCGTTCAATCTCTCATACGTAACGCGAAAAATTTCAACTAAATCTTACATGATTAGAGTTTGTATGTATATATGCTTGTAGGTAAGTATGTATGCAGTATTTGTATGAGTAGTGGCTATATTAATGCTAAACAAATTTGACTTGCTTTTGGGGCTTAAATAACTTATTTGAGTTTAAGTCATATAAGTTGCAATTTAATAATAGTTTTTTGTTTCTTGTATTTTATAATAGTTTAGTTAAAGCCACATCGATTAATATTTAAGAGTTTATTTTTTCTAGTCGATTTCTGCTAGGCAAATTGCTAATGCAAAAAGTATGCCTGGTGTTTGCTTTGCATTCCCCTCAATTTTCTCCACGCGTTCTTTCTATTTACACGCACTCTTTTTCTTTAAATAACTATGCATGTGTATATTGTAGTTTATATAGGCTTCATCTTGTATGTTTTTTGGTGTATATATTTATAATAATTTTGAGAGTTTTGGGCTCGCAGTCTTTTCGGGCTATAATTATTTAATATTTTCAACTTGCACCATTTTGCAATCAGTTGGGACTCTGACATTCTAAATGATTATCAAGGAAATACTTGTTAATTGTCCTGGTATTTGTCTAGTTACGATTAATAATTCACTTATGTTTAACGACTAACACTACCACATAGGGTTTTCTTATATTTTTCTTTCTTGCTGAGGATTGCTTATCAATTTTCAATTTTGTCTAGGTGTACACATTTATCGATTTTGACGATATTACTTAACTAACAGTTACATTTCCTATGCAGCATTTGTTAAGTTTTGAGAACACGCTTTGGTTTTTAATAGCCTCGAGTTCTCGTTGACTGTTAGTTTTATTGTTATTTTTATTTGTTTCTTCTTTGGAGGTAGTTGCGGTTTTGAGACTGCCTTGAATGCGAGGTAGTTGCGGTTCAGTTTTTGGCAACAGCAAACATTTTTCCTATTTATTATTGGTTTTTATAGATTTTATAGGCCTAAAGAAGCTTTCTAAAAATAAAACAAGAGCAAAAACTAATGAAATAAAAGCAAAAAAAGCAAATAAAAATTAAGATGCGCACAAAAGTAGGCAGCACTTTTAGACAAGAGCTTAATGTCGCACGCACACACACACAGACACACACACACATGCTCGTGCGTAATGTAATGCAAATTTCGTAACAGCCGTTGCCCAAATATGTTGCAGCAGTCGTTGACATTTGCAGAGCGAAGTCAAGCCAAACACACAAAAGGACAACAAGGACCTGCTGCAGGCATGGGCGACTGTGTGGGCCTACGGAATGAGTGTAGCTCGTGTTGGCCATAAAACCAGGGCCATGAAATACATAACACAAGCAGCAGAGAAAAGATAGAGATAGCAAGATGGAGAGAGAAAGAGAGAGGGAGAATGAGTGAATGAGTGACTCAAAAAAGAGCCAGAGAAGTGAAAGTGAGAGCGCATCAGCTGTGAGAGCTCTCGGCCAAGGAAAGTGAAAGTGTGAAAAGCGAAAGGCAGCGCAAAAAGAACGCTCGAAATGCCATTAAAGGATAGACACAGAGATAGAATAGTCCTGGCAGGAGGTGTAAAATCAATACGCAATGCCACGAGCCGCTTTAAGCTGCCTTAAATAGGCAATAAAATATGCTAATTTCATGAATGCCAAATCGAAACTCAATGGCCTGGCACCAGGTAGTGTCAATGGGCGGGCCACGCCCACACGGCCACATATTTTTAAAAAGGAAAACTTTGTCGTGAAGCGCGTGAAACTTGAGCTTTGAAATATTACAGGGTACATGCAATGGGGGCAGGGGGGAGATTGGGCATTATATAGACTTGCGTGTAAATTGATGTCGTCTGAATATTTATGATTACGATTGGAAGGTTGCCTGCGGTGTGTGTTTATCAATACACACACACACTCGCACACACTCGAAAATGGACGACAGACACGCAACAAAAACAACGAAAACTTTAATTAAAGTCGCAATGAATAATATGTTGGGCAGGAAGAACGCACCACGCACCACTCAAAACACCACTCACGCAAAGTGGGTCAGTGCGTGGTCAGTATTTATGAAAAATCAATAAAGTTTTACAAACAAAAAAACCCTTTAAAAAGCCAAAAACTAAAAGGCCACCAATTAAATTAAAACAAAATGTGTATCATATTTTTGGTTTGTTTTTCTTTTCATATATGTGTGTGTGTGCTTTAAACTTAAGAAACAAAAGCTACAATTAAATAAAAACTAAAACTGAAAGCTTCCAAAGTGCATTTTGTCTTTACATGAGTTACGTATTTGGCGCTATAGTTTAAAGAGCTTACGCATATTGTAGATCTGTATAGTCTTTCGCTTATAATTCCCAACTTGTTCAAGCATTTAACTACAATACGCTCTTAGGCTCCAAATCAGCATTCCAAAATCTTGTATGATGCATTTATATAGTAATATATATAACTGAATTGTTCGCTGCACTAGGAAACGTCTTCTTTCCTTTGTTTAATTGCTAATAGTTTTCTTTAGATGCTTATGCTTAGCTAGTTAATGTATATGTTTAGCGTTTTATGTAGGCATGTAGACCTGTAACTATGTAACGCTGCCTACAGCCTGATTTGCTTGACTATTCGACTATAATTAATTTTAGCTAGTTAATAGTGTTGTTTTTTGTTTTGTATTCTGATTTATTTCTTGGTTTTCTTTTTTTGTACCATCAGCGCTCGAATTTCAAATTTGTTACTTCGTTCGTTTCACAATGTTTGCAATTTACAGGGTATTCTACACAATTCTCTTCTCTTTGTTTTCTTTCTTTTCAACACAAAGTGACCAATAAACTGAATTTGAATCAAAACGCTAACAATTTCCATTTAATTTTCACACTTATTTCTCGCTCTCGATTTAAAGCTGGCGCTGCTGCTTCCTCTTCTCAGTCAAAAAGTGCTTACACATTTAACAAATTCCGAAAATCAAACAATTTTAATTTTACATAAAGCAAAATGCTATCACAGTAAATAAAAAACCAAAAAGAAATAAACTTAATGTTGTCATATTTAAATTTTTATATAATGTTCTTTTTTCGATCAATTTTATTGTATTTGAATTTTTTTGTAATTTTTAGTTTGCTCTGTTGTGATGCTGCTGGTAGTCACTGTAGTAGCCGAAAACGCTCTCGACTTGGGTTAACTAAAGGCTAGCTTTATTAAATGTATGTATGTATTAATGTTTAAAGTATATTTACAATAAAAATATATATATATATATGCTCAACAAAATATAACAACATTGGCTTAAAATGAAATCAACAACAGAAAAAAAGAGAATTAAAAGCAATAAAAGAAAAGTGGGTGTTAAAAACTGAGGCTTACACTTAAAGTAAAGTTTCAATGATGCACTATTTTAAATAGTCTACGAAAATTTATAATTTTAAAGTCCACACGGCTGCCGCTGCTGCTTAAACTTAAACAACTAGACTAAACATTAAGCAATAACTCTATAAGGTAGTTACTATGACTATAGCTAGACTAATGTGTATATATAGTATATATGACTATAACTAATGCGCTGACTGGCCGCGGCAAGCACGCAAATAGCTGCAGCAACTTTGCCAGCTGGTGTCTAATCCAAGCCAAAGCTGTTGCAAGGCAGCATTTGCGGCAACTGCGGCGGCTGTCGTTTAAGGTTAGCTTTAAGGGGGTTGGGGATGGGTTTTAGGGGGGTTGTCTATAAAATCGATCCATTTACAAAGTACAAATTGTAGAAATGGGCTTGTCCGTTCAAATGTACAAAACGCTGCTGCTTGCTTGCAATTAGCTAATTGATTGTTGTAAGACGCAGTGTGGAGTCCTTGCTGCGGCACTCTAGACCTTGGCCAGCTGCTTCTTGGGCCGCATGGGCACAATGCAATAGCCGGCACTTACATCACGTCCGCTGACCAACAGATTCTTTAGCACCGAATTTGACTGCTGCTGCTGCTGCTGTTGTTGCTGCTGCTGTTGCTGCTGCTGCTGTTGCTGCTTCTGCTGCTTGGCATCAGCTGGCGACCAGCGTTCGCTCGATTGTCGCTTAGTTGCCAGCTGCTGCTGTTGCTGCTGCTGCTCCTTGCCCATGAGCTGCTGCAGCAGCTGCGGCGACTGCACCTCCAGCGTCATGGTGCCGCTCTTCAGGCGCTTCGACTCCACCGGATTGCCAGCAGCTGATTGGTTGCTCAAATGCCGCTTGCTGCCATGTTGCTGCTGTGGCAACAAGGTGTGCAGCAGCGTTGGCTTTGCTGCCGTGCTCAGCTTGCTCTCGACCAGACGTATGGTTGCCTTGGTGCCATTCAGTAGCCTCATTGCTGGCAGCTTGCTCGGCAGCAACAGTTCCTGCAGCTCCTCCTCCGATTGCTGCTGCTGCTGCTGCTGCTGTTGCTGCTGCTGCAACATTGTCTTGTTGTTGTTTTGTATGGTTATCAATGGCACGGCATTTAAAATAATATTCTGCTGCTGCTGTTGCTGCTGCTGCACATGTTGCTGCTGCTGCAGCAGCTGCATTGTTGCCACTTTGGCTGGTGCTGGCGATACGGCCGGACTGCTGCTTGCCTCCGCCACATTCATTTGCAGCAAATCACTCCAGCAATCCAAATTGGTGGCTAAAGGCATAACAAGCAGAAATGTGTGAATAATACAGCAATATATATATATATAATTAAATGAATGAAATATGCAGCAACATTGTGCTCCAATTTTCAACACACTCATGAGAAGAGACAATAATTTATTGTGCGTGTTTGCTGCTGAGCCAAAACGAACAGACGAGCAATTAATTCGCTTTGCCCATGACATTGATGCTAATTTAAAACAATCATAATCTGCTTTATATATATCTACTAGATATTTATTTGTTTGTGTGCCAAAAAGTGAAAAAATATCTGTGTATCTATATACTTTAGTTATATGGCCATTTGGAACATAAACACACACTCCACGCACACTCAACTGTCCATATGTCGCAGCAAAGCTGACAGACAGATCGAATAGAAGGAAGCCTAGAAGCCCAGACACGGGCATCAATCAAAGTTGCCGCTGTGACATGTGTCAAAGGTAAGAGGCGTGTCAACGCCCCCAACCCCAACCCCAACCTCCGCATCATGTGTAAAAATTACACAGTATTGCCAAACAACAACAACAACAACAAGTGCTATTAGTAATTGTCGGCAGCAATTTGGGCTTGAAGAGCCGCATCAATTAACTCAAACCCGAAACAAAGTTTGTCACCAGCGAGCGAGAGAAAGAAAATGCCAAATAAATGTGGAAATTTTCTTAATGCTTTCAGCTATTTATACGCACACAAACACACGCAAAGATATATATGTATGTACACAAAGTTATATATGCTTGGGCTGTGCTATTTATAATGCCGCATAGCTAACTCAAATTTAGGCCTCTCCAAATGCAGTAAGTGTTGGAGAACACACAACAATATTGTGTTTGGGAAAAACGTGGAAAATGCCGAGTCAAAGCGACATAATTAGCCGGCAGCAGGCTGTCTGCTTGTCTCTATTCTGCTGTCATGAAAAATGATTGAAAAACTTTTCGGGGGAAAATGTGTCTAGTATGTGTTCGATTTGGGAGCAATTTATGCTGCATATTTGCTTTGCATATACTTACAATCTTTGCTGTAGTCATTCTCGAACGGATCCTCAATGGAATGACATAAACTGGGTGCCAATGACACATCGTATTTCTCCTTTTTACACTCTATGCTAAGGCTTATCAACTGTTGCTGCTGCTGCTGCTGTTGTTGCTGCTGCTGCTGCTGCTGCTGACGTTGCTGCTGCTGCTGTTCCTCCTCCTGCAGCTGCAAGTCCTGCTGCAGCTGCTGGAAGCCGCGAAAGTCTCTATTCACCAGACGATCCTCGCCGGAGGCATTGCCCAGTATCGATAGCGTTCCATTGCCATTGCCGCAAAGCAGCGCTGCCAGCTCACTGGAGACTGTGGTAAAAACATTTGACTGTTGCTGCTGCTGCTGCTGTTCCGGCTGCTGTTGATGCTGGTGCTGCTGCACTGGCGATGGCGACAGCGAGGACACCGTGGAGGCGGGCGAGGAGCACAGCGAACTGGAAAAGTGTTGCGGCTGCTGCTGCTGCTGTTGCTGCTGCTGCTGCTGCTGCAGTGGCTGTTGATAGCTGCCGTATTGCTGCAACTGCTGCGGCTGCTGCTGCTGCTGCTGTTGCAATTGCTGCAAATGCTGCTGCAGGCTATCCTGTACGATATCCTTGGGCACCATTGGCGGCAAATCGTCCGCGGGACACCACATGAGATCGCTCTCCGTCAGCAGCGGCATATCGTCGCCCATGGGTATATAAGGTGCACGCATGCCAAAGTCCACAAACGAGAAGTCATCCTCCTGGGTCAGCGAGTTGGGGCTGCATAGCGAGGGCAAACTGCTGTCCTCGGGACTCTGCAAGTGTACAAAAGGATAACGCATGAGATTTGTTAAGCAGAGCAACAACATTGTTAGAGTATCAAAGGATTTAAAAAGTTTTCGCTAGCTTTGCATTTTTGACTATCTATCAAGCTTTATCTATACAAAGCAGATGAGAAATATTTCTCTTTAGGTTATATACTGCTAAGTATGTAAAAATTGCATCAACTAATTAGAAGTTTCTTCAACCAATCACTTAAACATCTTAATCTTGCGTATGAAATATGCGCAGCAATCTTATTGAATATAAAAACAAGTAGACAAGGATTATCTTCAATTTTCACTCTGCCAACTGCACCCGCGAAATATTTAATGACGCATATCTTTGCATAATTATAGCTCAATCGATTTGAAATTTTGAATATTGATGAGTAATATAGATGTTCAAGTGTACAAGGAAATTTAAGGCGATAGCTTTGAAAAGATCGAAAATATGGCCTAAACCGACTTCCAGTTGTATGGCAGCTATAAGATATAGTGATCCGATCCGGCTGGCTCCGACCAATGTGCTGTCCCTTTGAATACTAAGTCTCTGTGCAAAGTTTTATCGCGATAGCTCAAAAACTGAGGGACTAGTTTGCATACATACAGACAGACAGACGGAAATGGCTAGATCAATTTGTTTTGTCATTCTAAGCATACTGGCAGTAACTTTTGGGGGTCTCCGACGCTTCCTTCTATGCGCTACACACTTCAGCACAAACTTAATATACTATTTTCTTCGAAAAGAGTATAACAATATATTTCAAAATTCGTTTACTGAAAGTCTAATCATTAAAAAGTTTTTGAATACAATTTTAAGAAAAAGCCAAAGTCTTAATCGAATTATACCAAGCTGATGTCTTTGAAAGTATGCAATACTGAAACTAGCTTTATATTACATCAACCAATGATATACCCTGTAAATGTAGTACACACCTTTGATGTAACGCTGGGCGAGTGCAGATGCTGTGAGCAGTTGGTGTCATTCGATTCATCGCGATAGTTGAATAGAGGATCGATGTTGCTGCTGCTGTTGCTGTTATCCTGATGCTGATGACTGTTGCTGCTGCCGCTGTTGCTGCTGTTGTTGCTATTGCTGTTGTTGCTGCTGCTGCTGCTGCTGTTGTTGTTGTTGTTGCTTCTGCTGCTGTTGCTGCTAAGAACGCCAGCAGCGGTTGCTACAGTTATTGCCGTATTGTTTAGACTGTGGCGATTGCTGTTGTAGCTGTTGCTACTGGTATTGTTATTGTTATTGTTATTGTTGCTGCTGTTGCTGCTGCTGCTGTTGTTGTTGTTGTTGTTGTTGCTAGCATAGTGCTGAGCACTCGCTGTCGTGGAGCAGGTGTTCGAGTCCAGGGAATTGATATCCTCGGGCAGCAGGCAGGAGCTCATGAGGCCCACAAGTATCTCGCCAAAGGGCGTCATCTCGTCCAGCTGAATGCAGGCGGTGTTGGCCAAGTGATGCGACAGATCATCGGGTTCCTCTTTCAGCACTAAACAGGAATAGAAAAGAGAGAGCTGTGTTAGTTTCATACATTACTACATGTGCAGTTGTCAAAAGGTGTCAAAAGTTTAGTGCTAAGTGCAAACGTTGCTCTACAAAAGTAGCAAATAGAAACAAAAGTCGCTGTTAATTAATGCCACAAGTCAGCAGACACTATGCTAGACCGACTGTACACTGGCGCCCGAAAAACATTTCATTTCTTCAATTGACAGCTTCCAATTGAGACTAATTGAAGTTTTCTCCGTCCCTCTACAAATATCTATATATATATATATATATATATATATATATTTATTTTTCTTGCTTTTTTTGGGGGGTGAATTAGTTGATTTATGTGCTACAATTGCTAGGCTTGGGCCATGATTTTAATGGCCTTTTGACAGCCTTTTGCTGCTGCTTCGTTTTTTACTTTTTCTATTTTTTCGTCTCATTAATCAGCATCGGAAAAGTTTTGCACCAACAGCAGCAACAGCTGATAAAGAGTGAGCTTCACAGGCTTTGACGTACAGCCCATTGGAAGTGCAACTATGGCAAACACTATTTTTGCATTGCACTAACCCCAACTAGAGTCAAGGCCCCAGAACCGCAAGATGCGATGCTTATCGCCAAACAGAGATTTGATTGGGATGCGCGTCACGAGCGAAAACTTCTTCAGTCAACAATCATAGCAAAAAATACCATATACTATATACAGTAGGGAGCGCCAATAGGAACAAAAACCGGTATAAGCAGCTAGCACGGCACGACTATATAGAATAATAATATAGGTGCATTTCCAATTGTAATATTAGCGACATTGTTTACCGTTTACTCAGCTGGTTGGCTTGTTCATCCCAAACACTCTATTTATATTATAACCCGTTTCCATCGGTCAAAATGTTTTGACTCAATGCACTTGTATATTTCTATCTATATGCCATCTGTCAAAATGGAGAAGTCTTTATGCACTTATATGTATATATTTCTATCTATATTACATCTGTCAAAATATTTTGATTATATAGATAAGCTTATATGCACTTATATACAGTTCTATCTATATCTTATCTACAGTTGAAGTTCTTGGCATACAACAATTGCAACTTTTATAACAAATAACAAGCAGATAATAAACTATTTAGGTGCAACTAGAAGGAATACACTTGAAGACAATAACATTCTATATACTCTCAGATTATTGCTGTGTCATAACTTAAAGATGTTTATATATGAGAAGTAAAAAATAAAATTAATTGCAACTAATTAGAAGAGTATTGGAAATATCAGATCAAATGGCCAACAGATGTTTTTCCAGTCATATCTTTTCTTATTGCACAACCTGATTTATAAGATACTATTAGATTACTACACTATATGCACCCTCTGAAGAATCTCGTTCTTATCGCGACTATCTCAACCGGTATTCCAAACTGACAAAGTTATATTGCCCCACTGCAGGGGTACTAAAAAGCGATAAATATAAAAGAAAAACAACTGAGGGCTTTACAGAGCTTTGGCAAACGATTCGCTGCACTTTTCATATATATATATATATATATAGTTATATATATATACATATATAGAAGCCTTCTCGCTCGGCACAAACAAATTAATTAACAATGCAAACACACAGCAAGATAAAGCGAAGAGTGGGGGCTGAGTGGGGGTGGGGTGGGGCGGGGGAGTATCCGCACCTGACCCCCCACAGTGCGACTTATAATTATGGCACACAAGTGCTACTCGAACAATGTGAAGAAATAAAATCAAATAAATTAACAACAACTGAAATTATGGCACACGATAATGCTACAATGGGGCACTCTTCTAAGTAGCTGCCATACAGTCAGGCCTACAAAATCAAGAGCTATACATATTTGATAAGTACTTATTAGTTTTTGTTATTGCTTTCTTGTAAGTGTAAAGTGCAAGGCTAGAGAGGCCTAAAAAAAAGACTGCATTCAATGCAAACTTTTGTTAGCATCTGAATGGCAAGCGGGTCAGTTGGGAGGGTTACTTGTTACAAGGTAATTAGTTGATCACTGAGAGACACATATGCCAATAAGTGGTGCCCGACTAGTAGATACCCTAAGCTCATTTGCTTTTACATTGGTGTTTTACACTTTTCGATTGGGGTATTCAAAAAGTGATATATTTATTACATTTATAAGCTATTCGAGATTTTACATACAAAACTTGGCGACTCTAGCTATTATAACTTTCAAGTTATGGCCAAAAAACGCTAGTCTGAAATCTAGATTTATCGATAACTTTTGAACGGTACGAGATATCGATAAAATGCCAAAACTTGATCTGACCAGGGACTACAAGAGCTGACATACCAAATATAAGGTCTCTAGCTCTTATAGTCTCTGATATTCGCGTGTTATACAGACAGACAGACGGCCAGACAAGACTATATCGGCTGTTCATAAACATCAATAATATTTATACTAGATATGCTCGGAGTTGCTTCCTTATGCCTGTTACATACTTTTCCACAACTTCATTATACCCTCTTTATAAATAGCTTCGGGGTATTAAAAGTGACTGTCGTCGCTGCATCTCGTGACGTGCCTCAAGCTGCAGCTGCACTTGAGCCACATTCGATGCACTTGAAATATATGATTCGAAAGTTTTCTAGAATGAGCATTGAGTGCTGTATAACGAGTACTCGTTATATTAACACACGAGTGTTGCCTTACGCGTGACTTGGCTCCACACACACACATATACACACACTCACTCTCATTCACTCGACACAGTTTCAATTTAAATAAATCATCATAATGATGATGATCGCCAGCATAATCATGACGTAGTCCGAAATCAAAATACGGCATATATGTAAATAAGAAAAGAAATACAGAAAGAGAAAGAGACAGAAAAACGTACACGAGCACTCGTTTTATTATTTGTTCTATGTAAGCGGCGATTTTGTTATTTGTCTCCCAGTTTGAGAACTCGAGAATTCTAAAGGTCGCGATTAGGCAGCCACTTGATGTCGATTTGATCAGCGCGTGTGTTTTTTGTCTTTCTTTCTTTTTTGGGCTGCTACGCATCGAGCAGATGATAGTATAAATAAATTTGATTACAGCACAGCTCGTGCCTCTTTTATGTGTCGATAGTTTGGCGATAGTTTTGGCAATTTGTTATCTTCGATTTGTGCTGCACAAATATTTGACTATAAAGATAATTATTACATATTTCAGATTGTCAGGCAATTGAGTGGAAAGTTCTACAACATTGGAGAATTAGCCAATATTTAGGCGAGTCATCAACTGATCAAAGCAAATCAAAATGCTATATCTGGCAATTCGTATGGTTATCGAAAACAAAAATAAATACAATAAGTGCTTCCCTGTTTATTTACGTTCCACTAAAACCAAAATAAATATAGACACTTCAAGCAAGAAAAGCAAGAAGGCGAATACAAAAAGAAAAAAAAACTGAAGTATCTGCCAGCAGAAAATGTCAACAGCAAGAAAAAAGAAACAAAAAATAAATAAAGGCTGAAAAAAATGGTCGATTAGAGACAGTTTCCAAGCGAGATGCAGCCAGCAAAAGAAACACGCGCCAGCCAAAAAAGCCGAAAAGGTAGACCAGAGAGGAGGAGGCGGAGCATAATGCTTAATCTATGTGGGCGACACATGTCCATTGTGGAACCTTGGCACACGCGCTGGCTGGCTGGCTAACTGGACGGACAGCCACATATCATTTCACATATTAATTGGCTCCGGCTAATATTCACAAGTATTTTACGTAAGCTCCTGCTGATCGTTCCAATCAAGAATATATATGTATATATATATACATTTCTGCTTCAATGCTTAGCACATTTCCTGATCAAATTCGTATAGCCCAAGCCAACGATTGCGGCTTTTGTGGGCTACACATGGCGTATGTGTAATAATACAGTGTTAGGCATACGATTATGACAACAGAGAGAAATCAAGTCAATAACAACAACAACAACAAAATGCACGTAATATGAAAAAAATGCCAGCCGGCAAATGCTGTTATACATATGTACAAAGTATATATATACATATATTATAGCTGAGTGTCAGGCAAGTTTGCTGCACTTTGTTTACAAAATGCAAGCAAAGAAATATTTGTTGTTATTGTGCATTTGCTGTTTTTGTCTTTACAAATAAATCGTTTGATTTGCGCAAATTGCGACCACAATTGGCGATAAGCAAGCGACTGACTGACTGACTGAACGACTGACTGACTGACTGATTGACTGATTGACTAAACGACAGTTTGACCAATTAAACGTTACGACAATGCGTCAAATCACATCAAATAGCCGCACGTCATTTGCTGCTGTTGCTGTTGTTGTTGCTGTTGATTTTTACATAGAATTTACTTATAAACGGGCACGACCAGCAGCTACTATGAATATGCATACTATATATACACACACACATATTGCTATATACATATACATCTATTTTGCTAGCGTATACAAACGCCTGACTGTAGCCTTGGTCTATGGCAAATGCACATTTTGGATTTGGTTTTTTTCCTGTTTTTGTCGTTGCTCCATCGGGTGGGTTATCAACCAGTATCAAAGTATTTCAGTAGTTTTTAATCGATTATTGATTAAGTGATTAGCTACGAAATAAATGATATGGATAAAAATCGTATGAAAACAAGTGGAAATGGATTATCTTTATGCTCTTTTCGAGTCTGTGGATAGATTTCACTAGTTTCTATTTTACTTATATGCGTATGCGTTAATTAAGTTTGCGACTCATTCGCAAATATCCCTCTGCAATTATTCTTTCAAAAAAGCTATAAAAACAAAAATTTAAAAAAGCGACCAAAAAAAACGATTTTTAGTTGTATGGCAGCTATAAGATATAGCGGTTCAATCCGGCTGATTTCGACCAACGTGCTGTCCCTTTGAATAATAAGTCTCTGTGCAAAGTTTCATCGCGATAGCTCAAAAACTGAGGGACTAGTTTGCGTACATACAGACAGACAGACAGACTAACATGGCCAGATCAATTTATTTTGTCATCCTAAGCATGCTGGAAGTAACTTTTCTTCTAACTCATAATAAGCAGACTTATAACTGCTGTTTTTGTATACTGTGTGAAACCCATAACATCGTCTGGTCACACTGAAACAGTCTGGTAACTCTAAAGCAATGAAAGGTGCTATAAAAACAATCTGGCAACTCTACATAAATGACTTGGCCAAAGATAAAGTTTGTAACAGAAAGCACTAAGCAAATACTACGGTATATAGAAAGTACTTGAGCTAAGTTTTATAACTCTAAAGATCACATTTCAAGTACTCTGCTAGAGTAAACAAAAATAACATTTTAAGCCTATTATATATATTCTATATATGTCAGAAAAATATAATTGCAATTGCCAATCATTAAAAATATATACAAAAAATTAATGTAAAAATTCAATAAATAGAAAAGAAGCAAATCTGTAAAATCACTGACCTATTAGCTTCTAAAACAGTGCTTGTAAACCGATCACGGAACTGGGTGCCTAATCCTACTAATGCTTCGATTGCACTCTACTGGCGCGCTTATCAGTTTTGCACTGCACATATAAACTTATCTTCCTTTTGCACACCTTTTGGGTTATCAACTTGTGTGATGCAAGATCTATATATATATATATAGATGTAGGTGTTCTACTTACTTGTTAAACCTCGGCCATCGTCAGCAAATGATAAGAATCCTTTATTCATATCTTGTGTTTGTTGTTGTTGTTGATGTTGTTGTTGCGGTTGCTGCTGCTGTTGTTGATGTTGCTGTTGTTGTTGCTGTTGCTGGTTGCTTGACGACAGAATGGCAGCCGTTGCTGTTGTTGTTGGTGGCAACTGTGGCAGCGTTGCAACTGTGGCAATCTTCTTGCCAACAGGTGTGGTGCGTATTAGCGAGGCGGTCACCGATTTGGGACGATTCTCCTCCAGACGCAGCTGCTGGTTGTTGTTGTTGTTGATAGTGTTGCTGTTGTTGTTGTTAGGACTGCACGTATTGTTTTCACGTTTGATTGGCAGCTCGTTTTGCAATTGCTGTTTGGCTGCTGCCGCTTTGTTATCTAAAATTGAGGTTGTTGTGGTGTTGTTGGTTGTTGTTGTTGGGTTTGCTTTTGTGGCTGGTGGGTTAGTTGCAGCAGCAGTTGCAGTTGCTGTTGCAGTTACGGTTGTTGTTATTGTTGTTGTTTCGTTTGCAGTCTCAATCACTTTGGGTTTGTCCACTAGCTCTAAAGTTGCTGTTGTTGCTGTTATTGTTGTTGTGTCGGCAACTTGTTCAGTTTCAGTGTTGCTTTCGTTGTTGTTGTTGTTGTTAGTTTCAGATTGTTGTTGCTGCTGCTTTTGCTGTTCCTGTTCCTCACTTGCCGCCGTTTGTTGCGCAAGTGAATAAATCTCATGTTTGTTCTCAAGATTACTGCAAAAAGGTGAATGCACAAAACGCGAATCGTAATGTTAAACATTTATAAAGGCTTTGCTTGTTTAACGTAGCTGCTTTTTTCGTTTTATTGTTTTTTTTGTTGCACTTGTTTGTTACACCACAGACCGAAAACCAAAACGCGCGCGTTTTTCGTAATGTTTTTTGTCATATAAACATACGCTTGCAGGCAATTGTTAGTAATTATTTATAATTATAGCTAAAAAAAAATGTTGGCGCTATTAATGAGTCTGAAGTTTGAGCTGGAAATTTTTGGGATTTTTGCTTGTTGTAACCCGACGATAAGCGAGCTGCGGAAATATTCCAAAAGGACGCACGCTTACATGTTTTTGTACCCCCCTCTCTTTACCTCACTGCCTTCTCACCCAAAACCCCTTTGCGTAGCTTATCAATATCGAGGACAAGACAAGACGACGACAATCAGCGATAAGCCGCATTTGGTGGGTGTGTCTGACAGGCTAATTAAAGCGATCCACATTCGAATTGATAAGCCATACAGATCAAGGCAGCCAAGTCGTAACATATATACATATACACATCAGTTCTATATGCGACATGGTTTCCCGATCATGCAGCCCGTGACTGAAGCCAGCCGTCTGGCAGCATGAAATTGAGTTGCTCTCGAGTGTTTTTAGTTAGTATGCCGACTTCAGTCGTCATCGGCGTCTTAGCTGCCGGCCCTGGTTATTATTGATAAGATACGCTACAATCGGCCAAACTCAACTGTCAGCTGTGTGCATGCAGTCAACGACTGCCCATTTGGCCCGTAGCACGTGAAGCGACCGTGAAGTTGTCGTGTAGACGCCATGGAATACCCCCAAATACGCTACGCGTCGCCTGATATGAGATAAAATAAACGAAAATAACACGCGATATGTAGATGGAATAGAAACACACATGAACAGTGAACACCCGGTAATGAGAACTAGCTAAACTTGAAGTAAAGACAAGAAACTTGTATCTTAAAGTCCTGTTTTGTAGAAGCAAGAGTTGGAAAATGTCGTTGTGAAAAATGATATGTAGAAAACCAAAATTTGCAGGTCTGATTCTTATCAAAAACAAAAAACCATAAAAATTTTTAATAGATTTTTCTTTTTGAAAATTGGCATCCTCTGAAGCTTGTTAAGTTTTAAAATGTTGTTGACTATAATCATTAATATATACATTTTTATATGTCAGCTTGCCATAACTTTTGGTTAAACAAAATTATCGATAAATTACTATCGATATTTTAAAAAAACCTGTTTTTCTGCTACAAAATTCTTTTGAATGTCGAATTTTAAGTAACCTCAAGAAATTGACATATAATAATCATACTTGATTGCCTAGCATATAAAACATATACGATTACATTCACTAAAAGTGATCTTTATCAATTAGCACCAACGAAACGTTCTAATTAGCGAGTGATGACTGTAGATGATTTCATTAAACAAAAATAATATATAATTCAAAGTCAAACAGCGAGTGTTACGTTGTTGTTGTTGTTGATTTTTCGAGTTTTGGGGGCTCGTCTCTATGGTGAAATAGGCAAGTAGTGCGACACAGGTAACTGGTACTAGAGAATTGCGTCGTCTATCGACCGACAATCAAATCGGGCCAGAAGTGACCGGCCCACAGCGACGATATCAGACACTAGTTTCAATGTCACAATGGAAAATTATGGAAACTTGACTGGGAAGGTCTTATGATGCGGCCCACACAAGCGCCCACCTGCATACAAATGTGAGTGAGAGAGACAGAGAGAGTGCAAAAAAGCAAGCCGGAAGGCAATCAATGGACAAAAGCATTTGCGACAATAGCTAACAAGCAAAGCGAGCCGAAACCAAACTGAACAGAACAGAACAGAACACACTTAAATAATTGCTTCATCATTTTTTATGTGCGTTCGGTTTTGTTGTTTTTGCCGGTTGCAGCCGGTTTAAACCGCAGCGCAGCTTCTAAGCTTACATCATTTTAATTGAATTGCCAAAAATATGAACAAAAAAAGCTGGCACCTAAAGCCAAAGAACAATTGAGTTTAATCTAAACCCATTGAGCTTTCAATTGAAGCTTTGAAGTCACGTTACAGCTGTGACGAAAGCGGCGCTGATAAGAGAGAGGGTGAAACAGCTTCAACACTTGAACTCTGGTGTAACTCACGGGCCAAGTCGAAGTCGAGAATCGGTGTTGAAAACGATCGCGTGATATGAGTGCGTTCTCTCGCACGCCCGCTCGCTCTCTGTCGCCCTCTCGCTGTCGCACTCGCACACGTGGACAAACAAATATGCACTCTCAGCGGCACACTTTTCTGATGAGCGGACGCGAGAAAAGGTGACGAGAGCGCAACTAAACAAGATAGGGGGTAAAGTGTAAATAGCCGTAACAACAACACATCAGCAAATTACTTAAAAGTGCATTAATAATGCACTGTCAATTAGTGATGGCAAATTCGAAGTGCATACTTAAATAATAGCTGCGCGAATATAGATATGTATGTATATGAATGAAGAAGTTGAATCAACTGTATGCTAAATTAAAGCAACGATTTTATTGTGTAACAAACTGAATTCTGCCTGGCTGAAGCTGCTGCTGCTCTTGTTGTTGTTGTTGTTGTTGTCGCTGCTGCTGCTGCTGCTGTTGATTTCAATTGCAGGGCAATAACGGAGCAGCATCATGTGAAACTCAACTCAACTCAACTCAACGTAAAATAGCAGTAATTGCTTTTGACGAACATTTTTTTGTTGTATTTTTTTCGCTAGTCTGTATAAGTGCGAGTGAGCGCTTGTGTGTGCACATAAAAGGCAATGTGTACTAAATTGAATGAAAATAAAAAGCAGTAGGCAAAAGAGGCTGGATATATATGTACGTACGTATGTATGTATGCATGTACATAATAGAAGCTGAATTAAGCAGACTCCAAACAAGCATACATACATACATGACACGCGCATTTTGGCAACAACACACACATACACACAGACACACTGTCAAGTTGTGTAATCAGCCTATGCGTGGGCGTGTACATACATACATACATACATATACACACATGCATTTGGTGTTTGTTGGCATTTGCATGCATACATACATACATACATATATTCCAAAGTCAATGCAAATGCTAATTAAGCTGCAATTCAATTAGTTTTCGTCAACAAATTAACTCGCTCAGCAATTTTATGTAATGCAAATGCAAATGCAAAATGCAGCTACCCCTCTATAAAAGAAAACGAAATGCCAAAAAGCCAAAATAAATAAAATAAATGCGAAACAAAATGAAACGCCACCGCTTCGCAGTGAGAGTGTGTGTGTGCAGAGAGCGCGAGAACGACAGGCATGAATGCAGAAAGAAAGAGAGCCAGAGAGAGAGTGGGCAGTGCCGAGGTAGACAGATCGTGCGTTTCGCTGTGGGGGTCGGTCGACGTCAGCGTCAGCGTCGGCGTCGGCGTCGCCGTCAGCGACGACTAAAACGCAGATTGCAATAAATGTTTTGTTGTTGTTTTTTGCGCTTGCAACTGCCGCTGCAGCAGCAGCAGCAGCGCAGCAGCAGCAGCATTCGGTTTGTAGGTTAGGTGCGAGTGTTGTGTAAAACTTTTTTTGGCTTGACATTTGTAATTGTTTATTAATTAATATGCCTTGCCTTATGATCGGCAGTCGTTGTTGTTATTATTATTATTATTTTGGATTTCGCTGCCGCGTGTAACAAACGTGCGCACTTTTTTTATACGAAAAAAAGTTGAGCTCAATTTCTTCTTGTTTTTAAAGTTGAACAATATTTTTATTTCTTTGATAATCTTTTTGACACACACACACATTTCAATATATACGCATACATATATAAGCGATGTATATTTGTATGTATATATATGTTTGATGTCGTTGTCAAATCCACGCATAATAAAAGTTTATTTTTGTCAAATATATATTTCTTTTTTCCATCTGCTTGGTATATACATATATATTTGTATAATACTTAATTTGTATTTCTTTTTACAGAACATGAAAACTTTTATTTCACGACATCGAAACAAAATACTAAAACCATTTCTTCTTTTTATCGAATTTTATATAATTTGTTTTGTCAACGTAATTAAAACGGAAATTGGCATTTTGTATCTTAATCAATGTGAATATAGTAGTAATAGTATTGTGGGTTTTTTCCTTTGTGTATTTTGTTTTGTTTTTTTACCTTTGAAATCAAAACATTTGCTTTCGCATTATTATCAACTACTATTTAATTATTTATGAGGGCGACGGAAATGCAATCGGTTAAAGTTTTTTGTTTTTGTTTTATTTACATTAGAATAAGTCAGCGAAAGTTGCCAATGGCCGATTTGATTTATTTACTTATTGCTTTTGCTTTTGATATTTAAATTCGGTGTTATTTATTTGCACAAGTTGACGAAGTTAAACAACAAAACAATTGTTTACGATGCGCAGGATAAAATATAATTAAAGACAGCGGAGAGTTTAGTTAAGGGTTTTGCAGTTGGTAGTTATAGTTTATATTTGATATTTGTTTTGTATTTTTTTTTGGCTAAGTGGCCGAGTCCAGTTTCAGTTTCAGTTTTTTAGATTTAGTTTAGAAGTGCACACGGAAAAACTCGGGCGCCAGACTGCGCTGCTTGCCTGCACAAACGACAACGTACCAGAGACGAATGAGTGGAATGCCAACGCAGCTGAAAGCTTGTAGCTGCTGTGGCGGCCGCGCTGCCGACGGCCTGCGCCGGCGAGAGAGAGAGCGCCGCTGCGCTCGCTGCTGTTCTGAGTGGCGAACATACAAAACACGCAGAAACACTCAAAAGAGCGAGAACAGCGCAGCGTCGACGCAGTGCCATCGAGTGGCTTTTGCGCTATCAGCTTGAGTCACTTCGCAAATTGAGCGCAAACTGTTGTCGTTGTTGTTGGTTTCGTTTTCGCCCAAATGCCAAACAGAAAATGTTCGCTACTCGCGCTTTTATTATTGTTTTCATGTCAAACAAATGTGTTTGTTGTTGTTGTTGTGGCTGAGATGCTGCCTCGCTTGTTGTCTGCTTCTCCCACTTCGCAGGCGGCTACTCAATTTGCATGCTTTGGCAATTGAGAGCTGAGCGCTAATTGTTCGCTGTTTTTGGACAAACCTGGCGATAAAGCTGGCCCAAGCAAAACATGCAAACAAATATATATATACTTATATATATGCACATGTAGAATGTGTTTTTGTGGGCCTAATCTAACTGTAAACCTGAACTATGCAACGGCGCTGATAAAGTGATAAGACGGCAATTAACATTCGCTTCTATTTTCATTATACATATTTGCGCTGTCGCAACCCCAAAAATTATGCCACAAAAATAAGTCGTTAAACGCTAAAGAATTTGTCATACAAATACAAATCGACTTTAAAAGCCGCTGGCAAAATTTACAATTTCCTGTTAATAACATCGATGTGTATTTATGTGTGTGTGTGAGTGTGTGTGTGTGTGTGTTTGGCATCTGGAGAGAGCATCTTAAATATTTCACAAATATGAGCCGCCATTGCCGAAGCTGCGCAATTTCTTAAACAGACATTCGCTAATTTCGTCATAAAACTAAAGCCATTGCGTGTTGGGCCTAAAAGGGACACACACACACACACACATACACACGCACGCACGCATGTACGCACACACACACACACACACACACACATACATTCATGTACACAGCTCTCAACAGCCCAGTACTAATCTAGTACATGAGAAATGTAATAAATAACTACAGTTTTTGTAATGCATATTCAAAATGTCTTCCTACAAATTTTAACTGTTGTTCTGTTCTGTTATTCACCATAAAACTTAGTGTTAGAAAGTGTTTATATGTGACACATAAAAAAAAAATATTTTCAGTATAAGTTTTTATTAACCTAAGTAAAATTCTAAGTGTGCACAATTTCGTTACAGTGGTTACTCGATTATAAGCAACACAAATTTTATATTATTTTGTTGCCAAGCAAACTTGAGAAACGAATTTCCAAAAGAAAAACCTATGAAATTAGTGGATACAAGTATCTTTGCGTTTCTTTCTTTCGAGTCCTCACCGTATTTCATTCTATTCACATACTTTCAGTATGAGTTTTTATTAACCTAAGTAAAATTCGAAGTGTGCACAAGTTCCTTACAGTGGTTACTCGATTATAAGCAATACAAATTTTATATTATTTTGTTGCTAAGCAAACTTGAGTAACGAATTTCTAAAAGAAAAACCTATGAAATTAGTGTATTTAAATTTCTCGTTTATGAATTCAAAGCAAGCCTTTGCGTTTCTTTCTTTCGAGTGCTCACCGTATTTCATTCTATTCACATACTTTCAGTATGAGTTTTTATTAACCTAAGTTAAATTCTAAGTGTTCACAGTTTGTAACAGTGGTAACTCGATTATAAGCAACACAAATTTTATATTATTTTTATTTATTAATTTATTTATTAATTTCTAAAAGAAAAACCTATGAAATTAGTGGATATAAGTTTCTCGTTTAGGAATTCAAAGCAAGCCTTCGCGTTTCTTTTTTTCGAGTGCTCACTGTATTTCATTCTATTCGCTGAGAATTTCAACAGGGCTACTAACTAAGTCACGTGTGAATCGCCTCGGGCAGCGAAATGAGAAGCATTTGATTGGCTGCCTTGGAAATGTAATAAACTGTCTATGTATGTGTGTATCTATGTGTGTATATGTGTGTTAGTGTGTGTGTATCTGTGTGCGCACTTTTCACTTTCGACTGCAATTTGGACAGGCACAAAAATTTTACGTAACGCTGATGAAATTTTCATAATCCTGTGCGAAAATAAGGTTGCCAGTTAGTAAAAACTGCTGAAAATGCAAGTGAGTGATAGAAAATATTAAAATGTCAGATGGATAATAGCCAAATGAATTTCGTCAAAAATTTAAGCAAATTTTCACACTGCAACGAAATAAACAAACAAATGAGCAACACTCAAATAAACTGGAAATGTTTATGCAGTGGCGACAAAAATAAATACAATTTATAAGCACAGACCGAAAGCTAAGCAAACATTTTTTATAATTAATTCGCAGATATGTATATAGAAGAAAACAGCAAGAAAAGCAAAAAGTTGCATTTAACAAAAAGTTTGACTATGGAAAACTCAATTTAGCTATAGCAAAAAGTATTTTATATATCAATTTTTCAACACTTGAAAATGATTTGCTGTTTTAAAATGTTTGACTAGCGAAGATTAAACAAGTTTATCAGTTGACTAAAGAATGTGATACAAATAAATACAAAACTGTGCCAAAAATGAGAGAAAAGCAAATCATCTGCTGGAAACAGATACAGAAATTTTGTTCCCCTACATAAATTGTGTGTGTTGGGTTTATTTTGGGAGACTGCAGGCAGGCCACAGAATGTAAAACAACAACTCAACGCAGACACATGGAAATCTGCTGCAATTCACTTAACACATTTCCAAAGCAACAACAACAACAACAACAATAATAATAGCAACAACAACAACAATCAGGCAATGCAAATCAACTGTCGGACTTCAATCAGCTTAAAAGCTTGCACAAAATATCGGAAATACAGCCCCAGAGAGAGAGAGGGAGAAACAGTTATTCAGACATTCCACCAAAAAAATATGAGCCAGACCAGAAGCGAAAAAAAAAATAAAATAAAAATGTAAATAAATATCAACGCGTTGATAAACCAATCTATATATAAATGAGCACATGTGTGTGTGTTAGTGTGTGTGTGTGTGTATTTGAAATTATCATGGCTCATATTACGGCCAGCAACAACAACAACAACAACACTTTTGCCACATCATGCGGCGTCAGCTTCGTGGCGGAGACGAGCCCCCAAAAAAAAAAAAATACAAATAGTTAACCAGTCAAGAGTCACTGCAAGGTAACACAATTCAAAGTCAACAACAACAACAACAACAACGATGATAAATAACAATAGCAACAACAACAATAACAACAGTATCAACTGGCGTTATCTATGACAAATACAATATACACAAAATATACGTCAAAACTTAAGCCTAATGGAATATAAATCAAAGTGAATTTCACGCCGCTTTGAGCTGATATATAAAAACAAATACATAGTAAGCATAACTTTTACCAGTAATACCTATTCTAATAGGGAGTGCCCGAGCCGGAGATACACTGAACCCAGTCCTTATATTCATTCATACTAACCCATCAGTGAGCATACTTACATACATACTGCTTCAAGCAGTGCAAGCAGTGCAAGCAGTTCAAGCAGTTAGCTTCCTTCTTCACTGAGCCACACAATATGCTAAGTTAAATCTTAAACAAATTCTGTGTTTATTGTCCGATCTTTGTGAAATTATCAGGACAAAAAATTGGCTATAAAATGTGTGAAATGATATCGATAACTTTTGAACGGAACGATTTATCGATAAAATGAAACAAACTTGCTCCGGCCAGGCACTATGAGAACTTATATGCCACATATGAAGTCTCTAGCGCTCATAGTCGCTGATATGAGCGTGTTATACAGACAGACAACTGGACATGGCTAGATCAAATCGACTATTAATACTGATCAAGAATATATATATACTTTATGCCATCAGGGCTGAGGTTATAAAAAGCACTTGACTGCAGAGTGAATCTAAAAATAATGATACAGTTCTTTTAGCAGATAATATATCTACCAGATATTATATGAGTAAGATCAGCAGAAATAGTATTTATTTATTTACCAACTGTTATACCAAAAAACAAAATTAGATATTCAGAAACTATACTCTTTTGGGTATTAGAAAAGTCTATTAAGCCAATGAGATACTATTTTAAAGTAACTAAAAGCAAATCTCAACTTTAGGATAACGCTGAATCATAAAACTACCTAAGACCAATGAGATACTGCTTTAAAGTAACAAATGTTGTGATATAGCAAATTTTGTACAATAAATCTTATCTGAAGTATGTGTTCTATGAAATTGATTTCTGTATCAATCAATTCAATCCAACAACTTTATTTCAAACCCCAAACAAATTATTTTTCTAGCTGAAATAGTTGCGTATAAAAATAATACAATATCACATAATATTCTCAGAACTACTATAGGAATGATATATGTATATGAAATACTTGCAATCTCACAAGTGCATTACAAAGAGAGAAAGAGAGAGAAAGAGAGAGAGAGGGGGAGAGGCAAATGCAATCTGTCACTTTATAGTCAAGTGACTAAGTTATTGAATTGTTGCTTTTCTATTTGGCTGGGTTATAAAAAAGTGTTCGCTATGGGGCCCAACCTTTTTCAGATCACGTAAAGCGCCTTTTATGGGCGGGACTGCACTATAGAGAAATGTACGCCAATCCGCCCACATGGCCAACATATTGAGACATTGAGCCAAATGCAATGGGGAATTAGCAAAACAATTTGCGCAGTAGCAAATCGAGTCGATGTGTGTGTAAGTGTGTGCGTGTTTCTCTCACTGTATCCCGTATCTGACTTGCAGCGTAGGAACATTTCATAAGTTCCGCTCACAATTGCGTAGCATTAGCTTTTTTTCGCAATTTACCAAATAATTTGCGAAATATTAGCGCCGCCAATTCATGGGGGCAAACGCTACGAAAATCACGTCATCAAGATACACCTGGCAGGCAACAAGCCCAGGCTGACCAGGTGTAAAACGTAATGCCGAACTTTGTCTCTCTGCTTTGCTTTGCTTTGCTTTGCTTTGCTTTGGTCTACGTGCGTGTTGAGCACAGACCACCAAAAGCCGCAGCAACTCCAATTAAAAGCTGCTGCTGCTGCTGCTGCTGCACTGCAACTGAGTCAACAAGCAGCGAGCGAGAGAGCGGAAGAGCGCGAGAGTGCAAATAACTCAAAGAGCGCAGCGACTGCAGAGAGAGAGCGCGCAACTTGAGCTCAGTTCGCTCTGAGTCAGACGTTCGATCGTCTGATCGGCTGACAGACCTGAATAGCCAAAATGTGTGCCGGCCGGCATCTGCTGCTGCTGTTTGTTGTTGTTGCTGCTGCTGCTGCTGCTGCTGCTGGAACTGGTTTTCACTTGGCAAAAATAAAAGAAAAAGCTGCGCCCCTGATTTGGCAACATACGATTGAAAAAAGAGCCACCGCAAACACAGACACACGCCTAAAGAAGCATGTGTGTGTGCGTGTGTGTTTGGCAGTGCAAAATATGATAAGCAAAACAAAGGCGCAGGGCAGACGGTAAAATTACAGCAGAAATGTAAAAGGCAAGTAGTCGCACAACTAGATACTCTGTAATGCATAGATTTTAAAAATATAATATGCTATAATATTAATTTTAAAAAAATACTATAAATATAAGGACAGTTATACAACTATATAGTTCAAAAATAAAAGTTGCTCAATTTTAAGTTATCGATATGAGAATTGAACAGTTTTAGTGATCGCTATTGCAGTTATACAAAAAAAGGAATATTCCACAAATATTTAAATGGTAAAATATCAATAATATTGCAAAGTTGCATAGTAAAATATGTAGAGCATAACATTTTTTTTAAATATTTTCATTTAATTCAATGGTTTAATCCAAAAACCAATACAAAAAAGGAATACTCCACAAATATTTAAATGGTAAACTATCGATAATATTGAAAAGTTGTATAACAAAATATGTAGAGCATAACATTTTTTTAAAATATTTTCATTTAATTCGATGCTTTAAACCAAAAGCCAATGCAAATCTATTTAAAGCTGACATGGATCTAAAATATAGCAAACTCTCACATCTAATACGAAATTAATGAGCGACATTTTGCACCTGCTGAATATACTCCATTAAGCATCTATCGCTCGAGGGTATTTATCAAGCTTTGCCCAAAAAATCAAGTTTCTCAACACAAACGGCAAACAAAACAAAGACAAAAAGCGACAACAAGAAGAGGAACAACAAGAACAGATGATGAGATATTGAGTGTCTCATACTCGAGAAAAAGAAAAACAGAGTGTTTCTGCTGTCTTTCAGCTGTTGCTGTTGTTGTTGTTGTTGGTATTAGTGAGAATGGACTGAAAGAGAGGCTGGCAACAGGCAGAACGTGTATATATAATGATACTACTTCTTGTTCGCTAGCACAGTAGCTGTTTTGGTTTGTTTGTTTTGTTTGTCTGTGTGCGTTCACAGGACTGCGGCATGCCCAAAGTTATTTGTGTTTAGAGATATTGTATCTCAACATGGTGCATGGCACTTAATTTGACGCCTGGCATGATAAATGATCAGATGGTCAGCAGAGCCACATATCAAATGACTGAATGTGTTTTCCTACCAAAACAGGTGCTGCTCGTTATGATTCCATGATTGGTGTCAAGCCGCATCAGGCAAAGAGAAGAGAAGTCCACTGAAAAACAGACGGAAATTAAGGATGCATAAAAAGCTGATTGATTGACTTCGGATGGCTATCTAAAAGCTGCTACTTCACGAATGGATTAACTTTGGCATTTGAGTAACTTATAAATCATTTTATTAAGCTTAAAATGGGAGAAGTCACTTGGGACTGTTTGATATGGTTATCACAACAAGTCACTTATTTAAATGCGAATGATTGCTCGCATCATGACTACCATATACCCTATAAAAAGCTTGACAAGTGTATTTTATTTGTGCTAAGTATGACAATCGATATACATAATTATTAATTGATCGATATAACAGTCTGTGACTAACTTAATCTGTATATTAATCATGCCTAGCATATACCCTATAAAAAGCATAACAAGTATATTTCATTTGGGCTAATTGTAGCAATCGATATACATAACTATTTACTTATCGATATACCAATATTTGATAAATTTAATCTATATATTAATCATAACTAGCAAATACCCTATGAAAAGCTTGACAAGTATATTTTTTTTTGAGCTGTTTATAGCTATCGATATGCATAACTATTAACTTATCGATATACCAGTCTTTGATTCATGTCGTTACATTCATATATTAAAACCTTGTCGATAAACTTAGATAAAACTCGATTTCATTATCGCTACAAGCTCGATAGTTTTGCATGTTATAAACAAAGCGATAGGCACACGATGAATAATTTATTTAATTACAGTTTACATTTGTATTATATTTTGTTATTTCCAAAAATTAGGTACAATCTCATAAATAAACGAAATGCGACTTAAGAAAAAGTTAAGATTCAAGACATACTGCCTCCTGCCAAGACATGTATCTGTATCTGCTACTGTTACTGTAACTGTATCTGTATCTGCATTGGTATCCGTATCTTTCAATAGAAGCTGGCGTCTATTCTTCACTCTGTTGACACAAGCTCAAAGCAATAAAGGGCCACAAAAGCGACAAGCAAACAAAGATGAACGAACACATTGAGTGTTGCACCTTCCACAGAAATTATTTATAGCCCAGATATACAGTTGTGTGAACAGAAAGAACATGGAGAATAGCTGCGATTTTGCACATTTGTGTTGACATGAGCAAAAACAAAGGCAAAAACAAACACAAATTACTATTAGCCTAAGAGCTAGACTAGAAGCTGCCCTGTAAGAAGGTTTTAAGTGATAACTAAAGGGTATTTATATAATAGAATATAGAGAAAATATAAATGTATAGAATACTGTTCTATTATATTTTAACGTTTACCAACACTATATTTACATTTTTATGCATAATTCTAATGTTTCACATTAATTTGTTTATAATTTGCTTGCAATTTGCAGCACAGTAATTGGCTTTAATAATATTTGTCAAAAGCTCCCCAAATTCGACAAATTAGTATCATAATGAAACGCTTAATTAAAATAACAAGCTTGTCTACAGCAGCAGCAGCAACAATAACAACAACAACAACAAAACAGTTGACAGCTGACACGCAACAATAATGACAACAACAACAACAACAAAGTCGCTAGCATTTTAGAATAAAAATTTTTTGGAGGTTCGTGTTATGATTGATGATGTGGCCAGCGTAATGCCAGCGAGTACTGAATTATTAATAATATATATAAAAAAAATGTAACAATTGAAACGCAGGCAGAGGAAATTAACGTCATCATCAATACAAGAAGCAACTCCAAAGCAACAAAGTCATCAAATGAATGACAGTCAGTCAGTCAGTCCAGTTGGTTGTTTGTTTGTTTGTTTGCTTCATTGATTGTTTGGTTTGTTGCGTTTTCATTTCAGCCAGAATGTGAATTAATATTATATTTGTATGCTATTTGCACAGGCGAACAACAAGAACAACACCCAGCCCGAAAAGTAGCCAACAAATAATGACCCAGCGGCACGCAATGTCCAAAAACAAAAAAGAAAAAAATATGTTAGATTCGTTCATCAGTCAGGAAATTGGGTGTGGCTAGTTGTTGTTGTTGTTGTTGTTGTTGTTGTGCTGTTTGAATCCAGAAGCGAATTGGCTGCTTCAATGACTTATCATTTAAGCCATCTTTTGTAACAACAGACAACAGACCTGGCGACTGACTACGGCGGCTTTGGCAATTTCGTTGCCTACTTATGGGCGTATTGACACGCAATTTAAGGATCTCGGCCACCGACATAAACATTTAATGAGCGCAAATAAATAACAATTGTAGCTGATTGTAGCTCAACTATAAAAATACGCTGTAAGAGCGTTCAATGCAAATGCTTTAATATTGTTTTTAGCATAAAAATCTTACGAGTTAAACAGTTTGAAATATAGAGTTTTTGCACCTCATTATCCCATACTTGGAAATATATATGATGATAATTGAAATCAATCAAGCGCTGTTTAAATCAATCATGAAAAGCTTGTTAGAAAGCTTTTGGAAAGGCTTTGAACAAACACTGATTCATTGCATTCACTTTATACCTATACATTAGAATATATTTGAAAAGCTTGTCAACAAAGTATATGAAAGATAGACCAGAAAGCACAGTTAGACTGAAAGCTCAAGCCTTTGCTTAAAATCTAACACATATGTAATCTTATAAAACAGTTCTCTCTATATTCAATAACAAATAGCTGTAAACAACTGAAAAAGCACAAAAGCACATTAAAGCTTAAAGTTAGGCTGAAAGCTCTGGCAACTTTAACACAGTCGTCGTCATATTTAAGGCAGTGAAACTCAGCAAGGAGCTTTTATGGCTACGAAAGCTGCTTGTTCTATCAATTGTATGTCCTTCAAACCTTATGTACCTGCCTTTTGCTACTGGGTATTAAACATATACTAACTAAGCCCGAAGGCAATTGGCTTTGCTCTTTTAATAGCTGCGCCATAAAGCGAGTGAGAACATTGCGTGCTGTGCCTCTTCTTCTTCTTCTTCTACTTCTAAAACCCCCATGGCACGTGTGAAGAAGAGCCAAAAGCCGAAAAAGAAATATGCCAAAAGCCATTTTGATTTATGCGTTAAGGCCCAAAGACACAAATCTAGTACGCCGAAAAATATTAATAAATTGAAAAGATAACAAAGTCAGAGGCCAAAACATAAAAACTTAAATAGCTACAATTTAAAATAAAGATCAAGTGATATGATGTCCAGTATGCCGGCAAATGACAGACACATGTGCTGTGTGTGTCCTTTGTCCTGCCACTTATTGTCGGACAATTTGATTCGGGCAAGTCACTCAAGAACATGTGCCTCGCCCTTTAGAGATTGCCTGCCGCCTGTGGAATCATCATCATCATGTGCACCGGCTGTGTTCATTTGTTCGATTTCTAAAACTAAATAACGCCCACACAATTCGCCGGAAAGCTAAAAAGTGGCCCACGTGCTCAGCATTTTGGCTGCATGTGACTTTATGCCACATCATATTTATATTATTCGTATTTTTTTCGGCATTACTGGAAACTTTTCACGACACGCGCAACTGATTCTGGCTATAGCTGCTACTTATTTATTTCCAACTCAGCCTGCTGCTAGCTAGATTTCATCATCAAGAGCAATAAAATCAATCTACATATATACATTGACAAAAATTCATGTGACTTAAAGAAGAAATGCTGTAGTAGTCGATTTTATAAATACCCCATGAATTAGTTAAGTTTATTGATTGTTTTTGGATGTGAATATGACAGGCAGAAATAAAAAGAAAAGTTTCCGGCATTCTCCTAATATTTGAAAACTAATATCAACTTCTATATTCACTTTTCTTTTAAATTTAAATTTCATGTTTACAAAACTAATATCAATTTCTATATTCACTTTTCTTTTAAATTTAAATTTCATGTTTACAATATTGCTGAAATATTATCATAAAATAATATCCATTATTTTTAGTTTTATTTTCAATTAGCAGAAACAACTTTATAGCACATCTCTCATTTAAAGGGTATTTGATAATAAATTTGAAATAAACCTCATATGAATTTTGCTTAATTTTGTTTCTAGCTTTTCGGCTTTGTGTAAACAAGTTTTATTGAATTGAACGCGAAAAAATTGGATGGGCCACTATTTAAAAGCAAGTGGACTGTGAAATACACACAAACACAGTTGTTATGAAATGTAAATGTGTATGTCAATGGAAATGGGAAGGAAAATATAAAGGAAAATAGCGTGGGCCATCCTTGTCACATGTTGCAAGCGAAAACACACATAAAAACAAAACAGAAAAACAAAAACACACACAAAAATACGGAGAAACAAGTAAGAGTGCTCTAGTCGGGACTGCCCGACTAGGAGATACCCTGAACCCAGTTCTGACATCCATTCATACTTGCCTAATAGTGTGTATACAAACAAACACACCACACATTACTGCAAGCTGTGAAAACGGTTTAAGCAGTTATCTTGCTTTTTCACTGAGCCCCACACAATGGAAAGTTAAATCTTAAATAACTTCTGTGTTTATTGTCCGATCTTTTTGAAATTTGTAAGACATAACATTGGCTATAAAATGTGTGACCAAACCAAATTGCAAGGTCATACCTTCAAAAATGAGTTTTTTGAATTTTTGGGGGGATTGGGGGGTGGTATCCAAAAAGTGAAAAATTTGTTACATGTGTATGCTATTCGAGATTATACATGCCAAATTAGGGGCCTCTAGCTCTTATAACTTGTAAGTTATAGCCCAAAAACGCTGGTCTGAAATCGAAATTTATCGATAACTTTTGAACGGGACGAGTTATCGATAAATTTTAATAAACTTGATCTGTCCCGGCATTACGAGAACTTATATTCCAAATATGAAGTCTCTAGCTCTTGTAGTCTCTGATATCCGCGTGTTCATACAGACAGACGGACGGACGGACGGACGGACGGACGGACGGACGGACGGACGGACGGACGGACGGACAGACAGACAGACGGACATGGCTAAATCGACTCGACTGTTGATACTGATCAAGAATATATATACTTTATATGGTCGGAGATGCTTCCTTATGCCTGTTACATACTTTTGCACAAAACCATAATACCCTTTTTACCCATTTTTAATGGGTTCAGGGTATAAAAAGTTTGCCAAGATTTATGCGTTGATTTTTTTGTATGCTCGCGGTTTGTCGCCTGATGCTAAGTGCCAAATTATCATTAATAAAAATAGCTTAATCATACGGAATTTGTTTATATTTTTTACTTTCGCTTTTGTACATTTTCGTAGCAAACGTTTTTTATTTAAATTTATACGCTGATACCGAAGGGTATTCATAGTATATTTAGTTGGTGTAAAGTCTTTCAGGCTGTCTGTCCGTCTGTGTGTACGCAAGTTTTGTCGAGGCTACTATAGATAGAGACTTGAAACTTAGACTATTATACTTGATGTTATATGCTTCAGACAAAGTTTTAAGATTTTTGTGCCACGCAAAATGGGAGGCTGGAAAATCGATAACATGTCGATACACCTCAAATCCGAAATCGATTAAACGTAAATATTGGAAATTTGGAATGGAATGTCTGATTACCTCCCTTAAAGGTTGTGATCTGGATTTTCCGGTTACTATAACACACCCCGCAGCCAGCCAGTTTTAGAGCTAGAGTTACCAAACTTGAAATGTAAACTAATGTTGAGCTTCCCAACTCAATCGACCATAAGTCCCCGAAAAGGTTATGTTCCATATTTTTTCAACTGTTCTTATACTTGTATCAGAGTATTACGCAGTCGGCTACTCTCCCTTCTATCTATCGACTGCTCTTGAACAGTTGCTAAGGCCTTGGCATTGCTCCAGCTCACGTAGGCCTGAATGTCTGTCCGACTGTCGTTCTGTCTGTCTATCTGTCTATGCACCCAAAGCAATTTGTAAGTTTCCAACAGATCATACTTTTTTTACAACAATAATTTATTATAATTGTGTGTGTCAAGACAATTGCTGATTGCGTTCTAATACAAACAACACTTATAAATAGCAAAAAGTAATGTCTTTCTAATGAAATTATAATCCATCTATTAATAATTTATCACAAAAATCGAAATACTTTTCAGTTTGGAAACTTAGAAGTCAAACATTTATTATTTGGTATTCTAATTTTCGTATATAAATATATATTTGAAATATGAAAATGTGAAAATTTTTAAGAATTCGAAATCTAATTTAAAAAGAATTTATAAATTTTATTTATGAGCTGTAGAAAATGCGCTACCAAAGTTTTCAATTACTTAAGTAGTTCTCGATAGATATATTTTGAAGGCAATGCCAACAGCTTTAATTTTATGTCTAGTTGGCGTGTTTTTATCTGTTTCTTCTCTCTTTTTTACCTACTCAAGCATAGAGCAACCCGGCTAAGATAGATAGATAGATAGAATTGTGCCGACGCGTAGTCGCCACGCACATTTTCATTTTCATTTTCATTTTAATAACTTGATTTGAAGAGCAGAGCTGGGCTCTCTATCTAGTCGCAGCCGAAAGCGAGCTTTGCGCCTCTTGCCTCGTTTTGTCTTGCGTAATTTGCAATTACGCCGGCCAACTTTTGCCAAATGTTTGTGTGCGATAAGACGACAAGGCACAGGAAACAAACAGAAAGAAATGCCCAAAAAGGGATAATGCTGCAAATTGTGAGCGAAATAAAAGCAATATGCGAGAAAATAAAACATTTCGACACAGCAAATCAGAGCACTGTAAAAGTTCTACACACACAAATAAAAACTAAGGAAATGAGCAAGAAAAAAGCTGCCCCGAAAAATATGTGGAGAAATGTACGGTAAAAAGAGGAAGCGGACAGCTGAAAGATAACTGCAATCGCTCACATTAAATAACGGTTATGCGTACACGTGCCGGGCGTTTGTCCACGCCCACTCCACCCACACCGCCCCCTCTGTCCATTAACAGCTGCACAACACACACACACAGGTGTCGGCTCAGCTGTTCGGCTGCAGATACAAACAAATATTTGTTACCCAGGCCAAGACTTTAGCCCGGGCACGAAGTTCCACTCAAGCATGCAGCCTACTTTTAGGCTCGACGAGAGAGAGAGAGAGCGTAAGTTACTCTCTCGACTCAATACACAAGCCTTTAGGCTCGACGAAAGAGAGCGAGAGAGAGAGAGAACGCAAGTAAGTTACTCTCTCAACTCAACACACAACTGAGCCATGCAGCAATCTGCCTTTAGGCTCGACGAAAGAGAGCGAGAGAGAGAGACCGTTACTCTCTGCAGAGCATGCGGCCTACGCGAGACCTTGAACTCGAATTTTTTTTGTGTTCTGCTTCTTATTTGTTTTGTATTACGCTCTCGCTTTCGCTGTGTGTTATGTAACGACGCTGGGGCATTTAGGCTGTGCAAATGGCATGGAAAATGAGCGCACAACTTTCGCTTTCAGCAGTCAACGACACTGAGAGAGCGAGAGCGCGAATGAGCGGAAGAGAGCGAGATAGAGAGAGAGAGAGTGCGAACTTTTGTAATACAGACAAAAACGGCAAAAAATGTGCGACGCAATATTTGTTAGGCAGTAGCAAAACATATGATTGCATTATTGTTGTTGAGACGTCACAATCAAAATCATTGGCTTTGTAATATAACGGGAATCGGTAGGGGGCGTTGTAACGGTAAAATTGATAAGTTTATTGACCTCGCTCAAGTAATTAGTCACAACAGTTGGCTGCTTAGCGCATCTGCATTTGCATATTTGACCCACAACCAAATTGTGCTAAATGTATTTATAGAGAGAAAGCAAACAGGCGCCTAAAAATATGCTAAGGCACCAAATATTTGTCGCGTTCAACGCGAATTGAGCAATAAAGTTGGGAGCGTGGGAGTTGCTGTTGTTATTAGTACGTTTTTGTTTGCGCAGCAGCTTTAAAAATATTTACGAAAACAATATATAAATGTTTGGGGGCTAGAATTGCGTAACAAAGATGGCAAAAAGGCCGCCCATGGCGCTCGAAACAGGTACAAGCCAACATGGCGCCCGAGGGGGGACACACATACACACTCACAGTGACTTCCTTACTTGCTCGTTTCCTGGCCAGGAAAAAGCCGCCTCAATGCCCACAATTTGAATTTGACTTTAACACACACTTGTCGTGCTACTTTTGTACCTTTTGCTTAAATTCGGAGTTCAGTTCGCTTTTGCTTTTAAGTGTCAATTACATTCGACGTTTATTCAAATATGCGTTGCCAGGACTTTTTGACAGTTCCAGGCATATATATATATATATATATATATATATATATATAGCTAAACACGTGCGTGATATGGCCCGTTGTCCTTCTGCTTGCCGTGTGCGTGTGAAAGAGTCCTCAAGTTGTGATTTTGTGTGGATTTATCGGGGTTTATTGTGCGTAACACAAGGCCTTGCTGCAGATATGTTAATAATGTTCCGCCCAACTTGGGACTTAAGCCAAAGCTGAGGCATAAACTTTGAAGCAGCAACAACAACAATAGCAACAACTCTTAAAGAGCCTACCAATCAAATTATGAATTTACACAGCCTCCTGTATATTTCTAGCCTCAAGTTATGCAATTTACATGTCTTTTAATATCGCATTTTAAGTATTGTAGCAGCAGAAATTTGCACAATGCTCAAGCGTATTTATTTCGCATTACAAACAGCGCATCAAATTTTGCACAATTTTTACAACATACACGAACATAAAAGCATCTTTTTCATGTGCAACACGCTTTATGAGCGCACAAACACAATAAACCCAGGATCCCTGCGCTATCAGCGTCAGCAACAAGGACAATCAAAATGCAATTTCCCTACATATAGGGCACATCATATTTCAGGATGATATATATGTATGCTGGTCACATTTCAAAGAGATCTGACTGATTTCTGTCTACTTTTCCTACTCCTCGTTGTTATTCACATATAATCAAAATGCAAACAAGCTGTTTTCGCTCAGCTGCTCCTCCACAGCACGCCGTCTATGAATTTGTCATTTACGTTTGACTGCTAAACGAATTACGCGGCGCCCCCAAACTCGAAAGAGAAATACACGCATTACGCATACGCACCGCTGGCTGTCGACTGTTTGCTGTCACAACTTGATCAAAATAGAATCAGCTGCGTCTGTGATAAGCAAACATTTAAGTACATACATAAACACTCGAACCACAGGCGACATTGTCGCCTAAAAGGCTACTATATTATGAATACAGCAACTGACGCACTCAGCTGAGCTGCGAGTGTGCGTGAGTCGTGATTCGTGAGCGTGCTCAACTCGTGAGCACGCGTGAGTGATGTTAGAGAAATTTTAAAAAATATACGCCTAGATATTCGGGTTAATTAGTAATAAAAACAACAAACATACATATATTATTTAAAACTCATCAGAGTTCATCAGTAGAATAATTCCGCTTAATTTCCTTCATCACACACAAATTGAATTGCATAAATAATTATATAAATTATTAATTACTAATGTCAAGAGACGAAATTCACATAAATTCATTTACATAGATTTTATGTACCGCATCTAACTCATCTCTAATTCAGGTTACGTACGGCCTCAATCAAACAATGGGCGGCACAAAACACGTGGCACAAATGAAATTCCAACAGGAGGCACAAACTTTTCGAGGCACGAACTGTGCGTGCAACACAGAAGAGCACCAAGCGAGTGTGAGTGAGAAGGAAGACATAAAAGCGCCTGCCCCAAAGTTAGTCGAAGGCTCACACGTGTGTTAAATGTTGCTGCCTACTGCTGCTGGTAAATAAACCAAAATGGCAGCCATGGGCAGTATTTATATATGTATATAATATATATACGTATACTTGATGTACAAACATAAATGTGAGTTTGTGAAAGAGTTGTTAATTAAGCTGACGTCAGTAGTGTTGATGAAAGCAAGTTTTGTTAGCTCCAACCGGAAGCCCACAAACACTTCCTGTCGTCTTGTAGCTAATCGAAGTTGAAGCACTTGTGCATTTGCATATGTACATAATAAATTGGTCAGCTATGCTCAAGAAAGTTAGACAAATAACGTTATTCACTTGGCATTTAGAATGATAACAATTGCACAATACGCATACGCCATGTGGGCAGAGAGAGAGAAAGTTTGAGTTATGGCTAGAAAGCGAGTGGTGATTATATTGATAAATTTGTCAGTTTGCTCAGTGAGTTTATCTAATGTTAGCTTTAGTATTTTAACCTACAAATAAAACATTGAATCATAATAAATCTATTTTTGTGCTCTATCAACGTTTTTTCTTATCTTTATTATGTGTGCATTTATGATAAGCAATAATGATAATATCGTGTTAAAATCTGTAACATTAGCTATGATTTTGCTAATAGCTAAACATATTTGTAGACAAATTGTGTGAAATTTGGTATTTATACGATTTAAGATCGATTCGTTATATATGTTATTGGGCAACCCTCGCATATTTAGTTGTATGTTATGCTGCGCTGACTACGTGACTTGATAAGCCTATTAAGGGGCATTTGTTGTGCAACCAACTAGTTGGTAAATCCCAAAACATCAGCTACTCAGTCGTCTTATGGGGGTAATTGTATGAACATAAATCTTAAGTCCAGCGCGTATTTCAGCTTATTGCGCTGATCCCAGGCATTTGGCATTTGGCATTTAGCAAATTAAAGAGAGAGAGGAAGGCAGAGAGCAACCAGGAAATAAAAACCTGCCTAAAATGTCAGTGTACATGTGTAAAATATCGATTGATTTGTGTGGGAGAGGAAGAAAAAGCAATTAAGGTCAATGCTGTCGTCCTTTGATGGCTCGTAACTACCTCAACTTTTTCAATTTGCTGTTGTCCAGCCCACGTTAAAGTTATCGCTTGGAAGGAATCGAAATTAGCCGGGGTAGGAGAGCAAGTCTGGGGGCGGCATAGCAAACGTTCTCAATGCCACAGGCGATAAAAATTCAAATTGCGCAAACAAAAATCAGCCCCGAAAAGAAAGAAAGCCCGAAAATAGAAAAGGAAACAAACTTTTACTTTTAGAGAGAGTATTGTGCAATGAAGGACGAAGCAAGAATAAAAGGGCTAAAACAACCTTAAACTTGCCCAACTTGACCAGTAATGGAGCTGATTGAATTTCAGCTCAGCAGGTTGCTTGAAATATTTGCCTGGTTCTTTTTTTCTTCTTTTGTTTCATATACATATATTTTGTGGTCCTGTGGAAAAGGTTCGAATGCTGCTTAATTAACAAAATTGATGTCTCCTAAGCTGGCAGCGTCTTTAAATTAATTAAATGGCTGCTTGGCGCTGGATTTCGAGCGACAATAAAAAGCCACGTTTATTGCCTGAAATTATGCAACGATTTTTGTGTGTTGGTTTCTCTGCTTTAATTTATTGTTTTAATTTTTAGTCGCATAGCACAGCAGCCACAAAATTGCCGCCTGCTGTTGGCTGCAAAAACCGAAGGCTTAACAAACTTTCAGCAAAGTGTTAAGAACTCGTGTAAATTCCATTAATGCTCAAAAAAAAAGATAGAAGAAGATGAAAAGTTAACCCGGGCAACAAATTCCCAACTCTTTAACACACTACATAAATCAACAGCGACAACAACAACAACAGCAACAATAACAACAGCAATTAAAAGCAGCTCTCGAGTTGCCTAAAATTATGCAACACGCGCTGGCAAAATGCAAATTTTCCATCCTTACTAAACTAATCAATGTTAATTAGCTCGCCTGACAATTATCTCAGTCTTTTATGCACTGTTTTCTTCAAGCAAAAAACAAAAGCTATTTAAACTAATTTAATCAAATTTGCAATTTTATAAACATAATTATTGTGTATCAAAATTTTAATTTTTGTAAACACAAAAAAATTTTTAAAAAAAACATTTTCTGGGTTTTCTTAATGGAAAATTATTTTACATCAAATTGAAAAAAATTTAAAAAAAAAAAAAGAGAATGTATTCTTTTTCTTACATAACTTTAAAGAAAAGTATATTATAAGAATGTAGATAATTTGAATTTTGTTTATTTACTCATGTCTTTACTATTTACAGCGTATCACGCAGTCGAGCAACGCTCGCAAGTTCTCTCATCAAGTGCAAATGTTGCGCTTGTTATTTTCTAATTAAATTCGTTGCAAAGATCAACAAGGAAACTCGTTTGGGATTATCCCACGGTAATTACAACTGCGACATATATATCAGCCATAAATAGCTAGAAACAAGCCAGAATTTGTCCAGTCACGCCAAAACGGCCTTGACGCCTTGCCAAAACTCATTAGCCAAGAAATTTGGCTCATTAGCAGCCAGGTAGGCAGGTAAAAGTAATAATATTGCCATATATTTCAAACATAAATGAACAATGCTTAATTTGTATTACATCGAACACAAATTCGTACCCAAAACAGATCTAATTCCTTACCATTTAACCCGTCTAACCCAAGTAAAAGCACAAAAACGTGAAGCAAAATCAAATAGAAGCAATTGCTTTGTCAACGTTTTGCATTTTTTGGCAAGGCAACAGAGAATTTTCTGTTTTCTGTTTGTTGTCTCTTTCTCTGCTGCTGCTTGTGTAATTTTATTTTTCAATTAAGCAAACAAAACAGCAATTACAATAATAATAACAACAGAGCGACAACAATAAACAAGCGCAGAACAAAAGCTACCAATAAAATTTATTATCATCCAAATGCACACGAGCGTAAATTATTTGAAATAAAGTTGTTCTCAACTTTGGCAAAAAGGGCGAAATACAATTTACTAAAAACGGGTTTTCATATTTGATTTACTTTTCTTTTTAGCTGACAAGAAATAAGTTACAGAGTTGCTAAGCTTAACTAAATCAGCAATACATTTGATAATTATTTTTATATTTATCCATTTTCTTTTAAATATTCATAATGAGATATTTGAAGAATGATATTCTTTTAGACACATTAGCTTATTACATTTAGACACAAGTATTTTCAAATGTGACACATCTATTTTTAGTGTCTGCTAAAATTTTAACCCTAAACTGATCCCATCACAAAACCAATCGCTTTTCACTAAATTATTTTAAATATACCATAAGAAATTTGAAAATAGTGTAGGGTATGCCTGAACAAATATTTAACATAAATTAGCAAGGCGCTCTCTTTAGATTAAGTCAGACTAAAATGCAATATGCTGTTGCTAATGATGACAAATTAATGATTTCAATGAAACAGCCGAAATAAAAACAAAAACCAAAACTGACAAACGATGACGGCATTTTTTCTTCTATAGCGTAATCCAGGGGGAAGGGGACAAACAAAACCCGAACAACCTCAACTGATAGGGCAATTAAAAGCACATTTTCATTTTTTTCGGCTGGCACAAAACAAAAAAAATATGTGAAACACGAGAACCGGAAATCGGGCAAACAAAAACAATGCACAAATATTTGCTCATTAACGCTTAATTTAAGAGAAATAAAATAATTTTTAATTGGATACTTACGCGTTAGCTGAAAGGAATAGAAATGAAAGGGTATAGGGTTTTTTGGGAATTTAATGAATTCGATAAACAGCCAAAAACTAAATCGATACATCGACTTTTAGTTGTTTTCAGGCACTATCGAATAAAAAATTGACATTCTGCTTTAAGCAGGCGTGTCTATAAGGATATATAATGTATTTTTTCGATGGGTGCGAGAGGGTTACTCGTTAAAAGGTCTCGACACGTACAGCGCATAAACAATTTCCATAATGCACGCACAAATTAACAGATACTACGAAATTCTTTTTATATTATTCATAAATGTGTGTGCGGCATGTTGAGAAGGAATATTAAAATAAGCATTTAGTTAAGGGCAGTATACATAAATATGTATAAAGGATGCGTGTAGCTGGAACTTGGGAATAACAGTTAGCAGCCTGAAAGCAGACGAATGTTCATTTTGTGTTTCGATTATTGAGTATACGCAACGTTGCCAGGCGCATTTTCAATCAATTGGCGGAAATTGTAGGCAGATCCAAACGGGCGACAATATTTGTGGCAATAATATGAAAAGATGGACGACTAAAGCATACCCTGTGTTTAAGTCAAAAGTACAGAATATTTAATGAATTTTTTTTGGTTTTTTTAAAAAAAATTAAAAAGTATATATATAAAATATATATTTAACTACAAATCATGTTCATAGTTTCATTATACCCCATCAAATAAATGTTGACAGGGTAGCAGCAAGACAGATTAGCAAATCAAATCAAATCAATTGTGACGACTGCGGTCTGCCGCTGACTGACACAATTATTTGAGCATTTTACATGAAAAACGAAGAAGGCGGAAAATTCTAGGGAAATTTGTGTGCCCATTCCGTTTGCAGTTCAATGAAGCGATTGTGAATGATGTGGGTGTGCGAATATTGTGGGAGGAGAGGGTCTGGCATATTAAAAAGTCGTGAGTTTAAATATTCTCAACGGGAAATTAAATACGCTTGATTAAGAATAAATTGCGGCCGCAAATAACCGTCTTCAGCGGCATTTTATAATTAAAAGATAACAGAAAATGTAATGAGCAAATATTTGGCATTGTTTGCTGCCAGCTTCCACCCAGAGCTCAATTTCAGACTCATTAATAGATATATACTATATTCTATATATAGGTTAGTGAAAACTGTCAAACGAGTCGACTCACCTGATCACATAGTTGACGCAGACAACGCTTTGCGGCTTCAGCTTATCGTAGACAATCGTCGCCTGAGTCACGATCCAACAGAATCCGCCGTATTTGCCCAGAAAACGATAGCGACACGTCTCGCCTTGTCCCTTGCTCAGCACTGAAAGTACAGTATAGAATTGATTCGATTCGATTATTCGATTATTGTGGCCATCAAAATGTTGCGAGTGTAAGCCAAGCCAAGCCAAGTAAACAAATCGAATTACAAAACCAATTGTGGCCAACACCAACAACAGCAATAATAGAAAACAACTTGAAATTTTATTTGCGGTCTAAGTTTGTTATTATTGTATTATTGTATTTAATAAATTCGCTTTGTGTTTGTTTGGGCTGTAACTGCCAGGGATGGCTTTAAATTTAAGAAAATTAATATAAGCTTCATTTGAATATAGATTTAATGAATAGCAACCAAGTGATAATGGATTGGTAATGAGATTGTAGCAAAAAAGCTTATGATTGTAAGTGTTTATTATAAACATGTAATAGGGAGTAATAATCTCTTAGCAGCAGTAAAAGCAAACATTTTTCTATGTTCCAAATTAACATACATTAAAAGTATATCGCTAAGTCACTGTAAAACATTAGATTCAGATTCCGGATCTAAAAACTCAAATATTTATTACATGTGTATGCTATTCGAGATGATAGATACCAAATTTTGTGCCTCTAGCTCTTATAACTTACAAGTTATGGTTGGAAATCGAAATCTATCGATAACTTTTGAACGGAATGAGCTATTGAAAAACGAAACAAACTTGATCTTACCAGGGACTAAGAGAACTTGCATACCAAATATTCGGTCTCTAGCTCTTATAGTCTCTGATATTCGCGTGTTACACAGACAGACAGAAAGACATATATGGCTCAAGAGTATTCATACTTTATATGTTCGGAGATGCTTTCCTTTTGCCTTTTACACACTTCTGCACAACTGCATTATACTCTTTTACCCATTTCGAATACGTACAGGGTATAAAAACCAGCCCTGGCTTTGGTTTTTCGCTGGCGAGTTTCAAATGACGTTTACCAAAAGCGTTCGAGCATAAAAATTAACTAATAGCTAGGCCACAAATGCGGCTCGATGGATTTCACTGATTTAATTCGCAACTGCTACTAAGTAGCTTTTATTATTATTGTACTGAAGTGATTTGAAGCCAGCATAAGCTGGAAAACAACGCTGAATTTAATTAAAAACCGAGCAAAAATTAAATCATATAAATAAAGCTTTATATGCATGAGTATTTATGTCGATGTGAGAAGGACACTTTTGGCAGTAAGCTCAATAAAAATGTAATGCGTTGCCAGGGCAGGACATTAAAACGCACGTGTCCTGATACTGATTCTAATGAAAATTCATAAGCTGTTGGGGAGACAGGAACATAGAAGCTGCCGTTTGTATACAGCGATTGAAATTCATGGCAATGAAAATTTATGCGTTTTCTTAGCCAAGTTTCAATGGGCGATGGGCACTGGGCAGCTTGGGTAATTGCCGTAGGCTAATTACGGACGCAGGTGTACGCAAATAAGGACATAGCACTAAGTACATCCTTATAACCGAAATAGCTGTGCATTAAAATACATTTCAGCTATGCTGAAATTGAATTCGCAATGCGTTACCCAAAAAACATAAACCAAGCAAAAGCCACAAATCCCAATGAAACATGAGCGAGAAGCGAAAAGCGAGAAGCAGCGAGCAGTCGCTGGCTTTTTGCCATCATTATGGCATTTAGATCTCGTATATAGTGTATATAGAGCGAGATATATATATATATATATATGAGTGTATTTATCTCAGTCTCGCATTCACTCAGTCATTCATTCAGTTAATTTGAAATCAGCAGCAGAAAATTAGTTTTTCTTTTGTGGTGGCACAGCGCTTACGGCTTAGTGGCCTCGTGTTAATTTCAGTCGAGAAGCGCACAGTGGAACGAACGCGACAAGCAGCTGAACAAACAAATATTACATATAATAATAATGTAATATAATAATAGTAGTACATTTAATTGGGAAAGATTGGCCAATAGATTGAATAGAAAATATATTTTGAGTTGAAAATAATATAAGGAACTCTTCATGTTTGATGTTATTATAAATTTGATGAAGTATATTTTAAAAGTAAGTATCAAATCCTTACAAAAGCTGATAATCAGCGATTAAAACAGGTTAAATATTTCTTATAGAAACGCGACTGATGAAGTGTTGTTTTTTCTTTTCTTCATATATTTCGAATTTCAGTTCAGTTCAGATTAAAAGAACCCCTCAAAGTTATGGAAGTTTAAAGTCTGGGAAGGATAACAATAACAATTTGACAATATTTTGGTCAATATGTTTTATATACAATTACAATAAGGATTTTGAGAGATTACATGCAAAAACAGATTGTGAAAATAAATGAAAAATAGTCAAAATCGATTAGACATAATTTTAATAAATTTCAACAAATAATATTTTATATTTTTATAATATGTACCTTATATAATTAATAATAAATGAAATATTTCACAGAATTTTAATAAATTTCAACATATAATAAGTCATATTTTTAATATACTTTATAAAGATTTGGTTTTGGCTTCACTGTGCGCAGACTTTACACAACGATAGCGTGTAATTATGTCGGCTCATTAATAAGGCAACATCGAAGAGGCTTGTTAGTGTATTCGTGCCACATGTGCAGGTTATATGCCAGACTGCAGCAGCTACAGAGGATTAAAATGCGCCCGACGCGCGCAAAAGTATGCAACAGAAAATCGTGTGCAGCATGTGCAACATTCCAAGCACGCAGAGGCAGAGGCAGAGGCAGAGTCAGAGCTGGAGTTGGAGTCAGAGTTAGAGCCCAGAAAGAGAGAGAGCTCAGACGATTTGCCAGTGTTTATGGAATTAGCAAAGTGCAGCTGCTGCTGCTGTTGCTGTTTGCTGTTGCCATGAACTTGATTTGCCCTTAGTGAAGGACTTTTTCCTGCTTTTAGCCAGTGGCTGCTGCCTGCTGCTGGCTGCCATAGAACTTTCAAGGCAAAATATTAAAATATCTGCGCGCACACAGCGACAAAAGATCATTTATCTAGCATTCCAACGATGGCAGCAGTCAGTGAATTTATGAACACGCACAAGCAAGCAGCAGCGGCGAATGCAGCAGGAGCTGGCAGACACAGACACAGGACATACGATTCAGGACTCAGACAGAGACAACGAGCAGCCATTTGTACAAATAAGCAAACAGAACTGAAGTTCAGTTCATTGCGGCATTGAGATTGAGATGAATGCAAGGCAAACATTCAAACCGCATTCAAGGTTATGTATCAAAGTTGAACAAATATAAATAGCTAAAGCGCAGGTTGCACACAGGATGCAGTCAGACATGCTCGAGTACACGACTAAATCCTTGAAGCAACATAATACTAAATCATCGTCAACACACATGCTGACCAGAAGCCAGCAACAGCAGCAGCAGCAACAACAACAACTGACAATGGCAGTTAGCTCAGGCGCTAGTTTGCTTTCATTTGATTGCCTCGCCTGTGTGTGTGTGTGTATCTATGTGTGTATCTGTGTGTGTATCTTGTGTCCATTTCAGTGTCTGCGCTAGCTGGACTTTTACTGCTGGCCAGGGCCAAGACGTTGGCCAAATCGCATTGGCACAAGTGGATAAGGAAATAAATGTTTGGCTTGTGCGCCAGGATGTGCGCATAAATCAAGGATTTGTTTGCGGATTGTTTGGTCAAAACCCCAAACTCCCTGCCAAAGGTACTCGGACACTGGCCAACTTGAAGCTACATTGACCTTTTGCGTTGCTTTTTCGATTTTATTTTATTTTTACACGTGGCGTATGCGTAATCTTTTTTAATTGAATTAAGCCGTGACATAAGCGCCACGCAACTGCTTTAAAGCTGCGTACATGTGTGTGTGTGTGTGTGTGTGTGTGTGTGTGTGCGTGTGTATTTCAAGCAATTTATGCAAATTGCCACACGCTGCAGAGCAACTGAATTGCAGCTTATTGAAAAGCATCTTCAGCGCTTGTCAACGTTCTCGTCCTCGTCCTCATTCTCGTCCTTGTGCCTGTCGCTGTCGTCCTTCATAGCCGGCAGTGAAGCGTTAAATTGCATTCGCTACCTTTGTTGTTGGCCAGCCACAAAGACCAAGGAGGAGGACCAAGCCGTGCAAATCCGTATAGCTCAACGAGTGGCAAACGACATGAAAGGGTTTCTGCCCATAATGTCAACTTACGAACTCGCATTTCGCATTTGGCCGTTGGCAAATCGCAGACTCTGGCACAAAATGTGGCTGCGAGCGAACAAAGCCCAATAAGCGGCTATAAATCAACATGTGTATTGAGAATACACAACAGCTTCTTAATGTTCATAAATTGAGCAATGGATCAAGCTTTTGGTTGTCGTTGTCTGTTACACAGTATATAAAAACATATGTATGTCTGTCATTTTTCATCAGTTCTTAAATTTTGATTTTAAATGTTTGATGTTAGATAGTTTGTAAGGTATTTTGATATGTGATATTTAGTGAAATAATATATATTTTAACATTTAGCATAATTATTATACACGTTTTACCATTTTTGGTTTCAATTGTGTACAAAAATGATATTAGTTTGACAAAACTATCGATAGTAACAATATAGATTGATTGGTTTGAAACATATCGATAGTTGTGTACCTTATTTGATGTAACATTCATTCATTATCTTAAATATTGTACCTGTTTTACTCATTTCGTTTCAATTGTGTACAAAAATCTAGTAGATCGTCAAAACTATCGTTCGAAGCAATATATAAATCGATTGATGTTCAACATATCGATAGTACTAAACCTTTTTAATGTAAATAATAAAAAAATACATGCTTTACATATATCATTATTAAAGCACTCCTTTTACTTATTTCGTTTGTATTGGTAAAAAAAAATCTATTAGTTCGACAAAAAATCGATAGTAGCAATGTATATCGATTGTTTTTTTAACATGTTCATAGTTTTGTACCCTATTTAATGTAGAGCATTAAAAAACCATTCTAGGTATATAGTAATTTTGCTAAAAATTATAATTTATTTAATTAAATTCACAATTTCAAAACTAAAACAAATCCACAAAGATGCTTTCCCTTTTCTTACTCGTTATTATTCCCTTTGAACTTTTAACCTTCTTTTCATATACCACACAACTTTTCACATATGCCATAAAAACCTCTAAAAATAAGTTAGTGCTTTGCCTCAAGTTAGCAAATTCGTGAGCCGTAAATAATTTAAAGTTATGCATCTAATCAAACCTTAACTTTAATACCGTATTCATTTATATCATGTCGAAAATTGCATATTGAATTTTACACCTCGAGCGTAATAAAAAACTGCGTATTTCTATTTGAGCTCGTTGGCTTGCCTTCTATGTGTTGTCACTTTAGATCGAGCCATAAAATTTGCTGCCCAAGCCAGCCATCATCCGGACTAACAACTTCTGCGGTGGCCTGGGTGGCATATTTTATGACCCTGAGAGAGAGAGAGAGAGAGAAGCGGAAATGCAAAGAGGCAAAATTAATGGCAGTGAAGCAGCGCAGCGGGTGCCCATTGACAGAAAGTGTGGTTGCCGGCTCCAAACTCTGGAGGATTGGGGCTTAGGCTACGCATGTTTGTGGTCTACTTTATGGCGGCGGAGACTGACTGACCGACAAAAACTAACAAGTAGATATGCTTGTAAGCCGGAGACCGCCTATTGGGTGGGATGGGATGGCCAAAGTCGAAAAGTTCAGTCCTGTGGCGAAGCCATTAAAAACTACTCAAAACATCAGCTGGAAGGCGATAAAAGCCACATAAATAGATGGAAGCTGTAGCTGTAGTTGCAGCTAACCACAAAATATAGCAAATTTGTTTAATTTGAGCAACAACATTGCCAGCAGAGACAACATCAGTTTCACACCATGCGGAAAATTGTCTATAAGTCAGAATTAAGCATTCCGCTCACTGAAAGAGAGCGGGAAAGCGCGAAAGCGAAAAGAAAAACAAGGAAGAAAGTTAATTGAAAACAAAAGTCAACGAATTTGCATATTTATTTGACTTTTTTCCAACATTGCGCGACATGCCACAGTCAATATTTATTTATTCGCGAGGCAAATTTAAATGATTTAAAAAAACAATCGAAACAGCAATAAATTTTAAATGCAAAGTAAGACAGCAAGCAAATGCCCTATAAAATAATAATAAAATTTGATGCAATTTTTACTACAATTAATCCAAAGAAAGATTTTTGATTGTAAAAAAAATTTACGTTGCGTTTCTGTCACAAAAATTAAATTTATTTAAAAAAAAAATTGGGAAAATAATATATTTGTAATATGAATCACAATTAATAAGAAAAGTTAAAATAATTGAGTATTTAAAGCAGCACCCTTTTCTATATATACTTTTGTGATAATTAAGAGCTGAGAATGCAGCAACTTTTTTCTGCTCAGCTCTCAAGATTCAAAGATAGCCGCCTCTTCAGTTGCGCACTAATTAAAATTTAAACAAAAAACAAATGCGGGGTGATTGAAAACTTTTGCCAGCGTCTGCTGAAATCAGCAACTTAATCATTTTGGGCTACCCCGCTCCCAAAAAACTAAGCCAAATAGCCGCAATGCTGGCAGCGAGTATTTAAATTTCATTACATTCATTCATTGCCAGCCCCCAGCCCCACCTGGCTACCCCCACCTACCTGGCTACCCCCACCAGCACCACCACCCCCTCATTAATTCGGTTTGTCGGCGACACTCGGCGCAGCACCTGTCTAAAATTATAGGTGTAGGTGTAGTCGATTGTGTTCTATCTCCTCCAGCTGCACCCACAATTTTAATTAACTCAATTTGAGCGTGAAAAGACATCATCAGAGAGAGAGAGAAAAACAGAAGACTCCATGGAAACAAAACGAGCTTAAGCACATACTTTAAGCAATATGCTTAACAACTTTCTGTAATGTTCAAATTCAAAAGTTTAACATCAATTGTTAACTTTTTAACAAGTGCAATTAGCCAATACCAATTCTAGAAGTTATATATAATAAATTCCCAAATCAACACTGCCTTGAGTGACAATAAGTTGTACATAATCTGCAGATCAAATTGGTTTCGTATTTATCTCAGCTTTATAAGACATTTACATTTATAAGCTTGCTGCATAATAAAAAGTTTGTATACGTTCTAAATTTACTAGTAATCGAATATTAAATACAAAAGGTACTTGTTTGGTATTATTCGCCAAGTTTTTGTAAAAAGCTAGATGTATAATGTATGTTATGTTATACTTAACAGATTTCCCATTCACCATTCTTCTAGCTTTCTGTTAACCCAGCTATGTTAAGTCAACTTCTTACTTTTACTTGTTTGATATTATATAAAAACTTTTTGTATAAAGGTAGATGTATAAAGTATGTTATACTGTATGTTATCAGATTTCCCATTCACCATTGTAAATAATGAACTTTTACTATTCTGTATATGTTAACTAGCTTGAATCTTTTTCTTCATACTTTACAGACTTTTGATAACAGGCTGCAATAGAAGTTCTGTTAACGCAGCCATGTTAAGTCAGCATCTTAAACAGTCTGTTAATTTACATACTTTTTGTATTCTGAATACAAAATATAAATACTATACACTTAATGCCATTTAAACTGAAAGTTAAATTGATCACTTGACATATTTCCAATAGATGCGTTTTTATTATGCCCAATACAGCCATGTGTAGCAGCATTTACGGCAGCTGTGTTTTATAGAGAGTCAGGCCATCGCTCTTGTTTCCTACATGGGCCGTCAATCAGCGCGGAAATGTAAAGTTTCGGCACGTAGCGCCCTCCATGTCCCCCACCCATTCACCGTTAGTCACGCTTGCAGTAGTCACTGCCAGTCACTCTCTCTCTCTCTCTCTCTCTCCCTCTCTCTCACTCTCCTGGGCGCCAGGCAAACAATTAAGTGTTGATGTTTGGTCATTTTTTGTTTCTGTTCTGTTCTCTTCGCCTCACCAGCTGCAACTTTATTAAGCAAAATTTAATGGCACCCCGACCCATCCTGCCTCTATTCCGCATCCGGTGCTGCCGTTTTTCATTAGCGGCGCCAACTGACTTGCAACAATTGTTGCAAAGCCAAAAAAAAAACAAAATAAAACAGCGCGCAAAGTTTCACTGCAATATTCTCTGGTGTTTTTCTTCTTTTTTGCTGCTTCATGTTGTACAATTAGTTTGGATCGGTCGTGTTCTTGTCCTGTTCCTGTTGTAGCCTGGCTGGATGTTTATTTGTCCATTTGCCAAACGTCTAATTGGACTTGCTAAAGATTTCTACAGAGATTTGCTGCTTGTTTTTCTTTTTTTCTGCTTTTGCTGGCCAATAATTCATTCACTGGTGGCTGAAGCTTTTGCCTCACATACAAAAAAAATCTCTCACTTGCCTCGATTTATTAATTTTCAATCGTCCTTTTGGCTAACACGCAAACGCTGACCTAAAGTCTTACTCATAACTCAAATATGTATTTATATATTGACTTAATAGTGGCCAGCTGTGTTTTAGTCTTTGTCGTCTGCCCTAATATTGATTTTCAGACGGAAATAGTTGTTAATTACGCAAAAGATCAAATCAAGGCAGTGTAATATATAGAAAGCGCTAACATAGAAGCAATTATCGAACAACTCAATCAGGTTCATCAGAACGAATGCACTAAATAAATATTGAATGAAAGGAATGATTGAAGCTCGATATCAATTGATTCATAAGACATGTGAGTACTTAGGATACAAATTCTATAAAAATAAAAAATATTAATAGTACTTTTAAGTTGAGAAAAAATAGAATTTGTATACAAATTTGTATCGTAGGAATATTAATTCGGATTTATTCATTTTTAAAATATTAAATAAAAAGGACATACAAAAAGCTATAAGGCTTATAAACTTTTAGTATCGAAATCGTCAAATATTTATTTAAATTTCCAAAAATATAAAATGGTTCGACTAGTCAAAGTTTAAAGCAAGTGAACAACTTAAAATTGGAATCGCCACAAACAAACAATTCTATAATTTATGCATTGAAAACTTTTTCGTATAAATAGAAATAAAAAAGGAAATGCCTGCAGATTGCCATTTCAGTAAGCCATATACTATATACATAAGTATATATATATATAAAACGCCACTTTTGTGATGAGAATAATGGGCAGCTGGAAAGCCAAAAAGTATGCAATACTTGTCGGCACTCGAGCCAAAGTGCTGAGGCACATAAAAAACGCAGAACAGAGCGAAGCAGAGCACAAAATTTTATGATGCGTCTAAATGCGTTCAATGCAAAAGTGTTGCTTAAATGTCAATCTATCTGTCTGACTGTCAATTTCAGCAATTGAAGGCAGCAGCTAGGACAGCAGCGAGGATAGCAGCGAGGACAACGTCAGCGTCTAAATGCGTTGAAGGAAAATTTCATTTGCAGATATCGTGCTGTCATTTAATAAACGAAATGTGAGCGGTTGCGCCACACAGACAAATGCAGCGATGCAGTAACAGATACTGGCAACACTTTTCACACACACATAGATATATGCCAGTCATGTTAGGAAACGCGACAGACAGAACCAGAAACAGAGTCAGAGTCAGAGCCAGAGCCAGAGTTAGTGCCACAGTCGGTGGCAAAGCCATTGTGGCAGCCACCACAGCGGGACATCGCGTAGGTGAATGCACCCATTGTGTAACTAAACCATAGCGAGACAGCTCAGTTGGGTAAGTGTGTGTGCCAGTGTGTGTGCGAGTGTGTGTGTGTGTGTGTGTAAATCCCGCTCGTCGCACACTAAATGCCAATTTCAGAAAATGACGCGGAAAAACCGGAGTAAAAAAACGAAACGCAACGCAGCTGACACGCAACATGTGAAGCAGAAGCAGAAGAGCAGCCAGCCAGCCAAAGCAGGGCAGAGTCCAGGCACCTAGACAGGCCATCAGCTCCAGGCGGCTTTCTTTCTGGCCAGAAGAAGAAGAAGAAGCAGAAGAGGAGCAAGAGCAAGAGCAAGAAAAGCCAGCGAAAAGTAATTGACAATGACAGAGCGCGGACAGCGCCAAAATCAACAATTTAAAACGATTTTCATGTAAGCACATTAACGACCACCAAAAAAAAATACTAAAGCAAATAAACAAAACAGTATGAGGCAATAAATTTGGTGAGTACATGACTAAAAGATACCCTGTAGACAAGACTCAGTTGCAATAATATTCAATAAAATGCATGTATCGAAAATTCAAAAAATATTGTTAAAAACTGGGGTTAGAAATGGTTTTTTTTCTCATATTTATCAAAAATTAGAAATATATACAAATATATAAAAAAAACAAGTGGGGAAGGATTATCTTCGGCGTGCCGAAGATTTTATACTCTTTTCGAACCTATAGGCAATTTTCACTCTGCCAACTGCACCACTGAAATTTCGTAAGCTGTACAAAATCGTTTTGTCGCGTAACATTTTTTTTTTTGTTCTAAATTTATTTAATTTATTGCCAGTTGTATAACATCTATAAGATATAGTGATCCGATCCGGCCGGCTCCAACCAATGTGATGTTTCTTTGAATAATAAGTATCTATGCAAAGTTGTATCGCGATAGCTTTAAAAACATGGGATATATGGCCAAAACCGACTTCGAGTTGTATGACAGCTATAAGATATAGTGATCCGATCCAGCCGGCTCCAACCAATGTGATGTCTCTTTGAATAATAAGTATCAGTGCAAAGTTTCATCGCGATAGATTCAAAAACATGGGATATATGGCTAAAACCGACTTCGAGTTGTATGGCAGCTATAAGATATAGTGGTCCGATCCGGCCGGCTCCGACCAATGTGCTGTCCCCTGAATAATAAGTGTATGTGCAAAGTTTTATCGCGATAGCTCAAAAACTGAGGGACTAGTTTGCATACATACAGACAGACAGACAGACAGACAGACAGACAGACAGACAGACAGACAGACAGACAGACAGACAGACGGACATGGCTAGATCAATTTGTATTGTCATTCTAAGCATACTGGCAGTAACTTTTGGGGGTCTCCGACGCTTCCTTCTATGCGTTACAAACTTCAGGACAAACTTAATATACTATTTTCTTCGAAAAGAGTATAATAAAAAAATGCATTTAAAAAAATTCACTAATCAACTAGTAAAATTTGTTGACTCCAGCTATTATTACAGACAATTAAATATAAATTTGTATTCAACTCATTTACACCATTTTATTATGCCCTTCCTATAACAATTGTTTGCATATACAGGGTATGAAAACCAACAAAATGCAAACCACACACAAAGATGAGCCGAAGGCATTGAGGAAATTGATATTGATGGAAAAATATCCAAAATAATATTTTGTCATCATTTGCCAGCACAACGCTGCGTATGCGCAAAAAAAACAACAACAGCTCAACAGCTCATTAAAGCAATCAAACTTTTGACAAAAGAAGGAAAGGAGGTGTCGCAAATATTTAGACAGTTTACACGACTTGTTTAACGCCGCAGGATCAAAGCCACAAACAGCTTTTGATTGATTGAGCAGCAGCCGAAGCCGAAGCAGAATCCAAAACCGAAAAGGGACAAGGAGTCAAAAGGCTTTTTGTTAAACAAATTGTGGGCGAAAAGGTTCTCAGTGTTGCCGTTTGGCTCAGCAGATTTAGCAGTTTTTTGTGTGTGCGTTGATTGTAAAGGGACTGCCAAGCATTCTGTGTGTGCGAGTCGAGTCAATTAGGTGTTGATAGGGGGGCAAAGAAGATGTGAGAGAAAAAACTGTTGCATAGTTTAAGGCTCATCGTTTTTGACAGCATTTCTCGCTTAGTTGTCGCCTGCTCCTCCTTTTTATATGCTTGCCCACATTTATTCGTTTTTGTCTGGCAAACCCAATACACACAAGCCACAAGCCAAATAAATGCACAAAAAAAAAGAAATGTAACGAATAAAGAAAATCTCCGCCCGGCAGCCAAAAACATAAAACTTTGCACATTCATTGGCAATTTTTTTTTGCTTTCTTTTTCGTTTGTTCTTTAGTCGACAATTTTCAGTTTGTATGTGTGTGTGTGTGTGTATGTGTGAAAAGTGTACGCTTTTTTAATTTAATGAAAATTTTCCACTTCGCCGATTGACATTTTGTGTCTTTTGCCGCTATCTCCAACCCACTAGCCCCACCTCCAGCCCCACCCGCTTTAACTGCTTTAGTTTTGGCGCTGCTTGCGGTGCAAAATGTGCAAAGTTGAGCCACACTGAGATCTGCACGCCGTGGGGATTGCAAATAAACACACAAATTTACTTTACTTCGCTGTCGTCTTAAATGCCGCCCGCCAGCGACGGCAAAAAGTCATTCCACACTCTGCGGCTTCTGCTGCGGCTGCGGCTCGCTGACTTCGGCGGCTATCAGCCCTGCACAGTGGTTCCACAACCACATAGACAGTGAGCCAAACTCTAACTGTATATTTAAGATTAGGTGTATCTATAATATAAGCATATATGGTAATAGTAAAAAAAACAACAAAATATTTTTTCGAAAAAAAAAGTCAAACACAAGTACTTTTTCAAAAGTTGATAAACTTAGATGTAGAATATATGTAGAGTAAAAACCATGAACAAAGTTGTCTGTCTTGAAATTTGGTTCAGAATTATCAAAGTTATGTGAGTTTTTTGAGCATTTCTAGCAATTTCAGAAGCACTTACAATTTATGTTTTAAGAGACGAAACTCTGTTATAATAGACGTTATATTTTGTATAAGAATGTTACCACTGTGCGCAGCTATTGTCACAACTTTGGGCATTGCCTTTGTTTGGCTGCAAGTTTTTGGCGTGTAATCAAATGCATATTTGCATGCAGCAATACACCCCAGGAATCACACCTCTCCTCTTTGAACTCCCACTCCCACGCCCATGCCACAAAAACACTTTGCCTTTTGTATAATTTTCTGCAAGACTTGCGAAAAACTTGCAAAACGGCAAACTTTCAAACTGGCAGCTCGGAGAAGTATGCAAAGACGCTGATAGCACAAGGGACAAATCTGACAGCAGCAACGTTTAGGAGAGGTGTCCCTATATCCTTGCAGTCGTGTGTTCTATATATATATATATATATATATATCTATATACATATCTATCCATCGTTGAGCGGCCATTGAACGCTGCCCGGCAATAAAGTCAATTAGCCAGCGTTGCCAGCGACTGCCATAAAAGCGCACAAGAATCGAAATTAACTTAACCAAATCACATTAAGGGGTGTCTTATAAGGTTTTGGGGCTGCAAACAATGCATGCAATGCACGCACATTAAATGTTATTAACGCATTTAGAGCCGCAACGCTTTTGTCTTACAGTTCAATTCAATGGCTATTTAATTTTAAATGCCAAGGATGGGGGTTGCGGGTTGGGGGCTGCTGCCACATTTGTTAGTAGTCAGAATGCAATTGTGACGTGACAATTGCAGCCAGCACGTAGAAGCTGAACAACTCAAAGGCAGCCGCCTTAAAGCATAACAAGTATGAATGTTGTATTTGGGAGTGCACGACTAGGAGTTACCCTCAACCCCATTCATAGTTGTATACAAACATAAAAGGGCATACCTTCAAAAATGCGTATTTCGCACTTTTGGAGGGGCGGTAACCAAAAAGTCAAGCTATTTGAGATTATACACACCAAATTTGGTGCCTCTATCTCTTATAACTTTCAAGTTATGGCAAAAACACGCTTGTCTGAAATCGAAATTTATCGATAACTTTTGAACGGGAAGAGTTATCGATAAAATGCAAAAACTTAATCTGACCAGGGACTATGAGAACTTACATACCAAATATGAAGTCTCTAGCTCTTATAGTCTCTGATATTCGCGTGCTCTACAGACAGACAGACGGACAGACAAGGCTATATCGACTCGGCTGTGGATACTTCTCAATATTTCAAATACTTTATGGTGTCGGAGATGCTTCCTTATGCATGTTACACACTGTTGCACATCTACATTATGCCCTTTTTAACTAAATTTAATGGGTTCAGGGTATAGAAAAAGCCAAAGTGCAAAGGCCGACAGTTGAGTTGGGTGGGCTACAAGGGAGTACTGTTGTAGGTGGCGGGGAGCTGTACGAGTTTAGGGTTTTTGCCATTTACATTCATCATCATAAGTCACTGCCCGCACAAATAGATGCAACTAAACGAAACGAAATGAAATGAAATATTTGCGCTGGGGGCAGCGGGCCAAGGATTAAGCAGCGACTGCAGCACAGCAAATAGAGCTGTAAAGGTAAAGCCAAGAGCACCAACAAGAACAAAAACAACAAGCTTTAGGGAATTGCCAACAACAAGATTTTTCACTTGGCAACTGCAGCGAGCTGTTCTTGCAGCTGTTTGTTTTTTATGAACTTAATGAAATAAACAACAACGTTTTGGTGGATGCAACCGAAAAGTGCTGCATAAGTCAAAAGGTGGGGGCTGCCATTAACATTTGCCCCACGTACCATGCAGCACAACACAAATGCCAGCAAAATTGCCGGCATATTTAATAAACACGGGCAGCAACAAACAAAACAAAACTGAAGGCGAATGCTTCTCCGCTGGCATTTCAACTCCAGGCCCTTTGGGACTAATCCCCCCCACATAAATCAACAGGTTGAAACAGATAAGACGCGCTCTTTGTGCTAGTCCTTGTGCCAAAGAACGCCGAGTGGCAGACGTAAATTCATTAACATTAGCCAAATTACTTTGCTCAGAACATTTGCAAATTACATAAATTACAACTGTTCCGACAAGCTATACCAAAATTCCAGGCAACTATGAGAAATGCACAAATATTTCAGCTTTGGTAATCCTTGGGGAACCACAAAATATCCTAGTCATATCCAGGTAAAGTAATATTGAAAACATTTTGTTGTTCTATTCATTAAAAGCAAAAACCAAAAGCTGCAAACAGAATTGTAATTGAAAGAAAATGATTTAACAATTCTTTATTTAAGTTTAAAATCTATATTTAAGTTAAGTTTAATATGCCTCATACGTAAATATTTTCACTCATCTTTAAATATGACTCAAAATCGTATAAAAAATTCATGCATTTTACAACACTTCAAATATTCAGCAAATCAACTCAACGCAAGGAAAAAAGCGAAAAACTGTTGATAAAATATTTGATTAAAATAAATCGTTGCTTTTTATCGAATCGCAGCAGACAATGTCTTTATTTTTAGATTTACGACTGTCGAAACTGATTGACCGCATAAGACAGACAGACAGACAGACGGAACTATTTGAGTTTGCCCGAAATTGAAGCTGACAGTTTAGTGGCACAAATCTTATTGGACAGCTGCATGGCTGTCATCTTGAATCCAGCAGAGAGCTGGGACTGTCCATCATTTTTGGTTAACGATTGACTGGACAAATGGTGTCAAAAAGGAACTGACTGCAGTTGCCATAAAAAAGGTGGCCATAAACGGAAACCGTTGATGGATGGCATTAGCCTTGAACTTGTGCCTGATCCGCTTGCTGCACTCACTCAGCTGGAATGTAATTTATTTGCAAGAACTCCCACAGGAACTCAGCTGAAACTTTAAGCCGCATTTCCGCTCATGCAATTTTAATTTGTCACGACGGCAACTTGGCTGAAATTAACTGGTAAATTTTACAATCCACACGAGCGAACGCCCGGCAAGGATTAGAACTGGCGACGTCATCATCATCAGCAGCAGGAGCAGCAGCCAAGTCAGACAGCAACGTCGAGCCACTCGAATTGGACCATTAGTTTTGACGGCATTAGTTGGCGCTTTTCATGGCGCAGACAGCCAGGCGAAATAAATAAAAGACGAGCAACGGGGCCAGAACCTAAGGGCGGCTCGGTCTCGGTCTGGACTACTCCGTCGTCTCCTCTCGTCTCGATCCCTCGCTCCCAAATTATGCATGTAATAAAAACGCGGCAAGGCAAAGGCAACGCAAAAGGCAACTGCAACAGCCCGCCCACAAATGCACTGCCACGCCCACTCCTCGCACCGAAATTTTAAGTGCATTAACATAAACTGGCGGCCAAAACACCACCCACAACCCAACCCAATCCCTGCTTCCTCTTTCTCTGCATCTCCATCTCTCTCCTAGTCAGCAGCAGCCAGCAAAATATAAATAAAGCTTGTGGGCGTTTGCTGCATGCCACAAATCGGGGCACCGGGGGTAGGGGCAGAAAAGCTGATGAGTGCAACGACTTGAGAGCGTCAGCAGCATCGACATCAAAACTAAAGATGTGCTCGTGTGCGTGAGTATTATTAGTAAATAATTTACACATTCTGACAGTGAGTAGCTTGAAAAACTACATTTATTATTATACATATCAATATGCAAAATAAAAATGGGTAAAATGTGTAGCATGAAGTTTATAAAAGTCTGTAACAAGCTTAAGATAGCATCTCCGAACAGAGAAAGTAAAAATATTCCTGTTCAGTATCAACAGCCGAGTCTGTCTGTCCGTCTGTCACATGAATATCAAAGACTATAAGAGCTAGAGACCTTATATTTGGTATGTAAGTTCTCGTAGTCCCTGGTCAGATCAAGTTTGTTCTTTTTATCGATAGCTTGTCCAGTTCAAAAGTTATCGACAAATTTTGATTTCAGACCAGTGTTTTTTTTATCATAGCTTGTAAGTTATAAGAGCTAAAGGCATCAAATTAGGTATGTATAATCTCGAATAGTTTACACATGTAAACAATATTTGACTTTATGGATATCGCAATGTAAGGACTGGATTCAGTGTATCTCCTAGTCGGGTACTCCCATCTAGAACACTTGTTCGACTACCTGGTAAGGAAGACTTTCAGCTAAAAGCAGGATGAGAAAACGAATCTTGTATCGATAAATCTGTGATCGTTAAACTTATGCTCAATTTTAAAGATTAGTTTCATAACAAACATTTACAACTATCAATAAAATCAGGAAAAATAATCCTAGTCACTGATTTGTAAGGCAAGTTAATAATCACGTTTATATTTGAAATAAACTCTGTCAAACGATTATTATTAATCGTGTTAAAAGATGCCAGTCACGCTGCCAGCTCAAATCGACACATTCGACAGGAAGCGTTTTGCCCGCACAGACACAGACATGACGGCACAGGAAGCGCGTCTAGGTGGGTGTCTATGTGTGTGTAGGTGTATGTGTATGGTGTGTGTGTGTGTGTGTATGTGGTTGTGTGTGTGAAAGGCATTAACAGACTCGTAAACTGGCAAGTTGCTTGTTATGTTGATTACACAACGAAATGCGCGCGAGCTACCAAAAATAAAGTTAAGACTCAAAAGTTGCACTTGAAAATGCGGCAAGGGGAAGTGGGAGCATGGGGCATGTGGCATGTGGTTGGGGCAAGCGTTAACAACTGCCCCCGAGAAATTTAAAGCTGCCTGCGCATAGGCACGCCCCCCCGAAAAGTATGCAACACTTGGCGCGTACGTGTCTGTCAAAAGTGCTAAAAAATAAACACATGCGAATACGAATACAAAAAGTAGCCAAACCAAAATAAACAAATAGAAATAAGATACAGCAGAAGCAGCAGCAGCAGCAACTGTCATTTTGACCCCTCCTAGCAGTAGCAGTAGCAGTAGGAAGTTTTGCTGCCGAGCTGCAAGAGTTGAAAGTTGAATGCCTGGCAAATGCCGCGGCAATGCACCCGCAGCAGCAGCAGCAGCATCAGCAGCAGCAGCAGCATCTTTCCCGTTTCCCTTTTGAGGAAAAATGCATTTGTGACAGTCAAGTCCCTTATCCGGCAAAAGTTTTCCTCACGCAACAGTCGATCTGTTTGGCAAATCTGCCAGCGCCACTTTTTCGGTATTGTTTTTCGCTGCGAAATTTATTACAACATTTGCCACGCGCTGCTTTTATCTCTGGGCGGTTTTATTTATCTGGCACGTTAAATTTACTTTTGCACACACACAGAGTCCTTTTCCTTTTGCTCCGTTTTCATAATTTTTCGCCTCGAGGCCAAATTGTCGTCTTTATTTGCAGCATGGAAATGCTTGTGCACAAATTTCGCAGTTTTCTTCTCGCTTTTTTGCGCATTTCCATTTGAATGCACATCAGCAGCAGCAGCAGCAGCAGCAGCAGCTTTGGCTAAACGTGGAAAACGTTTTGAGATTTCCAATTGCTCTCGCCCGCATGACATTTGCGCATTTTCCGCACATTTTGTATTTTATTGAACTGTTTGTCAGATGCTGCTGCTGCTGCTGCTTTAAGCTAAGAGAGAAAAAAAACTGCGTACTGCGCTCTGCGTACCCTTATGTGATATCAAAAGCATGGCAAACTGTTATGAAAATCAAATGGAAATAAAAATGGACAGCGCTCATAAACAATAATATGGCAATATGGTGAGAGAGTGAGCGCTTTCAAGTAACATAACTAAAAACAAGTATAAAGTGCGGGGGTGTGCACAGCTGCTTAGAGCCAAGAGCACACAAGCTGGCTAGCTGGCTAACTGGCAGGCAACTTAATAAAAACAAAAATGTATGAAATACTTTTACGACTTTCGAAGACATTTTTACAGCTTGCTGGCAACTTGGCTAACGATATGCGATATGCACGAGCCGGAGCAGCAGCTAAAGGAGCTGCATTCCTAAGCAATGCAGACCACTGAGGTCCAGTCCCGAGTCCGAGTCGGAGTCCAAGCTTGAATGCATGTCGCATCATAAAACCGAAAGTCATTTCGCACAGAACGTGTCTGCTGCTGCCGCCTTTGCCGCCAAGAAGCCAAAGTCATTGCAGCCAATAATAATTCCAATTGTAGTGCAGTGACAATTTCCTTCTTCTTTGGGGTACAATGTACCAACAATGGTCAGCAGAAGCAGCCGGAGCAGCTCTTTTATTGCCCAGCGTTGGCATTTTAAGTGCAGCGACGTCCCAAAAACATTATTTGGTCAATGTAGACGACATGACGCGACCATTAAACGCAACAAATAAGCAAACAATGGTGGCAAACGGCAAACTTGCCCAACTTCAGCAAGGAAGAAATTAGTAAAGTGCTTAAGCATAGGTCCCTTTCAGTCTGATGAGTAAAGCAGCCGCTTCTTGGAAGAATTCGTCCATCTCAACGGCTAAGTAGCTGAAGGAGTTGGAGGAATTAGAACTATAAACTGCTTGCTGCACTGCTTTAACTCTTATTGTACTAATGAGTCAATGGCAACAATCGATAACACTTGTTATAATTTCAAGTAACCATCTCAAGAGCTAAATAGCTGAACAGTTAGAGGCGCTAGTTTGGAAACCGCTTGCTGCACTGCTTTAACTCTTATTGTACTAATGAGTCAATGGCAACAATCGATAACACTTGTTGTAATGCTTAAAACGCGCTTAGAGGATTTGTAAACAATTTTATAGCTCTTAAGAAGTTGTTGTAAACTTCATTTGTGTTTACTATCTACAATGCTTCGATTTATCATTTCAAGTATCAATCTCAAGGACTGAAGTTTGGAAAAACTGCTTGCTGCACTGCTTTAGCTATTTGTACTAATAAGTCAATGGGAACAATTGATAAGAATCGTTGCAAATGAGTCGATAACAATGATGCAATGCCTACAGTTCTCTAAGAGGATTTATAAACTATTTTATAGACCGTATAAAAGTTCTTGTAAACCTAATTTGTGTTTACCTTCTACAATGTTTCCATTTCCTAATTAAAGTATATCAAGTATGTTTATCAAATAGTTATAAGGCTTATGTATTTACTACTATTCCGTTTTCGTCTCAATTTCACACAAATATTTATAGCATACTTTTAGGATTATTTAAAATTATTACAAATTAGTTCATGGAATTGATAGTAAATAAACTACTATAAATCTGATAAGCTCTAACAATTGCATTTCCTGCATATTGAAACCTTATCTTAAGCAAAAAGATTTGTGTTTAATGCCATTTGTAAGTTTCAATACATTGTCACAATCGATTTAGTTTTCAAGGATTATTTCAAAGTGCTAGTCAAACAAACTTTAAGCAATTTAACAAAGTAAACAAAAAACTATGCGTCCAATATCGCATTCATCTTTTTACACCTTTAGTTTACACAGCGATTTAATAAATGACACGTTGAATAAATGATAGACACTTCTATGCAATTAATATTATCATCAAAATATAATATGAACGAAAAATTAGCTAACAATTTTCTAGTTGCGGCATTTAAAATTGTTTATGTTAAGTAACTGTAATTATTAATAATTATAAGTTACAATATGAATAACAATTCAAATGCAAGCACTATATACTATATATTTTAAGATTATAGAACTAGAAGATTGCATCGAATTTTCCAACAGAATAATGAACAATGAATAATGAGTACAAGTGAAACGTACTTGATAAATATTCCATTATAAAAAGTGTTCAATCGGAAAATTAGCATATAAAATACGACACTTATTGATTGCAATTAGCTTCTCTTCTTGTTCAATTCAGTTATGTGAATAGTTTATAATTAGGCAAACTGATGGGATTTGTTTATTGCATTCTAACTATCTATCAAGTGGCATGTTCAATTAATTAGCATCAATATAATATTTTGTAAATTAATAAAGCCAATTTGATGAGAATGAAATCACGAAAAAAAGAGCAGCGCAACTTTTGGGCGCTCAGGCAGAAACCGCCTAGAGACAGCCAAGCTGCCAGAACAATTTATTTATTTAGTTTTGCAAAAGCTAATTACCAACTAAAGTGAAATTAAAGCAAAGCCCGGGCATCCAGGCAGCAGGCAGCAGGCAGCAGTCACCAGCCACCGACAATGGACTTTATAACCATTCCACTGCGCACAAAGGACACGCAGCGAAGCTTGGGCCAACGGTGTGCTACAACTAATTAAATGCAATAAGCCAGCCGGCAACTAGTGGACGTGGCTGGCTGCTGCAGGACACGCCGGGACACGCCGGGCGTGACAGGAAGTGATGGACGAAAAAAAAAAAGGCGAGTGACAACTTTGTTTTGATGTGCAAGGACATTAACAGGACTCCAAGTCCGCCCTTTCGCTTATGCTACGCGGCGCAAACTAACGACGAGAACGCGTTTTAATTTGTACATTAAAGTAATTAGTTTAACATTAGTTAGCTGCAGTTAGTTTTAATGAACAAGCGGGCGAATTTCCCTAGTCGAGCACTTACCGCTCTTGAAGGTGGCCATCAGACGCTCCGAGTCGGCGCCATGCTGGCAATCGAACAGCGATGTCTCCAGCAGATCGCTGGGCAAATAGCCAAGCAGACTGAGCATTCTAGAAAACAGAATACAATATGAGCAACTATATTAATCAGATGCAATATCTTAAAGCTCACTTGTCGTCCACATAGGTGAACTTCATGTCCAGGCTGTGCTTGGTCAGAAAGGTGCTGGTGCCCAGCGGTATCTCAATGTTCGATGGATGCGGTATGGGTCTGCCAATGGCAATCAGAGCGCGTTCGCCTTTGCTGTTCACCCTCAAGTGTCCGGTTATGTGTATAACCTGCAGGCAGTAAAAGCACATATTAGCCGCATAACAATAAAAGGATTACATTCGCGCACTCACCTTGTATGAGGCACTCTTGATGTTGATGCTGCGACCACGACTGGTTAAAGTGCACTTCATGCGCACGAACAGATCGCGATGATGCGTGCTGACCCCGGACTCCTGGAGCTGTTCGTCCTTGATCTTGTCGGCAATGCCAGTGCGTTTGAGATTAAGCGCCTCCTTGATCTCAGCATGATCGCACTGATGCGCATAGTCCCAGATCTGCTGACCCAGTGTATCAATCTGTAGAAGCATAGTGATTAATAATTTGAATTACCTTTTTCTATTCATGCTGAAACTATTCCGAATCATTTCTTTATATTGATCTCTTATTATTCGTACTACAAACAATAACTTTTAAAGATCACTGGCTACTAACATTTTCGCCTTAGATAGATGGATAGATAGCCTTGGATATCACAACATCCATACTATTTGTAAAAGAATATAAAAAAAAGCAATGGAAATACCTTTCAAGCATCTAAAACTAACATAACTTTGTCAAAACTGATCACATTTTCGATCCCGTTTTGATCATAATTTGGCATTTATCCTAATTCAGCATTTAATTTTTAAGCAATTTCGAATTTTCGATTTTCTATAATAACACAAGACAAGATAAGTCCTAGATAGTATACAAAAATGCCTTTCAAACATATAAAACTCCAAAAACTTGGTCAAAACTGATAAAATTTTCGATCCCGAGGCAGTTTTGAACATGGTTTGCCATCTATAACAATTCTACATTTAAACCCGAAGCATTTTCTATGGAAACCAAGCCAAGATAAGGCTATGAAATGATTCTGAATCTTCAACCAAGAGATGTATACTCTTAACGCACCGTTGTAATCCCCAGATAGTCAATAATGTTCTCCGATACGTAGGTGATGTCGCCCTCAATGGACAGCACCAGCAAGAAACCATCCATGGTCTGTTTGAGCAATGTGCTTGCCTCGGCATAGTTCAACCAATCCTCGACATCATTTTCAACCTTGGGCTTGACCAGAGCGGCTCCTTCGTTGCCTGGCGACGGCTCCATGAGCATACGTATCTTGGGCACTGCAAATGAATATATAGTTGATGAATATGATAGTGAGAATATGCTAATTGAACTTACCAAATTGCAGCATCTCACGTATCTTTAGATGGGCAATTGTAATGCGCATCACCGACGCCTTGTCCAGCTGATTGACTTCGTCCGGCTTGACTGGCAACGCCATCGACAGTTCCATAAAGATCTCTGTCTCCTTGGAGCGACGGCAACGGGCCGCATCACGTGACTTTTCCTTGCGCTTTTCATTGTTCCTGCAAAAAGAAAAAGCATAATATTATCTGCATCAGTAAGCGTGTATATTGAAAGTTGCTAAACTAGATCGGAACACCAGATCACGTAGACCAGCACTCTTGACGTCGTTTTCCAATGCGTTCGCAAATTTGCATTGCACTCAGGGACAGTCAGGGGAAAACTGGAAAAGGGGAACTGGAAAAGCAAGTGGCACAGAAATGCGTACATTTCAATTGTTGCGATTTGTTGCGTTTTTATTTGATTTGATTCAATTGACGCGAGCTGCGCACAATTTTTCAATTGAGCGAAACATTCGCAATGCTATTCGCTGGCAAGGCGAAGGTGTCAAAGTTCACGGCAGCTGCGAATATTTCCATAGTATATATGAATTTCGATTAGCAATCGCATCGTGTGGGAATGAAGAAATTTAGTGGAAATTTTTACTCTATAACACATAGCGAAGTTAAGTGAGAACGTTAAAGAAAACTGGCTGATTGAGATTGACTCAAACTATGCCTCAAATACGTCAAGTATACTTAGAATGAAAAAACAAATTGATCTAGCCATTTCCGTCTGTCTGTCTGTCTGTATGTATGGTATCTAGTCCCTCAGTTTTTGAACTATCGCGATGAAACTTTTGCACAGAGATTTATTATTCAAAGGGACAGCACATTTGTCGCAACCGGTCGGATTGGAACACTATATCTTATAGCTTTCATACAAATGGTTCATCATCATCATCATCCCAGCGCCTTAACTTTGTTTTAACCAAACCGTTTACAAATTTTAACATAGTTGTTCTTTTAAAATCAAATCGCCATCTCACATTTGCATATTCACACACATATCTAGTATTTAATTGGAATAAAAAGTACCATTAAAATACTATACAGCAACCTCGTTCACGTAATATTTTCATGGACTTCAAAGTGGTTTACTGTCCTCTGTGACACGTATTTGGAACCTTTCACTTTTAGCCAAAACATGCGTGTTTTAGACGACTTCAAAAGTCGAGTGGCAACGCTTAGTGGCTTAAGATAGCCAGAGCCTGCTGACATGGCACTAAGTAATTAGATAATAATGAAACAAAGCCTTGGCACCATTCCAGCTGCGACAAAACAGCAAACGATCGGACACAAAAAAAGGAACACATAAAACCAATTTGTAATGAAAGCATTCGATTTTTAGCACATCTTTAAGAGGAATTAGCAAGTCGAAAGTTTCAACAAGAACAATGAACCGGTTCAGGTTCATCAATGGAATGAGTCAGCTCAAAGTGGGATTAAACATAAGAAGTTAAGCTAAATAGAATGTGCCAACAAGTTTGTTATAGTGCCTCAACCGAAAACTACGCAAACAAATTCAAATTCAAATCAATTTCTTATCAATTAGTAGACACAAAAATTCACATGACAAATCGCAAATATATATATGCGTATATAATATACACAAAATATATATATATATAGTTTAAAGAGTGCACTGACCTCTTCGTGTTGCCAAATTTCGATTGTGACAAGTTCTGGCAGAAATATATATGTATATATAGAAATCATACTTTAATCCCAATAGATTTAGTTAGCTGCAGTTGCCAAGAAAAACTCGTGAGCTGTCGCAAACTAAATCAGTGAAATAATTATAAATCTCATAATTAATATACGAAATAGGGTCGCCAAAATAAAACGACTTTAATGATTATATAAAGACGATGCGACGACTGCGGCACGTAGCAAAAATGCCAAACGAAATATTCGCAGAAATGTAAGCAAACTTTTGTGAAATTCACAAGCAAATCAAATTATAAGAAAATAAAAAATCAACAGCTCAAATTAATTATCGCGTCTAGCGTAGACAAAGAGCAAAAACTAAGCTGACAAATAGATAACAAATCAAATTATTTGTAAATAGCCAAGCTAAAACGTTTAGTTGGCAACAAGCGGCAGGTGCCCCTTAAAACCTCTCCACCCTCACTTTTTCTCAGAGCTTTACATGTCACCATATCAAAGTGACAGACAGTTGGAGCAACAAAGTAAAACATAGTCACCGCATTACGTATACGACCTGTGTGTGTGTGCAGACAATTTGACAGACACAAACAGTTTGTAATTCGTTTGCCTTCAAATTGCAATTGGCAACAAATCTAGTATGTTTAAAAACGATATTTATAGGATATTTAGCAAACAAATGATAATGTGTGTTTGTGCAGATAACAATTTGATTTTTGTGGAATAGAGGTGATTTCTTTATAAGCAACTACTGAATTACCTATTATTCTCTTCATAGTAGAAGACAAAATATATTCCAAAATTTGTAGTCACTAAATTAAATTTATTAATGAACGTAAACAAATATACTGCATGGTTATATAAACAACAAAGCTCTCATCCACCTGTTATGATATGTTTATACTCTTTTCGAAGAAAATAGTATATTAAGTTTGTGCTGAAGTTTGTAACGCATAGAAGGAAGCGTCGGAGACCCCCAAAAGTTACTGCCAGTATGCTTAGAATGACAATACAAATTGATCTAGCCATGTCCGTCTGTCTGTCTGTATGTATGCAAACTAGTCCCTCAGTTTTGAGCTATCGCGATAAAACTTTGCACAGACACTTATTATTCCAGGGGACAGCACATTGGTCGGAGCCGGTCGGATCGGACCACTATATCTTATAGCTGCCATACAGCTCGATGTCGGTTTTGGCCATATATCCCATGTTTTTTTAATCTATCGCGATGAAACTTTGCACAGATACTTATTATTCAAAGAGACATCACATTGGTTGGAGCCGGCCGGATCGGATCACTATATCTTATAGCTGCTATACAACTGGCAATAAATTAAATATTTCTAAAACAAAAAAAAAAAATGTTACGCGACAAAACGATTTTATACAGCTTATGAAATTTCAGTATAAAATCTTCGGCACGCCGAAGATAATCCTTCCCCACTTGTTTTAACTTTTATTTGTAAATATTCCCACTGCACTGTTCTCACTTTATTCTTCTTTTCTTATTTGCTTAGCATTTTTTGAAGATTTGCACAAAATTAAATGCGATCATTCGCAATGCACATAAATGTATTTATAAACAGCAGTTTCAATATATATCGTATCGTTTCACTATATCTGAGTACCCCTTCCCATTGTCGCCTTCTAAGTAGCAAACAACTTTGTTGGCATGCTAATAGCCTGCTTAAACGACTCGAAGTCAAAAGTATTGCTTTTAAATATTCACAAAAGCGCTTGCAGTTTTTTTCTCTCTCTCCTTTAGTTGTTATTGCTTTCTATTGTTGTTTTGAACATTTCCGGCTGCAAAATGAATGTAATCTGAATAATATGAGTAGCTCAAGCTATATAACGCAAGATATTGCACTCGCACAGCTTCTAACAAAACTGAACCTTTTAATTATACATAGAACTCAATAGCTGTTATATGAGTTACAACTATTCAAAAGCTGTTAAACACGCATTTTAACAAAATATTTTAAGTGTAGCGGAAAATAACATTTAACGTGCATTTAAAGTTCAATTACTTATGAATTACTTATATAATTGCTCATTTAAGAGTAATTGTGCTTGCAAAAACGAGTTATCTAGAGAAAAATATTAGAAATTAACTAAACTGTAGCTTTTATGATCTAAAATACATTTAATAATGTCACATAAGTAAAATTCCTAACAACAATAATCTGAATACAATTAAAATTTCAAAAATCAAAAAAATGTGTTAAGCTAAAGAGAAAGCAGAAAAAATACTTATAAACTTAGGAAGCATATAGCTAACCAAATTGGTAGCCAACAAATAATTGTGACGCTAATGCTAAGTAATTGCAAAAATATGTATCTATTTTTTTAAGGGTTTTCGGATATGCAATAGATAAGCAAATATTATGGCTAAACGTGCGGCTCGTTTGCGTTTTGCCAAATGTAAACAGAATCTGACTGAGGCACGCGCAAACGAGACACACACACACACACACACACACAAGCACACACACAAGCACACACACTCGCACACACGCTTACACACACACTCACAAGTGTTCGCACGCCGCTGGCATTTAAATTGAGTTCTGTTTGGGAATCTGCGTCAATGGGAAGACGCAATTACTCAAAATTATACAGTCAAAAAACAGTTCCATATGCAAAAGACAAAAACGCGGCTCATTTTGGTTTTGGGCTATTGATATATAACATATATAGCCAATCTGTTGTCAAAACTCCCGTTTACAGCCCACTTTCCCCATTAATAGGACCATAAACTGCTTGCTCTGTTTTATGGTCGACCATAATTCTTATCATTAAGCGATAATAATGCTGTGATTTACATTTTAGCAAGATAATTAATTAGGCTACAGGCCCTGCAAAATTGTCCTATGAAAAAACCTTTAAAAAAAACCACATAAAATATATATTTAAATATTGATTGTGCGACCTTTTCTAGGAATAGATTAGAATAAGTAAATTGATAACAAATGATAACATTTACGTGATTTTACATTTAATAAATCCAATTAGAAGTTTGAAATAATCTGCTTTGAAATGCCGCAGATTACAATATAATAATATTGGAAGTATATAATACTTAAAGAATAATAAGATTATTCCAAAATGTAAACATTCTAATGAGTTAATAAGTGATTTTCTTTAAAATATCTGAAAAAGAGTTTACATTTTCTTCAACTTTGTTTATAGTTGATAATTGGAGATAAAATAACTGAAAAATACTTAACATTTTCTAAATACATTTTAATTTCTCAATCAACTTTGTTTATAGTTGATAATTGGAGATAAAAAACATGAAAAATATTTCACATTTTCTAAATGCATTTGAACTTTTTTGTCAACTTTGTTTATAATTGATAATTGTAGAGATCGAGGTGATCGAGGAATCAAATGCTTAGCGATAAATTGATAATGCCAGCAAACTTCAACTGATACAGGGTATGCATACGTATATAAGTACAAGCAAACATAAATAAGCGCATATACATATGTCTAATGTATAATAATAGTACAGTGGGTGCGATAAGATGGTTACTTAGTGTGTTGTGCGTGATAAGCGAGCATTGTGGCGCTGACTCTTTTCGCCATAAAGGCACGACAGACAGTGCAGGGAAAGTGGGGCTGGGGGACTCTTATAATACAAGTGGCGCGCATGTAAATCGCTCGAATTTCACATGTTGAACAAATTCGGGCACTCACATAAAGTCCTCGATATCCACAAACTGTGTAAACTGACAAGCCTCAGGCTGACTGGGGGCATAGCCAAAGCAGCGATCGTAGGCCCAGTTCTGATTGCCCCGACAAGGCGTGGCCAGATTGAGTATACGCAAGTCTGGACGCACATAGCTAGGCTGTGGGTTATAGCCCGGCGGGAACTGGCAAAAGTCCGACGACTGCCGCTGATACGGATGATATCGCGATATATCATTGTTGTAGGCCTGTTGAGGCGCTGGCATATTATAGAAGCTGCCATTATTGAAATTGGCTGCTGGCTCATTGATTGGCATGCAGCCATAGATTAAACCATTCGGTTGTTGTTCTTGTTGTGGCTTAAGATCCGTTTCATAGAACACGGCATCGTCGCCATAGAAATCGTTTTCATTGCAATTAAAGTCACAGTTCTCCCATGAGTTATACATTATGCGTTTTCAAATGGCTTTAGCCATTACACACACACACACGCACTTTTTTTTCGAAAATGTTTTATTATTATTTGTTGCGAATAGAACCGTTTAGTATGAACATTTAAAATGAACAGAAAATTCCAATAGCACCAAATTCATATTTATAGGCTGCGTAGCCAAATCGCAAAAGCTGTTATCAAAGACACACACACTCGCACACCTGTAAGCCCCATGAAAACCCTAAACAACAAAGCCGCAATTGGTTAGAGCGAAATGCTTTCAATGAACTTCAGCAAGTGTGGGAATGAAATCGCTGTACTATACATCAGACATTAACATCAGCTATCAGTTGCTATCAGTACAAGCGAAAAGAGAGCTGCTGCCTGCCTGCCACTGCTGATAAGATAAGAGCCAAAACAACTTCAGTTCAGTTGCAGCCAGGTTTTAGATTCCGGCAAATTATTCATGTGTGAACTGACCAGATAAGACAGATAGATGAGTGCGCCAAAACAAAAAACAACCACACATAAATTAACTTTCCTGCTTTGGTAATTAACATTGCATACTCTAGAGCGCATTTACCGTTATCTCTCCCTCTCACTCACTCTTTGGATCGAGCTTATCTGTGAAGGACTCTCTGCGTCTGTCTAATATTTGCCTATTTGCATACGCAGCACACAAATGAGTCAGAAACTGCAGTAGTTTTTCATGTCAAATAAATAAATCAATCCCAACTAAACCGCTTACAAATCTGGAAAAAAAAAACCCGTTAGCTGCTAGACTAGACTAGACAAGCCACTAACTTGGCCAGCTAGACAGCAATCTTGGCCGTGTTTTTATGCCAACTAGAACTCCACGTTTCTGATAACATCATGCAACATAATAATGTCAAATATTTACATTGTTTTTTGGCAAACAGGGACAGAAAGTGAAATGAGATAAGCGACAGAGGGAAAACCAACAGCGACGATTAAGTAACTCGCCTTTTAATGTGATTCACTGCGCTACCTGATTGCTGAAAGCTGAATGGTCGAGAACATTAATAAACACGAGCGCATTAAATAATCTGCCAGTACTTCAAGACTCAATGAATAGCAAAGATGTACAAGATATGAAAATATCCGAATAACCAATTCGTTATCTATTTTAAGCATTAGCTCACTCAAATTTCTCAGTCGATAAATGTTTGTTCCGAAACTATTTTCCCACCATAGTAATCGTTAATGGAATCACCTTGAATTTAAAAAAAACAAGTGGGGAAGGATTATCTTCGGCGCGCCGAAGATTTTATACTCTTTTCGAACCTATAGGCAATTTTCTGAAACTGAAATTTCATAAGCTGTACAAAATCGTTTTGTAGCGTAACATTTTTTTTTTTTTGTTCTAAGAATATTTAATTTATTGCCAGTTGTATAGCAGCTATTAGATATATATATATATACATACAGACAGACAGACAGACATGGCTAGATCAATTTGTATTCTCATTCTAAGCATACTGGCAGTAACTTTTGGGGTCTCCGACGCTTCCTTCTATGCGTTACAAACTTCAGCACAAACTTAAAATACTATTTTCTTCGAAAAGAGTATAAAAATGTTTAAAGCTAAAAAAATATTTATACTTTCTTAAAAAAAATGTTGATTAAATTAAATAATTTTTTTTAACTACTTTTTTTACTATTATTAAAACGCTGCAGATATTCTTTAAGTAAATAATTCAAATTTCACAATACATCGAAATGAGATCACATAAAAATCTGTAGAGAGGTTTCATATGTAAATTATATAAGCAAAACTCATACTTTATTTTTTGACAGGTGTTCCATTTACATTGCATTACAGCAACAAATCAACAGGACAACAGAAACAAGTTCAATTTTGCAAGCGAACGGCGAATTTTGCGCAACAGACAAAGAATTATGAGCAATTTTGTCACACGCCCCTGCTAAAAGCAGAGGCCGCACATAAATTTACTTTCCCCACACGTTAAATACCAGAAAAAAAGGGGACAAAGAGAACATAAGTTTTACAGCAGATTAAAGTTATTGCATATATGTAAAAATAAATTGGCAGCATGTTGGATAACAGAAAACTGTTAGGCGCCGACACACATGCAAAATAAAAATGGCAGTCTGCAGCCTGTTGGATAGAACCATAACAGAAAACTGTTAAGCGCACACACAGAAAACTGTTAAGCTGTTAAAAACGCTGCTGCATTTGGCTTCTGCTGCTGCTGCTGCTGCTGCTGCATGGCAACAACAGTTTTTGGAGTCTGGGTCAAACTCGAGAGCAACAACAACTGCGTATTTCTTATGCATATACATACATAAAGAAAGAAACACACACAACAAACAGTGGGCACAATGTTCAACACCACACACACACACACACACACACACACACACACACGCACATACTCTCTCTCTCTCCCTCACACATTTACACTACGCAGCCCGTTAATGTCGTCACATTTTAGTTCGATTGCGCAAAAAGTAGGTCGTTGTGGCTGCCAACAGGCAACAACAACAACAATACCAACAGTGTCGGTAAACAACAACAAAAGAAAACAAAACAATAAACAACAACAATAAAGCATATCATTTAAATATTTTACATTGTGCTCGCAAGCTTGTGTTAATTTTATGCGTTTGCCTTGCGTTGGTATTGAAATACACATAGTTGTATATTTATTGTTTACTTCAATATCATTTTAAATGAGCTATAAATGTAGCAACAAAGGGTATATGATACGTCTGTGCTTAACATACAAATATAAAAATAAACTTAAATATGAAACAGAAAATAAAATAAAAATGCATACAAGTTTTCTATTCAACTCAACTTTTTCTAATAGATTACTATACTATAATAAATTTAATTTCCAATAGACAGACTAATGTACTAAGACTTAAGATCCCACAGGGTATACACTAATCATAAAGCTTTAAATCAGACCCACAAGAAATAAGGTAAATTAAACTTGTAGGTAAAGCTAAAAAAAACAAAGCTCTTGTCTTGAGAATTGGAAACAATTACTATATGCATAAACAAAATCAATTAGTTTTATTATACATAAGTGTATTTAATTTATGATATTTATTACTTTATGATTCTTAGTATAACCTAGTATCAATTTGACTATTCAAATTTGCACTATTCACTTTATGTAATCTCGGTTAACTCAATAAATCTATGTCGAAAATGCAGCAATGAAATAATTCTTTTTTGAATTGAGGTTAAGTTGCCTGATAAGTAAATCAAATAAGTGGACAGGCAAGTGCACGATGAGGTTAAGACTAGAGATGGCAGCGTGACTATCGTATAAACGATCTACAGTTGAAATACCTAACTAAATATGTATAAATTTAGCTAAAATATTTAAATATTGGCTTGAAACCATCTTTGAAAGTTGACTTTAGTGATTAGTCTAAAATTCATTATACTCAAGCTATAAAATGTAATAAATTACAAATAAAAGTAACAAATCTATACGATTACAATTATTTGTGCGCTAAACAATAAAGTTTCCGCTACAGTTTAATTTTTAATTGTATTTTCGATAAAATCATTTACATCAACACAGCTTTGCTGTCTCAAATTAAATTCAAAATTAAAAACGTGCACAATTATCAAAAGCAGCTATAGTTGTCACGATCAATAAACTTAGATTTGACATTATACAAATTAAATACAAGTTAGTTTATGCGAGAAACCAGTTTGTCTATGGAAAACTTGCTGCCGTTTGGATGTTTGATTTTCCTCAACTTTGAAACGTCACAGAACCGCTTTTCAGCAGCGAATCCAACTAACTGGAGTCACGTAGGCCAACTGAAGTGTTCCAATTAAATGCAAATTTTGCATTTTGTATTTTTAATCCCAAAAATATACAAATCAACAGCAATAAAATTTACATTTAATGTGCAGTAAATGATTTAAGTAAATGCGGAACAGTTACTTAAGGCAACTTACTGAATAAGGGCAGATAAACAATAACAAAGTAAGGGTGATCGACATGGAGATACCCTGTAGTAGCCTAACAGCATGGAGTATTAAAAAATGGTCATGATTGGAAATTGTTAGTCATTAAATTTCAGAGAAGAGAGGTTATTATACAAAATTTAACATATGTCTCGTGAGATGAAATTATCTCTGAGATTACCTAAAAAAAAAGCCGATATTTATATATTTTTCAAAAATTGGAAAATTTTTAAAAAGTGGAAATACATTTTATCTGTATACCAAATTTTGCACTTTCTATAGTGTCCAAGAACAACAGGTTTTTGTAAACCTAAACATCGATTCAGCGATTCATGATAATACAAAATAAATAAACACAAATGAATTTAGTCATATCTCTGTTTGTAGCATAAACATACTATATAACTATATATTACCCTATCAGCACATTTTTGAAGGGACCAGGGTATAGCAAAACAAAACAAAACAAACTGATAAAACAAAACGGAAAACAGACAACAGAAACTGGTTGCGCTGGAGGCCCAACAGGTTTTTATACTCTGATACCGAAGGTACTCATAGTATATTGGTTTTGTCGAATGTCCGTCAGGCCGTCCGTCTGTCCGTCTGTCCGTCTGTCCGTCTGTCTGTCTGGATGAACGCGCGTATTTCCGAAACGATATTAGATAGACTCTTGAAATCTTTTGCGTTATGATTATAGCTATCTGCTTCAGATCAAGTTTATTCCAAATTTATGCCACGCCCACTGGGAGGCTGGCAAATCGATAACATGTCGATACACCTCAAATCACAAATCGATTAAACGTGAATAACTCCCACAATTTTGAAGCTAGAGTAATCAAATTTGGTAGGTATATTGCTGGTGACCTCCCGAAAAAATTGGATCCTAGGTTAATCGGCCACGCCCATTATTACGCCCACCAGCCCCCCCTCCAAAATTAATTTGAAATGCTTATATCTCCCGCAGTTTTAGAGCTAAAGTCACCATATTTGGAATATATATTACTGGTGACGTCCTCTACAGATTACAGAAACAAAATTTTGACCACGCCCACTCCCGCCCCCGTAATCGCGAAAATCGATATACATGAATGCACAATTCGATAACACGTGTATATTTCCCGCAATTTTGAAGCTAGAGTCCCCAAATTTGGAATTTAGACTAGGGCTGACCAGCCCAAAAGATTGCGTCCTGGATTTTCCGGCCACGCCCACTAGAACGCCCCCCAGCCACCCCGCCCCCACGAAACACGGAAGCCTATATCTCGCACAGCTTAAGAGCTAGGGCCACCAAACTTTGAGGGTAGACTTCTGGCCAAGTCCTCTAAAGATCGGACAAAAAATTTTGGGGCCACGCCCCCGCCCGCCCCCAAAAATCGCGAAAATGTATATCTTCCACAGTTTTAAAGCTAGAGTCACCAAAATTGGAGGATAGACTTATTGTCAGCCCCCCTAAAGATCGGCAAAAAATTTTGGGGCCCCGCCCCCTCCCGCCCCCAAAAATCGCGAAAATTTATATCTTTCACAGTTTCAGAGCTAGAGTCATTAAACTTGGAAGATAGAATTCTGGTCAGCCCCTCTAAATATCGGTAAAAAAAAATTTGAGGCCACGCCCCCTCCCGCCCCCAAAAATCGCGAAAATGTATATCTTCCACAGTTTTAGAGCTAGAGTCAAGAAATTTGTAAGATAGACTTCTTGTCACTCCCTCTAAAGATCGGCCAAATTTTTGGGGCCACGCCCCCTCCCGCCCCCAAAAATCGCGAAAGCTTATATCTTCCACAGTTTTAGAGCTAGAGTCACCAAAATTGGTAGATAGACTTCTGGTCACCCCCTCTTAAGATCGACCATGCCCCTCCCGTTCCCAAAAACTTGGAATGCCGATTTCGGGTCACCCAAACACCAGCAAAAATTTTCTGTTCACTTGCTTTCAGCTGTTCTTAAAATGGTATCAGAGTATTACGCAGTCGGCTCCGCCCGACTGCAACGTTCTCACTTGTTCTTATTGTTTTGTATTTTTAAAAATAAGCCAAACGCACAAATATGCGTAGCAGAGAAGATAAAAAACCACCGCAAAGAACTGGCTAAAAATGCATTCGGCTAAAAATAGAAAACAACTCAGAGGGGCAGGTCCGTCGGCATAAGCAAGGATATACTTTGATAAGCTTCCTGTTCTCTCATTTAGCAGAGATAAGGTTCATTTCGAAATATGCGTCACTTTGGCAGCTTAGCAAATAATTGTGATTTGGCAATTTTTTGTCTTTCGGATTGGGGCTTTCTTGTTGGTTTGATTGTCGCTTTTGACTTTGAAGGTAAGGTCTCGGTCAACGCGTTCTCTTTTGGTGTCTGCCTTCGCCAAAGCTGTATAATTATCGCAAATGCAAAAGCCGAGCGTGATTAATGATTACGTTTAGACCTCTTATGTGTGAGTGCGAAATTTGCTTTTAATATAAATAAATTCTATAAGTTAATAAACGACTATAAACTTATTCGTTAGCACGTGTCGCACATTCATCTCTTACGTAACTCTAATAAAGTATCATATTTCTATGCTTCAATTTGATTTCAGCAATGCAAATGGGTGTATGCTTATATATTATCAGGATATACATGTAGTACATAAAGAAAGTATGTATTTGGTTGTGAATCAAAGAAAAATCTTCAGCATCTAACAAATCAGCATTCCTATACAGGAAATATACTAAATAATCGATTAATCGATTGCCAATATACCAAAACTATAAAAATCGTTAGTATATCACATATAAATGTAAAAAGTACTGCACATTCCTATATCGATAACTTTCACATATGTACATATGTTTACTTGGTAACATGAAACTAAAATACCCGACTCATATTTATAGAAATTAATGGGTAATGGATTTGGCTTCTTACATTTCCTATGCTGATTTGAGTGGAAAAGAAAAGAAGGTCACGTCATTACATCCGCTGATTTTCAACTCCGGGTTGCATTCATATGACACTATACGATATAACATTTTTATCTACAGCTTTGTTTTTTGATATATCTAGAAGATATCCGTAATATTGTTGAGTCATTTGTATAATGCTTGGGACATAATAAAAGTTATTATTCAAATAAAACAAAGTAATGTTCTATGTATAAAAGCATAATCTGATTATCATAACAAGTTAGTATGACTAGTTTGCATACGAACATTTCTATATCGATAACTTTCACATATGTATGTTGACTTTGTAACATGAAACTAAAATACTCGACTCATATTTATAGAAATTAATGGGTAATGGATTTGGCTCTGCAGCTTAGCGCAATATCAACCCTTTTAGGCGTTACAGAAGCTGAAATCCCAGGTTGCCCTAGGCTGTAGCTATAGCTATGTTTGCAATAATTGCGAACCCTAATGAAATACGGACAGCTAGCGTCAAAAAAAAGAGAAGCAACAGCGTCGACAGCAACGGCGACGCTAACGTCGACAAACAAGCAGCAGCAGTTGAAGAAAAAAAAACAAAAAACAAAAAAAACAAAAAAAAGAAAGCAAAATGCTTATGCAACCGTCAAACAGCCCATCAGACAGATCACATGGCAGGAGCGTTGATTTTGTTGTTGTGTCTGACTGTTTTGCGTGCGCTTAAGGGAGTGTGGAGGAGGGTAACTCACCTTCGTTTCTCCTTAGGCTTGCCACTGGCGGTCAAAGCTGCACCTGCAGCAACAACATCAGAAGCAGCAGCAGCAGCAGCGGCGGCGGCGGCGGGCGTCGATTTGCCTCCAGCTTTGACGTTAGATGACGTCGACGTCGACGTAGCTGCCGTTGCAGCGGCAGCGGCGCTCCGTTGCTTCTGGGCCGCCGCTGCCGCATCGATTGTATCAATTAACGAAACCATTTTCTTTCAAATGATAAAGCCTCAGCGGCATTCAAATTTGTCGATGTGTTTATTAGATTTTTTACTTTTTTCTAATCACTGATATGGTTGTTGTTGGTGATGTTTTTTATTTTGGTGTTTTTGTTATTTGTGTTCTGCTGAGACTCTTCGTTATGGTTGTTGTTTGTTTTTATTCCCTTTTCAAATTGAAGAAGAAAAAAACTATCCAAATGGAATTACTTTGTATATTTTCGAATTCTTTTCCGCTCGTCTTTCGTATGCACACCAATACGTAACTTCGTATCTACGTAGTTGTAAGTATGAAGGTATCTGTGTCTGTGTGCGTATGTTTTTGTCAGTGTGCGACGCAGGCAGCGCACAGTTTTTTTTTAGTGCACTTAAAATGAAACTTTATGAAAACTGTTATGGAAATTTGTAAGCATATGAATATTTGGCACTTCTGCTGAGCATATAGATTTATTTGTATTTGGTTGTTAAAGCAATTGGCACAACACTCACTACACTGGCGGCTGTTGGTAATTGGACTTTCTATTTTGTTACTGATTTGGAGCGCGAACTGGCAGCGATTTGCCACAAGGTTATTGCTTGTTTTTATTTATGTATTTGGCCTGTAGATCGACTAGATTGCACTTGGAGCCCACTACACTATTGCACTTTGAAATTCTGCACTGATTTGTGGTTGAATTCACGTCTTAGCGTTGCACATGTGAGATTTATTAGCACATTTAACATTTTACAATGCGTTTAACAACATTTTCGTCACGGTTTTCACGATTTTTCTTATTTTTCTTCTGGTGGTCAGCCGATAATATGCGGCGGTCAGGCGATTAATACGCGACAGCAACGCTGTTGCAGATGTTTTACTACAAAATACCACAAATATACTAAATGTACATTTTTAGCCACAACACTATTTATATCATTAGCTGTTCGAAACTTTAAAAAATGGAATTTGTTTAAATAGATCGAAAATTAGCTTTAATATAAATATAAAACAATTACCGTAGCCGTGATTAAAAAGGGAAACAAATGTTTGTTTATGTTTGGTGCGCAACATAAACAGCTGTAAAATGGAATGAAACAAAACAATAGCAGCTGATGTGTTATGTAGTTAACGACATTTTGCAATTCTTTTATTTTTTACAGCGGCTATTTGAACAAGCTAGAAGATTTGTTAGTATTTTTAACTATTGCGTTGACTCATTTATTCAACTTTGGACATTGTTTGGGAGGCTATATGAGAATCAGCTGCAGCGGGGGCAGCAGCGCCAGCACCGCCAGACAGTTCATCCACATCCTTGACACTAGCACCGCTCTCCGCATTCATGATGTCACCCAGGGCATCGTCCTCATCATCATCGCCTCCACTCGGCTTATTATAGACGGTCGGATACTGCTGGAAGCAGTCCTGCATTTTACGGAATGCCTCATAGCAATCAGAGCCCTTCGGTTCTGCCTCGCTATAGTGGAAACAGGAGAAGGCATCGCGGAAGTCAACGCCGCAAGGACCTGTGGCCATGCCGCCCAAGCAGGGACAGCCCCAATTGATATCGCCATCTGCGGTGATGAGACCCTGTGGCGGCTCTGGCGCCGGCAGCTCAATTGTGCTGGGTATCGCATGGTCCTCTTTGGTGGCAAAGATAACCTTATCCTTGCCAAAGACCTTGCAATAGGAGAATGCCATGCTCTACAATTTACACTCGTCTTCCAGTGGTTCCTCACAGCTGTCGTCTATGCCGCAGTATTTTTCAAAGTCCAACGGCGTTTTGGATGTTTGCAGTACTCGAAAATGACAGGGCACTTCTTGATAGTGGCCAATCAGGGTGATTGCTGTGCGGGTCCGCTGGGAGAACTCCTCGGGCACGCGGAAAACAACGCGTCGCTGGTCCACACTAAATTTGATTATGTCCAAACTGGTCTTGCCGCCAATTTCGCCAAAGAAACTCTCCAACGAGTTCAGTACGCAGCCACGAAAATAGATGGGTGTTAGCTCAACGGAATCAAAATCACGAAATTTCCTGGCGTTGTAGGAAATCAAAATTAGTATTTCTGTTCATTTCAAGCGCTGTTATTTAAAAGTGCTGCTACAACAACAAGCACGTGCTCTGGAAGTTTATTTGTATTTCTCCACTTACAATTGCACATCGAAGTAATGGTAACTTATCATACTTCTGTTAACGACGCGTTTATGGTTTTTTCTGCAATCGGACGCCTTTTAATTTAACCCAATTGACAGAAACACGTTGTAAATAATGCCGGTGTGGTACACTATATTTATGTAATTCGCTTTCTGTTGTTTCGTTACTGACGTTCCACTTTGCTGCTTCTTCTTACTGCTTGCGCAGCTGTCTATGGGTTTTGGAATTGTGAATGGCAAGAATTTATTACAATATTTCACAACAAAGCGCGCGCGTACTTTTAATAAAAACAGGCAGTGAATAATTTTAAATTTGTAAGGGAATTTAGAAAAGCACTGCCAGTTGTGTCAGAATGGAGCAAAAGCAACGCACAGCGCAGAAGCTAACAGAACTGGCCACGGGCACAACGGCCGATGTGTCCGACGAGGAGGAGGATGCAGGTCCACTGGATGTGCTCAAGCTGCAGGTATATATTTCTATTGCCACACATAGATTTACAGATTGCTCACTCTATTTACGCAGGGCAACAATATCAATCCCCGAGACATCAAGCTCTTGCAGCAGGCCAGCTTACACACCGTGGAATCAGTTTCTTATGCGACGCGGCGCCAGCTGCTCACTATTAAAGGTCTGGGCGAGTCCAAGGTGGATCACATCATGAAGGAGGCCAATAAGCTAGTGCCGCTGAGCTTCACAAGCGCGCGCACCTTTCATCAGATGCGCTCCGAAGTTGTGATGCTCACAACGGGCTCCAAGGAGCTGGACAAGCTGCTGGGCGGCGGCATTGAGACGGGCTCCATTACCGAAATCTTTGGCGAGTTTCGCTGTGGCAAGACGCAGATCTGTCATACGCTGGCCGTCACCTGCCAGCTGCCCATCAGCCAGAACGGCGGCGAGGGCAAGGCCTTGTACATTGACACGGAGGGCACTTTCCGGCCGGAACGCCTCTCCGCCATTGCGCAGCGCTACAACATGGAGGAGGCGGATGTGCTGGACAATGTCGCGTGCGCGCGTGCCCACAACACGGATCAGCAAACGAAACTGGTGCAAATGGCAGCTGGCATGATGTTTGAATCTAGGTGCTTGCGAAGATTATGAGATAATTGGACAGCTTTTTAAAACGCTATCCCCAACTTTCAGGTATGCCCTAATCATTGTGGACAGTGCAATGGCTCTATACCGCTCGGAGTACATAGGACGCGGCGAGCTGGCAGCTCGTCAGAATCACTTGGGCCTATTCCTGCGCATGCTGCAGCGTCTGGCGGACGAGTTTGGCGTGGCGGTGGTCATAACGAATCAGGTGACGGCCCAGGTGGACGGCGGTGCGGCGATGTTTCAAGCGGATGCCAAGAAGCCCATTGGCGGCCACATCATGGCGCACGCATCGACAACGCGTTTGTATCTGCGCAAGGGAAAGGGAGATGCGCGCATTTGCAAGATATACGATTCGCCCTGTCTGCCCGAATCGGAGGCAATGTTTGCCATACTGCCCGAGGGCATTGGCGATGTCAAGGAGAATGATTGATAATGTTAAAGATAAGGCAAACCCTTTTATACTATCTTTTTGGATGTTAATTTAAGAAATATATACCAGCTACAAGTCTGACAAAATAAGGCTCGTATTTGATTACAGTGCACAGTAATTAATATGCAAATTTGTCTGTATTTTGTCTAGTAAATGAAAGTTGTACGTTAGAAACACCACTAGCAACAAAACATTCCACTTTGCGAGCGATCTCTGTAATGCGCTTAATCACGCTGCATAATTACAGTGTACGCTTTCACTCACATACATGTACACATACACACCTATGTAAAAAAAAAATACCAATTCCATTCGTTCCAATGCAATTTCGCTTCGTTTGTCGCTGCTTACATTTTTTATAAGCACAAATGAGCAAATATTAGGCAAATGGAAAATGCCACAAGTTCCGATAAGGACAATGCTGATCCTCTGGCATTGCAGACGGCGTCCGACGATAGCACAGAATATGATGTGAGCGCGGCTCTCGAGCCAGAAATAATCATTGAAGACAGTCCGGCACTTCGACGCAGTAAACGGCGTAGCAAAAAAAGTCTACAAAATAAGTTGCCAGACGTCAAGGAAACGAAAGATGAGACAAACGTAGCGCCACTCTTTCCAATTACACCAAAGATGCGGGCACGTATTAATCGCATGAAGCAGCGCATGCTGCTCACCCTGAAGCTATCCGACAAGCAGCTGGCCGTGCGTAGCCGAAAGCGGGCAAAGCAAACGAGAGACAGCCGACAAAAGGCAAAAAGCGCAGACGTTGACTACCAACGCAAAGAGACCGACAAGCGGATAGCCAGGAGCAGGATTCAGCTGGACATGGAAACGCCAGAGCAGCTGGCGAAGCGCAGAGCCAAGAAGCGTGAAGAAGCCCGTCGATATGTGGCGAAACGCAGGCGCACCGAAACCGCTGAGCAGAAGACGGCGCGCAAGGAATATCAGCGATTGTATAGCCAGAATCGTAAACCCATTAATTTTACTTAAATATATTGTATTATCCGGCTTTGTCCGTATCTTATCTATATGAGTTGTCCTCGTCTAAGTGACCCTCGGGCAACTGACTGACAACGTGGTTCCAATCATCCAGGCGATCCAATCCTCCTCCACTTAGTCCTTAGCTGCTAATGCTTTTCCCCAGTTGGGTTTAAGATTAATAACGATATTAATAAATCCATCTAAATATCGTCAAGTTTATTTGTCTTTAATGAATTTGAATACACATATTTTTCATAATGGTAACATATAAACTATGCAATTGTGTTTAAAAGTAGTTCAAGTTAGGGTGTACGGATTGCTGATGCAGCTCTCACGACTCGCATAGTGCTCGTGGATGAAAATAACATACTGGATTGTGAAGCGCCCGAAGATGCGATTAAGAATAATAGCCGGCAAGCAATCGATTTGCCTATGAGTTAATCTGAAGGGTTTATTTATCGGGATTTGCGGGACTTCACATAAACCAACCGCTCTCAGGTAAGTGATTTAAGCTTAAAATTAACTAAAGGAAAAATATACATATATTAATGGAATGCTGGCAAATGCGAAGGCAGGAAAACTCACCTTATGTAGTTGTATGGAACAAGACGGCGCACGTATAAGACGTTTGACACCGCTTTCTGCTTCCCACTCAGTTCTGGGCAACTACAGACGCAGCGGCAGCCTCCTCCTTAGCCTTGACCAGACTGCCGTAGCCGCGCTCGCTCATCGAGACTCGAAGGTTGTCGTTGATGTTTTTCGTGTACGTCTTGTAGATCTTAACCTTCTCGCAGAACTCCACCCAGAAGTTCTCCTCGTGTTCGGGCTCCGGATTGAAGAGCGCCTTGAAGCCATCATAGATGCCCGTCGAGACTTTGCGTATTATTTGCGCCTTCTCCTTGAACTCCAATTCATCGCACACGTCCATTTTCCATAGCTCCAAGTTGCCGACATACTTTCGTAGCCTTCGCATTATGTCCACACACTCCGGATTGCGCAACAGCATCAATTTATTTAGTTCGATCTCCTTCAGCTGCTCTAGGATCTCCAGGCAGCGGCCCACATTGGCCCTTCGCAGGCCCAAGCACTCGCGCAGCTGCTGCGACAACTGGATAAAGTCGCGCTCCATAAACAGTGCGTCCTCCTGCTCGATTAGCTCCTCGATGAAGCGCACGGCATCCTGCTTGGGTATCTCGTTGCGCGCGGGCTCGATGATAATGCGCCCGGGCATTGACTCCGGATCAATCTGGCCGGACTCCAATTTGAGCTTCAATTCGATAGCCTCCTTGCGCGACTTCTCCTGCCAAGCCTGCTCCGCGGCTGCGTTCTCAAAACTGGCCGGTTTCTTGTAGTTGATATTGATGCCCAAGCACTTTGCCGTGGGCATGTATACCATGAGCAGATTATTATGTATGATCTGCAGACAAATTGGTTTGTGTTTTAGTATATAATTTATAATCATGTAATGTTAGTTAATAACTATACCCTATGCTATATAATCGTCATAAATATACATAATGCATAATGCCTATAGTTATCAATTCTAAATTTTAAAAAATTCATATTTCTAAAAAATATTAAAATTTTGCTTATTATACCCTGAACCCATTAAAAATGGGTAAAAAGGGTATTATGGTTTTGTGCAAAAGTATGTAACAGGCATAAGGAAGCATCTAAGACCATATAAAGTATATATATTCTTGATCAGTATCAACAGTCGAGTCGATTTAGCCATGTCCGTCTGTCTGTCCGTCCGTCCGTCCGTCCGTCTGTCTGTATGAACACGCGGATATCAGAGACTACAAGAGCTAGAGACTTCATATTTGGAATATAAGTTCACGTAATCCCGGGACAGATCAAGTTTATTAAAATTTATCGATAACTCCTCCCATTCAAAAGTTATCGATAAATTTCGATTTCAGACCAGCGTTTTTGGGCTATAACTTACAAGTTATGAGAGCTAGAGGCCCCTATTTTGGCATGTATAATCTCGAATAGCATACACATGTAACAAATTTTTCACTTTTTGGATACCACCCCCAATTCGCCCAAAAATTCAAAAAACTCATTTTTGAAGGTATGACCTTGCAATTTGGTTTGGTCACACATTTTATAGCTAATGTTATGTCCTACAAATTTTAAAAAGATCGGACAATAAACACAGAAGTTATTTAAGATTTTACTTTCCATTGTGTGGGGCTCAGTGAAAAAGCAAGATAACTGCTTAAACCGTTTTCACAGCTTGCAGTAATGTGTGGTGTGTTTGTATGTATGCACACTATTAGGCAAGTATGAATGGATGTCAGAACTGGGTTCAGGGTATCTCCTAGTCGGGCAGTCCCGACTAGAGCACTCTTACTTGTTTTAAATTGTATGAATGCTATGGACCAGTTTGATATGGTTTTTGGAATTTATATATGCAGTAGGGTTAAAAAAACAAGGTAGAAGAAGCTCTTAAAAATAAATATAAATAAATAAACGCTGGATTACAAATTAATAATGCATGTGGAGCGACTCACGTTTACTTGGCGGGAGCGCTTCTGCATGGGCGTCACGGCCGCCGTAGGCTTTGATTTCTTTACGGACTTTTTGGTGGTGGTGGTGGCGCCAAGACCTTCGGGTGGCACGCGCCTCTTCTGTGGCGGCGGGTTATCCGCAGCAGCGGCGCCACTCTCTTCCGTATCGCCGACCACATGGCGTGGAGGAGCCCTTGACTTGCGTGCAGTGCCAGCGGCTAATCGCGTCTTCTTCTCGTTGCTATCCGTAGTGCTAGCAACTGCTGCCTTTGTTATTGGTGCTGTAGTAGTTGTTGTTTTTGCCGCCGGAACGGGTTTAGCAGCTTCCGAAGCACTTGCAGCTTCAGGTAATCTTACAGCGTCTGGTGATGTTGCAGATTCCGGTAATGTTTGAGTGGTTTCCAGCGTACTGTCGTTTGCCTCTTCGCTGTTTGGCAAATCGATTGGCGCCGAATCCTCGCCCCAGAGTGCACTCTCAATTTGAAAGATGGCCTCGCTGAACTTGGCCCGCTTCATGTTCTTGGCATTGGCGAACTTATCCTTGTTGTCCGCATAGGTGAACAGATCCTCGACTTTGATATTGGCGGTCTCCCCAGTGCCGTAAAAGTAAACATTGTACTTTTTGTTGTTGTATTTGGTGATCTTTGCTGGCCACGCCGGATACCCTTTTACCTTGGCAAATACCAAATCGCCAATATTAAACAATTTACCTGCCTTTTCTTTACCCATTATGTCCTTTAGTATTTGACAGAAATCGTGCGAAATGTTAATATGTTTGAGGCCAGTTGGCGTCTGCTGCTATTTCTCTCATTCACAAGAAACTCGCGCTTTGCTCTTCTTCATTCGCATCAAATATTCTCTATCTCATTCACAATTTTTGTGGCTGTACACTGAGAACGGTCAGCTGTTTTCTGCTGCTTAACAGTGACACCACCGTGAACAGTTCATAAGCTGTTATTAACAGCGAACTTTTAGAAATTAAACAAAAACTTACGACGCGATTCTTCGTGGTTGTAAGCAATTTTATTTATGTAAACTGAATGCGAACTTATAGTTATAGTAGCTAAACATATTACATTTGTGTCACGAGTCACAATGTTCAGTAAGGAGCATGTTTTTAAAATGATCTAGCATCTGGCAACGTCAAAACAATGTCCGTTAAAATTTCAAAAAAAAAAAATATTTTATAGAAGTATACTAAACACTATTTGAAAATCAATTAATTAATAATAATTTTTTAATCAAAAATATTTGTTATATGCGGTCACAAAATTGAAAACTAGGAGTAGAATAAAAATGATCTCTAATTTTTTAAAATGATAAATTATGGTTATAAGACCTAAACATTTTATGTTTTAATATCAAGAAAAGAGCAATACATTAATATCTGTTATGCAGCGTGTAATGCAAATGTGTGTATATAATACCTCTACAGGTAGAAATTCGCGCAGATTTCAACTCACCCACACCCACACTCACCAATACGAACACTTTACGCACTGTCGAGTTCACCACGACGTCTGTTTACGCTAAATGCTACAACTGAAAATACGTACATGTATTTTGAAATGTGTTTGCTGTTTAGCGCCTAATGAGTCAGTCGACTTTTGCACGTCGGTAGTGAGAAATCAGCATTGCGTTTGCCGCTCTTCTAAATAAAAATTGTTGTAGTATTTTGTTTACGCAGCGACGAGTAGAAATCCAAGCGAAACAAAATAGTTTTTATATTCGTTCTGGAATTTGTGGAATTTTTATATCTCGTGGCGCGAAATACGTAGCGCTAGATCGGGCAACAAACTCGTAAACATGCAAGAGCTAATTACCATTCCCAATCTGCCAGTTAGCCTGGCAACAGACACACAAACGAAACTCAGGAGCATTGTGGACGACATTAAGAACATATCGAAGTCGGTGTTGTGCGATAATGATATCAAAGACAAGGACCTCGAATGCCAAATGTGAGTCACCTACATACACGATATATATACTTATATTTACACACCTGTGTACGAATAATGCAGTAGCTGCACTAATTTTAACCCAACAAAATGCAGCTTTAAATACATTGAATATATCTCTGTCTGTATGTAAGCACTCGTTCAATACAAGTCAAGGTCGCGCTTATGTCACGGTACCCAAAGCTCTCTGGTTTTAAATGGGTTAGCAGCGTTTTACGTTGTTGTATTTTTTTTATAGGTGCGCTTGACGGGCTTTTAATTTATGTATACCCCCTGTTGTATTCTGGGATTGGGTTTGCGTGACTAAATCTCATTTTTTGATTTGTATCAAGTTTAAACAGTCTTTGAAACGTTGTTAAAATCAATACGTAAACTCACTTTTGAACTACATTGTATTCAAATAATGCTCATGTCATCAGAAACCTTAACTATTTTAACTTTTACTATACGATTTTTAAGAACTTGGTAAAAATATTTCAGTATTTGATTTATAAAAAATCTGTAATAATACTTATGTTTCGGTTTTTGTGTACAAATTGTGAAATTGATTTCTCATTTTACACATAAGAAACTTTCTTTATAACAAAAGTGCTTGGCTTATTTATTTATCCATACTTTTTACATTCTAACTGAAATTTGATCATATCACAAAAGATACACATTACACATTGCAAACTTTATGATGGAAATTTACTTGCTCTTTTACATACTTTGGATTTTTGTGTTTTTTGGGGTAGAAGAAAACATCTGGCCATCTTTTGAGCTATACGCAAAATGTGCCAAATTCACAAAGTTTTATTTTGATGCACTGTGCTAAATTCCATGCCAAATACCTTTACAGATCTGCCCCGATTTCTGTTTCTGTTGGTGCTTTTGACTCAACAACTGTTTATCAATCAAGCATATAGTTGATTACTTTTCAATAAGTTTTATAGACTTTAAAGTATATATATATAAAAGAAATATATTATAAGGATATTAAATCTTATGTTTGTTTTAGTTTCTTATGTCTAAGCAATGTTAACAGACTTGAGTTCACATTATTAAATCCATTTCTAACTGCCAGAGTTGCCAGATCTACAAAATGTTTGAAAATTGTATAAAAATCTTTTGTTTTTTGCATAAGTTTTGCCCTGACTCTGACAATTAGATTCAAGGACACAATAATTGCTCAAATAGAATAAAAGCATTATTCTCTTTTAGGCAGATGAAGGTCTATTCTATTCTGTCTAGTCTGTTGCCTGTCAAATTCGAAGAAAATTGGCAAGAGGAATCGCCAATATTTTTCAACCTTGAAATTAGAAATGCCTATGTAAAAGTATATGTATATAAAATACAGCATGAATTTATCCGCATTGTAAAGCAATTTACATAGTATTTTATCTATATCGGCAGGTATAGCTATACAAATAAATTTGCACTTGATGCTATTTAGCAAAATTCTTTAAGTTAGGAAGTGGAACGCAATAATAATGCTACAAGGCTGAGTATAACATTAACCCATTTCCCTTTGTCATCACATGATTCTTATATGCAACAATTATAGAAAGAAACAACACTTTCCCTTTTATCCCCCGTCAAAAGACACAAACAAAATATCTTTTTATTTAATTATAGACAACTCAGGAATTGTTATTGTTTTTCTGCATTTGTGCCTTATAAACATCATCATTATGCGCGAATTATACTTATATACACATTTCATACATTTCACACGGCAGAAAATATAAAAACCGAATTTTCTGTGTGGATTTTGTACATATAGATATATATATATATATTTTGTACGGCATTTGGCTTGGTCAAGTGAAAGTGTCCGATGATTAATTTTGGCAAAGTTCCAGCGGAATTCGTGATTATTATTTAATGACGACGAAATGTCGCCAGGCAAAAATCCATTGAACTTAAAAATAAATGAGTTTTGATGTTTGATTTACATTAACATTCCTCAGCGGCTGCCTTTTTTTTGGGTGTGAATGAATCTGTCAACCGCATTGTCAGCACTTAAAGGAAAGGAAAGCGAATTGGTCAAATAGGATGTCAACCGGTCGATTAAACAGAATCATTTTAAAACTAAGCTCTTAATTATTCATTGCAATTAGCCTTTAGAATTTTTTAAAATTGTTTCCTTTAAGCTTTTAGTTGTTAAAATGTGATCATTACCAATCTTTAGTTTTTTTTTTGGCAATAGTCAGCCAAACTTATTATTATTTTATTTTTTAAAATTCATTTTTATCATTATTATCTTATTTTATTTGATACATTTTAATCAAAAGCATTTTCTAAACAAATTCTTCTTTTATTTACCTATCAAACAAACACTTGAATAAATCAATTCTATTTTTGTAAGGCGCATTATAAAATTAAAACAAATTCCTCCATGTAGATAGATGTGTATAGAGACATATGTTTTCTGTATCCAAATTGTTTATTATTTTGTAGTAGCTGAAAAAACAATGACGTACACAAACATAGATCACGAAGAGAAATACGCTTGGTATTATAAACAAAAAAACTAAAGAAGCAAAAGGTGATGTTTTAATGCCCATTCATAAAATGTTGACAGAAGAGCAGAAATTGCGCTTTAAGATTGTTAAATATAACTCAACGTTTTTATTTACAATACTTTTTTTATTTACGTCCTGAATTTGGCAAAAAACAAGATGGTTTTTTACGTTTTTTGCTATGGCTAAAAATATGAAAGATATTTTTCTGTTTGACAGCTTATTTACCAGGTTTTATATTTAGGATCGAAGAAACTTATGTATTATATATATTATTTAACAGTTAGTCACTAAGCATAATGGAAAATATGTTTTCGAGTGTGTAATAATAGAAATTGGAGCTCAGGTGTATAAAATAAGAAATTGGTTGAGTTTTAGATCGATTTCGATAGATTCAAGCAGCTTGTACTAAAAGTGAAGATCTAAATTACTAAAGATAACCAATATACTTAAATTCCATATAAAATGCATTACTTAAATATGTATAATTTTAAAAATATATAAAGTTCGTTGATACCAATACACTAAAATAATTTAATTAAATTTTAATTGTAATTACATATAAGCTGTTTATAAAAATGCATTCAAAAACAAATATATACAACTATTTTCTTTTATTTTTCCCGTTCCAGTCAGACAAAGGCGGCAGATCACACTCCCTATCCGGGCATCTCCCGTTTGACACCAGCACTCTTTCTGTGCGGCGCTGCTGCAGTTGTTCCGGCGCATCTGGACAAGCTGGGAGTGAGCTGCGTGGTCAATGTGGCACCTGAACTGCCGGACACACCGCTGTCCAGTGTCAGCAATCCGTTGTATCTGCGCATAGATGCACAGGATCGTGCTGGGGTCGATTTGGCTGCCCACTTCGAGGAGGTGGCGGATCTGATTGAGGAGGTGCGGCTCAGTGGGGGCAGCTCCTTGGTGCACTGTGTGGCGGGCGTGAGTCGCTCGGCTTCGCTGTGCCTGGCCTATCTGATGAAGTACGGCGGCATGAGCCTCCGGGAGGCGTATACACACGTTCAATCCATCCGGCCGCAGGTGCGACCCAATTCCGGTTTCTTTCAACAGCTGCGGCAGTACGAACAGGAATTACGAGGCAGCTGTTCGGTGGAGATGGTTTACTTTGCGTCCTTGGACAAGGAAATTCCTGATATACTAGAGCCCGAATATAGAGCCATGGAGGACTTCTATCAGAGATATCGCAGTTCGCTGAAGAAACGTTAAGTTTCAGTTGAAAGGTCCACTTACCCTCTGCTTAATTATTTATGTGATATGTGTAGTAGTGTTTGTATATAATTTATTGTTAGACAATTTAGTGGTAGATCCTAATCTATTTGTATGTATTATTGTGCTTAATATACGAATATGCTGAAATCTATTGTATATTTGATTGGAATATGTATGCGGGTTGTGTTTTTGAAAAGTGAGTATCAGTTATTGTTTTCAAACCGATATGTACTATCCAAATATTGCTAAAAACTAAACACATTGTTGTTCACATTGAATAATTTTATTAATTTCGTAAGCATCACACAAGTATATATACAGTGACAACGTATTTAAGTCATGTCTAAACATACTTACATATTATGACATATTGTTTGTTATATACAGAATTAATTAATTAACTAATTGTGTTTTGGTTTTTGGGTTGTTTAAATGCTCATAATTATTGTACTCGCGCCAAACCATTCATTACATTTATTGGCATTGCATTGCAATTTCGTTGGTTATCATCATCAAAAAAAAAACAGACTTCGTTTCGAGCTTATATCCAAATAAAAGTTCCGTTTTGCAGTCTATATGCACTTACCAAAAATACATTTATGTGTGTATGATACGATATTACAAATGTAATCTTTATCAGCTTTTGTATTGTTCGAGGACAAAACCACTTAAATATGACTTAAAACGAAAATTTGCTAGTTAAAGGCAGAAGGAAACATTTTGTATACATTTAGCTTATTTAGTCGTAGTTGTAGTTGCAGTTTACGTAATACGTAATACATAACACACAGTTAACGTTAGCCGGTAACGTAATACGTTATACGCCGCCTTTGGCATTTTCCTACTTGCACTTCCCATTTGATCCGGACATCAACTGCGCATGCTGCTGTCGCTGACTCATTATCTTCTTGAGGTTCTCATACGCCGTATTCATGATGCCCCAGCTGATGAAGGAGCGTCCCGTATTGAATGCACATCCGCGATAGAAGTTAGCAATGCGACTGTCACGTTCGCGATAGATTCGCTTGCAGGCCTGCCAACTGCCTTCCGTCACCTGACCCATGCCGCTCTGCAGCGACACCTTAATCACATTTAGCGGATAAAACAATGTGCTGATGCTGGCACCGATCACGGCTCCAGCTATAAATTCTTGTGCAGTTCTGCTCGATACCGATTTCTAAAATATACAGGTTCAAAAAGCATGATTAGTTCAAGTGCAACACAAATTAATGGTTATTTGCATAATCTAAATTAATATATGCAAACAAGCTCAATGTTCTTTAAATTAACGTTTTTAATAGCTAATCTTTTCTGTTGTTTCGGTAGCTCATAAATATTTATATGGAGTAACAGATAAGCAGAGCTTATCTTACAACAATTAAATACAACAAAATATCGCTTAAGGTGTTCAGATTTGTAGACATGTATGTCACATAATATGTGTTACGTCACGTTCCCCATTATGACATCTATGACAAAATCTTAAGATTCCAGAACAATACAAAACCTTGACTTTTTCTGTCCAACTTCACATGATAAAGGTACGACTGTCACGTGCGTAAGCGTGTAAATTCTCATATATACTTGCCCTCTTTGGTAACCGAACACTGGCCTCTTCGCGCATCATGAAAAAGAATGCATTCGACAAGCCGTTGCGCCAAAATACTGGTTCAATGCCTCTGTATAACTCCCGAAATCCGTAATTGCTGACTACGTATCTGGAATGCAAAACCATATGATAAGAATCGATATGGCTCAAATTTCTTCAGCCACTCACCTAAACGCATTCTGCGTATTGGAGAAATATTGATGGAACTTCGAGTCGGCCAACAGCGTCTGAACGCGCTCGAATGGCAATAGAATCGATTCCACGCTGCCAGCGACGACTCCGGCTATCACCTTGGCCCCGTAATCGTTCAGGCGATAATCCTCGACCAGGTATCGGCGCGTTCCATCGAACACGCCAAACATAATGGACAGGGAAATGGTTTTCTGTGCCAGTGGCGGGAGCATGCCGCGATAGAGGAATCCGAGACCCTCATGACGCAGCTGTAGCAGAGCCGACCTGACTGGGACGCCGTGCAGCATTTGCCGAAAGATAATCTTGTATATGGGATATGTGACCGAGATGTTGACGAAGGCCGAGCCGCAGCCGCAGGCGAACTCCTCCCACTGGAAGGCGCCAAAGAAGCGCTCCAGGAAGACGTTCGCATGGCTCGCCCGGACAGCTGTTGCAACTGTTGCAACCGGCGGAGTTTTGGTTCCGCTCTCGTCAAGTGATGCCAGAATGGCATCGGATTTCATGTTGCTACAGTTGGTTGCTGTTGCATTTGCTAACTCGTTAACATTGTTTATGATGTCCGTAGCCCTTAGTGGTTTGCTCGTTCTTTGTTTTGGTCTTGCATTCACATTGAATTCGCTTAATTATATAATGCAGTGCGAATTATTACGGCGAGCGTCCAGTGTGGTCGACATTCATGCATAGTTATTTTTGTGACATCAGCGTTAACACACAGAGTGCTGGCAGGTATCGCTCACGTTTATGTTGTGACTGTTAGTTATGAAATAATTATATTTTGCTTATTTTCCTTGTATATTTATATATAGATTAGACACATCTGGGCTAAAGGATAAGGCGACAACACTGTTTCTACTTGTGTTGTATTTGCATTGACATCGATAAATCGATAGCTCATTCGAATACACCTTTGTTATCATCGACAATAAGGTTATAGGCAACCATACGATTTGAATGACAGTCTCTTCAAACATTTAAATTTTATATATTGTTCGGAAAATATGTATATTTATTTTTAATTACAGTATGTAATTTGTAACCAAGACCATTCGACTATGCACAATTTTAATTAGTGTAATATTTTGTGTTAACTTATACAAAAGTGTACATAACATACAAGCAAAGGCCTACGCTTCGTGCCATAAATACTTCTTTTAAATTGGATACAAATAATTTTCTTTTGCAATTTATGAAAGCTAAATTGTATAATAAACTTATTACAAACATGCATGATAAGTTGTACGAGTCAAGCGGAAACATAAGTTGGCAGATCTGGTCACACTTTCAGCTCTGACAACTGTCAAGCGCGCCCAACTTCACGTCTTTTTTCTCTCTTTTTGACGTGCTCTTAGCATATTAGCGGTTCGTATATTCCTTAAAATCTTTAAATTTCTTTAACATCATCATCAAGTGTTGCATTTTTGTGAATTCAAACAACAACTAAATGATGGCGATTGTTGTAAACACCAGAATTGCGCTCGGACACAGAATTTTCTGTGTGTTGACACAAATCAAACTTTGTTGACATTTACATATAAAAGTAAAATCGAGTACTAACGAAAGTTTTTGCCTATTGCAGCTCCAAAATGACCATTCGCCCAGCATACCGGCCCAAGATCGTTAAGAAGCGCAGCAAGCACTTCATCCGCCATCAGTCGGATCGATATGCCAAGTTGTCGGTGAGTGGAAATATAAACATTTAATGAGACTCACATATAATAACCGGAACCATTTCTTTTGCTGTGCAGCACAAATGGCGCAAGCCTAAGGGTATTGACAACAGAGTGCGTCGTCGCTTCAAGGGCCAGTATCTGATGCCCAACATCGGTTACGGTTCCAACAAGCGCACCCGCCACATGCTGCCCACGGGATTCAAGAAGTTCCTGGTGCACAATGTGCGCGAGCTGGAGGTCCTGCTTATGCAGAACCGCGTCTACTGCGGCGAGATCGCTCACGGCGTATCCTCAAAGAAGCGCAAGGAGATCGTTGAGCGTGCCAAGCAGCTGTCCGTGCGTCTAACGAACCCCAACGGTCGTCTGCGCTCCCAGGAGAACGAATAAGCTTAAGATTGAAATTCGCTTCATCGTGTTTTTATAACGTAGTCGGAATACACACATTTGAAACGTTACAAAGTGAGCTAATTGTTTACTACTTGGTTTAAAGTTGGGTGCATTTTGTGAAAGCAAGAGAAAAAAAAGAAAACAGCTGATAATAATAACTCCAATTTGTGGAACTCCTAAACTTCCAAACAACCAAATTTTATTTAACATTTTCTATAGATCTTTTTAAAAGAATTTCCAAAAACTATTTTCAGCGATCTTTTTCAAACGGAAGATAAAAGTGCTTTGCATTAATAACAGTTAAAGATTAAATTTGTTTATTGTAGAAGTTTGTAAAGTAGATATTTTACGTTTATTTAAATAGGCTATATTTATACAATTTAACACATATATAAAAAAAGAGTGCAGTGATAGGTAGTATAAAAAACTAGTTCAAGCAAACGAAAAATACGTATTACTCAAGTGCTTCACCTTTTGCATAAATATTCAATTGAAAGGTATATATCATATGATATAGTATTAGTATCTTTATCTAATACTAACTACTTTAAAACGACATCATGATCGAATTGTAAGTGATGTTCGAGCTCCTTTTTGTTCTCAAAATTTGTGCTACAAATGAGACAAAAGCCGGCGGAATTGTCATCGTTGTCGGACATTATCACCGTCACGGCCTGCTCCGACTCATCCACATCGACCTGCAACTCCTCGACTACCTGATCATCCGCCGGCACCTCTTCCCGCACCCCATAGACTACATCCCCGTCGTGTGTCTTCATATGCATCTTGAGTGTATAACGCTCGGTGAAGGATTTGGGGCACACGGTGCAATAGTGCCGGGGACGGTTCTCCCTGTGGATGAGCGTGTGATGATTGAAGGTTTTTCGCGATTTGAACGAGACATTGCAGATGCTGCAAATGATCGGATTCTCTTCGGCTTCGTGGCGCAGCCGATGGTTGTACAGGAGGTTGTCCTGCGAGAAGCGCAGACCACACTTTTCGCACTGATACTTCTTCTTGTCCCAGTGCATCCGCATGTGCCGCAGCGTGTTCACGGGCCGCGAGAAGCTCTTGGGGCAGTATCGGCACTGCTTTTCCGTTTTACCTTCGTGCAAGTTCATGTGCAGCTCCAGATACTCCTCGTCCCGCCGTATGGCGCCGCAGATGGGGCACATGTGCGCCTGCGTTTTGTTGTGCTCCTCGCTAATGTGTTTCTGTAATTGATATCGGGCATTGAATATTTTTCCACAAGTGCTGCATTCCTGCTTTACGCGTTTTGGTATGAACTTCTCCTGCTCGCTGCCATCCTCCAGTTTGACGGAAACTTCATCGGGTCTAACATCGCAAAGAAACTCCTCGTCGTCATCGTCGTCGTCGTCGTCATCATCGTACTCTTCCTTAATATCCATGTCATTGTCGTCATCCTCCTTGACCAGCTCTTCAAACAGTGCTTCAGCTTCGGCATCGTCTTGAGCTCTCTTATCCATCTCCTCCACCAGCGAATCGTCTTCGAACTCAGATTTTAGCGCCGCCTTTAATTGAGCTGTTAGTTTCTTTTGGGTAATCATCAGATTTACCATAATCGTATCATATTCGGCCAATTCGTGAAAGCAGCGCGGACAAAGTTTTGTATCTTTCTGGAGATTGATTTCGGTTTTCATGCAACTGGCCAGATGTGTCAACACCAGGGACACCGACTTGTGAGACGAGGGCACCTTTGCTGTTAGAATTTCATATTTTGCAGTGCCGTGTATGTCAACGGCACCGCAAAAGAAGCATGTATTCATGGTCCTCAATTTATAGTTTTCTTGCCCGGCAAATGTTTACAATAAACACCGTTTTGGTTTAGGGATGTCAGTGTTTTAGGGATGGACCGATATGATAATATATATGCGGGTGCGAACACTTTTAGAGATTTCTTAACTTTATTAATCAACCTTTTCTAGATACCTAATTTTCTTGCACGCAGCGTTGCAAAAACAATCGATGGCATTTTCGATAATTTAGTGTATGCGTGGCAATCGCTTTCAACCACCATTCTTGCGTAGGGTTGCCACTGCAATGCGCAAGCAATACAAATAATTTATTATAAAAGTACGCAACATTAATATAGGTTTTATTCTGCCTTGTTTTTCCTAATAATTACACAATATTATTATATATTTAGAAAATGTTGATAATCTGCCATTTACTGCTTTTTGTATTTAGTAAACCCCATTGTAATATGGTTTTCAGATTTGTTCGAGCCTCCAACTAACAAAATAAAAAATAGTTTTCAAATTATAATTTGCTTTATTGGAATGATAAAAACAAGTACTTGACATATCTTATAGATTTAATTCTAGTTTTAATTAATATGAAGAATTTTTGTTATTTGAAAACTTATAAGATCACTTTCATGGCCCAATGACATTTTCTTATGACTATTAATATATGTATATTCCTTTGATGGTCTAACGAATGAATGCTGACGCACAGAGCTATGTTTTAGTTTTTTTGAAATCGTCTGAGACTTTTCACTGCTACAGACTGATCGCTGACTGTAAAGCTTACCAATAACCTCTCTCAATTTCGCCAAGACCGAATATAAAATTTTGAAACGCTTTACAATTCGCTTAAGATCCACAGGAAATGAGAGTTCAAGTACTGCCTGACATTCGCCTAAAATTACAACGAAATCCTGATGCAAACGCTTGCCACCTGCATCATCGCTTAGTTCCTGATAATTAACCTTTAGATGAAAATGCTGATACAAAACATTACCCATTTGGGCGACTTGCAACAAATGGCCCTTGGGGTACAGTTTCTCCGCGCTGTCAATACTCTCAGTCAATATATCCAAATAGGTGATAATCAAGGCACGACTGTCAATTATTTCGTGAATAACATTGCGAAAAACCACAAGCTCCTCCTTAAAGTGCATCTCCAAAATATTGGCATGATGTACAGCTGCCGTAGATGTTTGCAGCTGAAAAGCCGGCACAATGCACGAGTCCAAGGATTCCAATGAGGCCAAGCAGCTCCTAATAACTGTTTTGGTTTTAACATCTGTCGCAAAAGCTATGGCAAAGACGCCAATCTGCTGAATTCGATCCATATTTGTGTCAAAATCAGATATACGTTTATCGACAACATTTGCGTGCTCATGCTTTTGTAGTACGTTCTTCAGTCTGCTTACGGATATTTCCTCCGCATCGAGCAGGCTCGTAAAGACCAAGCGCAATAGTGCTTCGTTCAGGTAAGTCTCCAGCGAATACAAGGCGCGCTGTAGGGACAACGCTTCCAGTTTACGCTCGCCGGGATTGTGCTTATCAAAGTTCTGCTCAAACACGGCACATTCATCCAAAACCGTTTCGCAAATCGAAGCGAGAGCTTTCTTATCCGATTCCAGGGCAACGTTGGCAAAAGCTAGGGCATGCCTTATAAGATGATTTACTTCAATACACAGCTGGGGATTCTCATCATTAACTACTACTTCCATTGCCAAGCAACTCATGGCGTCTCCTTCGACACACTTCTGCACAATTTCGTTGTACGTTTCCAATTTATCGAGCGCCAAGTCCAAAAGCTCCACAAACGATAGATCCTCCAGCTTGACGCCAGTGCTGGCGATGGCCTCCTCGGATAGCTGATAGAGCGAAGCCTGCAGCCGTCGCAGACACCACTCAATGCGATCGAGGAAGTGCGTTCGAGTTGCCAGCAGTGGAGCTCCCGATTTCAGTGCGCTCTCAATGTTAATAGTACGCTCCAGCTGTGTGATGCAGCTGATCACTTGGGTGAAACACAGAAAGATCGTCTCGACGTGTATTTTGATGTTGCCTTCCATCTCAAATTTGGGCGCTACGTCCGGTAAATACATTTTGAATTTGCTGGCAAACCTGTGAAACACGGCACAGAATCTATTTAACCAGGCTATGTTTCCAGTGGCACCTTTTGCGATCAGCTCAGTGCACACATTTAATTTGATAAATAATTTGTCCATTTTGGCCAAAGTCTAATGCTCAACTAAAGGCAGCTGTGCCTCATGCGAGCTATATAAATGCTCAAATGTCCCGAGGCAGGTAAGTTTCTGGCAATCCCAACATCTGCTGTTTTATGGCACAGATTTGTGTGGCATGGACATAAGTCCACGCAGGTATATTTAAATCCTTAAGGTTTACTTGTCTTACATTTGGATTATGGATTCGTTTTGTGTGTCTCTAAGCTTATTTTTACGCATATCTTTTACTTAATTTTATTTTTATCAAATCTTTTAAAATGATAATGATACGTTTTTAGAACAGTGTTGTTTGAATTCAAATCATGGCCACATTAAAAATTTCATACAGTGAGTAAGGATCAGTTTCTTAATATTCGAAGCACATTTCATTTTTTAATAGCCAATATATAAATGTAATAATACATGTGTTTAATATTAGGCTGATTGGTCTGCCGTTGACTTTGCTGCCTCAACGGGCAAGTGGACACGCTTGTGCACTTTCAGCGTATACTTGTCCACAAAGGACTTGTCGCAATCGGGACAGTGGAAGCGCGGTCTGTCCGTCTGATGGGTGCGCAGGTGGTGTTTGTAGGTGCGCTTCGTTTTGAACTGCTGATGGCAAACATCGCAGATGAGGGCGTGCTCCTCGGCATCGTGGCGCATTAGGTGATTGTACATGAGCCAGGACAGGGAGAAGCGTTCGCCGCACTTTTCACACTGGTACTTCTTTTTGTCCCAGTGCACCTCCATATGACGGAGCACGTTGCGCTTGTGCGAGAACTTTTTCGAGCAGTAGCGACACTCCAATTCGGTTTTGCCCTCGTGCAGGTTCATGTGCAAATCGAGGACCTCCTCGTCCTTCACTTTGATGCCGCAGATGTTGCAGGTGGCGAACTCATTCTTTTGGCAATTGTCCGTTTTAATGTGCTTCTCAAGGCAGTCCTGATTGGAAAACAGTTCGCCACATATGTGACAGGGAATATCGAGGTTATCATTGCCATCCGATTCATCAATGCTCTCCTCGCTCTCGCTGTATTGGCAATCGGGCTGTTGCTCCTCGCTCATTGTGGAGCACTGATCTTCTTGTGGCTCGGGCTTTTCGACTTCTGGCGTGGACAGCTGTGGCGTTTCATCCTCCGGTATTCTGGATTTGCCGTCCAGCGTTTTCGCTTTAACGATCTCTTTCTTTGGCTGCAGACAGGCCGCTTTTCGCTTGCGACAACTCAGCAAGGAGTTCGCAATTTGACGCTGCACTTGACTGAGATTCCGAACAAGCCGGTCGTAGTTGAAGAGATACTCCAAACAATCCCTGCAAGCCGCCGAGGTTGGCGTCAGTTCCAAGCGTTGGTTAATTACCTTCTCAAAGTATTTCAGTATGTCTTTAATTGGCTTAAATGTGCCCGGCACGATACATCCTAAAATAATAGTTTATTTATAGTATTATTATTGAGCTCTGTAAATGACGCGTAAAATGTAACTTGCCTTCAATGAGCTGAAAGACACCAACAGACTTTACTTTGCCACAGACGAAACAGAACGGCCGCTTTGCGCTCATCTTTAACATTATATTAGTCTCTTGAAAAAGGTTTTTCAGAAAACTACATGCATAAAATGCACACAGTTGCATACAGTTCTTTAAATTATTGTTTTTATTTCGTTTTGGATATAAAAGAGCGTCAACACCACTTTTTCTTCTCTCATTTGTGAATTCTGTACACACAGAAAAGCCGTCAGCTGTTTTATAAACATCGACAAATTTACATTAACATATGCTGGACTATTGATTAACAGCGAGCAATATCGTTACTCGTTTTTTCAAAAGCTACCATTACTCATCACTAATGCCTGGAAGTAACGAGTCAACTCATAAAATTAGAGCCATTTGGTTGACAATATGTGAATATTAACCGCAATACGTCCAACACATAATATAATCAAATCTAAAGCATAATAATTATGGATTTATATTTTTAAGCTGCAAAGCCACAGCTGTCAGCTGTGACAAAAGTAGCAAGGTTAAAGTCACGGCAAATACTTACTACTTTCCGGTACCGGGTTAATTGAGTAATCGTTGTGCAAGTATACATTTTGAATATCGTTAAAATTCACAGTTACAAATCTATGTCTGAAAGTATCGAAATCACAAACACTGTCATCTCTGTATAAAATGCATTGTGTTTTTAGGAATTTGCTAAAATCAGCTGTTTTTCGTCCGAGCGGTAAGTATGTGCAAATGGTCAAAATTAAACACCGAATAATAGTAGCGTTTATTGGGAATAGGATTAAGGTTTCTCAAAATGACTGAAAAGGATTTGCTGGCCGTGCCCTTGGTAGACATCGACGACAAAGGTATCTTCAAATATATTCTAATTAAAATCATTGGAAGCGAGGATTGCACTGAGGTTGAGAGGCACGTAGTTCGTGGCTATGCAGATTGTGAATATCATTGTAAGCACTTTTCTCTTATTTCTTTTCGGTATAGTAGTGGTATATCAACATAATTTCTTATGTGTTTTTCAGCTGATATCTATGAGCGCGTAATGGAAGCGTGCAAGAAGACCGGTCTGGATTCTGAATGCCTTGGTGGAGGACGCATTGAGCACAATCCAGACAAGAAGTACTTGAAAGTCTACGGCTATTCACAGGTAAGCACTAATGAAAAATGATCCAGCATTATTGTACTTATGCGTATGTTGTTATTATGACAGGGCTTTGGGAAAGCTGATCACATGGAATCAAAAAAAATTTTGCAAACAAAATATACGGACTACGAAATTGAAACCACCGATGATGGATATTAGTTTCACTTTATATTTGTTTGGGCATACGTGAAGTTAATTTATAAATTAAATACAATATGTATTAATTATGAGAACAATCGGAACTGTGTTTTTCTTAAATTATATTTGTTCAATCGTAGTAGCTTCTGGAAAAGTTTAGATCAGCTTGTTAGAACTAAGAAATAAAAATCAGTCTAGCTGTAGACGCTCTACAAACGGAACACTTCCGGAAATTTTCAAAATTACTTGTATTTTTTTTTCCGTTCAACTTTTCTTACAAAAATGAATAATTTTAGTATCACGCTTCCTTTCCGTCAAACAGCTAATTTGTTTTGTAAGTTTTAAAATATATATTGCAAGTGAGTCAATAATAAGTGAAGCGATTTTTTTTATAGTGCGAAAGTTTGCAACATGTGGAAAAACTGGTTCGGCCCTTGTTTCAACACCAAAAGTACAAATTTCTGATGGATCTATTCTTTATTTGCTGATTTCGACCTACGTTCACGGTGAATCGCTATTCGCAAGGACTATTTTGCGTGGACAGAAAGTTAAAAGGCATCGTAAGTTTGTAAATGTATTCCGTAGGACAGTGTATGTAATTGAATAAGATCCATAGTCCGCTTATACGATCGCGTCCGGGCTGAAATGGCGGATGTTGGTCTGTGTACCAGAGCTCTAGGCGGTGGTATGATGGAAGTCAACGAAAAGGATCGTAAAATAAGAATATACGGCAAATGCAAGGCAAGAGATACGTTAATAATACTAAGTCGAATTTGCATTGATTTTTTCTGTATATTCTTTTAGACCTTCGGAAGAGCTAATCACTACAGAACAAAGGAAATATTGAAATCGTCGAAAAAATACGCCAATTACAAAATTTCGGTGGGAAAATAAATAATTTATTGTATATATTAAGAAAACAACTTTGGAAGAATGAAAAATTAATAGTAAATAAATAATGCATAAATCCCAGAAAGACTACGCCGTCCCTTCTATTTATATTAATTGTTATTTTTGGTGGTAATATATTCTTGGGTCTTCCGTAGTTTAATTTTTATTTACTTGACTTCTAACAGCTGCTCAAAACATATTGGTAGAGTGGCCATACTGCAATTAAAAATTTTCGGAGATCTTGGCATCCAGATATGTCAACTGACATCAGCTCCGAGGCCGAAAAAAGGTAGCAAAATCACATCAAAATTAAACTACGAAAGACTCATGTATAGTATAATTTTCATATACATTATCCACATTTCCATTGAAGCAGCGCAGTGGAAACGCAGTGAAACTCGACTCTTACAGCACTGAAGAACAGTGTTGAGCAACGATGCGTTTCGGCATGCAGAATTTGATGTCTTAATATTTGTTAAAATATTCGAATTAAAAATGAATTGTTGCATTTGCCAGTTCTCTGTGCGAAATCCAAAAAACATATATGAGGAGACGATAGGAAAGCCGCCCATATTGATAAGTGATTTGGTCCTGCAGTGCACCAAAGGCTCAGACTATGTGCTTGGCGACGTGGGCTCGACAATATGCAAGAAGTGCTGCGAGAAATTATCACGCTACCACAAATCCTTACAAATCGCGCGAAAGCTGCGCCAGGAGATACTCGAATTAATACGAAGTCCATTCATAATTAAGGACTTCAAGACGGCAATCTCCCGAAATGAGCTCAAAATCGATGACATCGAGAAATACGATTCTAGCGTCAGCGTCGAAGTGGTCGAAACCGTTGATGCTGCCGATTTGGATGAAGGATCCGAAGAGGTGGAAGTGAAGGATACAATTGTGGATCATACGGTTGTGGTGGAATCGGAGCACGATTTTATAGAAAAGACTTTTGAATGCGATGATGAGGAATTCCAGGCAGTTGACTTAGACTTAGATATTGAGAACGAGATTGTTATAAATGAAGACGAGTTTCCCGAAGTAGATATTGACGAAGATGCCAAGCAATTGGGCGATGAGATGCAAATGTTCAAGGAGGAGGACAAGGACATGTTAAGCGATTTTGAAGATCAACTGGATGGCACAATAGAATACCTAATATCCGATGGCGAGGATCAGGACAGCTCCGGTGACTATACGGTTAACATACAGTGCCCCAGCTGTCCGGAGAAGTTCAGCAGCCGGCGTGCATATAACGCACACACGAAACGCGAGCATTTTCCCGGTTACGTCTGCGATCAGTGCGGCAAAACGCTCCAATCATATTCTGGCTTCATTGGCCACCTACAGAATCATGAGCCGGTCAAACAGTTCGAGTGTCCGCATTGCGGCGAACGGTTCAGCCGCAAGTTCCGCCTGAAACACCATATGGCGTGGCACACTGGCGAAACGCCGTATCAGTGTGAGGTCTGTTCGAAACGCTTTGTGCACAAGGTGGCGCTCTATAAACACAAAATGATACACGACACGGAGTCGAAGCGGCTGGAGTGTCAGGTGTGTGGCTTCAAGACACGGACAAAAGCCCATCTGGAGCGGCACACGCGCTCTCACACAGGTGCCAAGCCCTTCGCCTGTCCGGTGTGCAATAAGCGATTCTCCCAGATGTACAACATGAAGGCGCATCTGCGTGAGCACGAGAATCCCGGCAGCAATCGACATCGACGCTTCCACTGCTCCAAATGCACCCACACCTTTATTAACGAACAGAATTACTTAACTCATTGTGAGCGCGACGATTGTATGCCAGTTTAGCAGGTATAGATCCCCCAGGGTATTGTACAGTTTGAAGAATGTGCTTAAATAAAGTCGGGCTTCTCTCAATTTATGTACTTCGTTTTTTATTAAATCTACATGCATTTTGCTCACAAATAAAATATGTTTTTTTCACTATGCTAAATGTATATTCATTAATTTGCATATTTCTGCGGTTATTCTCAGTTTCTTAAAAAAATATTTATTGTATGTTTGTAACCTATGAAAGTAGAACTAATCAATTAATGTGTTAAGCAATTATGCAACTATTGGAGCAATTAGCACTCATCGTTTGTAGAAAGAAATTTTGTCCAATGGTAAATATAATAGACGAAAGCACAATACAGACATATGTGTATTTATATATAAAATACATAAATTCAAATGTACATACTTCTATACGTTAGAGTATAATAGATTATACAAAAATAAAACAGATTATATTTTGATTTTTTGTTGAGTTGAATAGAACTTTGTTAATATCATCATATCATAAAATGCACATTATAAAAATATTAACAAAATTTATTGCAGGCAGTCCATAGTTAGTAAAAAAGTAACAAACAAATCCGAATTCAGGAATACCCATTAAACTTTTCAATCAAATATTTTCTTCTTTTGTGCTGTGCTCGATAATCTCTATTGTGTGTGTGTGAGTGTGTGTGTTGAGAGCCGACAAAACGGTACGGGATATACAAACAAATTTCGGATTTTCATTTCGTTGAGTTTATGTATACGGTAAAACATACAAAATACAATGAATACATATGTATGTATATACGTTACGTTTAGCTCGACTAATTACATACATACATAATCGCACATAAATTTAACGTTGTCCACGGTGTTAATTCATAATTGTTTGTTAATCATATGTATATGTGTATATTTAAAAAAATACCTCCAGATGTTAAGGACGAAATCATGAAACACATTGCTCCTACCATCGTACCCTATATCCCGTCTCCCCCCCAACCCCAGTACAATAGTTTGTGATGCTTGCAAAAGCCTATTGAATGTACAGTTAGTTCTATTTAAGTTTTGATTTCTGGGAATAGCTTCTCGAGTTGTATCTCTACATACATACATACATCATTATTATGACCCCATTCATAATTTAGCTTAATAAAAAATCTACAATTTATGCTTATAATTAATCGGATGGTTTGACAAGACCCATCGCTTTGTCTCCGTACAACGGCAGTATGTCGGAGTCGTTAACAATCTCTTCCTGAATCACTGGACTGTCCGGGTCTTCACAATGCGTCTTAAAAAGAATCTGAAAGCAGGCAGCCGACAATTAGAGAGTTTCAGGCATGAATAAAAGTTCTCAATGCTGCAGCGCTTACCTAAAGTGACCCCTTCTGGGCAAATAGTCCTTGAATTGGCGCAGGGTCGGCTGAGTACCGGGTATTTTGATTCTGTAAGGAACTGGCTCTTCGCAGAATGAAAACACCACGACTGTTTCCGGCGGCTTGATCGGCAGGGGCGGTGGACCCACGACAGCCTGATGATGCATGGTGCTGCTGCCGCTGCTGCTACTACTGAAGGAAGATAGCGGCTGCTGCTGCTGCATAGCCACCATGTGTGGTTGTAGCGGTTGGGCATAGCGACGAGTGCGACGCGGCTCGTCTTCCAGTCTTCGTTTTGCTTCCTCCAATTTTGAGGCCGTGCTTGAACCAGAGCGGGAGCTGTACAAATTATACAAATTATGTATATTAATCTATCACATGTTTGAGATTTTGTGATGTATACGCACCTAGGATCTTTGTATTTCATAACAGTATCAGATGAGAACATGCTGATGCCGCTGTCTGTGTTCATTGAAGGCCATTTATTTGTTAGCTTCCTAGAGCAGGAACTGGGATCGGGCATTGATTTTGAGTGCTTCATTGAGTGGCCACCTGTGGAATACAATTGAGTTGTAATGGGCATAGGAATTGCCAGTTTTCTTCAACTCACTCAAGCTCATGGCACCATCACTGACCATGCCCGAGTCATGTGTTGCAGTGCGTCTTCTCGATGGTATAGGCGGGCAAGGTGACATTGTGCCAGGCGAGCGGTGTGGCGTTTGGTCCTTCCACACACGCGACACATGCTGGTCCAGTATGTCTTGGTCGTTGTCTTCATCGAGTGCAAACTTTTGCCGTATCGCCTCGGCAAATGCACTATCACTGGCACTCGATCTTTCGTTGTTCGACAGTGCAGCGCCAGGCATACGCTGTCCGGAAGGAAACAATTACGTGGATTACACAAACAGTTTAGTGCATATATGGCATAAATTGTCTACCTCAAAGCGCGCACGCTCTTCTAAATCACGCTTGCGCTTCACCTCCTCCAGCTTGGGTATCAGCTGGGCCAAAAGCTCATCTTCCTTAAGCGGTCTATGCTCGTTTGAATGTAATCGTTGCGTGCGGGGTATAACCTATGAATATATAGCAATTTTAATAACAAACATTAACTTCAAGTGTCTCTTTATGTATTCTTTATGTATGTGTATTCTTTCACTACCTGAAAGGTGTTCGTTTCCTTATTCGCCATGGCGCTCTGGCGTATGGCTTTGTTCTCCGTCGAGCTGTGTCTGCGTTCTATATACGGGCGGCCATCCCTGAAAAAGTGTATACAGATAATAAGGAATATCAGTTTCAGACTGTATTTAACATGAGAAACTATGGATACTGTAGGATGTACTACAGCAGGCTTAAGCTAAGGACGCAGCGGACTCTAGAGGACAGCTACTTACATTGAACAACTGGAGAGTGACATTGTATCGGAGTCGGTGCGGCCGCCGGAGCTAACGCTCGCCCTCTCCGAATCAACGCGCGAGTTCGGTACAAAGGATGTATTGGTGCTCGCAGTATACACATAACCATGAGCTCTATTCGCATACGCATGCACATGCGGCAGGATATTAAAATGGGGGCAACATAATTGATTGATCCATGCAATGCGGCGAAAATGGTTTTTTGGTTTTTATGTACAGAAGTTCCAGAAATTAAAATATACATAAATAAATTAGAATAAAAAAAACGATGTTTATAAATCCGTGTTGTTGTGGTTGTTGTTGTTTGTTGTAAATATGTATGCAGATGAGTTCGTTACGGTGAGTGTCACATTTCATGGTTGTGTTGTTGTTGTTGTTGTTTTTTGGACGTGTAGGTGGGAGCGTGCGTACGTGCGTTTGTAATCGTACAAATATATGCATATATAGTAGATATATGTAAATAAAAAGAAATCAAATTAAATAAATTAACACAATTGTTTGAATAATCATAAATAAATATGGATATATTAAAGAAACAGAAATAAATTACTTTTATAAATAAAATATATTTCTATGAACATATTAAAGATTATACATTTTTCAAAAGGAAGACTGAACTCCTAATATTAATTAAAGAAAATATATATTTGTGAACATAAGAAGTTGCCGCTTGCATGCTTATGAATGGGTTATTTTTCGTAGGTAATATTAAAAATGGAACAAAAAACAAGTGGGGAAGGATTATCTACGGCGTACCGAAGATTTTATACTCTTTTCGAGTCTGTGTATTGATTTCACTAGCTTTTATTTTGCGCTGATGCATATGCTATACAATCGATCGATAATTCGCTAATATTCCGTCAAAACAGCTTAAATTGAAATTAGAAATTCCCTTTGAAGACTTCAAAATCACATAACTTTTCCAAAACTGAACCGATTTTGAAACTCCTGAGCAATATGTTCATGGTTTTTCCCTTTATTCTACATTGAAGTTTTATCCATTTTTCAAAATTTAATTTTTTTCAGAAAAAAGGATGTTTTCTTCCCGAAAAATTTTACGGACAATTTTTTTCCCATAAAATTATAATCATGAAAATTTTATTTTCAATCGATTGTGGATATTTAATAACGCATATCTTCGAAAAGAGTTAAAGTAAACGGCAATTTGTTCCGAAAAAAACATTAAATGGGAAAATTAGAATACCTTCTTCAAACTATTCAAAACTAAAACAAGTAAGAGTGCTCTAGTCGGGAGTGCCCGACTACGAGATACCCTGAACCCAGTCCTTACAATCATTCATATTAATCTAAACACACACATGCTGCAGTACAAGCAGTACAAGCAGTGCAAGCGGTCTAAGCAGTTAGCTTGCTTTTCGCTGAGCCCCACACAATGGAAAGTTAAATCTTAAATAACTTCTGTGTTTATCGTCCGATCTTATTGAAATTTTTGGGGCAAACAATTGTCAATAATATGTGTGACCAAACCAAATTGCAAGGTCGTACCTTCAAAAATGCGTTTTTTTAACTTTTGGGGGGTTTGGGGGGTGGTATCCAAAAAGTGAAAAATTTGTTCATGTGTATGCTATTCGAGATTATACATGTCAAATTAGGGGCCTCTAGCTCTTATAACTTGTAAGTTATATCCAAAAAACGCTGGTCTAAAATCGAAATTTATCGATAACTTTTGAACGGGACGAGCTATCGATAAATTTTAATAAACTTGATCTGTCCCGGGATTAGGAGAACTTATGTTCCAAATATGAAGTCTCTAGCTCTTGTAGTCTCTGATATCTGTGTGTTCATACAGACAGACAGACGGACAGACGGACAGACGGACAGACGGACAGACGGACAGACGGACAGACAGACGGACATGGCCAGATCGACTCGGCTATTGATACTGATCAATAATATATATACTTTATATGGTCGGAGATGCTTCCTTATGCCTGTTACATACATTTGCACAAACCCATAATACCCTTTTTACCCATTTTTAATGGGTTCAGGGTATAACTACGAAGAGTCTAAGCAGTATTCGAAATAAACTATTCAAGCAAAGCAATATGGTGCAACAAGGGATGGCGATCCTTTGTTAGTGAGTTACATACCCGGGAGGTCTGATTTCCAGTCTTCTTTTCTGAGTTGCTATCAATAGATCGCGCGTGAGTCGCATGGGTAAATCGTTGTGCGGACGCGCTGAGCCGCCCTCCACCTGCACCTTCTCGAAATCATCGCAAAGCGACAGCTCCGAGTCCTCGTGCAGCGTGGGCAGTGTGGAGCTGCGCGGCAGTGTGTCCGTGGCACTAATGGAGCCACTGGAGCTGGCCGACGTCGATGGACCGTACACGCTGCCGCTGGCACTACACGTGCCAGCTGGTAGCACCGCACCGCTGTTCATCGGCAAATTGATGAAGACACCCGGTGGAATTGTGCCGGTTGTGGCCAGCAGCTGTTTGGCGCTTGCCGCCGGCAGAGCACAGGCGCCGGCAGTGCTGCCATTGTTGCTGCCACAACTGCCACCGCTGCCACTGCTGCCGGCGCTGCCCGATGCGGTCGCTCCGCTGCTGCTGAAGCGCTCCTGGACCGCGGACATTTGCTGAATGTACTGTATGTACATCTCGGAACAGAGGAAGCTCGGGTAGATGTTGTCGCGTATGGTCGCCTCCACATGCTGCTGCATCGGATCGTAGATGTGCGGACTGAGCGGAATCTCATTTGACTTGATGGCTTTGATCTGCGAGCGCAAGTCATCCGATATGGACAGTTGGCTTTTGCGCAAGAATCTGAAGAAATATGAGCAGTTAAGATGATCGAATGGTGTATGTATCTTTGGCATAAGCTTACCTATATATGGCTCCGATTATTTGCTTCACCTTCTCGGGATCTGTCTGTTGCTTCAGACCCTCGCAGGCAAAGTAGAAATTGAGATGATCATTGTAGACGGGCGCCTCCTCCTCAACATACTTCTTGAACAACTCCACCCCATCGCGATCCTCAAGCAGATGGCTTAGCGTGCGGGCCCAGTTCAGATATGATGGAGGTGAGTTCTTTAAGGTGTCTATCACCCCTTCGGTCATCTGCATTTCAACACACACATATGATATATTTCGTTTTTAAATGTGATTGCCTTGATTACCTTTCTAACTCGGCTCTCTTCTCCGGGTACAGGTGGTCGTGGGCCACTACACTCATTATCATCATGTTTCCGGAGTCCCAATGGATGGCTCATGCCACTCTAAATGCGCCGCTTCTTTTTTTCAGTGGGCCAACAAAGCTGCACACTTTGTTTGCTAAATATTTTATCTATTCCTATGCTTAAGTAAATTCAATCAAATGTTTTAACAAATCACAAACGCCAGATATTTTAGAAATATTTGGGATATGGAAGATGCGTTTGGTGTGTGTGTGTGTTTCGTTTGCGAATTTGGAAGGCAGTTAGACAAGGCCTGCGAACAAAACAGAAACGAAATGTGGACACGTTTTAGGTTTAAAGTTATAGACGAACTTTTAATAGAACACAAGGATAATTAAATACTTAAATCTGTTTGTTTTTGAAACAGAGCATACGGATCATACGTTATAGGCTTAAAGTTATAGACGAACTTTTAATAGAACACAAGGATACTGTTTGTTCTTAAATCTATTGAGCTTTCGAAACATAAAGTCTGTCGAATTCTTATTCTTATATATGTATATGCAAACCTATGAGGTTTTGTGTCTTTTTCATTGCTGCAAACAGCTCAAAGACCACAATTAAAACCAACTATGAAACTTCGATAACAATAACGTGCTAGCATACTATAAAGTCCAATTTAAATCGATAAGTATCGAAGTCCTCACCAAAAGTGTAGACTGTATAGAAAGTTGTTATACAACTATATAATTATATTAATATTAATATATATATTACAAAGACTATATATTCCGTATGCTCTGTTTTAATAAATATATATATATATATATAGTTGTATAATACTTAAATTTAAACAGAGCATACGTAACATATAGTCTGTGTAATTCTTAAGTACATATGTATATCTGTTCTAGCAGTTATATATGAGGTTTTGTTTCTTTTTCATTGCAGAAGCAATCTAAGCCAACTTTGAAATTTCGATAACAAAGACCTGTTATGCATACTATAAAGTTCAATGAATGTCTTCTACTTTAAAGCGATAAATATCGAAGTTGTATAGCGTAGCTAAAAGCACAAAGCTATTGCTGCAGCAGCCTGAAAACCATCTCAAACTTCTAAAGGTCAACTTATTTGTTAGGAAAAAGTAATTTGTGCAAATGGGAAGTGCTGCAATTGTGATATAGACAAGTTAATGCTATTGCGCAACTATTGTGGACTAGTTTGGTGCCTGCAGCATGAGCAGCTAGCCTGCCAGCAGCAATAGAGCATATGCCACTGTGGCGTCGCATTTAGTTATGTATAATTTGATATTGCTGCAATTGAACGGCGGCCATTTTGAGAGCGTTTTTGATTGGTTCATGTTATCGACCAATACTGGATTCCAGGGCACATGGCCCATGCCAAAGGGAAGGACAATAATCCGTGATGTACGAAATTTGAAAATGGAACGCACACACACACACATACATACACAGAGAGAAATAGAGGGCTGGTGGTGATGGTGGTGGCTCTGCTTCTGTCTGACGCGCATGAAAATCAACAATTTTGTGTGTTTTCTCTGTTGCTTTTGCTTTTGCTGCCGCAGTCAAAGCAACAACGACTACAACTACATAAGAGCACTGTCGCCGCCAACAACAGAGCAACGACAACGACAACAACACAATCACAAAGGACGAAAACAGCAGCAGCAGCCCTTCCCAGCCAAACAGGCAACACACACAAACACACACACACACACATATACACACACAGTGTATACTCACATATATAGTGATAAAAGCGTAATAAAGGGGGATGAACGTCTGCTGCGACAACAAAGAGAGCGCCCGAGCCAAGGAAACTCATCAAAAACGCCATTTGCATAGCACTCCATTACAGCCAAAAGAACAAAGAAAAGGCACAATTAAAACGCTCAGCGCAGAGCGCTTTGCCGACAGAGACGGAGCGCCCGCCCCCCCAGCCAGAGCGAGACCCCAAATTGGATGATACTCACACACACACACATACACCTAAACATGCGCCGGTGGCCACTTGAAGGCCCTCCTCGTGGCGCCCCCCAACCAAGTCACTCAAAGCCGCCAAAGCAGCAAACTATTGAAAATGCGCGACGCCTGCTTGAAGCCGCACGAATGATAAGTAGATGGCGCAATCCGGAATCCTTGGCCAACATCAAAGATACAGCTGCCTTTTGAGCGCATAATAGCTGCTTGTGCTGCACTAAGGCAACAAGGATGCAAGCCACAGATGGCTTACCTTAGAAGCATCTACATTGCTCACAAACTCTGGTCAGTGGCTAAAAACGTGTTTTACCTTAATTAAGTTGCTCTTTGAGTTTGTATACCGAATGTATTTAAATAATATATGTTATTATTTAAAGGCACGAATATCGGATGGGATATAGTAGTTATTACTATCGAAATTTCCAAATACTGAACTCACTCTTTATACACTTTGTTATTATTTAAAGGCACGAAAATCGGATGGGATATAGTAGTTATTACTATCGAAATTTCCAAATACTGAACTCACTCTTTATACACTTGTTTTCACACGGCATTAGGCAAATGTCATTTTAAGTCTTTTGTATTCTGAGTTGTATTTAAATTTTGTCAGGAAATATGTTTCGCCTTGAAAAGGATTCATCAGCAACAACTATCATGTCTGACAGTTGTTATCTAATGAAACTTTGACGCCAATCGCATTTTTGCTGCAGATATTGTCGTCCTTTGGCAAAAAGAACTTTTGAACACCAGCCTATCAAATAAAGTTGAGCGCTCGTAAATCACGCTCTTGTTATAAATTAATTTATAAAAATTTAAAATAAATTTGTTATATATTATAGAAATAAATAATAATACGTTGTGTGGTATGAGTAGTATTTTGATTCACTGTAAACCATCGGAACAATCAAAGTCTTGTATGAAAACTCTTTATTTCTTAATAGTTTTAAAGCTTGACAGATTTGGACTGAGACTAAAAACTACACATACATAAATTTTACTGAAATTAGTTATTTAATTGTACTACCTTTACTTATTTAAAGAGCATTTGATATACAGAACTTCTCTAACTCGAGCCACCATCGGGCATAATAAAATGGTCGACTTTAATTTGATTATTGAAAGAAAAACTTTTTAGTTTTACAAAATGTATTTGTCAAATTTGCAATTTGTAGTTAAATATTCGACTAATGGACTGAGTGTCCCAACTTTTGCTTCGATTTATAGGAAATTTTGAGTGTTTACGATTACGCTTTCAGTTTAAGGAGCTCATGCTGCAAATAATAGTTTAACATCGTCCAGTTATGGACTTGCAACACCGTCGGATTCTTTAAGCACCATATTTAGTATCGTATATATGCTTAATCAGCCATTAGAAAACTGGACTAAACTCAGAATGCCGACGGGTGCGAAAATATCATTTGAAAAGGGGAACCGGAGAGAAACCCATGTGTAAATTATCTAATTGTGAGTTATACTGTGAATCATAGTTTGATAAGCTTTAGTGGATGATACCAAATTTGACTTTCAGCCTGAATTTACACAAAAGCGATTATTATTTTGTTCAAGTGCTAATACAGAATACATTGGGCCGTCGCTATTTGTTTTTACCAGTTTTAAACAGCATTAAAAAGGAAGTTGGATCTTAAATTAATAAATAAAAAACATAACAGAAGAATGTTATGATTTGAAACAATGAACTTAATCGAACTTGAAACTTATGAGTTATTTTTATGCAAAAACCGCTTTTTCGCATTTCCAAGAAAGAATTTGAAGCTAGCTGTCCATTTTTATTTCAATTTAGTTCGGTATAATTCACAATGGAGGCATGAACTCAGGGACTGAATGCTTTTGCTGTTAATAGTTGTTATACCTGAGTAACTACCACAGTGAAATATTTGAAATAGACTTAAAGATACCCTTTACTAATTATTTTAAGAATTATTCATTCGTTTATAATAATTTTGGGTTAGATTTATATTATTTTCATTTCAGAAACATATATTCTTTAAATTGTATTGCTACTAAAAATATATATAAAGTATATAAGTAGCGTTTATACAAACAGATATATGGGAAGTAAAACAAAGGTTGTACTCTATAGTTTATGGCATCGAAGATGTCTCCATTTGTTTGTTGAATTTGTAACACTTTATAAAACTAGTTTTCTAAGCAAGTTTAGAGTTACAACCGTTAAAATAACCATCAAAAAATGTAATAATCTTCCAAGTTATATAAGGACAATAGCTATGAAAACTTTAATTTGTTAAATAATTGCGAAAATATGAAGCAAGTTCTGCTAGTCTTATAAAAGGGATATATTTCCATCTAAACCGAACAAATTTCAACTAATTGAAAACGAATTAAACGCGTATTTATCGAAGCAATTGCAAAGAGGAACCACTTGAAAAGGAAATCAGTTTATTAAATAATTGTGAGCTATAATAATGATGTGAACTTATTGTGGCAACGATTTCTTTTGTATCTTAGTTCCAGCCGGTTGAATGGCGGCCATTAACAATACACCTAGGGGCAAACACTGAAATCCGCGCCGACAGCAGACAGCCGATGAGGTACGAGCAATTTCATTATCCCTATTGCATTTTGTGCGCTTCACAGGATAAATACCCGCTTGCCTACATATTATGATTTCATTTATGATTGACGGGCTCCTTCCACAATAGAGTTGCGAGATGAAAAACGATGCTGCTGCAGGATGATTGCCAGCAGTGGCAAACAGGATCTTAAGATGGCATACTTACTGCTTACTGCCTGCTATCGCCTCGCACGAAAGATTTGTGGTGAAGCAGCACTCGTCCTGGCAGCAAGTGACACATGCGCTGGGAGCACTGACAATGGCTTGACAGGATTAAGGTGACACTGGCGCCACAAGATTGTTAACTTGGCAAACTGTTGACAAACTGTTGTCCCGGACAAAAGCGAACGGCAGCAGGCGAAAAGCAACGGCACAAAGCTAAAGAGTCAAACTGAATCCTGCTGCCGTTGACAGCAGCATCCCAAGCAGATTTTAGGAGCACATAGAAGAACGCTTCCACTACAAACACACCCTGTCATTGGGCTGCACATGCATATGCCAGTGTGTGTGTGTGTGTGTGCGTGCGTTTATGTAAAAGGCAGAGTATATAATCACTTTTTTTTGGGGTTGCCCATGTGGGAGGGTGGCTGAGAGCTAAGAGCTAAGAGCCAAGAGCCAAGAGCTGGCTGATGGTTCTTTAGCGCACAATTGTTGCATGTGCGCTTTTAATGCTTAAACTGCGCCGTTTTGGGTTATATTTGTGGATCATTAGATGATTGTAAATGCCAGGACTTGAGCACTTGAAATCCCAATCAGCATTGCCATGACTCAGCCAGCACAGAACTGCCCCAGCAAGCCACCCACTCCCCAACCAAACCAAACTGCCCCAGCGAGCGAGCGACCACCAGCATAATGATGCTTCATGTACAACAAACACAAAGGATGTTCTTTTCAAAGTGTCAGTGGTTGCGGCACGGCTCTTTGTGGGTGCAACAGAGACGGCACTACGAAATAGAAGTCATTGTGTGTGCAACCAATATGCGCAGGTCCAGAGCCGGCGCGTATATAAAGCAAAAAAAAAAACGAATATAGCTCAAAGGAGAGTACTATTATACAATTCGAACAGTCCATGTACAAAACGAAAAAAAACCCCCTTATGGGTGAGGGTTGTATTTGTAGGCAAACCACCCACCCAACCCAACCCCACCCCCCACTTCCACTATAAGTATAGTCGTATTTTATTTTAATCCTGCCTGCAAAACTCAGCACAAATTATTTTCCAATAAGTTTAATAACAATGAGAACAGGATGGGGCATGTGGGGCTGCGGGCGGTTTGTAATTTACAGTGCCTGCCGTTTGTTTCTAATGAGGTTAAAGGCAAATTGCCGCCGACCGCCATTGCACTGAATGTTGAGTCTGATTCGAGTCTAGACTAAAAAAAAACCGGGGGGGGCAAAAGAACACACAGCCTGTACGGCATTGCACACCAATTGACCTTCGGCGGGGTCCTTGTTTCAACAAAGTCAGTCGACGGCAAAACTTTACTTTGCCAAATGAAAATAAATATCAAAGTACGTATGTTGCGCAGATCAAAAATATATAAATGCATATGTACTACTATATAGAAACTTTTTACAAATTAAAATAGTTGCTGTATAGTTAAGTCAATGTCTTAATGCTGTGTGAATTGAATTTCATTTGCGTTAGTTGTCAAAATGTATTGAAGGAAGAAATTGGACTATGTCTTTTAAATACATTTATTAAATCACACAACAACCTTATCTAAAGCTGACAAAGCACAGAATTATATACCTAAATATTAGTTTATTAATATTATTAAGTTTTAACATACATAATTAAAACAAGTGGGTAAGAATTATCTTCGTCGTGCCAAAGATTTTATACTCTTTTCGAACCATTAGGCAATTTTTACTCTGCCAACTGCACCACCGAAATATTTAATGACGCATATCTTTGATATTTATACGTCAATCAATTTGAAATTTTAAACATTAATGAGTTATAAGGATGCTCAAGTGTACAAGGATATTTAAGGCGATAGCTTTGAAAAGATCGAATATATGGCCAAACCGACTTCAGTTTTATGGCAGCTATAAGATATAGTGGTCCGATCAGGCCGGCTCCGACCATTGTGCTGTCTGTTTAAATAAAAAGTATCTGTTCAAAGTTTCAAAGCGATAGCTTTGAAAACATGGGATATATGGCCAAAACCGACTTTGAGTTGTATGGCAACTATAAGATATAGTGGTCTGATCCGGCCGGTTCCGACCAATGTGCTGTCCCGTTGAATAATAAGCGTCTGTGCAAGTTTTATAGATAGCTCAAAAACTGAGGGACTGTTCGCTACATACAGACAGACATACAGACAGACATTGCTAGATCAATTTGTTTTGTAATTCTAATCATACTGATTAGAAAAAAGTATAAATATGAGTATAAATATGTTGATAATGAGGCAGGCTAATTTAATATTTGTCCGACCGAGTCACTATGAATATATTAGGAAGTCTATAGAAGCCTGAATTATTTATAAATTAATAGTTTGCAGCTATATCCAATATAATAAAGAACAATAATAATAAAGAACAAACAAAATTTATTTCCGGAAATATTCTACAGACTACTCTATTACATTTACTAACTAAAACATTAGTAATGTTGATATATTGAAACCTAACATATATACATATGTATCTATTCTGCTCTATTTTTGATAATGGGTTCATTTTCTTAGGGTTCATACGCTTAGGCCAAAATATTCGTATAACCTGCAGGCAAAAGCTTTTATTAGATGCTACTTTTAAATCATAAATCTGTTGGCTTCTAAAGAATATTGCTCTGCCGGTTTTAATTATGAATTTGTCTTCAAAAAACAAGCACAGGTCTTTAAAATAAATGTATATTATGGAAGGGCACTCGACAAGCTCGACAAACACATTTTGTTTAGCTAACAAATATGCATTAAGAGAATGTATTGTTTTACGATTACTGCTCTTGTTGATGTCGATTATTCAAATTGTATTATAATTAAATGTTGCTAACATGGTTTTGGGAACATATTTTATAATTTTATAAATGTACATACATACATATGTATCGTAAGAACATTGGTCAAATAATTAGACAATTCACATTGGTTTATAAGATCAGTGAAACTCTCACTGCAATACATAAATACAAATTTAGATTCAAAAATACTTACATGTGAAATTTGCATTTAGATTGTGTGGATATAAAGGAGATCTTCTGATTCCAAAAACTGCAGTTTCTAAAAAAAATTAAAGGAAAGTGTTAAAATGCTATCTCGTATACTCCAATGAAATTTAGATATTTAAAATAGATAGATGAATGGGCGAAGTTTGTAATATTAAAACTAAAACATTTATAGAATTTATTCTTAAAATAAAAACTAGAATAATACTCTCACAGACTATACATATAATCTAAAAGGAAAACATTGGTGAAAACAATGTTTTACAAAAAGTATGTAATTAATATTGCCGTGTTATTTAGAGATCGAGAAATTATTTTTATGTTTGGACTATTATTCTATATATTGGGTGATTAATATAATAATTAATATGCTTGACCAAATCGGAAATGCGTCCCTTTATATGTTGTAACCAAATTTTAAAATTTAAAGAGTGTGTTGATCTATTAAAAATGCATTACACTGCTGATAAACTTGTTGCTGATTAAACGTCCAAAGTTGACAATATTCCTGACTTAAAACAAATGCGGATACACTTTGGCCAATATTACTTGTTTCAGCTACTAGATATGGAATAAAGGTTGTATGTATATATATAAGAAACAAAAATGTCAAGTGGCTATTAGGAGGACATTTCAAGCCTAGGAATTAAGTCGCTAGTTAAAGAATAAAAAATTATTTTAATTTGTTTTATAAGTTTAATATACTTTAAGCGTGCCCACTTTAAGTCGCATATTGTAGCATCTTAACATGTTTCTCATCCTTTTTATTGAATAGGATAAAGTATTTGCATGCATATGTAAGTGTAACAATCGAAGAAAGCAATAAAATATTTTCCCTTGATGCAATTTTTGTATTCACTGCACAGAAAATTGAATAACCCTTAAAAATATGCTTGAATTCGATGAAACCGCTTATTTTCCGAAGGGTGAAAATTACAAATATTTTTCGCACGAATTCATTTGGCTTACGCGTAAATGAAATCACTGAAAATATTTTTATGGAATTTATTACAACGTTGAAATTTTTCTATTGAAAAGCTGGTTAGGAATACGAATTTTCAGTGAGATCTTTCTTGATGTTGACGTAAGCGTAAAATATGTTTTAATGCCGAATTGAACAAGGCATTGTAGGGTACACTATTATTATTATTATATGGTTGATCTGGACAATCACGCACTTATTTTGAACTATAGGAAAATGAAAAAAAACATATATTTTTTAATGCATGAATACCCAGCACTAACAAAACTCAACAATTTAGAAACTATTTGAAATGTGTTAGATATAACAATAATATGTATTCCGTTTGACGTTGACATAAATTTATATAAACACATAATTAAAAAATATAAAAAAAAAATTATCAAAGCGTTTTTTTAAACGAGAATAAAGTAAAATACCAACAATATATTGGAAAATATAACTATTTTACACAAAGACAAAGCGAACTTGTTTTTCGAACAAGTTCCAATCGTAGGGTTATTCCTCTCATATTTATTTCATACTTTTCTGTGTAAAGTGTGGACAACAAGCTTCGTAAAATCTCCTTCTTTTATTCTTGATTTCTGGATGTATAGACAATGCTATATCTACTTCCCGATTAATGCAGTGGCATACGAAGGGTTTTGTAGAGGGGTAGCTTACAGTAAGAAATAATTCTTAAGAGCAGAAAAATTTTAATTCTTTTACTTGAACAAATTCTGGAAGTTTTTAAAGCACAAAACTCGCCTTCTACGCCACTGCATGCATATAAGTATTTATTAAGATAGCCTTCAATATAAAAATGTATTCTAAAAGTGCCGAAACCTTATCGTTCGTTCACATCGTTATTTTATATGCACAATTTATTGAGGTAGTACTAAGTAAAAGATGCAAAAGAAATGATAATAAAATGTAATTTGACCAGAGCATACGCACCTTTAAATTGTTTTAAGTTCAGTGGTTTGATTTGATGCGGTTGATAGTGTGTGGTGGTCCTCGTGCGTAGCAAATCCTATGTTGGTTGTGACGAGTTTGGGTTTGGACGGGTGCAATATTATTGTTGCTGTGGCTTTTGCTTCAGTGGCTGGACGTGATCTCGATGGCAAATACGACGAGGAAGATTTCATTTTGATTTTAAATGCTCAACGATGAAGAATTTGTTTAACTAGCAATAATTGGGGGCGGAAATTGCACGAGAGTTTAGGGCTAAGAATGTTCAACAAACGTAAACGTAAACAACGAAAGAATGTAACAAGAGAGAGGCACGACAATGGCAAACGACCAAATTAAATGCTAAGCAAATGTAATGACGACAGCAGCTCCAGTTGCAGTCGCCGGTTAAATGTGGGTGCAGCACCAGCGCGGACGCAGACTCTGATTTCGTTTAGGTGGTTACAGTTGCGATTGTCTCTGGGTGCATTCCTCTGCAGCCTGAAGGATCCGTGGAATAGCTTCAACAGCGGCTGGGCGACTTCACGATTATCTTGCGGACGAATATTTACTTTACTTAAATCACTGCGCTGCACATTACTATAGTGCGTGCGCGTTTCAAGGTGGCAGGAGTAAGAGTCAAAGCAACTCCTCTGGCAGCTCTCGGCCAGAGAGAACGCAGTGAAAATCGCAATTTAAAGCATTTTTCATGTCAGCTGCACAACGAATCGAAACGAAAAACAATGATTTTGACTAACTAATACGTTGCTTTGCACTTAACACTTGCTGTAGGCGTTTAACTTGCTGCTGCTACTTCTTAAAAATTTGTATTTATTTATTTGTATGTTCTTTTTTTTGTGTATTTGTGTTTATGTTGCCTCGGTTCTGCTGCTGCTTTTATTGCTGTTTGATTTTAATGGACGTTTTGTTACTTTTGGTAGTTTCAAAATTGCAAGTGTTTCCAACGCGAGCACATCATCGTCGGTTCACTGTTATTAATACCAAATGTATTCAATGGCAAAACAAAATATATTTATTATTGAGGCAACTTTTGTTTGTTAGCCACTTTGAGGTTAGAACAGCAGAGTTGTGTTGCGTCTGGGTATGTTGCTTTATATCGATACATCGATAGTTCATTTTGCCCAACATTCCGATATATATGCTTTGTTGTTGCGATAGATTTGCGCACCCAAAATTCTCAGTCTCAATATTTCAGTAATTTTCATATTCTCTAACACTGTACCATTGAACAGCAAAATGTACCAAAATACATACATTCGTCCGGACAGTGCTGTTTACAGTGAATTGTTAAGATTTTTTCATGAAACCGTTAAAATGATAATTTAAAAACTCGACATTTTATTTATTTCTCCCTAATTGCAAAACAAAAAATTTAAAACGGCAGTTTTTCTACGAATTTTTCAGTGTGTCCACACTGCTTTAATTTTTGCATTAAAATATACTAAAAATTAACCATAAACGGTCACGCTGCACACTACTGCAACAACAAGCAATCAAACAAGCAATACAACAAGCAATCACATAAACAATAAAATATTTACATGTCTGCTCACGATATAAAGTTGGAGGTATGCGTGGACTCGATTAAATCAGCATTTGCAGCAGAGGAAGGCGGCGCCGCTCGCATTGAGCTCTGTGCAGCACTGCAGGAAGGCGGCCTGACGCCTACCACCGGAACCCTGAAAACTCTTAAGGAGCTGCCCTTTACACTGCCCATACACTGCATGCTGCGGCCAAGACGTGGCACCGACTTTGTCTACAGCGAGGAGGAGCTGCAGGCGACGCTGACAGATATGGATTTTCTTCGAGCTCATGGGGCTGATGGCTTTGTTTTTGGCGCACTAACGACAGAGCGCACGATTGATGTCGAAAAGTGTCGGCGTGGGATGGAGCATTCGTGTGGACTGCCAATAACCTTTCATCGCGCCTTCGATCTCACCGACCAGAAGTACATGCACGAGAATGTCGAGCTGCTCAAGGAGCTGGGCTTCAGACGTGTGCTAAGCAGCGGTTTTCGTGCGTCAGCGTTTGAGGGAGTGGATTTGTTAGCACAGCTAATAGCAAAACATCATCGCGACATTATTATAATGCCAGGCGCCGGCATAAAAGTATCGAATCTGGAAGAGGTTCTTACCAACAGTCGTTGTCTAGAGTTCCATGCGTCAGCATTAGACACCGCTAGCGAAGATTACAGTGCGCCCACAACCACGCGCATGGAGTGCGATGTCACAATGGGCAAACAGGACATTGATCCTTACTACGGTACAAATGTCAACGTTGTGCGCAAAATGGTCGCTATAGCCAGTGCCATGAGCTGTAGATAAATATAGGCAATTGCAATACTTCAATTAGTTTAAGATATGAATATTTAAAATGTACATATATATAATTATCCAATAGAGTTTATAAAACCTTAAGTCAGCAGACACTGCGTCGTTTCCTCCAAGTTACCAACTTATTTGATCAAATAGAATAGCTTTGAATTCAATCGATAGCCTATTATGTTCATTTTGGCATACAACAAACCAAAAAAAAAAACATTTCAAAATTTAAGAACGTGAATTTTTCAAATTAAAACCCTCCCTCTGGCAAAATGGGATCCAGTGCAGACTATGCAGAGCTTGATAGCTTCGATCGGCAGTTGGAAAGCGTGGAGCATATGCTGCAGGCGGCGGACGAGTACAATGAACAACTGGGTGCTCAGATAGAAAACGTAAAGAAGAACCTGATGTCCAATCAAAATATACTCGACAGATTGACGGCCAATCAGCAGAACATGAAATTGCTACTGAATGACGACTCCGAAGCGGAGATTCATGCTCAATTGCTGAAGCAAGTGGCGCGTATTGAAAAGAAGGTATGTGTCGAAAAATAGGTGTGCATTAATTTGAAGTAATAAACATAAGCTGTTGTGCAGCTTTTTGCCACTCTATCCATGTTAGTCAGTCTTAAGACGGAGCCAAATATCAACGGATCAGATCTAAGCATGGCTCAACAGCTCAGTGGAATCGGTAAGCATCTCATGGCGATTGGCAATGAATTATTACTGCTGCGTCAGGATAAAGCGTCTGCGACACGTGTTGGGAAAAGCCTTCATCCGAGGTCCTGCAAGGGGCCCAACAATGCCGCACTATGTTGGACCCAATGCAGGACCCCGATGCAGGCTAATATGGAACTTAACGAGCTGGCCATGCTGCGAAAGGAAACTAACATGCTGTCGCAGGCATTTAATAGTCAAAAGACGCCTATTCAAGAGGTCCGATTTCAGAGGCAGATAATTAAAAGAGGTGTGGATCACTTGAACTACATTCTTTTAAGCCTGCTCTAATATATGATCTGTAATCTTTCCAGTCGAAAGCATGTTGACCAAGGTGGAGTACATCAACATCAAATACGAGACCCTACAAAATCTCAAATTGCTGTCGAAAATTGTGCTGAGAGCGTTAATTAAACGAAAGCAACTGTATCAGTTTTACGGCTAAAATAAACAGTCCCAGGACAAAAATTCCATAGATCAAAGTGCTGAAATTGTGCAGGGAGCAACTCGCCCAAATTGGAAACGCCATCCAGTTTAAGTTTTGCATAAAAATAAAAATGTATAATATATGTGAATTTTCAAAACAATATAATTAAGATATCTAATCTAACTCTGTTCGGTTTAATTACTAAACAAATTATGCAACATGAATAATAGAGCTCCAAAAGGCCCACCTGCTGCACTTGTTTTGGAAAGTGCTCCAATCCTCCAGTTGGCAACACTGTAATATTTAGAGTTTGTGCATTGCGCAGGCGCAGGTAAAAATTGATTAATTTTACATGTGAAGAAATTGCTACAGTTAAAAGCGAGCACACTGACAACTTTGTGATATATTTCTGTTTATATTCGAAAATAAATTAGAAACAATTACAACCCTAATGCCGTAGACTACGTACGGTTATTGGGCTGTCCATGTCAAGCGTAAGGAGCTCTAATTCGCGGAACATATGGAGGCATACGGCAGCGGCATGGACCTTGACGATGGGCACAGCAATAGCAATGCCAGCAATAGCACTAGCAATGCCGTCAATGTCAACCAATACGACTTCATGTTCGGGAATCAAATGGACACGTACAATGTGGAGGCTAGTGGACACAACACAATAATCATTTCAAACTTTAACGTTTAAATATTTGTTTTGCAGACATCGGCGGTGCATCGCAAGCTGCAGAGCAAGGTTGAGGCGCTGCGCATCCTGCGCCAGGAGCTGGAGCAGTTTCGCGTGGAGCGAGATCAGTACAAACTAATGGCCGAGACGCTCCAGCTGCGCTACTCGGCCATGAAACACAGCAGTGAACTGGGCAATGCCTGCGGTGCATTGAGCCAGAACTCCAGCCTGGCGGCGCTGCTCCACGAGACGCGCGAGCTGAATCTCAAGCTGAACACCGAGGTGGAGGGACTCAAGCAGCGCCTGGGCGAGCTGCAGGGCGACATGGAGCTGTTGCGCGAGCGGGAGTCGAACAGCAAATCTCGACTGCAGGCGCTGCTAACCGAAAACGATGCGCACAACAAGGAGGAGCTGCAATGGAAACGGGAACGCGCGAATTTCATTTGCCATCTGGAGAATCTGAAAAAAAAGAACGCACAGCTGGCGTTCGATCTGAAGGCGATTATTGATGAGAAGGAGGAGCTCATGACGGAACGGGATGCCTACAAGTGCAAGGCTCACAGGCTTAATCACGAGCTGTTGGTTGCTTTGAAAGCCAACAAGATGCATCCAAAGGTAAGCATATAGCATATAAGCAGATACCAAAGGTAACTATATATTATATTTTAGCTGCTGGACATCGATGGAGTGCTGCTGGAGAACAAGTACCTGCATGAACGCGTCAAGATTCAGGATAGCGAGCTGGAACTCACCAAGCAGTCGGTCAGCAAATACAAGGTATAAGTAATGCTTTCAATTTCTGACATATTTGTTTAATCTTTATATTCCATCATTTATGCAGACCATGCTGGAAGCAAAGCGCAAAAAAGGCATTGTCAAGCTGGGTGGCAGCACAAATGATGAAACCATTTTAAGTCCCCGACAAGGTAAGTCCAATAAAATATCTAATTCGAATATTGATTTATAATCGTATTCCTTTTATAGTGAAAACAATACTGGAGAGCGGCATTGATTTGCCTGGCAAAACGGAAACTATTCACGATCTAAAGTCCTTGTGCTTAGCACTGCTCGATAACCTGAATGACAAGAATCTGGCGCTGACGCATCAGAAGAGAACTAACAAGTAGGTGTCGCTATAGAAAATATAAAAGTGCCCTATCTAAGCTTCTGCTTCACACAGAATCCTGGCTAGTAAAATGGCAGAGCTGGAGCAGCGTTGGCAGCAGCTCTTGAGCGGTGACTCAGATAGTGCAGCTGTGGAGGATGACGATACGGATCTGGGCTATGCGCCATCGCAGTTGCTGCTCAATGGCTACTGTGCCGCCATGGTCGATGAGCCAGGAGCAGCAGCAACTGCAGCACCGTCTGCTGCGGCAGAGGAAGCAAATACCTTATCAGCCGAGCCATATGAATTAAGGCCTATTGTCAGTGAGTGCATTGGTGCACTGCAGTCAGATGACGGCATGTCCTCGCTGTCATCGGAGTCAGCGGACTCTTCAGTGTATGGCATAGATGTGCGACTGCATGATCTATCCATCAATGCATATAAATCATCGTCGGCGACGACGGATTCGGGCAATTGTGGCTTCGGTTTTAGTGGCACACCGCGCATCTCCAGCGCTGTGGCCAGGGAACGCAACGAGGATCTCAAGGATTTGCCGCCACATCTGGCGGCCCTGGTGCAGAAGGCGCTGCACGATTTGGATATGCGGGATTATGAGGCGATGGTAACGATACGCGCCGAGAATGCTGCAACAATGCAGTAGTTGTTAACTGTAGAGCTGTTCAATATTTATATATAATTTCAACATGCAGTCCTATATATAGATAGCATATCACATATGCCGCTACAAGAATACGAATTATTAACTATATATTTATCTATTATATACAAAGTACAATAAACACTTGTGTGCATTGGATTTGAATTACTTTCTATTTTCAAACATCAAACGGAATTCCGTTAAATTAAGCGCAGTTTTACAGCACCAGAAGCATAAATTCGAACGTTGTCCAACACTGCTCGACGGCTATAGTATACATTTTCTGATAAGAAATTTGTAGCTGTTGCAGTTGGAAACGAACGCTTTTGTGAATTAAAAATGCCTTAAAACTGCAAGAGGGTCGCTCAGACCATGTGAATTCAAGTGCCATTATTGATGGAAATGGAGCGCCAATCAAAACTTAGCCAAAAACGCGAAACGAACGCATTAAAAGCAAAGCCAACCGCCTGAGCCAAAAACACCACCACCCACAAAGCCAAGCAGACGGGCAGACAGGCAGACACTCAATCAACGGGAGTGCTGCATATCGCCATGTCCAACGATGTACAAATAGCACGAGTTGCCAGGATTGGCTCCGATGTGCTGCGCAGGCAGGGCAAGCAACAGCATCACCAGGCGGTCATGAAGGGCATATCAAAGGCAGGCAACGGCATCATTGGCGACGACATCGAATTCGTCTTTGGCAGCATATCACCGCGCGGCGGCGGCCCCAATGCTGGTCTGGGTCAGCCCAAGCACGTTGTCGGCTCCTACGACATGGACTCGCCGGAGCACACGCAGCGCGACACAACCGAAAGTGACAACAACATCTCCAGCTGCTCAACCCTCGACATTGTCAACAAAGTAAGTAACAGTTGTACATACATACAAACATTACGATACACAACATGAAAATATAAGTGGACAGTGGTTGCTCGTCAATGAGAATTCTTGTGCAGAGCTGATTCTTTCGCAAATGACTTCATTTCTGAAATACCCTTTCAATGACCCAAACCCAAACAATGCCGTTCATTATATTACAAAGCTTAACTACTTTATTAATTTCAATAGAATTTTTTTAAAACTATAAACAGATAAAAACAAATGTGTTTGGTGACTCTAATTTGGCAGTAACTTTAAAATTATAAAAATACCATTTTTTGCCATTTTCAATCCTGTTTTCAATCAGTCCTTATGTGGACTACAATAAATGTTTATGGGTTTAAATTAGTTGGTTAATCGAAATGAACATATGTTTTTTAAATAGTAAATAGAAATAGAGTTTAAATATAGCCTGAAAAATAATAGATTACGATTTCAATTTCTGTCAGTTGTAATGACCAATGACCCACTGTATGTATGTTTGTTGTGTGTAAAATTTGGCTGCGTTGCGCACTGCGCAGATGCGTGGCAAGACGCAGGGTCAAGTTGCAGCGACGTGCATTCACGGACAACAACGGACGACGTAATCGCTGGCAAAAAAAAAGAAGAAATTTTCAAGCTGGTCATGATAGCGGAGCAACTGCTGCCGCGCAGCCTGAGCTGCCTGTGCTGCAGTGACACGCCCCTTGGGGGCAGCGCTGGTGGCTTTCAGCTGGCCGAGAAGCGACGCAGTTGGGAATACACGCTAATGGCCCAACCAATGGCGCGACGGCCCATCAATGTGACAATCATGACGAAGCCAATTACAACCTAAGCAGACTAATTAGAATAATTCCTTTTGATATTATTGCAGGTTGAACAGTTGTCAGTGCAGCAGCTAGAGAATCGGGTGCGTGATCTGTCGCAGCGACTGCAACAGGCTGACCGCCAATTAGTCGAGAGCAATGTGGAGCGGGACAAGTGCCACAAGCGGCTGGAGGTGGTCAGCCAGGCGCACGAGTGTCGCATCACCGAAATGCACTGCGTCATTGCGGAGCTGAGCAAGAAACTGCGCAGCAAACAGGAGCATATCATTATGGAGGAGCAGGAGCCTGAGGGCGAAGGCGACGGCAGTGGTAAGTGTACCAAATGAAAATAATACAAATATTTGGAGACTGTAAGACTGCTCCTTTGACCCACACAGAGCTCAGCTATCAGGAGGGCTCCGTGTACAACTCGGAGCTTAATCTAACCAATGCGGATTCCGAGGCCGAGTGTCAGACGGAAGCGCTGGATGATTACGAAGGCGCCTGCTCCAGCGCCGAGAACATTCACATGAAGCCACAGGATGCCATCAACAAGGGGCAGCTGGAGGCACTGCAGGAGGAGGTGCTGCATCTGCGCGCGCAGATTGCTCTGCTGCAGGCCGAGATCTCCACCAAGGATAAGGACTCGGCCGTCGTCGAGGATCAAATCTACTTTGCCTGCGAGCTGGAGGCCAACGAAAATGGCAACACCTGCGGCCCAAACGATCAGCAACTCAACGACTTGAACGGTAAGGCAGAAATGAACTGGAAAGATTATGCTATATATTGAGACAACTATTATACCCTTTGCAATTGTATAATTTTGCAGCCTGTGTCTCACTAACGAGTCCCCAGAAATGCGTCAAAATGGCTGAGCGAGTAAAGCTGCGCTGCGCCAGCAAAAGTGAGCCACAATTGGAGCCACCGCCTGACAACGATAGCCAGACGGAACTGGGCAATGAGGTAACCAGTCGGCTGCATTAATATACCTACACATACATCTCAACAATAACCTCCTTGCACTTCACAGGACATCAACCTGGTCGAGCATTTGGTGTGCAAGCAAGGTTCGCTGATGGACAGCTTTATGGCACCACTTCAGCTAGAGCTGGAGCGGCTGCAACGTAAGATGGAGCAGTTGAAGATGCGCAACACATTGCTGTCTCTTACCCTGGGCGAGTCCAAGGAGCACACAGAGCATCTGTATCTGCTATGCGGCAAATATGAGTCGAATGCTGTTGCTCTTCAACTGGCGCTCAATTGCAGCGATCGCGCCATTGAGGCCTATGATGTGATGCTGGCGTTGCTGGAGAGCAGGTAGGTTCACCAACTGCCAAATAAAGATATATGAATAAATATTAAAGACTATTCTGTAGATTGGCTTTGCTCGGCGATAAGTCAACGGCTGCTGAGGAGAGCCGTCGTGCCGTGGAAACGGTGGCGCATCATCTGCTGGCGCGACTGGAGACGGAGAAAAATATGTGCGAGAACAGCTTGGGTCCCTGGCAGCACAACATCAATCTGGGCGTCGAGGATGCTCCTAAGGGCATACGAAATTGGAGCAGCGACGACGACAATCGTCTGCGCTATCACGTGTCCAAGTTGAAGGGACGACGCTCCGTTGTGCAGCACACGATCGTGAATCTGGAATCACCATTTAGCGATATGTTTGAAAAGAAACGTTTGGCCTTGGAGAAGGAACAGGAATTGTGCGGCAACGACAGCGAAAAAAAGTCACCAATCGATGTGGGCACAGCCGTTTTAATGCTGGAACTGCTTGAGCTGCGCGACCAGAACCAACAGTTGCGGGCCAAGAAGGATGAGGCGGAGCGCGAGCAGCAGTATGCCAATGAGCGTGTTAGCATTCTGCACGAGGCGCTCAAGCAGCTGCAGGCCAGCAATCGGGTCTCCTACTCGGAGGCGGAGCATGCCGCACTCACCGAGCAGCAGCTGGTCGAGGCGCTCAGTCGCGAGACGGAGCTAAAGAATCGCATTCAAGCCCTGCTCAATATCAATGCCACGCAAAAGGCCAGCGATGAGAAGTGTCTGCAGATGCAGCAGCATTTGCGCGAACTACAAAAATCAAACAAGTAAGCTCTTGCACACATCTTTTGAATAAATTATTCAACGACTCTCTTTTGTTTGCAGTAATCTAGGCCAGATGATGGAGCAGAGCAAACGCAAGTATCAGTTGCGCATTAAAAAGATGGAGCAAAAGATTGCCGACATGCTGCAGGAGCAACAACAACGACACGGCTTGCACCATAACGATCATGTTCCTGAGACAACTCTATAGATGTAAGGATTGTCTATGCTGGCTGCTCGTGCCACCGGAGCGGAGAAGCGCACACGCCTGCTACACATATCCAGCTATCGCTATCGGTTCCCACTTCTTTGTCTTTTGCAACTCATATCGCCCATCCAATTAAACCCTGCTGCTGCCGCTGCTCCCACCGCCATGTGCAACTCATGTGTCCGCTTCGGTCCGGGCGAGCCATAGCCATAGATAGTATCACGAATGTGCCATACGACTCACTGACAGCTGTATTAACTACAATTACATATATATTAATACATACATACGTGCGATTTAATGAACTAGATTATAGACTAGGTGAAGCTACTCACAACGCGTACACACACTCGAATCCTATATTTATACAATGTATTCGCATTTTGCTTGTTATATGACTCAATATATGTATTTAAAATTGTACAAATTATAATAAAAACTACTGCAACACTACGAATCATTTGTGTCTTCCTCCTCCGCTGGCACAATACCATCATCGTTGTCGCTCTTGCGATTGGTGTCCTCGTTGCCATTGGTGTCCTCGTCCTCATCAGCAGCAGCACCATTGGTGTCCTCGTCCTCATCAGCAGCAGCACCATTGGTGTCGCTACCATTGCTGTTGCTAGCATTGCTGTCGCTACCGTTGCTGTTGCTACCATTGCTATCTGACTTTGTGGCATGTCCATTCGTCTGCTCCATTGGTGACGACTGCTGCTCTTCTGTTGGCGGCACCAGTTTTTCCATTTGCTCGCGAGCTGCTTGTACAACTTTCTCGAGTTCAACGCATTCGTTTTCGATTTCGTAGTTCTTGGACACTAGCAGTACCCAATGGGCCTCCAGAGCGCGTAGTTTCTCGCCGGCCTGTGTCTGTGCCTGCTTGCGCTGCCAATTGACGTCCTGCATGTCCTTTTTCAGCTGCTGCAGCTGTAGCTGCGCTTTCGCCTGCATCGCTGTGAACACCTCCAGGTAGGATTTCCAGGCTTCGGTGCCGTATTCCAGCATCAGTTCCAAATTTAGCGAGCGCACCCACTGATGCTCCAGCTGTGCCATGGAATTCTCAATGGACTCCTGCCAAGCGGATACCTCGGACAGTTTACCCGATGGCGGCGGCGGCAGTTCGTAACGCTTCATGGACAGCGTCTCCATGGGCAGGCGGTTTTGTATGCGCTCGAATTCATTGATCATTAGCGGCGTCTCGAACGGTGAGCTCGCCGGCAAGGGCAGATGATCCAGATAGTTTTTGGTAGGTCGATAGCGTCGGCATTCCTCCTCGACCATAGCTAGCGCCTGGCAAAAACAAACATAACTTAATATTCCAGCGGCCTGAATAAAGACGCAGTTGTATTACCGATTCTCTGACTCCAACTTCATCATATCCATGATCGATATACGGTAGCGCATCTACAATAACTTCGTCTGCCATTTGTTTCAAGAATTAATTAGTTTTCGGCTGTGAAATTGTTTAAAGTTTGCGTGTAGTGTTGTAAAATGCACTTCGTATATTCGATAAGTATTCACATCATTTGAAGCACCGCTGGTTTTTGACATTCGTACAGCCATGTTGGCAGAAATGCAACCGTGTTGTCCAAAATGCGATTGGCAGCACCATTAGGCCGTTTCCGGCAGCTCTCTTTCTTTCTTCGTTCTTCTTATAAAATAGAGGACGGCATCTGCGTTTGCAGAAAATTTAACACCATTTATTGGGATTAAAAATCAGCGAAAATGGTGAGAAAATGTGCAGAAGTAGTGTTCGTGCCCCCGTCTACTGCAAAACTTTAGTTTAATCGACTTTAAGTGCGTAAAACATGAGAAATATGTGCTGAAACTTCGTCCTAACCTCCACGTGTTTGCAGTGTGGCGGTCGCGCGACTGTAATATAAATAATAGTATATAATATAATATAAATTATAATTTTTGTTATTTTGAATTGTGTTTGCAGAGCTTAGGCAACGCTAGGCCATTGGTCTCCGTGTACACGGAAAAGAATGAGGCTGTCAAGGAGAAGAACATCTGCCTGCCCGCAGTGTTCAAGGCGCCCATCCGTCCGGATGTGGTCAACGAGGTGCACCAACTGATGCGCCGCAACAACCGTCAGCCCTATGCTGTCAGCGAGCTAGCAGGTGAGTGCAACCGCACATACTGTTTGTAAACAATGCAAACAATAGTATTTATTTTTATGCTCCACCAGGTCACCAGACATCTGCCGAATCCTGGGGTACTGGCCGTGCTGTTGCACGTATTCCCCGTGTCCGTGGTGGTGGTACTCATCGCTCCGGTCAGGGTGCCTTCGGCAACATGTGCCGTGGTGGTCGCATGTTCGCACCAACCAAGACCTTCCGTCGCTGGCACCGCAAGGTGAATGTCAACCAGCGTCGCTACGCTCTGGTGTCGGCTATTGCCGCCTCCGGTGTGCCAGCGCTGGTCCAGTCCAAGGGACACGTTATCGATGGCGTCTCCGAGTTCCCTCTGGTCGTCTCCGATGAGGTGCAGAAGCTGCAGAAGACCAAGCAGGCTGTCGTTTTCTTGCGTCGCCTGAAGGTTTGGGCCGATATCCAGAAGGTGTGTATACGGTCGAACTCCTAATCCATGGCAATGTATATGCGAGCGGAATGCGTCTGTTTGGTGTTCCGTTGAAGCATTTTTCGTAATGCATTGCCAGATCAAATGCCCTCCTAGGCGTTACGTGTGTAGCGTGACTAAAAGCTCCAACCGTTTGCAGTGGAGGGCTATAGTTGCAACTTCTACTTATCTGAACAATGGATACTAACTGTGTGTATTGCTTGCAGGTGTACAAGTCACAGCGCTTCCGCGCTGGCCGTGGTACCATGCGCGACCGTCGCCGCATTGCTCGTCGTGGACCTCTTGTGGTCTACCACAAGGATGAGGGTCTGCGCAAGGCATTCCGCAACATACCCGGCATTGAGACGATCAGCGTGGACAAGCTGAACTTGCTGAAGCTCGCCCCAGGCGGTCATGTCGGTCGCTTTGTCATCTGGACCGAGTCTGCGTTCTCTCGCCTCAACGATCTGTTCGGCACATGGAAGAAGCCATCCACACTGAAGAAGGGCTACAATCTGCCCCAGCCCAAGATGGCCAACACAGACTTGTCGCGCCTCTTGAAATCCGAGGAAATCCGCAAGGTGCTGCGTGACCCACGCACACATGTGTTCCGTCGCGTGCGCCGCCTCAATCCGTTGTCCAATGTGCGTCAACTGATCAAGTTGAACCCCTATGCTGAGGTCCTCAAGCGTCGTGCCGCCCTGGCCGCCGAGAAGCGTACCGTCGCCAAGGTGTTGGCCAAGGCCAAGAAACAGAACGTCGAGCTGGCCAAGTCGCACTTTGCCAACGTCGCCACAAAGGCGGCTGCTAATCGCGCTAAGCTGCTCGCCGCCCGCAAGAAGGTCGGTGCCAAGAAGCCCGCGGCCAAGAAGTAAACGGAGTTACTTTCCACGTAATAGAAGACCACACTCTTTTTATATAATAATAAAATTACAAAAGTTGTATGAATTTTATTCATAATATACTGCGAAAGTAATATCTGATTAAACTATTTAGTCTTAGGCCATAGTTGTTGCTCTCTCTCTTCTCTTTATGCTGCCTCGTGTTTAGCGTTCTCTTTAAAGAGCGAGCGCCATTTTGCTTTCTCTTCGACTCGGTTTTTCGCCAGCTGATAACATTCTGTGGCTGCCTATCGATGCTCTTATCGGACTTTTGTCGTTCGTGAAATGCTGCTGATGCTGATCTTCGGTGTACGCTACGTTATGCTTTTTTTGTTATTTCTATACATTTATTGTCACGTTAATTGGCATTTAATTAAATAGCAACGGTTGCAAGCGTGTTTATTCCGCAGTGCGCGCTCAAAGCGAGCGGTTGTTTCTTTTTCGCGTTCTCTGTGCGCTGCTTTTTCAATTGGCGTGCAAAATAAATAAGTGAAAAAAGAAAAACAAATAACAAAGGAGCCGGCAACAACAGTCAAACACGAAGCAATATATACAAAGGAAAGGATAAGATTTCAATTGCAAAGTGTCAGTGCTACATATATTAGAACAAAAGCAATTGTGCAATTCTTTATTGTGCATACATAATATATCTTTCGAAAACAATAAAGCGTGTGTTATCGGTGCGGTAATCATTTATTTATACTAAATCTGAACTGAAATAAAATAAAACGACATTAAAGAAAGCAAATCGCGCAAAAATCCAAATCATACGATACTTTATTATATTCACTACGCCGTCTCGCGAATTACGGGTCGCGACACCGACGATGTCTGGTTATGTAGAGTAGAACGCAATACTCGGACATCGCACATAGCACAGACGCAGAGAGAGGGAGAGGCAACGGACGTGCATACAAAAGCAATCAAGACGTAAACACACAACATATAGAGCGGGAGAGAAGGAGACGCTGTGACGCTGCTCTCCATGCGCGCCGTATTTTTCCGCAAAGATTGCGGCCAGCGACAGACAGACAAAGTACAAATCAGCGGCAACAGCAGCACTGGCAGCATCTTTGCACTAGCGCGGCTCGTAATTGCGGACCACTATTGAAAAGGTCCCGCACTTTGGACATTTTCGACAGACAGGAACCAACAACAACAACAAGAACAACAAGCAAACACAATGTTATCGAGTCTGTTAACCTTTGCCCAATGCGTGGCTGAGATATCGCTGCTCGGTGGTATCGAAGTTGCATCTGTTGCACTCATCATCTACTACGTTTTCGCTAAAACTAGGTAAGTACCGGGGCGGGTAGGCTTGGGAAGCCAAAGAAAAAATCATGCGGCGGCAGTGGTTCTGCCGGTAGCATCAACAGCAGCGGTAGCAGCAGCAACTGTCAAGTTCAATTAATGACGCAGACATGCAGCTGTGCGAATATATGTTTGCATGTACTCTTTAATACCCTGTCATTGTTGAAGATTGACAAGCAAACATATTTTGGTTTTTGTGGTTTTTAATTCGTTTTTAATGCAATAAAATTGCCTTTTCTCACAGTTTTCTATATAAAATAGAGCAAGTATGTAATTGGTTTTTGATATTAAGAAGTTTAAAAATTGATTTGATTGTTCAAAGCTTTGGCTGTTTTCTGGAGAACTATCTCGGTTTAAAGATTCAAAACAGTTGGAACTCCGGATATCCATCCTTGAGGGCTACAGGGTATCTTCTAATAGGGCATGTGCTTGTATTTATGTGTGTAAATTGATGACACGGGTATTTATAGACTTGCACTGTGTTGTCAACGATCCAAGTTGTTGTATAGCAGCGCTTAAGTTATTTGGTGCTAGTGAAGTGAGCTTTTTCATTTAGTCACTGACAGGTGGTTGGCTTCGAGTCACGCCCACCTTGCACCGGCCGCCCTTTGCACTTTAAGCGCCGTCTTTGTCGCGTCCATTCGAATTCTGCGTGTCCGAACGTGTCTTTGGCGTGCTGGGCATTCCGCTTATCAAACACGTGCGAAACGCCAGCAAATAGCCAGAGGCGGAGTAGTTGGAGGCTGAGATTGTTCACTATGCTAATTCTAAGGATGTCTAAAGGTCATTTGCATTGTTGCATTTTTGCAAATGTGACGCAAATTTAATTCACTCGTACTTTTGCTGCTGCTCTTTTTTGCATGCACTCACACCTGCGATCTCTATCTCACTCTCACTCTGCCTCCCACTCTCTCTCTTTGCTGTTGTTGTTGTTGACGCGATAAGCGCAGCAAGTCGTTCGATCGTTTGGCAACAATTATCGTGATTGAAAAAGCCCGTACATTCAGTACATTAAATGAGCAGCTAATTAGCTGATTAGCGGTTTGCTGTTGTTATTTTGGTTGCACACCTTTAATCGGGCAGTAAACTTAATCTGCAATTTCCACCTGTCCAGTTCAAAGCTCATTTCATAATTAGAGCTGACTGATATTTTGCTGAATGTGGTGTGAAGAAAGTATTTTGCGATTATGGATTTAAAATATCAAGCAATAAACCTTTAAACAATAAACAAAACAAGTGGGAAAGGATTATCTTCGGCGTGCCGAAGATTGTATACTCTTTTCGAACCTTTAGACAATTTTCACTCTGCCAACTGCAGCAATTTCATTAGCTGTAAAAATTGATATCTCATGAATTGAAATTTTCTATTGAAATATTAAATTTATTTCCATTTGTATGGCAGCTATAAGATATAGTGGTCCGATCCGGCCGGTTCCGACCAATGTGCTGGTCCTTTAAATAATAAGTCTCTGTGCAAAGTTTGATCACGATAGCTCAAAAACTGAGGGACTAGTTTGCATACATACAGACAGACAGACGGACATGGCCAGATCAATTTGTTTTGTCATTCTAAGCATACTGGCAGTAACTTTTGAGGGTCTCCGACGCTTCCTTCACAAACTTAATATACTATTTTCTTCGAAAAGAGTATAGATATTTCCTAATATGTGCACATATATACATACAAATGAATATAAATATGTGTGTTCTTTAAAGCATCATAAACTTTCCATAAGAGGATAAGAAATGTATTTATATCGCTTATATACTTTTTGTATTTGTATGTACATCATTAATCTGAAGATTTAAAGCCATTTGTGATAACAGGTAATAGTAGTTTTTCAAACGTGTATATGTATAGCTATCAATATTTAAATGTATAGCCTTTTGATATATGCACATATGTAGTATGGAAAATTTATAGTATTTCAAACGTTTAAATATATAGTATTCAAATTATATATTCTTCATTAAACTTAAAGTTCTTAATTATTTTTAAAGTTCAAAACAAAAAAAACTTTGTGGTATACATAAGTAATTGAAAAATTCTTTTCATGTTTTCGTTTACATTGTTTAAAATCTAAAGGATGAGTTCTTCTAGTTCCAAAAATGATTAACCATCTGCCTACGCCATACGCACACAGCAAACTTTAAACCTTTATTGATATAGTAAACAAATTAGGTTTTTTTCCTTTCCTGCGATTTGAATGACCTTTGCTGCTTCTGCTTTCGCGGCGATTTCGAATTGGTCGCCTGTGAGACCATTTTCATAAAGTCTTTCAAGCGCGCGCCGTCGCTCTGCTCGTTGTCATTATCGATATCGGAAAGTGTGGTGTCCGTGGTACTCATCAGGGGCGTGCGTGGGCGACACAAGCCGCGCGACGTGCTCGAGGAGCTGATGCTGGACTCGTCGGCGCGCTCATAGTACTCAATGTAATTGCGCAGCTCCGCGATGCGTTTCTTCTCTGATTCGTTCTGTGCGCACAGTTGTGTCTCCAGCTTGACGTAACCCTGCAGCTTATGCTTTTTCTTATCCAGTTCAGCCAGCTGGTGGAAGAAATTGAGGTAGTAGCTATCGCGCTGTTCGCTTTGGAATTTGCTAATTTTTCTGTACATTCTCAGAAAGAGGCTGGGATCTTCAAAATAGTGGGCTACATTGGTGGGCATGTTGCGTGTTATTTCGGCACCATGAAAGCTCCGGTTACAGATGGGGCACTTTTGGCCATTCGTTGAATTGGCCAAGCAGTTAGCGCAGACTATGTGATGACATTGATTAATTTGAAATTGTAATTGGGGCTCTTCGTTACGCTCCTTGAAACATTTATTGCAGTGGACGCGAAACATTGTGCTATTATTTTTCACAATTTGCAACTAACGGATTCTGCAGAGCTTAGATCACTATCTGGCAACGCTGCGGCGTTGCAGGATGTCCTTGCCACTCTGGTGCTTATACTCGTTTATAAAAAATACTTATATGCATGTAGTATATTTCGCTTGGCGCAAAGTTCAGTTCGCTTTGTTTTTGTGGACAACTAACAACTTATCAGGCGAACGTATATACAAATATGTGATAGGTTACTGAACTCAACGAATACCTATACACATACGTAACTGCAAATTGGACTACAGACTATATGAGGTGTTATAACTGCCAGTGGGAGCAATCGTAAATTTTATTGTGCGCTACTGTTTCGATAGCATTGTTCATTCTTTAAATACTGTTAATGTACATAAAAACCATTTCTTTGTTTACAGAGCACCCGCCATTATCTCTCGACTATTTCCCAATTTGAATCTAAGCTATCGTTCTTCTCTGGGAAAGTTCAACAGCATTGGCAGCGACATACTGTATACACTGCGCGCATCAAATGTAAGTTTTTAAATGCTTGTCAAATCGCATGCACGCCCATTTAACCTTAGAACACGTAACGCTATTATGTACACATGTACGTAGTGCACTGCTGATAAGCAGTTCATTCAGTAAAAAGCACCCAACGCGTACATGCATACTAAGCGCTAGTTATTTTGCTTGACATACATATGCGCGGTGTTGCCACTCATGTGCCAATCGATTGTCTCTCGCACTAATCGATAAGCTCAAGAAAAGCTAGACAAAAGCTATCGCTTAACGCTCTCGCTGGCCGGCGCATCGTCCAATGAAATGTGATTTTAAACACATATCAAACCATATATATAGAATCTCTTAGTTATAATGGATGCGTTTCTTGCGCGCGGCTGGTTTGAGGTGAGCACTCTTCTCTTATTTTCATTATTTTGTCTATGCATGTGTGTTTTATATATATTCGCTTTTGCATAGCCAATTTGCGCGGGTGAATTGCATCACATAATAATGTACTACATTTCTTTTCTTTGTTGTAATTTTACTTTCGTGTGTAGGAGCCGAAACCTCAAAACTCCGTCGCGCATGGCGTGGGCACGCAGAATATGCTACAGCTGACGCCGCACGGCGGCCTAAAGCCATTCAAAAGCTTCTTCGACTGGGGCAGCCTTTTGCCCTATGTGGCACAGGTGGTACGCAGCGAGAAGTTTGATTACCGCCAGGTGAGCACACGTGCTGTCGTTACATTACAATTAAACGCTAACCTATGTATATCCATTTGAGCGCAGGTCACTGAAATCGTGCACAACGATGTCATTTTGAAACATGCCATCAAACAGGCCGCCGAGCACACACTTCGGGATCAACGCTATGCCAAAAATGGGCATAGGCTGCTCGGACGCAGCATTAGCGGCGATCAGCCTGATGAGGAGGAGGACGCCAAGGCGGGCATATCTTATCAGAAGATACTGCGCAAGCAAGAGCAGCGTGCCGGGACCATACTCAAAGAAATGGGCTCCACTTTAAACAATACGCTGCTGGCGTTCACATCCTGGCTGCTTTATAAGCTGCTGCCTTGCTTTTTGTCCGGCGTCGTCACGCACACACAACAAATTGAAATGCTGAAAAAGGCCTCGAAGCGCTCGCCCGATACCCCGCTGATATTCGTTCCGCTGCATCGCAGCCACTTGGACTATATTATGGTGACTTTCATACTGACCAACAATGACATACGCAGCCCGCTAGTGGCTGCGGGCAACAATCTACAAATACCCGTGTTCGGGTCGTTGCTGCGCGGTCTGGGCGCCTTCTTCATCAAGCGCAAGATTGATCCCGTGGAGGGCAAGAAGGATGTGCTCTATCGCGCCGCACTTCATTTGTATCTGACGCACGCCCTCAAACAGGGTCACAACGTAGAGTTCTTTATCGAGGGCGGACGTACGCGCACTGGCAAGCCTTGTATGCCCAAGGGCGGCATACTATCTGTAATTGTCAATGCCTTCATGGATGGCAGCATTCCGGACGCCCTGCTGGTGCCCGTATCGGTGAACTATGAGCGCCTCGTCGATGGTAATTTCGTGCGTGAACAGAAGGGCGAAAAGAAAGTGCCCGAAACGTTCAGAAAGGCCATTTCGGGCATTTGGAAAACACTCAACTCGAACTACGGCCTGATGCGCATCGATTTCAATGAGCCCTACTCAATACGCGAACTGGTCAACTCCTACAACAAAATTGCCCGCGAGGATGGCAGCACAAAGATCTACAAACCAGCATCCAGGTATGAATCATTTCATATTTATTTATTTATGTTTTCCTAACACTACAAGTTTAACTTATAAATTAATCTAATCTTATTATAGAACGCTGGTGCATACGCAGTCAACGTCTTCGCTGTACGGCACCGATGTTGTCTGCGAGGAGCATCGCAATCTTATCGAGAGCATCTCGCGCCAGGTAGTTTTTGACTGCGCAGCGGCCACTTCAGTGATGTCGACCAACGCTTTGGCCTTTCTGCTACTCACCCGATACCGCAATGGCGCCGATGAGCAACTGGTTGTCGCTGCGTTGGATGATCTGCGCAATTCGCTATCCGGCTGCAAGGACTTAGGTTTTTCAGGCGAATCGGCACATATTGTTGCATATGCCTGCGACCTGCTGGGCACAGGTAGTTAAGGCAATGACCCTGACTATACAATAGATACATATATTTCTCTCATTTTGACAGGCTTGGTTACACGCACACGGGACGATAATGGACGCATGTTTATACGTGCTGTACCATCGGTGGAAAGCTTCATTGAGCTAGCCTACTACTCCAACATGCTAACGCCGCACTTTGCACTCAGCTCCATACTCCTGACCACATTTCATGCTCTGCTGCCAGAACCAAAGAGCGACCAAGCAATGGGTGTCTCGCAAACGAAACTCATTGAGACGGCCCTCGAGAACTGTCTTGTCTATCGCTACGAATTCATACTTAACAAGCCCACACAAGTATTAGAGCGTATGCTGCACAAGCAACTAGACGAGCTGCTCATCAACGGTTGCCTGTGCCGAAAAGAGGTACAATATATACTTAAATATACCATTTCATATCTTTCTAAACAATCGTTTTGTATACATAGGCAACCGACTCGGATTACAGTGCGGACACACGTCGCATGGCGAAAAAAGTCGCCTATGAGCTGGACGAAGATGAGGATGAGTATTTGAGTGTGACGCAGGCGGAGCACGAGGCTACTGATTTGCTGTTACTGGCCAAAGAAACGCTCGAGCAACAGCGCTACATTTGCGAGGTGCTTGCCCCGTTTGCATCCACGTACTTGGCTGTGGCGCAGGCGCTGCAAATTCTACATCGAAGCTCAATGCTGGAATCGGAGTTTATAAATTTCGTTATCAATGATCTTTCCAACAAAGTCAAGCGCGGCAGCTGTGTATATTGTGAGTGCTACGAGACGCCGCTTAACCCATAAATTATGTATATAAATTGCATATCTCTTACAGCTGAGAGCATCTCGACGGACTCCGTGCGCAATTGCCTGAAGTTGCTTGAGAAGTGGTCTGTGATTGAGGTGTGCAACCAGCGCGGCATGCGCCTGATCTCGCTCAATACACTGTACGAGATGTCCTGCGAATCGCTAAACAACATTGTCAAAAAGATTGAAGCCATTGTGCCAAATTTCAATGGGGGGCATTTTAGCCAAAAATTGTTCAATGATTTGCCAGCCTAAAAAAAATGATTTTTTATAAACATTATTTTCCATTTGGCACTCGTTTATATTTTTCTCTCTCGTTACAAAGTAGTTTAATCTACTTAAGTTTAAAATGCATACTCTTAGATATAACCGTAAGACCTGAAATAACTTTAGTTTTCTTTTAGTTGTACGTACGAGTTATGCCAATTGCCAAAGAGCTTCCTACACTTTGTTGCTGTAGGCAGCTAAGCGACTAAACCAAAAGCGAAACAAACATAAATGTGTACTAAAATACATAATCATATTTTTGTATGGACAGTTGTGAAAGCAACTTTATATATATATATATATAATTTCAACACATAATGAACTGATTTGATAATGAAATAAAATGCAATGCATCGAAACTGAATTCTAACAACGCTTCATGTTTTATTTTCAAAATCAATTGACAAATAATTATATCTATGTGTACCCATTAGGTTAGTTTTTTTTCTAAAAAATTAATAATATTTTTGTTAACTTTCTTACTTATAACAAACAATAAATATGTATGTATATAAAGAAGCGTCCTTATTCCGGCGAAATTCAAGTATTGATTAAAAATGCTAATGAGTAACAGAAATGCAATACATAAAATAAAAAATAGGCTATAATCGTTGTAATTAAACTATGGTTAATTTGCCAGCAGCCGCCGACTGCGGCTCTGATGATATATTATTATCGGCAGTTTTGTGCTTTGATTTCGATTTCTTAGTTGCTTTCTTCTTGGGCGCGCCGACATGGATGCGAATGCCTTTAGGGCGTTGCAGCTTTACTTCCTGCAATGTACATGGAGATTTGTGAATAAATAAGTTATGGTTGAGTTTGCTTAAGCTGCTCACTGTTATTTCTTCGTTCTTTAGTTTGCCTCCTATCTCGCCGGAGCATCGCTTGGCTCCGCAGAAGCAAGCTTTTTTGCCATTGTTCATAAGATCATCCCACAAATAGTTAAACGTCAGTTCAGAATTCTACAAGAGATACATATTAATGCTGGCTGCATATGATTCAAGTGCGAGGATGTCTTACCTCAGGAATGTCCTTGATGGCAAACAAGCCCACGCGATTAATGCAATTGACGGTCCACTTTTGTGTGGCACAGTTCGGTTCGCACGAGTGATTCATGAAACGCGCCAAATTGCCTTTGGGTCCAGCATCAATGATGAAATCCTTCTCCACGCCCAGGAAATAAAAGTTCTCGTCGCGGTCGCGCGTCTTCTGGGCCATGCGTCGCTGGAACTCTGCATGATTGATCACCTCACCCACATACTCAATGATGAAGTCACCCTCTGCGATCGCCTGACGACACACGAGCCCAAATCCGCGATCGTTCATGTAGACGACCTCGAGACGGGGCGAATTGCGCTGCTCAAACAATTGATTCTCGCACTTGCTGCCCGCATAGCAGTATTCCGGATTGCATTCGTTGTAAAGCATGCGATTGAGACAACCCGATTCCGGACCGCACGGATGTTCGCTGCCTGGCTTGCACTCGCATATGTTCTGTTTCTCCTCGCTGGAAACGAAACGCACGGGTGGCACCGGCTTGTTAGCCTTGATCTTAATGTAGGGCGGCGGATACAGTTTGTTGCCGCTTTGCCGACCAATTGCCTGCTCCTGCCGCTTCTCCTTAACGATCTTGAGAAAGCGTGTGGCCTCCTCCACGCCGGCTGTGTAGCGCTTGGACATTAGCGATTTGTTTTTATAGCCGTCGCCAGTGTCGCCCTCAATATACAGATACACACGTCGGCGCGATATCCAGCCATGATCGTTGGTGCCAAAGAAGCGCACCACGAAATCGTTGAGGCCATGCGGCCTCTTGAGTATGTTGCTGGGTATCTCTGTGGGCGGCAGTATGATGGCCGGCCACCAGCGGAAATTGTTGAACTTGGCCCAGACGATCTCGCCGTAGAGCGGCAGTCGCCCGCTCTCGCACTCCTCGCAGATGTAGCTCTCGTTTGTCTTGATGGGAATGTTGCGACAGTGGGCGTGCACCGCAATGGGGCAGGTCTCGCAGCAGACCAGCTCACCGCCACGCACACAGATGTAGCACCACAGCACATTGAGATTGGCATCCGCCTTGGCAATGTTGTGTCGCGGACACACGATATGGCTGAGGGTTATCATGCGTGAGCCGGCGGGAATGCAACGCGAGTCCTGATGATAGGTCGCTGGGCATTCCACGCACTTGGTCAACTTGGCACTACCCAGCTGCTGGAACTTGCCGCTGGGATCGTCCGAGACGCAGGTATGGCACACGTGCATGGGACAACGCGAGCTCGCCGACGAGTTGCCTGTTGCCTGCGGCCAGTACTTGCAGCAGCTGGCATGGAACTTGGCGTTGCACACGGGCTGGCAACAGCCGATCAGCTTGCCATCCACGGGCGGCTCATCAGGTGAATCCTTGAGCGGCGATGCAGTCGGCGAATTGACTGGCAATTGCACTTGATGGCAAATGCAGCAAACCTCCGGTTTGCCACTGGCGCACTCGTAGCAAATGATCGTCTGCTTGTCAGTCTCCATCTGATTACCATCTCCAGTGATGTGCTTCAGCTGAGACTCTGCGTCTGAAATGGGCGACGAGCTAGTAAGCGGCTCAGTGGCTCCTGCTGTCGCTGCAATTGCCTTCAGGTCTCTTGATGATTTGGTGGCGCCAGTCGTTTGCCGCTCCAGGCAGGCGGCATGTAACCAAGTGTGGCATTGCAACGAGCAGCGCTTGATATCGCCGCCGGGCTCGCAGCAGTATTTGCAGACGGGCTCACGATTGAGACCGCGGAACAGGTACTTGCGGTCCAGCTGCAGTATATCATCGACCACCTCATCGATGGGTCGACCAACGGGCTTGCGCGCCTTGGGCTCAGTGATATATCTCTCTAGCTGCTGTGACTCTGGCGCCGGAGCCACTGTAGCTGGTGTGCTGTGCGTCACCACTGGCGTTATGCTGCGTCGCAGCATCATGGTCTTTAGACGATTGGATAAGCGCTTAATGGCGCCAGCGCCTCGGCCCGGTTCCGATCCCAAGCGAGCCGATCCCAAAAGCTCTTCATCGCCATTGGCAAAGTCACGCTCCAGTTCGCGCAGCTGCAGCTGCTTCAACGACCAGATATTCTTCACCACGGCCAGCAGCACCTTCTCGACCTTCTCCTCCTGCCGATGCACCATCACATAGTCTTTAATCGCATTAAACAGTTGCCCGAACTCGGGGTTCATATAGTTGCCCAAATCGGGTGTGTTTGGCTTCTCATCCCGCGACTCGGACATATAAGTGAAGCCAACGGGCGCCTCAATGCTGCCACTCAGCTTGCGCCGTTTCGCTCGCCTCTGCTGGTTGTGCATCACCGGCGAATAAGCCGGACTGAATGGCGAGGAGGAGCGTTCGCGCTTCACATTCAACAGTTGGGCAGCATGTGGCTTCATGTGCAGATTGTCCGTGGAATCGTACAGGCTGCTGCCCACATCGGACGTATCCTGCCGCACGGGTTTGGTTTGCTTGCGCTTCTCCTTGTTCTGTATGCTGTTGGAAATAAAAACAAAAATTAATAAGTTAACAATATGTAGATATACTATATTGTAAAATACTAAAAATTTAGGAATGTTAAAAAACTGGGGCAAAACGCATACAAAAAAACATGAAAGCAAATGAATAAATGTTAAGTGTAAATTGTATAAGTTTTTATTAAACAAAAAAAGGTAGAATTTAATGAAATTAATTCAAATAATAAAATGATAAGGTACAAGCTACACAGGGGATAGAACGAGTTAAGTAAACATTATAGTTGGAAAATGAAGTAGTAAATAAAGAAAACGAAAAGGGAAACAGAGAGAAACGGAGAAAAAAGATTAAAGATCTATTCACCTAAGCGCGATCAGAGAAATCCCGTAGATGCAAAAGAACGGAACATTTGATAATAGGGAGACGGAATTCTGCCGAGAAAACGTGAAATAATTGTCTATTAGTTGATGTCTATTCATTAGGATTGTTACCAAAGGCTTATTTAATTCACACCTATCTCTAATTTCTATGAAAATTTTTTATGACCAAGGTCATAGCTCAAAACTCATGCGAAATATGGCTAAACCAAATCTAGTTATATATCAGATATAACTAGCCAGTTAAATTTGTTGAGAGGTAACTTTCGGGGGTCTTAAGCGCTTCTTTCTGCATTACATCACAAACTTCAGGACAAAATGAATATACCATTTTGTTCAAAAATTATAACAAATTCTTTCTACTTACATGGTGTTCTCGTAGATCTCATAGAACTTCGTCAGACGTTCAGCGTAGGGCAGCTGACCGACAATGTTGGCTTCGTCGATGGCCTGGCGCCACACGAGCAGCTTATTCTGCTTAGGCACCATCTGGCGGTATTTGGTGCTCTTGGGGCCATGCTTGATGCGCATGTCCTCGCGCAGCTCCTCAAAGGCTTTGAGGCCGGCAAAGGGCAACAAGTTCTCCGCCTTGATCCAATTGTGGCGACCATTGTCGGCAAAGAAGCGCACATGCACCTGAATAGTCACCGGAGCTCCTCCGGGAGTACTGATCGATGACTTGCGCTGCGGATGGGTCTGCGGATTGCCGACAATTTGACCCAAATGATCGGGACACATCATGCAGGGCCAGTAGCAGTAGGTAAACAGTTTACCCCAGTATAGATCACCCACCTGATAGGTGGGCCAGCTCGCCTCGGTCACGATGGAAGAGCCCTTGGCACTATCTAAGCTAATGGACGATGGTGACTTCATGGATTGCTCGCTATTATTCGATGGCTCCATAAGATCGGGCGGTGATTTCAGTGGCTCGAGTTCTGTGGATGTCGCCGCTGGCAGCGCAGACATCAACTCCACTTCGTTACTCTCCATATCCTTTGGATCTATTGTTTTTGCGTCAGATTCTTCCGGTTGGAGCATGTTATTCTCTGCATCTTCTTCGCTAATCTCAATCTTGATTGCCAAATTGGCTGAGGTTTCTTCTGTTTGGCTAATTTCAATGGGTAATTGCGCCTGCTGCTCTTCCTGACCAGTTTCTACCTCTTCCTGCTTTATTACTATCGGCTGTGCGAATTCTTTAGTGTTTTTAGTCTTTATCTTGAGACCGCGTTTTAGTTTTCGCTTAATCTGCTTGCGCGATGGCTTCACTAAAGCCACATCCTCGGCATCCGCCTCGAAACCCGTGCTGTTTGGCGAGTTGGCGCCGTTTTTGATGAGCAGCTTGTCAATGGGACTCATGTAGACGCCACTAACTGGCGCTGGTCCAGCACCCAAGAGCAAACTGACTGTGCTTAGGGTCTTTGGCGATGCGACGTCGCTATCCCTATCCATGCCGTTCAGCTCGCTGACGTTGTTTGGCGTAGGCGCCTGATTACGTCGACGTGTTGTGCGCACTTGGTCCGCGCTTTCCGGCGTTGGTGTTGATATTGGTGAGTTGGCATTGGCATACCCAATATATTTGGGGCTCAAGTTTGATTGCAAATTGATCAGGTCGCGTTTTCCTGCAAGCGCCCATTGTTATTTTAGCTAATATGTTAAAGGCCATTTTCTACTTACTGCTTTGCTTTTTCACGCGTTGTTTTCCCGCTAGTGTGGGCGTGTGTTGTTGATCGCTTGTGTGGTGCGGTTCGTTTTCCGTGAACTGTTCGCTGTCCGTCGCAGACTCGGCGTCAGTGATGAAATTTCTGCGCTTCAGCACCAGATGCCCAGGATAGCGTTGTAGCGAGGAGTTGGCTTCCGTTTCACTTTGGGCCACTGACGCGACGGTGCCTGCAGTCGCATTGTCCGTGGCTGTGGAAGCCGTAATCGCTAACCCGACGCCTTGCATTGCTTAATGTGTATCAGTTGCACTCAATTTAGTCAATTCAGTTAGCATTTAACAAGCTCATTAATAGCATACCAAGCGTTCGCTTGCGCCAAATTCTTTTGCAGAGTTGCATGTGCAGTTTGCCTATCGAATGCTATCGATATGCGTAAACCAGTAATGCAACTACGCACAATCATCGTTGGCAAATGAGCTATGAACGAAGGTATTATTAGTATTTAGTGCGCGCGGTCACACTGTAGTATTTCTGAAGAAAACCAACAATTCCACAAAAGAAATTAAATTGTTGATCAATTTAATTGTTTCCATTAAATATGGACAATTTCGTTAAGACTCTGATTGAAGAAGTTAAGTCACAAGGCGTGTTCGATGAGTTTCGCTTCAATTGCTGTTTAGCGGACGTCGACACGAAGCCCGCATATCAAAACGTACGCAATCGCGTCGAGACGGCTGTCAATGATTTTCTGGCCAAACAACACTGGACACCGGACACAAACAAGGTGCAGTTGCGCGAGCGACTACGCAAACATTTGCTAGAGTAAGTATAGGTCAATTTGTAACTAAGATCTCCATTTAACAACGCGTGCAATTTGCAGTTCCGATGTACTGGACAAGGGCGTCGATCACATTGTGGATCAGGTTGTCAATCCGAAGGTAGCCACCATATTTGAGCCAAAGATCGAGAGCATTGCTTACAAGTATTTGGGCATCACGCCGCCCCCGCCACCAGCCCACCCGCCGCCACGCCCTCCCCTGTTACCAGCACCGCCCCTGCCACCTTATACAGGCCACACCCTGGGCCACATGAATGGCGGTAATCTGCTTAAGGTAGAAACAACCGCCAGTCTGTTGCCCACTGACCTGGAGCAGATCAGTCCTGATTCCGACCGGGCAACCGTCAAGTCCGACTTGAAGGAAGACAGCAAGGACGACGAGCTGCCACCCGGTGTGGATGTTGATGATATTCTCGATGATGATGATGCCACATCGCCGGCATTTGAACCCGCCGCCAGCCTTAAAGAAGACACCAACAATGCTTCGTTGAACACATCGGATTCGGTCAGGGATGTTAAGGAGCTGGGCAATGACTCGCGAGACGCGGGCGCCTCGCAGACCTCCCAGCTGTCACAGGTATCCAGCGACAGTCGTCTGACCATTGCCTCCACGGATGCGCCGCAACCAACGTCCACGAACAACAGCGTCGAGCTAACCACAAACATTGCGGCCAACATATCGGAGGAGGCGCAAATGCCCAAATTCAGTGAGAACTCCAGCGACGCCAACGACGACAACAGCGGTCGTCAGTTGCATTTTGACATCAAGCAGGATGCCATTACATTCGAGGGTAGGTCACAAATGAGTTTACAAATAAAACTAAAAATAATAACTGCTACTTTACTCCATGCAGGCACTGAACGCAGGAACTCCCTTTCGGAGAGCACGAACGGTGTCACGGCTGCCCTTTCCATTGAGGATGCCATCCTCTGCGAGGTGAATGCCAACATAAATAACGACAACATTTCCACAATTGAGCCTGCAGTCAAACAATTACTGCCAGAGCCTTTGGCGAGCAAATCCGAGCAATCTTCAGATAGTAATTTTGCCTTATTTGTCGATTCCAATTCGCAGCAACGCAAAGATAGCTTAGCTGCGACGCCACAAGAGCCTCCAGTGTGCGAGCCGCCTAATATGCCTGAAATAAAAACTGAATTGCCGCAAGCGGAGGAAGATAAGCCAAACCCAGCTGAAGTCATAGCCACAATTTTGCCGAATACGACGGATGCGTTTAAAGAGGAACTCAACAAATCCGCTGAAGTGACCACATCGCCTGCCTCCGCTTCGTCCTCCTCACAGACCAAGAAGCACTCGCAATCGCACTCGAAGGACAAGGACAAAGACAAACGTCATCATTCGCACTCGCGCTCCGATGACAAACAGCGTCGCAAGTCGCGGGATCGCGATCGCGAACACGACAAATCACATAGCAAAACTTCCTCCAGTTCGAAACATTCCTCGCACACCTCACATTCGTCCAGTTCAAAGCACAGGACAAGTAGCAGCTCCAAAACTGATAAAACATCCTCCAGTCGCAGCACTCACGAGTCATCATCGACTTCCTCCAAACGTTCCTCATCGCGCCACGACTCTTCCTCGCACAAGAAACACAAGTCCAGCTCATCCTCGTCACGCTCGGAACGCGATAGGGATCGCAGCCGCGATAGTCACAGCCATCACAGTCGCAGCCACAACGGCAGCGGCAGCTCATCGTCCGCCTCAAAGCGAGGCGACCGTGATCGCAACAAGTCCAGTTCCAATTCCACATCGACTGCCGTAGCTGCAGTAATTCAGGACGATCACAATGAGGAGAAAGCCAAGCTGCAGAAGCGGCATAGCAACGATTCCAATGATGAGGGCAAACCGCCTGGCTGCTCTAGTAAATCCCCCACAGAAACGAGCAAAGAGAAATCAACAGCCGAGAACGGCAAGGCTTCGGAAACAAATGGCACCAATGGCACATCCGACAGTCACAATCAGTGCAATAATCAGACAACTGATGAGCTTGTGGACGCCAGCAACGTGGTTATTGTAAGCGATATACTGCAACAGTCTACAGTCAGTTTTGTTGAAATCAGCGGCAAAGGAGCAGGAGCTCCAAAAGCGGCAGAAGTGAAGAGCGCAGCAGAGGATGAGGTAGTGGAGTCAAAGTCCGCGGAGCAGTTAATAGACACTGCTGAAGTGAAGTCCAAATCACCAGCGCCAGTGGCCGAAGCAGAGATCACAGCAGCTATAGAGTCAACTCCTGCTTCTGAAACTGAGCAGGCAAATGATCCTGTCGTGGAACCTGTTGTGGAGTCTGTCATAGAGTCTGTCGTGGAGTCTGTTGTGGAACCTATTAGGGAGTCAGTTTTAAAGCTAGCTCCTAGGCAAGGGGCGACAGCAGATATAGAAGTCAAGGATGCAAAAGCAGAGGTTGAAGTTAAGGATGCAACAGCAGAGATCGAAGCTAAGGATGCGACAGCAGAGATCAAAGACAAGGATGCGACAGCAGAGATGGAAGTTAAGGATGAGCCAGCAGAGTCAAAGAACGACAAAGCTGCAGAACTGGAGGAACCGGCAAGCCCCAAGGAGGCTACCACTAAATCTGCACTTACCCCGGAGACCATAAGCTTGGCCGAAACTTCAACGCCGCCTAAAACTGAAATAGCCGAAACATTTACCCACTTCGAAGGGGATGCGGATCAGTTTAAGGCGCGTCTGCTGCTGATCGAGCAACACATCAAAGATCGTCGCCAATTGCTCAATGTGCTCAGCGAATCTGAGGAGTCGATGTGTGTGAGACGCAGCGCATCCAAACGTCGTCTGAGCAGTGAGGCATCCACTTCGAAGCAGCACAGCAGCTCCAGTGGCAGCAGCAGCAGCTGCGCCGGCAGTCCAGTGAAAAAAACACGCTGCCATGATGCCAAGACGTCGCCGACGTCCTCGGAGATGAGCGTCAACTCCAAGGAGAACGAAGAGCTGGATAAGCATGATAAAGGTAATGAATGCTCGTTAAATGCAGATAGTTTGTCCTTAGTCCACTTTCATGAACGCATAAGTTCGCCTTTATCTTTTTTCCACATGCCCTCCGCTTGCATAACATGCCAATCTTTCAAAATCCATTAAACGCACCTACATATCTAATTAGTTCTTTAAACTGCAATACTGGGTAAGCCTCTAACCAATCTACTTTAGCACATCTGTCCAATAATCTTTAAGAATTCGCCTTGCTTAGTTTCTAATAGCTGGTTCATTTGTATACTTCATAGGCGTTGTGACCACCAGACGCCTCAGCCAAAAGCAGTGCCACCAGCAGCGCTACACCAACGATGATCTCTACAAGCCCCGTCCACTTTTGTCGCAGCGTTCGCGTCGTCGCGGCTTGGATTCAATCCTTTAGCTGACGCCATCGCTTATAACATTGATAAATCATATTTAGTGGGCGCATGTTAATTATAGATTCTCTTATATTTTTGAAAAACTTGCATATCGATTTTTAAAAACCCAATGAAATTCAATTATATTCGTAAATTTTTAAACAATTTGAAGAGAATTATATATTTTTTTACGAATTCGTATTCTTTTCGACATTTGGTAATAAAAAGGCAAATTTGTTGTTGTTGCATTTGACATAAAACAAGTGTTCTTTTCGTTTAATGAGTTTGGGTTTCTAATGTTTTCTTTTGTTTTGCTTGAATTCTTTAACAATAAAGTGTTAATTTTAGGGCTACGGTTTACAGTTACAAATAGCAAGTGCAATTTCTATATATACATATATAATTTTGTTAAATATATATATGCATGTATATAAATAAAGATAACAAACAATAAACATAATAATCATGTGTGTGTGTGTGTGTGGGTTTTTTTTTGTTTATAATCCGAGGCTGGAGCTGGATCCGCTTTGCCTGCTCTGGTACTTGATTGTGGCGCCGTCTACAGAATTGAACTTTTTGTCATTGTTATATAGCCTAAAAACTTTGGTACTTAAGGGTATGGATCAATTACAGATATCATGTCTGATTAACTGGTACATGGTTTAAAATAAAGGAAAACTTTAACACTTAAGGATCACAATCAAGCGCCAGGCGAGTGGTTAGACGCACAAGCAAAACTCCTGGCAGAGGACACAGATCGGTTGCCTCATATACAATACAGTACAATACAATGAGCAGCTTACACTTGTTTTGTTTATCGAAACTATTTGAAGATTTGTAGCAGCTTAAATTGTCGTGCTTTAATTGTAATTTGATTACAAATCAATTTTGCTCTTGCGAAACGTTTTATTTGTATGTGTGTTTGCTTTGCGCATTTCTTTTTTCTTTTGTTTTGTTTTGTTTTTGCTTTACTTTAACAACATAAACATAAATATATTTATATATGTGTATATATACTTTTAAATTTGTTTTAAAAAAAATAATCGCAGTAATACATAATTTTAGGTAATAGTATTTTACAAGTAGGTTCTCTCATTTTTTCAAGTAACATAGATACAATATTATTATCAGTATTTTTAACAAGAATTTCGCAGATGACTGTATCGTGTGTTTCTGTCTGTGTATGCGTTGGTTGTATTCAACTGTGTCTGCTGAGTTTTGCGTAAGTGTGTGTGAGAGCGAGAGTTTTGTGCACAACAACAACTACAATTTAACCTCCGACTATGGAGTGATAAAACTCTCTCACCGACTCCGCGCCGAGTATTCATACAAGCAGCCGGAACGGAGGGCGTCGGACGGGCAATGGCAGACGGCAAGCGTTTCAAACGCCGTGTCCGACACCATCGCAGTCTTCTCCTCATCCAACGCCAAACATATATAACTAGTGCTCCGTTCCATGCTCTTAACTAAAAGCTACGCTTATGTTTTAGTTGCTGCCGTTAACGTGCTTTTAAACGTGGGCCCCGCTCGCGGCCACGCCCACACGTCCAGCTTACGTGCTGGAGAAGCCCCGCTCATACGGACTCTTCACGTCTGTGTGCCTCGTATGCAGATTGATGGTGGGCGCAGCGGTTCTCGTGGAAAGCTCGCAGACCGTCTTAATGGCACCAGACGCGTTTACCGTTGGCGGTGCCGGATGCAGCGTTGCCGCATCCTTGGCCGTGTGCTCGGGCGTCTCTTCACTTGGCTCATCGGCATCGCTCTTGGGCAGCACATAGTTGACATTGGGCACCGTCGGCTTGGCTAGCTCCGAGCGGCCCGTAATTGACGATTTATACTCCTCCGGCTTCAGGCCGCACAAGTAGAACTTAAAGAACTCATACGTGGACCAGCATATGGCCGTGGCGGGCATTGAATAGAGCACGCGTGCCGTAATGCCCTTGAAGAAGCCCCTCGCACCAGCCATACGGTAGATCTGTAAGCCAGAGAGCAATTGGATAAAGTCAATGGTAATTAATTCATGAGTAGCACTTACCTTTCGGCTGGCCTCAATCATGCCCTTGGTAAGGCCCGTTTCCTGTGTGTTCAGCAGCGTTTTCATCACGTCCAGTGGCGTCGTTATAGCCGCAGCAGCAGCGCCTGCCGCCCCGCCGGCTGCCATATGCACAACTGGATTATACTTGCGTTCCACATTTAACTGAGAAAATTCAAATCAATCATAACAATTGTAATTAATGCAAATGGTAGACTCCAGCTTATATGCAAATGCTATGTGTGTCTAAGGTTAATCGAACACATTTGAAATCGCGAGGCATTGATTAAGCACTACAAATAGACTTTTGTTAAAGTGTTACAGCTTTCTTTTACTTAGTTAGAACTTTATCCAAAATTCTGCGTTTACATATTGTGAGGTAAACTTACTATTTGTATGGAACATCATATTTTGGTTATCTTAACTAAAGTCTTAACATCAATCAGAACATATTAAGATGGGACTACTATACTGATATCGAAACAATCGGACAAACATGTATTTATATGTAAAACGAAGACTGTGGTTTAGATCGGAATGTTATGTGTGGTTTTGTCGTATATCTGCAAGGGTATTCCATGTTCGTCACCCCGAAGATAAGTCAAGGCTGAATACTGGAATACATGTCAACAATAAACACTTACTCTATTCTGTAGAAACTCGTATGTGGTAAAATGAATCGTCTGATATGGTATGTTCATGACCAGCTGCGTGGAGTAGGAGCGATAGAAGGCGCTCATGCCCTCCCGACGGTACACGTCCCGCATGCAGCTCACGACCGAGGTGTATGGCGAGTTGTACATTTGCATGCGCTGCTTGATCACCTCCGTGGGATTGGAGATGGCGTCGTGTATGAGAGTCGCCAATGAACCGGACAGCACTGAAACGAACGCATCGACATTAACAATGTGCATTTGGGTTGACTGCAGTTCAGTTCTACGCACCATAATTCAAATGGTTGTGTGATGTGAATTTCGTCAGTGTTTCCTTTGTCATCTCGTAGACCCCAAAGTATAGTGAATGCGCCGGCCCAGCGCCAAGGACCACAGCACTGGCTCCACGTATGGGTCTAGGCAAAAGGATATGCATATTAAATGGATGTCGCTATATCAATTGGTCCACACACTTACCTCATGAGGCCCTCGCGCGTTATCATATTCCGAAACGTGGCCATTATGTTCAAATGCGCCGTGGGCGACGTCAGGCTCTGCATGCGGGTCTGTCAAGAAGGATAAATAATGATATTAAATAAATTATATTAAACTTGTTTTAATATTCTATTATTATTATGAAGAGCTGTAAGTTATCTAAGATTACCTATTTATGCATTTACACAACTGCTGAATGAGAATTAGACAATTTTTATATATATACATTACGCTACTTAGAGAAATTCCCGGAAAATGTGAATAACATATAAATGTACACTTCATAAATATAATATATAGCTTGGTAAACAATTCGGGGAAATACTGCTATTTCTTTTGATTGCTTAAGTTTGCTTAATTGGCTGAACGCGTTGCATTCGCAAATAGCAAATAGATCTCAAGAGGGCACCCATAACCGTAACTCTTGATAAGATTGGTCTTTATAGTACAGATGATGCGCAAAGATAAAGTACGTGACATTTTACAGACACGAAAAGTGTAATTGCATTTATGATAAGAGGTTTTGAAGTGACTAATAAGTATCTCTGGTGGGTTACAAAATTTCGACATATAAGTGGAGCAAGTTGGTGTTTTAAATTTAATGACATTATTACAAAAATTCTATAAAATTTTTTTACATTTTAGAAGGTTAAAAAAGAAGAAAAGCTTATTAATAAGCAAACACTGTTATGCTAATAGTTTTCGATGAAAGTTTACCAGCAGTTTTAAAAATACGCAATGAAAACTTGTTCCATATCACAACAAGTAAGTGTAATCAATAGGTTTCTTGGTAAAAATGTTTACGATTGATCGTCAGAGTAAAATGCTCAGTAATCTATAAATAAAAAAGCTCAGTGGTTGGGTTGTGTAGGGCAACCGATAAACAGCATCCATGTGGTAAATTACATAGACGTGGCAACAAGCGGTTTGCGATGCGACACGAATACGATAAGATAATCAAGCAATAACAATAGCTCAAGCACTTATAGATTCATATGACAATGCGCGCGCAGTCTATATACACAAACATCTCTTAGTTAGTATCAAGTAAATACATATGTCTATATATATGTGAACGCCCGCTATCGGAGTCAGCGAGAAGGCGGCCCAAGGTGATGGAAATCAACAATTTCCAAGTCAACAACCACGTCGAGTGTGTGATGATCAATCAGAGCTGTTCATAATTAAAACTCGAAACACACACTCTTTGTATAAAGTGTCGAATCTGAACAATACGAGTATACATATATAAGCCACAAGTTGGCAATGCAATGTCAAACAGATGCCGCCTTCTATTTAGCAGAACAGAAACCCCAGAGGCGAAAATCCCGAATGCAGTCTATGTCGCTTTATTTTTGATAAGTGAAAAACCACATAAACAAAATTAAATGAAATAAATTATTTATAAGCTAAAGAAAGAGAGGGAGGAGAGAGAGAGAGAGGGAGAGAGAGAGAGAGAGAGACAAAGACAGACAATAACAACAAAGTAGTTTGTTTAATTGTCGGCCAATTGAGCATTTTACCCGCTGTTGTTATTATTATTGTTTGATTTCTACGGTGCTACTCTGAATGCCGTAACGTATAGAAATAAGCTCGTCAGCGTGACAATTAATACTTATGAATATGATTAGTCGTCTCTCATGATGACACCGGGAATCCCTGGCCAGCTTTAGTTTTGGCATTTGATTGCCCGCCGCCCGTCAAATGTGGATCGCATGTGAAAAAATTGACAAATGTCATATATGTTGATGTTGTTATTGTTGTTGTTGTTGTTCTTTTCGTCGCTCGGTCTTGTCGGAGAAAATCAATAAACATTCGGGCGTCCAAACTAAATTGTGTACTCGCAAACGAGTATTTCTTTCAAAACCAGGAATCAGACGAGCTGGGTGCAAACTCACATATTTATACTTTGCATATTGTACATATACATATGTACAATATATGTATATATATATATATATATATGTATAAGATAATATATGCGCACATATCGGCGCAGCAACCGCAATGCCGTTCCATAGTTAAGTACGATGCATGTACACAATTATTTATAAGTATGTATGTATATGCACATATATACATATATCTATATTTGTATTCGTACTATGCATGCAGCGCAAATTCAATGGAATCGGTTCAATATAACGATCGATGTTGTTTCCTGGCTTGTTTGTCTGAAAAGCTAATTAAGAGCTCATGTAAAACTTCACTTATATCATCATTCTCGACGGTTTCCCAAGGCTATTTTCATTACACTCTATTGGAAAATGCAAAAAGCAAAATATAGTTCAGAACAAACTATATTGTTTCAATCCAGTTAAATTGCGCAATTAAAAACGAAATTTTTTAAATGAGACATTTCGTAAATGCGTTTTTTATCTGAACAAGTTGAAAATATAAATAAAAATAAGCATGACTGCTCCTTTTTTTATCTTAAGAAATCTTTAAAAAAAAACGTTAAAGAAAACCTACTCATTGAACAATTTGTTAGGTTGAAAAGAACTTTTCTACTGTCTGATCTAGATATCGAGTCTGTTGTTAAACAGTGTGATTGATATAATTGCGTATATTAACAAATTATATATACAAATATATGCATATGTATGTACAATAAAAATTGTGAAATTCAACCCAGTTCGCCAGCAGTTTTGCGGGGGAGCTAAAGGACGCCGGCATATAGACAGCGCTATAGTATTTGATACAGCCCCATTAGATTATATCACATTATGCGTGACTTAGCTACCGACCAGGCATTGTGACAGCGCCAATATTGGCTAATCTTATCGCTGGGTAATATTATAAAAACGTCAAGAACGTGCTCCGATAAGCGGCAGAAAAGCGTGTGGTGGGGGTTGGCTCTATGGTAGGGAGCATGGCACAAATTAACCAGCTGAGCAGCAAGCTAAATTCCACACACTTGGTGGCAAGCAACGCGCGCAGCGCTGAATAGCAAGAAAAAGTCCAAGGAATTACATCACGATTATGCCAAAGGCATAAGACGAAAAGAAAACACCGACACACAAACAAACACATGCACAAGCATAGAGAGATATGCGCAATTGTGAGGTTAGGTGCGCTATGTTTATGCAGTGCTTCGATTACATATGTATGTATGTATGTACAAACGCGCAGATTCGTTGAATATAAAAACAACAAGTGTATCGCTCACCTTAACCGAGTCCAGCGGATACATGACAACATGCTCCAATACGCCCGCTAACGCGCCAGCAGTCATATTTACACCGACGCTGGTCGTTGGCAGCGATTCGTAGTCATCGATATTCATGGCGTTGCCGTCCGTTTGGAAGATTTGGCTGGGAGCGAGCTGCTCAAGAATTGAAGTAGCTGCGTTTGCTGCGACTGTGTTTGATTTCTCTGCGCTGCCACAACTTTCGCAGCGAGTTTACAGGCACTGCCAGCAGCTGATAAGTAGCGACCACGCACCCGTTTCGCTAATGATATTGCTTTCAATTACACAAATACACACACACACACACACACTCACACTAGCACTAGCACAAGCGGGCTCTCGCGCATTTACGTTAGCGATTGATGTTGCCGTTTGGATTAATTATTAATACACTTGCGGGGCGTTTTGCGGGTCTCGCTGCTGGGTTGAAGTTGAAGGACAAATACGCATCGATTGCCGGCGTACTTAACTGCTGCACACTTGTAATTTTGTTGTATAACAGGCTGCGGTATATGCGTGCCACTGTGTCTGTGTATGCGAGTGGCGGACGATGGATGTACGCGAAACTATAATTGACGGGCGGGCGCTCCACCTCCACGCACGACGAACAATAATCAAATGTTGCTACCCGTTGCCGATTTTGTTGCTGCTGCTCGCTCGCGCTAGCTCTCGCTGCTGCTGCTGCTGCTGTTGTTGCTGCTGTCACTGTGCGCTGCTGCCGTGGCGCATTCTATTTAATATGAACTAAACGATATACTAAAATATAAAAATGTAAGCAGCGTGTGATTGTGTATGTTTGATAACTCACGCAATTGTTAAATGATTGTAGGAATCATTCAGTTTGTTGGCCAACTACAAAACTCTGGTCGTGTTTGCGTGTGTGTGCGTATGTGTGAGCATGTGAGAAAAATGCAGGTAAGGAGGAATGTCAAAAACAGCTTGTGCTTCGAGCTATCGAATGTTGCTGCCCTGTTCAAGCCATGTACACTGCTCACAATGTTATCGATGGCTCGTATATTTCAAAATTGAATTAATTTTTGGGTACACTGCAAACTGCAGAAAGCAATGAGTTGGGCAATTGAAGTATATTCCGTCGTTTGATTATTCCATCGTTTGAATTATATTTGATTTAGATGTGATTTTAATTTTGGCTATATATTCGCGGTCAACTTCTCCATGCACTATAAAAGCAGAACGACAGAGCGGCCAGTGCACCATACCAAAGTAATCGACAGATTATTGAATAAATATTGGCCAACACGGCTTTCTTACGGTATTTAATCAAATAATTTATAAGAATAATTGTTTAGCAATATAAACTATTTCTATGGTTATGTACGTTTCGCGACCGTGTCTCAAATCATAAGCAGCTGTTCGCACGAAGTGTCAAACGTTACAGCTGTTTCACGAAGTCAAAATCAAATCATGTATGTATATTATGAGTAACGATAAAATAGTTGTAAAAAATAATTTCAGCTAGCTGGCAACTCTTTTTCGTCTTATTTATATGCCTTGTCTGCATCGCGACGGCGTCATTTTGTGTGCGAAAAGCGGTTGGTTGGTCAAGTTTTAAAGCGGACAATTACAACGATACTTGGTGGACGCCTGGTAGCTGTAGTGACGTGGCCAAATAGGCAAAATAACTATTATTGTGTCCCAGTCAAGCAATCAAGTTGCATTAAATATGAAGTATTTACTGCTGCTAAGCGTTTTGCTTTTAGCAGGTACGTTTTAATGCCACGCTTTATAGTTTTTACCGGCACTTTAACCTAATTTTTTCATTTATATTTTTTCGCAGGCATTAACCAAATTGTCGCTGAGAGCGATGGTGGCAGCGCTGAGACCATTGAGTTGGATTTGGGCTCCTTCAAGGAAGGCTCCAGAACAGGTAAGCGAACACAATATATGGTTACATACATATGTACATATGTATGTACATATATACGCCCCCTGCCGGATAACGTTTTGTACACGTCAGCGTTAAGCTTTTACCGTTGCTAATGTTGCATACGCCCCTTATCTACATAAAAGTACTAATACAATTGCGTACGTATTCATTCATTGATCCACAGATGCCGAAACGCTAAAGCGCGAAGAAGAAGCTGTCCAATTGGACGGTCTGAATGTGGCACAACTGAAAGAAATACGCGAAAAGGTTGGTACACACACATACATACCCATGCATACATACATATACACCCCATTCATAAGAATTGATTGATTACTATTATAATAAAAAATACTCGGGGGTTCAGAAATTATTAACAGTAGAAATTCGATCTGGCCAAAAATTGGCAATATAATTTTATTATTTATTGATTTAAAAAAAAATTTTTTTAACTTTTTTTAAATACATTTTTTTATATTTTGTACGGACTATTAAATAGATGTCCTAATATACCACGTCAGGGAGACAATAAGTCTGACGTGTCTTGTTATTATCAAGACAGTCGTTATATATTTTCTTTCCAACTAAGTGTTTTTGCCACTCATTAAAAACTCGTTAAACTTATTTGTAAATTTGTATTCTTTGCAGGCGGAGAAGTTTACATTCCAAACGGAGGTGAACCGCATGATGAAGCTGATCATCAATTCGCTGTACCGCAACAAGGAGATCTTCTTGCGTGAGCTGATCTCGAACGCTTCCGATGCTATCGACAAGATTCGCCGGCTGGCCCTGACCGACCGCAAGGAGCTGGAGAGTAATCCCGAGCTGCATATACGCATTAAGGCCGACAAGGAGAACAAAGTGCTGCATATTCTGGACTCTGGCATTGGCATGACACATCAGGATCTCATCAATAATCTGGGCACAATTGCCAAGTCCGGCACGGCTGATTTCTTGGCTAAAATGCAGGATCCCGGCAAGTCTGATGGTCAGGATATGAATGATATGATTGGTCAGTTCGGTGTAGGCTTCTACTCGGCTTTCCTGGTTGCTGATCGTGTGGTGGTCACTACCAAGCACAACGATGACAAGCAGTACGTCTGGGAGTCAGATGCAAATAGCTTCAGCATCACGGAAGATCCACGTGGCGACACCCTGAAACGGGGCTCCATTATCTCGCTGTATCTCAAGGATGAGGCTCAGGACTTTCTGGAGGAGGATACCGTGCGCGAGCTGATTCGCAAATACTCGCAGTTCATCAACTTCCCCATTCTGATGTGGTCCAGCAAGACTGTCGACGAGGAGGTGCCTATCGAGGACGAAGCTCCCGAGACCGAAAAGTCGGAAGATGATGCCGAGGATGCCGATGAGGATGTCAAGGTTGAGGAGGACACTGACGAGGGCAAACCTAAGACTAAGAAGGTATCCAAGACCGTCTGGGACTGGCTGCTGATCAACGACAGCAAGCCAATCTGGACGCGCAAGCCCGCTGAAGTCACCGAAGAGGAGTACAATGCTTTCTACAAGAGCCTCACCAAGGACTCGAGCGAGCCCCTAATACAGACCCATTTTGTTGCCGAGGGCGAAGTCACTTTCAAGAGTTTGCTGTACATTCCCAAGGTTCAGCCATCTGAGTCCTTCAATCGCTACGGCACCAAGTCGGACAACATTAAGCTTTATGTGCGTCGCGTCTTCATCACGGATGAGTTCAACGACATGATGCCCAACTACTTGAGCTTCATTCGCGGCGTCGTCGACTCCGATGATCTGCCCTTGAATGTCTCCCGTGAAACGCTGCAGCAGCACAAGCTCATCAAGGTGATCAAGAAGAAGTTGGTGCGCAAGGTGCTCGACATGATCAAGAAGATTGACAAGGCTGCATACGAGAAGTTCTGGAAGGAGTTCTCCACCAAGTAAGTTGATCCACAGAAAGCATGTAAAGTCTTGACTATGGAACAATCGGTTATTTATTAATGATAATAAATTTCTTCCTCTGCTCAGCATCAAATTGGGCGTCATGGAGGATCCCAGCAACCGTTCGCGTCTGGCCAAGCTGCTGCGTTTCCAGACCTCCAATGGCAAGGGCGTCACCTCGCTGGCCGAGTACGTGGAGCGCATGAAGTCCAAGCAGGAGCATGTCTACTACATTGCCGGCGCCAGCCGCGCTGAGGTCGAGAAATCGCCGTTCGTTGAGCGTCTGCTGAGCAAGGGCTACGAGGTGCTCTACCTGGTCGAGGCCGTCGATGAGTACTGCATTTCGGCTCTGCCCGAATTCGATGGCAAGAAATTCCAGAATGTTGCCAAGGAGGGCTTCAAGCTAAACGAGTCGGAGAAGAGCAAGGAGAAGTTTGAGGGACTGAAGACCGCTTTCGAACCGCTGGTTAAGTGGCTGAGTGAAGTGGCGCTCAAGGATCAGATCTCCAAGGCTCAGGTGTCGGAGCGTCTGAGCAACTCGCCCTGCGCCTTGGTGGCCAGCGTATTTGGCTGGACTGGCAACATGGAGCGTCTGGCCATGTCGAATGCCCATCAGAAGGCCGACGATCCGCAGCGCAGCTACTATCTCAACCAGAAGAAAACGCTGGAGATCAATCCCAGGCATCCGCTGATGCGCGAGCTGCTGCGTCGCGTCGAAGCCGATGAGGCGGATGAGACCGCCAAGGACATGGCCATCATGATGTTCCAGACCTCCACCCTGCGTTCCGGCTACATGCTGCAGGAGACCTCCAACTTTGCCGACAGTATTGAGCGCATGATGCGTCAGACACTGGGCGTCTCCCAGGACGAGCAAATCGAGTTCGATGATGATGACGACGATGATAGCGATGAGGCCCAGACGGGCAGCAGTGAGAAGAGCGCGCAAGCCGAGGAAGACGATGAGGAGCAGCAGCACGATGAGCTCTAAGTCGCCGGCGCACATCACACCACATAACACACACATCCCCCACTTACAAATATGAGTTGTGTAAATACACGTTTGTGGCAGACAGACTGAGTTCATACCCTACGCATGTGCGCAGGCATTAACTACCGTTGCATCAACAGTACTGCTTTCTAGGCACTTGTTTAGTTTTAAGTAAGCAAATTTCATACTGCGTAAACCGTAAAGCTCACTTTGGCAACTCCATGTGTAGTTGTACGCATCAAAAACTGTTTAATTTGTAACAAAATGCGATTTATAAAGGATTAATGATAATATAAATGATTCCATAAAGATTCCAAATAAAATGATATGCATATGCAAATGTAATCCAGGTGTAGCCCATTAATCAGTCCTTCTGATCTGAGATAAGCGTCTCATGGTTCCAACTATAATTAAGTGTAAGTGGTGCATTTCAGTTGTGGTTGGCCCATGCAAATGCAAATATGATAATTCAGGTGTGCCATTAATCACTCCTTCTGATCCGAGCTAGGCGTCTCATGGCTCCAACTAAAATTAAGTGTAAATGGTGCATTTTAGTTCTGGCTGGCCCTATGTTCAGTCCTCCAGATCCGAGCTGAGCGGCTCATTATTGACGGCTTTCAGGTAGCTGTGGTATTTGAGTTGATCAGCAATTTGCACCACTGCTTCATCCTCGGTAAACTTATATCTATCCATGAAGAGGCGAATTATCCAAAGCGGCAACAAGCCGTTTATAACTAGCGTGCCGTGTGGCTGTGAATAAAACAGTTGATGAACATATATTGTACACATACTGATATCTTAGGTGACTTACGCCTGATTTGCTGTATGATTTGGCCAGTTTCTTAATCATGCTGTCGCGAATCGAATTGCTCAGAATATCCAGTATCTGGCAGTGATCGATCGTCCTATAACTGGTTGTTTGGTACTTGTGCTCTCGCTCCTTGAACAGACGATCAAAGTGCACACGAAATGTGTCGAATGTGTTTAGCACAGCTGTCTCGTCCATATCCTTCAGCAGACTAGCAGGCGGAAGTTATAATGAGAATATTACAACTGTATGCCTGTTACTTACAGGATATCCACTTTACGTGGCTTGGGTATGTCTAGTAAGTCGTTGAGTGTCTTGAGCGCCTCCGCATAATTGCGCGCTCCATCGAGCTGCTCAAACTTCCAGTTGTTGGCCTTAGCCGCTTTTCCATTGGCATCCGTTGAGTGTTCCTTCTTAGGTTTGGAGCTGGCTGTTGTTATGCTTAGTACATTATCGCTGTAAAATATACATTTAGTAATATATTTTTACTATCATTATGTAGCCATACATACACATGCACGAATTCCTTATAACGGCCGGGCTTCACCGGCAAACGCACTGAACGACGTTCAGCCATTGGTTCAACGGAGCTAACGCTGCATTTAAAACATGGGAATTATTAAATATAATTGACCACTGGATACTAAACTCAAGAATACCGTCGTTCAGTTGGCTTTTTGGAACGCTTCGATGATCGGTGGCGGGAGGAAGTGCCTTCATTTTTAGAAGATTGCGGCAAGTTATTAGCACTGTTGCCACCTTGAGAGATTGATCTACGCTCACGTTTAATGCTAGTTGTTATTGAAGTTGAACGATTGCTTCGGCGGGATTCATTATCGTTGTCCTGTAAGTCGGACTGTGGCGTTTTTTCGGGCTCACTGTGAAAACGTTATAGGCAATCAGTAGAAATGGTTTCGGAAGTTTGCCACAATACTTACCTCATATTTGGCGTTGGCTTCTTGTTAAAGCTAGATGTGGAATCAACAGACTTGGACTTGCTGTTATCGGTGCTGCTGTCCTCCGCCTGGATTACTTTAGCCTTGACGGCATGCTTGCGCTTTGCCGGCAACGCGCTAACAATTGGGGTCTCCTCCTGTGACATATATTTTAGCTCAATCTCTAGACCTACGTCATCAGGGGCCAAGTCCCCATCTTGCAGTAGTTTCTGAGCCAACGGCAGCATCTCCCCTGCTGAGCTCACCGACACTTGAATGTGGTCTATTATCATTTGCCTTTTCACTTTGCGCACATCTATTGGCCAGTTGGCGATGCTGGCAAACATTTTCCATAGACCATTCTCGACTTTTGCCCAGCGAGCGGCTGTCATCCAGTTGTAGTCATTTTCCGGCTCCTTTCCGTAAAAGCAGAATTTATCCGGCAGAATCTTGACGATACAGCTAACTTTATGCGACGCGTACTGAATGGAAATGTTTTAGTTGTGGTGCTAGCGTTATTTTTGCTAAGACTTACATTATACTGCTGCAGAACTATACGGAAATCACCAGCGCTTGAAAACGACATTTTATGACAATTCAAACACAAGACAGCATCATAGTATTTAATCACACATCATGGCGTTGCCACACTGATTTAGGCGGCAATTGTCCAGCAGGGTACGCTAATTCAATCTACTGATGCCATCGTACATGAATATTTTGATATGTTTTGTTGACTTCTGAGCAGGAAGTCTTTCCTAGCCTGCATCAGCATACCAGCCACCATCGATGACTTGAATTTATCGAGGTTATCGGCACAGGGCGCGCAGTGTTCACAAGCATACATTTTTCAAATGTGCAAGCAAGCGTTAATTGCAAAACTGCAGTTTGGCAATACGCCATCAAATTGGTGAATTACTGAGAACTAACTGTAGCAAAACAGTTCGTTATCTGTCACGCGTAGAATAGGTCATGTTTTTGATTGACGACATAATACATTCGTTATCAGCGACGTCGTGAGCAAAGCAAATCCCAGCGGTTAATCCCAGCTAGAGAGCGCTAGCAAAATGCTAATGCTGGCAAATTTGTGTTTCCGCCATGCCACACAGTTTCAAATTAGATTCTGAATAAAGCAGTCGCGCGAAAGTTCAGAGTCAGAGCGCGTCCAGGTTTTATCATTAATTCAAATCAATTAATCAAGATAACTATTTGAATAAACGTATGAATGAAAGTGTAACTAAAGGTAAAGATTGAAAGAAAAATGTGTAAGATTAAGGCAGCATTTTCATTGATGTGCGGTGTGCTTGTGCTCAGTGCCTTACTGGCTGTATGCGCTGCCAAGCCCGCGACAGAGCCCGAATCCGAAACGGAGTCCAGGCCGGAGATTATTGACGCCACTGAGATTAATGAGAACATTATAGCGGACCCCAATGCTGAGTACCTCAAATCCTATGCAGCTCAAATGCAGAGCTACATGAACCGCAGCGTGGCGCCATGTGACGATTTCTATGAGTTCGCGTGTGGCAACTGGAAGAAGGTGAAGCAAGAGCGGCAGACGCAGCACAAGCGGAGCAATCTGCTGGACATTGTCTACACGCTGGCCGATGTCGCCGAACAGCTGTTGCTGTCGAACTCAACGCTCGCTGCGGATCTGGGCTATGGTGCGGAGCTGGGCATTGCACAACAGTTCTACAACGCATGCCGCAGCGCTCAGCTCTATCCAATGCCAGCGGCCGACCCCGCTTATCTGGCGCTTATCAGATCGATTGGTGGCTTCCCCGCCGTGGATGGCGAAGCGTGGCTGGCCTCGAATTTCAGCTGGTTCAACATGAGCTCCCACTTGACTAGCTACGGCACCGAGGGCCTCATCTATGAGAAGATCATGCCGCAGTATCCCTTCATGCCGTACTTCAAGCTGCCGGAACTGGGCTTCGATTACATTGTGCACACGGACAATATCGCCACCAATGACACCAAGGGCTACAAACTGAACGAGAAGCGCATGCGTGGATATCTCAAGGCTTATGGACTGCCCCAGGAGCAGGTGGTAGATGTGATAGCTGGCGTCTTTGCCTTCTGGCGCGATGTCCTGCAGATAGCCGATCAGTTTGAAGAGGACTCGGATAAGTGTGATGCGTTGACCGCGTCTCAGCTGTCGGAGCCCTTCTCCCAGTGGGACCAGTACTACGCGATTGCCTGGGACGGGCTCAAGTTCGAAGAGTACCCGTCCGAGCGCTTCTGCGACTACTACTACGTCGAGCTGGACAAGGTGTGCGCCAAGCACACAACAGCTGCCGCCAACTATCTGGCCATGAAGCTGCTCTATCACATGGATGCCAAGCTGAAGGCCACAAAGTTCCAGCGCGACCATTGCATACTCAGTGTTCAGTACTCACTGCCCTATCTGCTCGACAAGCTTTACTTTGTGGTGCGTATTTATTCATGTATACCCTGTACTTAGTACAAATGGATCAAAAGGGTTAAAAGAGACGTAAATGAGAGACGACAGGGTAACTGCTAATCGTACTCCCACTTATCCTTATACCTCAATACATATACCACAACTAATAGCAACTTCTCTGTCGGAATTTAGAAATACTTTACGGAGGAAACACGCGCTGAGATTTCCAACATCATTGTGGAGCTGCGCAAGAGTCAGCTGTCGCTGCTGGAGTCCGCCAACTGGCTGGACGCGGACACGCGCAAGGAGGCGCTGCTCAAGGAGTCGACGCTGGTGCCGCGCATCGGTAACGCCAAGGACGACAAGCTGTCGGAAAGCCTGATACGCGCCATGAACAACCTGACCCTGATACCCGGCACCTATGCCCAGAACAACATCCACTTGCGGCACTTCAGTACGTACCTGAAGCGCTTCAATGGCATCCATCACAAGGATCTGGCGAACACCACCAAGCCGCTTGAGCTGCTGGTGGGCATGCAGGTGAATGCATTCTACTACAATCTGGACAATTCGATCAACGTGATGGCGGGCATCCTGCATCCACCCGCCTACCATCAGGCGTGGCCCAATTCGCTGAAGTTCGGCACTATCGGCTACCTGGTGGGACACGAGCTGACCCATGGATTCGATAGCATCGGCTCCACGTTCGACAGCAACGGCACCATGCGCTACTGGTGGTCCAAGAAGTCCGGCGAAGTGTTCAACGAACGCGCCAAATGCTATGTGGACCACTTCAATAACTATTTGATACCTGAGATCAATCGCAAGATCAACGGCAACCAGACCAAGGATGAGAATATTGCGGACAGCGGCGGTTTGCGCGAATCGATGAGCGCCTATCGCAACCACATGAAACAGCAGCATCTGAGCAGTGAGAACAATCCGGCGAGTGTGCAGCGGGACGAGCAGATGCCGGGCCTGGATTTGTCACCGGAGCAACTGTTCTTCCTGGGCTTTGCGCAGCTGTGGTGTGCCGACTACGAGGAGGAGCACTACTGGGAAGAGCTGACCAACGAGCATACCATGGACAAGTATCGAGTCCTTGGCGCTGTGACCAACAATGAGGATTTTGCGCAGGCATATAGTTGTGAGCGTGGCAGCCCAATGAATCCGACAGCGGACAAATGCCGCATCTGGTAGCAACGACTCGGGAACAACGTAAATCGCTGCTGATAAGCCACAGCGCGGGTTCATTGAGCAACTAATGTAGACATGTATATATGTATGTATGTAAATATAGGCCTGCCACATATGTAAAAACTACGCATACGATTTTTGATTCTTCGTGCCAGCGCTTTTATTCATTCAACAGCTAATCAGCTCGGCTAGTGTGCGACGGGCTCCGAGGATTTGAAAGCATTGGGGCCACCATAGTTCTCAATAAGCAGCGATTTGTAGCGGCGCAAGTGTACGCTAAGACCATCTTCCCGCTCCTCTGCCGAGAGTATGACGACACGTGCGATCACCAGATGCGACGGATTTGACTGGCTGTAACCGCGTATCACATCGATCTCATCGCCCACTCCAAGCTGTAATTAAGTTCAAACAAGCGTATAAGAAAGAATAGTTATCTTCGTTGTGCCGCAGATTTAATACCCTTGCATACATTTGACAGATTTATAATACGAGTATAACATTCTGATTTTAGATAAGTAATATTTTGCATTTATATTACATTTTCAAGCTAGGGTTCATATTGCATCTTTATACATACACATTTTTGAATATGATAGCCTGTTGTGAATTTTTGACCAAAGCATATACTTTAAACAAAATATGTATCATAAAGACTCAACTTTTGATGAATATCGGAAATTATAGCTCTTCAAAGTATTAATTAGCAAACGAACTTTTTCTTCTAAAAGTTATAATTTACGGGTGTTCTATTTTCCGAGCGTTCACTGTATATACTGAGACGATTATAATCAATATTGACAGACTAGTCAGCAAAAAGACGAATAGATTGTCTCAGCTGTTGATGCTGATCAAGACTAAGATCAGAGATGCCTCCTTCAATACGTTATATTTTTCGTGACAAAATCAAAGTACACTCTGCAAGGGTATTACAACTTTGGATAACTTTCCGCTGCCTCGACTCAACTCACTTGTACGCTCTTTTTCTGTAGCTTCTTTCCATTGACGCGTATTTTGCTCTCATAGAAATGAAGTTCCACTTTGCTGCATGAAAAGGGGAATTTATTATTTTGAGCGCACAATTAATGAGAAAAACACGCACTTTCTGGCCATGCCAAGTCCGGACTTAAGCAGCACATCCGCTCGCAGCGAGTTTACTTTGGTTTTCACCACTTTCGAGTCACGTTCATCTTTGAATTCGGCGTCTGCTTCATCGTCGCTGTCCAAGTCGTCCGACTTTCTGGAGGACTTTTTATCATATTTGTCGAGCACTCTGCTGGTATGAAGATTCGCCTGAATGCGCGCTGTTATTGCATATGGTGGGGCTGTTGTGTTGAGTAAATTGCTGGCCGGAGCAGGCACGAATTTCCGTAGTTTTGCTATTTGCCGTAGACTGCGGATCATTTTTTTGCGGTATTTAAAATTACGATAACAATAAAAACAAAACATAACCTTAAACTGAACAGCTGTGCATGCGCGTCGCGTTGCCAACTATATCAGTTGGTTTTGCTTGGCGCTTGATTCTTTTTCTTCTTATTGCGTTTCTTTTTAGGTTTTTTGTCAGGATTTGCACGAATCTGATGTACAGTGACAGGCTGATAATTGTCCAGGTCAGAAGGCAGAAATTCATCGTCATCGACAGCGTCGTCTTTATGTACTTCCATGGGTTCATCAGTTGGCAATGTTTCTGTTTGTATTTTAGTTATATCTTCCGATGGTTTTGTTTTGCTTTGTGCCTTCATGGCCAGATTACTAAGCGCTGCGTCCAACTGTTGTGTTTCCACCTGCACATCGACCTGGTCAAGCAGCAGTACAGCTTCATCATTTGCGCAGGATATATAATCACCGCTCCATTGTTTTTTCGGCGTTGGTGTAGCAACCACTTGTGGCTCAATCGCCAGTTTCTCTTCTACTTTCGGTTTACGTTTCCTTACTGCTTTGGTTGAGGCGACTTTTATGATTTTTTTAGCAACTACGGGCTTCCTACGAGCGTTTATCCATTTGGCCAGCTCTGCGCTTACTTTGTTTACATCCAGTGGCAGTACCAGAGCCAGCGCTCGCACGCCAAACAGTTCATGGGTCAGCTCCTCCAATTTGGGCTGTGCGTAAATGGGAGCAGTTGGAACTTTAACCGCAGCACTAGTTGCTATCAGTCGTACAAGGTGCGAAGGACGCAGACTCAGCGACACAAAGACGCAAGAGAAGCGCTTTCCATTTATGGCGCGCAGTGAGCTCTCCAGACCAAGCTGTATGTGGCTCTGTGTTGCAAATGCTTTATGTGTATGGCCACTTTCGCTTATGGCCGCCTTCAATATGTTTTGAAGCTCCAGCATATCATTTTCGGGCAGCACAGGACTGCAATGGAATCATTTGGTCAGTTTGCTGTATACAATTATAAGTTGAGTTGAGGCTAACCTGTGTAGTTTATATGGACTTGCCAAGATCGTGCGCAGCTTGGGCAGCACATTCTTTTTGCCCTTGGCTTCTTTTTGTTTAATGCCGGCCAAACTCATTGCAATATGAAAATGTAAATAGAAGTATACTTTGTCCACGCGAGCGGCAAATACAAAAATAACCTAAATTTGACATAAAATACAGTAAAAATACCGCATTAGTATTAAGTGCTGTAAAGCAAATCAACTTTTAGAATTACTCAACACCAATCAAGTCAGCAGCACAACAATAACAGCTGTTTATGAAAAGCGCACGTGTAGTTGTGTTTATGGTTTAACTGTTTGCGAAAAATGAAACCAAAACCGCAAAAAACCCAGGGCCAATTAAATAAAAGGGCTTCAAAAGGCGAGCAGAAGCAAAAGCCCAATTTTAAACAAAAGTTTAAGCCGAATCAGCAGAAATCGGTATGTTAAAATATTCAAACGGGTGCAGCAAGCTGCAATACACTCGGATTTTCTTTGCAGGACAACAAACCGAACAAGCCGGAACAAAGGAAATTGATACGCCAGCAGAAGGCTGCCGAAGAGGAGGCGGAGCGTGAAAAGATAAAGACTGAGAAGGAGGCACGCATCAAGGCGTACAAGAAGCAGCGCCTGGAAAAAACGAAAGCCATCAGTAAACGCACCCAGCATGGCCAACCGCTGATGAAGGATCGCATGCAGCTGCTGCTCAAGCAGATAGAGGAGATGAGACGACACTAATGCTGAGCAGAAAATGTGGGTTGGAGGTGAGGCAATCAAGAACACAAAATAGCATCATATCGAACAAGTGACACATTTTGGAATTTCCGCGCACGCTTCAAATTAAATTTAATGCAACCTGTAATAAATTTTCACGCCCTTGACTTCCGGCCGTGCGCAACCCTTTGATTACGCACTTCTTTGAGCAGCTCACACCTCAAGCGATATTTGTACATATGCAAATTTTGTAGCGCTGCAAATTGGTTTTTCGCAAACATTTTTAACGCTTTATCGACGGCATTTGCATCCTGTTGCTGCCAACCCTAGTGATAAGGGCGTCTCAACTAATTCCCGAGCGTATTCAATGGGGGTCCACAAACAAAGCAATTTGTTACCACCCGCGCATCTATTGAATTTTTTGTTGTCTTTTCACTGATATATTTTACATAATAATAAAAATAAACTTTTATACGTATTCCGCTTGCAACGCATCCGCCACAGTGTGAAAAATGGGGCTTGCTGGTGCTTCGTTTTGTATTCAAGTTTCGAATTTTCGATTCTCTACTAAACACAAGCCAATATAAGGCCTAGATAGTCCATAAAAATGGCATTCAAACATCTAAAATCCATATAACTTTATCAAAACTGATCCGCCTTTAGTCGCTGAGGCTGTTATGATCATGGTTTGACATCCTTATCTATTCTGAATTTAAATCTAAACAATTTTTTAGAATTTAGTATTTTCTACTTGAATACTCGAGCGATCATTGTATTCATTTTTTTTTTGCACTTATAGACTTTTTTCCTGAAATTAAACTATAAAAATCATTAGCAATTTGAATCAATACTTGAATCGAAGCTTTGTCATTTTCGGGCGACCACTGTGCTTATGAATGCGTGAAAAAATCAAATAAACGTTATTAAAGCGCCACTCAACATCAGCGACAGGGCAATAATCGCTGTTGTTTTTTTGTAGCATCCTCCAAGCTGGAACCACCCGCGTGGCAACGGCACCGGCACAATAACAATCAGCATGTGGTCTCATATCCGCCATTGGGTAATGCAAACAAACGAATTTTCACTTTGGCATATTGGATATTGCAAAACTATTGCGTTAACCCTTTGCTAACACCCGGGGTCTGCGTTTGCGTTGACACAAAATCGCACTAAATCAAAAATTATACTTTATACAAATAAAAACGGCGGCGTCGTCGAATCGCGTGCAAGGAGCGGAAGTCGTCGCTAGACCCTGTGGCCATAAATCTCATATAGTTAAATATTGAATTACGCAGGATGTAGGATGTAGGACGAGGATGGCAGCGAAAAAGGGTTCGGCCGCATGCATTTCATATTTTCAATTTTTGTGGGTCAAAAGGATGCTCGTCTAAATCTCCCTCACTCTCTTTCTCTCTCTCGCTATTTTCCCACTATATGTGACATTTTGTTGCCTGCGTTTGTTTTGTTCCGTTTATTTAATAAAAATCTGAAGTTATGAGCACTTTGGCAGGGGCTGAAGCACCGTTTATGTGTCGATAATGAATAGTTATGGTTATTTAACGCAAAGGGGCGAACTTCAATAGATGTTTCTGCCATTGAACACACATACGAGCACTTATATCTTTTGTTTGTGTCGCTTATAATGCAATTTATGCATGTTTATATTAGTCTAGTTGACAATCGGACCCTTGGGTGCTCAATGGGTTAAGACACTGGGTTTTTTCGTATTCCTATTTCGTATTCGGCGGGGGTTTGCTTTCTCTTTCTTCTTATTGATGAGCACGCTCAGCGTAAATTCCAAACTGATAACAGATGCTCTGCAAGGTCAAATAAATCTACCCTGTGTATTTAAGAATCTCGCCAAATTGCTAATGATTCAGTATAGCGACGTCTGCTCTTAACTAGCTAATCTATTACTTAAATCTATTCAATGAAATACTTCAAGTTTGAGTGGCTTTTGTTTATTGCCTTGTTGCTAAGCTTTAATGATGTTTTGGCGGCACCAAAACGCAAAGCGAAACCCAAATTTAAACTGCCAAAAATAAACGTAAACATTCATCATAATAGTAAGTTTTTTTGTTGTATAAACTATAACTTGTTATAACTAATGATCAATTTTATTAATTTTTTCTTTGCAGATATTCACATTGGTTAAGCTTAAGCTTGTTATGTAAATTAGATATAGCAATTTAGAATACGATTTATAAATTATTTGAGATAACTTAGTATATTAAAATTTTGATACATATTCAATGTATAAATGTATGTGTCTTTTATTAAACGTACTTTAAAGTACGATTTTATACTAGAGCTATATGTAAAGGATGAATGTTGGCAATTACGTCAGCAGACTCTGGGTATATTGCCGGAATCTCTTAGAAATCCCCCAATATGGCTAATTTTTTACTAATTGTAACTTTTCAGCTATTCAATTTCAACGTATTTTCCCCGCACAGCTTAAACTGATATCATAATAAACCAAACTCTAAGGAAGACCATAAATATTTGGTGGCTTTCGGAATCGCGTTCATTAAACGCATTCTACCTATTGAATCTTGTGCATAACTTACTGGCTCTTGAATCTTGTTAACGACTTGGCGAGCTAATTAAATTCCTGCAATTACAAACAAAAGCAAACAACAAGCGAGCTTTCGTTTTCATTTGCGCTGCAGATAAAAAAAATCTGGCCCCCCTTAAAAATTAACACCCAAGGCGGAGGATTTTCGCTTTCGCCGAACCGTGAAATGTTTTGCCAACAATTTGGCTCAACTTTTACGTTGGCCCTCACATAAATCCAATGGGTCGCTTATCTGGCTAAAATATTAACGGTTTAAGCGTAATTACAAATGGCGACGCTGCCGTCTCACAAATTAACTGCTAGTCGCAACTGTACCCCAGGACTCGAGGATGCCAGCCAGTCGGGCCAGCCATTAGGGTAATTATTTACAACAATTTCAAATTTTACACATGAACACACAGAATTACAATAAAATGGCGGGCCGCAAGAGCAACAGAAATGTTTTGCATTGCATTTATGCTATTTGCCCATTTGCCATTTGCTGTTTGGTGAATTCAAGTGCGCGGCTCATAAATAACGAAAGTGCGCGCTGTAAATCATGGAGACAGTGGGCGTGCCCACGTCCTGCAGGACGCGACGCATGTAAATTTGGAAATTTTCGAACAATTTGCAACACTTTTGGCGAACACGTGACCAGCAGCAGCAGCAGCCCCCTGAACAACACTGGCCTTACCCCTTTTTCTGGATGTGCGCATAAATTTCAATTAAAATTGAAAAGCCATGAAAAAGAAAACCCCTTGGAAATGACACTGGCATAAAAAGTTTGGTCAGTTTGAGTGGCGCTGTCTGGTTTTCAGTTTTCAGTTTTCAGTTTTAATTGTATGCCACAGGTGCAGGCAAGCATGAAAGTGGCCAATATATTGTGTGGAAGGCGGGCTTGTGGCACACATTTCAGTATTTCTTAATTAAAAAACAATTTGCCAGCACAGGCTATGCAATAATTGCAAAAAACTAAGGTTCCAGTATGGTCAGCAAAGGGTTTCTATCAAGTGTGAAAGCGCGTCTCAACTATGCGTGGAATGTGCGTCAGCCAGATTATAATTAATGCAAATGAAAATGAGTTGGGATAATGAAATAGCTGCCGGAGCTGCGAGCATATTTCACACTTCAATGGCGCAACAGCATCCATCACTCTAGGACACTCTGTGTGATAGCCATCAGACATCCGGCATTCGACATCCGACCTCCGACTGTCAAAACTATAAGCTGACACTAAAACCATTGAGGCACTTCAACGTCCAACAACTAACAGCGGATTTTCGACGACTGGTCACGAGGGTTGATCCGCTTGGGCTTGGGATTGGTATTGCTCTTTAACTTTAAGTTGCACAGAGTCGGGCGGTTAACAAGCGACGCGTGGCGATTCCTTTTTCACACGCTGCGAAAGTACAGTTGCCGACGGTAGCGCTAGTGGGGGACGCTTGTTTGTGTCAGTGTCATCATTACATAACCTCACAAAAACACACACAACATAATTCACTTCCGGCGCACGTGGTGTGTTCTACGCATTCCACCCCGGAATGTAGTAGAATGTGTAGTTTAAAGTCGCATAACTCAAAAATTAAAGTGACCATGCGACAATTTTCAATTTGAACATTGTCCATAAATCAAATTGCGTTTACGAGTAGCCGCAGGATATATGCGAGTGGGGTTCCAAAAGCCGTCGCTCGACGCTTTGATGAGTTTATTGAAAAATTGCATGGCATTTTTGGGTGGTTTTTTAGGCGGATTTTGCCAGGGTCCGCTGTCCGCTGTCCTCAGTGCCTCTGGTCTCTGTCAACACTCGTCCGTGGCATGTGTGACAGTTATGAGCATTTCCAATCCAATTTAATCAAACTTTTCGGGCACCGTCAAGTGGCAAATGGTTTTTGTGTTGTTTTGAAAGCAAAACAACAACAACAAATAATCGCATTAGGGCCGCACAAGACAATGCAATTTTAGTCTGAGGATTTGCGGCATGTGTCGAAAATTTGTGCGTGCGATGATGATGATGACAGGACATGAAAGTGGAGCAGGACACATGTGTGCTCCTATGATTAGCACGGACTAACGAGCGTCATTTGGCATTGCTTTGAAATTCAATTTTTAAATTGCCAATTGGATTTGGAGTTCGAGTTCGAGCTGGAATTGGAGTTGGAGTTGGAGTGGCTGTTGCTGTTGTTGTTATCCCTCTGTTGGGCAATAAATCTCGATGAAGTCTTAACATGTCAGCGCCACTTATTTGCTTATTTCGAAACATGGTCCAACTTTATTCAAATGCCATTCAACAATGTGCCCCAACAGCAGTCAAGAAGCAACAGGAAACAGCCAAACGGAAAAGGACTTGGAACGGGGACATCCTTGCTCCTGCTTTGGCTTGGCTACAAATTCCTTTTGGCAAATCCAACACAAAGCCTGTGACTTTGATTTATAGCGGAGGGGCGCGTGGTATTTTTAATCTACAAACCGAGCATAGCAATGTCCTTTTGCAGTTTTGTTCGTCCTTAACCCTTTTGCATAATTATCCGTGTGTCTGGGCAAATTTATGACCAACATCTTATTTAAGGCATGCGTCTAAGAATTTTCAGCCACTTTCACTTTGCTTAATTGGCTGCTTTTGGCTGCTTTGGACTACTTGCAGATTAATATGCTGCCCGGCAACTGGTCAGTGGACATCGGGTAGATTCATTTGCGGTTTGAAATCCGAAACACACCCAGCGCAGACAAATGATGATTGCATCAAATGTCTGTTGCACTTACCCTTAGCTGGAGGCGCCACTTGAGTGCCGTCAACATGACAATAACTTTGCGCAGTCATTTCTGTAAAACTCGACGACTTCGTAACTAATTAGCGAAAACCATAAAAACAATGAGCGTGGCGGGCGCGTCAAGAGACCACAGAATGTCACCAATCCCACCCCTCCAGACAGTCATGGTTGAGGTTGAGGTAAGGGCTGCCTGCTACTCTACAGATGCACCCCTTGCCAGCTACTAATGAAGTTTGACATGACGCTGACGCGGATGAGGACGAGGACGAGGATGCGGTCGATTTTAAGGCAGCGGCGTCTGTCAAAGTCAACAAGTGAAAGTCAGCTCAAAGTTTCCCGGCGACATCGTTAAAGAGCCATAAAATGCATTAAAATTAAAAACGTGTTAAAATGCTCAAAAATAACTTGTTGCCTTCAAGATTTTAATGAGCTCTTAATGAAGCGCCACAGTAAAGTGAAGCTTCGGGGTCAGCAATGAGTTCAATTTGCGCCTCATTTGTTGTGGCGCCTCAAAATGCAGCGTAGTTTAAAAATGCGTAAATTATAAACAAATTTTTAATAAAAAAATTGGGCATATGCTGTGTGTGACTTTTGCTGCTGCCCATAAATTATGTAAATTTCGCTACGAAATTAAAAAAAATAATAATAAATATGAAACCAATGCGACTCTAATAAGGGTAAATGGTCACACGCAGCAGCGGGTAGTCCACTTTGGGGGCGTGGCCGAAACGCCTGTGTTCTTTTTCGTTTTTTATATATTTCCACATCAATATTATAAACGTGAAAAATATGCCCTTTATTTCGCATTTTGTAATTTGTTTTCGGTTGTAAAAAACACTGAAATATGAGGAAAAAATTGCCACATTTTCCAAAAGGGGCCAGCAAATGGATTTTTTATTAGATTTCTAGCCCGAGGGTTGATCCTGCACAACATCAGCGAGTCGTGGGAATGGGCAATACATGGAATTGTATTAGTGTACTCTAAGCCTAGAAATTCACTCAACTGATTCAACTGTGCAAATGCGAACTGACAAAACCTGCAGGTTCCTCTAATCACCCAACGAGAGACACGTTCCCTGTGTGAGATCTGAGACTATCCCACACATAAATTAAACATCAGACATATGCAGAGGCGTAGCACCAAAAACTCAGGTGAAATTTATTGTCACAAAAAAATAAAAGAAAACTTGACAAAAGTTACACTGTGCAGCCGGAAAAGGTGAATTAGCGCTTGATAAGGAAGAAATGGGAATAAGGAAGAAATGGTTTTCAACTTTTTCCAAATTGTAGTTACACAGTGCACGCTCGATAGCTTGAACGCTCTAAACAAGTTTTGTCTGTACTGAGAAGCCTAAGGTAGAAAGCTGTATTTCAATAAATAGAACAAATTAATATGCAAAGCAACAATAAAACGTGAATTTAAGTGTTGTAATTTGTATTCACATTATACTTTTCTGGCAATCGAAAACGTATGCACTTTTGCTAACGTGAGCTGCCTTGGTTTTAATTAGTTTACGTTATCTAGCGTGTACTGTAGTTGCATCAGTAACTCTAAAAAATATAAAGAAAACAATAGCTTACACATAATTGCACAATTTGAAAGGCGGTTTAGTTTTGCAGAATGCTAAAACATTTGGCTAATAAAGAACAACTAATAAGACATCCACGATGAAGGGTTATTTAGATAATTGTAAAACCTGTATGGAATTATAATTATAATATTTGTTAATATGCCTTTAAGCCATAAATAGCTTTATAATTATCTTACATCACTTAATGCCATGTATCCTCATTAAATCTATAGAACAAGCTAGATCTGATCCTAAAAAATGTATTTCAATCACATAAATACCTTTAAATATTTATAAAATGTATAAATATTTATCAAATAATTGTTTTTTCACTTGAAATGTGTATAGAAAAAGAACATTCTATTCAATTGAATATGAAATAAGAGTTTACCCAGCTGTGCAGCACAGTGTAATTAGGAAAGGGCTGTCTGGCTGAAAGAGCTGAGCAAAGTCAAAGTCAGTTGCAACTCGTTTTGTGGTGGCGCGGCGCTTAATTTTTAATGCCAGGCCGTGAAATTTATTGTGGCGCCACAAATTCAAGTTAATCTCCATGTTGCCAGCGGGACTTAAGAGAGGCAGCCACGCACGGCTGATGAAGCGCAAGTTTCGCGGGTGGTTTTTACTCTCCTTATACTTAGACTGATAAATCTTGTAAGTTCTTTGGTCGACTCAACTGTACCCAGAAAGCGTACGTGCCTCCTGTTTAAAGTGTCAGCTGAAAATGCTGTCAGCCAAGCTAAAGTCAGAGGTGTGATGAGTGTTTTTCTATGTGTGTGGCTGCTTTGTTGTGTCTGACACTGAGTCGACATTCCGGCGAGACATGCCTCAATTTGGTCATCAATCAATTGAGGAGCTAACGAGCCGCCTCTGTCCACATGTGAGACTACGAGACTATGCGAATATGTGTGTGTCCTGTTGCAGTTTACAATAAAAGAAATGACAGCTTTGAAAAAAAAGCGAAAAGCGAAAAGCTGAGCACGTAATTTCGTTTAGCCGTGCCGAGGTTTTCAAGTCTCCAAATTGACCATGAGCGATGACTCGAGCTGGGACTCAATTCGAAATTGAAATCGGCATGGAGTTAAGGAGTTGAGGGGCGCTATAAATTACAGCGCCACGCCCTCACGCATAGAAAAAGGCTTAACGGCAGCCATAAATATTTATTAATGAAATTAACTGCTCGGCACAATATTCAAATATCAACGCACAGTCGTTTAAATAATTAAAATTCATGTTGAGTTGTGGAAGGAGTAAAACTGGAGTTGGAGAAGGAGTCAGGGAGTGGGGACAGTGTTGGCTTATGACGCAATGATCGCCTGGGCAAAAGCAGATGATAACGCAGTTTGCTAACTGCCAAAAGGCCATTAAACAAGTGGGAAAGTATTATCATCGGCGTGCCGAAGATTTAATACACTTTTCGAACCTTAAGACAATTTTCACTCTGCCAACTGCAGCACTTTCATATGCTGTAATAAATCATTTTATGACGTGGCATTTATTTTTTTTGTTCTAAGAATATTACATTTTTTTCCAGTTGTATGGCAGATATAAGATATAGTGGTCCGATACGGCCGGCTCAGATCAATGTGCTGACATTTTGAATAATTAGTATCTGTGCAAAGTTTCATTGAGATAGCTTTGAAAACATGGGATTTATGGCTAAAACCGACTTCCAGTTGTATGGCAGCTATAAGATATAGTGGTCCGATCTGGCCGTTTCCGACCAATGTGCTGTCCCGTTGAATAATAAGTCTCTGTGCAAAGTTTTATCACGATAGCTCAAAAACTGAGGGACTAGTTTGCATACATACAGACAGACAGACAGATAGACAGACAGATAGACAGACAGACAGACAGACGGACAGACGGACATGGCTAGATCAATTTGTTTTGTCATTCTAAGCATACTGGCAGTAACTTTTGGGGTCTCCTACGCTTCCTTCTATGCGTTACACACTTCAGCACAAACTTTATATACTATTTTCTTCGAAAAGAGTATAAATATGTAAACTGAAGCTGAGGCAACGACAGCTGCTATATATATATATATATATATAGCATATACATGTGGTTTTTTCAAAGGGGTTCCACACATAATTTCCAGAAATTATAACCTTAATTATGGCCATGAGGCGTTGTTGTCGCCGTCGACTGCGGCTAACCAAAATGGCGGCTGCCACACACACACACACACACACCCACACACACACACGCACAACACTCATGTGTGTGTGGCTAAGTGGTTTTCCAGGTTGCGCCAGCAATTGATTTGCCAGCAACCAGAAAGTGGCGCTTATTTTAATGAGCAGCAAATTCAATTTAACCTTTGTGTATATGGATATATATATATTCATTTGCAATTCATATATATTCATTTGCAATTGTCTTGGTCGCTGGCTTAGCTAGTTATTCCCTTCAGGGACTGGGGCTTTTCATATGCGGCGCATTCAATTAAATTGGCATAAATTATACGGCTCTTGCACAGTGGCTGTACCTGAGCTCTCTCTCTCTCTCTCTCTCTCGCGCACATAAATCAAGCGCTTTTGACAGCTTCCAGTTGCCACTTCAAATGCAAATCAAATTGTAAGCGCACATTTCAAAAACATAAACTTGTCGACCAGACCCGAATCCCCCCAGAGTCCTGCCACGCTTTGACTTTTAAATGTGCGGCGCTTATTGCTTTTCTCGGGCTCTGCGGATTAGCGACGGCGTTAACATGTTAACACTGCGCAGCCCGACCAAAGATATACAATTTCAAAGCAATAAAATACGCCGGAAATCGCCCTCAAATTGCTATCGCAATTTGCAGCGTGTCCAGTGCAGCATCCTGTTTTTTTTAGCTTTTCCTTTTGGCCATTAAGACACGTTTTCGCCGTGTTTTTCTAATGAGGTGCTAATGCTCGCTGAGCGTTTTTTACTTGCAATTTATTGTTCTTATAATTGTGTTGCCTGCTTTTAGGCGCCTGCCTGGCATACACATATCTCTCTGAGAAATCTAAACAGCTGCCTGCACGTAAATCAAACTTATGACTTTTTAATGAAAACTTCGATATAGAGTTGTATACAAAAGCACTAAAGACGCCATTTAGCTTGATAAATGTGTCATAGATCAATGGCCAGCATTTGAAATTTATAACTATTACTTACACACGATTAAACAATATTCAGCTGCGATCAACAAGAGCGTCCCTCTGTCTGTCTGTAATACTAATAATGATAAACTTTTGCAAATCGCAATCATTTGTTAAGCTTAAACCCTTTGCAAACAACAAAGACCTTTGACTGCCCCATCTAATGAGCCGACCATAAATAGGAAACAGGACGCAGAATGCGAAACGCATCGAGCTATAAAAATATTGCAGCTACGCTCGCATTGATAAATGACCAAACAAATGTTTTGCCAGAGGCGTGACGAAAATCCAATCAAGTTGTGCAAATATACAAATATTCGTCCTGGTCAAGTCCTGCCCAGTGTGCTGCGTCCAGTGTCCATTGTCCTGGGCGTGCAATAACAAAACTAATATAGAAATTAGGTGTGTAATGTGCTGAGCCAGCTATAAATATTTCTTATTTCTACAGCTTGACAAAATATTTGCAAGGCTGCAATAGCGAATAGAGTTGAGGGTAGTTCGTATATATAGTTATATTTATATATTTAGTGGGGGGTTGTTGGTGTCTATTTCAAGTGTTTGCCACATGTGACATTTGTCATCATGATTCGGCCATAAATACAAACTGCGCATCCATAAATAAACATATATCAAAAGCGGCAAAAACTTATGAGTCGCAGAGTTTTGCGATTTATTTGTTTGCTGCTAGAATTATTGTTTTCTTTTTGCTGAGCAATTACATTTTAGGCTGTGCTTTAACTAACTTGCTCTATTAACACAGATACTATGCTATGGTTTTACATGTTGAACTATTAGAGGGATCAATTCAGGCCTCAGGATCGAACTTTTGATAAGTTTTGGCAAAAGTTATGGCAGTTTGAAGTCTTAGGGTCATTTCTAGGAACTTGGAAGCCTTATCAGCCTATAATTATTATAAGAACACCGAAGATTCTTAAGTGCTTCAGATTTAGATGCTTTATAGAGAGAAAACCATGTCCAAAAAGACCTCAGGACCGAACATTTTAATAGTTTTTTTAAAGTTATAGCAGTTTGATGTATTGGAAGCACATTTCTAGTGGCTTGTGAGCCTTATCATTTCAAAGGTTTTAATAGAACACCTGAGATTGAGAATGGAAATCTATTATGGAGTTGAAAACATGACTAAAAGGGCTTCAGGATCGGACATCTAAGCTATGGCAGTGGAAATTCTTGGAAGGGCATTCCTAGTGGCTTGGACACTTTATCACGTCATGAGTATTAATAGAACCCTTGAGATATTAAAGTGTTTCAGATTTAGATGTAAAACTAGTATAGAGTTCAAACCATGTCGAAAAGGGCCTCAGGATCGAACATCTGATTAGTTTTTTCAAAGTATACCAGTATAGATGTCTTAGAAGGGCATTTCTAGTGGCTTGGGAGCATTATCATGTCATGATCTTTAACATCTGATTAGATTTGGGAAAGCTATGGTAGCTTAAAGTTAGAAACTAGATTATGGTTATAAACCTAACGTAATTTTAACTTTATATCTTTAATTTAATATATTTACTATTTTAAATTTTTTGAAAATTTTGTATATACACTTAAATGTTTTATAATTTTATATAAATTCTTTTGTGTCGACTGTCAATAGTCGACAATAAATAAATAAATAAATAAATAAACTTTGCATAGAGCACATTCTAATTTCTTCTAAGCTTTCTACTTCTTACTCAGTTTACCATATATGAATTGTATCTGTTTAGTTTCTGTCACATATAATTGCTATTTTCTTAGATTTATGATATGATAATGATAATGAAAACCATTAGAAAGCCTTAAAACACTTCATGTAAATGACTTATTAACAAAATTAGGCATTTTGCCAGGCCAGCTTTTAAGAAAGTCCCCCAAACTGCGCCTTTGGGCAACAATTCTAATTTAAATTTTATGTTGATGACTGGTGTGTCTGCCTTTGATGTACAGACATACAGCCATACATACATACATACATATCAAATGTGAAACTATCGATAATGATGCTAATACATTTCAGATGAGCAAACAGACGTCAATGGCAAAAGCACACACACACACACACAAACACAAAGAACTGAATTAAAGATGCAGAGACGGCGCCTCAAATTTGTCAATGGCAACCAAGGAGCCGCAAAAGGCAAACAATCTTGGGTAACCCAACACACACACACCCGCACACACACCCGCACACACTCGCACACACCCGCACACACCCGCACACACACACACACACATCAATCGCCTGTCGTCGGCAAGTGGCTAAGGTAACGGGGCTGACAACCCTTTCTGGCTGGTGCCTGCTCCATCCTTGCAGGACTTCACTTCATCACTCCACTCCACTCCGCTCCGTCCGTTGACGTGCAACTATTTTAATGTGTTGCAATTAAATTAACATAAATTTCGTAACCAGCCGCCCAGGCAGGGGCAGCCATAGAACTTCTAATCCTTTGGCCGTCTGTTTGTTGATTTTGATGGCACACGTTTTCCGTTGTTTTTGGCCCAAAAACAGCGCGCCTTTTGGGCGTAAGGGATGGGGATGGGGATGGGGATGGGGGTATGGGCTGGTCTCTTGGTCTTTTGTTGCACGCATGTAAATCGCGCTCCGGGCGCAACTTGATTGACGCCACACGACGCGTTAATAACTTTAGCAACGCCCTTCTCCTGCGGCGCACTTTGATGACGATGATGATTTCGATTCTCATCATGAACATGATGATTCTCAGGATGATGATGACGCACTATCAGCCATAATTATATAGTGCGCTGTGCTGTTTGTTTTAAATAGCGCTGCGCTATTTGTTTATTATTTAGCGCAGCCCATTTCTGGTCCTGGTCCTGTTCCTGTCGCTTATCCTCGTGTCACGCAACCCAATTATAGTGTACAAACATGTAACTGTTAATTGGCAGCTTGTCTCCTGGGTGTGTCTCCTCACTCCTCACTCCTCCACTCGTCGACTCCAGATAGTTTTGCCCGCCAGCCATGATGGCTGAGATTGCTTTTCCTGAAGGGGTTACGTTAGCGAAGGCAACTCAACTTTCTTCTTATTATGACATTCCAGTTAGGAAGGAGTGCAATGAGTGTGCAATAATATAAAATGTGATAAGGGAAAACGAAAGTAGATATAATCGATTTAGCCAACTAATTTCTATAGAACGTTTATTCCTATTAAAATGATTATGTTCGTAAAAACATTTTTACGGCAAAAAAAACTATAAATATATTTAAGATATTGCAAATAAATATAATATAAATATATCTGGTTCCCTAGAAATTACCTGTGAAGACTTGAAACTGTCATAATTTTGCCAAAATTGAATAGATTTTGAAACTACAGATACATTTGTTTATGGTTTCTCCTCTACTTTTATTCTACATTTAAGACCAATCCATTTTTTACTTTTTTTCCGAAAAAAGGATGTACTTCACTTACTGTTTTTCGGAAAAAATTTATTTTTAAAAAATAGAATCGCGAAATTTAGTTTATAATCGATTGTGGGTGTCACAATTAGAATACATTTTGAAGTTCCCGGCCAATTTGTTCATGGTTTGGCCTCTACTTTTATTCTACATTAAAGTTTAATCAGAATTTTGAAGCTTTAACTTTTTTCCGAGTAAATTAGGGTCTCGGGTCTTAGGGTCTTACACACTTCAGCACAAAATGAATATACTTACTATTTTCTTTGAAAAGAATATACAAATATGAGTTTTTTATGACAGGAAATAGGTTTAGTAATCTTAGTTAGCTATCGTGCTGTAGGTTGTGTTAAAGTTATAGATGCATAGAATGCTTACAAAACTATTGAAGCATTGCCTTTGTTCAACTTATTTAAGTGGAAATGTTAGTTCAATAAATTATATATATTTGTACGCTTGTCAAATCTCAAAGCTGCTTAAACTGTAATTACTTATGGATGCGCTATTTGGGTTCAAGTCCCCGTGCAATGCACATGTCAAAAGCGTAAAACTGTTCGAATTTGCGTTGCTTACGCTCTCAGCTATAAGTGTGTGGTGTGGTATCTTATAGATACACAAGTATCTCAGTGTGTGTAAGCAGATACTTGGCTGCATATGATTTATGATGCAGACAGACTGTTTGGCCAAAAGATTTACGACTCTTTCGCTAGCAGCACAAACACACAAACACACACACAGACAGGCTCGCAGGATGTGGCAATAGTATGAGTATGCAAAAAGTAAGCGCATGCAACAAAAAGTGGGGAAAACTGAAAGCCGTGATAAAGCAGCAAACACTCAGTGGTAAGCTTAGCGTGTCGCATGCCACATGCCACATGCCACAGACACTAGCAGCCAGCACATATGACATGTCCTTAAAACTTTGACACGAGTCACGCAACTTTAAAGCCAATTATAAAACATCAGCGCTGCTAATCCTGTGGCAATTTTCTGCGCAGTTGAGCGCTTCAGATACTTAAAGTTCTTATGCAAAAGCTGCTGCTGCTGCTGCCGTTTATTGTCTGGCCGATAAGGAAAAGACAGCAATTGCTTGGCCTAATTGCTTGTCTTGTGCCCCATTCGCTGGCCACTTGCCACTTGCCACATGCCACTTGCACTTGCCACATCAAACATCGCACATTTAATTTGCGTCGCGTCGCCCATTAAGCTATCGCAAATGAGCGAAAGTCCAAAGATACAAGAGCTGCTTATGAAAATCAACTGAAATAGGTTTTAGCCGGCAGCCAACTGATGGCCATATCCTGCAGGCAGCCCCGCCCTCCGCCTCCTGCCCTTGCTTGTATCCTGTTGTCACATGCTATAAAAATCATAAGACTATTCAGGCTGCAGGAGGCAGGCTGCTCCTTTGTCTAGCTCGCTAATAGAGTTTCGCAGCGCGTTTTTGCCAATTTCACTTTTCCTGCGCTGCAAGGAAATCATTTTTATTATATCGAAGCTTTTGTAGTTTTCCCGTTTGCTTTGTTTTCCTGCTGCTCGACTCAGACTTTGTGTCTGCTGTTTCGTTTCGTGGCTCCTTTCGCTCCTTGAGTATCCTTAAGTGCAGCCTGTCCATTTGCGTCGACATCGACATCGACATCGACTTTTTGCCCTCAGCTTTCAGTGCAACGAGTTGTAACGAGTTTTGGACTCTGGACGGAGTCCGCTATCGATATCCGCTATTTGGACAGATTAGTGTCGAGTGCGCTTTTGATGGCTCCATTGTATTGATGGCAATTTAATGATACACACACATAAAATCCATCTATAGCTATAGCTCTTAGTATGCATGATTCATCCCCATATAATCAAATAAAAAACCATTGCCGTGAGCCACAAATTACCAAAACCCCATTCCCCTGTCCCGTTTTCCATTTTTATGCACCACTTGAGGATGTCACAACAAGTAAACAGAATGAGTCCCTGAGTTTATGTAATGAGAGCGGCGCTAATAACTCAGACCGTAATAAATGCGCAAATCAAATGAAAACAAGTTAAAACTTCCGTAAACGAAGCACAAAGCAGCAACAACAAATTACAAAAAATAGAAAAAACTGGGAAACGGAAGATTGGGAGCTTGGGAGTTTGGGAGAGGCGTCATCCGGACACTGTTCGCATTTTTAAGCAGTCGAGTAATTACACGTTTAATTGCAAATGGGCCACGGTTCGTCGAGGCCCGAAAAAATATGCTGCGATATAGAAGAAAAAAAGTGCTTGAAATGCAGACATTGAAATAATGAAAACTGTTGTTGAAAAATTATGCAAATGCTGGCTGAAACGACACCAAAAAGTACGACTTTGCAAAGGGGTCCCGTTAAGCTCATGGCCAGTATCCGCATCCGCAGCCGCATCCGCATCCGGATACGTTTCCCGCTTCTACGTTTCCCGCATCTCATTACGTGTGCTGCCTGGCAAAGTGGCCAAGACGTGCAAATGCTAAAAGTAAAGTAAAAGTGAAAGTTCGATTTGTGCAGCTACAAATTCACTTAGCAATCCTGACTACCCCCCACCACCACTGCTGCTCCTTGATGTACGCACATTTCTGGTTCCATTTATTGGATTTGTTTCAATTCAAAACCTAAAAGAACAGAAGCCACCCCTCAGCAGGCTCAAATTGTTTTATTATTTTTTTAGCGCGCATTTGCCTGAATTTGTAATTAGCCCACTTGGAATGGAATGGGTGAACTCAAAGATTGCGGACCAGGTCTGTTGTTTTTTCTTTCAGTTTTTCCCCTTTTGATTAGCCCTTCGTATTGACTGAGACTCTGTACAGACTGCATTGTCCGTTACTAACTTTTGTTCTTAACGTAATAAAGTAATCAAGTGCTGTTTTAATTTTCTGACTGTTGGGTATCAATCAGCTAATATATGTATATTGTTTTGTCCTATACATATTACAGCTTTGTAAAAAGGGTATCTATTTGTCTGTCTGTCTGTCTATACATGATACATTTTGAACCATCTGCATATACCCAGTACTCAGTACTAATGTTTCAGCAATACTTTCTTAAATATAGTTTTCGATTTACAAATTTTAGAATCTAGTATTTCAAGCAGTAATAAAAGAAAGACTCTTAAATTAACATCCGAAAATTGAAACTCCCAGAATTTGAACTTACTTGGTATAAGAAATAAGAAACAAAACTGACAGTAAACGAACCATTTGTAGAATGCTGCTTCAATAATGATAAAAGAAGCATTTATTTATTATGTTATTAATTTCATTGAAAATATATTATATATATTATAAGAAGCAGTCGAGAATTGTCGAAATTATGTATCTATATTTATTGAGAGCAAAAATCAGAACCAATCCTGCAATTCTGGAGATTTATATTATTTTTAAAGTATAATGTTGTTTTAATAATCAAAAAAATAAGCATATATTTAATATGTGATTTATTTCATTAAAAATATATTATATATACTAAAAGAAGCATCTTAGAACTGAAAACTATTCACAAAAAAGGCCTCTATTTTTAATGAATGCAAAAATCCGAACCATCTCGGAAACCTGGAGGTTAAAGTTATTTTAATTGAAAAAATAGGCATATATTTTATTATGTTATTTATTTAATATAAATTATATAATATGTATTAAAAGTTGTAGTACAGATGTGAAAATTATTCATAAATTCTGACTCTATTTTTATTGAAAGAAACAATCAGAATCATCCCTAAATCATCCCTATTTAAAAGCGATTTCCATATTCGGGGCACTTTCAGTTATCGCATGATAAATTTTGTAATACCTAATTAATAAAACTGTTCTTACGCTGGCTGCACTTGATCCACTTTGTCAATATTTTAATTATGAATGTAATGACTTTGTATCTTTGGCTAAGCCCTAAGGCTATTAGACTTCAACTCGGATCCGGACTTGGTTCAGCTGTCAATTTCTCACGTTTTGGCGGCTTATCAATGAGCGCACAGCCAAACTCGGCGGATTAAATGATTAATAAAAGTAAATTATTATCTGCGCATAGCAAATTTGTTTTGCTACACATTGGAGTCATTGTTAGCATATAAACAATTGCCAAAAGTGCGCACTAAAATGTGGAAATGTCCATTATTTATGGTGCTGCATTGTCACGCACCCGATTCCCACTCCAAATCGAGTGCCCCACTGCCTTTGGCATAAAAATTCAAATTATAACATAAAAATGCAGTTGTCAGAGAGCGAAATGCATGAGAGCCTGCCACTTTTTATGGCAGGACGAGCGCGTGTCCTGGCAATCCTCTGCTCTGCTCGGCTGTCGTCTCACATCAAATTGTATAATATTAATTTCTAATTGCATAAATTTGGCACAGCGCTCGTCTCGTTATGTTTACGATATTCCTTTGTCGACGGCATAAACTGGCAATCATAAAAATTAAAGCGCTCCAAGGTGTTTGCTCCCGGTTCACCAAAGCTCGTATCCTGCGCATCCTGGGGCCTCACCTTTGCCCTTCGACCCCTGCCCCTGCCCCCGAGCTGGTCTCGTGTCGTTTTTGTTTTTATTTGGCCGTCGCAATGCCGTCGAAATAAAAACAACCATCAAATGTCGAGTTAAAATGTTTTATTATTTGACTTTATGTGGGGGCCAAAAACAGAAGACAGTTCAAGCGACAATTGCCAAATGCTTTATTATTTCTTCTATAGCTCTGTCGCACTCCGATAACTTGCCGCTTAGATGTTTGATGTCTTTGCTATATAAACATTGACTCGACATCCTGCGGGCATCCTTAACAGCGCAATATCTCTCAAAATGTTATTAAAATCGCATCGCAGGCGTGCCGATAAGCTTTTTCCTCCTGTTTTTGTTGCTATTTTCGCAATTATTTTGATTTGCTGCGGTTGACTGGTTGACGATCCTGATCCCCTTAAAGTACAGTACACACACTGCTAAGCAAGTTTATTGTTTATCAACTGGGGTTGCAGGCAAGCTTACTGCGAATTTCAAAAGTAGTATAAAAAGCGAAAGGAAAAGTTATTATTGTATTTTTAAGTCTAGCATCTAGCAAAAAGTACCTAAATGTTAGCTTGTAAGCTGCTAGAAGGCTTGAAACCCATATAACTTGGCAAAAATAAAGCAAATTTCATGCACAAGCTCAATTTAGTCATTTAAGATGAAATACTTAATTTATTAAACATTAAAAATTGTACTTTTTTTACTTTTTTCTTCTTACTGATTTTGTTGAAAAAAATGTTGCTCAAAATATTGATTTGCGAAATTTTATGTTTAATCGATTGCGGTTGTCATCAATAGTAGAAAAACTAAAAGGAAAGTGGTTCTAGTATTCAATTTCAGTTTTAATTTCATTGTTCAGTCCAACACCAAGCCAAAGCCAACATTTTTAAAAACTTTAGCTTGTAAAGTGCCTTTGGGAACCTAGATATACATTTTAAAAACTTGAAACTTAAAAACGAAAATTATGCAAATTTCAAGCTCGAAGTCAATTTAGTTAGGGTTTTTACTCTTTATTTGATCTACAATTAAAACTCTATTTCGTTTTGAAAATTTACTTTTTTTTTTTACTTTTTTCCTTATTACTGATTTTGGGAAAAAAAGTTCCTCAAATATTTGAATTGCGAAATTTTATGTTTAATCAATTGTAGTTGTCATAAATAGTATAAAAACTAAAAGGAAAAATGATTCCTAGAGTGGTTCGTTTTGGAGTCTATAATTAAGCCAACAATAATAAAAATAAAAGCTTGTTAAGTGTTTTTAAAGCTCCTAGAAGACTTTAAGCTCAGATAACATTGGCGAAACTGAACAAATGTTGACGCCTTAAGCCAAATTCTTCATGTTTTTTCTTTTAAATTTTTTATACATTTAAATCCAATTCATCTTTGAAAAATCCGTTTATTCTGACAAATAAATAAAAATACTTGTAAATAAGAGAAGAGCTAATGACGAAATCGATTCCAGGCTTAGTTAGGTTTATTCGCAGTACTTAATCCTTAGTATTAATTGACTAGCTAGTTGTACATCAATAATTGTGTATAAATGAGCATTCTAATGAAAAAGAAATGAGTCCTTCCATAGTCGGAACAACTAACCACATGTCAACTAAGCACGGCAGCAATTCATACTCATCATAATGGCACAATGACAAAGAGAGATAACAATTTGTTGCCATGCTGATTTATATGAATATACTTTTTCATATGCTCGTGATAATAATATGTAGTTGTAGGCAATACATTAAATGTACAATATTAGTGTCTGTATCTGAGAGAGAGAGAGGGAGAGAGAAAGAGGAGAGAGGTGGCTTTGTTTGATTTACGAGCGTTGCTTTTAAAACCACATGAAATGTTGCCAGCTGATACTACGTGCCAATGGAGTAAGCAGTGACTAAAGAGACAGTCAGACAGCGGGCCCCTGATTAATCCACTTCAAATAGACCCGGGGTGGCAAACTAGTGTGTGTGTGTGTGTGTGTGTGTGTGTGTGTGTGGTTGACAGGTTGGGTTAGCGGAGGCTTCACTTGCTACACTTCGATATCGCTACGTGAGCGCAGGTTGATTGCATTTACGTGTTTTGGTTCGACGGACGTCTTGTTATTTCCTAGACCAGACCAACCAGGCAGCAGCAAACAAATGTCGATTGCATGCACTCTAATGCATAAGTAAATGCAACCTAACTGCATCCCCTGCCCAACTGCACCCAACTCTTCCCATCTGCGACAGCCGGAGATTGGTTCGCTGTCGCTAATCAGCTGCAGTTCTAATTATCAAATGCACACCGGGCACATCATCCGGGGCGCTTATTGGCTCTGCAGCAGTCTAGTGCAGTTGACTGCCATGTGCCACGCCCACTTTTGCTGCTATCTGTAACGTGCCGCCCAAAACATCGCGAATAGCAGACACGTCGCTGGAATTCTGGAGTTTGGCCAAAAACTTTAAGTAAATCTGCTTATCTTGTTTCGCAAAAGTTTTTGCTACGTGCCGCCGCCTTGGCGCTGCCTTTGTTGTGGGCCACTTGAATCCCCACCTGCCCCACCTGCCCCCACCCACAGCACCACCAAATATCGAGTTCATTGTACAGCTATCATAACGTTGACAAACTTTCGACAGCTCTGGTATTAACTTGGCTACTTTCCTTCAGATCGCATATCATTTTGGGACTTTTTGGCCATGTGTCCATTTGGAGTCCATTTGACTCCCTGTTGCCAAGTGCTGGGCATATATGCATGTATGTCCATATCGAAGCGTACTCAAACCCAAAAAACCGCAGCCTATTGGAAATTAATTGAAATTCTCGCTTGCGGCACTTCAACTAAGTCTGCAAATGTGTCCAACTCCAACTCCAACTCCAATCTGCATCGCATTTTGTTCCTATGCCTCACATTTCAGTTCAGTTCAGTTCAATTCAGTTTATAGCAGCCTTTGGCATGGGCTAATGACTTATTTGTATTGCATTTATGTGATACATTTGCCTGAGAGTTGCAGTTGGAGTTGGAGAGTTGCTTAGTTGCTGCTTGTAAATAAATTCGTTTAATTAGGCAAAGTGACAGCTGCAGAACTTGAGCACTGTGATTATTATAATTATTTGCCTCTCTCTCTCTCTCTCAAACAAAAACCACAATGAACTACGCTTTTAATTAGCATTTAGTTAGTAAGGAACGACATTGTGATTTAATAAACTGTTTGTATTTGTGATGTTTAATGATGTTTAAGTTGTCATTATACATATATTAGATAAATAGCTAAGACATCAATAAGTATAATGTTTTCCAAATGTTTGTATTGATTGTTTGGTTTGATTGGATTTTTCTGAGTTTTTCCTTATCCTTGCTGAACCAATTTTATATTTATTAATACCTCTAGAACTAAACGTAATTTTTACTTTTAATTTTTAATTTAAAAATTTATATACTATTTACAACTGGAAATTTTTATATAATTTAAATGTAATTTGTGTGTCAACTGTTAATAGTCGACAATAAATAGATAACAAAAATAAATATGTGTGCACATTTTGTTATAAAACGTTAAATTATGGTTTCTAATTTTTTTTTTAAGATTCATACCAGCACATTTGGTTTTCCACATATTATTCTTCTACATTTTATTTAGGAATATGATTGAATGACAAGCCACAGAAAATTTTAGAAAGTCTGCTTAATCTCTATCTGGTCAATTAGAAGTCTGTCTGTCATTCATACAAAGTAAAACACAACATTTAATTGATTTATTGTTAGATGCTTTTTAAATTATAGCAAATTTTCTAAAATTTTTGCAAAGTTTATTGAGACCATAAGCAGTTTACATATTAAGTGTTATAATCTTGTTCGTGCCATTAAATCTATATTTTTTCTAAGCTACATTTCAGATTGTAAAGATTGATATGTCGAAAATAAAGTGTGCTGCTCTGATTCTTATGAATAAAATAAAATAATAAAAGTACTACGTGTCTAAGCATCAAAATCATAAATAATTTAGCGTCTTTATATACTGTACAAAATGTATAAAATTGTACAATTGATAGCTGTGTGATTTCTATAGCCAATATTTGATGGACTTTTTCGAAAGTTACAAAGTAGCTTCCATTCCATCAGCCATATTTTGTCATACAAGCGCCTCTAATTTGATGGATATTTAGGTGCTATATTTAACCCCCACCCTAACACACAACAGTAAGTCCCTTAGTGTCCAATTTCCAACGCTGTGATGAGCCATAAAATGGTCCATGGAGCTGCAGCTGGCTGGGATGTCACTGCTGATCCTGCTCCTGCTGCACCCGCTGCTCCTGCTGCTGCTCCTGCTGGCCAAAGTGCATGCCCCAATTTATGGGCAAATGATAATTTTTGTCCATGTCGTCGCGAATTGCTGTTTTCGCCAGCAGTAACAGTGGCTGTTGCAATAACTCGTCTGGCTGGCTGGCTGGCTGGCTGGCGGGGTCTGCATCAGCATCCATCCAGATGCGGGCGCCCAGGCAATTTGCTGTAATCGTAATCCTTGGCTGCGTTCCGTGTGGCAACCAAAAACAGAACAGGCCGGGACAAAAAAAGTATGCTATTATCTTTGAAATTGTCTGCCAGGCGGCAAGAAATATGGATTAAAATGTTGTCAGTGGGGGGATGGAAGGGGGGAGGATTGGGAGGAGGTCCTCGCGTCATCCTTGTTGCGGCTGCGTTGACTTGATTTTTTAAGTGCCTCCTCCATGCGACAGAGCCGCGCGCATTATGAACGTTAAGGCGTTTATGCCACGCCCCCCAACTTTTACATTTTTTCGCATTGCTCTTCATTTCAGCTCATGCATACAAAATTAGTGTGGCAAAGTGGGGCTGGGGGTTGGGGGTTGTTAAGGGGGTGGGTGGGGCTTGCACTTGCAACGTTTATGGCTTACAGCGAGTTAATCGCACTGTCATTCAGCCACTTTATTCTGCTCGGCCAGCGACGCTATCCTGGTGCTAACAATTCCAAAGGATATTATGTTTATACTCTTCGAAGAAAATAGTATATTAAGTTTGTCCTGAAGTTTGTAACGCATAGAAGGAAGCGTCGGAGACCCCAAAAGTTACTGCCAGTATGCTTAGAATGACAAAACAAATTGATCTAGCCATGTCCGTCTGTCTGTCTGTCTATTTGTCTGTCTGTCCGTCTGTATGAATGCAAACTAGTCCCTCAGTTTTTGAGCTATTATGATAAAAACTTTGCACAGAGACTTATTATTCAAAAACACAGCACATTAGTCGGAGTCGGTGCGATCGGACCACTATATCTTATAGCTGCCATATAACTCGAAGTCGGTTTTGGCCATATATCCGATATTTTCACAGCTATCGCCTTAAATTTCCTTGTACACTTGAACATCCTTCTAACTCATTAATGTTTTAAATTTCAAATCGATTAACGTATAAATAGCAAAGATATGCGTCATTAAATATTTCGGTGCTGCAGTTGGCAGAGTGAAAATTGCCTAAAGGTTCGAAAAGAGCATAAAATCTTCGGCACGCCGTTGATATTCCTTCCCCACTTGTTTTTTTTTTGCATTTTTGGCAATTGTCCTTCGCCTGGCAGCTGGCAGCGCGCGTTTAATCGGCTTACGGCAGTGTGGCAAGTGAAGCATTCCAAAGCTGCAGCAATTGCAATCAGCTATCGGTTTGCTAGCTTTCGCTTTCGCTTTCGTTTTCATTCTGATCCTGCCTGTGACTACTGCCAATGCCACATCAAAGCAGCTTCCGGCCATTTTGCAAATATCCTGTTGATTTTTAATCAACTGTCGGCCAGGACGTCTGCTGGTTGCTGGCTGTAGGTGTGGTCGGATCATAAAAACAGATTTTAATGTTGTCCGTCGAGGATGTGAGTTGAGCTTGCGTCGCCTTTGTCTTTTACAACTTGTGGCAGTCGTTAATTCTTATGTTTATAGCGCACATTCTCGCCCCGCTGCACACACACGCTCCTTGCTCCAGAATCGAGTGGGAGGATGCCATAACAATTAGCTGCAAGTCCTGCGAGTCGTTGGCGACACGCAAAAATTAATTAGCAGGCCAAAAGTTGAGGTTTTCGGGTTTTCGGCAGCTGCAAATGAAAATCATAACATTGGCAACAGTCTCATGAAATTAAAGCCGCATTACAGCCCGATAAGCTCGAATCTAATCAAGAGAGCTAGCGAAAAAAAAGCAAAAACTGGACGTGGTAAACAAGCGGAAAAAGTGCACATTGAAAAGTTTTGCTGGGTTGCAGGCGAAGTTTTTGCCCGAACAGGACACAGGATGGCGGCAAATTGCAAAAGGATAATTGCCAAACTAAATGCCAAACTTAAACAAAAACGCAGACACTAATGAAATTTCGATCAACTTTGCGCAGGCAGCCAAGCGAGTAGCAAGAAAAGAGATAGCGAGAGTATGTGCGAGAGAGAGAGCGCTAGCATTATGAAGTGCAGTCGCTGGCCAAAACAAATGATGATTTATTGAATTTTAATTTAGTGCTCCAGCAAATTTGCCATAAATATTTGAGTGCGCAGGCAAAAGTTACGCTCATTGCAAGTTATGCACTGCCAATGCCACCCCTTGTCCATGTCCTTGTTGTCCTGGCTGCCTGCCTGTACAGTTGCCTTTCGACTTTGTAGCTGCATGGACAGAGGTCCTGTTTCAGCTGCTGCTCCTGGCGTGGGTTCGCTCCCTGTTTGCAATTTGGCAAAGTGCGTATGCAAATTTGCTAGCCACATGTCATTTTTGACCATTTCCGCTTCAAGGCGCTAAGCAACAGCTACAGCAACAAACAACAGGGCACAACCCCATGCACGGCATTGGGGTGGCTTTTAATACCCTGCAAAATGGGGCATTTTGGTTTGATGTGGTAGAACACCCAAAACGGATCAAATTAAATGATGAACTTATACAAATTCTGACACACTTATCATTGTACATATTTCGTACAGGGCATATCATTGTCTAATATATACTTCATTTTTTTAATTTAGATACATTTTTTAATTTATCACATTTAAATTAGTTGATTTCACAAAAAATAAAAAAATTCTTTAATTATAAATATATTTATAAATATTATGCATTACTTTTTAACTAATACAGACTCTACTACACTAATGATTGAATCTTTGTATATGGTATATCATTGTGTAACATATACTGCATATTTAACTATTTTAAGCTTATTTTTAATTTATAACATGTAATTTAGTTGCTTTCTTAAAAATACAAAATAAAATACCTTTCTCTACAGGGCATTTGATTGTCAACCTAATACCGAATAGGCCATAATCCTGACTTGTTTTTGTTTTATTTGCACTGGGGTGCGCTTAAAATTTCGCAACTTGTTTTACCCACTGACCTTGAAAAGTGGATTTATTTAAATTGACTGCCGGCAGCTGTGCCCATCTAGGGTGGTTCCGAATCTGAAACTGAATCTCAAAGCTGAATCTCGCTGAGGTTCAGGTTGCAATTTGTGCCCTCGATCCGCCCTGCACTATATGTATATAAGCGCTACGATACTGTGCAAAACATTTCATCAATGCAAAAACAACAAAAGGCAAAGAGCAAAAAAAAATGGCATTTGGGCTGTGAGTCTTATCAGTGGGTCGCTTATCGCTTATCGAATCCATTAGGCTGCTTTCCCTGATTATATACAAGTGCATTGGGCCTTGATTCAATTGCTCTGCTAATCGTTCAATCCCCATGGATCGCTGCTGTTCCTGTTTGGTTGCCTTTGTTTGGCCAACTTGTTACGATACATATCGATTTCAAAGTGGTCGATTGACTATGCAAATCGGTTTATTACGCACAAATTTGCTAAGACGCACAATATGCCCATATAATATTCATATAGAATACTTATGTATACGCTATTATTGTAAGTGTGTTAGGAAATAAACATCATATTGCTTACAGACTTTATTTTCATTTAAAAATGCAAACAACGTCATAGTCTTTATAATCTGATTTTCATTTGTAATACGATTTTAATGTTTTTTTTAAGGCTGATTCTCTATATAAATTAGATTAGTAGTTATTATTACAATTTCTTATATTTTTTTTTTAAAATAACTCCTTACTTGTCTTAAAATATAATAATATTTGAAATGTATAATCCAAAAAGCAACATTTCTTATAATGACTTGTTAAATTTCATTCCAGAAATCAGAACTTTTTTGGAAATAAACACCATATTGCTTACAGATTTTATTTTAATTTAAAAATTAAAACAATGTTTTAGTCTTTATAATCTGATTTTAATTTGTAATACTATTTTAATGTTTGTTTCAAGGCTGGTTCTCTATATAAATTAGATAAGTAGTAGTTATAACAATTTCTTGTTTTTTGTAGCTGTTATAACAATTTATAAATGTATAATACAAAAAGCAACATTTATTATATTGATTTCTTTAATTTCATTCCAGAATATAAATGAATACAATGCCATAGTCTATATTATCTCCCAACATTGCTTAACGCGAACTGATTTTCATTTGCAATACTATTTTAATGATGGTTCCCTTTATAAATTAGATAAGTTGTTGGTATTACAATTTCTTAGATTTTTTGAGAAAGTATTTCCTTATTAGTTTTGAAATACAAAATTATTTGAAATGTATAATCCAAAAAGTAGCATTTAGTATATTTATTTACATAATTTCATCTGGTAAACTAGAAAATGTAAAGTTCATATATCCATTTGAATTATCAAAACTGAACAGATTTTAAAAAGTAATTAAATTTTTTCCACTGATTCATTTAAAGTTGTTTAGCAAGGAAAACTTGAATATCTTTTCAGCTTAAAGTCATGTGAGAACTATTTATTAATATGTTCAGTGAAGAAAAAGAATGGATTATTTATTGCAATCCTGAGAAAGGAGCCGGCGGCGGCGCAGCTGCTCTTCAGTGGCTGCAAATGGCAATGCAATAAAACGAAATTAAATTGCTATTTTGCATATATATACGAGCATTATGGCATGTTGAGCAGACACACACACACACACACACACACACACACACACACACACTCGCACACACACCATAAATTGATATGAGCTCTTTGTCTGCATGCCAAAACAATAATGGTAACAGCAAAAGCAACAACAACAACAAAGGACGAATCCTTTGACAACAGCTGGCCACCAAAATCAAAATAGTTTTCTAGTTGGGTGGGCCGAAAAATGTTCTAATTGCTTGGTGCGTTTATTAAAATGCATAAATTAATAGTAATTTCACATGGCAAGAGGCAGCAAGGACTCCAGCAGCACCTTTGTGGACCTTTGTGTGTGGACCATGTGCGGCACTTAAAAAGGGTTTAGGACACGCAATTTGTGCGCTGGCTTATGGCCAAACAATTAGACATGGAGTGAGTGAGCAAACCCTTAACCCCCATTATAGACAACCCCCGGACAAATGCACTCGAAATGACCGCAATTATGAACCCACCCAGCACACATATCTTGGCCAGTAGCCCCATAGTAGTAGCAGCATCTTCTGGCCGCAAATCAGCGCAATTAATATTAAGTGGATTAATATTTAATGACCAGTGCACGCAGCCATGGACAATAGCCTCAACCGGGCTCAGAGTGCTGCTCCATGTCCAAATTGTAGTCGCATATGCCATGCCTTACTGTATCATAATCGCACACTCTTAACTGTTATGATGCCATCATTGCCTTTATGCTTGCCCCATTCCCAGTTTCTATTTCCGTTTTAGTTTCGCTGTCATATTCTAATTACAGCATAACACGCGCTTATTACCAGGATTTTGATGACCTCCGACTTTCCGGGCGCAAATAATTGCTTAAATGTGCGGCATTAAAATTGCCAAATTCACGTGAGTCTTACGTGCATGTGGCACACACACACACACACACACACACATATGCACATGAACAAAATCCCAATTGAATGGGCGTCACTAATTGATAAATGGCTCTTCTGCGTGGCTGGCTACCATATTTAGAGCGAGACAGAGCGATAGTCAGGCCTGGGCATATTTTGTTGCTGCTGCTGCTGGCTCATTTCATTATAAATATGTACAATGATTGCAATTCGCATCTGAATTCAAGATAAGGCAACTGCAACGCAGTTTGCAAAACACGTCAGTCTGTGGCTGGCTGATTAGAGAGAGAGGGGGATATATATAGAGAGAGAGAGGGAGGCAGAAAAGACCCCTGCGATAAGCTTGCGTCGTCTTGGCTCTTATGTAATTGTGGCATCGTCACTCACTGACTCTTCGGCTTAGTCAGCCGTCCAAAATGGCTTCCCCAAGTGCACACAACATGGACTCCACTCATCCGGAACTGGCCGTCGTGGCCGTGTGCAACTGGCGATAAATCCGTACTGATGACGTGTTCCTGTCCCTGGAACGTTCAGTTATCAACTCTTTGATAAGCTACATACTTGAAGATTTGTCTAGAGTCGCTTAGATGTCCATATAATAATCAATGCATTTAAGTGGGCTTGTCTAATCAGAAACTGCACACATTGGTATATTTCCACAGAAATGGAAAATATTATATAATTTACTTATTAGACTAAAAACATTATAAACTGAGCAAATATTATCAAGGCTTTAATGCAAGTGCGCAAAAATATATATTTTCAAATCATTGTATTCGTTTTGAGATTCAACAATTTGCATTGTAGCGGTGTTAGCTGAAAGAAACTTTAAAAATGTTTATTATTATTCTAAAAAAAAGATCTGAAAATTGTGATATGCTTATTTACTTTTATTTTTTGTATATTATTGTTATTGATAAGAATCATTTAACTACCTATTTACTTGTTTATACTCTTTTCGAAGAAAATAGTATTTTAAGTTTGTAACACATAGAAGGAAGCGTCGGAGACCCCCAAAAGTTACTGCCTGTATGCTTAGGATGACAAAACATATTGATCTAGCCATGTCCGTCTGTCTGTCTGTCTGTATGTATGGGATCTAATCCCTCAGTTTTTAAGCTATCGCGATGAAACTTTGCACAGATACTTATTATTCAATAAGACAGCACATTGGTCGGTGCCAGTCTAATCGGACCACTATATCTTATAGCTGACATACTATAAAGCTATAACCTTAAATTTCCGTACACTTGAACATCCTTATAACTCATAAATGTTTAAAATTTCAAATCTATTTAGTTATAATTAACAAAGATATGCGTGAAAATTACCTAAAGATTCGAAAAGAGCATAAAATCTTCGGCACGCCGAAGATAATCCTTACCCACTTGTTTAATAACTACTTACTTACTATATAGAGTTGCAAATACTTTGCTTCTCTTTCATACAAGTTTACTACTATCTTACAAGCTTATCTCTTATTAATTTTCCATTACTAAACAGGAAGTCATTTACACACAATCCAATAGAAACTTGTTGATTTGTATTGTAATACGTGAAAAGTTTATTATTCCAAACAAAATAAATATATTTTGATGTTTACAGAACTCGTGCATGTTGTGTCTCTGTTTTCAAATACTGCATGTAGATCAAAAGTCCAACGCTGTTCCATATTTCACAACATTTAGCTGTTGACTAATGTGTGTAAGTAGAATTGCTGAGACTGCAAAATGTAATCAGAATCGAATGCAAAGTAGACGCCCAGCTAATCTGCTATCAGGGAGTGGAAAACAAACAGCTGCGAAGTTTTCCAACTGAAACTGAAACTTATAACATGCTCTTATTTCTGTTTACGACTTTATCTGCATGCTAAATAGCAAACACAAAAAACTGCGTATATTTTTGTATTTATTTAATTATTTATTTAGCGTGGTAACATATTTTAAAGATACATTTGTTCAACTGAACGCTGCTGACTTAAATCTTATCACAAACATGTGCATGCGAATGTGTGTGTGTGTGTGTGTGTGTGTGTGTGTGTGTGTATGATGGTAAATAAATCAAGTTAAATAATAAGCGATTGTTAATCAGGTGTTTCTGCTTTTTGTTGTTGCTGCTGCTGCTGCGATTCGATTTATTTAACACAATTCAGATGACAATTCAATTTTAAAGAACGCAGCGCGATTTGTTTTTTTTTGTGTTTTATATATTTTTGGAAATTTTTATAATACTAGAAAAATTACTCGTTTCTAGATCAGAATGATGAGTGAATTTTGATAACAGCTATTTGGAGTTGCGATAGCCAGAAAAAGAACAGCTTATTGCTTCTGCAGAAACTCGTCGAACAGATAGACGTTGAGCGAAGGCTCGCGTACGTTGGTAAGCTTGGACAGATCGTTGGCATAGCCGGACAGCTTGCGGACAGACTCCGACTGCTTGCCCAGGAAGTTCTCCTGCAGGTAGTGGGCCATCTCGGGATCGTGCTCGCGGTTCTCGGTGCTGCTGTGGGTGGCGCTGGTGTGCACATGGATGGCACCGTTGGTCAGCTCCTTCTCGTTATCCAGGGCACGGGCCAGGGACTCGAGCTCGTTCAGGTGCACCTCGGGCGGGTTGGCAACACCCTGCTTGTGGGGCTTGCTGAAGTCAACGGAGCCGCCGCGACGAGTCACATGCTTGATGAGAGCGACGGTGTCGTCGAAGGCGCGATCGGACAGACCCTGGTAGAGCTTCTGGAAGCCGGGGCGGTTCATCTGGAACGAGTTGAAGTGGGTGGCCAAGAGGAGGTACTCGTACGACTTCTTCAACTGCAGCTGGATGTAGTCCTGCATCTTGTGCTCCAGATGTCCAATGGCCGCATAGCGGGCATTACAATTCGAAATACCACCTGCGAAAGGGGCATACAAAGTGGGACATTTAGCATGGGTGTGGGCAGTGGAAAGTTGGGTATATAGTCATAAGGAAGTATTTTTCGCTTACTTTCGTCTGAGAAAAAGGCCATGAGCGCTTGTTTATTTTTAAAATTAAATATTTAAAAGCAAGACACATTTACAGTTAAAACCGGAAAGATTCAACTGCATAAGCACACACACGCACACCCTCTCTTTCACTCTCTTACATTCATGCGCTCAATCACTCCCGCTCTTTGTATTGTTGTTTTGTGGCGTACTCACCGTTCGCACTTTGTCCGCAAGCAGACTGAACGTCCACTTGGCAGGTTTGCTCTTGGGCCTGCGCAAGAGCACAGAATCCCGCCACCAAGGCGAATGCAATGAAATATTTCATCATGTTTGTTTTCACTTTCTAGAATTAGAAGAAACGGTATTTCACAATTAGAACTATATATTCGAATTTTGAAATTTGTTCAGCTAGCAGGCAGGTAATGCGACTCAAGCAAACTAATTACTCAGAGCGCGCCTTCTGCGTCGTACTTTTCTTGAACATTCTCTCACTCTCGCGAGCGCACTTTCAAGTTGCTTGAAATTCATTTCAAATAGCCTAATATTTTGCTATAGCACTTTTTGTAATCGCAATAATTAACCAACAATTGAACAGAATCACTTACTTAAAATTGTCGCGTTGAATTCAATTTGTAGTTTTTCAACTTTGCTTTTATGTTTCTTATGTGTGCTGCTTGGTGGAACTCAAATCGTGAACTGCTGTTTATAGCGTTGCGTTTGTCTCGTTTCTATGCCTTAGCGGTGCCTCGCTCTCTGCGCCTGTGTGAGTGAGTGCGGCAGTATGAGTGCGGTCGTGAGAGTGTATGGGTATTTTGTTTTGCACTCGACGCCTCTCTGTTGGGGATTTCGTTGTCAGTCAAACATGGCTCTGGCAATATGGCCGCGTCTCTTCTTGTTGTTGTTCTTGCTTTTGCGGTTGTTTTTCTTTGTGACTCAGCACACTCACATGTTGGTGCGCTCAGCGCACACGCATAGAGTTGCCAACGTTTCACAAATTCGAACAATGACTACCAGCATTCAACTATGCCCTTTTATTTCATCATATGAAATAATTAGTTTGGTGTATAAATAACACATATATTGGAATTCATAAGAATATGAGAAAAGCAAACAAACATGTTGTAACTATCAGTCACATATTCTTCAATGCTACTCAAAAGTTATCAGTAGGGCTTTGGTCAGATTTTGTTATCATTTAGTAAAACTCTTATCTGCCACTGGACATCAAGTTTCCAAATATTATCACCCATCGTTAGTTGCCATGTCAGCACTGATAGTCAATCAAAATCTTGATTGATCCTATAAAATCTATGTCGATTTCAGTAGCTATGCTCAGTTAAAGTATTAAACCATCAATTTTAAATCCATGTTGCACACGAGAGCTCGGCAACCCATGTCATGCCGCTACTAATGAAAACAAGATCAAGTTGCATTAAAGGGGTCGACTCCACTATACCCTGTACAAAGAATTTTCAAAGTACAAAAACAAATTTTGAATAGAATATAATTCATTAGACTTGCATTAATTTTTGAACATATTATTAGTAAATAAATTAAGTTATGAGTCAGACATATTATTATTTACAACTACTTATTGTTAATGTTCCATTCCTGTATTTACTTAAAAGTTATTGTAACCGTTATTTCCAACGGTCCATTAATAAAACGACCATAAGTTGAGGGGTGACCTATCTCGCTAAATATACCCCACGTACAGGGTATATGTGTAACAAAGAACAGCTGACTGGAGAGCCGCCACGGCCATTGGCGGCCATATTGCCTGTAGGCATTATTCAACAACGACATACTAGAGGAGACTTAGCATTGAGGACGTGTGGAAGTAAGTGTACTGAATTGAGTGCGTCTATCAAATGGCATATTAAATTATCAATCTGAAAACAACAAAAACAAACCAAGCGACGACATATTGAATTGATAAGAGCGAACACACACACACGCTCGCACACACACGCATACTGTGTACACGTACTGCTCATGCACACACAGCGCTCTTTGTGAGCGAGAGCAGCCAGCGACGAAGTGTTTAAAAGTGTTTTGCTCGACACTGGCACCGACAGTAAGCATTCACATAGCGAAGGCGCGTAAAGCAGGAGAATTAAAAACATACGTCTACGGATTTAGGAATCAGTTTTATAAGGTACCGGAAGAACCGAGTGCATAATTGAAAAGCCCAATTGATATAAAGAGCAAGCATCGCCTTCTATGCCAGTGTGCGTAAAGGTAGCTTTGACAGACAACTGAGACAGCTAGATAATATATTGGCCGACTCGAAACTTCTATTTAACATTGACTCTCTAACCGAAACGGCTCATTTTCATTTGTGCATTTAGGCAGAGCACGTAAAGAACTACTGATTGCATTGATTTACTAACTGAAAGTGATACATTTGTTCTGTGATTTTGTGTAAAGACATCAACAACAACCCGAAGAACAAAAATGGTGAAATTAATTGCGAGTATTTGTCTGCTGGTCGTTCTGGCTGTGGCCAACGAGGCACAGGCCGAGAAGAAATGTAAGTATTATCATTTATGAACTACATGTATTTCATTTATTTTAAACAAAACATTGAATAACTCTGAAAAACCAATAAATTTCGACGCAATTTGCTTTCGATTGCGACGGAGAGTAAGGCTAAACAAAGAGAGAGGGAGGGAGAGAGTGTGTTTGAGAGACCAAGTAAGAGCGCATTGGCGTGCGCATACTGTAAATAAGAGCACCTTAGTTCAGCTGTGCTGCTTAACTGCTCTCTTCATAGCACACTTTCAGTTTTATACATTCGATTATAAATTACAAATTGCTACTTTGATTTCATCATGTAGCGGCTTCAATTTCCATATGTTGTATAATGCGTAAATTTCAGTTTCATCTCCCGCATAACGGCAAATGTGCATAAAGCAACGCAAAAACTCCCTCCGTTTCGTGTCTTTGTTTCTGTCATTCCGCTTTTGCACACGGCTCTCGATTACATACATAAGCCTAAGCTCGGCCATGGTGTAATTACTTAAGTAATTACTTAAGTAATTACACCATGAGCTCGGCTGTGCCTGTGTGAGCGAGATAGTAGAAGATGATGGAGAGCATGTTTTTGCACACGGCACCAAATCAAAACAAATGCCGTTACTATGGCGACACTTGCGCACGTTACCACCACAAAGAGAATCGAGAGTAAGAGAGCAAGAGAATAGAACATCTTGCTGCACTTTGGCTTTGCACACGCTTTCGTTCGCTGTTCTAGAAACTTGAATTTGCATTGAAATCGCATAGTCGACCGATGCTTATGTAATGGCAATCCTAACCGCTGCTCCTTGCACCCCTTAGCGCCCAGTGTTGTGCAGGAGCTTAAAATTCAAAAGCATCAAGAATTCAAGCAAGATGAGTCCATTCTTCAATGTATGTTTCATATGGCTGATTGTCAGTATCGAATAGACTACATTTGATGTGTATGATTATAATGTTTAAATGTTTATATATTTACAGGCAGCATCAAGTCGAATGCCGTCTTCAAGGGATGGCCTGACATGAAGGAGCCCTGCATTAAGAGCATGCGGGACCAGATTCAGATGGAGATCCTAGCCTCCACCCAGTACCTGGCCATGGCTGCCCACTTCTCCACCGATACCGTCAATCGTCCCGGCTTCGCCGAGCACTTCTTCAAGGCGGCCAAGGAGGAGCGCGAGCACGGCTCCAAGCTGGTGGAGTACCTGTCCATGCGTGGTCAGCTGACCGACACCGTCAACAACCTGATCCATGTACCGGTTAGTACACAAAGCAAATTGATTATCCTTTTGGTTTGTATTCTATTTGTATATCAACTTTTATAGACTGTTACTGTGTCCAACTGGAGTGGCCTGTCCGCCTTGGAGGAAGCCTTCAATCTGGAAACCGACGTGACCAAGTCAATTCGCGCCCTGATCAAGACCTGTGAGGGCACTTCCAAGAAGGGTGACGACAACGATTACCATCTGGTTGACTATCTGACTGGCGTCTATCTGGAGGAGCAGCTGAATGGCCAACGCGAGCTGGCCGGCCAGATCACCACACTGGAGAAGATGATGACCTCGCACGGCGAAATCGGCGAGTTCCTGTTCGACAAGAATTTGTAAGGTGCCACGGCCACCCAGGAAGCGCCCAACTCATTGTCATAGTTTTAACTGTGCTCTTCTAAAGCTATTATTTACAAATTATCTGTTACTAGCCGAAGCAAAAAAAAACCATCCTATCAAGTATTTTGTTATCTATACATTTCTTTGCCAAATTTAGTCCATAATTAAATCATACTGAAAAGTTAAAGACTCTTCTTTTTTTGTTTGTTGCTTCAATAAATATTTTGCTCTGTTTGAATTCGATTTCATTCCAATGCACAGTTAAGTCTACGACTTCTTTTCTTATCAACCCAACCTGATTGGGCTTTACAAAATCAAACGTCACATATTTATCAATACGTATAAATGACAGACTAAGTTGTGATTTATTTACAATATGTTATGTATCATTATTTCGTTATCGAGCTCAAGTTCATGCTAAAGGTCACCCGTGATTTGCTATAGTTGTACGGGAACTTACCCCGTCGACAATTCATCTGAAACTATATAAACCATTTGAATACATTTTTAGCTATAAACAATTAAAATATATACATCTATTTTTCTGTCAATTAGTCAATAAAGTTGTTCAATAAATAAAGTTAACGAACAAATTACAATTTAAAGATCTTTTACTCTGCTGGCATTTTCTTTGGATGGTTATCGAAAAAAATAAAATTTTTCATGCGGGGAAATTATATTTAAATTATAAAACATTAGATTTTGCTTTTGATCTGAGTAGTTCTGCTTAACATTTTTTATACTCTTTTCGAAGAAAATAGTGTATTAAGTTTGTGCTGAAGTTTGTAACGCATAGAAGGAAAGTTACTGCCAGTTTGCTTAGAATGACAAAACAAATTGATCTAGCCATGTCCGTCTGTCTGTCTGTCTGTCTGTCTGTATGTATGCAAACTAGTCCCTCAGTTTTTGAGCTATCGCGATAAAACATTGCACAGACACTTATTATTCCAGGGGACAGGACATTGGTCGGAGCCGACCGGATCGGAACACTATATCTTATAGCTGCCATACAACTCGAAGTCGGTTTTGGCCATATATCCCATGTTTTTGAATCTATCGCGATGAAACTTTGCACAGATACTTATTATTCAAAGAGACATCACATTGGTTCAAACCGACCGGATCGGAACACTATATCTTATAGCTGCTATACAACTGGCAATGAATTAAATATTCTTGAAACAAAAAAAAAAATGTTACGCGACAAAACGATTTTGTACAGCTTATGAAATTTCAGTGGTGCAGTTGGCAGAGTGAAAATTGACTATATGTTCGAAAAGAGTATAAAATCTGCGGCACGCCGAAGATAATCCATCCCAACTTGTTTTAATATATTTTAAATTTTAAAAAATATAAATTTATTCCGCGAAACTAGCAAAAATACTTCGAGCAAAGTCTAAACGATGACTATCTATCGAGTGTTTTATGGTCACGTATTGTCTGTCCAGATGGCAGTCCAATCTTGGAAATCACATTGTTTATTCCATTTGATAAAAGTGCCCCCTTGCTTCTTGGTCGTATTGACCCTTTCATGTAGCTCTAATCTGATTTGGGCACACAAAAAGCAGAGCATCAAATGCAGGGCGTGTGTCCTGGCAGGACATGAGGTTTGGGCATAAGGAATAATTCATAAGTCACTTGTAAAAATGTCGTGCACTTGAACAGGCAGGACACGGACTGCCCCCTTCTCCCATTCCTGGCCAGCAGCCTGCGGCAAGTGGCTAATGTGTGTTCACCCTTTCATTGTCGTTGTTGTCCTTGTCGAAGTCGATGATTGACAGGACATGGCATGCATTGAATTATGATAAATTGTGGCAACTGTCAAATGGCGCTGATGATGTTTCTTATTTGCGCTTGGCTTTAGCAACTTTACTTTACTTTACTAGCCCATCCCTGCGGCAGGACGAAGGCAGGACGAAGGATGTGCGACGTGCAGGCGAGCGTGACCAAAGCGCACGTCAATGGCTTGTCAATCCTTCTCTCTGCGTTATGGCTACGCGCATTTTAAACAATTTTATAAGCTAATATTTGAACAGATGTAGCCCAGGACACAGGAGGCAGGACCAAACTAATGGGCGTGTGGCTCATGTTTTAAAATTGCATCAATTTTGTTGCGGCGCACAATGGACCTCAAATTTTTGCGCAAATATTTAAGCGCAATTTGGACAGCAAAAAATTGCTAAGCGGTTAAAGTCCAGTCTGGCATACAAAATGACCAGGAGGAACTATTAATCTTGGGCAAGCACGACAAATTTGCCTTTCGCCCGATAGCAAACTTTTGCAATTCGACATGCTTTTGCTCATCATTTTTATTGCTATTTTTTGTGATGCCCAAATTTGTGGTTTTTTTGCATTGTTATTTGTTCGTCTAGTGATTTATTCGGCGCATGTGATTGTGATAAAAAACTTCATGTGCCGCTTATCACATTTGACATTTGTTGGGCCCGTTGACAAATTTGCAACGGCCGACAGTCGACGGAGGGAAATGTGGAAATGTGGAAATGCGGAAAATGCATTGTCTACGGCAGAGTCAAGAGTCAGGAGAGACAGCCATCGTAATGGCAAACGCCCAAATCCTTTTTATTGCGCCCCTAACTTTGACTGACGATGTCTGCCCGCTTGATTTAGGGCGTCGGGCCGACCGGGCGAGTCCTGCCCGCTTGCCAGGACCCCCCCCCTCAACCGGTTGGCATTGCACCGCAGGACATCATACTCGTAATTCATAAGCGTACAGAAGTCGCTTTGGCTTGCTTTGTCTTCAGCTCATTTGGCTTCTGGCTAGTGAAAGCGACGCACTTTCTCTGCCCGCTCTCACTGTGTTTGCCTTTCACACCATAAATCTCTTCGCAGGACTCGTGAGCTATGACAGGCGTGGCATCGTGTCCATTTAAACCGGTTGCTTGAACTATAGACACAATTGGAGTTGCCAGAGAATGGGTTTATCTGACACTGCAATTAAATCACAATATTCCATCGAAGACCTCCCCACTCAAGAGTGTCATTTAAAATGCTCGACTCCTTGTTATATTTATTCGTTATGCTCCGAATGAAAGATTAAAGATTAATCACATTAATATAATAATAAAATAGACGTTGGCAGGTAATAAAATTTTAAATATTAAGAAAAGTTTGCAAACGAAATACAGTAGAAAATTAATATTTCGGTAAACTATGCACTTCAGTACGAAATGAATAAAATATTTTCTTCGTCAATAGTATAATAACAACAATTTTGGCTTCAAAGGTGGTTATTGGTAGCCTAGAAATGTGCTTTGAAGACTTTAAACTGTTATAACTTTGCCGAAACTGAACCGATTTCGAAGTTCCATGCAAATTTGTTCATGGCTTGGCCCCTACTTTTATTCAACATTTAAGTTTTATCCATTTTTGAAAATTTCAATTTTTCGAAAAAAGGATGTAGTACCCCTTACTGTTTTTCGGAAAAAATTTATTAAAAAAAAATAGAATCGCGAAATTTCATTTTAAATCGATTGTGGGTACTACAATTAGTATAAAAATCCACTTGAAAACCGATTCGGAGATGCTTCTGTTTTTGGCCGATAAACAAGACAAAATTAACAAAAATTGTAGCTTGTAAAATAAATGTTTGCCTTATGAAGACTTTAAACTGTCATAACCTTGCCAAAACTGAATTGATTTTGAAGTTCCAGGCCAATTTGTTTATGGGTTGCCCTCTACTTTTATTCTACATTTAAGTTTAATCCATTTCTTTAAATTTCAAATTTTGACTTTATTTTCTAATATAACTGCAGATTAATATACATAGATGCCAAACTATGATCAAAACTTCCTCAAGCTTGAAAATCGGATCAGTTTTGACAAAGTTATGGGAGTTTTATTACTTGGCAAGGCATTGAGCTTCAGATGGCCGCCTCATATTTGGTATGAAAGCCCTTGAACCAAATTGCTCATCTCATTCTTGATCACTTGTGCTGAGAGCGGGAGAGGGTGAGAGGTGCTTTTAAATCCGTTACTTGCTCTATTAGTGCTGGTGCTGGCAGCTTGGGGGAGGGGCGTGCTGAAGAGAGGATTTAGTGTGTGCTCGTTTGTCTTGCTGTTCGATCTTGTTGTCCGAGTGCGCGCTTCTAATTATCGCATCTCAATTAAAGTCTTTATTATATCAATAACTTTACAAGTATTAATAACTATCAATTGCTACCAAGTGCGGGATATCTTTACAAGTATTATTAACTATCAGCAAGTGTATTATTAACTTCTAGCAAGTGCGGGATGTACTTTTGCTTTACTTCTGTTACTTTTCGGTGCGTAAAACTTGCGTGGCTTTCTTTTTCTCATGTGATTTGATTTTGCGTGCTTTTTCGCTAAAATAAAAATGGCGACCAGCTAATAATGTGAATGCAGCTAATGGATTATCTACGCAGAGCTTTCAAAGCTACACTGGGGCAAGTGACAAAAAAGGTGCACAAACCAAGTATGTATATTTTTTAATATACACATATGTGTCTTAAATGTTTACATAGCAGCTTACCATAAATTTGAAAACATGAGCAATATCTGAATTAAAAGTTTGTAAAAGCTACCGGATCTTTTTTTTTTACTGATTTTTAAGGACTTTGAGCAGTAATTACAATGTATGACTTGTGATATAAGCAAAGTATACAAACATTTATAAGAATTACGTGTTTGCTATGTATTTGATAAGCAAAGTATATATGTATATAAATAACTTGTATGCCTTAAATTTGATAGTAAACCTTAAAAATGACAATTCGACTTGAAATCATAAATTAAATTGCTGCGCATTAAACAAAACCAATTAAGTAAGTTCATTTATGTGAGCTTAAATAGTTATCAGACATGTGCTAAAGCACACGTGTTGCCACAATTCCCGAGAGTGATGCTACGCACCTCTCTAATCAAATGATGTCGTCAAACATTTTGATTAAAATTCTGCAGACATGCCCAAGACTAACTCACACCCGGAGCCCCAAAGAAATGGCTGTCCACATTGTCGCCTTGGCATTCCGAATGCCGAAGCGTTATTGAAATGTCTTAGCAGCTGTCCAAACAGAACAGAACTGAACAGAACAACCCCGACCCAAACCCAACCCAAACTGAAGGCTGAGTGTAACCCATTCGGCTTTGCAGGCAAGGCGTCTGCTGATTTAGCATATTGACTGCTCTGGCAAGGAGCAACTTATACAAGATTTATGCGTGCGCCGTCCGCCAGGCGACAGCACAGATAAAAAGGATTCGTGGTGCGACCCTCGCCAGGACGATGCGAATGCAATAAATTTGATTTGCATATTAGCACACCAGCAGCGAGCAGAGAGCATAGAGCTGGGGGCACAGACTGGAGCACAAGGATGTTTGCGTTATGCACCCAGGACGGAGATTGAGGGTGAGGATGGGCCTGAGGAGCCTGTGGCCAGTGTGTGGCTACGTGGTGGCCATTAGGTAAAGGATTTCAAGCACGAAATCTTGCTTAAATTGGAAATAAATCATTAAAAATATGTGGGCAGCCTTTGTCCTGTGGCCCCACACAGCACATCCTTTGTCCACTCCTGGCATTTGTGGCATGCATGCATGTGTGTGAGGATAGGGATGGGGCTCACCTTGTAATTCCCTTTGATTTATAAAGATAACGACACATTGTCATGTTTAATTTGCACCCTCTCCAACTGCGCCAATTTGCATAAATCTTTGCCGTTAGTTTGGTCAGCTCAGAAGAGATCACAAACAAATATGACTTATCCGCAGCCGGCAAACTTTTCTAATTATGCATGCCCAGACTTATTACTTTGGACACATTCAAGGCTCCTTGGAGAATGCCCCAAGCCAAACCAACCCAACCCAATGCATTCCTTGACAGTTTTTAACTGACCATTTGCAGAAGGCGAAAGTTTTTGTGTCGGCACAAAACTTTGTTTAGCTGGCTCACATTTTTGAGAGATAAAGTCCATGCCAACTTGTGTGTTGTGTTTATGGGTCTCTCCGTCTCCCGCTCAGTTCAATGGCCACAAATATGCAGCTAGGGATTTCCCCAGAGTGCGATTCCATGCTGAACTCTAAAGCGAACCCACACAACCAGTTCAAAGGCCATGCAAATAAAATGCTGATTTGTGCGAGCTGTGAGTGCATTAAAATCAAAAGTGCAGCGTCAGCATTCGAGCTTAAATAGATTTGCGCTGTGGATGTGGATGTGGATGATAGATACTACGACTAAGACTACTGCTATGTGGGAATGCTGGAATGACTGCATGATTGCCTGTCGCGCAGTTATGCGGCGGAGAGGACTTGGCTTGCTTTTGATTTAAGCGCATTGTTTGCTTTAAATATTTGCCATGCCGGCCACGCAGACAATTGCAGACATGCCACGTACTACCACGCAGAGCAGCGCCACAGCTGCAACGAACAGTTGCCCCACTCCTGCTCCGCCTTCCGTGGTGCGTCTTGTTTGATTTCCGCTCCTTGACTGTGCACAAACAAGCCACAGCTTAAACTTCACACGCAGACACGTTTATGTCTGCTGCTAAGTGCGCTCGGCTCCAGCTGCCACTTCTTGGGGCAGCTACAGCTGCCACCCCCCTCCCCCTGCACCTCCTGCTGCAATTGAATTTCAACTCTGTTGCTGCGCTGCTGCCTTATGGTCAGACTTTAATTAAGCATACGCACAGGTGCACTGGCTAATTGGCCGCAAATTGAATGCGCTTACTGCAGCTTAAGGGCTCGAACAGTGTGTCAGTTAGTCAGTTAGTCAGTCAGTGCGACTGACTAATGGCTACTCAATGTTGAGTGAGCCAGCCCCAAAGGACTACTTATCGGCTGTCCATCAGCTGAAAAAGACTGTACACAAAATGCGCAGCAGTTCCCCCAATACTTACTTATCCACCCCCAACAGCAACCCTTTGACTGCTGCCCCAGGGAACTACGAACAGTTTTCTTTTCAAGTGCTCGCAGCTTCTCTCATTGACCACTTTAGCAATTTCCCCCATTTCAGTAAAAGACTCTATCTGTTTTAGTTTTTGATGATTATAAACGACAATGGTCGCACTTTATTGAAAGATTTTGTTTGTGTCATTTCGTATTTTGTGTGTTTAAAGTCTGACGTTTTACAAATGTTTCATGATTTGCTTTATCTTCTTATACATATATATAATATATATATATATATATATATATATATATGTATATATAATTAGAAGTGTTTTAATCGTTTTATAATAGAATATATATAGTAAATGTTATTTGTATAATATTATTAATAAAGACAAATACGCATATTATATATCTATATGTATATGTCTATTTATATAGATATATATATATATATTTAAGTGCTAAATGGGATTACAATATGTTGTGTATATGCATATACCAATTTTTTTTGTGTTTTTCTTTTTGTTGTTGAATTTAGTTATTCCCTTTTGTTTAGAGAGACATAAATAATGAAGTTGTTTCGCCAATAAAATGTTTAGGTGTTTTGTGTGTGACATTTGTAAATAGTTTTGTGTAAGCATAGAAAGAGTTTTTCGCAAAAAATTATTGTTTCTCATTTTGTTATTATTTTAATGCTGATAAAGTTGTATCAAAAGCCGCTTTTTGTTTTTTTTTCTTGTTTTGTTAGCTTAGATTAGGATAGAGATTAGGTTAGGATGTTTCTCATTTTTTTGGTTTTTGGCTTGCATTCTAGAGGCGGCTACTGGCTTGAATTTTACATTTAATTCAATTTATTGTTAAATTGTAAATTGTTTTTCTTATGTTTTTTTGTATATTGATGACAAGTTTGCTCCTGTTTTTGATACATTTTTTTTTTAAACTTTTGTAAGCGAAAGTATAATGATGTAAATAATGCTTGAGATGGATATTTGCTTAAAATGAGAGATTATACATAATGAATGTTTAAAGTATCAGGAAAAATATTGTATAAAAAGCATTTTATCATTTTCTTATTGATTATTCTTTATATTTTGTTTACAAACTTTCTTTTTGGAATTTTTGTCTGTTTTGGGGCTATGGGCATGGGCGTGGCAAGTTGTCGTTTTTAATTGCTTTCTGCCTACTCGCTTTCGATTCTCTTCTCCATTTCAACTTCAACTTTGCATACGTTTCTTTGACGCATCTTTTAAAAAATCTTTTCACAATAAAAACAATTTGTACTTTCGAAAAGGGGGAGGGGCGCATTTTTAGTTTGTCTTTTTTTTTTGGTTTTTGTATTTTTTTTCTTTTTTGTATATTATATTGTTTGCTTGTTCGCTTAGCCTTCATCGGTGTTATATTATGTTTGATTTCGCTAGGGTTTATGTTTATGTTTATGTTTTTGTCGTTTTTTACTTTGTTACATTTGTGTAGGATGCAGGAGTGCTGAGGTTCATGTTTTTTGTATCTTTGAATGTTTTTCTTTGTAATTTCTCGCCTTCGTTTTTTTGTTTTTGTTTTGTTTTTGTAAAATATTCGTTTTGTATATTTGCTTTAGTTTTAACAAGGAAATCAAACAGATACAATAGATATTTAATCGCTTTTTCTTTTTCTTCAAAACCAAATGGAGAGCTGCAGCGCCGGGACAAGGTCTGCAGGACATTTTACGCTCTTGAGAGGATCCTTTTCGCTTCTCCTTGCCCCAACTTGATGCACATTTGTCTATTTAGCAAGTAATTTCATATATGTATATATGTATGTATGTATATGTACTTTTGGTTTTAGATTAACTTTTATGCTTGGTTTTTCGTTATGTTATGTTTGTTATTTTGTTATGTTTTTGTATTTTTTTTTATGTTTTTTGTTCAGGTCCAAAATCAAATTTGACTAATTCAAGGAATTAAAGTTTCATTGCATCTAAATAAGGTAAAGTGTACGTTTTGTTTAAATATTATCATATGATTTGCATAAATTTTCATTTTCAATAATAGAAACGAAACAAAAAACTTAAACAAAATTCCACTATGGCGCTTCTTTCTCTGCGTTCCCCTCATAAGCATCATTGACCAACTCATCCGAAGTGTGAGAGAAACAGAGGCAGACAGAGAGAGAAGGAGAGAGATAGATAGAGTGAGAGATAGAGTGAGAGAGAGAACTAAACTAAACTAAACTTAAAACTGGCACCTTACGCCCCCAAATGCAGCAAGGATCTCCGACTGGGGCGACTGTAGGACACGCCCATACCTGAGCAGCAGAAATTCTTCTATGTGAGTAGACGCGTCTACGCCATCTCAGCGGAGATCCTTGCGCCATCTTTGTTAGTGGATTGTCGACTAACTAGTTAAGTAGGCTCTACAAAATTGCAATCCACTAAAATAGGAGAGTATGTGAGTGTGAGTGTGTGTGTGTGTGTGTGTTTGTTACTAAAGTGTGAGTGAGTGTATATGTGTGTGTGTGTGTTTTATATATAACGAAACATACTACAAAGTTTAATAATGATGACTTTCAAATAGATTATATATAAGTAGTACAATGAAAACTTCATATACAATATATGCCATATATAATAGATATTCCATATTACATAATCCGTAATCCGTAATGCGTAATAATGCAATAATAAGAGTACTTAATAGCCATGTTACATTAAAAGATAAACCACCCTAAATACTCGTTGCATCTGCTGATACTAGATTGAGTTTTCAATTGAGTTTTCAAGTTTAGGTTTGAGCTCTTTTTCTGGGTTTCTTTAAATGCTTTGTTTCTTTCGGGGGGAGCTACTGCTAAAATTTCACTACAATAATTGCGTTTTGGAATACGACTTGAGTTATTTGTGGCAGCTTCGATTTTTCGATTTTTGGCAGCATTACATGAGCTTATTTATATGTATTGGATGATGTATGTAGTACTGATTTTATACGTATTTAATATACTTAGTTTGGAAACGTTAAAAACACTTTAGTTTGGATTGCATGCTTGACTTGTATTATATATGTATATATATATGTAATGTATTGTTTAATAAATGGCTCTTGAATTTTACTATTAAAAATTTCCATAATTTGCATTCAAGTATTTTTTTTAGGTGTTTCTTTTTGGTTTATAGTACATTTTTTTTTTGGTTTTTTTTTTAATATTTTTTTATTTGTAACATTTATATGTATGTATATTTTGTAAGAATTAAACTAGAAAAATTCTAATTTGAGGTATGTATTCCATTATTTTGTAATTGTGTGTGTAAGTTTAGCATATTATTGTTAATAAATTGTTATTACAATTCGATACGATTTCTTTCACCCATTTTTTGGGTATACTAAGAAGCGTGCTTAGTCTAGACTCTAGAGCTTACTAACTTATCATCTATTTGTATGGAATCCTATCGTTGATTCCATATATCTTTATATATATGTATATATACTCAAAGCGATAATTTAAGTTGACACCAAAAGCTTAAGACGATTGAGAACTTGTATTAAATGTTACTTCGATTATTTTTAAGCAGCCACAAAATTATTTGAAAAATTTTGAATTGCTCTGTGAGCAACTTAGTAAGGTTTCTTTTGGGTGTGTGTAAAATTTGTCACAGTTATGAGTTGTAATGATCTCTTTAATGCAATGATTGTATTTGTTTGCAACTGACGCAGACTCAAGTGTTCAAACTGTTCGAACTTTGAACAGCTCAACCTAAATTTAAGCTTAATCCAAAATATCCCAAATGCGAATTTGACAAAAATGTTTGACCAATTTGTATTTTTTTTTCGGGGACGCTCAATTAAAAAATACCACATATCATTGCTCATGCTCACAGTTCGTATTCACGCGCAGTCCGAATACGAAATTTTTAGAAAAATATACCATAATATACTATAGTACCGTTAGTAAGTACTACTTTCCAACTTAGGTGCTAAGCCAATGCTCACAGTTATGTGCTTTTCACAATTAATTACCAAAATTTCGTTTCAGCGTTATCAACTTATTACTTCTTTTTTGTTTGTTTGCCTTTACCAATTAAATATCACATATCGGGGAGCTCTTTTCAAGGAAAAATAGAGTATTTCTTAAATAAGAAAATCCAAATTAAATCTCATTCCAATTATGTTCATGAAAAATGATTGTTTTTCTTTTCGAGTGTTTTTTTTTTTTCTTTGTATCTCACTTATTTGTAATGCCAATGTGTATGAAATATTTTTGTGGCTGTCCTAAAAGAATGTTAAAACTATCGCATTGCTTATGGTAATGTCATTTGAGTGTGGAATTCTTAGCAATTAGATGACAACATGAAAATGCATATGAAGTACAATTAATTATATTTGGTGTTGTGCTCTTACAATTATGTATATCATATATTTCAACGATTTTATGAAATGTTTAAAAAAACAACAAAAAAATGCATTGATAGAAGTTGACTGTGGCAGTGTGTGTATGTGTGTATAAAATGTATGAATGTATGACGATGACTGATGATGTCTGATGATCTGACCGATGACATGACATGAAGTGATGTTATTTATACTCGTATGTTTTTTTTTCGTTAATTAATAAATACATATTCTGTGTGTGCTGGCTATAAAACATTTACATTTATCGGTGGATAAATGTTGCACATTTTATACAACTTTATAATGCTGTTTATATTATATTCTTTTTTGTTTTGTTTGCTTTGAGGTATTTGGGCGCTGCAACACGTCGTTTTTTTTTACATAGTTATCAACAATGAGGTAGAAATTTTTATTTGCAGTACGTTACATTTGAATTTGTGTCTCATTAGTCTCTATTTTGCTTGCAGTTACATTTTTTGTTTTTCGTTTTTGTTTTGCTTAAATACTTGGAAGTCCATTGAATTATTCGTTTTGCTTTTGTAGTTCAAATACCTGAATTGCTTGGATGTTTTCATTTCGTTAGTCGATTTATTAGATACACTTAATTTGATCTAGAAATCATCACGTTGGCTGCTATACGTTACGTTTTAATCGAGTTCTTTATATACTTTTCAGTCAATCAGTCTTTTTGCATACACTGTTTACCGTTACTGTCTGTTAAAGTTACAATCACTGTTACTGTTGCTGTTACTGTTACCGTTAACAGCAACTGTTAACGCTATCTTTGCCTTTCTGACATTGCATACTTCGCGGCACACATCACAATTTCATTACACACATACGTGCACACACAATCAAGTTATTGTTTATTGGCCATCAGTCCTATATGTATACGTTTAGTACTCGACTGCTGTTTGCAACTTAAGTCTAACTCGATAGGTTAAATACGCTTAGATGGCTAGTTATATATATGTATATAGTATTTCATAGAACAAAACACAACATCGAGGGATTTGCATACGACTTATGTAGAGTATACGAGAGGAGTACAAGCGTAAAGCATAAACATAGGGCACTGCTAAAACCTAAGTACAACACATAGACACTTGGCTTGAGACACTTGACTTCTAGACTTATCGAGAGAAATAAATGGCAACGATTGTTCGACAATTCATATTCAGATTCATAAGCAGCACGAAGGCGCCTCAAATTAAAAGAGTATGTATGTATGTATGTAAAGGTAAATGTATGTGTAAGTATATACGTTCGATTAGTTAATTACATTAGACTTATGCATTATGGGGGGGCTCTTAATCAAGGATTTTGGCGAGACCAGGCCACGGCTCTGTGTGGGCCTTTGGGCCCTCGCTCGTATTGCTTGCTCAACACTGTAGTTTGCTTCCTGTCGCTGTCTATAAGCAGCTCGGTATTGAAGCCTATGCTAATTACATACATACGCATCTATGTACTCTAATGTATGACGTATGATGTATTTATGTGTTTAGGTTTTAATGTTTTTTGTTTTCCATGCATGTTTAACCGATTGTTGGTCCACTTTACCAGCGGTTCTTGTACCCATGCTGACCAGCTATCGGTTTTAGTTGTAGTGCTTAAAATTAGCCGATGTGTGTGTCGTTTCCGAGCTCCTAATTTAAATACATATATAGTATAACTGCTAAATACACATAGAATTAAATCGTATAATCCAATAATCCAATAATAAATACAAGAGAATACAAAAAATTCGTTTCTAGCAAAACCTGTGCGCCTCAGCTGCATTTTTGGACGCCTACGTGAATGGCAACACAAATGGCTTAAAATTTCATATGCTTCTTCTTGACTCATTAATATTCTTTATACACAAGAATCTATACTTAAATGCTAACAAGTGCAGCCCATTAAAAATTACACATAACTAACTGGGATTATAAGTAGTCTATATATACGTATAGCTATTTAGTTGTAGTACTTGTAGTTTCGAAATCAAATAAGTATTTAAAAAACTTTAACTGAAAACGAAATCATATGAACTCGAACTTGTAAATCGAGTGGTCGCCGTCTTTCTTCTTCTTCTTCTAATTCATTTTCTCGTTTGTAAATCAAGGGGCAAACTTTACAATCAATGCTCAGGTAACTCAAAGGGTACGTACACATCGTCGTTTAGGAATTACAAGGAATTGATTTAGTTGTAAATTGTTTGGTTTTTGTACTTTGGCAAGAAATTTTCAACATAACGAGATCAAACAAACGTGAACAAAAATTCGACTACAACATTGACAAAGACAAAGATGACGCTCGGCGCGTTCAACTCAAAATTCAACTAAGAAATTGATTTAGTGCATTCATTTCGGGAATGGGAAAATTGGGAGGTAGGATACTAGGCAGGGTATTATACAGGTAACTCAGTAAGCAAGTTTGCTAAAACAAACAGAACCAAAACGATAAGTGTGTTCATCAAATGCGCCCAAAACGGATGCATTTGCAGCTGTGTGGCAAAAAGTGTTGCATACGCCAAGGCGCGAACGCAATTACTAAGCTATTTATGTATTGTATTGTATATATGCGGCGATTAACATGTTCCTACGTTGTACAAGTTGCTATAGATCTATGTCTGTACGTTATGTATCTAAGAGATGTGACTAACTGAGGTATTTATAAGTTCAACCGGCAAGTGGTGGAGTTTATAACTTAAGAGCAAACAAGAAATTGGTTAAGCTACATTAGGTTAACAGCCATGTGGCAGAGATACCGACGGGGCTGGCTTTCTACTAAATGCAAAGCAATACATTTCGGTAAAGGTTCTGACCAGGCTGCATTTTGCCGGCCTGGCTAAATGGCAAATACTCACTAAATGGCTTCACTCGGGGCTAAAAACGTATGCAAAACTCGGCAGTTTATCGTCCAGCATTTGAGTTGAGTTGTTATATGCGAATTTAATTAATTATAGTCGTTGTTTTTATATAGACAAAATAATTGTATACAAACCAAAGAAACAAAACCAATCGTTGAAATGAAAAAACCAATCGGATTTTAAATAATACAAATATATCATTTAATCATTTGAAAATTCAACAAAAATTTTATATTAATTAATTGTAATAATAATAATAGCAAAAAGTTATGTAGTGTAATTGTTTTTGTGATTTTTCTTGTTGTATTTTTTTATTTATTTTATTGAAGTATATTTAAATTTATTTAGTTTTCATTTATAGTAATAATAATAATAATAATAAAAAATCAACTAAAATATTCAACTAAATTACATTAAAAAGTAGACAAAGATGGGAATTTTTTGTTTTGTGGGTGTGTGATGAAGAAACACAAAATAAAAAGTAGGTGTGTGTGTGTGTGTGTGAATTACAAATACAACACTGGGGCTGCTTTTTTTCCGTTTTTGTATAACATAAGTTAAAAAAGGTACAAAGTATTATATTACACATTAAACAAATAATGCTTAAACCAAAAAGTGTGCTAAATTTTGTATTAAGAGAGAAATAGGGTGTGTACATATCGAGAAAAATTAGACGCATACGCATACCAAAAAGACTTGGCTAGAAAACTACAAATGAATAATGTTAATGATTTAAGTAAGTAAACACAATTAGTTTGCGACGCTTTGCTTGTTAGTTAGTATTTGAAGTTAGAAATATCCGGCAGTTCAAATTGCCTAAACTTTACCAATTTGTACATTTCGTCATCAGATGATCTGAGAGAGCTCGTGGATGCTACTTGAAAGTCCGCCAAAAGTATTTGAAACTTGAGCAAGCGTTGGGAGCTATCAAAAATTGATTTTAAAGAATTTTGGTGTAAGTTTAAACATTCTGCTTTTCGAATCAAAATATTGAAGAATGGAAAAATGCATTTTGTAAGCATAGAAATTTGACTTTGCGTGCAAATAAATTGTCTTTAGTTAAATAATCAAAAAAGAAACAGAAAGAAACCTTTTTGTTTTTCATTTATGCAAGTATATATAGTTTTCTTTTATATTATTATATATTTTAAATAAGACTAAACAAAAACTGTCTTCATTTAATTGGTGTTTATAAATTTGAATATGTTTTTTAATTTAAGTATGCTTGTGATTTCTTTTTAAAATGTTTATATTATGTATTTATAAAATATTTGTTATTGATTTTTGCTAAGGAGGTAATATAAATTACATTTAAATGTGTTTTATATAGTTATTTATTTTGTTTTGTTTTTTGTTTTACGTTTTAATCATTTAGTTATCAATTATGTATTGCTATTTGCGTTAGGTAGAGCAATGTGTATTGGAAGTCGTGACTATTATTTAGTTTAGTTTTGTTTAGTTTAGTTTAGTTAGGGCTTTTATTTATTTATTTACTTTTTCGCATATATTTTCTTGGTGGCTGAGGTGGGCATAAGTTTTTTTTAATGTAATGTATCTTAAACGTCGCTTCAACTTTTGCACTCATCAATGCATACTCGTCCGTTTAACAACAAATGTCAATTAGAGTTAGTTTCGTTTAACACTTTACTTGCACATTGAACTAAAACAAAACATAAAATTCAAAACTAAATAAAAAACTGGGCGTCCCACAGTATTTTGGGGATACGACAACTAAAACACGGGCTGACTTATATGATAGTTGGTGGTGCTGTGGTGCTGCCTTTGACCTTGCATATAGGGTTTTTTGTTTCTGATTTTTTGTTTTTCCTCTATCGCATGCAATTTGCATGAAATTCTAGAACTCTTATTACAAATGTGTGTGTGTGTGTGTGTGTGTGTTGCAATGCCAATTAAATAACTAAACAAATATGTATGTATATAGTTAGGTGTAGTTGTATGTGTATGTGTGTGTTGTTTGTTGTGGTTTGACTATAAATAATTGTTTTTGTTTTTCGTTTTTTGTTTAATTCATATGTATGTATAGACGTAATTTAAATGCTTAAATTTAGACGAAAATTATATATGCTTGTTTGTTTGCCAGACTCATATATATAATTCTCTCAAGTAAATGCCAAAAAGTGTTGTGTTTGAATTTAGGTTTAGTTGTGTGTATGTACTAAATATATAGTACGTACTTATGTAACTTAAGATACATATATTTCTATATAGGTAAGTATGCAAACGAACTTCTCGTTGAATTGTGAATAAAAGTTACTATCACTTCGATTTTCCCATTCTGCTTTCTGAAAACGTAGAATTAATTGTATTATTTTTGGTATGTTGAATGGCGGCAATTCTAAATGCCGTTTATATTTCAAGTGTTGGAAAATGCGGCACATGCAAACTATGGTTAACTAACAAAAAACTGTAGCCTAACCCCACAACAACTATTTAGGTATTTTTTGGAGAGAACCATGCCAACAAAAGTCACCAATGCGGTTTGATGTTGCACCGTGTTTAGGATGGGAGGGATGCAGGAAATAGATGAAGGACATTCAAAGGGTCAAAGGTATAATATCAAATTTATCACATTAATGTTAATATGGTTTTTTTTTAAATTTTTGAAAAATTATTTACGTTGCGTAGCTTCACAAAAGAGTGGGGAGAATAAATTTCAAAATTGTATCACATGACTGAGTAGAAATCGATTGAAAATATAGGTTGAAAATTTTGGAAAAGTATACGAAAAATATGTTCTTAATCTAAACGTATTCACAGTTATTTGGGGTTGGGATTTTTAAATTTTTTACAAAAATTTGTTCCTGACGAACGACAACTCACAAATAGACGATACATTTGAAATGTTTTGGATGTGGGTCACAGTTTGGCTGTTTTTTTTTTACCGAGGCAATCGGGGTGTTGGGGATTTGGGTAATTTAGACATTTTCTCAAAATGTTTAACATGGGGATTTTATAATAACCATTAACAGGGGAAATTTAAATGATTGCGACGCGAACCAACTTTGGATCTCTAGAAAGGATCTGCAGGACACGTCACATTTCACAGATAGTTTGACGAAACTTATGGAATTAGTTGATCTTAGGATCGCTTCGTTTCAAACGCTATGCACAGACCAAAGGATTTAAGGATACGTTTAACACAGTGGCTGCCATTTTTTATAAGTTTTGGTCGGATAACTTTCTGTCACAGTTTTTGTCATATATCAAAATTGGTTTTTTCTTTTAATTAAATTAAAAGTAAAGATTGAAATCTTTGAAATTTTTACACAATGTTGAGTTTTCACAGTACTGTCATATATCAAATTTGGTTTCTCTTTTAATTCAATTAAAAGCTAAGATTGAAATCTTTTGAAAATTTTACACAATTGTGAGTTTGGGAGGGTGAAGCAGGAGAATAGATAAGTGAAGGATGAATGAACTTATATTTATTAGATGAGGGGGAGGAGAATATAAATTGGTGACTTTTTGATGCACAAAATAAACACAAAACAGGAAACATTGAACCGCTCTATAAATTGTTGGGATGTTTGCATACCATTATGTTTATACTTGTAAAATTTAGAAAACTTGCTTAAACCTATTAAACCTATCATCGATAGCGAGTGAGTGTGAGTGCTAAACACAAACAAACAAAACACTTTTACAGAGATCCATCACATACGGCTGTTCTGCTAAGTTGCCTTGCTGCTACAAATACTACAGATAGATACATAGATATATATATATTTTTAAATATATATATATATAGAGAGAGAGAAATGGAGACCTAAATATATTCATACATAGTACAAAATGATAACCTAGCCAAAGAAAGAATTATATAAAGAAATCGCGAATGCATTTTTCTTCATTTTGGGGGCCTCACTAACTTACTTAAACTTACTAATTAATGATCACGCTGCGCCGAAAATTGTTTGTAGTTGTTGTTGTTATTTAAAAACTTATATCTTAGGATGGGCGGGCAATTGGTCGCTCTGAAAATACCATATATAGTGTGGGGGTGGGGGTGGTCAAGGAACTACTTTAATCTGCATGTGCCGTTTATTTGCTGATTGTTTATCAATGTTTGCTGAATTTTACATAGATTTACGCTGATTAATTTTATATATTTATGAAGGATTTTGAGAAAGTGATTTGGGATCGGGGGGCGTTTATGCTTTTCCAATTTGCTGACTAAAATCTAGAATAATTACCAATCGTTTAGGTAAAGATGTGCAACTTATCGATTAATTTAGTATGTAAATTTATGTTGGTTTTTTGTTTTTATAAATTGTAGCAAAAATTGGTTTTTTCTTTTGTCATACATTCGATTCGATTAATATATTATTTAATTTAAATTTTTATTTTGTTTCTTTGTTTGTTGTTTGTTTATTGAGCAGCACAGCAATTTTCGATTGTTACAACGAACATAAAATGCTTTGCGGTCAATACATTTTCTCTTTTCTCTTCCTCTTTGCTAAATTAAAAAATCCCTCAAAAACTACGCGATTTTCAGCGCGTGATGTAAATCGCATTTGCTTTTGTTTTCCTCTCTTTTATCTTTTTTTTTTTTGTTTTTTGGTTGGTTAAATATAAAAATTTCTTTTATAAAATAAACTAAAAATTGCTTTCATTTATGCATGGTTTTTTTGTTGTTTTTGTTTTAGTAATGTTTAAACTCAACAAAAGTAACAAGAAAATTGTGTATAGTTACGTTTTGTTTTGTTTGCCTTTTTAGTTAAAATCGTTTTGCCATTTATTTTTTTAAATTAAAATTACACACAGCAACAGGGGCAAGTTGTTCATCTCTCTTTGATTTCTTTTTGGATATATTGCTAAAAAAAAGTTGTTGGAAATTTGCTTTGTGCCTGCCTGGTGGTTCTCTTTAGGTGCCCGTTACTGTGGCAGCAAGTGTTGCTGTTAATATTATACCTTCTGTTACTGTTACTGTTACTGTTTATGTTACTATTCTCTGTTAAATTTCGCTAAAGTAACATTTCCTCTTGTTTGTTATTTGTGTGTGGCAATTCAGTTGTTCATGTTTAAATAATCATTGAACAGCTGCATGCAAGCGGCAGCGCCACCTACCGGCTCCTCGAAGAGTTGCTGCTGGTTGATGCTGGCATTGATGCTGTTGCTGTGCCGCCAGATGTTGGCCACCTCCAACAGCTCGCCCGCCGACGAGGACGAATTGGAGCTAACGTCCGAGGCATCGTTGTTGGCCTTGCCGTTGAGCTGGTTGCCATCCTGGCCAATGTGCAGATTGCACAGGAGATCGCTGAACATGTCCGGAACGAGTGGAGCTGCACTGCTCCCAGTGGGCAGCTCCCAGATATTCTGAGCAGCACTCAGCTTGGCATAGTGTGCCGCATTCGTGTTGCCCCAGCCGCCGCTGGACGAGGCGCCCGATGAGCTGGTCAGCGAGGCAGTCGGAGAAGCAGCATGCGGCAGCAGCTCCTTGGCCGCATAGAAATTCTCGCGCAATTGGGCGCCGCCATTTGGCGATGTCTGTGCCCAGAGCAGCTCCTTGCTGTGGCTGGTCGTCGGACTGAGCGATGGCTGTGAGCCGCTGCCCGAGGAGCAGCCGCTGGTGGACGCATTGCTGGCACAGCCCCATAGAGCGGATATGGCCTCGGCTTGGGCCATTGGCTGTGACCAGGCGGTCATCTTAGTGCCACTGTTGCTGTTCTGGTTGTTCTGGTTGCTCTGATTGTTGTTGTTGTTGTGTGAATTATGGCTAATTAATAAGTTACTAATACTGCTGCTAACACCATTGTTGTTGCTGTTGCTGTTGTTGATGTGATTTGTGTTGCTGTTGTTGGTCAATAGAAGCGCGTTGGAATCATGGCCCAGAGTCAAGTGACCCAATTGCTTGTGTGGCAGCGGCTGTTGTTGTTGCTGCTGCTGCTGCTGTTGCTGCTGCTGCTGATACTTGCTCATCACATCCGCCATGGCCATTAAGTTATTTGAGTAGTTTAGCTTGTGTTGCTGCTGCTGCTGCTGTTGTTGCTGCTGCTGTTGTTGCTGCTGCTGCTGTTGTTGCTGGTAGCTAGCACGAGCTGCTGCTGCGGTCACCAAATAGGCGGCTTCTGTGGCACGCTGTGTGGCTGCAACAGCTGTGGGCGCTACTGCTGCTGCTGCTGCTGCTACTGGTGTCTGTTGTTGCTGCTGTTGCTGCTGCTGCTGTTGCTGCTGCTGCTGCTGCTGTGCTGGCTGCTGCTGCCTTACCTGCTGATGTTGCTGGGCGTGCGGATGTGCACCAATTAGATCGGGATTAATTTGCTGCTGCAGCGGGGCGGAGTAGTCGATGGCCGCATTGTAGATGGGCTGCTGCTTGGAGGCCGTTGAAGCACCATTGGCACTGGCTGCACTTGAGCCAGCGACCGCTGGAGACTCCAACGGGGCCTCATGTTATGCGATCGCCTGCAGCCGCGTCGCATTGCTCTTGGCGTAGCAGTAGCTCAGCGGCTTCACAAAGTGAGTGTCCTGCGTGTTGCAGAAGGGGCAAGTGACGCCGTGCGAGTAGTCGCTGTAGAAGCTCAGCCGCTGCTGTGGATGCATTAGCATCTTGAAGCAATTATTGCACTGCAAAAACACAGAAGAAGCAAGCAAAAAACGGGAAGAAATCGTTAGTATAATAATGCAAACTGAGGAACTGAAAGGAGGTAGATAGTTAGGCTTGAAGAGAGCTGAATTATAAGCTGTAGATACATAGTTCAGACTTTTAAGATCGATTCACTGTGAGTTTAAAGCAACTTAGTTGTTATTTCAGCTTTAAATGTGAATCAGTTTATGCAATCTAACAAATAAAGCTTGATATAAGCATTTGGGTTGTATTTGCAGCTTGACTGAGCTTATTTGTTCAAAGTCAATGCTCTGCTAGCAATACTAATACAAATGTTTGCTTTCAAGTCTGAATATTTGGTATTTAGTCAACATATATGTCACAAAATGAAATCTCTAATTGCATTTGCACATTCAAGTTGAAGCAAATATTATACATATCACATGCTCTCACCTTGAAACGCTCGGCACAGCAGGGCATGGCTGCAAATATGTCGTAGGAGTACATGGTGCCGAGCACCAGACTGGAGCCATCCCAGGGCTCATTGCAGAATCTGTAAAGGACAATCGGGCATTGTAGTTGGATCGTTAAGAGCAGCGAGCAGGCACTCTGGGCACTTACCTGCAGCTGATGATGCGACTGCTGGAGGTGCCATCCAGGCAGCTCATGCACACACAGGTCAAGTAGAGCATGCGTCCCTCGTGTTTGACCTGGTAACAAAGGGGAGATGGGAGAGTTGTTGTTGGTAAAGCATATATTAAATAAGGCACAGACTCGCATATTTCATTGTTACAACTATGAGAAATGATTTCTGACAACTTGCTGCGTATATATATAAAAACAAGTAAGAGTGCTCTAGTCGGGAGTGCCCGACTACGAGATACCCTGAACCCAGTCCTTACAATCATTCGTACTACTCTGAACACACACATGCTGCAGTACAAGCAGTGCAAGCGGTTTAAGCAGTGCAAGCGGTTTAAGCAGTTAGCTTGCTCTTTCGCTGAGCCCCACACAATGGAAAGTTAAATCTTAAATAACTTCTGTGTTTATTGTCCGATATTATTGAAAATTGGGGCAAGCAATTGTCGATAATATGTGTTACCAAACCAAATTGCAAGGTCGTACCATCAAAAATTGGTTTTTTTTTAACTTTTGGTGGGTTTGGGGGGTGGTATCCAAAAAGTGAAAGTGATTATACATGCCAAATTTGGGGTCTCTAGCTCTTATAACTTTGAAGTTATGTCCCAAAAACGCTAGTCTAAAATCAAAATTTATCGATAGCTTTTGAATGCGACGAGTTATCGATAAAATGAAATAAACTTGATCTGTCCCGGGATTAGGAGAACTTATGTTCCAAATATGAAGTCTCTAGCTCTTGTGGTCTCTGATATCTGTGTATACAGACAGACAGACGGACAGACAGACGGACATGGCTAGATCGACTCGGCTGTTGATACTGATCAATAATATATATACTTTATATGGTCGGAGATGCTTCCTTATGCCTGTTACATACATTTGCACAAAACCATAATACCCTTTTTACCCATTTTTAATGGGTTCAGGGTATAAAAAGGGCAGCAGCAATGGCGTCGCGACATAATAATTTCAAATAAAATGCAAAATGCATAACGCCCACGAGACAGGGACCCTGACAGTGGCAGTGGCAGTGGCAGCCCAAAAAGCAGCGAGAGTCGAGCCCAGGGCACAGAGCCCAGACCCCAGACAAGCTCAGGGGCCACCACTGCTGGCAATGAATTATAAATCCAGGTTTAAATTAAAGGGGCGCCCTGTCAGGCCAGGCATGACAAGAAGTAAAAAAAACGCAAAACGAAAAGAAAAGGCGAAAGCAATAGCGTAGGTTTGTTGCTACTGCTGCTGCTGTTGCACGTGGGTCGTCGTGTGAGTCTGTGCAACTTTGCAACTGCAACTGCAACAACAGCAACAACAGCAACTGCTGGCAGTTTATTAGGCAGCGCCGTAATTATGCTGACTGAAATGGGTCATAAATTGCAAATGCTGCTCTATACAAAAGGCAACTTAGGCGCGCCATGCCCCCAATTTTCCATTTCACATTTCCCCCGGCCGGCTGCCTGCCACATAATTTGTGTAGTTATGCCGGGCAGGACAGCGCCTGAGACAGATTGTGACTTACATGCCACGCTTGACTTTAAATATATGTATATATATAAACTGTTTATACTCTTTTCGAAGAAAATAGTATATTAAGTTTGTCCTGAAGTTTGTAACGCATAGAAGGAAGCGTCGGAGACCCCCAAAAGTTACTGCCAGTATGCTTAGAATGACAATACAAATTGATCTAGCCATGTCCGTCTGTCTGTCTGTCTGTCTGTCTGTCTGTATGTATGCAAACTAGTCCCTCAGTTTTTGAGCTATCGCGATAAAACTTTGCACAGACACCTATTATTCCAGGGGACAGCACATTGGTCGGAGCCGGCCGAATCGGATCACTATATCTTATAGCTGCCATACAACTCGAAGTCGGTTTTGGCCATATATCCCATGCTTTAGAATCTATCGCAATGAAACTTTGCACAGATACTTATTATTCAAAAAGACATCACATTGGTTGGAGCCGGCTGGATCGGATCACTATATCTTATAGCTGCCATACAACTCGAAATCGGTTTTGGCCATATATCCCATGTTTTTAAAGCTATTGCGATACAACTTTGCACAGATACCTATTATTCAAAGAGACATCACATTGGTTGGAGCCGGCCGGATCGGATCACTATATCTTATAGCTGCTATACAACTGGCAATGAATTAAATATTCTTAGAACAAAAAAAAACAAAATGTTACGCGACAAAACGATATTGTACAGCTTATGAAATTTCAGTGGTGCAGTTGGCAGAGTGAAAATTGCCTAAAGTTTCGAAAAGAGTATAAAATCTTCGGCACGCCGAAGATAATCCTTCCCCGCTTGTTTTTTTGTTTGGCCCGTCAAATTTGCAACAACTAATTGCAGCTGAAAGTTCTGGGCACGTGGGCGAGTGAAAGCGGCCTGCGGCCTGCGGCCTGTTGCCTCTTGGTTTGTGCCACGCGTGGGCGTCCCATCAACATTTGATGGTTATTAATGATGAGAGAGAGAGAGACGCAGACTCACCTCAATGCAGCCGCTGGAATGCTGCTTGGGACTTAGAAAGAAGGAGCCATCCACCAACGGATAGCGATCGAATACAAGCAGCGGCTCCTCGCACAATATGCAGGCGACTCGACTCATCTGCGACTGGGCCAGGGCGGTGAGGATGAAGAGGCGTGTCTCATCGTTGCCATGATTGCCCTCGTCCTCAATCTGCAAAAGACAACAGCGAAAAGAAAAGAGATACAAATGTTAGCATATGGCTGGAATTTAAAGTTGCAGCTGAAAATATAATCAAATATTGGGCGCAATTTATGTGCTTAGATATACATATACTATACAAAACTATAATAATGCCAAGGTGCCAAAGAATAAGCTCAATATACACACACACATGTGTGTGTGTGTGTGTGTGTGTGTGTGTGTGTGTGTGTGCGTGTGTGTGCAGCAGGACGTTGGCGTCTAAGCGCAACAACAAATGAACCATAAAATCCATACGTGCCCGGGCAGCCAGCCAAGGAGCGGCGTGTGTGTGTCTAGCTGGCTAAGCCAAATGGCTAACAGGATGGCTAAATTGAAAGCACACACGCAACACACATACCAACACACACACACACACACACAGAGCAGACCTGAGTCAGTCCAATTCCCCAATCGATAATCAATATGGCGAGCCGCGGCTCTAATAAAGCCGTCAAGCTGCCACAGACCCAAAGTCAATACCAATACGAATGCCAAAAACAAAACTAAATAAGAAACGCAGTTGAAAACGCCCAGCTGCATAATGCTCTGTTTTCAGTTTAAGACAACTGAGAATTTGTCACTTTATACAAGTAAACTTGTCAGTGATCTTTCAAGCAGATCATACCTAATACATCAAATGATGTTGTAACTCTTGCTAAAGAACTGCTCTTACAGCTTTATATACATATGTATATGATGTAAGATTGGAAATAAAAATTAACTAAAAAATAATAATAATTTTTGAAATATTAATATTTTTTCTAAAAAGTAGCTTAATTTCATTCTTAGAAAACTGTGGGCAAATTTAATGCATAACCTTAGTCATAAACCTATAAAACCCTTATTCAATTACCTATTACTAATGTATATCATCAAGCAGTTGCACCAAACCCACTATACTCCTTGTGTCTGTGTGCTGGAACAGTGTATGAAAAAGGTGTTGAAGGATGCACAAAATATGGGTAAAGCACAAAAGCTGTAGCAGACACTAATCAAAGTTGCTTCGACTGCTGCGCTCAAGTGCAAGGACGAGACGAGTTCGACTCCCGCACAGGTAATTGCCGTTTGCCCAGGTGACCGCACACACACACACACCTACACACACACACATATGCGCACACATAACGGCACAGACATGCTGAATTATTTAGCAATAATGGTAAACACAAGGACGACAGCACACGTAGCTCCTAATCAATTGCAGCAATGGGACTTGAGCACTACGTGTTATGTGTGTGTTCAGACACAGGACAAGTTTAATGCACTTTTAATAAGACGCAGCACGCAGAAAGGTTGGCATTAACATTTTGTAATGTTGTGCAAATATTTGACAAGAACTTTCATCAGTCTTCATTTGAGTTGAGCTAACAACAAAAGCCGTCCAGCGAGCCAAACAATCAGCAAATTAATATTTGCACAAGGAGTGCTTAGACTCAGCCTCCCAAAAAGTTGCTCCTTAAGCTGCTTGTCTCATAAATTCTGACAACAAACAATACAATAAAATCAACTCGAGGTGGCATTAAACTCAATTAATCAATGTTTGCATTAATTTTTGGCTCAGTCAGTTAACAAATAGGGGAAAAGTGAATTGGCAAAGCAGAGGGGGCAGTTTTGCTTGTTAGTTGCCAAGTAAGCGATATGAAGCGCAAATTTCACTCATTAAACAAAAGGAAATGTTCTACTAGCAGCAGCAGCAGAGCAATTGAGTTGATTGTTGTGAGTTGGGGCAAAAGGGGGTGTGGCTGTTGCTTAAGCACAAAACAATTGCATGTCTAGGGTTACAAACAATAGCAATAGCGCAACAGCAACAACAATACAAAAGCATTTTACCAAAGGCATTTCAACAGCTTCGTAGAATTGCTATACATATATCAATTTATTTCTACGTGACAATTCGTTAATTTGGTCAAATGTTGTTGTTGAACTTGTTGCAGCTGCCACACAAGCCGCAAATGCCACAACACAAAACTTTGCTTCATAATTTACAAGTGTCGCGTACGCTGATTGAAAGCTGCTGAAATTTTCATAGATTATTAATATGCTTTTTTATTGTTTGTGCTTTGCGACCAACTTTGTCAAGTGCAAGAAACTTTGAGCCACATGCAAAAAGAGCAGCGCCCCGAAAAAAGTCAAAAGTCGAAGTGCAATAAACTCGTGCATTAACTTGGCCAAGTTGTCTGAGCAACATGAACTGGCGCTAATGAAGCCATTCAGTTGTCATTTCCTTGGCCAACAGCAGCAGCAGCATAAATCAGCTCTGCCAGCGTTTCCCTTTGACCATAAATATTCACATGCTCTTAGATGGCAGTTGCCCAAACCAAACCAATCCACTAACTCGCAATCCGCTGGCTACAAATCAAAGTCGAGGGACCTTTTTTTCCGTTTCAGCCACACCCTGCCCGCCCGCCCCTGCCAAAAGACAATGGTTTTGCGATTTAAGTGCTACGATTTTCATAAACACATTAAATTGCATTTCAATGGTCTGGGGCGGACAAAATGGAAAAATGTGTCTCAAAAGTTGCCGCAATCCATTAAAAATGTTACTTTCGCTGGCCCATTTGATGGCCATAAATATTGAGAGCGAAACTTATTCGTTGGCGCCAGTATTCTATAACTATAACAGAGTTGAATGCTGCTGTTGGAATACCCCTATTGCAATTACAGTTAATTGTATAAAATGCGTGCATTGTTTGCTACTTAATTTCAGATAATAAATAAAATCAGCAGTAAATTCTTATGCTGATCAATTATATTTAATTTTGAAATTTCTGTCAAATATTTATACATTTTTTTAATAAAGAATGAAAACATGCATTTTGTATTTAAATTGAAGTGCAAAATAAACGCATGTTATAATTCAATTATCTAATTATATATGATAAACAGAAAACGATGGCAGCTTACAGCATATAAAATAGATTTGTTCGTTTGATATGCACAATTTATAAAGTACAATTGAATTATTAATAATATTTAATATTTCAGTTCTTTGTACATTCAAAATACTTGAACATGTATTATAATTCTGTATTAAAGCAATTGTTATTTGGTTAACATTGATGATGATTATTGTAGAAAATATTTCATCTACTGTAATTCTGTGAATAATCTGAGGATTATTTATTTGCTTTTTCCACATACAATTTGTTGAAGCGCAATTAAATCTCAGAGTCTCATTCTGTGCTCTGTTCCTGCGAACTGAATGTGCTTTGTGCTTTTAATAAAAGGCAATAAAGCTGGCTCTTATGTTTTTTAACTTATTTACCTTTAAACATGAGAAAAACTCAAAAGGCAGCCAGCTTTACATATACATACACATGTGTATAATGTTACATGAGTGTGCGAGTGTGTGTGTGTGTGTGTTGTGTGTGCGTGTGTGTGTGTGTGTGTTGTGTTTGTGCAGACAGTAAACAAACATGAAACTCGCTTTTGGCCCCTTTAGGTGTATCCCACTAGCTTTTATTAAAATATTTCCGTTGCTTTTTTGCGCGCAGACTTCGCTTTTTTAGTTGCTTTTAATTTATGCGACAGTGACAGTGTGGAACGCCTCATTAATCCACAATTGATGTTGAAGTTGCACACTCCAGCCTACAACGGAGTGTAGTTGTTGTTGTAGTTGTAGTTGCCACTGTGGGCGTCTCTCTCTCGATCGCGTCTTTGAAGCCATTTGATGTCAAACGTTTTTATTAAGGCTGCTGCCAAAACACAAACCCGGAAAAACTATCAACGTCAATTGACGATTGTCATTTGGGGGAAATTGAAAAATTGTATTGCAGGCAGGCAGCAGCCACAAATGAAACGCTTTCGAGTGGGTGACAACAAAACAGACAACAGACAACAGACAAAAGAAAGCTGCAGCAAAATGAATTACAAAATGCCACTCAAGGTGCTGTGGGCGTGGCACAAAGCGCTGCTTAATTCGCCCTAGCTCTAAGAGTCTGCTGCCTCAAATGACTTTTAATATTGCGGCAGCAGCAGCAGCCAGCTGAGGCATAACGAGTGGAAACTGTTTCCCTTTGCCTTTGCCTTTGCCTGCCACAGCTTTGAGTTAGTCCAGCTGCGCCTTCAGACATTCAGCAGCAGATTAACTGGCAGCATTCAAAGCCAATGACAAGCAGAGGAACAAGCGGACGGCGTATGACACTGACAATGAAATGGAATTGCAAACATGCCAAACTCCCCCTACTTCTGGCTGGCTGGCTTAACAGCCCCCCACAACAATCCAACATCCAACCAGAACCCACAAGTCGAGCAACTGCATCTGTGACTGCATCGCACAATAATCTTTAAAAGCAAACTAAGCGAGCTAAGCAGTTAAAAGGATCCATCAGCGAGCATGTTAGAGTAAGCGATTATGAGATACCCTGTAGAATTGTATTAACTTAAGAAATTTCATTGAAATTTCAAATCAAAGGCAATGTGATATGTGACATGATAGGTATTGATAGGTATTCTTATGTGATATGTTTACAAAATCTAGCTAGCATACAATCTATATAAGTATTGATTATAATATTTGCAATCAATATATGTAGCTAATACTATATCTTATGTATTCATAAACAAGAATCCTTAGTCGCTTTAAGATCTAAGAACAACTTTGTAGTATAGAATATATAATAACAACTCCCCCAATCTATAACAAGCACTGGCTCACATCTAATACACTCATCTTACACTTAAAGCCAACTACTGAGTATAAAAGCGAAATAAAACATTGTCAGAGCTTGTACAAATAGAGGCAAGCATAGGAAGGGGGCGTAACGAAGGATTTAGTTGAGGTGGCAGTGGCAGGGGCAGTGGCAGTGGAAGGTGGTGCATGAAGAACTAGCAGGCGGCACTCTTATAAATGAAATGGAGTAATAATATTTTGCGACAACAGACGCAGCGTGGGGCAACACAATAGAAGAGAGTAGAGAAGAGACGAGAAGACTGCAGCATAGGGACACAACAGGATACACAGGGCGCAGCTGGGAACCTCTAACAATGCAGTCAACAACAACAACAACAACAACAATGGCAGACAAACAAACATTTCAATAAATTCAAAAAAAGCAGCAGCAGACAGACAATGAAAAACACGCAAAAGGAGTGCCACACCAAAGTAAAGCAGCAAAGCAAAGCAGCCAAGCGACCAAAAGCAGATACCAGACCAATGCCAGACGGAACAGACTTTGCTTTTGGGTTAAGCGTGGGTACGGGGGGCTGTGGAGGGTTAAGCGCTACTCGAAGTGGCTTAAAACGCGTGCTGTTTGTTTGCTGGTTTGTTGCATGCAACACAGCCCCACCTGCATTTTGTCAAATCTCGTGTCATTTGCACTTAATTCAAATGCGCGACACAATTGCCAAATAAAAGCTGAAAAGTGAGAGAAATGTGTGGCCAACAAAAATAAGCGCAAACAAATTCATGCATTTTTGCTTTTTGTTTTCTCGTCTGCGTTATAACTTCATTAGGCGCTGTGCAAAATTCATGATAAAGCTGCTGGCGTTTAGTTCACTGAACTTGCAGCAGCAGCTAAATTCTCATATTGGACATGTGCCAGAGTTAAATGCTCAAAAGTCCTTTCGCATGTCAGCGTCAAGCATTTCACTTTCAGTCAGTCGCTTTTAATTCGTTTTACAGTATTATTTTACTCGCTCCGTCATCTCTTTGGCTGGCTTTTCTCAATGACAGTTTTGCATTAGCTTCATTGCTGTTGTTGTAGTTTGTATTCAGTATTCGCCTTTTCCTTTGCCTGACCCTTAAATATCAATTTGCAAATAAATTGTATTTGCTCTTTTAAGTTGCTGTTGTTGTGGTTGTTGTTGTTGGCCAGTCTACTTTATTTATCGTGCGTTCAATGTTCTATAGCATAATGGCCTTTTATTGGCCAAAGCCAATGCCAATGCCAATGGCAAATGCTAAAAACCGCCAGCCAACAACAAATTAAATGCAATCTTAAACATATTTTGATTTTCTTCTTCCATTTGGTCGGCGCCCGTAAGTATGCTCTGAAAATTTCGCTTCTTACAGTTTATTGAACCGCCCGCGAGCAGCAGCCATTTTGTATTTTAATACCCCATTTTAAAAACTCCCTTTGGCAATTATTTGTATAGATACAAATTCTTTTGCATTGAGCACGTTTCGCTTTCAGCTTTATGCAGATGTGTTGAAAGATGGGCAACTGCCACGCCCACCACGTTTAAAAAGCAAGCAATTTAAATGCATTTGATGGCGTTAATAGTTTTATTATGGCCAATTACCATGCAGCGTTTGCCAGCTATAAAACTTAATTGTTTAATTATTTTTTCATTCTTCACTCGATTTTTTGGCGTTGCTTTTTTTGGTGGCTGTTGCCTGTGGCAGTATAGTTGCTTAAGAGTTGCCGCAGTTGCATGCGCTTTATGAGGCGACAGTAGATTGCTTTGATTGGAACTTAAGCCCTGGCACATTACCAGCCCAACTAAACGAACTGTAAGCCATTTGGCTGGCAAGCAGAGACGCAGAAGCAGAAGGACACAAACAAAGTAATTGTATGCTCTTCGGATGTAATTTCTTCCACTTAAGTTAATGCCCAGTCGATTTAACGCTTAGACATGTGTATATCTATGAGTGTGTGCGAGTGTGTGTGAGTGTGTGTGCGAGTGTGTGTGAGTGTGTGTAGTTATAATGTGTGTTATTGTGCAGTTGCTAGTTTCATTGCTCAACGCTGCACGCCTTATCAGCACTAGAAGAGCGCCCGGTGCGTATGAGTGATAAACCATAGACTATTTTTATATATAGGGGTACATGCACATATGTATATGTATATGTATATGTATATGCCTTATCGGCGTTGCGGATCAATGAACTTTACACACCACACACGAGCACTAATAGCGTTCTGCTTGCATTGCAGTTCTCAGCTGATAAGCTGGCTGGCCATAGGCGCGGCAGTTCACATTCGTTTCGTTCTTATCACTTGCCTGTTGTTGTTGCTGCTGCTGACGCGATAAGGCAGCTGAAAACTGCGATTGTTGCACTTTTTTGCAGTCAACTAATTGGTCGCGGCTGGCCATTCCCTGAGGCGGCTGCAGTTGAACCAAATTACATTTTTGCCCCCTTTTTATACCCTGAACCCATTAAAAATGGGTAAAAGGGTATAATGAAGTTGTGCAAAAGTATGTAACAGGCATAAGGAAGCATCTCCGACCATATAAAGTATATATATTATTGATCAGTATCAACAGTCGAGTCGATCTAGCCATGTCCGTCTGTCTGTCCGTCTGTCCGTCTGTCCGTCTGTCCGTCTGACCGTCTGTCCGTCTGTCCGTCTGTCCGTCTGTCCGTCTGTCTGTCTGTATGAACACACAGATATCAGAGACTACAAGAGCTAGAGACTTCATATTTGGAACATAAGTTCTCCTAATCCCGGGACAGATCAAGTTTATTAAATTTTATCGATAACTCGTACCGTTTAAAAGTTATCGATAAATTTTGATTTCAGACTTGCGTTTTTGGGACATAACTTCAAAGTTATAAAAGCTAGAGGCCCCAAATTTGGCATGTATAATCTCGAATAGCATACACATGTAACAAAAATTTCACTTTTTGGATACCACCCCCCAAACCCCCCAAAAGTTCAAAAAACGCATTTTTGAAGGTACGACCTTGAAATTTGGTTTGGTCACACATATTATTGACAATTGTTTGCCCCAAAAGTTTTAATAAGATCGGACAATAAACATAGAAGTTATTTAAGATTTAACTTTCCATTGTGTGGGGCTCAGCGAAAAAGCAAGCTAACTGCTTAAACCGCTTGCACCGCTTGCAATGCTTGTACTGCAGCATGTGTGTGTTTAGATTAGTATGAATGATTGTAAGGACTGGGTTCAGGGTATCTCGTAGTCGGACACTTCCGACTAGAGCACTCTTACTTGTTTTATCAGGACTCATTTTGCGCATATCTTTATAATTGCAAACCAAAAAAAAGAAAAGGAAAGAAAAAACGAAAAGAAAGCCAAGTGGAAAGCAAAGCAAAACTGAAATGGAAAATAGCTGTCTGCATTTTAATTACACGGCCACCAAAAGCAAATAGAAAAAGGAAAATTCTAACCTCGAATGCTATAACAATGGCCAAAATGGGCGTCAAGTTGTGCAACTGGCAATGTGCAACTTCATGGCCAAAGTTTGATTAAGAAAAGCCGCCCTCTCCCTTTACAAAAGAGAAGGCAAATACACACAAAAGCGTCGAAAAGTTCAAGTTGAAGTTGAACTTCAGCAATGAAATGCATTAAAATATTTCTCGGCTGCAACTTTGGCAGCCACATTTCAGACACATTTCGGTTGAGCAAAGTTCAAAATGTGTGCGTGAAAAATAAAATATAATTAAAAGCAGCACACACAAAAGCAGCTCAAAAACGCAGACAGACACAAATGCCCGCCACACATAATGAAAATGTCAAAATAAACACGACATTAAAAAATTCTCCAAACAGAACAAGTCGCAGACAAAACGCTGCACACAGAAAAGTGAAGGCAGTGCACTCCAAAGACGCTTTTAAAGGCCAATAAAAGTCGAAGCAGCGCAGCAGCTAACTAGCAAGGCAATAACCACACACACACACACACACACACTCGCACACACACACACATGAGCATTATTTGTGGTGCTCATCGAGGCCACTAATCGACACACAGCGAAGACGACAATGCACCCGAAAAAGGTGTCGTCTGACGGTGGCGTATACGCAATGTCGCTAAGTAGCTGCGCCGTGCGTTCTCTTGCTGATTAGCATATCTAATTAAGGCGACGCTCGCATATGAGCCGCAGGATAATGACAGCTGGCAGACAGACACACCCACACACACACACACACACACAGACAGACGCACACTGGTACATAATTACCCACATTTCTTTCGTGTTGTTTTTTTACTGCTTATTAACCGCATGCAAAGCGTGTCCAGACAGCTCCACCCAAGTTGTCGCCCCGTCTGCCATCGTCGACCATTTCAAGTGAAAACATTTACATTAATAATTAGCGACACCCTCAGCGCTGCAACAACTTTCAGCAAGTGCCACACAAATTGCATTTAATCAAGGACACCGAGAGAGAGAGCTGGGTGCTGGGGGCATTGTAAAAACAAAATACTTGGCGTCTGCCTGACAGTTTAACTGACTAAACAAGGTGCGATAAGTGTCCGGCTAGAGCGAAATCAGCGCAGGACAATGACCAAAAGCTTAAAACAGCAGCAGCAGCAGCAGCAGCAGCAGCAGCAGCATCAGCAGCGGGTTCAACAGCTAACAACCAGCAGCAGCTGTTGAAAATGAAAATGATTTAAAGCACATGGTCGTCCAGGACGAGAACGAGAACGAGAACAAGGACGAGAGGACACTCGCTTCCCCCCCGTTTAAAACTGCTGCTGGCGTCGCTTTTGTTGGCAAGTTGTTTTGTTGGTTTTGGCAAAGTTTATCTTGCTGCTGCTCTTTAGAGTTCTTCTTTAAAGTTCAACATACACGCGGCAATTGTCTTTTTTTAAGCAGACAAACCGAAGCCAGGTGGTAAGCAAGCTTAGCTCCAACTTTTACAAGCAGAAATTGCAAATTGAATCCCATCTTTGCATAGTTTGCAACCGCAGAGTTACAGGTAATCAAACTAATGAACATTATATGAACACCACCAGGCATACATCAAGTACACACACATGAGGGAAGGCTTTTTTAAGAGCCAGCTTGGCATATAACTGCAGCGGACAGTCCAAACTCAGACTCAGGTTATGCACATGTGCACAAATACAGTGAAACGCGCTAAGAAGACCAAGCAACAAATATATTGAATATGCTGCAAATACTCATCACATATTTAGATATGTAAAAACGAATTTATAAAACTTAGCTACTCTGAAAAAATGAGAGAAAAATCTCCGTTCTGTGTTGTCTTGGTTCGTTTCTTTACAATCCATTGATATTAATAGAAATATTATTATTATACACAAATTTCAAAAATGTAGCTTTAAATTCACTAAATTATGCTGCATTTAACTTAGGCAAGCTACACTGTAGATGTACAAGAGTTTTTTTTTTAAGTTATTAAGTGTTGGTTTCTTTATTATCCATTGAAATGAATGGCAATATTATTATTATATACAAATTGAAATAATTCTGTAGCTTTAAATGCACTAAGTTTAACTTAGGCATGCTACACTGTAGCTGTATGTGTACGTTTGCTCTTTGGCTGCCCTTATGAAATATAATGCAGCTTGTTGGTAAATGGCTAAATTTTGTTTTTGTTGTTGCTCGGGTTACATTTGTGGCAGCCGCACGTATGCACACTAGCACACACACACACACACACACACATATATATATATATATACACAGCAACCACAGAAGTAATTAAATTGCAGTCCCAGGCAACTTGTGGCTGCTGCTGCTGGTGCTCGAAGGACGAATTTTGAACCTGTGAGTGAGCCATTGAGTGGCTAAAAGAGGGACATGAGCAGTGGATCCTGCATGTTGCTTGTTGCCTGTCTGAGTTATCATTGTAGATAATTTCATTACACACACACAAACACACACACACAGCAAACTGCAGTCGTAAGAAACAAATAAAAGTAAAATCTGAAAAAAGACTTCAAAGCAACAGACAAAAACAAGCAAAGGGCGGATATCATGACTGCGTTTTGGGTGAAAGTGTAGCAAGGGGGAGTTGAGGGGGGCGTGTCGCCACTCGTAGCACTCGTCGATAATTAATTTTGCCGTCAAGGATTCTTCGCTCGCATTACATTTCAAACTAAGCGCCTTATTGGTAATGAAGCAGATTGCCAAACAAGAAATAAATAAATCAGGCGAGCCAGCCAGCAAAGCAAGAGCGAAAAAAAAGGTAACGAAAAGCAAAGTCAAATCAAAAACCAATAAAAAGGCAATACTACAATACAAGTAACGCATGGCCAGGAGACAGGATAAAGGAGACGGGAGACAGGAGACAGGAGACAGTAGAGACACTGCCTGTCAGGTTCAATGTACGCAATGCTCGGCGCTTTATTTGATTTTCATGTTGGCGTATTATTCGTTTTTTGGTTATTTATTTAAAAGATGCTTAGACAAAGCCAGCCGCAAGGACAGCAGATAGCAAAAACGCCAAGGAGGCAGCAGCGCATAAATTTTGCAAGCGCTGCACAAATAAGAAGCGAGCGAGAAACGCTAAGTGCGCCGAATAAAGCGTCGAATGAAAAGGGATATGCCAAAGAAATTGCAAACTTAAATCAATAAATAAAGCATAAAGCGTAGCCGAGCAGATCAGCAGGAGTAGGAGTAAGAGTAGGAGTAAGAGTAGGAGTCAAAGGAGTCGCGTCAACGTCATTAAATCAATGCTGCCGCCTGTCGTTTGCCGGCGATAGATAACGAGCAGGACGACAAGGACTGCGACTGCAGCAGCAGCAAAGCAGCAGCAAAGCAGCAGCAAAGCAGCAGCAAAGTTTGCCAAGTTTACCAAGTGACATTAACACAAACGACGCAGCAGCAGCAGCAGCTAGAGAGCAGCACATTAAAATATTCAAGTCGAGGTCTTGCAGGACGAGACAAGTGTCGTCCTCGTCCTCGTCGCCATCGTCGCCATCGTCTGTTGAGATGCTGTCAGCGACAATGCGTTAGACAATGCCAAAAACACAATTGGGGCGTGTCCAGGACATCAAGTGAAGTGCGGAGTGTGGGTTTTTGGCTCAAGTGCGGGCTGACTGAAATGCCAAGGCTAAAAGCTTGTGCCAGGACTCGAGTCACACAGACTACACTCACTATCTCTCTCACACACTCTCTCTCCTGCAATTGTTTTTGTGCATGCCTTGGCAGAAATTTGATTGAATTGCACATCGACAGGCGCAAGTTGATGGATTGGTTTAATCAAATACGTATATAGGCAGCCAGCCAGCAGCTGTAGAACGAAACATGGCTTTAAGCATCATATCACATAAACTTAACGCATCGATTTTATTGGCATTGGCATTGGCATTGGCCTTGAGACAGGCCAAAATGTATATGTCTGGGCAGGAAGCCAAAAGCGGCCTGCACGTGATCAAAAAACCGCAAAAGCAGGCAGGAAATATTGTTGCTTATATATATATATATTTTTCGGGGTTATAACAAGGCTTAAAGGCAAAGCCAAGGCAGACGACAATGTGGCCGATAAGGCGTCAAAATGCCAACAAAACTGGCCAAGAACAACAAAAGTCGTTGTTAAAGCCGTTGGCAACGAGAGAGAGAGAGAGGGAGAGAGAGAGAGAGCTGAAATCCTTTAATGTGCTGTTAACGATAAGCCGGCGGGATATGCAAAGGACTTGGCCCAACTAGCGAGACAACGAGCAGCGAATATTAAAACAAATAAGCCAACATAATGGACTGGCCCCAGGACAACACACGCACACACACACACACACACACAGAGCAGCAGACAGAGCAGCAGACACAAGTTGGGCAGTCGAGAGAGAGAGAGAGAGGGAGAAGGAGATAGAGAGTAGGGCGTTTGCTGTCGCCTACTTGGACCCATGTCAAAGTAAGTTAAACAGCAAGGAAAACGTCAATAGACACACAGGGAAAACGTTTTGGTCAACGGGCCACAGGTCAGCCTTTAATATGATTTGCTGGTCAATGACTTGCGTCCAAAGTTAGTTTTGGGTGCATTGATTGGACGCTGGCAGTTAAATATTTAAAAGATGTATGTGGCAAGGCAATCAAATGAAATGCAAATGTTTGTGCGCCCAGTCAAGAGCGGCGGGCTGCGACTAATTGGTGTTAACTTGAAGCTGTCTCCATGCCCAAAAATTAATGTGCAGGCTGCCCCGGAATAACTCTGCCAGGTAGTTGCTGCCTGTTGGCTGTTGCCCGCGGGTTCAATGAACTTTACCTTTGCCTCGTAAAAATCAATAGGCGGCGGCGGCGACGCTGTTGTCGGGTTGCCTGCTGCCAGTTTTAAAATACATTTTTTACGAAATGGCCAAAAACGAAATGCGCATCAAAGGCACTTCAAATATCAGCATAATCGTTGCCAGAAATGAGCTCTGGCCCGGAGTTGGAGTTGGAGTCGGAGTCAGTCAGCATGTGCAAGCAGCTGTAAAGCTGCTGATGTGCTCGCAGATACCCAGTACTTTGAGAGCTCAATGCATGTTGGCAGAACAATTGATTGATTTTCACATTTGAAATATTTATGCAAAAAATCAAGTATACGTTCTCTAAAGAAGCTACACTTTACATACGACTTTCTCTATTAATTCTAGTTTTTATATATTATAATTACATTTTCTGAAATTCATAGTAGCATCGACCTTTCTGTTCGCATTTTTGATTACTAAGTTTATTTCTGTACATTTGGCAATTGCAAAATAAAATGTCATCTATATCATTAATATATGCATGTTTAAGCATTTTGAGTACAGGGTGTTTGCAACGGTCGCTTATGAATGAATAAAAGGCAGCAAACATAAGCATTCACTCACTCACACTCACACTCATACTCACACTCAGAAATCACACAAGGCGATTGAAGTGGAAGTTTGCAGTAGACTGCGCGGTTTCTTTTTTCTTTCATTTTTAAATTGTTGTTGCTGTTGTTGTTGCTGTTGCTGTTGCCTTGCCAAGTTTTTAAACGCTATTTTTAGGCAGCTTAGTTTTTGTTTTGTTTTGTTTAAGGGGCCAAGTGAAAATGAGCTGAAATAATGAAAACGAAATTTGCAACTGCAATTCGTGCCACATCACATGAATAGAGTCCGACAGAGTTTGGGGCAGGAGGAGGCGCGGCAGGCAGGCGGAGAGGAAGGAGCAGGGCAAGAAACGTGACAACAACTTTTGGAAATGGGCGACGATTGACAGGCATCGATAAAACACGATCATGACCGGCAGCAACTGCAGCACTTAATTGAGTTGCAGCGGCAACAACTTTATAGAGCTTGCCTCAGAAAGGGGGCGTTCAACAATTTGTAGCATGCGGCGTCGGCACGCGCGATAAACAGCTGCAATAATCGCGCGCTTTATCTGCTAGATGCAATTATTAATTGGCGCAACATGTGGCCCAATGCTGGGCTATCGGCTAAAATATTACGCATACGCGCCGTTAGCGGGCAATTGCAGCAATCGGCCATAATCAGTAGTGGGTGTTGAGCGGCGCGGCTCGGCGACTGCGCACCGTTTACTTGCCACAAATGGTGCCAGTGTTGACCCCTCGGGGGCCAATTGCACAACCAAACAGCAGCGTTTATGGTAACAGGAGCGGGCAGCAGGAGTTGGAGTGTTGCAGTTGTAAATTTGATCGACGACTGCCTTTAATAGAAATTGCCTAGCCAATTGGCAGCTGTGTGTGCTGCTGTGCTGTGCATTTATGTGCATAAGTAAATTTGTCTGCATTGTTAAGTCAAACAAGCCATTTGGCCTGGTCAACGTGCAAATTGCTGCCAACTTTCAGCTGTTGCCAACTGAGCTAACGAATCAATAAACACGGACACGAACACATTTTAAGCAATATTGCTCAATTTCGTGCTTACGATCGAATTGCAGTCATAATTTAGCAGTCAATCGATGGGGAATTCCAATTCAGGTATAAAATGGTGCCATATATTTGTTTACATTTGATCACATATTAATAAGTGACACATAAGCAAACAAACAATTCATTTCTATAAACTAAAGTTTTTGATGGGCTAGAAATCGAGAGGTAACTTTACATGTAAACAGATCTAGTCTTGACAAAGTATTTTACATCTCACATTTTTCCTGTCCATTTATTCCATTTATAGGTTTTACATGTTATAAATATTTTTCAGCTATACAATTTTTTTGACTTATTTTTTTTGCATTTGATCACATATTAAAATGTGACACATAAGCAAACAAACAATTTATTTCTATGAAAGTCTTAAAGTTGTATTTCTACTAATATTGATAAGGAATCATATGTCACATGTAAACAGATCTGGTTTAGACAAAGTTGTAGCTCAATAAGAAAATATACCAAAGAGCTAGACTATTTTCATCTCACATTTTTGGCTGTCAATCAGCTAATAAACAAATATATTTACTTGACAAAAACATTGTCTACTTTTTGGCTGGCCTTGAAAAGCGCTCAATGGAAGTGAGAGTGAGTGAGAGTGGCATAGAATAGAAGAGAGCGGCGCTAAAGCTCTTTGCTAATTGCGTCGCATTCAAATCGCTAGCAACAAAAGCACATATCATTATTGTTGAATGCTTATTTCATTCTGGTTTGCTGTTGCTGTTGTTGTTGCTGTTGCTGTTGCTGTAGCCTGTTTGCTTTGCTAATTATTGTCATAGGTTAGTGTAGGCAGAGTCCAATGCAGCAGAAAGTAATAAAATTTGTAGAGCTGCTGCTGCTGAGAAGCTGAAAGCAAAAGTGTTTCGAGCAGTCGCACAGTTTCTGTTTCAGTTGTTGTTGTTGTTGCCTTGCCATTTTTATGGCACTCTGTTGGCATTTTAAGCATTTTCACAGCAACAATGTTGCCCACACACACTGGCAGCAACAGCAACAGCACAGACAAACTTTTGTAGAATGCCAACTCGCCGCAGTCGCAATAATTACCAAGTAAAACAACAACAGCAACAAAAACTGGCCCAAGCATTAGGCAATAAGCAAAAATTGCTGGCCTGACATCTTTTGGGCTGTCGCTTTTTTTTGGTTTTTAAATATATTTTTAGTATATATTTAAGTGCTTTAGCTTTTTGGAGGGCACACTCGGAGCGGGGAGCAGTAGACTCACATGCTGCATATGTTGCCAACGCATTTTAGTTGGCATCTTGTCAAACTAAAAACATGTGGCAGGCATCTTTTTATACCCGACTTTTTGGTTTTTTTGGATTTTGCTGCTTATAAACAAACATTGCATTGCGCTGTCATTAGAATGGATAATTGTAGAGGACTGAAGCTTGATGGACAGCCAAAAGCGGGCAGCAACCGCAGCTGGACAACCGAGTAGCGGAACACAAGGGGACAGCGTGTGGCAGATGTCAACGAATGTTTGCGTTTTATGGCTATGTGGCACACACAAACACACACACAAACACACACACACACACACACACATACACATATACATTTAGAGACAGCAACATTCTTGCAGCTGTAGCATTATCAACATTCTGCTGCCCGTCGCACTCAGGTTAAGCTTAGCCAAATGGCAGATTACGCGTAAGAAAGTAAGTGTATCTCTTACAGCTGTAAGCTGACTGCTTATCTGCACCCTTTTCTGAATGGGTCGTTTAGCTAACTTGGGGCATGGCTAGCGAAGCAATCATAGCTCATTCTTCATAAGCTATCAACTTAAACTAGAGTAAGCAGTTTGAAGTCATTTATACATTTTTATACCCTGAACCCATTAAAAATGGGTAAAAAGGTATTATGGTTTTGTGCAAATGTATGTAACAGGCATAAGGAAGCATCTCCGACCATATAAAGTATATATATTATTGATCAATATCAACAGCCGAGTCGATCTAGCCATGTCCGTCTGTCTGTCCGTCTGTATGAACACACAGATATCTGAGACTACAAGAGCTAGAGACTTCATATTTGGAACATAAGTTCTCCTAATCCCAGGACAGATCAAGTTTATTTAATTTTATCGGTAATTCGTACCGTTTAAAAGACGATAAATTTCGATTTCAGACTTGCGTTTTTGGGACATAACTTCAAAGTTATAAGAGCTAGAGGCCCCAAATTTGGCATGTATATTCTCGAATAGCATACACATGTAACAAATATTTCACTTTTTGGATACCACCCCCAAACCCCCCAACTGTTCAAAAAACGCATTTTTGAAGGTACGACCTTGCAATTTGGTTTGGTCACACAAATTATCGAGAATTGCTTGCCCCAATAATTTCAATAAGATCGGACAATAAACACAGTAGTTATTTAAGATTTAACTTTCCATTGTGTGGGGCTCAGCGAAAGAGCAAGCTAACTGCTTAAACCGCTTGCACTGCTTGTACTGCAGCATGTGTGTGTTTAGAGCAGTACGAATGATTGTAAGGACTGGGTTCAGGGTATCTCGTAGTCGGGCACTCCCGACTAGAGCACTCTTACTTGTTTTAAATATAGTTTGTTTTTAGAAACTGTTTTAATTCACAAATGCATGTGTATGGTTTCTTATTCAATTCTAAATTTTTCCATTCTTTTGTCGTCATTTTATTAATCATAATATTCTTGTATTAGTTTATACTAATTTTTCTTCCAAAAAAAACACAATAAAAACCTGCTTCGATTTGCAGCAAATTTAATACAGGTTACTGCATTTCAAAATAGATTTCCATGATGCAAAACTGTGCTCAAATTTCGGTTAGATATAAATCAAATATTAGGCCAAACTACTTTCGTGCAATTAGAGTATTTTTCCTGTCGTTGCAAGTCTTTAACGTTCTCGATCTTTCTTTCATTCGATTTTTTGTATTCTTTTCCTAATTTGCATTCATCATCAGCGCACAAACTAATTGCAAAACGTTTGAGTGTGTGTGTGTGTGTGTGTGTGTTTGTGTGTGTTTGTGTGTGTTTGTGTGTGTGTGTGTGTGTGTGTGTGTGTGTGTGTGTTGTGTGTGTTTGTGTGTGTTTGTGTGTGTGTGTGTCGCGCTGTGCTATTTCTATTTTGTACATTTTCCACACACGCACACACACACACACACAATGTTTAGCGACGAGGTTAGCGACCGCAAAACTATCTGACATTAGATTGCGATGGCGGCCAAACGACAACAGCCGACGTCAGCAGCGACGTCGACAGAGGCAGCGACTGCAGCAGCAGAGGCAGAGGCAGAGGCAGAGGCAGCGGCGCTAGTTGAATTGTTGCTGCTGTAGAATTGGCGACGCTTTTTGTGCCGTTCGGCACGTACTCAAAGTGTGTGTGAGAGAGAGAGGAAGAGCGAGAGCGAGAGAGAGAGCGAGAGAGAGCGAGCATTGATTATGACACACGCTCGTTTAGTGGATGCACTTTGTTATGTTGCAGCAACATGTGGCATAGCAACAGCCAGCTTAACAGCCAACTATTTTTGGCTAACTATTTGTTAACAAAAATTGTTGCTTATGTTGTAGAATTTTAAGTGCAAACTCCTGTTGCGGCACATTGCCTACAAGCAAATGTTGAGCAACTCTCTAACGACAGTTAGATAGAGAGAGAGAGAGCGAGCGAGAGAGAGTTAGCTGTTTAGATCTGCCAGGCAGATAGTGTGGCACGCTTGATTGAGCGTTCGTTTTTATTGCCACAACAAATCAATTTTAGCAGCTAAAGCTAAAGCTGCAACAACATGAGGCACTCCCCAAATCCAAAAGAGCTGCTGATCAAAACTTCAGACTACTTACAACAGACACAAACGCAAATGAAATGCTGGCAAATGTTGTGTTGTGTTGCACAGTGTATTGTCTGTTAAGTGAGTGTGCAGCGTGTGCAGCATTGCAACATGCCACGTTTTTCGTTCGGTTGCAAATTTGCGCGTTGGTGGCAAACTTGCTGCAAACTCGAAAATTGCAAGTCTCTTAAATCGTTGCGTCGGCGTTTTTTTTTCGTTCCTTTAGTTTTTTATTGCCCATGTAAAAACAAGCATCAATTGACTGTTGCTGCTGCTGCTGCAGCAGGGGGGCGTTGGGCGTAGGGGCGTGGTCGTGCCTATGATTTCTTAATTGATTTAGCAGTTGCGCCGTAAGAAGCGAAAATTGCAAGAAAAAGCACAAATCTGTTATGCAAAATGCTCGAATAGCGGAAATGCCCTCGGCTCGCTAATATAAAACAACGCCCACCTAAAAGAAAAAACAACTTTGAGATCGCGATCGCACAACAAATTGATCACACACACACACACACACATGCAGTGCATCTAGCTAACTAGTCGGTAAGCTTAGGCCAAGTCTAAAGAGCTGTAAGCCGGAAATTTATTGCTTTTCACATAAGTCAAAACTATGCTTGTGAGTCTGATTCGGATTCGGATTCGGATTTTCGATAATGATATTATGTCGTTGGGTTTTAATCAGCCGCTTTTGATCTTGCGCCGAAGGTTTGTTGTCTTTGTTTCTATTGGCCAGCTGAGCCGTCGTTACCGTTATTAATTAGCAGCTGTGCGCTTATTATGCAAATTGCCACAGATGCGATGCCAGACAACAGACATCAACGTGGGGGTAACACAAACAACAACAACAACAACATATACTTATATATACCTATCAAGGTAACACATATATATATATATATATATGTATATGCATACACATATCATAGACTGATAGCATTTGCGGTTTTGCCCGCGTACTCACGATTGTATTGAGTGTGGTTAGTGACTCATTCATAGCACTCACATTCGAACTCACACTCACACTCACATATAGGAAATGTGTAAGAGTCGTACATACCTGCAATAAAACAAAGTAGACAAAGTTCAGATTAGTTATACAATACAATATATACAATATAATTTCTAAAGTGGTTGAAATAAGCTGTGGCATTGATATTGGCTAATTTTTCAGTTTTTAATGCTTATAAAATGTTGGCAAAATATTTAAAAAATAAATGATGTAATATTTTATAAGTTAAAGCATCAGACTATTAAATTGCGTTTAAATTATTTTGATATCTCTTTTAGTTTAGATTTTATACATGCCTAACATTTTTTTGAGCTGCTGCTTGAAATAAGCTGTGAGCCACTGTATATATATTCTAGAAAAGCACTATCAACAATAGAAATGCAGTTCGGTTTTAGTAAACTGCTAAAAGAGCATGTCAAAAAGTTGTATTTTATTGTATTTATGAAAGAATATAAATATACTAATATTAAATATACTAATAATATATATAATATAACAAAATATTCTATATTTACTGCTGTCAATATAAAAATCTTAGATCTTAAAATTTTTTATTAATTTTTATTGATTTTTGGTTTGATTGGGTTTTTCTGGGTTTTCCCCAATCCTTGCAACAAATGTTGGACCAATGATTTAATTTTGCTATTGATATCCCCAGAACCTAACGTAATTTTAACTTTATATATTTAATATAATATATTTACTATTTTAAATTTTTTGAAAATTTTGTATATACATTTAAATGTTTTATAGTTTTATATAAATTCTTTTGTGTCGACTGTCAATAGTCGACAATAAATAAATAAATAAATAAAGTTTAAATTATTTAAGAATTGCCTTCATTCGATTTTTTAGATTTAAATTGCAAACTGCAGTTTTAAGTCTCTAAATCGTTGAGATAAATTAGCAATTCCAAAAAACTCACAAAACGCCTCTCATTGATAAAGCTCTTATGGGAAATGCAAATGCCGCAACTCCTTTTAAGGTGCACAGAATGTCTAGACTTTAGCGACGACTATTAAGTATTTTTTATTGTGAAGTCTATAATTTAGCATTAAATGATGCAGATAAACGAGAGAGAGAGAGAGGCGGTGCATGCATCATCTTTTTGGACACTGCCACAAAGTCTTTAATTTGGCCAAAAGCACAATTGCAGCAGCTGAATACAAAAACACAAATTTATTTCGCAATCAATTTGACAAATGCTTAAAGCTTATTGCGCCGCACACACATATGGCCAAAAGGCGATGGCGAGGAAGATAGCCCAAGTGCCACAGTGCCACATAGTGTGGCACATAGTGTGGCAGCCAGCTGGCGTTTGTTGGACATTGGCCTTTTTTTATAGGCCCAGCCGAGAGCTCACTGCTGATCTGGCTAATAGATTGGCAACAAGTTGTCGGCCCAGTCTGAGACCAGGCAGCATAAGCACTTTATGGCCAATTGTGTGTGTTCTAGAGTGTGGCACATAAATTGGCCTCTACTGCAGTGATCTGAGCTGGGCTAATAAAGTTGGCTTATGGCAGCCAAATGTCTAAATTAGCGATGAGCGACATTAGCTGACATTGACCCACTGCGTACACAGACAGACAGACAGTGGTGTGGCTTATGTGCCCAATGTGTGGGTGTGAGGGTCAACAAAGCAGTTAACAACAAACAAAATGTATGCGTGACGCCCGCAAATTATGCAAAAACATGCAACGAATAGCTGAAATACATACAAACCACTTGCAAAGGTGATATTTACAATAGATACACACACACACAGACAAATGTGTGTTTGTGCGTTAATTAAATTGAATCTCATTAAGTTCAAATTACACTCAAAAGCTGTCGTCGTTTGTCATTTGTCACCAGCGCTGCACAGCGCCTGTAATTATGCAGCGCTAATCGTCGTTGTCGGCGCCAGCCCTCTCTTCCTCTTACTCCCTCTGCTTGCTTCAGATCTGGCGCTATAGTTATGTCAATTATTTGCAGTCTCAGTCATTTGCAAGTGTTCAAGACCACGCCAAATAATCGTTATTTGCTATGATCTGCTCGGCCCGTAGGTGTCATATAAAACATGTCGTTCAGTTGGTCGTGAGATATCTCGAATGGAATTCGTTGGCCAGACGACACTGAAAAAGTCGCCGTAAGCTTTAAAATACACTCTGAGAAAATGCGAAAAATATGTAGTAATATATGTAGTAATATAAAAGACAAAAAGTGTCTTTTTTCAATTCTTTAATTCTTTTCAATTATTTCGATTCATCGAAAAGTTAGCGAAGAGAAACTTTAGTAAAATAAAATATCCAGTTTTAAGTGCAAAGTCAGCAATTTCTTTCACTATAATTACATCATTTTTAATAAAAATAAGTGCACTTTAAATATTTTTAAAGCCAATTTATTATTTTCCACTCATTAAATATTCAATTTGTAAATTGCAACTATTCAAACAAATGTTTCTACAAAAATATTTGATGTTAGAGAAAAAAAACTAACAAAATATATGCGCATATAACTGACTTGCAATTTGTATATTTAAAAAATATTTGTTTGTGTCACACACAAAATTTCTGATTTCAAATATTTGTGACGCTCGTTTTGTTTGTTGTCTCGTTGACTGTTTGCCTTTGTTGTTTATGCACTTTTGTCATGGACACCATTTACGGCTTGCAGCAGCCATGAAAACTCAATAAAACCAAACCTCCCCCCACACATTACACACAAACGGCAAACAAACATATTTTAATTGATATTGGTGTTTAAATGTTTGGTGTAAAAATGCAAATGAAAAAAAATATTAAAAATGTTCATGCAAATTGCATGTTAAAGGCTAAATTTGAAGGACGTGCCAAGAGTCGAGTGTGAATATATATATATTCATAGTGTGTGGGTGCATTAAGTGTTTCATTTCGGATGCAGCCTGCAATTTATGCCATTTACAATGAATTTATTAACAACACATTAGATATGGCAGTAAAACGCATTGCGAATTTTCGTCTGTTCCCAAGCAATTATAAATATTCTGCTATAACAACATAGAGCCAAGTTTTTGCCACTCTTGTTTGCCATTCAGCTAATCGGTACTCATAATTAACACATTTAGCTAATAACTTCAAGCGAAATAAACAACATTAATCACGCTTTAATGGCGTATTAATAAGACAAACAGAGCAGAGCGGAAGCTGAAGGAAAAACACACATCCACACTGGGTTTATTTCTGCACTGCTGCCAACTTTTATTGAAACTTTCAACACCATAGAGTACACACAACTATCTGGAAGTGTGCGTGTGTTGGCAGAGCGGCTTTTCAATAACAATAAAATAAATCTTGGCCAAGAAAAACAGATAAAAACAGCATTAGCTGGCCATAAAGCAAGCTTGCCACAAGGCAGAAGGCAAAAACCCACAACACTGCGCACAGGTTGAAACAGAGACAACAGCGACAATGACAAAGACGGCGACTGAAAATGTCTGGGGACAGACAGACAGACAGACAGACAGACAGTTAGACAGATAGTCAGACAAGTGCCAAGTTAATTGCATTAAAAGTGAAATAAAAAGCGAGCGCGACAACAGCTCAGATAGCAAAAATTATGAAGTGCAGTTGCCGCTGCTGCTGCTGCTGGTTGTTGTTGTTGTTGCTGCAGTGGCTGCTGCAGTTGCAGTTGCTGTTGATTGAGGCGCATAATCAGCGGGGCGACGCCATCGAGCGCATTAAGTTGTTAACAGAAAATGCTTGCTTCATTTGCGCTATGATTGCAGCGAGTGAGAGGCAGCGGCAACATCCGGTGGGTCAGGCAGGCGTTGGCCCGGCAACATCTGCTTGCCGCCAACTTGTTGCCGGGCGGCACTGCAACACTACACATAATTGCCGTCTCAATCATCTCTCTCTCTCTCTGCCTCAATCATCTTTCGCTAACTCACTCGCACTCTCTCTCTCTCTCTTTCGCACACACTTCGTCTACATCCGTCATGTGCTCGCTTGCGCAACGTTTCTTGGCACTCTTGCCACATTTTCTTATCTATAAATAGTTTTGCTGCCCACGCTGCGGTCAATAAACTCGCGACACATGCAAATTGCATGCAGGCAGCAACAACTGCAGCAACTGCAGCTGCAGTGGCAGCAGCCAAATGCAAACAATTAGCAGCGCAGTTGCAGTTGAAACAAGAAAAAAAGGCACGCAAATATTCAAACAAAGCAAGAGTTAAAACTACGAGCGGTACAACAAAACCAAAACTATAAATACCCTGTAATGATTAGTTGATGCATATTATGTGGGTTATTATTATTTATTAAATTTAATTTATGTTTTTATATGATGTGAAGCAATCATATTTTAAATATCTCGCCTAGTTTCGCAATATTTCTATTTTCATTTTACTATACGTATTTCACTTTACAAAACGAATATAGCCCATTGCATTCCACTTCAAGTGTTGGGTATACGAAAAAGCACCGACCTATCGCACACTTTTTGTCATTGGGCTGTAGCGCGTTGTCGTCAATTCTTTTCCTCTTCTTTTTTTTCGTTTTCGTTTTTTTTTTGTGTTGTTTTTGTTGCGCTATTATCAGACAGCGACGTCGACTGCGCAGTCATGTAATGCGCGTAACAATTTCATTTGTTTTACAAAAACAACTGTTGGCTGTGCATTGTTGTTACTTTTTTGCAACTATGTTATTTTTTCGTTTCGTTTTTGTTTCGCTTCTGCCGTTGTCTGCTTCCTCTGCCGCTGCTTCGTCTCTCTCTCTCTCTCTCTCTCTCTCTCTCCGTCGTCGTTGCGTTTCATTTGCCGTTTTTAGTTAGCAGCAGCGTCGTCCATTGCACTCGTGTTGCTCAACGTTCAACGTTCGTCGTTTGACGATCGACGTTAGTCGTTCGGCGCTGCTCTGCTGACGTGGGCGGCCCCCATTTAAGCGATGCTGCCGCTGCCGCTGCTGCTGCTGCGCTCTTGGCCGTTACGGCAGCAGCGGCACGTTAGCAAATCACATAATGAAATTCATCATTTGTTGTTGTTGCTCTTCTTATTGTTGTTGCTGCTGCTGCTGCTGGCAGGCAAATTTGACTAATTGCAACGAACGATGTCATTTTTGGTTTTTTATTTTTATTAGTTTTTGTCTCTTTTATTTTGTTTTTGCATGTGCAACGCTTTTCATGTTGTTGCCTGTTTGCCTGCCTATTACTTGTTTTCTGTTTTTTTTATTTGCAACTTTGTAATTAGGCGCTGTTTGACTTTTAATGTTAAATGCCGCATGTTGACATTAATTTGCATTGTTTTAATCTGGTTGGGATTGAGGCAGGTTGATAAACAAAAAATAAACATGCTGTTTAACAAATTTATTTCTGCTACACGACGGATGTTTGGCATCGTTTCTACTTTTTGTTTTTTTTGTGTTGAGAGTGTGATTGAAAAGATTGCGATTCGAGAAACTGGCACACAAATTGTAAATACAACAAGCATCTCTATAAACAGAATGGAAATGCAATCGAGTTGATGTGCTTATGGACACTCACACACACACACACTCACACACACACAGAGACAAGTAAAGGCGACTACTACTTTAATCATGATTCGATAAATTAGCGTATGCAGTGAATAAGTTAAGCGAAGCAGCTCGATTTAATCGTATGTTAATGAACGGTTTAACTAATTTATGACAGCGTCCCATTATCGCATCACAGCAGCAACTAAACGAGTTTGCACATCAAACTGACATAATTAATGCACTGCTTTATGCTCAACCGGTTTCAGCATTTGATACTTGGCTCTAACCATTGCCATGCGAATGATCAAAGTCATGCGAGCCGCTTGGCAGATGCAAATCGTCTAATGCTAAATATAAATATATCTATCATTCATCATTCCACGAAATACCCAAATGAAGTCGTTACAAATCGCATTCAATTAGGCAAATCGCTGAATTCACACAGAGCTTGCCCCATTTACATGCGCAGCGCTGTAGCCGCAGCTGATGACGTTGACGTCGCCGTCGGCGTTGACGTCGGCGTTGCCGTGTGACTGCCAAAGATCAACGCGCAGCGGAGTGAATGCACTCGGAATGCGCTTCATGGCAACACGGCCAAGTGTCAATAACTGCTGCCCCGCTCATCAGCTGCATGCCAAACCGAAACTAACGAGGGCAACTCGAGAAGTTGCTATTGAAAGAGATTTGTAGACTAGAGATAATTTTATACTTTTTTTACATTTTACGCCAAATCTTTAATTTGCTATGTCTATAAGCAAATTTTAGGCAAAAACTAAACTTCAAGTCACAAATTGTATTATTTGCTGAAAAGTATTAGTGATGATTATTAATCTCAAGAGGAAATTTGTTAAAGTGCTTTTAAGAACATTTCTATACTAAACATATTTGTATACTCATAATTATTTTTCTTTTTTTTACATTTTATGCTACATTTTTTATTTGCTATGTCTATAAGCAATTTCAAAGCCAATACTAATGCACAAGTTACAAATTGTATTGTTTGTTGAAAAGAATAAGTGATAAATCTTGAATTTTCTTTGTCTTTAAGAAAATTCTAATCAAAATTCAAGTCACAAATTTTATTATTTGCTTAAAACTATATGTAATGAGTAATAAGCTAAAGAGAGAATTTCGCACAATGGTTTAAGTAAGCGATATATAAATGTTCCTTGTAAAGAGACAATCTATAATATGCTCTACTTTTTCAATTTTTATCTAATATTTTCTAAGCAAATCCTAAGCCAAAACTAAACTTCTAGTCACAAATTGTATTATTTGCTGAAAAGTATAAGTGTTGATTATTAATCTCAAGAGGAAATTCGATAAGTTGCTTTTATGGACGTTTCAATACTAAACATTTTTGTATACTCATAATTATTTTTTCTTTTCTTACAATTTAGCAACATCCTTTAGCAAATTCGAAGCCAATACTAAAGTACAAGTTACAAATTGTATTATTTGTGGAAAAGTATAATCGATAAATCTTTAATTTGCTTTGTCTATAAGCAAATTCTAAGCAAAAACTAAACTAAAAGTCGCGAAATTATATTATCCGCTGAGAAGTATTAGTGATGATTTTTAATCTCAAGAGGAAATTTGATAAGTTGTTTTTATGGACATTTCTATAGTAAACATATTTGTATACTCATAATAATTTTTTTCTTTTTTTTACATTTTACGCTACATCATTTATTTGCTATGTCTATAAGCAAATTCTAAGCCAATACTGATGTACAAGTCACAAATTGTATTATTTGTTGAAAAGTATAAGGATAAATATTTAATTTGCTTTGTCTATAAGCAAATTCTAAGCAAAAAAATAAACTAAAAGTCACGAAATTCAATTATCTGCTGAAAACTATAAGTGACGATTATTAAGCTTTAGAAGAAATTGTGGGCGATATATTGTGAGAAATATTCCTTATAACGAGACAATCCATTATCTGATCTATTATTTTCTTTCGTACAACTATTCGTACTACCCTCATGCACATACTTTTGAGTTTTCCTTTTTATTTTGCATTTTACATTTGCATTGCATCCGAAATTGCGCAAAAAATGTTGACAAGATGCGTGAACTGCTGCTGCTGCTGCTGTTCTCGATGGCCATTGGCCAGTGGCGATTTACATGGCAACCCCCTCTCCCCCTATACATATATATATATATGTGTGTGTGTGTGTGTGTGTGTAGATAGTTAGTACCGGCATATGTATAGCATTGATTTGGATCGATGAACTCGTACGGCCTTCCAGCACCTTCACCCGTCTGTCTGTCCGTCTGTCTGTCTGTCGGTCTGTCTCTGTTTGCATTTGGCAGTTCAGTTTCAGTTGTTGTTTACATGGATTTGCATTGGGGCAAAATGGAAAATGCAAACATTTCGCGGCAACAAGAACAAAAGCACAATAGCAATAATAGCAACAATAATAATAAAAGTGGAATGCAATTATTTAAGTGTACATTACGACTTGGCACACACATGTTATTAGCAATAACAATAACAACAATAGAAACGAAACGATAATTATGCTGAGCACTTTTAACGATTCAATTAACAAAACTCAGTAGCGAGGGGCAGCAAGAGTAGAGTAGAGTATATATAGTATATATAGTCAACAGTCAGTTTGTCATACATATGATCTGAAATATAAATATTCTTAATTGCAAACTGTGAAAAAAACAAGAAATTAGGAAGCAAACAAAAACGCACATGAAAAATGCATAAAAATGCAAAAATGCAAAAACGAAAATTGCAAATATTTCGGTTTCAGTTTTCGCATGTATAGATTGTTTAGTATTGGTTGTGAGCCAGACAAGGTTTATGGACTTGTTTTTTTCAGCACACTATACTATTGACGACATACTCTATAACAAGGCATAAGTCACGTCCTGCCAAGCCAGCAAAGAAATGAGAATAGAGGCCACTGAAATTATGGTCAGTATTTGCTTTACATATTCTATATTTCATAGGCCACTCATAAATATTGTGTGTGTGTGTCTAATGTGGAAAATATACTTCCACTATACTAGGTCTTATCGTAAGTCCCCCCGTCCCCCCTATTTTTCCCACTCTGTAGTTGACTACTGATTAACTTGCGCTTAAAAAAGCAATTTGTTTGCATTTTTATGACTTAAATATTGTATGGCTTTTTATGGTGTCTACATCCTTGAAACAATGCTTGTGATTGCTAATGTACATATATGTATATATATATGTATTTGTATATAGTATGTATATGTGTATTTCAGTTTTATCAGCTTACCCCCTAGCACCCAGGGAATTCACATTCAAGTTGTACTCTGTTAATTGCTTTGATATAAATATGGCAAGCTGAGCGATTTTCTTGAATTAATTGAATTGTGAAATTGATAAACACAACAAAAAAGTACTATATTTTAAAAACATTAACAAATTTTATGGTTTGTTTTTGTTGTATGACGTAATTTTGCGTATTTTTTGCTCAATAATGTTATGCAAATGTTTTTGCTGTTGTTGTTGTTGCAACGGATGCCGTCCAATCGTTAAAACAATATAAAAAACAACAAAAAGCTCGCTAAAATTTGCATGTAAATTTCTAGTGAAAACAACAATAACAACAAACACAACAACAACAACGATTTTTTTCAGTGTGCATTTCCCTAATGCGTCGCTGACATGCCACAGAAAATGTTTGCTGTTTGTGTTTTTTTCCTATATTTTCTATACCCTGTACGAACAAAAATGGACAGATGTACTTAAGTTGTGTAAATGTTTCTACATATAAGGAAGCTTGTTTTGAACCTAAACGATTAGTGATTATTTCATAAGAAGCAACAATAGTCTAGTACATCTAGAGAAATCAAGTTGTTTCGTAATTTATTTGACCCTCTTTTGTCTATTACTTTTATAGGGTATCTTATGGCATGTCGCTGTCTTAACTAGACCATTTCTCACTTCGGTTTTGTCTCTGGGTTTTAACAAATTGCATTGCCTGATTCTTTTTTGGGTTAATGTCTCATTGTCTTATGCGTGACAACAACAGTGGCTGCCAGAACTACAGCACCAGAAGCAGACGATACAATTTGTGTGATAAATAAAATGATTACAAAAGACGCCAAGCCAAACAGAGGCAGAAACAAAGGCACAAAAGTGGGCAGGATTGTCAGACGACATATGAAATTTATATAGAGATATATGTATATATGCCATATATGTATGTGTGTCTTGAATGGTAGGCCACAATTGCTTGATTTATGTGCGGGGCCCGATAAAAAAGTATATAAATAAATAAAAAAGAGTCGAGCCGCTGAAATATGTGTATGTTGAAAATTGTATTTGAGGCGCGTATTCTTCAGCAGAACTTCGCTAGTTGTTTAAGCCCCTTTGATAATGATTTTCTCAGTTGCGATAACCAGAGATAGACAGAGACAGACACACTCAAACAGAATACAAAGGTGGCCCAAAAGATTAGCTGGAAAAATGCGTTTACACGTGCGATTGATGACCCCAATTTGATTAACTAGCTGCGAACATGGCCCTTAACTAACTGGGCCCTATCGTGTAGTATAGTGTAGTGTTATGTAGTGTAGTGTGTGTCTGGGAGAAAGCCACAGGGGCTGAAAATGGGCAGCGTTTCGAAATTAATTATGTCACATTATGTAATCTGATAAGAGCGTTGCGGTTGCCTCTTATTGTTATTGCTATTGCTATTGTCATTGTCATTCCACTGTTGTTGTTGTTGCTGTTGTTGTTGTTGTTGTTGCTGTTGGGTAAGCTGAGACATCGAGAATGCGCAGCCGCAACATCAACGCGCCACTGCAACACGCGGCGACCCTTTTCAAACAGTGCCTGCCAAGGATCATTGACAACAAAGGGTCCACTACTGCTGCTGCTGCTTCTTCTTCATTTTTTGGCTCTAATTTGCCCTCAGGTAGGCGATTTGACAGCCAAAAAGACAAAACTTGCCATGCGGCAATTTCTTTCTGTTGTCTTTTAGGCACGAAAAAAAGAGATTTTTTTTCCATCTTATTTTTTGGATAATTCGGTTGGAGCATGCCTCCGATATGGTTTATGCTTTTGTTGGGTTTCATTCAGAAGAATTTCTTAAACAAAAAAAGGGGCAGCAACATGAAATGAAATCTCAATGGAAACTTAAGATGGGGCAGCAGACTGTAAGAGCAGGTAAAATATATTGGATATATGTAATGGATCACGAAATGTAATGCTCAGTACAATTTAGGGCGGGCTGTAATTAAAGTATAGATGTGTAAGATTGGCAGATAACTGGTTGACAAAAGCATTGTGCTTTATTTTTACAGTATAGATATGTAAGATTACATAATTACAGTATAGATATGTAACATTGACAGAGAACTGATTGTCATGAGCATTATCACTTATTTTATTTATTCCTCAGTGTTCTTAATTGTCGTCTGGCGCGCAAGAGAGTAAAGTAGCTAGCAGCAAGCTGGCTTTTAGAGTCTTTTTCTAGCTGTAGATATTCCTTATGAATTCAAAAGTGTATAACAAGCAAATGCTCGAATAAATTCTGCATATTCTAAACAGCTTAAGTTTTATACTCTATATAGCTTAATAACCAACCCCCAGCTTTTGTTTTCAAAACGACTTTTATAAAATACTTCATATTCCTTTTTAAGTGCTATATATCCCATTAGCAAGGCACAATTCACTGATTTCTCAAGTGTGCCACAGTTGGTTTCTGCGCCAGCGATTTGTGGAGTGGACTCGGATTAATCCGCTTTATAAATACAAGTTATGGGCTTTAATGGCGCCTGCAACCCTTTTTTTCAGCGTGTCCAAATCAAGATATGCGCTATAAAGCAGCATAAATGGACTTAAAATTAATTGAAATTGTATCCTTTTCGCTTTGTGTGTGTGTGATCATAAATCGCATTTACGAGTAAAAATAAGCACAAGGTAAAACGTAAATGTTCTCTTGCATATATCGTAGAATGCATAATTGACGTAAATTTCGCTTTAAGCCAAAATAATTGGTGCATAATTTAAGAGCGTCGTCTGTGAGCTAAGCTGAGTGGCAAGGAGTCCACTTAATATGCAGGACACATAAAAAGTAAAGCAGCATCCCACCCCATTTACTCAGTGGCCGTGTCCTGTTTAATGGCAGCAGCGAGTGCAAGTGAAATGTGTATAATATGTTTTTAATTACAACTTTTGTTGCCCAACTTTAAAGGCTGAACTGAAGACTTGCCAGCCAGACGTGCACCCAAAAACAGTTTGAAGCATTGTCATTTGCATCAAGAGCACAAAATGCACTTTATCAGCGACATCTAATCGGTGTACAGGGACACAAACACAAAGGAGTAAAGCAGGAGTCCACAGCAGGACGAGCAGTTTGTTGGCCAAAAGTGACTTGGTCGAAAGTACAAAAAAGAAAAGAACACTCAAGCACAGAGAAATTGCGCAAAGCACATTTTGTGAAGAGACCATTTTGGTTGCTTGCGATTTATCAGCGTCCATTTAAATTCATAATTTTTGCATTCAGCATGAAATTTATTTAAATTGCCAAATTGCAAATGCAGACAACAAGCTTGCGGCATTTCTCATTTTCTCTCTTTTTATTTGTGTGTTCTATGTTCATGCAACAGCAGACACAACACAAACACACACACATACACACACACACACACACACAAAACGTGTGCAGCGAGGCGAAAGGGGCAGCAGCTAATCCCAAAACGACGTTGTCCTGCGAAGTTTGCTTTGCATCTCTCTAACTAAAATTGCGGATTATGCAAATAGTAGTTGCCAGCAACAAGAACAAGAACAACAGAGACAACAGCATTTGAAAGAAGCAAGAGCAAATGTATTTCCAATTTATTTGCAAGGACATCATGCGCCCAAATATGCAATTATGCAACGCCGTGTTGCATTTTGTTGCGGCCACGGCCACAGGCAATTAAAATGCGTTGCATAAATTAGCAGATGAGCGCAGCGGAAAAAAAACCAACAAGCGCACAAATGAAACGATGCATAACAATAATAATTGCAAGCTGCAAGTTGCACTTGCAACAAAGGGTGGCACAAACACGCAGACACGCAGACAGACGACACACGCCAGCCAGACACTGATCCTTCATCCTTCATCCTTAATCCATGAGCAAATGCGCAATATTTGTTGCAATTATTGTATAACCATAAAAATAAATATTGATAATCAAAAATATAAAAGAAATGAAAAGAAATATGTGTATAAATATATTATAATTCTTTTTGCATATGAGTAAAATAGGCTACATTTAAAATTGTGAAATAATTCAATTTTAATTGAAAAATAAATATTAATTCATAAAATTTACTATTATTTTTCATATTATATTATAAAATAATAAAATAGTGAAAATCACATCAATAAAATAACCTTCATTTAAAGTTTTAATATAATTCAACTTTGATTGAAAAATAAATAATAATTCATAAAGTGTACTATTATTTTTCATATTATATTCAAAAAATAATAAAATAATGAAAATCAAAAATATAAAATAAATTAAAATGAAATATATTTATTTTTGCACATCAATAAAATAAGCTTCATTTAAAATTGGGAAATAATTCGAATTCGATTGAAAAATAAATATTAGTTCATAAAATGTACTATTGTTTTTCATACTTCATTCATATTATAAAATAATGAAAATCAAAAATATAAAATAAATGAAAACGAATTATATGCATAAATATGCTATATTTATTTTTGCATCTGAATAAAAGAAGCTTGATTAAAAATTAATAAATAATAATTCAATTTTGATTGAAAAATATAATTATTATTTATAAAATTTGCTATTATTTTTCGTATTATATTATAGAATAATGAAAATCAAAAATAAATAAAAAAGAAATATATGCATAAATATATTTATTTTTGCCTTTGAATAAAAAAAGCTTGATTTAAAATTTTAATATAATTGAACTTTGAAAAATAAATATAAATTCATTAAATTTACTGCAACAATTTAAAAAAAGGATAAAGGAATGGTTTTGTGAAATGTTTTTCTACGTGCAATATATGTATGTATATATTTGTATATATATATGTATATGCTATTCTATTCTCAACTTCTTACAGATCATTACACACTAAAAGCCGCGGCGTCATGGCTCGTGTTTCTAATAGAATGTCAGCAAAGAGCAGCAGCAAAAAAAACTGGTATCCTGGCAGCTTAAGGAGCCCCACACAAAGGGTTTAAGCAAACGTAAATAAGTTTGTCGTAAATTTGCATTGTGGGCTTTGTTGTTGGCAGGCTCGCTAGCTGACTTATGCGTTGACTTGCCCTGTGGCAAATTGATTGCTGACAACCCTCCCAAAAGAAAAGGACGATCACGATCACACAACAAAACCTGCGCAGTTGAAAATTGCGTCTTAGGTTTAGGCAAAGTGCGCAGTTTGCGCAGCGTTAAAGGACATTAGCGCAGCCTGTCGACTCTGTCAGCCCGAATTGATGTGACATTTGTATAAAGGACTCGGCGCAAGCTGTTTGGCAGCGACAACCGCAGATAAGCCGAACAGCAAGGAAACAAAAGCAAAAGCAACAGCAAACAGTCAAATAGAGACGCAAATAGATGTCGACACTGAGCGTCAATTGATCACAATCAGAGTTCTATACAGCAACAACAATGCCGAGCAGTTTGTTCACCTTTTCACACACGGGGTGGCATTCATCAGCAGTAGTTTTGAGCTTGCCACCTCAAGCGGCAACTCAATTGAGTGTTGGTGCGCATAAAAGCAGCGGCGGCAATAAAAACTGTGCTATGCGCTAATAAAAAAAATACGAGCAGAGCAAAATAATACAAATTTAGCCATTGTTGTTTGGCGTTGCTTTGCTAATAAAATGTGCGGCCATAAACTGAGCTGGCAGCAGCCAACGTGTCGTATGAGCAATGCGCACAAATTCGTTAAGGTCGCCACTAATAAAGTTGCGCCAGTTTAACGCAGCGGAACTTTTGGCTAAAACTATTTCGACTTTTTACAACTGTGTTGGAGCATTGGCAACGTGCAACGCACAACTTGCAACCGGCTACGTGCAACGTGTGTTTATTAAGCGCATTTATGCGCTGTAAATAAAAACAGCAGCAGCAGCAGCAGCAAAAATAGCATTCATTCAGGCAAACGGCCAACAAACTGTGACCAGGAGTAAGAGTGACACAATTTGGTCCATAAAATATTTGAATGTGCCAAACGTGCAACGCTATGCTGCTGCAGCACAGTGCAACAACATCCTTCAAGCGTGAGGCAACATAAAAAAGTCCGTTGATCTAGCATTTATAACAATAAAATAAAAGCAGCTCTGAAATAACTTCAAGGATTAAGCTATTTTGCAGCCATTAACTGAATGCAATTATATATACATATATATATATATATATACTTTATCTTGCACTGACTAAAGAGTTCTCTTTTCTTTTAGCTCCATCTCATTGCTGTAACTTTGGCATTTATAATACAATTTCATTCGCCTCTCTCACATTTAGCATACATTTTTTTCTTAACTCAAATTTTCCATTTCAAACTCCAGTAATTAATTTTAAAGTTTTCGCTAGCCTAGAAATTTATGTGTGCAAAAGTGTAATCAAGTTTTCGAGCGTCTGGTCTGTAAACTTTTAGTTTCTGCCACTGAGCGTTAAAGTTTCTTACCCAAACTGCTTAAGTGCAACATTAGATTTATGTGTACGTGGCCAAAGCAAAACATACCTGCAAGTAAATAAAAGTAAATATCAATTAGAAAGCATTTCGATGTAGAAATTAAATTTTAATTACAGTCATGTCACATGGCTTGACCAGCGTTCTGTTCTGTTCTGGTCAGGATACAAAATAAGGAAAGTTTTCGTTTTTCTCACAAAGAAAAACCCGAGCAGCAGTTTTCCATTACTGCACACACACACACACGTTGCAACCGAGCGAGCGTCATAAATATCACATTTGTGGCAGACAAACAGACACACACACACACACATTCACACACACACACACATACATACATATCGTCTGCTGTTTAGTGCTGCATACAACGCGGCGCATTTCGCATTTTATGAGGTGCAAATAAAAAGTTTGCCATAAAAATGCCATAGACATGTGTACAAACGGCAAGCGGCGCATAAAAATGCATGTCTGGGGCCAAAGGCAGACAGAGAGAGAAGGAGTAAGAGAGAGAGAGAGAGAGAGAGAGAGAGGCAGAGTATCTCTAACAAGCAATCGGAAATGGTGAGGGTGCAACAAAATAAAAACGCATGTAAGCTTCCTTCCTGCTGCAACAAGGCGACGTCGTCTGGCTGCCACGCCCCCTTACAAAGGCGCAAAAGAAAAGCGAAAGCTGCACTTCAATGAGCGTCTTTAAGATGCTTTAATTAATTTGATGCCGCGTAACGTTGGCACTTCATCATGCCAGACGCGTCATGCACAGGTGCAATTTATAAAAGGAACAGGACACACAGGACACAGGACACGCTCTCTGAAGTGGCGCGGCAAAGCGCTTCAAACTGCAAATCCTGACAAAGCCAGTGCCATTTATTATTGAACCCCAAAGCTATTTGCTACGTGCCACGCCAAGAGCGCATGCAACAAATTATTAGTGCACATATAAATCCATAAGAGGGCAGTGGCAGTGTTGCATGTTGCATGTGGCATGTGGCAGACACATGCAGCGCGTGAAAACAATCGATGTATTGAAATTGATTTGCCAGTTGAGCTCGAGCATATTAAATAGAAATGCAGAGTATTCAATAATGCAATAATAATACATTATATTCACTGCAAGTGAGTCTATTCAAGCATTTGGCAGTCAAAAGCCAAGTTGCAAAACTTCAATTAGACAAAGTAAATAAGTTAATTAAGTGAGCAAGCCAAAGTTGCTACAAAATCGAATTAGTTGCGTTTATACAACAGTTTGAAGAGCCACAAGTTAAACACAAGCTGCAATTATATTTTTGTAGCAAACATATACTGTATGTATGTATGTATATACCTTATAAATCAATGAACGGAAGTGCAGACAGCAACAACAACAAAAAAAGTTTCTTCATTCAATTCTTTACATTTTGTTGCGCGACTGCAATTTTCAAAAGAAATCGAATCGAAGCGGCAAAGTTTTTATCAGCGTCGCAACATCTTCAGCTGAAGACACGAAACGAGTAATGCCGGACAACAACAACTGCTGAGAGAGGTGCAAATTTCACACACACACAGGGCAAACTAACAAGAAACGACTGAGCATAAAGCAGGCACTTGAAAAAAAGCCAAGTCTACTGCCAGCCATGTCCTGAGCAGACACTTTGGACCCGTTCGAGCGGCCATAAAGGTGACAATAACTTAACGAGCAATGAACCTACAACAAGCGTTGTTGTTGTTGTTGTTGTGGCTGCTCTTGACGTTCTGCTGACCGGCGACATGGCGCAAGGAAGTGCCACTAAATTGTTGCAGATAACAGAAAGCAAGCAGGCAGCAAGCAGTCAGGCAACAATAACTAAGGGGACTGAACACCAGGCAGCCAGGCAGCATGTGGTCTGCACTGACTGGCAGCAACTGAACCCTTGGGCCACGCCCCTAGAGGCGCTCTTTATGCGTCCGTCCAAGCATAACAAAACTGCTGCCTGTTGTGCATTTTGATCAGCAGCATTTAACATGTGCAGCAAACGCGTCAATTTTGGCAGTTATTTCGCATTGAATACACACAACACACAAATGCCCCGTACAACGTTGCGTATGATAAATGGCAGTTGAACTACCTTTTTGGATTTGCACGTGCAGCAGACAACGAACCCGCATCAGCAGCAGCAGCAGCAGCAGCAGGCAAACATAGTGAAAGCAGCAGTACGTGAAGAAGGGGAGCAGAGGTGGGGCAGAGGGGGCAGGGGGGGGCAGACAGACTCTTTAAGCCATGGGCATGCGAAATGAGCTGTTGAAATGGCAATTTAAGTGACTGTCGAGTAGCTGCTGAGTAGCTGCGATGCCAGATGCCAGGATAAAAGCACAACACAACACAACACAACAGGCAAACAAATTCAGCAAATACAATAAAAATCAAGCAAAAGAAAACTCGCGCTGCGAAAAGCGATGCCAAAGGGCAGCCAAATACTTGCGGCCAAAGACGTGCAAATCATTTGCACTCACTGTCAGTCGAGTCAGACAAACTCAGGCTTTGTATATGGCTGCAGTTGTAGCTGTTAGATGTTAGCTGTTAGCTGTATCTTTTGGCTGTATCTCATAGTTTACAGTCTGACGCCTTTGCTGGCAGCATTTCATTCATGATGGATGCATTTGTCGGTTTGTCGGCAAGCGACACCAATAGCAAAAAGATACACACTCAGCAGCAGCAGCAGCAGCGAAGGTAAGAAGAAATTAATGCATCAAAGCGTCGCAGACGACACCCGCTGCTCAAGTGGAAGCGAAGAAGACGAAGATGGTGTCAAGAAGGATGCGGATGCGGATGTGGATGCAAAAGTGCTGAAGCGTAACTAAAGTGTTTGTCGCATCAACATCATTAAAGACGCATCAGAAAACAAAGCGCGCCAGCAAATTCATGTGTAAATAACTCAAATGACACAAAACTCACCCAAACTGACCAAATGATCGAATGATTAATTGATCAGAGACGACCAGCTGACAATTTCAAATACCAGATCAAATAGTGTCGCACCACCCGTTGTGGCCCAGTTGCAGTGCCATCATTTAAATTAATGAACACCCAAAAAACCGCAAATAATTATTATTAACAAAATCATTAAAAATGTTACAAAGCGTTCACAATTCACCAAAAAAAAAAAAAAGAAAAGTTATTAATAATGAAAATAAGCACGAGTCAAATGATTTTGTTTACGATTCTTCTTTTTTTAGCACATTTAATGTGAATAAAATAAAAAATAATTACAAAAAATACTGCTGTCATATGCGCTCATTAATTCTCAAAAGTTTCAACAATGTAAAAGTCGCATTTGCTTTGAGAGTTTTCTTTGCACATTTATTCATGATTTTTTTTTTGGTTTTTTGGTGAGTGAGTGAAGAAAGAAATCACCATCATCATTATTTACATGTTGCGTGTTGGAATAGCACAGCCGCAAGTGTATTCGTGTATTATTCACATGACGTCACCGATTCATTAATCATTCGCCAAGTGAAGGAAGAAATCCAGAGGCAGGAAGGGTGGTCTAGGGAAGCGGAAGGGTATCTGCTGCACATGCAGCCCATCTCCCTCCCTCCCTCCATCTCTCTCTCTCTCTCTTTCACTCCATCATCATTAATCGCCAGTCAGCCGCCTGACAAAACTCTCACTTTCCACTTGCAGCAGGCTGTGGCAATTAAATGACTCTGACTGACTCCGACTCTGTCTGTCGCTCTTTTAATTTCAATGCGCCGCGGCATAAAAAAAGAAGAAGTATGAAATGAAAATAAGAAAAAAATAAAACAAACAACAATTCGCAATTTTTCATTAAACAAAATTAAAATGCTGATGACGCGACGCTCAAGCGAAAATAAGAAGAACAACAACAACAACAACAAAAAAAGCATGTGCAGCAAGGCAAAAAAAATTCAAAAATGGAAGAGACTGCACAAAGCAAAAGTAAAGTAAAGGAAAAAACTTTACATTAATCATTACAAGCGCAGACAAAGCGCTGAGCGTTAGAGCAAGTGGGGGGCAGCTTGGGGGTGGTGGGGCAGCTTTACAGAGGGAGGGTGGTGGGGTGGTGGTGCTTGGCTAGCAAGCGCTGGGAAAATGTCGCGTGTGGTTCGTTTTTTTTGTTGCTTGTTTGGCCATTTGTTTGTTTTTTTTGCGCTGCATGTGTGCAAACTTGCAACATGCAACATGCTTGATGTGCGGTATTTGCAAGACAAATGCCTGATAATGACCGCCATGTAAATTAACAGCAATGGCAGTCAGCCAAAATAGACAAAAAACCCAAAAGCAGCTCATGGGTTTTTACCGCCCACCAAACATGACAAGCAAACACAAACACTTGAACACATGTTAAGCACAACAATTTGAGCGCCATAAAGTATGCCATAAAAAAGGCCAAAGTATACAAAAATAGACGCAGGATGCGGCAGGAGGGAGGGAGACGGCACGTCATTAGCCTGGCACATTAGTCATGGGCAGATTTGGCTGGCGGCGTCGACAACTTTCTCGCCACAAAATACCAAACGAACGAACGAGCGAAGAAGAGAAGAGAAGAAAAGCGAACACGTGGAAAAGCGCTGTGGCAGGAGCACGCGTGGCGCCTCCAAAGTATGCAGCAAATGTATCTATACGGCTGCAAAGGACATTAAACCCAAGTGCTATAGAGAGAGAGGGGAGAGAGAGAGAGAGAGAGAGAGAGAGAGAGAGAGAGAGAGAGAGTGCGCAGGCGCCTAAACTAGGGCGCCTTGTATAGGCGCCTAAAAAGCTTTTTAGCCGGCATTCCCTTGGCCATGGCCGTGACAATGAGCAGCAGCAGTGGCAGCAGCAGATATGGCCATGGCCATGAAAGCAGCTCAGCCAACATACAACCCACCCAACCACCCACTCAGTAGGCGCCTGTCCTTGCACTTGGCCTTTTGCGTAGGCGACTCTCTGCTTTGACTCGACACTCGGCTGTTTTTCTTCTTTTTTTATGTGTTTATGTTGTGCGTTTGGAATATATATATATATATATTTTTGGGTTGCGTAAAATGTTAATAAACCTGCTTGCTGCGTGCTGCTTGCTGCTGCTGGCTCCTCTCGAGTGTTTTGCCGGGTGCTTTGACCTTGCCACCGCTGGGAGGCATTTGGCAAATGTGCGGCACGCAGACTTTGTGCGCCTCGTGTCTGTCTGACGCACTTATACATTATTTAAGCGAAGGACAAACGTTTCTCCCCATATATATACACATATATATATATATGCGTGGGAAAAATGTGCGTTTAGGGCTCGAGCTTTAAATGAGCATTTTATGGCATTTCGCCAGCGTAGACACAATTTAATATAAAGGTGTCTGAACCTGCTGCACACAATAAATAGCCAACAATCAGAGCTGGCAATAAAAATCGCGCCTGACTTTTTCTGTTAGCTGTTTTGTTTGGCAATATTTAAATTTGCTGCTGTGCGCAAATGTGGTCCTTTAGAGTTCGGTTCGAGTGGGCTTTGTCATAAAATTGATTGGCTTTTTCTTTCGAGTCTCGAGGACACGAGCAGGTGCTGCCAAGGTCAGTGGCTGACCAGCGGCTTAAAAGCGCTCAAATGCACAGTGGGGCAGCTGCTTATGCAAAAAGTTAGCTCTTTAAATGGGCAACTTTGTAGACGACAGGCAGCTGCAGCAAGAGAAGCAACTAAAGCGAAAAGAAAGCCAGCAGCATAGGATGCACATCCTTGTGCCCACATCCTTAAGCGTGCTGCCGCCTCATAATGGCCGTAATAAAATGAGCTTAAAGCGCATTATAGCGCCAGCCTGTTGGCTGACTGGCTGGGATAATGGCGCCAACTTGTTCCCTCTTTCATTTTATGGCCAGAAATTGGTAATTTCGTGCATCGATGGCAGACGATGAGACGAGCAGCAGCAGCAAAAGCAGACAGGAGACAGACGGATGGGTGCCAAAAGGCGACGCATACAAATTGTCCATAAAAGACATTGCATTGGATCAAAGCAGTTTTCTATTATCGTTGGATTATGCGACACACAAGGAAGACAACACTACTGTGTGTATATGTATGGGTGTGTGTGTGTGTTTGTGTTTGTGGCAGGATGTCTTGTGTTGATTAGAAGCTGCTTGCTGAGCAGTCTTACAGTCCATTAGATGCACATTGTGTGTGCGTCTAATCGAGGTGTGAGAAATTTAAGTTGCACTTGAGTAGTGAAACAACTTGTGGCATATAAAATTAGTGAAACTAACGACTGCAATATTCAATTTGATTTCATTTCAGATTAAACATATTAGAATTAGCTTAAAATGGGAATAGGTTAATAATAATACCACATTTTATATACAATTTATAAGCGACTTTGTTCTTATTATTATATCATTATTATATTATTACTATATTATTATTATATTATTATTATATTATTATTATATTATTATTATATTATTATTATATTATTATTATATTCTTATTATATTATTATTATATTATTATTACATTATTAATAATTTATTATTATATTATTATTAATTTATTATTATACTATTTTTAATTTATTATTAATTTATTATTATATTATTTTTATATTATTGTTATATTATTATTACATTATTATTACATTATTATTACATTATTATGACATTATTATTATATTATTATTAAAATATTATTATATTATTATTATATTATTATTATATTATTATTATATTATTATTATATTATTATTATATTATTATTATATTATTATTATATTATTATTATTATATTATTATTATATTATTATTATATTATTATTATATTATTATTATATTATTATTATATTATTATTATATTATTATTATATTATTATTATATTATTATTATATTATTATTATATTATTATTATATTATTATTATATTATTATTATATTATTATTATATTATTATTATATTATTATTATATTATTATTATATTATTATTATATTATTATTATATTATTATTATATTATTATTATATTATTATTATATTATTATTATATTATTATTATATTATTATTATATTATTATTATATTATTATATTATTTTTTAATTAATTGTTGAGAAGAATCAATCCACAATTCCTTCTCTTCATATATTATTATTATATTATTATTATATTATTATTATATTATTATTATATTATTATATTATTATATTATTATATTATTATATTATTATATTATTATATTATTATATTATTATATTATTATATTATTATATTATTATATTATTATATTATTATATTATTATATTATTATATTATTATTATATTATTATTATATTATTATTATATTATTATTTATTATTATTTTATTATTATTTTATTATTATATTATTGCATATATTATAGCTTGCACTATATAATAAGTTTATGTTGCATAACTCTGTTTCAGTTTGCTTTTTATTGTTGCTTGTTGATCATTTAATAGCTTTAATAGCTTTCCAGTCATATTTCTGTTTCAATTATATTATTATATACAAACTCATATCGAATGCAGGCTTTTATTGCTATTATGCCGCCATTAGGCATAATCTGCCACGCCCACAGCCTCCACTTCGTCGCTCTTTGCTTGTTTAAAAAGATACTCTTGAGCTTTTATTTATGACTCTCACATTTTGCGAATGGCATTTCATTTTATGATAAATGATTGGCTGTAATTAAAGTGGCCCGCTTTGTGGTTTGCCTGCCAGTAGTGGCTGCAAGAGTCCTGCGCTCCTGCACTCCTGCCAGAGCATTGACCTCAAGCACAGGACGTTGGGAAACGGAAACTGAGCAAAGTTAATAATGTGCAGCAGGCGTTGGCGCAGTTTGCTTCTTGTTTTTTCAATGACTGGCAGCCTGTTCCCTGCGGCTGAATGACTTTGCTGAGTGGATGACTGGCGGCTGTTTCCTGCCTCGCCAGCTGCAACTGAGCGCCAAATTACAAAAACATATATATACACAACACACCTATATATATATTTAAAAACATAAAAAATAAATTGCAAATTGCATTGTACCTAGAGAGGAACTTGTTCCTACACATGTATATTTCCACTTGCCTACAGCTGCTCCTCTTAAGGACAAGAGTCTGTGGTTTTTTGTTGCAACAACTAAATTACACTATACTACAAAGCAGAATGCGCCCTAATTGATATATTTTTATGATCTTGTTTATGCGCACAGCACAGTGGCCTCATTTTAAGTTTTGCATGAGCAAAAACAAAAGCAAACAGCGACTGAAAAATTACTTTTAATTTTATGTAAACTCTACAAATTAAGCAATTTATTTTCATTAACGCAAATAAAGGCGACCAGCACAAGAAATAAGGCAGTGCCGAAAAATGTATATGTATACATTTGAATTCGACGCCCTCGAGCGTGTCTCAGCGGCACCCACACACTTTGCCCCACCCCCACCCGCACCACTCGTGCCCCACCAGCAACAACAAAAGAAATGTGCAAAAATCGGTATGAAATAAATGTGTAAATTCGCATATATAACTGAATATTACACCAGTTTGTTGTTTTTATCTGTTGGCCATATGTTGACAACAACAAACAAACAAGCAGCAGCAGCAGTAATTAAAAAGAAAATGTTGTAAGTGGCAAAAAGGCGAACATGCAACAATACACACACACACACACACAAACAAGCGATATAAATCAAAGTCAAGTGAACAGCAACATAACAACAAAAGCAACAGAAACATACATAAAAATTAAATGTGCCACTTAAATGGAACTTGCCTTGAATCGAAAATTATTTGCACATTAATCAGATTTATTGTCCACAGCATCAGCCTAAATACTTGTGTATATGCGAGTAGTTCTCTAATAGACATCTGGGGGCGAGACAATGCCAACATCAAAACTATACGCAACAATGGCAACAACAACAACAACTACAATTGTTGTTAGGTGTCTCGAGTCGCTCTTTGAGGGTGGCTAATGACTACAACAATAACAATAACAACAAGAACAATAACAACAACTACTGTGATTATGTCATCGTTCCAAGCGCCGCAACGCAATGTTTTAATTAAAATGTTCGCCAAACTCAAAGTGCAGTCGGAGGCGCACATAAATCACCCATCTGTCATTACAAATTATGGCAACGATTAAAATAATTCTCAATAAACTAAAGCATCAAGTGCACAACTCACTCACTGATTGAACGCAGTATCTGTAATTATCTATGAACAGCACAACGATTTGGAACTACTCTAACAAGAATTCAACTAAATCAGCGATACTCTATCAATATAAGTTTTAGCTGTTTAGTTTTATAAAATATTCAATACAAGTTTTAATAGTTTTGTTTTGTAACATCTTCCATTAGTTACATGCTATTTAAAACTAACATTGCTGGGAAGTAATGAATCGATGTTGCCAATGATATATCAAAAGCGAACTCTTTTTTTATAGTTTCCAGCTCAAATATGCATATAAATCGAAAAAATATATCATAAGCTCTACTAGCTTGAATAATACATATAAGGGAAAGGAAAACCTATTTCAGATTTTGTATAAATATTTATAAATAAAATAGCTAGAGATATTCAAATATGTAATAGGGATTAAGAGTGATGATATACAAACGTAATCTCAACCCATGGAAGCGTTTGTACATTTTCAATTGTTATTTTTAGCTATTGTAGAGAGCTTTAAATGCAATCACACAGGGGATTATAAGATGCATATATGTTTATATTGAAATGTACCTGCCCAGAGCTTGCTTTATTGGGTCATTAGCAGCAGCTGGCAGACAGCATCGTCTGCTTTATAAGCAGCGATCTTCATGAGCACTTGGGAGCGCTGTCAAATGGTTGACACTCGACCGATGCGACCGACTACTACTGTATATCGCCATCGTCATCGCAGTCGCCGTCGTCATCGTCATCGTCATCTCGCCATCGTCATTATTGCTCATCAGCGCAATGGAAACAAACTTACAGCGGACATTATGTCAGTCAGCTGTCATACAGTGAGTCTGAGTCTCAGACTGAGACTGCATCTGAGTCTGGCTTTTGAGACAGCAGCTGAGAAGAGCTTCAATTGCAGCCAAGCGACAACAAATGCAACAACAAATGCAACAACAACAGCAACAGTGAGTAAAAACAATGAACACATGAAATTGCTTGTTGTGAAGTTTGTTGACTTGTCGCTGCTCGAGTTGCCAGCAAACAGAAACCAGCGAAAATTATATTTATATATACGCATAATAAACAATGCCCAAATTGTTTTGTAAATTTATCCAAATTATAATATAAATATAAATATAAATACGTGTGCGGTGGTATACAAAAAAAGCATTCATAAATTTGAACGTTAAATGGTAATAATTTAAAATACAAACAGACACTTTTATTGTTAATGCGATCCTCTCCACCCTTTTTCCCATTGAGTTGCCCCCGATGAGAAGCCAATTTCACTTGCAGCCAAATGAAGCGTTAACTTGAAAAATTGCAAACCGTTGCGGTTCACTGCAGCAACTACAAACTGCAGCAGCAGCAGCAGCTGCCACTGTTAGCAACAATGCAACATTAATTTTTATGTCTGTCAGGCCAAGCCTTAAAAAATTTCAATTAACTTTGCAGCTAAAATAAAATTGCGAAAATAAAGAAAGTCTAAATAAGCCAAATATCTCAAACTTCCACAGCGAAATAACATTTTATTTCAATTTCAATTAAAATAATGAAATTCAGATTTTGTTTTTATGATTGGTAAGAGCCAAAATTGCAAAATATTTATGAACGCTGATGCACTAATTGATATCGGATAAGCCCGAAACGTTAACAAAGCCTGGCTCTTATTTGCTGTAGTATATGAGTGCTCATATATATATATATTAATTTTTGTTGTATATGAGTGCTCATATATTATAGAACACACACAGCTGTATGCATATAGAATCAAAATAAAATCATCAAATTGCCAGACAAGGTTTTAATTTTATGTGTTTTTTGGGTGTGTCTCTATGAGAGACAGCGTGCGAGAGAGAGAGAGAGAGAGAGAGAGAGACTGAGAAAGAGAGGGAGAAGGTAGAACAATGAGAAAGCAACACATTGCAATTGCAGGCATAAGCTTAAAAAAATACATAAATTTGCGTTGATTTGTTTACTCTTTTCGAATCAAAAAGTATATTCATTTGGTGCTGGAGTTGGTAGACCCCCAAAAGTAGCCTCCAGTATGCTAAGAATGACAAAACAAATTGAGCTGGTCAAGTTCGTCTGTGTGTCTGTCTTTATGTTTGCTAACTAGTCCCTCAGTTTTTGAGCTATTGCAATGAAACTTTGCACAGAGACTTATTATTCAAAGGGACAGCACATTTGTCGGAATCAGCCGGATCGGGCTACTATATCTTATAGCTGCCATACAACTGGAAGTCAGTTTTGGCCATATATTGCTATCGCTTCAATTGCCTGGGATTGGGATAGCTGCGAATTATAGACCATAGGCTTAGACATAAGATATAAGCTGGTGAAATCTGTTCACATATTCGAAAAAGAGTATACAATCTTCGGCAGATCGAAAATAATCCTTTCCCCCTTGTTTTATGGCTCACTTTTTTGTGGTTTTTTTCGTTATTGTTCTTGGGCATTGTAAACAAATGCCTAATTGTTAATGGTGGCAATGCAAATTACGCTTCACGCTTAGCGTGTGGGCAGCAGTCAGACTTTGAAGTGCTGTTTTTTTAGGTTAAACAAGTACATTATTGCGAGTATATTAATGTATGCAAGTGTGTGTGCCAATGAGTATATTTGAGTGCTCGTTAACATCAAAAGTCAATGCATTTTTAATTTGTTTAATGCGCCGCGCGGCGCATTTGATATTACAATTAGCGCGGCCAAAGCTACCTCAACACACACACACACACACACACATATGTTTGCAATTGAGGTGTGCGTGTGTGTGATAAGCTCAATATTAATACGAAATGCATGACAAACACAGTCCAAACAGAGCCAAGCAAACTTTGGCTAATAATTTAGCAACAAATTGACATTTGGCTGATGTATCCCAAAAGTTCAACAACATTTCAATGTCGACCAACGCTGGATCTAATCTCTGGTTTACACTCTATTTCTCTTTATCTGTGTGTGTGTGTGTGGGTGTCGCCGCCGACATTATCCTGCGCCTGTTTTGGGCAGGCGACAAGCAAAAAGAGACACCTAAAAGCAACAACAATGACTTGATGAGAAAATTGAAATTAGATTGTTGCCACTAATGCCAGTCAAAAGTGTTTTTGTGTTGCCCTGGCAAAAAGGACATAAGCCGTGCATTGACCTGAACCTGTCTACGTGTGTTTGGGCTTATAATATGTTTTTGCCAGCGCCTTTGGGCTAATTTTAATTAAACAAGCAAGAAAACAATAGGATACCAGTCTGTAGAGGATGGGGGAATGTGTTTTGAGGTAGCTGCAAGCACGCATAATTATTCATCTGGTGGCGTGGAGCACTTGAGCAAATTTCTGGCTTGTAGATGATTGCCAGCAATTTGCGCCCGGAATGGCACAAGATGCAAAAATTGAAATAAATGACAATGGCTGCTTGATAAGAGCAGCAGACATTCACTATGCATATATAGTATGTATGTATATGTATATTTATGTCTGTTAATCTGGCTGTCAGACGAGTCTCGTTGGTTGTTGCAACGCGGCTGGCAACATGTTGCCATCACAATGACTGCTACGACAACAACTTATCAATGCTGCTGCTGCTGCTGGCGCCCGTCTGCTGCAGGCCATGTCTACCACAATGCACATCAAATGTTTAAATGACAACAGCAACAGTAACAGCAATAGCAATAGCAGCATTAACGTGTATAACAACCAAGCAACGTTGCTGCTGCTGCTGCTGCTGGTGCGGTGGGGCACACAACGACAGTTACAATAAATGTCATGTTAAAGGCAGTCGAGCAGTCGAGCAGCGACGCACATCACTTCCAGCTGACAAAGCTGCCAACAAACTCCGGATTCTACGGCAGACTCCAGACTCCCGACTCCCGACTCCAACACCAACTCCAGACTCGACTCCAGACGCCACTCAACACTCAAAACAGGGCAAACATGGCCCACAGCCATTTACCTGCATATCTCTCTATGTGTTTGTGGGCGTGGCTAGAGCAGAACTTTCCATAAGCTGCCAAGCTTTAATAAACTGCAAATAATATACCACAGAACAACCAACAGGAGCTCACATTTTTATTGCAGGCCACCGAAGATGAAATGCTCTAGCATGATTTGTTAAGCTGTTTGCGTATACTTAATATTTATAGAACAATTTCACATATGATACAAATTTTGTGCACAAAAACTATAATTTCAACCAATTATCGCTGCTGCTGTATAATATATTTATCAGCTTCTGCCTGCAACCAAAATAGTTAAATAAATCAAGTTTTATCAATTTATCTTAATAACTGATAGGCAATTTCATATTTAATCAGAAATATGCCTATATACAGTTAATGATGAAGAATATGTATACATCAAATATATTTTATGCATAAAACTATAATTTCATACGATTATTTCAGCTGCTGTTAAAAATATTCATCAGCTTCTGCCTGCAACAAAAATAGTTATCTAAGTGAAAACTGATAAGCTATTGTATATTTAAACACACATAAGCCTATATATAGCTAATGATCAAGAATATGTATACATCACATATATTAACTTGAACTTTACCTTTTCAATCAGAGTATTAAAGTACCCAAGCTGCAAGCGCAAACAAATTCAAATTCAAATGAGTAAAGCGTAGCCAAAATGCCAGTCAAAAGCAACGATGAGTGATTTGGGCCATAAAGCATAGCGTGGCCAAAACTAAAGCAGACACACACTCATATATATATGTATATATATATATATACATATATGACATATAAATGTAGCTAGATATGCAGCATGCATAAATATCTTTGGTTGGGCAATTTTTCGTTGCCTTTTGGAGACTTGCAATTGCATAAATTACTCTCGGACTGGCGCCTACGAGACGCATTTCAAACTGAACTGAAAATAACACAACGCCTATGCAGCTGACAGTTTGGGCAGCCAAAAAAAAAAAAGGAAAAAGAGAAACACCCAGGATAAAAGAGTGCAGCAATCAATCTCGAAAGTGTCAGCACTTTCAAGAGTGTCAACTAACGTGCAAAATATTTGGACAGCATAGCTGTAGTTTTCAGTTCACTGTGCATTGTGGTGGTTTTTTTTTTACAATCGGAAACGGAAATGCTTTGACACGTTGCACGAAAAGCTTTTTAAAGAACTTTTGAGTATTTTTTATAATATTCAAGCAGCATATATATAGTTATATGTGCTACGTACTTATCTATATGCATTCCAAATTTTGTAGCTCCAATTCACGACATATGTGCGCCATAATAACCAGATGAAACGTGCTCATCAATCATTTATAAAAACATATTTTCTTGTTTAAAGTTCGCATTCTTTTTCTTTCTTTTTTTAGCGAGCTTTGCAAAGACAAAGATTGATTGGCATACTAAAAACACTCAAATTCGGCATTGCCAAGAGTCATTGAGCTCGAATATATAAAATAATCAAAAGAAAATGCGAATAAAATAAATATAATATATTTCAATAATTTAAAACTAGCGCTTAATCTATTAAGCAAGCAGTTTTTTAATATTATTTTAAAATATATATGCAAGCCTATACACAAACAAGTTTATAATCCAATATGCTCAAGCAACTAGCAAGCTGAATCATCACATAGGACACCACCCCTAAAAAAACAATAATAAAATGTTGTATTGCAGTCCGAAACAACAATTAGCAGATGTGCCAACGAAATGTGAAGCGTAATAAATGATGAAACAAGTTGACTTAAGTCGCAATGAAAACACGCTGGAACCAACCCGAAAATCAGATACGTAACTTCCTTGCTGGCGTCCTGTGGGCAAATGCCAGGGTATTTGTTAATTATAATTATAGCTGATTAAAAACGGAGATGAGCTGGGTGCGCCAAACTCTTTTCAGCTACAGAAAAAATGTGTAAAATGTTGACAGCTGATGGCTGTAAGGACGAAGAACGCAGGACCCGCAGGCAGTCAATGATATGCGCTGATTAAAAAATCAGCGAGGCGGCTTAAGAGCAACCCTTTTGGGAATCAAGTCAGCAACCAATTGCTGAATGATTAACAAGTTGACTTGTCTTAATTATTATGCGACTGAGACGGACGACGGCCCAGTCAGAACCGGTTTGATTATGGCTAATCCTTTGGGCAAATAATGCGTGACGACATGGAAGGATAGTTTTTTTCTAACTGTACTCGACATTGCAATCAGTGCAATTGCCAAAAGCTATGCTCGCGCTTTTTCTTAGTTATTCCAAAAGTTTGTGCGCAACTTGAATGGGAATACCCTCTCTAAGTTGCTGCCGGCCAACTTATTTGGAAGCCCAAAAAACTTTCGACTTGTCTGTGCGGAGAAGTAGCGAAACTTTTAAAGCCCTTGAAATTGCAGCGGCAGCAGCTAGAAACTTATGCTTTAATAAAGTTTTTTTGGCCAAGCCAACGCCTTCCTTTTCCAGCAAATCCTAGACAGTTAGTCATGGCAGGTTTATACAAAATTTAATACGCCAACGCTTCGGATTGGGAGTCGGTTTGGAGTTTTGGACTTGGTTTTGGTTTTGGTTTCGGTTTGGTCTGGGCGATTGCATGGCATTTTGAATGGCATTAAATATTTATAAATTCAATACGAAATGCAATTCGAAATGCATGCCAAACGGCAGACTGCCAAAAACGAGAGAGAAAACAACACACACAAAAATTGAATTGTAAAGTTTTTAAAAGCAGACAAAAGCAGCTGGCAGATAGCTGCGTGCAGACAGAACATAAGTTGGCCAAGGGATTCGCCACAGCAGCTACAGCTACAGCTAAAGATACAGATACAGATATAGAGATAGAGATACAGATACATTTGCAAAAGCACAGAGCGACAGGTAGCCGCAAATATTTTGCTATTGTTATGCAGTCGTCGCTGCTTAGCATTATCTAAAATGCAATTGCTGCTGTGTCCTGCTGCTGCTGTGTCCTGCGAGGATATGCCGCTCTCTGTCTGCTAGCTGCTGCTCGCCTATGCCATGAAATATTCAAAGTAATTGCCAAGTGCCTCGTGCCTCGTGCAACTCGTATCTGCATATATGAGAAGCTGTTGCCGTTTTATGATTTCATGTGCAAAGCTTTGTGGCAGCCAACTGCAAAAGTGGCAGCTGCCACCGACTGCAGCTAATTGCCACTTGGGGCAACTTGTGCGGTCTTCTCTCTCGATAACGCGCCGCAGTTCAATATCCGCTCAAATATCTATCTATCTAACAACAACAAGTAATAATAACCGCACTATGATATCAAAACAATGTGCAGTTTGAAAAGCGCTTGCCTAATTCCGTTTTGCCTGCTGAGTGAGCAGCTTTTCAATAACAACAATAACAACATACATATACAAAATATGCCAACATTGGCATAATACAAAGTGTAAACAGTAATCTGATATAGCAGCCACAAAAGAAGCAGCAACAAGTTAAACGAGCACAACGAAACTCAAATACTCTTACAAACTTCAAGAATTTGCAATTTACTATAAGACTAGCATTTATTTGATTAAAGTAAGTTTCGATTACTATTATAAACTCACTATTCAATAACGTAGTTTTGCAGATTCCAGACTTGACTTATATATTTAATAAGATTTCTCAAAGGGAACCTAACAAAAAAGTGAATTTCTTTCACAAATTCATTAAAATACCATATCATCTTAGGTTTTGTAATTGTCTGTTATTAAATCTCCCCCCTTAATGCTCTTTTATCTCTAAATAGATATCCATGTGCTGCACACAACCAACTGACATATCTCATATGCATTCATGTGACACCCAACAAAAATAGTGATAATAAAAAACAAAACGAACTTTTGCTTTGCCAACAATTTTCTCGCACTGTTTTTCCTAGGAATTTTGTCATTTTCTTTGCTGGCCGCCCGAACAACATCTGGAAATGATCTGAACTTTGCGCTATGCAAACAATGCCGCAACAACAACCCTCCACTCCCCTTCTCTCCATCCCTAGTTCCATATCCCTGCCCTGTCCCAAGAAGCGTATCCAATTGCTTGTTTGCCAAGGCAGGCAGTTTTTTTTCATTTCATTTCATTTCATTTCATTTCGCTTATTATCGTATGTGTATAGTTTTCCAAGAACTCAAAGCCCCAGCGAATTGGCCATTTGTGAATGAATGCATAAAAATGAGAATAAGTGAGTAGCGAGCGAGTGGACTGAATGAGTATACAAATAGCTAAAGTCAGCTAGAGTCGAGTCGAGTCGAGGCTGCTGATTAATGAGAATAGCGCGCAAAATTAACTATTTCCACTTACTCATATATATGCATATACATATATATATGAATGTTCACAGTTAGAATTTGATTATAAGAAAAAGCTTCTTTTTGTTGGTATATATATCTAGCAATAACTCACCTTAACTTGATAAGAATTCAAACGCGTCTTTGGCAGCAAATTGAATGATGAGAAATCCAAGCGACGTGAGAAGATGCCGTTGCAACCAGAGGTGGAGCTGTAAATATGAAAGATAAGCAAATGCAATTTAGACAAGAAAAAAATAGATACATGTTAAGGAAAATATGTAAGAAAGTGCTCGGCCAGCAGATACTATGTACCTTTATGCAGCATCATGTGATTATGTGTAGCAATAACAAGTGGAGAAAGATTATCTTCAGCGTGCCGATGATTTTTTAATTTTTTCGAATCTCTGGACAGATTATATTTTATATATTACGCCTAAGCCCATGCTATATAACAGCCAGGGACTATGTCTGCTATTCCTAGTCAAATGAAAGCAATAGCTTTTGAAACATGGGATATATGGCCAAAACCGACATCTAGTTGTATGGCAGCTATATGATATAGTGGTCCGATCCGGTCGATTCCGACAAATGTGCTGTTCCTTTGAATAATAAGTATATGTGCAAAGTTTCATTGCAATAGCTCAAAAACTGAGGGACTAGTTTGCATACATACAGACAGACAGACGGAGGAAAATGGCCAGCTCAATGTATTTTGTCATCCTTAGCAAACTAGAGGTAGTCTCCGAAGCTTCCATCTATGCTTAATACACTTCAGGACAATATGAATATACTATTTTCTTATTAAAAGAGAATAAGCTTTAAAATTTATTGAGAGTATTAAATAGTGTCTATAAATTATACTGTCATCACTATGTACTCTGTAGCTGATGCTGATCCTTTCGTTTGGTTATAAATCTCAACTTCCACACCATTTTTACCCACAGGGTATACAAGTATGCTTATGAATAGATACAAATGTATATTGTATACTTTTTATGACAGCTCCTCTTACAATATTCCCGCCTTGAGCATCTGAGTGAGAGAGCGGCAGAGAATTGCATATCGAATATTGCTGGCAGTTGACAGCAAACGGAAATTGCATATGCGTTGCTGCACAAAGCTGACGTCTCAGCCAGATAAAGATTTCCTTTTTGCCACAAAGCACACGTAGCTGGGAGCAACGACAACCGGTGGGCGGACTGCCACGCCCACTTGCCGATGTACTTATGTATTACGTGACATTAAAATGTTGTGAGTCTAGCCGCAAGGCACAAGAACAGATGTGACTTAATCGGTCAGTCAGAAGAGAAATATTTGTCAATTCATATGACAAATTAAACATATTGCAATATAATAAAAGTTTTATGAATAAAACAAAAACAAACAAAACTGAGTCAAAGTGGCGAAAATACATAACAAAATGAAATATTAAAACAAATAAAATAAAAAGTAAACTTTATAGCCAAAGCTGCTTGGTTTTTCGCCTTGTCACGGGCTGTTGAAGAATGTTTTTTATTGTTGTTATTGTTGTGAATAATGCCAAAGCAAATAAAGTTATCAACAATTCTCAAAAAACAACAAAATGTGCACAAATAACACAAAAAAACAAAAGTGTAAAGAAAAGAAATAAACAGAGGCAGAGTATATAAAAGTATAAAAGCAACAAAAACGTCGACAGCAAAACAAACGAATTTCTTGTTGTGTTGTGTTTTGTATGTGTGTCGAGTGACCTTGACATTGAATAGATTACAAATTGTTATTCATATACATGCATACATACAACAATTTAATGTGTTATCGTTCAAGTGAGCAATACTTAGGCAGCTAAGCTAAGCTTTTAAGTGAGGAGAGCAGCAGCACAACCTTCATTACACCCCTCGCACTTGAGCAGAGAGAGAGACACCTCTTATCGAATTAGCGCAATAACAATTACGTTCACTACAAGCAGCGACTATTTTTAAAAACTCAACTTCAAGTGCTGCGAACGATAATAGCTATATACATTATATATATACACATATACATATATCCATTTGAATGTTAGAAACAATAAACAAGTCGAGGAGAACTTTTCTCTTTAGTCAGCACTTTTTTGTTTTGCTATTCATTGTATATATACATAGTCTGTAAAGTATTGTAAAAGCAATGATATATGCCCATGTTATAGGGTATTTGCAAGACGAGATCGCACTTGACTTTTAATTTGTTTCAAATATAGCATATATATATTTTGTTTTTATTTACACCCAGCCATTTTTAAACGTCGATTATATAACGTAAATAAAAGGCAGGCAAAAAATAAAAATAAAAAACAAAGAATAGCAGACCGAATGTCTACGTGCCCCCATCCACAGCTGCACCCCTTTTTTACTTTCATGGGAGGGGGGAAAGGGGTGGGGGTGGGGGTTGGGTGTTGGGCTGACAAGCAAATTAGTCATATGCACTCTGCTTATCAGCGCAATGAAACGAAATTGTAATTTATTTTTAAACAATTACACAATTAAGCGAGTAAATGGCGAGTTCACGACAAGACTCGCTTATTACGTAATAAAACAAAACAGAAGAGCAAAAAAAGAAGGAAATTTATTTCATAATTTGCAATTACAAAAATCGATCAACTTGATTTGTTTATTATTTTTTCAACTATTTAATTAGCCATATTAAACTAGTTCAGTATTTGCTTTTGTAAATGTTTGCAAGTGGCATTTAAATTAAATTGAGCTACACTAATGTTGCCCATTGCCCTTTTTTGTTGGTCAGGTCAGTTGTTGTTGTTGTTGTAAGCCACGCCCATTTTCCAAGAGCGTGCGAAATTAAATTTGTTGTTGACCTTTTTTTCGAATATATTTTTGTATTGGTAATGCAGCTGGCAATTGACCAACTTGAAGATACATATAAATATATACGTTTCGTTTATGTTGTGTGTATATTTTTTTAATTGTTTATTAATGTGCTGCATATGGCTAATGAATTTTAATGGCTGCGCGGATTATTTTTGGCTTTTTTCATTTCATTTTTTTTTTAGGGGGGCCTGGAACACGTGCGTTGCTGTTGGCTGAGTGCTGACTGTTAATTAAAAGCGGTTTGAATGGTTATTTTATACACTGCTATACAGCAGAGGTATATACGTATACATATATACTCCATTTAAATGCCAAGCACCCGCAACAAACAGCGCGATATGTAATTTATAGACGCCAAAAACAACTTCGTCTTGTCAAATTGGAGTTGAGCCGCAAACTCACAGAACAAAGGCTAAATTAGAATATTAAACATATGACACAAGGGAGGGGGCCTTTTGTTTGGTTTTGGTTTTGGTTTTGGTTCCGAGCAGCTGACTTTGACCTTGCTGGAAATTCCATGTACTACGGCTCTATACAACTAGTTATGTGTGCGAGTTGTTTGCACAAATACCTTAGCCCGGATCGGGGCCTTATAGCTTGGCTATGACTTTGGCATCACAGTTGACACTCAAACACACACACAATGACTATTTGGAAGTTGAGAAAATGCTGTTGCTGCTGCTGCAGTATTAATCTGCGTCCTGGCTGCCTGATCATTTACATCATTGAGTTGTTTTTTGCCGTCTGCGGCATCTGCGTGGGTCAATGTAAGTCGGCCCTAATCAAATAGCCAGCATTGTAGCATTTACATTTGTACAGGGTCCAAACAGAGTCCGTTTTGGCTAGTGGCTCGCTTGGGCTATATGATCCACCTTCTTGGCACTGTTGCCCTGTTCATAGGCATTATTTATGTAAGCTAAAATATGTAGCTCAACTTATTTATTTACTAACTGAATAATTACAGAAATATCCTGGCTTCTTGCTAACCTATTTGATAACTAATATGGTACACATTTTTACCTCGCTGGCATACATTATTCTCTGGCTTTTCCGCTGTTCATTCTGCATATATCTTCTTAGCCTGTCGATTTGTGGAATTAGTATGTATATAGTGTATCAATGAGCATTTATTCTATATCTTTCACAGTCTTCAGCATCTACTTCTGGCTAGTTGTGCATTCGTTTCGCTGGACATGTATTTGGGAACGCTCACCGGACTATGATGATACCATCTATTAAATTACAGGTATATAAAACATACAGGATTTTATTTTTAAAGAGTAGTACTGTCGCCTATATGCTTTTATTGAATCTTCCTGTTGTTTTCTTAACACATTATTTTAGCAGCTTTTATTTTCAGTGAGTTTGCTTTCTGCTATTGTTGTTTTTTTAATTCTTTATTTTGTGTGTTTTGCCGCGTTGCCTAAAATTGCTGTTGTTTTTGAGTTGTTCTTGTTGTTGTTTTGTACTTTTGGGCCATAATTTCACACTAATTTGTAAATTTGCTTTTAATGCGAAATACAAAGAGTAACTGCTACAAAAATGTCGGTAATTTTGCAGCTTGTTTGTGTAGCGTAGCTAAAGCAAAATACACAAAAATCTCTCTCAAGTTGGCTAACCTGCAGCTCAATCAAATTAAATGCAAAAAGTGAGGCGAAAAATGCGAAATGAATTGTAAGCAATAAGAACTAAAGCGAGAGCTGTTTTATTCGTTGCTGTTGTTGCTGTTGCTGTTGTTGCATTGCTTCAAATCACTTCATTCCGTTGCAATTTTCAATCACGTGCTAAGTGCTGTCAGACAAACCGAGACAGAGACGACGATTTGTCTGCAACGTTAGCATGCAACATGAAGGGGCAGCAACAAAAACTACTACTACAACAGCAACAACAACAATAGCAACAACAATGCCAGCTCTCCATGGCAATTGCTGCATAATTTCTGTGCACACAAACAAAACAAAGTCAGCGAGCAGAGCAGCAAATGGAACTCGACCCCCAGACAAAATCGAGTGGCAACTATTTGCCCTATCACGTACAAATTAAAAATGTGAAATGCTTCAATTTGGTGCAAGCAACAAGATTACAACACACTGCAGCAGCTGAAGCAGCTGCATCAGTGCAAGTTTCTGGTACAACGGGGCGTATGAAATGCTGAGCATAAAATAGATTGAGTTTTGTGGCTTCATCGTCGTTTTTGCTTTTGCTTCCGTTATTTGAGTTTGAGTTTTAGGCAAATCAATTTATGAAAACGAACAAATGTTTAATATATGCAAAAGCGTTAAAATGTGTTAAAATTTGTTTATTAATATGATAAAACTAGCATTTGTTTTAAACAACTGTCAATGATTTTTGAGTTTTTATGTCAAAAATGGTTTAGGCCAACGCTGGTTCCGCTTTTTGTGGCTAAACTTTTAACCAATTTGGTCAACGGCGCCAACAAACAAGTTTGTTTGTATATATATATGCATATATAGTCATTTATTGTTATGCTATGCATTAGTTATCATATTCAAATTTATTTTGTTGTCAAGCGCATAAATTGTTTATATTAATCAGCCCATTTGTATGCCAAATGCTGATAATGTGGCTTGCCTCTTCCGTCGTTCGGCCAATAGATCAACTGACCGAATTGCAATTGGTAATAACTACAGGCGACAATTGCCATTTTATGAGATGCCCAATGTATCTTAGGCTTCAAATTGTCAAAAGATTTAAATTGTTGATAATTTAATTGCAATTGTTGCTGCTGATGATGTGGCCACACCTAGCCATAAATTTTGGCAAATACACATAAATAAATACTATTCAAATACCAAATACGTACACAATTTTCGTGCATTTGGCGTATCTCACGTTTTTCACATCAATTTCATACCCGCAGCAGACACAAATTCAAATGCAAACTCAAATTCAAATTCAATTTTCGATATGCGCGATGACGAGTGCACATTGTGAGCAAGTAGTTTACCTTTGCAGCAATTGCAATTGCATTTCCATTGCCGATTATTGATTATTATTTGGCACTTGGACTACCATCAGGCAGTCAGGCACTGAGGCAGTCAAACAGCATTGCCACGCCCCTTTTTGCATCCATATTCAGCCTCGGGCTTGAACTTTTCAAAATGCACACACACAGTAGGCTTAGCTACCTGCCAATTGTAGCATGCCGCAAGCAAAACCAAACAACAACAGCAACAACCAACAATAAAAACTGAATCATTGGGATTTCGAGGAAGCACATTCGAAATGCCAAAGTTGAATCCACAATGTAAAAACGAAATCGAAAGAAATAAACTCAAATTATCCATCTCTAATTTACTTTTGACTTTCGTTTTGTGCACAACTCTTATTTGCTGATTTTTTGTTTTTTTTTTTGTGGGTGCAGTCTGGGAAATACAAAAATTTAAATAAACTTTATTACTTATGACGTTCAGATATACAATCAGTGCAATTTGAGCTGCAAACAAGTTACGCACTGCACAAATGTTGGCGATTTATTAAATTTAAATCGAATTGGGGGCTTATCGGCTTTTGGTTTTGGATTTATGGCAAGCGCAAATGACAAGCTTATAAAAATTGTGAGAAATACAATACGATAAGGCAGCAGAAACAGTGAATACTGGCATAAGTGAATTGCCAAATATATATTAATATATATACGAAATACTAACAGCTTAAGATATTGAATAATATCGATATTATGGTATAGTTCAAAATTTTTATAAAAATGACTTGATTTTCAATATCGACTGTTATCGATTACCGATAGTATCTATAATTATAATAATATATAACATAAACGATACGTTATATGTAAATAATAGTACAATTAGCATTTAGTCCACTTAATGTTGGAATAAGTAATTACCAAATATATAAATTTGTATAAGAAACTTTAATAGCTTTAAACTATCGATATTATTATATAGTTCACAATTGATATACAAATGACTTGACTTCCCAATAGTACCGAATAATTATACAAATGATACGTTTATCGATAATATCTATAATTATACTAAAAATTAGTACAATTTATATTTAAAATATGTGAATTTACAAATAAATAAATATGTTTGACTTATCAATAGTACCGAATAATTATACAAATACTACGACTATCGATAATATCTATAATTATAATAATATGTAATATAAACGATACGTTATACATAAATAATTGTATTTAACCCACTAAACGTTGGCTTACATGCTCTTTAATTGCTCAATAGATTTTTTGGCTGGCTGCAAATAGGCGAAACCGCTTTTAAGTGTTGCTCCCACAAACTGACCGCAAAATCGCAACACGAAAGTCGCCGCTGACTGCTGACTGCAAATTGATTAATGGCATTAAACGCATTCAACAATTTCCACCCGGCAGCAACAAGTTTTCAAATGTGTAATGTGAAACCAAAAGTTGTTGTGTTGCTGCTGCTGCTGATCTACGCTTATTAATTGTTGTTGTTTTAGCCCAATATGGCAAAGACGGCAGGCCGTTTATCCCATATCTGATCGGTGCAATCTTCAGCAGATATCGAATTGCTTGCTGCTAAGCTAAGCTAACAAAATTGGTGGCCATTTTGAAAATTTGCGCACAATTAATTGCGCAAATTGTGGATTGTGGGCTCTGTCTGTGTGATTTACGTTTTAAGACCATGCATATATAAAATAAAATGTCGATAAATGCATGTAATGTAATATAATGTAGCGAAGCTAAAGAAATGTTGGCACTCCAGTTTAAACAATTTATGTATGCAGTTGGCATTGTGTGCATGTGGCAATCGTGTCTTGTTCAAGGCACAAATCAAAGCCAACTAATTAAGATTTGAATAAAATAACAAGTGGGGAAGGATTATCTTCGGCGTGCCGAAGATTTTATACTCTTTTCGAACCTATAGGCAATTTTCACTCTGCCAACTGCAGCACTGAAATTTCATAAGCTGTACAAAATCGTTTTGTCACGTAACATTTTTTTTTTTGTTCTAAGAATATTTAGTTCAGTGCCAGTTGTATAGCAGCTATAAGATATAGTGATCCAATCCAGCCGGCTCCGATCAATGAGATGTATGTTTGAATAATAAGTATGTGTGCAGAGTTTCATCGCGATAGATTAAAAACATGGGATATATGGCCAAAACCGACTTCGAGTTGTATGGCAGCTATAAGATATAGTGGTCCGATCCGGCCGGCTCCGACCAATGTGCTGTCCCCTGGAATAATAAGTGTCTGTGCAAAGTTTTATCGTTATAGCTCAAAAACTGAGGGACTAGTTTGCATACATACAGACAGACAGACAGACAGACAGGACGGACATGACTAGATCAATTTGTATTGTCATTCTAAGCATACTGGCAGTAACTTTTGGGGTCTCCGACGCTTCCTTCTATGCGTTACAAACTTCAGGACAAACTTAATATACTATTTTCTTCGAAATAGTATAACCAGCTTATTAAATGCGAAAAATGCACTTGAACAAACATAAATCATAGCTAAAAGCCATAACAAAATGCCCATGTCAGATGGGATCAGTTTGCAGTTACAGTTACAGTTACAGTTACAGTTGCGACAACACGCACGGGCCAAGACTTGGAGTCAAGGAGCCAACGTTTGGGCCAGGTCCAAACTGAACTGAACTTTAAGCCCAGTAGCAGGAGACAGGCAGGCGTGTGCCAATTGGCCAACTGGCAACAGAAACGTGAATGTCATTAGTGTCAGTGGCAAGTTGATGAGCGAGTTAGCCGCATTTCAACTAGTTCTCAATGTTTGCCTGACGACCTGGGTGCGGTTCAAAGCAGCCACACGAATTCAAACTTTAACTGCAAGTTAATAAATGACAACAGAGCTGCAGCTTCAGCTCCAGTTTCGGTTTCAGTTTCAGTTTCACTCTTTAACATTGCTATTGCGATTGCTTTAGCTCTGAAAGTGCAAGAAACTCATAAATTAGACGGATTGTGGAGCACACACACACACACGACTACACACGCACACACACACAGCTGCTGTCAGACTGTTGGCGATGCACGTTGTGCGGTCAAATAAATAGAAAATTAGCCAGACATTGCCCAGTCGAAAGAGAGAGAGAGAGAGCGAAAAAAAACGTACAAATAATGCGGCAATATGTTTCTGCTGCTGCTGCTGCTGCTGCTGCAACATAAAGAAACAAAAGCAGCGCACATTAGTTGCCATAAAGGCAGCCACAAAAGCAATGGCAAACATCTCCCATTGCCGTTAATTAATTGCAAAGCGGCCAGGCGGGGCCCACTCAGCCATGTTTATACTTAATACCCAACAACAAAATTCATTTGGTTTTACTTTACTTTACTTTACTTTATTCCCTCATAAGTTTAACTATAAATTCAGGCAGCTGCCCAGACTCGAAGAGCTGTAAAATATATTACTTAAACTTTGGCTCCATGGGGAAAAAAAGCATACAAAATAGTCTATGCATATGTATCTTATATGATTAATTGCACAATGCTCTGAGACTGACATGAAAATAACATCAAAGGCACATAAATTTCAAATAATAAAAGATTTAATAATGTTAATTTATGTTTTCATAAAAAATCGAAAATACCAAACTGCTTGAAATTTAAATGCAAAATTATTAAAGATGCGAAACGATGATCAGATCAAAACTGATCAAAAATGAGATGAGATCTGACAAATTAACAGGAGTTTTAAATTATCCAAATATATTTCTAGGAACTTGGGAACGTTTTCCTGACTTGTTTTTTAAATAAAATCGAAATTTCGAAAATGCTTTTGATTTAAATGCAGAATGGATAAGGATGTCAAACCATGATCAAAAATGTCTCGATAACGAAGTTTAAAACTTAAATGCAGAATTTTTATAAATGCCAAATCATGATAAATACTGTCCCGGCATCCAAAATTGGATAAGTTTTGACAAAGTTATGGAAGTTGGAAAGGCATTTCTAGGGACTTGGAAACATTTTCTTGGCTTGTTTTGCATAGAATATCGAAAATTCGAAAGTGCTTTATCGAATATAGAAGTCAAATCATGATCAAAACTGCCTAATGTTCGAAAATCGGATAAATGTTGACAAACTTATGGTAGTTTTAAATTATGGAATTTTCTTTTATCTTTTAGTACTGATTGTATAGTTAAATCTATTGCTATTTAAAGTAGTAGTAGTAGTAAATTCTAGACACACAATGTTTGGCAGTTAATTAATGTAGTTTTTAATCGCATTTACAGCTTAAATATAGGCGAAAAAAGATTAGCTGTTATTTGGCTAACAAATAGTAGTAACAATTTTGAGTTGTTGTTGTTGTTGTTGCGATAAGTTGCCATATAATAATAATAATAATCCAAAGCTCACAACGCAATGCTTATGTGAGTCAGAAAATGTGTGCCTTGAAATTTTTAACGTTCGCGTGTTAATCGCAAACAAATTAAAAATGCCGCAAAAACGCACACACACATCTTAAAACTTGTTAATGAAAATGCCACAAAATTCCCATAATGCATTCTATGCAGCCGGCATACTCTGTCTGTGGACAACTTCACGCTGGGCAGCCCCCAAAGAGGCGAGGAATAGGGGGGCACAAAGACAGACAGCCAGACAGACAGCCAGACAGACAGCCAGAGAAGAAACTGGCGCGCCAAGCTGTGAAAAGTCTCATTACTTTGGACAAATATGCAATTTGATGTTAGTAGTGTGTGTTATGGTTGTGTTATATGCAGTCGGTCTTATAGAGACTAAGGCACAGCCGACTGCCGACTGCTCTGCTCTGCTTTGGGGCATAAGTTGGCTCGCGTGTTGCGGTGGCAAGTTCAGACACAAAACAGAACAGACAGACAGACAGACAGACAGTCAGTTGGACACAGAGTCGTCGTCATAGATACTACAAAAACAAGTAAGAGTGCTCTAGTCGGGAGTGCCCGACTACGAGATACCCTGAACCCAGTCCTTACAATCATTCGTACTACTCTAAACACACACATGCTGCAGTACAAGCAGTACAAGCAGTGCAAGCGGTTTAAGCAGTTAGCTTGCTATTTCGCTGAGCCCCATTTTGAAATATTTGTTACATGTGTATGCTATTCGAGCATGTATAATGCCAAATTTGGGGTCTCTATCTCTTATAACTTTGAAGTTATGTCCCAAAAACGCTAGTCCAAAATCAAAATTTATCGATAACTTTTGAATGCGACGAGTTATCGATCAAATGAAATAAACTTGATCTGTCCCGGGATCAGGAGAACTTATGTTCCAAATATGAAGTCTCTAGCTCTTGTAGTCTCTGATATCTGTGTGTTCATACAGACAGACAGACGGACAGACAGACGGACATGGCTAGATCGACTCGGCTGTTGATACTGATCAAAAATATATATACTTTATATGGTCGGAGATGCTTCCTTATGCCTGTTACATACATTTGCACAAAACCATAATACCCTTTTTAACCATTTTTAATGGGTTCAGGGTATAAACACCACATATGCCAGCCAGGCCAGGCCAGGCATCTATTGTGACTTGATCCCTTTTTCATTTCTCATGCCACACGCACAGCAACACATTTTTTTTTGCAATTAAATTGGATTTTTCATTTTATTCCTGTTTTTTGCCAACATATGTAGAAAATTTTTCAGAGGCGTCAAATTAATTGCCACATATGTATATGTGTATATATATATATTTATTTTTTTCTCTATTTCATTTTATTGATAGTAGAAACGTCTGTCTGTGTCTGTGTGTATTGCTGCCAAAGATTTGCGTAAATATTTGCGACTGGTTGCAAAGAGCTTAACGACTTTTGGCTGTTGTTTGTCTGGCCGTGTGTGTTAGTTAGTTTGTTTGCAGCCACAACACACTCACACAGATACACACACTAATACACAGACAGGCAGTTAGATATATCGATGGCCAGACGCTCATTTACACGTGTAAGAGCGCCAGAGACCAGACATCTAATCGTTTGATTTTGATTTAATTAATGCCGTTAGCTAAATATGCATGCACACAAATACACAAACAAAAAAAAAAGGAAAAAACATGCACACATTTAATTAGGTTTTTCTTTTAGTCGCGGGTTCAAAAACATTTCGTGGAATTGCTAGCAAATATTTATACAGCAAACCTTCAACTTAGTCTCTCATGCGTAAAACAAGTAGCAAAGTTTTAGGATCGGTTTTTGGGATCGTTTAAGCAAATAGATACATGCCATCCATGGGAACATCAATGGCTTGGCAACACAGCTCAACTCAATATGCTAATAACCGAGCTAAAGATGCGCAATTGTAGCTTTGTGTCTTTATTTGTCTGTTTGCAATATAACAAATTGAGCTGTCAGCGGCACTCTTTAGATTTGAGCCAACAACTGCCGCTGGGCGTTGGCCAAAAGCGCAAAAGCCGAAAAGATGTAGCCAAAAAAAAGTAATATATATAGATGATAATTAGGCAACAAGCGAGAAAGAGAGAGAAGCTGGCTGTTAAGCCTTGGCCATTAATTCCAATTGCCAATATTTTTGTAGCAATTTATTTTTGATGCTAAACAAAGGCAATCTGTGAAGTGTGTGCGTGATTATCCATAGCTAAAAGATATATTTGTATCTGAAACAGTTTGTGTAGCTGTATCTGTATCTGTATCTGTGTATCTGTATCTATGCACTCCACCCATTTGTATGCCACAATTCTGGCATTTAGCCGCCCCAAACTGACACATGACATGACAGGCCCAAAAGCTTCAAGCCACAAATATCTATCTGAAAGGGGTAAGAGGGCAAACATCGGCAACTGTCTGTGATCTGTCTATGAATGCACACACACGTGATTTATATATTCAATTAAAGTTCGCCGCCGCAACAACAAACCAACAACAAACTACAAATCGACAAACATTTCTCAAAAATCTAGCAAGAAGTCGTGTCATTAGACTAGAAATAAGTAGATACATAGATCGAAACGCAAAGCTGTGCGTATATACCCTACAAATTTTTAAGATATATACATACATACATATTCTATAATTAATGTTTAATATACATGGCATGAGATCGCCAATGATTGTGGCAGCTAAATTGATATTCATCAAACTTGATTGAAAATGTTTATAAATAGCCAGTCATTTTCCATGACAAACTTTTACATATTTTCAATTATTTGGTTAAATTACAAACTGTTCATTTAAAAATCAAATAAATATTGTAAATTTTGAAAAACACTACAAGCATTTTCTTTTATATATATTTGTAATATATTTTGATTTATAAGCTATCTTTATGTATTCTAAACTACATATTGTTGACTATTCGTTTACTTTAATTTTTGCTCAGTTTTCGCACAGGGTATCAAGCTGTTCGTACCGTCCATAACTGACCGTAGCAGTTATTTTAGTTTATTTTTTTTTATAAATTTAATAATATTATTGTTAGGCATATTGCCACTGTTGTAGTTGTAGTTTTTTGCTGCTGTCTAGTTATTTATGAGCGTCGGGGCATAGGCTTAGATTTTTAATTAATTCAAGGCTTTTATGGCACGCTCGAAGCCGGAGCTGGCGCAATTGTCGAAGCTATCCAAAAGTGTTTGCCTTGCCCAATAATTGTGTAATTTGTTGTTGTATTATTTAGCTAGCTGGCCGCTGTCTCTGCGGTCAGACAACAACGCACACAACACAGCTCAGCTGCAAATTAGACAATAAAACAAAAGTCAAACAGCAACAACAACACAATAAACACCCCTCGCTGACGCACAACAGCAAAAAAAAAAAAAACAAGTGGGGAAGGATTATCTTCGGCGTGCCGAAGATTTTATACTCTTTCGAACCTATAGGCAATTTTCACTCTGCTAACTGCACCACTGAAATTTCATAAGCTGTACAAAATCGTTTTGTCGCGTAAAATTTTTTTTTTGTTTTAAGATTATTTAATTTATTGGCAGTTGTATAGCAGCTATAAGATATAGTGATCCGATCCGGCCGGCTCCAACCAATGTGATGTCTCTTTGAATAATAAGTATCTGTGCAAAGTTTCATCGCGATGGATTAAAAAACATGGGATATATAGCCAAAACCGACTTCGAGTTGTATGGCAGCTATAAGATATAGTAGTCCGATCCGGCCGGCTCCGACCAATGTGCTGTCCCCTGGAATAATAAGTGTCTGTGCAAAGTTTTATCGCGATAGCTCAAAAACTGAGGGACTAGTTTGCATACATACAGACAGACAGACAGACAGACAGACAGACAGACAGACAGACAGACAGACGGACATGGCTAGATCAATTTGTATTGTCATTCTAAGCATACTGGCAGTAACTTTTGGGGGTCTCCGACGCTTCCTTCTATGCGTTACAAACTTCAGGACAAACTTAATATACTATTTTATTCGAAAAGAGTATAAAAACATTGTCAATGGGCGTTGGCGTGAAAATTCTTTAGAAAATTACGGAAAATTAGTTAGCTCTGAGCGAGCACTGCAAATGGCGCCAGTTGAGCGACCTTTGCGAAGAGCAGCTCATGAATTTTTTGATAAATTAGCTATAAAGCCCCAATTGCATTTGAGGCGCACCAAAGCGATTGCAAGTCGAATTCATTAACAACAAAATTACCCAAGTCATTCAGCAGGCAATTTAAATGATAGCCGTCGGTAGCCTGAGCAGCAGCACGTCAGCATAATTAGACCAAGACCGAAACATGTTGGCCCACGCAAGATGACGTGGCCAATTGCAGTTGTCGCCACCGTTATTGTTGTTGTTGTTGCTATTGTTGCACCCCCAGCAAAAAAAGCAAACATCAAATGTCAAGCGCCGCTGTTCACAACTTGCTGAAGCGGAGCGCAGCGGCCAGGGCCAAGACTCAACTGGCCAAAATGTGAAGTACAGTGACAGCTGGCCAATAAGCACTAAAACAAATTTGAATTCCATTTTTGTTCATTTTCATGCTTTCGAATTTATACATTATTTTTAACATACAAATCATTTGAAAAATTCAATAATTTACTTTTCTATGTATAGTTAGATAATAACTTTCTTTTTATTGTATTTTTAATAATTTTTTAAAAATTAATAAAAATCAAATCTATTATTTTATCATTCGAACATTTTTTTGATCAACTTCTAGTTTTATTTATTTAGTTTTTTTTTTAATAAAAAATTGTATAGAAACTGTAAGGGATTTCGAGTAATTTTTTATAAATTTAAAAATGCGAATTTATCCTATTATATGAACATAAAAACCATTTGAAAAATTAATTCTTTCTTTTTTATATAGTTAAATAATAACTGACAGAAATTAAAGTGGAAGCTTTGAGTTTTTTTTTATGCATTTCAAATTACGAAATTTCATATTATTTGAACAAAAAAATCATCATAATTAGCTATAATTTTCTTGTTCTATAACTAAAAAGCTCTTTGAAAAATATTTATAAAATATTTACAAGCACTTTTGTTGGTCGAGTGTTCACTGTAGTGCATATAGTCCATATACGAACAGATTGCTTGAAGTTTTGGGCCACCCGCAGACGTGCTAGCTGCTTGTGGAGTGAATTGGAGTGAAAACGCGCTTTGGTTAAGTGAAAAACATGCAAATGAGACAACGACAACAGCAACAACAACAACAACACCAGCAACGACTACAGAAAAATTAAATGAAATTCATATGAAAATGTGGCAAGTGCTGAGCCTGAGCCTGAAACTGGCCGAGGGCCTCAGCCCTAGCAACATGTTCAGCGATATTTATATGCTTTTTTTCCAAGATTTCCTATTAAGATAGGAAACATAAAGCCGCAGGTAGCCAACAGCAGCAGCAACAACAACAGCAACAGCTAGCCCAGCAGGTAATTGTTGTTAAAGTTATGACAGCAAAGGGCATTTTTCATAGGGCAGATAAGAACCCCCCAAAAAACAAAAAAACAAGTAAGAGTGCTCTAGTCGGGAGTGCCCGACTACGAGATACCCTGAACCCAGTCCTTACAATCATTCATATTAATCTAAACACACACATGCTGCAGTACAAGCAGTACAAGCAGTGCAAGCGGTCTAAGCAGTTAGCTTGCTTTTCGCTGAGCCCCACATAATGGAAAGTTAAATCTTAAATAACTTCTGTGTTTATCGTCCGATCTTATTGAAATTTTTGGGGCAAACAATTGTCGATAATATGTGTGACCAAACCAAATTGCAAGGTCGTACCTTCAAAAATGCGTTTTTTTAACTTTTGGGGGGTTTGGGGGTGGTATCCAAAAAGTGAAAAATTTGTTCATGTGTATGCTATTCGAGATTATACATGTCAAATTAGGGGCCTCTAGCTCTTATAACTTGTAAGTTATATCCAAAAAACGCTGGTCTGAAATCGAAATTTATCGATAACTTTTGAACGGGACGAGCTATCGATAAATTTTAATAAACTTGATCTGTCCCGGGATTAGGAGAACTTATGTTCCAAATATGAAGTCTCTAGCTCTTGTAGTCTCTGATATCTGTGTGTTCATACAGACAGACAGACGGACAGACGGACAGACGGACAGACGGTCAGACGGACAGACGGACAGACGGACAGACGGACAGACAGACGGACATGGCTAGATCGACTCGGCTGTTGATACTGATCAATAATATATATACTTTATATGGTCGGAGATGCTTCCTTATGCCTGTTACATACTTTTGCACAACTTCATTATACCCTTTTTACCCATTTTTAATGGGTTCAGGGTATAAAAAACGTCGGCACAATTAATTCAAAACCCTCATAGACAACACAATAAACAAAGAGAAAAGAAAACAAACAAACAAAAATTAGAAATAATATTCCCATTCTACTGGTTGCTTATGAATAATACTTTTTATAAATCCGCAGACAAATTGAGTGAAAACAGCTGCCCCCATTGAGATCTATAGATATCTAGACGACTATACTATAGCCAATCTATATCGAAATGACATAAGCAACAACTGGAACTGGAACTGGATTGTCGGCTGTAGTATAGAAAGCGCATTTAGTTAAGATTTGTGCGCCTTTAATTAAATAACTATAAAATGTTCAAATTCTCTATTAGCGATAAGGCAAAAGATAAAATGCTAGTGGAAAAGCCAACAAAGGCGCGCTAGCAGAAATAAAATAAAATTGTTAAGCGAGTGCTCAAATACAACAAATGCGATAACAAAATAAAGGCATGTGGCTAAAAATTTAAAAAAAAAAACTATATATATAATAAATAAATAAATACAGATTGCACGATCGAGTGTCAATAACATGACTAATTATAGAATAAATGCTTTGAGTGTACGATATATGTAAATAATATAGAATTGGAAGAAAATCAGAGGAAAAACCGCACAAAATTCCCCACAATAAGAATAAGTCAGGCAAATTTTAAGAGTCTATTTGAGTAGACAGTTATTGTTGCTTGAGTTCTTATAAATATGGCTATTATTTTGGTGATGTGTTATAGTCTTACATAATAGTTTAAAATATATAATAAATAGCTTACTATGCAAATGTTACGTCTAAAATTAGTAGCAGCAATAATTGCACTACAATATAAATATATAAAACGCGATTTACATTTATCTTATAAGGCAAAACTAGGCGCAGCTACCCCAACAGTAAACTTGTTGATCATGAACCACAGGGTGTTGCAGTGGGGCAGTGGGGCAGAAGTGGGACTGGTGGTGCGACACATGAGGCGTGTGCACAATCGATCAATTAATTTATATGTTGACATTCCATTATTAATTACAGTTAAGTTGAGTAAATGCAGTGAAATCAAATATACAAATTGTGTAAATTACGTTTGAATGAATCATTGCAAAGAATTGGTTAAGCGATATATAAATACAAATGAAAAGCTAATGATATTGTTGTTTTTGTTTTTGTTGCAAGTCTTTAGTGTCAGTGCATTGCATTTCTAGTTAAACAACAATAACCATATATATGATGTCAGCTATTCAAACACTTTGCGGTCCCTAAGTCAATGTGTGGGTGTAATACAGATAGTTGGGGGTGTGTTGGGGGTGTTAAAGGGGGACATCATCGTGTAGGCGACAAGTTCAATTTCATTTCATTTCATTTCATTTCATTTAGAGCTGACAAGCGCCCTCCCCAACACAAAAGCAATTCAATTCGCTTCTCTTTAGTTTTTTTTTTTTTTTTTTTTTTTTTTTTGCTAAGTAATTTACAATAATTGTTAACGATGACGTTGTTTATTGTGTTGCTTTTGCTGCAAGCAACGCAATTTAAATGCAAATAATTTTGTAAGAAATTTACATAGTTTTAAATTTGAATATAATTACACAAATTGGACGCCAAGCAAAGCGGCAACAACAACAGCTGAAAATTGGCTAAAAATGAAGCAAAAGCAGACACGCCCACTTGCCCACTTGTTGCTGTTGCTGTTGCTCTGTTCACTTGTTCAGTGGTTCACTGCGCTTTCTACAATACATTACAAGCCATTTTTTTGCGCAAAAAAAACAAAAACCAAACACAAAAGGTTCAACAAACGCAAATTGTGCAAAAGCAACAAACAACAATAGCAACAGCAGCAACAACAACAAAGTTTCAAGTGTTTAAGTAACTTGTAACAGTAGCGTAAAATAAATTTATTTGCCATTGCAGCAGCAGCGAGCACAAAATTTGTTAGACAGCCCCGCTGGCAACATGCAACATGCAACATGTTGCTGACGTTGATCACGACGGCAGCAGCAACAACAACAACAGCTGCCAAAGGGGACGGCTCTGCTAATGAAGATGATGTTGCAAAAGCGTTTTGTGCCTGCTTCACTCTGTGATGGTCGTTGTCGCTGTTGCTGCTGCTGCTGCTTATTTGTGGGCGTGGCCATGTTGCAGCAGCAGCAGCAGCAGCAGCAGCAGCTGAAACTGAAAGCGAAGCTCGCAATGCCGCTTTCCTTTTCAGCGCCACTTGCCACAAGTTGAGCAATTTTGCCAGGTGCTTTAGAGTTTAATTAAAAAACTAGCCACTTGGCAATTGCAAGTGGGTGCAAGTTTTGTTCTCACGCTATAGCACTATAAATATATATATATATATACTATATCTATATGCAAATAATCACAAAAATCAGGCACGTCAGCGCGGAGCACGCGCAAACAATTTTAAATACGCTTTATTGTTATGATTATTTGAGTTGTATGTTTTGTTTGCTTTTGTTTTGTTTTGTTTGTTGACGTTTCACCCAATTGGCGCAAGAAACGTGCCAAGATCGGCTACGTAAAATTAATATGCAATTAATCGGGCACAACAAGGAACATGCCGTCAATACCAAATACAACAAGCAACAAGCAACAACAACAACAATTGTTATACGTGCACATGTCGCAGCAGAAGGCAAAATGTGCTGGGCGATAAGCGATCAAAAGCGACAGCCAAAAAGTCACCTACTGAAGCACAACAACAACAACAGCAACAACAATAATAAAAACAATTTTAAGTAAACCAGCAACAACAACAACAAAAAAAGGAGAAGTAGACGCAGCCGCACCCAGAAATGTGTCAAAGATCAACTGACAAAAATCGCCGGCAATAAACAAAACAAAATAAAAAAAATAAATAAAAAAGACTTTGCTCGAGTAGGAAACTAAAAAACAAAGTGCAATCGAAAATGAAACTTAAATTGCCAAAAAAAAAAAAAAAAGCAAGTACAATAAAAATTAAGCAAGCCAATAAAGTTGTGCCGTGAGAATAATAATTAAAAAATCGGTGCTCTTTTTTTGCACAAATCATGTGAAATTTGCGCTTGGCCAGTGGGTGGGCAGCCAAAGGTTAAGCAACAATATGGGGGCGTGGCATAGTCAACAACAAATTATCAAAAAGATACGAAACAAATAAGCGTCATTCAAATGGCAGCTCTGACTGCAGGTGCGCCGATCTAATCTTGGCCAATTTATTGCACAAGCCACCAGTGCAGATTAAACCCAAACTAACAGCCAGCCAGTCGAAGCACCAACCAAATCAGGCAAGTTGCTAACTGTAAGCAAAATGTAACTAATTAGAGCCCAATGCAACAACTAACAACTGCAAATGTCAACCCAAAAAAACTAAAAAATAAGATAGGATTTACTTAGATAAAGTGTTTTGACGCGCTGCGCAATAAGACGTTTCTTGACATTTTACAACACTTGACAGCTTTTCGATTTAACGGTACAACTGTACAAATTGAAATCGGTTTAAGTGCTTGAAAAGCTCACACAAGATTTTTAAAGCTCAATCAACAACAATTCTCTTTGAAAAATATAACATAAATTCCATATTAATATCCATATTTAAAGCTCCATCAACTATAATTCTCTTGGAAAAATATAACATAAATTCCATATTACTTTGCTCTACTAATTCACATATTAATCAAATCTTAAATACCAATATTTTTCAACTAATGTCATTTAGCAATTATCTTTGCCAGTTATCAATATAGCATGAAAAAATATGCATTTCAAACTACATTTCATTTGCAAATGTCAATTGGTGAGGGCCGATAAATTGTTATTAACAAAGCAGCGCCATTGATACTTAGCATATAGAATATATATATATATATATACGTGTATATATGTCATTGATAGATTGTCCATTAAGCGAATAAGTACGATAGCAATGACAATAACTGGTTGCTGCTGCCTAATGAAAGGCTGTCTTTCTTTCTGTCATGCAGAGCCAAAGTTGAGGCTTGATAAGACACAACACAACTGTGTTTGCCCTCTCCCTCTTTAGCAATTCAATGCAGCTGCTTGATAAAATTAAAAAAAAGGCAGCTTATCAAGAGAGCCTTGAGCCTGAAATTTGCAGTGCGCGCTGTCAGTTGATTGTAACGCACAACATAAACACACACACACACATATATATGTGTGTATACTGACAGCTGATCTTCTCAAGTGACCCACTTGGCGCGTGTTTGCGTATCAGCAACAACAATTACAACAACAGCAACAACAACAACACTTTCATTTTCACAGCCCTGAAACAACAATGCATGCGTCTTGTTTCGAGTCGCTTTGTTTAAATTTGTGTTTCGTAAATATTTGCGCGCAACGTCTTTTTTCTCTCTCAGCTTTATTTTATTTTTGTGCCTTTTTTTCAGTCCCGTGGTTTTTTTTAGAAAGTGCGTGCGCAATTGAAGTTTTTAGTTAAACAGCCGCCCAGTCAATAAATAACCGCTCCATGTCAATAAATTACGCAAAAACTTCAACTAAAACGCTGCCAGCAGCAACTACTAAGGCAGCAGCAGCAGCAACAACAGCAGCAGCAACAGCAGCAACAGCAGCAACAGCAGCAACAGCAGCAGCAACAGGCGAATGAACGACACAGCCGACAATGCACTTTGCCAAGGACAGATTCATTGAATAGTGCGACTAGATTGAGTATACGTATAGGTGTATTTGTGTGTGTGTCAGTGTGCATCTGTAGTACGAGGGATGCTCTAGAAATGAGCTGCTCGTAATTGGTGATAAAGAAAAGCTATCGTTAAGCGTAAGTGAGCACCTTAAACACTTGGGAATTATTGATTAAGTGCACTTCATATGAAAATTGTTTGCGTGTGCGGCAAAGTTCAAGAACTTTACAAACGAAACGAGACTTTCGATATAATCTATGAGCAATAAACAAGTTTCAAGCACATTAGGATATAAATCAGGCACTATAACTAGTAAATGTAAATGTGCAAGTAATATTTTGGAATTCTATCGGCTAAACCTAATTTATAAAATATGTTTTCTATGAATTTTTTAAACACATCTTTTAAAATAAGCTTTCAATTGCTTGGATGACTGTTCAGTTTGCTATACAACTTATAGAGCAACCCGCTGGCCCAATCTATGCGCTTGTATATCTGAGCTGCATGCATTGCATAGCGAGAAAATCAACGCCAGCGGCTGTTTAAAAAAATAATATAAATATTATAAAAAAGAGTGACTACGCGGCGTATGCGCAATATTGACAGTGAAATCGTAGACGCATTGGGGTTTATGTCTACGGCAAATATGTATATTGAAATACAGATACTTGCATGTATGTATGTATGTGCAAATGTGTATGTGGTTTAATGGCCGCTGAAACAAAGCGCAAGGTTACAACAACAAAACAGCGAGGGGGGCTTAAGAACTCTAGGAAATGCCAACACACAGACAGACAGACAGAGAGACAAACAGACTGAAAGACGGACTGACAAGAAACCAACCGCCTGGCTGGCTGACTGTCAGGGGCAAAAGCTCCACTTTGCTCCACGTTCGTGTCTGCATTTGGTTTTTTTGTTTTTGTTTTTTTAATTTTTAAATATTTGCTTTATGGCATGATGGGGGTTGGGTCTTTTGGACCGTATAGACGGGATGAGGAGCACTGGTTGGGGCAACCATACTTCAATGCTTTGTTTTCATTCATACGGCCCATGAAATGCCAGGCACGTACTCCATGTGTGTATGCACTTCAAGGCTTCGCTTTTTCCAACCATACAACATTCTGGGATTCGTCGATTTTTTTGCCGCTTTGGCTTATCTAGCTGGACAGCATGTATTCTCGCTTTTTGTTATATTTTTAATTTTTTTGCCGCTGGCAATTTGCTAACTAGAAATTGACAGTTGAATAGACAACGGAACGTATTTTTTTTCCGTCTCTGTATTTCAGTCAAAGGACGTGCGAGGCGAACGTGTCCAAAACTGACTGTGATTATTTTAGTTTTTTTTATATTTTTACTCAATGCAAACCGTTTTCGACAGCCAGCGTCAATTTAAATTTGATTTGATGCTTTTAAAAATATTCGCATTTTATTTTTCAATTTAGCTGTTTTGGCAGTTTTAATCAATATGCAAATATTTGTGCACAGCTGGAAAACTGAAAGTTTTGGATGCTTAATTAAAAGTCATAAATTATAGCGAATATTTCATCAAGTTTGGCCAGCAATGTGGCAAGGGGCGGCAATTGTTTACCTAACTGTTTGACAGCGCAGCAAAGTGCATTTACCTTAAAGTGCAACAAACGTGTGGCGTGTAACCAAATGGACGTATCTGTGTGTGTGTGTGTGTGTGTGTATCTGTGTGTGACTGTCATGCGTGGCACGTTTTTTTGTGCAATTGTATTGACTGTAGTTTCAGTTGCTGTTGCTGTTGCTGTTGCCCCATTGCCGACCGACGACAACGCACAATTTTAGCGACTTGTTTCGTTTGACCAAGTTGAGAGCTGCCCCCAAAAACGCAGGCGTATGAGTAATATGAATAAATTCAACTCAAATTGCAAAAACAAAAGCCTATAGCAACTATATAAATATACATGTTTCGAGCGGACAATAAACTAGTTTGTTTTTGTTTTCGAACGACAGCTACATATTAATTTAATACTATGTGATTCGTTTTCAAATTACACAAAGTTTTCTAAACGGAGTTCACATGGCAGAAGAGAGGAATAGAAAATAATAAAAACCTTGCAAGACTGTGTGTATATCCAGTTTCATTGAAATATAGCACAATAAAGACAATTAAACAACAATAAAGCTAAAAAAAAAACATCAAATATCAACTGCATGAAAACTAATTAAAAGCACATAAACGTCTATTAAAATATCATGATAATTTCCACTATTCAAATTAAATGGCAATCTCATATGCCATAAAGCAAGCTCTTTTTTTTGTTATACGCAAAACTTTATCTTAATTTGGTAACTTCAAGTCAAATGTAATTTGACAGTGAGACAGGCCAAGACAACGTAATGAACGGCAGTTAAAACCAAAAAAACAAAAAAAATACAAAATAAAATAGCTAAAATTGACAACAAAAAAAAAATAAATAAATAAGAAACAGCATTCAACAAAATGGCAATTGACAAACTGGCAAACAATGCTTTTTATGGCAACAATCAAATGTGTGCTGCGACTTTATATGACTGTAAATAATTATATATGTACAATATTTACATTGTACATATATCTCATATGAAAATTGTGACTAACCAATGCTTGAATAATTGATTTTTAGACAAACAGACTTTGCAATTTTTTAAAAAACAACTGGGAAAGGATTATCTTTGGCGTGCCGAAGATTTTATACTCTTTTCGAACCACTCTGCCAACTGCAGCACTTTCATATGCAGTAAAAATTCTAAGAATATTTAATTTAGTTCCAGCTATAAGATATAGTGGTCCGATCCGGCCGACTCCGATCAATGAGATGTATGTTTGAATAATAAGTATGTGTGCAAAGTTTCATCGCGATAGCTTTCAAAACATGGGATTTATGGCCAAAACCGACTTCCAGTTGTATGGCAGCTATAAGATATAGTGGTCTGATCTGGCTGGCTCCGACCAATGTGCTGTCCCTTTGAATAATAAGTGACTGTGCAAAGTTTTATCACGATAGCTCAAAAACTGAGGGACTAGTTTGCATACATACAGACAGACAGACAGACAAATAGACAGACAGACAGACGGACATGGCTAGATCAATTTGTTTTGTCATTCTAAGCATACTGGCAGTAAGTTTTGGGGGTCTCCGACGCTTTCTTTTATGCGTTACAGACTTCAGCACAAACTTAATATACTATTTTCTTCGAAAAGAGTATAAATATACATAAATGAAGATATGCAAAACAACAATAATAGTAATTAGCGGTAGTCGCTGTGCATTTATGCAAAAAAAAAAACAGACACAGGTTGCCTAATTGCAAAGGCAGCAGCAGGACGAGAAATGAAACTTTTAAAATGCCAGCAACTATGCCAAGTAAATGTGAAGAACAAAAGCTGTGCTCAAAGGATGAGTGCAGGCAGAAAAGCAGAAAAGCAGAAAAGAGTTGCGCAAATGAAAAATAAAAGTTACAGCCAGACACAGCCATAAAGTTGAATGAATGAATGAATGAATGAATGAATGAAATGTCTAGTCGTTGTCATTGCTGCCACAAGATGGGCTTGGAGTTGATCGCGTAATTAGCGCGTCTGACCCGAGACAACAAGCTGCCCCACCAGCACCACCAGCACCACCTGCCCCCCACTTTTAACAGCAGTTGCATAAATCACAAACAGCGCCGCTCCTAGTTGCTGTTTGCGTCTGGGGGCCACTCAAAACAGTCTGTGTCCTTGGCGCCAGGATGGCAAAAATGAAAATGAAAATTGATAGCGCTTAAATATTTTATTGATTCAATGTGCGAATTTTAGCCCTGCACTGCACACAACTTTAAAGTCTTTAAACATGGCCAACAAGGCTTTAACGTGTTTAAGACACAGGTCTCTCTCGCTCTTAGCCAGGTTGCTTCATTATTTACGAGCCTCGTTGCCAAGAGCGCGCGCAAATCTTTTGGCGCATGCTAAGCCGCTTAAGTAAAGTGGCAGCCACAAGACGAGGAGCTGCAGCAGGAAGCCGTAGCTTGCAACAACTTGAGGCAAGTGCAATTTTTAAGCAATTTTAAGCCCGTCGTCTTTTGTTGTCGTCTCAGCTCGGGAACAAGCCACAAGCTGGCAAACTTGGGCAAGTTTTGCGTCTTTTTTCCGACTGTTCAATAAAATATCAACTTGAAATTTTTCAATTAAAAACTTTTCACTTGCAGCGTGTTTTTTGGCTGTTGTTGCCTTGGTTTCAGTTTCAGTGCTGGCGTTAGCCTTTTTCTTCTGCCCTTTCGTGTGTCTCTCTCTTTTTTTGTTGTTGTAGCTACTTGTAAGAGTTCCTTGCAACTTACAGCTTGCAAATGCGACGCATAACTGTAAATAAGTTGCCGGCTGAGCCTTTTGTTGCAGCAGCAGCAGCAAGTAGCAGCAAGTAGCATGCAGTAATGCCAGGGACAAGACCAAGAGCTTATGCTATGGCAACAAGACAAGACAAGGAGCAGGGAGCAAGGAGCAAGGAGCAAGCAGACAATGTAGTCAGTCTCTGTCTCTTTTGCGGTTTTGGCCCTTTCGTGCAACTGTCTGGCAAAGCTGTAGTCCTCTTCTTCTTCTGCTGTCCCTGACGCTGCCTTACTTAGCATGTAAATAATGTGCACGAAAAATTATGAATGCAGCTAATTAGCCAGGCAGCAGGCAGCAGACAGCTCCTCCTTGTGGCTGCCACGCGCTTTGTCTGCTGTTGCATATTCATTATGTCATTGAACCATTAAATTGTGCTTAAATGTTCAGTGTTCGCTTCTCGCGTCGCTTCTCGCTTGCTTCTCTCTCGCTTCTCGCTTGCAGCTACAGCTGCTGGTTTATGGCGCCGCGGGGAGCGTTTAACTTAAAGCGTCAACAAATCGTAGCGAGATCATCTTCAGGCCAAGTCGAGTAGAGCCCATTTAACTCACCCGCCACCAAATAGAGCAAAAGTCTCTGCTGCTGCAATTTATTAGCCGTCGTCGACAGGCACTTGAGACAGTTTAGCATCAGTTCACTTACCTGCAAAAAGAAGTCAAGAGAAATAAGGCATGAGAAAAGTGTATACACATAGTTCAACAAGCTGCGATTTATAGTAGAATAGATTTTAAGACATTATTGGTATTTGTTTTAATTTTTTGTTTATATAAAGTCAACTGAAGTCGACACAGGAAAATAATTAAAATTAAAAAAAATTACATTTAAAATTATAAGATGTAATTTAAAATAAAATGTTTTTAATTATCTGGGATATTTAACTTGAAAAGTTGGTCCAACACTTGTAACTAGGCTTTGGGGAAAACCCAGGAAAAAAACTGTATTAGACCAAAAAGTATAATATTAATAATAATAACAAATAAGTAAATCTTCCAGTTGTGTGAGAATATCTTTGGCCACTTTTCAAATCAAATTTTTCTGTTCACAATGAAGTCTATTCAATTTATTATATTTTAGTTGAAATATATTTCATTTAAAGATTGTTTTATATATATTTATTTGAATTTTTTATTTATATTTTTTGTTATATTTATTTTGTTATATTTATTTTGTTATATTTATTTTGTTATATTTATTTTGTTATATTTATTTAGTTATATTTTTTTGGTTTTTTTTTAATCATATTTATTTCTTTATTTATTCATTTATTTTTATTCATTTATTTATTTAGTTTTATTCATTTATTTATTTATTTTTATTAATTTATTTATTTGTTTATACTTATTTACTTATTTCTTTATATTTATTTACCTATTTATTTATATTTATATATTCATATTTAGTCAGCTAGGTAAATCTAAAATCAAGCGCATTACAGAAGAAAAAGATTACCATCTTTAAATTTCACACATATTGAAAATGATATTGCATTACTCTTCATTTCTATGTCTTTTCTTTTTTTTATTGTACCGCTAGCTAACCCATAGAATAAGTACTATAATAATACGTGCATGAAAGTAACGCCTCAATATTTCATAATATTCTTGCTGCTGATATTTATGGCCTAGGCCTCTGCTACTTATAAGCTGATAAGAAGACTATGGGCAGGGCCACAGACAGCTTCAAGATGCACACAATGAAATGCTGAACAACAACAACAACAAAATAAGTAAGGAGGCAACAAAAAAAAATAGCGTCAGCCGTCAGCAGATGCTACCTTAAGATTAAGGCCCAGTTACAATGCCAACAACAACAACAACGGCAACCACAAGGCTTTTGTTGTTATTTTTAACAGAGTGAATTTTCGTTGTTTGTTGCTTTTTTTCTTAACAGCAATTTTATCGCGTGCATAAACAAGCTGCAGAGGGACGGACAGAGACAAAAAAAACGACTCCAGCGACTTGTTTTCGAACTTCGAACTGACTTTCAAGTTTACAAAGTCATGCAACATGGCCATGTGCAGCATCATTTCGCTTTTTTTTCTGTTGCTGTTGCTGTTGCTGTTGTTGTTGTTGTTGTTACCCCTTGATTGTCATTGTTGTTGTTGTTGATGGCCGCAACTGTCAGCGGCTGCTAAAAATTATTGCAGGACATTTGCCAAAATGGCCAAAAGGCGAACTTTTTATTTATTTACGCGGCCGCTTTTCAACATTTATGCAAAGCACTTTTTTCGTTGCTGTTTGTTGGTACAGCAATTATAAAGCAACTGCAACAACAACAACAACAACACATTGCTTGAGTTTTTCAGGTCAGTGGAGTTGCAGCAAAATGTTGTAAATATTTCTTTATACATATATATGCCACAGCGGGTATTATATTTCTGTCACGAACTGAAGCAGAGATATCGTGAAATACACAAAGTTTCAAGTTCTGACTCTCTAGATATGCCGCAGTCGAATGGATCAGATCAATATATCATATAGCTGTCGAGTCTGAACTACTATATATGCCAAAGGAGATCACTGTTCTTCTATTGTTACTTTCTTTGTTGCTATAGTTGATTCAATTTATGTTTTATTGGTTCACATCTCAGGCAAATGCAATTTTGGTTTTTTTCTTATGCACTTTTCGTACAGCAAAACTTTATCGACAGCCAAAAACGAAAGTGAGGCCACAACGAACGATCGCAATAAATGTTGCATTTTTATTATCATTTTTTTTTGTCCCCCATTTGTTGTCATCAGCCAAAGGGGGGGCAAGTTGGGGCGAAGGGGGATTGGGGGAATGAGACGCGTTGTCCCAGGCAGGCACTCGAAATGACCGAAAGTGAAAGTTGCCGCTTTTTTAAGAGCAACTAAGTATAGTGCACATATGAACATGTATGTCTATAAACATATGTACATACATATATATATATATATATATATATAAGGCTAGCCCCAATCTACGGCCTGTTAAATATCTCTCATATCTTTCATTAACTTTGTCGCTGGGCCGTTGTAGTTTATTTTTTAATTGAATCAACTGACAACTTAGTGAGGGGCTTTTGCCTGCTGCTGCTGCTGCTCATTTTTTGTTGTTCAATTTTTCAATTTTAAACATAAAACATTTATTTTTAATTGTTGCTGGCGCCTGCAAAGAAGTTCAATAAACTGGCCGGCGGTATTTGTTGTTTTTGTTTTTGTGTTACAGCTATATATATATATATATATATTGCAACTTTTGCCGCGCTGCAATAGATACGTTGCAATTTTATTTCAACCGCCGCCTTTCAAAGCGCCGCCAGCCAACAACAACAATAAAAACAACAATAACAACAGCAACAATAAAAACAACAACACAAAAGCCAACGAAGCAGCAACGATCATTGCCAGAGCTCATTGGCCTGAAGTGTTGCTTGTTGTATGTTGTATGTTGTATGTTGCGTGTGTGTTGTTGCTGCTGTTATTATTAATTATATCGGTGATTGGGTTGGCAATATTACAGCAACAAAATTGTGGCGTGAGAAAGTCTCTTGTGGGCGTATTTGTGTTGTATTTGTGATAGTTGTCCAGGCAACAAGTGCATTTTTGCTCTCCTATCTTAATTGACACTTGAACTTCGCTGTGCGAGCGGAAAACCACAGCATAAATAGTGACAGCAAAGCTAATAATAACTACGCGCTGGATTTAAAGCAATCAAGCAGCTTGAACTACATTCAAAGCAACTTTTAAGGCAGCCGCTTAGAATTCTCAAGCTGTTTTAGCACCTGATTGGTTAAAGCATTTGCTGATAAGTTTCGAATCTTCTGGGTGACTGTATAATGTTTAACACAGGTATCATTTAAAAGAGAGAGTATTTTTTAAAAAATATATTAAATAATTTATCGTTTCTTTAAATATTAAATAAATACAAATATGGAGTTTCGTCTATAAATTGTTTATATAACATACTGTTCTACCTTTGATTTGATTTTTACTTTAATATTTGTATTTTAAATATAAAATTGACTTTACAAATATGCGCGCTTTCTTGCGTTTACCTTACCAACAGTTCGATTTCACTTTATTCCTCCGCTAAGATCTCTCAAGTACACTTACTCATGAGTGAATAGCTTAACTCTGCATTGTAATCGCATTTTGTCGCTCACAATGGGCCCATCTATGCACATATGAAGTAAAACCCCAACGATTATCGACACCTACTCAATCACCGCTTCTTTGGCAGCGTCAGTCAGTGAAGCATGCAACGGCCACGCCCACCACGCAACAACTAGACGCACGCCCACAACAACAACAGCCGAGCGCAAATGAAGCTTAAATTTTAATCGCCACTCTCGACACCCATCATGATGATAATGTTGATGATTTTTTTGTCGCCTCAACTCGCGTTGCGTCTCGTCTCGAATCGAGACGCTCGTCCTGCCTGATATCCTGGCATAGTTGAGAGACGGACGGACAGACAGACAGACAGACAGTTAGACAGACCGTTTCGACGTTCAAAGTCATTTGGTTTTATGATTATTAGCTTGTTTAGTTCACTCTCAAGTACATGCGAGGAGAATGGAGGCAGGAGCAGCTCTTCAATTTCTTTTCTTTCTTTAGCTGCTGCTGGCGGGCAAAACATATTCTTTATGCTTATATAATATCTATTTAGTTGCAGTCAGCAAGTGCTTAGAGTCTTGTTTGCTGCTTGTTTGTCTCTGACACTCGACACTCGACTCTCGATTTCGCTCTGTCGCTGCTTCTTCTTCTGCTTCTTCTTCTTGCCACACGACTGTCACGACTGATTGCGCTTCTTGTGCGATAACCGTTGCCATTTGTATCTTTCCATCTTGTGCTCATAACAATTTGACGCTTCATGATTTTGATCATTTGAGGCAGGGGGAGGGGGACATATGCTAGTTCGTATTGGACTTGGTTTTATGTTAACAACTTTGGCGTTTTGTTTAATTGAATGAGTGCCAGCGAATGTCAAAGAAGAAAGCCAAAATATATACATATGTACTCCTTAAAGAAGCAGACATGCTGCAAGGCGTTGCATGCAATACGATTTCGCTGCTGCTTTTTTTTTTGGGTATTTTTTTTTTGGTTAATGCGAGCTCATGTGGCGTTGATTTGCGGATTTGCCGCGGACCCCAAATTAAAGTCTGGCCCCAAAAAAGCAGCATGACGAGGACATAAAACGCGTTACGATTGCCTTTTTTTCGCTCTGTACTTTTTGGTTGCATGCAACATTAGCAGCCATAACAATGACTGCTGCGACTTGCAACGCAGTCCGCCTCTCTTTTGTTTTTTGTTTTTTCGTATGGCAATAAAAGCAAATTATTTTTACGATGAAGCAGCAAAATAAATAAATACATTCATGTTTCCGTTGTTGTTGTTGTTGTTGTTGCTGTTTGGGTATACCAAACGCATTAAATGCCTCTGCCCCAGAAAATGGGCGTGGCTGTCGATCATCAGGCGCATGATGCAGTGCAGCACACAAATCCAAAGCTACCAAGTTCGTTAATCTGCTCCCCGAAAGACATACAATACGTAAAGTATACGTATTTATAGCCAAAAGCTGCAATTACAATTACAATTACAATTTCAATACGACACACACACACACACACGTAAATTACAGGCTTATCAAGAGTCGAGAGCAGTGAAAATGAGAAATGTGCAGCAATTAGAATTACAGAAGCCCAAAACACTAATGCAGGCAGTGCATCATTTGCAATTTGCATAAATGATCACAAATTGCATTTTGAGATGGTAGAAAATTTCCCTAAATAAAAACCCTAGAGACAACTTTACTCTCTTGCGCACCAAACATTAAAAACAAATGAATATAAAATTATTTGAAAATATATAATAAATTGAAGAGAAATAAGAAATACTGAGCAAAAACTAAAACAAAAGTATGAAAAAGAGCCAATATCAAATATAAATAAAATTAAAAAAAGAGCATAAGACTTTTGTCAAAATAATAACAAAATAGCAAAAAGAAATCAATTTAAATGATTTATATTCTTAAAGTTGTGTTCCAAATTACATACAAACTCATATAAAAACACAAAACAAAGAAAGTAAAATTTTGAAAATTTTTTTTCATAAATTATAGTAATTTGGAAAAATCAACAAATATCTTATAGTTAATACTCAAGATATGGCCCAACTTCACTAGTAGTTACCCCCAACAAAACAACAACTAAGATATGCAATAAATAAAGATATATAATAAAAACCTGAAAACTATCTCATGCAAAAATGCGGCACAACTTTCCCATGCTCTTGACAACTTTCGTTAAGCCTTTTTGATCTTAATTAACAAACATTTGCAATCGAAATGGATCAACACACACACACACACACACACACACACACTGATTTATGAGTAAGGCTGAGAGTCATTTGCAAATGCAACTGCAACTCCTAACTCTAACTCTAACTCTAACTCTAACTAACCCCAAACTCAATTGCATTTGGCACTTGGTAAATGAAAATTGCAACTGTGCCCAAAACTAATAAACAAATAAAAGTGGACACTGGCACAGACAACAACAACAAAAAAAGAAGGATGCAGGCGACACAAATTGCAAATCAAATGCACAGCAATGGACACACACACACAGATATACACACACACTAACACACACAGATGCATTTTGCTATTGCATTCAGCGAGTTGGGCTAAAAGTGGCAACTGAATCGTTTTAATGGATATCAAATAGGGCACAAACAAAACACAGCAACTAAACTGAGAGTGCTAGCCATGAATGAGTGAATGCATGTGTGTGGGTGTGTGTGTGGGTGTGTGTGTGTCGCATTGTGAAGTTGGTAGAGCTGGGTGGTGGCACCCTAGGGGGAGCAGTTGCAGTCAACATTTTTCGCTTTTATTTTTGCCAAGAGCGTTTTTATGCGAATACGAATACGAATACGAATACGTGCATGAGTACATGCATATGTACATATGTATGCATGTACATACATATACATACATATGTACATATGTATGTATAGAATACATGTGTGCATGTAGAATTTTTCATTCTTTGCTCAGAGCGCTGCTTTCATTTACGAGCCTCGTTTTTACTGTTGCCAGTTTTATTTGTATTTTTGTTGTTGCTGTTGTTGCTGCTGCTGCCCTCTGTATTTTTGTTTTTCATGTTGCGTTTTTGTGTCTGGCAGCTGCTCGACGGCAACAACAACGGCAACAACAACATGAAACAACAATGGGGCCGCAATATTGATTGCAATTTCAGTTTTGCAGCAGCAAGCCAACTGCGTTCACAGACGACACAGAGGTCGGCTATGAGCCTGGTGCTGGGTCCTGGTCCTGGCTCTGGGTCTGGGCCTCGCCTCGTTTGGCTCGCACAAAAGCCTAAAAGCACACACACACACATGTGCACACAATGAGCAGACAGATAAACACCGCACACACACACACATACACATAGAAGCAGAGGCGCTGGCTTATGGCCAACATGCTGGGCACAGCGCACAGGAAGCAAACGTAGAGTTGTGTATGTACATATGTGTATGCATGTGTGTGTGTAGCAAAATGCTGAGCCAACTGAAGCCTTTCAAGTTGCCAAAGCCGCAATGTGCATAAGTATGTGTGTGTGTGTGTGCAGCTGCTAGTGGGTGCAGGTGTAGCTGCAGCAGTTGTAGCTTTAGGTGTGCGCTGCGGAGTTGCCCTGGCATTGTCTGTTGGCAATGAAAATGCGAATGCGAAGCGAGAGAGCGGGAGAGCGAGAGCGAAAGAGCGGGGGTAACGGGGCTTTCAGACATGCGCCGTTCGCTAGGCGACTGAACTGGCTGTGCGTGTGTGTGCATGAGTATGCATGTGTGTGGCGTAGGCGCAGGCATGCAGGCAGCAAACAACAAAAAAGAAACACTCGCATGTGCATGCATACACAAAACATACATACATACATACATACATATGCATAACTACCCAGTGGGAGCTATGCAAAGTGTCTCAGTTATATAACTGAAATAAATAAATGTATTCCTTTGCAGCATATTGCATGTGTTGCTTCTTTACCATTATTATCTATTAATCTAAGTACACACATATTTTTATAGTGTAGCATAAACTGAGTAATGTGTGACAAATAAAAAACTTGTCGCTATAAAATTTATGTTCTTGAGCTATAAATTTATGGCATTTTTTACGCCTCTTAAGTCATTAAATTGTACATTTTCCACAACCCTGAATAAAGCCGTTGAGATTTATGATTTTATTTTAAAAATAAGACGTGTAAACTATGTGAACTTATACATATAACAAATAGAATGGCCTACAAAAAGGATTAGGTGAAGTATAACAAGTTTAAAGCATACAGTTCTCACTGGGTGCTCCAAATATTGTATGCTTGCATTTGTAAAAGTGACTTAAAATGCACTTCTTGAGTAGTACAACTCACATGCACTATAACAGCATTCATTTTGCATTTCGTTCCCACTGGGTACTTATGTATTCAGAATAGTGTGTGCGTGTGTGTGTGTGGAAGTTTGGTATGCGTGAGTTTTTGGGCAAGGAATTCATTAATAGCTCTCTTTGTGATCAGGTGTGGGCAGCGCAGAAGGATCCGGTACAGGATTGAGCTGTAGGATTGGCGAGGAGGAGGACGACTCCTGCAATGCACACTTCATTTGTTATTAAATAAAAGAAGCCCGCATACTCTGAATTTTAATTGGCAAATGAATTGTGTGTGTGTTTTTTGATAAATACCAGAGTACTGTTTGACATTTTCGCTTGTTCAGCAACTTTAAGTCAAATTTGCTACCATAACTTGTAGATATTTACGGCCAAGTGTCAACGTGTGTTTTTAATGTTTCCTCAATTTAGCTGCACATTGCTTTAACCCCCATGCCCTATGCCCTTTAACCTTTGCCTTTGTACGTCAAATAGTTTTGACCGCCCCTTCATTTTACTTCATGCTTCGCTGCGGCGGCTTCCTTTTCATATTCCGAAAAGCCTAACCTTACACAAATAATAAATATATTTAGAGAACCTATTCCGATTCTCCGCACAAACAAATATTGATGTAATGGCAATTTGCTTCCGCAATAATAAAAATGTTGTACATTGCAGATTTTATGCTTCAAGTCTAGACGATAGTTTTGGAACGTGCTCAATTAGTGCTATATGAATAACGTAACACCCCCGCCCAAGTCGAGTCCCACAAAAATTTCGAACAAAACAACAATATTCAAATGACATCTGGCGTTTTGCGTTTTTGCGAGTGACGCGACGACTCTCAGCAATATTTCATAATTTGTACCCCATACAATATGCATATATAGTGTACATATGCAAATATATTTATAAATTTGTACAACTTGGCATGTATATATTATTTAGATGGATTGGGTGGGCAGTCAGCAATACGAGTGCCAGCCGCCGCCCCATAATCAACGTCAACAACAACAAAAGTCGTGCGAAATTTGTTAATTTTTGTAATACCACATAAATACAAAGTATACTTAGGGTATTACTGACTGTATGCTGAATATGTACTAGACTATCTATATTAGACTATGCTGACGTACTGACTATGAGCTGAATATGTATCGCAGAATAGTAAACTAACGATATGTACACTTATCGATATGTATATTATATATTTATCGATATTTGTATATATGCATATTTATCGATATTTGTAATATCAATATTTGTATTATCTATATTTGTATTTTCGATATCTGTATTATCGATATTTGTACTATCGATATTTGTATTATCGATATTTGTATTATCGATATTTGTATTATCGATATTTGTAGTATCGACATTTGTATTATCGATATTTGTACTATCGATATTTGTATTATCGATATTTGAATTATCGATATATGTATTTATCGATATAAATTTAAATACAGCGTTTACTGTGGCCAATCAAAGTTTTTCTTTTTCAAGTTTCCGAGAGCTCATGTAGTACAAACAGCACGTAGTATATCTCAGTCGAGCATACCCGCCTAGCATCATTTTGCACACTTGTTAAACACATAATTTTTCACACCGAACGCGTTCACTTCCGCGGCTTGGAGGTGGCACAAAGATTTTGGGCCTGTTGCTGTTGGCGTCGATAAAAACAAATCGTAGACGCTGGGTAATTGTTTTTATTTTGCTATTTTTGTTGCTAATGCGTATATTATATTCTCGGTGTGCCTAGCGCAATTTATTTGCAGTTGTGCGCGCTATATATTTTGTTTTTCTCTCTACCCATTTCCTTTGCCCTCAAGAACGTTTGCGAATAGCTGGCGAGGAGGAGCAGGAGAAGGAGCAGGAGGAGGAGGAGGAGCGCAGCACCTACGCAAATAAAGAATAGTGAGGGGCAAATAGATTTGAAGCACACGACCGATAGACAGAGAGACAGACAGACAGACAGACAGACCGCAACACGTGGGTGTGAAGAGACGGGGGCCTAGACATTTGAGTTTTGCATGGGTATAGTATATGTATGTAGTTGGTATGGGGGGTTGGATCACACAGAGCATGACTAATCGCGACAGTGGGGGGCATAAATCATTTGCAGACAAAGCAGTGAGAGAAATCTAGAGGCTGTTTGTTGTTTTTTTTGTTATGCTCCAAACAGGAAGAGCTTTCTGCACAAAAGTTTAGGCAGGCAGGCAGGCGAAAGAGCAGCATAAAGTAAAAAACATAAAAACAAACGGCCAACCAAAAATGAATACACAAAATGAGTGAGTCTTAACCTTGACATTGAACGACGAATATGTACATAAAGAAAATGCCGGCAGACACACACACACACACACTGCATAAGTGGGAGTGAGAAAGCGAGTGCAAGTCTATGTGTGTGTGTGTGTGTTTACAGCTTAGACGCTCTTTGGGAGCGAATTTAATACAAATATTAAAGAGCAGCCAACGCATAAATCGAAAGTAAGAAAAAATGCGTCCAAACGTTTGTTTATCATCAAAACGAGAAGAAAAAACAAATAAGTTTGCCGCGTGTGGCGCTATAAATAGCAAGCATAATAAAAATCAGCTAAACAGAAACAAAAATAAAACTCGAAATGCGATAAAAGCGGCTTTTATGAATTAAAACGCACACGAAAATAACACAAATCAGCCGGTTTTTTTTGTATGATAAGCAGGCAAAATGCAATGCGAAAGCAGCCAGAGTAAAATACGAGTAGAAAGAAAGAGAGAGAAGCATAGGCGCAGTTATTTGTTGTGCGCTCAAAGCAAAAACAGATCAAAATCAAATCAGAGCGCCGAGCAAAGAAGAAACGCACCAAAGCTGAACAACAACAACAACAAGAAGAAGAAGAACAAGAACGGCAAATGCGAGCAAAAAAAATGAAAACAAATATCACGGCCTTGAAAACTGGACAAATAGCAAGCACAACACAAAACCCAAGAAGAATACCGAAAAAAAAAAAAACACAGAATGAATGCGCCGCCTTAGAAGGAATTAGAGTTTTTTCTTTTGATTCACTTTTGTTGTTTTGCTGAGGGTTGCGCGAAGCGAACGCTACTTGAAAGAGCAATAATAAAGAAAGGAAAGCATAATCTCGGCTAAATATGCGGCACAGGCTCAAGTTCGGAACCAAGTGCTCTTCAACGGTGTTCTCCGGGGGGAGATCTTGCTGTGTGAAAAACAAGAACAAGAACAAGAACGAAAAAAAATGAACACTCCAGCGCATGTCTGTGTATGTATGTATGTATGTATGTATGTATGCATGCATGTGTGCCAAATGAGAGAAGCAATAGAAAACAACAAGAAATAAAAGCAAAGAGGGCCACAACCAAAAATACAAACACGATCTAGTTCTTTTTTTTATTTCTACTATTCGTGCTCTGCTTCTTCGTCTTGTTGCTCATGTTGTTGTTTTTTTCGGCGTTTTTTGCTGCTTGTTTTGCTCTTTGACGAAACTTACACGCATACATACATACAGGCATACACACATACATACACACATACATACACTCGTATTTTTATCGAGCTGGAATGAATTTTAATGTGCTCGACGACGCATTCGCTTTGAAAACGGAAATATTAAAATTGGGCATAACGAAAATAAAAGAATATGTACGTATGTATGTATGTACATATCTATGTATGTATGTATTCTTATTATTTAGCATATGTATGCGTCAGGGCAAATCTTCAATCTTCGCCTGCAATGGCAGCAGCGCAGAATGTGCAAAGGAGGGGAGGCAGGGAGGCGGCAAGGAGCGGACCAAACCTTGACCCAAAGTCGTGGATAAAAACACACAAACAGATAAAGCAGCGGCAAACGCGCAAGCGAAGAGAAGAAGAAAACACAAATGTATAAAACTGAATTCGATAAAAGTGAAACTCGTAATACAAGTACAAACACAGGCGCACATACATACAAACATGTGTTTGTATATATGGAAATAAATAATAAATGTGCGACCAAAAAGGAAATAACGAGCCGAATGGCAAGCGCATGAAATTCGCGTACAGAATGCGGCAAAGATCAGTGAGCGCGAGAGAGAGAGAGAGCGAGTGAGTGAGTGAGTGCAAGAGCGCGTAAGCAAGAAGAGATGGAAAGAGAGAGAGCGAGAGTAACTGGTGTCAGTGAGTCTGGTTCATTTGCATAATGCAAGTGAACTTCCTTGAAAATATTGAACAAATTACGTGAAAACAACAAAACAGCACACACAGACTTAATAAGTTGAAGTCAATATTATAAATATACAAAAATACTTATGCATATTGGCAAATATTGAATTAATTTCTTCGTTTTTTTTTTTATTTTTTGTGCAGCTGTTGCTCAGCGAGATCATTTTTGTCGGGTTTTGGGCAAAGGAAATTTCAAGGTTATATAAGCGCTGCGATCGCGAAAAGTCAACAACAAACACACAATTGTTTAAAACACACTGGACAACACAAGTTGCGAGAGTTTAGCAAATTTCTAGAATATATTATTTTTATATTTTTAAACTCTTGCAAGAGAGTAAATTAAATGCAATGACACCAAAATAAATGGATGAATTTGGTTTTATATTTTTAAAATGGTTTAAGTCAAACGGATCTTGATATTTTTTTTGTGAGTAACTCCAAAAACGCTAGGGTATATCATTAACAAATTTTAAATATTTATAGTAAGTAATTTTTTTTGCAAAATAAATAGAAAAATGTGATTTTTTTTTTCCTTGTTAAAACACTTTCTTGAAATAGTATTCTATGTAAAGTTTCCAGAAATAAGTCCTTTCGACTTCCGTTTACAAATTCAAAGCGCTTTGATTTTCCAGCGATTATAATTTAATCTTTACAGAAATAAGGAAACAATTTCTTTAAACATGAAACGTTGGAAATTAAAATATTTAGAAATAATTAATTTCTGAAATAACTTCAAATTCGAATTTCACATTATTTTTTTTTATTGTTTTAACACAAGTTAGAAACAGAATAGCTAATTATTCATATTTTTAATTTCTTAGTATCGCAATGGAATAATTTTCTTAATTTTGTTGCTTAGTGTTCTCGAACGCGTTTTTTCTTTTCTTCTTTTTTGTTAATGTATAAATTTCTAAATTATTGACATTGGCCGCACATGTTGGGGAAATTTGAAATTTGCAAAAAGCACTAAATTAACATGGATTTAAATAACAGATTTTTGTTTGTTTGTATATTTTTGGGAGGTTTTTGTTTTTTTGTATTTAGATTTGGTTGCACTTACCGCACACGCTCCGAGTAGAGTTCGACTTCTTTGTTCTTCTGCTGCTGCACGAGCTGCTGCTGATCGTAGCTGGCCAGCGGCTTGAAGTTGCTGATGTTGGCCAGGGCGGGCAGCAGGCTTTTGGCCAGGCCTAAACCAGCGATGCTGCTGTTGTTGTTGCTGTTGTTATTGGCGTTGTTGTTGTTGTGCGACAGCAGCAGACTGCCTGCAAAGTTGTTGGCTGCAGGCAATTGCTGCAGTTGTTGCTGCTGCTGCAGTAGCAATTGTTGCTGCTGCTGCAGCTGTTGTTGCTGCACTGGCGACAGCGATATGTCCGCGCTGGACTGCGAGGCCGAGGGGGAGCTGGAGCCGCTGGAGGAGAGGCTGCCGGCGCGAGCGCGCAAATCGAGGCCCAAGACGTTGGTGTTGTTGTTGTTGTTGTTGCTCGACATGAGTATGTTGCTTAGGGTTGCCACCACGCTGGGCTGCAAGGCAACATTGCCATTGTTGTTGTTGTTGTTGATGTTGTTACCATTGTTGTTGTTGTGTGGCAAACCGGAGCCAATGACGCCCACATTGGGATTGGGCGTCAAATTGCCGCCGTTCGTATTGAGCGGCGCCAGAGCAACAGCCTGCTTCTGAGTGCCGTTATTGCGATTGCGCTTCTTCTTGCTCGCCTTCTTCTTGTCGTCGTCGTCGAAGGCCGACGAGCGGGCCGCAAAGCAAACGCCATTCGGTGGCCACTCCAGATCCTTGCGCAACTGGCCCCGGCCGCACTTGCAGCTGCAGCTCTTGTACACCAGATCGTAGCCCTTCTTCTGCCACAGCTGCTGCACGCGCTGCCGCTCCGACCAGCTGCGCGCCCTGGCGCTGACCTTGAGCTGCTGCAGCACGCCCGCCTCCCACTGCTCGAAGCAGTCGCGATGCATATACTGGCCGACATTGCAGTTCTCGTTGTTGCACAGCACGCGCACGCATTCCGCCAGCCCTGGTTCGTCCAGGGCGATCAGGGCGTCCATCTTGACGCATTCACCGTTAGGATGGCAGCAGCGCGTGAACTGCACGCCAACGCTCAGCGTTTGCTGCATGGGCGCCATATTTGTTGTCGCTGAGAGCGGCGAGAAATTGTAAAGTTGCTGCTGCTGCTGCTGTTGTTGTTGTTGCTGCTGCAGCTGCTGCGACGATTGTTGTTGTTGCTGCTGCTGCTGCTGCGGCGGCGGCTGCTGCTGTGGGTTGACGCTGCTGTTGCGTCGCGGCGCCATAAATGTTGCACGTGTTGTTTCTGATTTGTCTTAAGCTTATAAACTTCTCTTAAATTGATCAATTTGCATAAAAACGCCTTAGCATGTTGCCTATTCTGTTTTACCGTATCAAAAGTGTACACAAAAATTGCAGTCTATTTTGTTGTTTGTTTGTTAGTTATTTGTTATTGCTATATTTATACCTGAGCTGAGTTTACAAATGTATCAAAAAAAGTTTTACTTAAGTCTCTTATTTTTTACATGTTTTTTTTGTTTTGTTTGTTTTTTTCGCGCACACACACAAATTGTTTTTGTTTTTTGTCTTACTTCTTATTGTTGCTTTATTACACTACACTTTTGCATGCATTTTGTTGAGCAGGAATTAAATTTAATATCGGAAACGTATTCGATGCCGTTTCTATGTTCTTCGCTTGTTTTGCATTGCTTCGCTTTGCCTTTTGCCCACTTCCAACTGAGTTTTGTTTTCGGCGTACGGCGAACGGAGAGCGATGCAAAAAACACAACCAACCAGATCAAAAGCGAAATTCCAACTAAACGAAACGAACGGTACACACGAAGACCCGAACGCCCAGCGACGGCCAGGCAAACTGAAACTGAAATTCAAAGCACACACACACACACGCACACATGCACACAGCGCTGCCGCGACAGAGAGAACGAACATTCATACACGCACACGTTTTATTGTGTGTTGTTGGTGGGTGGCTGGCTGGCTGGCTGGCACGTTGCGAGTGGTTCGATGTTGTGCGTCGAGCCGCAGCTCGGCAGCGACGCAGACGCATTTGTTCGGTCGAACCGCTGCGCCGGCAGCGAAGTTGGAAGTTTTCGTTTTCGTAAGGGTGGGTGGGTGTTGGGGTGGTTTGGTTGGCTGGTTTTCACTTTCCACCACCACCGCACACGAAGCTGAGGAAAATGCTTGTTTTTCATTTGAGGAAAATTGCGCACAAGTTTTGGCGCTAAAAACTCCGCTAACTGAACAGGGTGGAATTCGGAGTGTTGATTTTCTTGGGGGTTGCTCGGTGGGTGGGGCAGAAAACGCGACCGTTTCATAAACGAGAAAGGGAGACAAAAGTAGCGAATTGTTCAAACAAATTCACTTTCGATGCGGTTCGAACAAAACACAGCGCCATCGTTTCCCCTACAACATGTTGCATGGCGCTGCGCTGTGAGAAGCTCGACAGCACTCGAGTGGCAACGTGTTTGACAAAGTATGCGCTTGTTGATAACTGTGTGTGTGTGTGTGTGTGTGTGTGCGAAAAACGCCGGCAAAACAAACAACAAACTGCGCTAAACAGGGTTGCCGAGCGGCATTGAATTGGAACTCAATAAGATTCTTCTAGCACCTACTGAATGAAAACGAATGTGCCGGCTTATGTACTATATTTGTAAATACATACATATGTACGTATATACTTCAGTAATTGTAATTATTTAGATATGTATGCGTATAAACTCTTAATGTGCTCGTCAATATGCTGATGATGATTTCTACTAGCTACCTGTGTATTACAAAACAACGTTTTGAGTCTATCAAATATTCAAATACATATGAACATATACATACATATGTATGTACATATACTCAAATAATAAACACAGAGAATACCCATTGATTTTGCTCTGATTCGGTTTCGACTGGATTGGGACCTCTGGCCATAAGTTTACTTGCTGACAGTGCTTCAATTTGGTATATAATCCCAAAATCACACATATAAATGCAACATACATACATAATTTTTGTATATATGCCTATACATAAGTATACCACACATTGAATATCTACGCACACATGCACATACAAGGGAACACAATGGTAGATGAACAACAAAAATGAAAAAGGCATTAAAAAAAAGCCAGGCGAAGAAGCATAAAACAGCAAAAGCAAAATGCAAACGTGCGAGTCGAGTCGAACTCTTTGGCACGCTGCAGCGAATGCAAGCTGCATATGCAAATACATATGTACATATGTATATACAGCAATCGCTTGAAAAGAATGGAGTGAATTGTAGGGGATCTAGAATTATCAATTTTACTATGTGGAATATGGAAATTAAAAAAACTGTTCTAATTTATTATATATATAACATTCCATGTTATTCATTCGGTGTCCGACTCTCTTTGCAGCCTTTAAAAGCAATTTCATGTATAGGGTATTTGTCGCTTCTTGAAGACCGAGTTAGCTTTTGTACGGCTGTTGTTGGTGTCAGTATCGCAGTTCTCTGTTCTGCTCTTCGCATCATCGACTGCTCTTATGTATGTGTATATGTTTATATGTATGTATGTATGTTTTTTTTATTATGTATGTACGTTTGCTGCTGCCCCTCTAGAGTCCTGTATTAAAACGAAGCGCTGCGTGTGTTGCGAAAAAGGCATGCAAAAAAAATAATCAAAATAAGGGCACGTGTAGGATGGTTGTTATACACTAATACATATTTACTTATATACACATGTGTATGTGCATGTAAATGTACACTAATTTACTTTCATTATGTATTTCGATACTTTTCAGCATTTGAAATTTGTGTATTTGCTTGTTTCTACACAAATATGCATTTTCCAGCTGCACAGCGATCAAAAGTATCGATAGTAGTATTGCTAAAGTTAATTTGTGTTTATCTTAAGGACTTTGCACTTAAACACTTTGACAGACACGGTGTGTAAACAATTTTAAGATGCCGCCCTAATTGGTGCATTTAGGGCGAGTTCACGATAATAGTATCGATAATTATGTATATCGACGCCGCTCTGACACATAAAGCGCGTGTTGCGAAAAATGCGAGAAAAGAGGCAGAATAAAAACAGAGTATACGAAATTGCTGAAAGCAGTTGTTTTTGTTGCTGATGAGCGACTAGCCATGTGTGTACATATGTATGTGTGTGTGTATGTATATGTATATACATATGTATGCAGTGTCTTAGGCAGGATTTTGGTAAAGGGGGCCTGGGGGTTACAGTAAAGAATAGTTATTTCAAACAAAAAGAAGTTTTTGAATTAGTTTACTAACAAAAATCGCAGGGGTATTTAG